>OZ014532.1:149476438-150726438 GCA_963966105.1 Volucella zonaria | reverse complement strand
CTCGTACAAAAAGTATCTAAAATACGTGTTTCTAAGGGTTTGGTACTCGTACTCTTATACAATAAATAAAAAAATGTTCTAATAACAAACGAGATAAGCAACATTTTATGAGGTAGTAGCATTTGTTGTATTCCTATCTTGTATCATTTGGGACATGGTCTCATTTGCAGATTGTATACACATTATACGAGTAACAATGATATTCATATGTACATATACTCGTACATACGATTTCGGTGGAATGTTGTCATATAAATCCATAGTCGACGTAACATCCATACATAACTCGAAGGTTTTATTTATGTATGCAAATGAACGGACGTGTACATCCTTGGGGGCTAATTTCTTTGTATCTTCATTATTCGGTTATAATGTATGCGAAAATGAGTGTAGTAAAGTTTTCTTTCTCCAAATGTAGCCGTAATGATGAGGATGTTCTTTTCCAAAGCAAAAACGGTATTTTTTCTATAAAGTTGATAAAATGGGAAAATGATCAATAACGACAATGAGCATGAAATGCTGTGTATATATTTCATGTATTGAAATGTAAAGGAAGTCTATTATGTTGTAGAAATTAACATTACTTTTCAGAAGAGAATTACAAACGATTTTTTCTTTTTTTTTAAAAAATAGATCGGGTTGGAAACAATGGACTCTAACATACTCTTCTATACATAGGAGTTAAATTGGAGGATTCTATTCATAGCATTCAATCCTGATTATCTCATTCATATGTGGGAAAAGGCATACAACAATTCGAACGCACTCCTGCCTTAAGATGCCTTCGTTACTAGCATACGATTTTATCGTATAGACGTGCTGTAAACAGAGGGATTGTAGAGATCTTGAAACTACTCTGTTGTCAACGAATATTCCAAACATTATCAACTAGCAAAACACTACTCAAATGTGTAACATCATACGGGTACAGTTGCTAAATACATCGGAGGGGTTTGATCACTGAGCACTTAACCTTTCACGAATTCCTTAACTTACGAGTACTACGTTTAGACATTATATTCTGAATACGACTTCAAGAAAATGGCTTTCCCTCCCATCCTATTGGTGCAATTTTGGGCCACTACTTTAATTACTTGGGCTCTATCTCAACAACAACCGAGCAACTTTATGTAACGCCACCACAGAAATAATCTCTGTTCGCTGTCCTGTAACATGGCCATTGATTGCAACTCCAGCTTCTCATTTTTGAAAATACGAGTATAGAACTGCTGATACTACCAACGTTAAGACGCCCCAAACAAAACAAACAAGGCACTTGTGTAGGTGATATTGTGTCTTACAGATCTTCTTCACTCAAGAAAACGCAATTTGAATTTGAGTCAAAGTGATCTCCACCGACTAACAGCTCAATTCGTAGCTCGCGCTACGGTGCGAAGTGCTTCGAGTTTCAAGACCGAACTTATACAATACACAGGTGTTAACCATTGCAGGATTGTTGTTTCAAACGGATGTTCATTCGTCCTTTTTTTTTTTTTTTTTTTTTTTTTTATAATTTACGCGCGCCAAAGGGGTTATGAATACCCTTACACTGTTGCCATGGCGCGGGCGGAAAGGTAGAAGGAGGAGAAAGGAAAGTTTGTGATGTAGTGGTTTGAAACTCAGGTGTGTTTGGTTTCGATATTGACTCTCCAGGGGTGGGAGTCCGAATAGGACGGAGAGATTTTCTTCACTTGACCCATCTACTTAACCGAACTGTTCCTTAATCGATTTAATCGAATTTCGATATTCATATCGTCTGTATATCGAGATACCAAAGCGGGCCACCGGTTTATAGAGGTCGCTATTGTAACTTCTGTAATATGTGGCTTCAAAGTCAATGGTCTTTTCCAGAATTTAGGGTTATGTTACCTTTTACCGATAGACCGGATCATAAATCACTTTTCCTTATAATGACTTCTGAAGAAGCCGCATGGACGAAGAGGAGGAAGAGACAATCCTCCGCCTACTCCGTGCAGGCCCAGATCTCTCCCAAAGAAGGAAACTCCACTTTGGAATTGTCTTCTACAACGACTTAAGCGATCGAAACAATATAGAAGTTAAAAGTCTCCTACGCTTCTTCAGAAGCTCAAGTTGGTCCCAAGAGCAGGTGGGTCACAGATCCACGTGGCATCACAATGGGCCAATAGGCCTAAGTGGGTTGGTTTTTCCAACAGCCACTCTTACTCGTACCTAGCCTAACCCCAACCTATACATAATGAGCGGCTCATGTGGTGTAAAAACATTTTCGACGTATACCCTGGGATACAACTCGTGAGTTATTTTGGAAACTCCTGTATACGAGTATTTTATACCAAAATCCAAATATTGAATAACTTTAAAAAGAAACAACCGATTTCCATACATTTGATATTTTTATTTAATCTAGTTCTTTATAATTCATTTGGACTACAATAGTTTATGAATACAATATCAATCAAGTGGCCGCTTTTATTGACCAAAGAAAAATGTGCTCTTTTCGCTGCGTTTTCCATCACTTTTTCGAGCATCTCTGGCGGCATAGCGATGATTTCAGCACGAATGTTTGCCTTGAGCTCGTTAATGATCTGTGGCTTACTGGCGTACACTTTGCTTTTCAAATAACCCCTCTAAAAGAAGTCCGGAGAGCTCCAATCTGGGTAGCCCCAGTCAATATCGCCACTTTTTGTCAGCTCACGCCCAGGGAATTTTCGTTGCAGAAACTCCATAGTTTGATTTGCAATGTGGCATGGCGCACCGTTTTGTTGAAACCAGTAACCGCCCACACATTTATAGGCAAACATAATGAGCCAACATCCACCGATATCGATCCCAGTCGACTGTTTCGTTTTCTTTGAAGAAAACTGGCCCAATGATGGTTTTGGCGCAAACGCCGGCCCAAACAGTCAGTTTTCGGCCATGCAATAGTGATTCATGAATCTCGTGTGGATTCTCCGTTTCCCAAATGCGGCAATTTTGTATGAAATGGTGCCAGATTGTATGAAATGGGCCTCGTCGGTCATCAAAACTTGCTTCCAAAAATCAGGTTCAGTGTCAACAATTCGAGCGATTGATTGGCCGTATTCTAAGCGGCGTGGACGATCTGTCGGCAATATTCTTTATACGGAAACGAATGCAAATCGTCTTTCAAAATGCGCCGCAAGGTGGTTCCACTGACGCCAAAATGCTGAGCGCGGTGACAATACGACACATGTGGATTCTCGGCAACACTCTCCCTTACTGCTTCAACCAGTTCATTGGAACGTCTAGGGCGTTGATGAACATGATGTCGATGATCTCCCACCGTCCCGTGCTCAACAAAACTCGGCACCAAACCACGAATAGTGTTGTCAGAGGGTGTTTGTTGGCCATGATATTTTCGACGATATGCACATTGAGTTAATACAACTGAATGCCTATTTTCAATGTATTAATAGCGTCACTATTTCGACGCGTTGTGTTGGTGTGAAGCAATTTCTGGTAAGAATTGTACTGAATTGACGTTTCAAAAATATGTTCACTTAAGTCAATTGGTTCATAAATGTCCAAGTTATTCAATGTTTACATAACGACATAAAAGATGGCGCACCCTGTATAACTAACATTGTCCGACTGGCACCATAGCGTCGATGTTATAAATCTTCAGAGCGTAAGCCTGAGAACTGACCATTTTCACCATGGGGACAGGAAACTTTTGTGAACCTTCCAATTCTCGTAAAGCTCGGAAAAAAAACCAGCAAGAGTTTTGACGTTATGAGTACACGATTCGGAAATTGCAGTCTCTTCGTAAGTGGATACATATACTGAAGTCCTCTATCATCTATCATAAAGACTCGCACTGACGTCCTATGTATGAGCGCTAGGCTCCTGCAATATCTAAGAAAAAGGCTTCCTCGGAGCTCAGCATCAGCGCCTATTGATTTTGTAGCCCATCAAAGATAGACAAAAAAAATTCCAAACAAAATCTATTCGTGAAATAGCTCCTTATTGTATAGCTTCGACGCAAACTTAATCCATTCGATGCAAAATATTTTCAAAAAAAAGAAAACCAAAAACACACTCAGCAAATCAATTTAAAAGAGATTATTGCCAACCAATGAACAGAAGAGGAAAACAAAAGGAGGAAAAAAAAATCAGTTGATACAATTTATCATGAGGGCAGAATTAAAAGTTGGATTTTGTGTAGGATTACACAAAGGACTCCCGCTCGAGTGAGTGAGAGAAAGAGCGTTCAAGTGTTTGAATGTTCGCAAGTCCTTCAGAGTTCTTATCTCTTCTCCTTCATTGAAGCAAAAGTGGACTTTTTAATTGAAAATCCTTAACCAATCCCTTCGTCATTCTTTCAAAATGTACCTTTTAGCTTTGTCTCCCAGCTTCATCTCAAACCACCAACACTCCCTAGTACCTTTTGGATAGAATTTTGCATTGGTGGATACTTGGATTAAATGTGCTAAATCACCACCTTAACTTATCTGCACGAAGCAGACTCATGTTGACTAAGGATATTCCAGTTTTTCTCAATCTCTCTTACTTTTCTTAACTATCAATGCAGAATGAAGGACTTAGTCAAAGTTCTAATGCGGGTATTAGGTGCACCCACGTACGCCCCCTCAGGTGCAACTCATATAGATGTATCCTTATGCAGCATCTGCTACATTGCCATAAAATGTTGTAAGTCTGTGAGTCTATTTGTCGGTTGTCGGTCTCTGAATGATGATAAAATACACTTTCGGGAGAAAATGCTAATTACCATCGGAACGTTTCATCATAGTTGAATCCTTCTTCCTTTCTTAACATCGAAGATGCACTTAATACGAATACAAAGACTCCGGTAGAAATATTTGTACATATATTTGAGTTGCTGAAAGAGGACCATACATACATATATCACCACTACAGAATCACCACACACATCCATATATGGCAAACATATCCGTAAAAGTGAACATCAGACTCATAAAGCACCTAATTATTTTAATAACCGAAAAAGGGTAATCTCAAGACTCTTATCTTTTGGGGATTGCACAGGACAATGGGTGTGGAAGTGGTGAAAGTATGTGATGTCTCGTAAGTGCTGGCGATGCTTCCGTTAATGGGAAATTTTATGTGCACCCATTCCTGCGTTTTGACCGAAATCGGTTATGCACATGGAATACGTAAGGATTTTCATTAGAAGCGAAAAAGGGTTGAAAGGTGAAATCTTAACGAAGGTTATCCCCAAAAGTTAAATAGTGAACCATTTATATGGGGTTGCACACATACATTTTCAAAGCAACATATACATATCGATATTTTGGTTAGAGGTGCAGACAACGTTCTCATTTCGTAAATGTTGAATAGTCGTCGTCACCACATAGTTACGTAGATGTCCTCAGTAAGGCACCAACGGTTTGTTCTGTGGAAAAAGGGATCGTAAAACTTTAAAGTGAACTTAAGTGTGGAATAGATTTTTGAATATTAAGACTTTGAGCTTGGGAAAAAAGTTGTGTTAAATGTTGCACGATTAGGGTAGGCGATTTCCAGTGATGTAACTTAGATTATAAATTGTGTCTATTGAATCTCCTCCAAGCTTGAATTGTCAACTTATTAAGCGCAAGTTTTGAGCAGAATAAACAAAATTATCGTGGTTCGGTGAAGGAGATTTCTCGCCTAAAATAAGTGAAATGTAAGGCCAGACTCAAGTCAATTCAACTCAAAACTCTCACCTCTTAAGACCACATGCAGCATAGTCTCAGAGAGGTAGCATAGCTAGAAAGTTGGAATATCTTTGACCAACAGGCACCGTGCCCATACTTTTTTGCATCAAGTCGCATCATGTGACGAAAAGTGGACCCTGGGAATGGTTTCAGGTGAATGGTGAGCAAGACTATCAGGATTTGCTAAAATCAAGGGGTAATGGTAGCAGTATGTTGGACAAGTGAGTAAGTTGTGCATTATTCGTTTTTCAATAGCGGAGAACCATTCACATATTGTAAACTACTTAACTGTTCCAAAAACTGCCTTAACTGCTAACAAAAATGGAAGCAATCCTGCTAAATGATAATGCTAGACCATATGAACCACAGTTAATGCTCCTGAAGCTAAAAGAGCTGGGATATAAAGATTTGCTACATCCACCCTAATCAAAAGACTTGTCCCTACAAACAAATCTATAATTCTAGATATAACAGCAACATTATATAGTAATGTCCAATCAGAAAAGACAGAGCCTCAGAAAGAAAGTAGACGGCGTGTGAAGTAAGTTGCGTAACTCAATCAACGATGGTGCCCGCAGTCAGCATGGCAGACACCTCAACGTATAAGCTGCTAAGGTCAAAGAAGCCGTTTAACAATGAGTCAGAGTTATGAAAACAACGCGATGGCGGCAAATGACACCTTAATGTATTAACAGCGAAGTGCGTAACTGGCTCTGGAATATCCGGCACTTTTGTCCAAAAAGTTCCACAAATAGCTACGAGGGACTAACTACGTAAAAAGTGTACCACTTCTTCGAAGACCCAAATAAATACGGATCTACTGTTGACAACCCAGTAAAACGAAAAAAATGACAATGACATTCTGATCTACATCTGGCATCTTCGGATCAAGAACAGGATATGTCCACCCGAATAACTAGCGGAAGCCGTAAACTCCTACAAAGCAGATATCACGGCATCTAGAAAATACGGTGGACTCGGCAGGATAAAAGAGAGATTAGAAACCGTGACATATACTATGGTAACTGCATAGAAAACAGAAGCAACGTCAATTTGGTCCCGATTTGCTGCCAGTGGCATACTAAGGCTAGATGTCTTGGGATTTCGCTACGTAAGCAGATAGATGATGTTATTAAGCAGCGAGCTCTTTGATAAAACCACCGATCTATCTTGTTCTAAGGAAAGATTGCACCTTTGATAGCACAATCGACACCACATGTAGTGATGAACTTATTCTTATTGATCTTGCTCCGGGAGAGAATATTACTACAGCTTACATACGGTTTCATCACCTCAATATTCATAAAGAAACATGATGGTCTCCAGATCATAAAGCAGTGAACCAAATTGATCATGTTGCGATCGAACGGAGATACTTCTCTAAAATTTATTGATGTCCACACTTTCCGAGCGGATAATTTAGATCAGGATCACTACTTAATTGTAAGCGAAGGTGCGTATATGGACATATCAAACGCCAGAACCGCCAAAATTAAAGGACCTGTCAGAACTGGTAGAACTGCCAGAGCCGCAAAAACTGCAAAAATCACCAAATCTACCAGAACCACTAGCCAACACCTTTATTGCCGACATTAAGTGCTGAGTGATGCCAATGAGCTAGATTTCACTAAACAATGCTTGCGAAATTACTGGTTCGATAAAGAGTGCGGATAGAAAACCTCATCCATGCAGCAGCGTTTAAATTAAGTACGACAACGACTTGCGAGTTTTAGGACCAAAGGATGAAGGAGGAACATCGACTAACCTGATGAAAAAAGAAAAAGCATAAGGGATCAAGAGATCAGGCAAATGGAGAGGTACTACTTCAGGAACAACGTTCGGAAGAAAGTATTAAGTCAATAAGACCCAAGCAGAAATCGGTAGAGAAGAACTAAAAAAACTTGATGGCACTTTCGCAGTCGGTGTTTAGGATATGCAAAACCCACTTCTGAACACTGTAGATGGTCCACACTCCGCTGTCAAACAAAACAAAACACTCAGTCTGGATTCCTACCCATCCGTTTATCAATGATCTGATCGACCTCTGTCAGCGCAGTTTTAGGCCCGCTAAGTTCACAACTGACTGAGTGCTCACACTTCCCAATAAATCCGGATCAGCATTTACTACCTTTTTATCGATTGCAAAGTTGCATATGACTGTATCTTAAGAGACGAGCTACATAGAGCCATGATCATTTTCGTCTTCCCTGATAATCGGATTTTGCAGAAAGAACCTTGCCGTTCCGCAAACTTGTGCGGTTCTCTGAATGAGGGCCTGGTACACTATGGACTGTAACAGCATCTAACCGAGTATAACCCTAACCCTAACCGCCAAGTTCTCCAAAATATTAAAATCGTCGGTTATTTTGTTTTAACCCATCTGGACATTTCAGGGTGAATAGGGAGCTCAGCTTCGTGCTTTACCAACACAACGAGGTTTAAGAAGGTCAAGAATATTTCAATCCAACAATATTATTGCGCTGGGTGAAATTTGACACTTGTGACTCGAAATCAGACCCATTATTTTCTTTTCTTTTCTTTTTAAAATGTACAAAACATCTGTTATGTTATGTTTTTGGTTGTTAATAGTATCATACTTTAGGAAGTATTTGGTTACACAGCAAATCTAACCTGAATCGACAAAAGATGCAGAAAAGTTTTCAGATCTAATCTGGGCTTCTATCCGCTTATTTCAAATATTTGAATTTAAATTGAATGGGCTGCATTTGTATGTTGGACAGGTGTGCAACTTATTTTCAGACATACTCGTACAACGTGGTTATATTAAGGCAATCACTTACAACAAGAACACCTCATCGACACTACCTTTCATCACGTTGAACCGCAGAATAATTCAAAGTATACCCGACCCAAAGTTCCATTCAACACAAGGTAGCCGAGAGGAAACTTCAAGTCGTGCATGACTAATCCAAAAGATATAGAGATTCATGAACCATGCCAATCTACAGGATACGGACGTGGTATCCTGTCCGCAAATGCACCAAGATAATTGCTTCTACATATGTACGTACTAAAATCCCTTATGAACACACACAAAAGCACATATATGTACACATACAAATGAACACCAAGGCACTTACCCGTCTTTTGTCTTATCATGCTGTGGTATATGCTGTGGTGGTGGCATTGAATAACAAGACGCTGGACTCGGTGAGTAACCACCTGAAACTGGTGTCGGATATCCGCCGGGACCAACAGCAGTTGCATATGGATTACTACATTGATATGCGGCTGGCCCATAGCCATGATAACCAGCTGGAGGATAATCAGATTGCACAACCATCCCATATCCAGGATGAGGACTGTAGCCTGAAAATAGAGGAACAAAATCAAAAATACGATTTAAATGACTCTCGGGCTTGTTAATTTGGAAGAATGAATAAAGTATACATACCACTAGGATCTCTGTAGCTGTCGATGTAGTGGGAGCCACCACTGTCTGGGGTTGATTCCCGGCTATATGGGCCAGGTCCACCGATATGTCCAACTAAGCCAAAACCTAGCGGTCGTGGTGGGCCGCTAAAGTCAACTGGCTCGGTTTGCGGTGATCTTGGGGCACTGCCAAAACCATGCGGATGACCTAATGCATCAGGATGAGCACCATACTGGGGACTGGTTATAATACTACACAGAGATATATTCAAACAAAACGAAAGAGAGACAAATGCTTAAAAATCAGCAAAATCGGTTGCAAACAAACTACCTGTGGGGCAGGCGTGTGACACTTAAATCCAACGTCTGTCCCTGCGGACTTGGCACTTGGGGGCTGGCTAAATGTGGACTTGATCCTGGCTGGGGGCTTCCACCAATTCGTTGGCTATAATGTGGGGAATTAAAACCTTGCGGACTCGACGATGTAACACTTGACGTTGATAAATCGATAACAGGTCCATTTGGCGATGGCGATCCGGGACCGCCTTTATTATTATTATACGCGGCTGCGGCGGCAGCTGCTTGAGCCGCTGCTACTTTAACCGAAAGATTGATGGCCGAAAAACCGGGTGGGAGAGGACCCATACTAGGATCATAGTGATACATTGGCCGTGGGTAAATCGGTCCATTATTTTCGTCATGTTCCGCCTTTAGCATACTCGCATGAACCATTTGTTGTTCCTGTAGATACTTTTGTTGCTGTTGATTGAGATCATCTATTGCTGCCGACGATGGTGGCAAATAGTGATACATATTCGTTGGAGTTCTCTGTGACAGGCAGTTATTGGGGTCGTAACGTTCGAATGCGGTGGAAGAAATTGACATGCCATTGGGTTCGTATGAACGATTCGATGTGTCGTAAGTAGGTGTACGACCAGCACCTGTAACTGAATCTGATGAACCACCTCCAACACCGTGTCCATTTAGCATATCACTCCCCGCATACGATGCTGATGGCTTCGTAATTGATCCATTACTCACCATATCACCCATGTGGGAGTACCGCATTACGGCGGCCGCATCCCTGCCGTATGGATCTTCCATTGCTCCCAAATGCGAGGGATTTGGCGCTGTATTTGCTCCATTATTGTTACCGTTGCTGTTGTTGTTGTTATTGTTAGAGCCTTGTTGAGAGGATGCTTGTCCGGACGTAGTCCCATTACTACTGCTGTTGCTCATTAAATTTGCGGATCCCTCAAAAGTGCCCCTTTGCTGTGGACTCTCTTGAGAGTTTTGCTCATTTATTTGCTGCTGCTGTTGTTGCTGTTGCTGCTGCTGCTGCTGTTGCTGTTGTAGGCTAACAAAGCCATTCATCTCTTGAGCCTGAAGTGCTGCTCCGCCAGATGACAATTGACTGCCAGCATTACGTAGAACAGCATCATTTGTCCTTTGGCTGTTAGCGCCACCAGAAGAACCGTTGTTGTTGTTATTGCTGTTACCATTTAAGTGTGATGAATGCATGCTGTCATTGTTGTTTGGATTATTTCCCGACTGGGGTTGTTGAGTACCAACCCCAGAAGTACCATTTGCAGACCCTGTTATCGATGATTTCGACTGACTACTATCCAGGTTGCCATAGCCAGACGTCGAATTCGAATCACTGTTTCCGAGGTAAGGGTGATGTTGCATTACCGAGTGACTGTGATTATGTGGATTGGGACTTTTCGAATACACACCACTGATTCCCACCCCCGATTCGGACTTAATGTGAACCGATGACGGACTGAACTCTGATTTGATTATTGGCATCGTATTGGTCGGGTTAGTGGTCGTATGTCCCATTATCAGATTGTTATTGCACTTTGTTGGCTTATTGTTGTTCACACAATTCGAATTGTTGTTGTTAAGATAAACATTAGAGGTGATTTTCACTTTGTCGCTCATGTGATGGTCCTTGTCCATGACAACATCATTTGTATTCGCACAGTTAAGGGTGTAAATGCTCTTCATTTCGGTCTTGATTGTGGGAGAGTTTTGATTGGCTATCGCTGTAAAGGTAAAATTTCATATAAAATCTCCAAAAGAAAAATTGGAATTCCTTCAAATTTTTCGAAAAACTCTTAAGCGGGGTTGGTATTAGGAACGTAAAAAACAAAAAAAAAACAAAAAAAAAATAAATAAAACAACAAACTATGTACTCGTACAAACCTTTGGCCACGGTCTTCTGCTGCAAGGAAATGAGTCCGTTTTGATATTTTGCCTCTCGAGCTGCTGCCTTTTTGGCAGCCGCTTTCGGACAACCGGACAGACTTCTGTGTACACTACGATTCGAACTGACATGACCACGACCATTGCAGCCAGATGTTGGACATTTTAAAATTGTTTCATGCATCGCCAATACTTTATTATTTTTTTTTCGAACAATTTGGATTTTTTTTAGTTTAAAGATACGTAGGTAACGTGCGACGTAGGCGTTGTGGGCATTAAAAAAAAATTGTTAATAATTTTTGATTAGTTTTCGATTTTGAAAATCTTTACTTTTGGTAAATATTGAGTAGAGCAAAAACATTTACATCCAATTTGTTATTTTATTTCAAACCAATTTTACAAAATACATTTTCTCAACCCACATCACAAAAGTTGCAGTTCAGTCTTAGATACGTATGCATACGAATACAGTTTTTTTTTTGTTTCTAGATTTTTTTTTTTTTTCGTTTTGAAAGTCTTGAATTGAAAGGATGCAGAAGATGCAGATAGATTGTTTGCGGGGGGTGAAATGTTCAAGAGAAAAATTGAGAGAAATTCAGGAGAAAGGCCGAGTTAAGAAGTTTAGTTATTTAGATACGATGTATGGTTACATATGCACACTAAAATAAAATTGTTACTTTACCCAATATTCACCACCACGCTTTGCTTTACAAAAATTATTCACATTTTTTTTTCTTTGCAAGAGCACAACAATATTACTTAAAACAAAAATTGATAAAAAAAAATTAAGAAATAGTTGTAAGAAGTAAAAATATTTCCACCCCGCTAAAAAGTTGAAAACATGGTAAAATTGAGTAGAAAATTCCATGTAACATTGCATGCATAAAAGATTTGTTTTTTTTTTTTTTAAAAAAAAGAAAAAGAACAAGATACATGCAAATGCAAATATAACTGATGAAAAGATTTTAAGTAATACTTACATTCAGGAGTTACTTTATCACGTTTGGGACAACCAGAAAGGCTAAAATATAAAAAATATTTTTTGTAAGTAGACTGTTACGGAAAATTTTAAATAATTTGGGTATATACGATTATAGATTCAATACTAAAGCTCAGAATGCAGTGCTTTTTCATTATTTTTTTAAATATTGGAAAAATATGTCATACTGATTAAATGCAATTTTGTTCGGCCCTTTCTGAGACCATCAGATCCTTCAGAAAGAAGAGCCAATCAATTGATAGTTCCTTTAAAAAAAATTACATCGACACATTGGTTGTACTTTGGCTCCCCATGGTAGCTTTAGGTACTGCTTTCCGGTAAGCAGATTGGACTTTTTTACCCAAATGTAAGGCTCTGCCTGAAATGGCAGACGAAAGTCTCAGGAAGCACGACGAATAAATTTACGTAAGTATTGGGTTTTCGCTCAGTTGGAAATAAGAAGTTCTCGAGTGAACATCTGTGCCAGAAGGTTAAATTTTTTTTTTAAAGTTGGGATTTGAAATTCTTCCGCATCCGCCGTATTCTCCTGATATTTCCCCAAAGGATTACCATCTTTTCCGCAACCTGGATTCATTTTGCCGGCAGAAGGTCTTCCGAGCAGAGGTCATAAAAACCTTTGAAGATTTCATTGCTTCAAAAAGTCAGCATTTCTAAGAAAAAGGAATATTAGACCTTGTAACACGTTGGAAGAATGTCAGATATCCTATTTTGGTTGAATGAAAATTTACGGAAAAATAATATTGGCTTAATGTTTACTAAAATAAAATCGGACATTTCAGGTGGTAGAACCACATCTTCATCAATCGCTTCCACGCAGATACTTTTTTTAAGATTTTTCATAAAGATGCAGTTCAATGAATTAACTGCAGAATATGCGGCCTCTTTCTGTACACGTATCTTAAAATTGGGCTGCTCTAGTTTGGGAATTTTCGGACGGATTCACAATTAACAACACTTTAAATTATAAAGATAGAAATAATAACAATAATTTTCAGAACTGTAGTTGGGATGATGATCAAAGACAACTATAAAGCCGAAATGATTGTCTTCCATGAAGTGCAACGGAATGAGCTGGGCAAAAAGATGATGGAAAACTACGTTATCCACTATGATAAAGTGGTCGAAAGCGCACATTTGGACGCAGATTTGTTGTTATAATATAAGCATGAAGTTAAAAAGATTAATTTGTCACTACAGGCTCGCGAACAAGACAGAATACAAAATACGAGCAGATAAATATAACCGACATCTATTCAGCAGGTCGTATTAATGCCTTTGAAAGTGATAAGGTTCTTTCTTTATTCATAACATTATAATTTTTTCGGCTTTTTTCAACGAAATGAATCCTGTTGGACTAAAGGGTTCCATTAAGCTAATATTGCATCAAATTTTGCTTTCCATGGGTTTAAGAGTTTGCGGCTTCTCAGCATACACCAAAGACGTTCCATAGTCTTGCAATAAGTAGTTTAGTAGCACGGTTTTGGTGGCCAATTCACTAGTTCATTGCACGATAACGGTTGTAAGTAAATGTTTAATGGGCCGTACAGCCCGTATTAAATGGATGTTGCCCCAGAGGCAGCATGCTATCTCCATTGCTATGGTGCATGTTGATCGACTAACTGTTTAACGCTCTTAATAGTTCTGAGGTCTACGCTCTACCACATACAGATGATGTTTCTGTACTCTCTGTTGGATCATATTTGCTCTGAAGCGCAGGCAGCCTTAAACGTATTGTCCGATTGATGCACTTGGCAGAAGCTTACAGTCGATCCTCTTAAAACTGAGGTTGTTCTCTTTAAGAGAATGAGGAAGCTGACAGCTCATGCTCAACTTCTTTTGACTAAACATATCACGTCCAAAACTTCCAAGGTGTTGTCGGCCTTCTGGCAATGTAAATGAATTTTCTGCGAGATATTGGGCTAATCACTGAGGAGGAATCTCTGTGGATCGTCGGTTGTCTCGTAGGACAAGTTTTCACTTAAACATGTCACTGCTACTTTTACCAGATTCCAAAGTAAGGTCTGTCTTGGCTGTATGAGGCCTTTCCCTAGAACGCCTGGCTCTACTTCAGACGAACTAATCAATTTTACAGATGACCTTGGCTCAAGTGGTAGTGTATTCGCTTCCAATCGGATGGGTTCAATAATGTTGGATGCGACTCATGGATCGAAATAACTACTGAGCCCAAAAATATTTCTTTCTCTCTCTGTTCCATTTTCCTAAAAACCTAACCCATTTGAGTATTAAATTCTTAACAAAAAAAAAAGAAGACATCTTTGGCACATTACGCACTGGGTCTGTCAGACACGCCATCTTATGAATTGTTACTAAAACGTCTGTGGCTGAAAAAATAAAGGGTGACCAGATAGCAATGATAATTTTTCCAATTGTTATGTTTCACTTTTTTTTATCAAAATTTTGAGTTTGCATGGGATTTTTTAAAAAAAACTATTGACATAAATAACTTAATTTAAATTTAGTATTAAAGAACAGGTTTCTGGCTTTCAAATCCGGTATAGTTCTTCATTGTAAGTGTTACCGTTGTTTTTTAATATTTTTTTTTTCTTTTTCAGTAATTCTTTTTGTAAAATTGCCCCTACCTCTTAAACGGGGTGAAATAGACCCCTCCCTCCCATAGTAGAAAATGCTTGTTCTGAACTGTTCTACAAAAAAATCGTTATTATTTTTTGGCGCCTAAGTTATCGTACCCTGCCAAAAATATTGTTGAAATGCCGGAAAGTTGTAAATACGCAACGTGAATTTCGTGGTTAAGTCGGTCGTCATCATGGCCTTAGTGTACAGGAAGAAGACCCAGAAATGTTGATTCGGCGCAGTTCAGCTGAATTGGGCATCTCCAGAGAGTCAGCCTGACTTATTTTGCGGCTTAATTTGCGCCTTCCTCCGCATAAGATTATGCTGATGCAAGAATTGAAGCCAAACGGCCATATATATACAATACAACGCTGTGAGTTGGCTGCTGACCGGAATCTGGATTTTGGCCAAAAAATCATTTTCCATTTTTGGCTCAATTGCAAAATTGTCATTATTGAAGCGAACACAATCCACAAGTGCTCGGCCAAGCATCAATGCAACCACAAAGATAGGCTGCTTGGTGCGGTTTATGGCACGGCGGCATCATCGGACCTTATTTCTTTCGAAATGAGAAAGGAAACACTGCTACCATCAACGGTCTTAGGTACAGGGCGATGTTAACCAACTTTTTGTGGTCAGAACTCAACAACATCGATATATCCGAGCTGTGGTTCCAACAAGACGGCGCTACATGCCATACAATCGACGCAACGCTCGAAGTTGTGAAGGAGAAATTTGGCGACTGGGTCATCTCGCGGCGAGAGTTCATCAATTTTTTTCTGAGGATACGTCAAGTCCTTAGTCTAAGCTAAAATGTCAACCACTTTGGACGAGCTCGAGGCCAACAATCGACACGCTCTCGACGGGATAACGCCGAACATATTGAACCGAGTCATCAAAAAATGGACTCACCGCTTGAAGCACTGCCAGCAGACCCTAGATGGCCATTCGAATGATGTGCTATTCCACACATAATGGCATGAACGTAGCTTTAAAATAAAGCCAGAATCAATTTTATATCTCACATTTTTTGTTTAAAGTTTTTTTCCTATCGTTGTTATTTGGTCACCCTATACAAGATCGACTTTTCCTATAACAAGGGGGAGAATCCGACCAAGCAACGAAATGTAGTCGGATCTACGCGGTTGGATCCACAACCGAGTTAGGAAGCGGAGTTGGTGTCTTTTGGAGTATGAAACCGTTAGATTTCACTTCTCGTTACGGAAACTTGGGTCTGTATTTCAAGCAGAGGTATACTCAATCCTGATGACAACGGGCTAGTATATATTGTGGTGAATCGACGGGCCAAGGTGAAGCGAAAGCCAAGCAAATTCAAGAATGCAAGACTTCACTGATCGCTTGGGGCTTTTCTAAGTGAACTCACTATGCTAGCCTCAAAGGGAGTTTTTGCGAAGAGCTTTCATAACTACGAGTATGAGTAGATGACTCTTCAAGTTTCCGGCAGCTCAAGCGGATGATTCCCGGCATCTCTAAGAAGTCAGCGACTTTTCTGCTGTCTGTCAGTAGGAAAGGCTGCAGACTGTTTTATGGTGTCGTGATAGGGCACTACGCTTTCGCTAAGTGTACTCGGTATAAGTGGCACAACATCGTGCGATATGTGCTGTGATAATGGTGATGATGACACCGCGGAAGAGGTACTCGGCGCTGATGTCGTGGGTGCTGATATTTTATAGGCATTTTATTACTGAAGGACTTACTCACCTTTATACAAAAAACTGAGAAATTTCAGTAAAAGGAATATACTGGGAGTACAATCGACTAGTTCTTAGTCACACAATTTTCTTCAGGTATTTAAAATTGCAAATTCAATTCAATAAAATATTTTGATAACTTCAACACCATGTTGCGGTGCTCGATATACCAGACCACTCTCCATAATCCAGAGAATCGACAAAAAATGCAACCTGTGCAGTGTGCATGTTCAAGAACTGACTGATTTCAAAGGGACGCAAGTGAAAAGGATCTTAGCTTGGAAGGGGTTCTTAGGAGTAGTATTGATGAAAAAGTTATTTTCTAATTTTGCAAGCGCGGAAGAACAACTCTTGAGAAATAGAGGAAATACACTATCTGGAACAGCGGGTTTGCTGTACACCTATATTGAAATTTTTTAAGAAATTGTAAGTCCCTAGTCCACGAGTACGACAGTTTCATTCAATTATCGATTTCTCAAGCGCAGGCGAAGATATTTGGCTGGATTGAGCCTCACACTTTTAAAAGGGGCGATGGTTAGATGATGCTTAAACTTCTTTACTGCTTCGAGTTTCCTCTGCTGAGAAAGGCTAAACACTCATACCCTCTTTAGAGTTGAAGTCGTACAATGCAATTACATTTGGTTTGAAACTATTCATTCGGTGAGGAATTGATTAGTGACCATATTAACAATATGCCCCAAGTCGTTATCAAAGAATCTATAGAATTTGTTAAGTTAGATCTTATTGGGTTCCGCATACGGTTATAAGGTTCTATAGATAGACTGTTCTCTTCTTATGGCTTAGTCAAGCTGGATCAACTTGGGTACAGCGTGTCTAAGTATCAGATGGACTAAATCTTTTATCATTCAAAATTCTATATGAAAATTTTTTAAAAACTTAAAAAAAAAATAATAAAGAAGAAAATATTTTAAACAAATTAAAGGAAGACAAAGACAAACCTTCTGTGATGCGAGTAGAGTCCGGTTGAATGTCCTTGACCATTACAAGTAGGGGTTGGACATTTTGTTCCATCTAAAAAGAAAATATTCTCCCATAAATATTGAAAAAGTTATTTAAATTTTATATACAAAATAGCAGAACATAAATAATTTTCATAAATTAAATTTAAAAACTACAACGCCTAGTATCATATTTCTTTCCATGGAACTCAATAAACTTTATCCCCCCGTAGCTACTATTTTATTTTATGGGAAACTTTGAATTTTAACAATGTTTTTCTAAAATGCAAATGAAAATACCAAATTAAATTATCACACACATACACTCACAGACGCATTCATAACGAGAAAACAAATAAAAATGACACCAGATGTGAAACTGAATTAATTTTATGAATTCTCATTGGGAAAGTTGTTCGAATGCCATTGTACGCGTAGAAGGAGGGTTACAAATTTTTCACTTCTACGAGTATCTTCTTTTTTTCTTGGTTATTCAAAAAAAAAAGTTATGTCTATATGTATTTCTGTACAAGCAAATCAGTGAATTTTAGTATTTTCGTGGTTTGATACATAAGTTTGCAACTCGTGGAGTATGAACTAGTCTGACATGAAGAGTATATACCGACAGTTTAATGCAAGACTAGATTCTATCGTAGTTACTCTTCTTTGAATGCGCAACCATTATCGAAAAAAATAGGTATAAACAACATGAGTATATGTATACATATATTCACCATTCCAACAATAAAACCAAAATACAGTGTTTGCAAAGGCTTGTGACGTGATATGACACTCTTCAGAGCAGTCATGATTATTGAAATGACGAAAACAACAGCCAAATGCCTATTAACTAGCGAAAATATCATATCATTCCAGACTACTAGAAACAATCACAGTGAGCAATGAAATTACTCATATCCTGCGATACCTTAGGAAGTAAGTGAATTCCTAATTGAACGAGTAGATTGATGTGTCAAGAGCTGTGAAGACCTCATGCTACTAGAACTAGAAATTTGAAGGCTAGCGGATAATTTGAAGACAATTTCAAGAATTTCAGTTCAATATTACAATGTCTAACCATGTTGGATCACATATTTGGTATATTCGGTTCCTTGTTTTTCCTGCAACTAAACGGCACGTCGAAATTCATGATGAGGATAAACATTCTAAAAAGGTTCAGAACGAACTCGAAGGGGCTGGAAGGTCTTAAACTTGTCGGACTCGAGAGATTAGTTCCACACGTACTCGATGAATGGATATGATGAAGAAGTGAGCATTGAAAGATTGCATCAAAACGGTTGTGAACCAATATTCTACTCGATCTTGATGGAAGAGATCAAAGACCTGAAATAATACTATCATGTCCCGCAAAGAAACAATTTCTTTAATAAAATCAGTGCAGTCCTTAAGAAATATATTTGATATAGGATGGACGGGATGAAAGAACATTGTCATAGTTTTTTTCCTTCTGAAGGTAGAACCGAATGATATATGCAACACAAAAAGGTGTAAACGTAGTCAAATTAAGACTACATCCAAACAGTGTAGTGAAGGAAGCTGTCAATATCCTGCTCTAAACGAGTTAAGGGGTTAGGCCACTCTAACATTTTCAAAAAATCACTTTTTTCATATTGCTTTCAATGTTCTCTTGGGACTTCAAAAATGATATCCCAAAAGATTATGGCCGGGAAATATCTCGAAGTACTTGTTTTTCAAAGTAAAATACAAGGCCGGCAGGTAGGCCGCGAGCCTCTTATGACCGAAATGAGGGACGGTATTTTAGGGGACTAGAGTAGGTATACGGCAGATGTTTTTGAAGCTATTTGCCTCGTGTTCGGACTATTGCTTGTTTCGTCTATAGAAACGTCGGTTTCAGTCAGTTTCGGACAGTGCAACATTCGAGAAGGACGCTACTTGTGGAACACGTTTGTTTTTTATCGATAATTGTGCTAATTTTTTTTTTGTGAGTGTTATTGGTATGTTTTTATAATGGGTGACAAAGTGTATTGTGTTCAAAAAGCTGCAAAAGAGAAACGTACATACAGCAAGAGACCGAAAATATCTGGAAAAAGACAGCTGAATCGACACAAGCTGGAGGCACCAAGTGAAATGAATGCTAGTACATCGGCGAACAAATTTAAGCAATCGGAAGATATGTACGATATTGAAGTGAATCCAGGTTTTGTTTATTGTATGATAAATTTAATTGCAGTTTTTTTCAGATATTTTAAACGTTGTCGTTTGTGAAGTTTACGGAAAGTGGTAAGCGCGGTTTTGGATTCAAAATAGTAGTGTTCTGTGACTGGGATACCTAGTAGTCCATTTATTGAAAAAGGCTCTGAAATAAACCGTAGCATTGTAATTTCCATGCGATTACTTGGAATTGGTTTGCACGGAATAAAAAAGTTTTGTGCATTCATGGAACTACCTCGGCCTATGTTTCATTCTTTCTATGATAAGGCTGTCAAATGAATTTCAACTGCAACGAAACTAGTTTGCAAAAACAGTATGATGAAAACAGCGAAAGATGAGGCAACTATTTCTATTTAAAAATGGCAAAATGGAATGATGGTATCAGGTGATGGTTTGTGAAGAAAACGGGGATTTACGCCCTTGTTTGGCTTATTGGCAATTAGAGCGAAAAAAATATAGATTGCGCAGCGAAATCAAAATACTATAAGGCGTGTGAGTACGGGAAGAATAAAGATGGTACCGAAGAATATACGGAATGGGCACAAAATCATAAAGATTAGTGCGTTGTGAATCACGATGGATCAGCAGGAAAAATGGAGGCCGAAGCTGTTGTCGAGATGTTTCAGCGATTCGAAGTCTTGCGCCAAGTAAAATACACCCAATATATTGGTGACGGTGGTTTTAGGACTTTTAAAGGCATTACAGATGGGAAGCCCTATGAGAATGTCACAATACTAAAGAAAGAGTATATAGGTCACGTTCAAAAGCGAATGGGTACCCGCCTACGTAATTTGAAAAAGAATATCAAAGGTCTCGGTGGAAGGGGCAAATCGACGGGGAAACTAAAAGACGAACTCTCTATTAATTACGGATTAGCCATTCGGAGAAACTGAATATGGGCTACATTCGATTAAAAATTATCTACTGATGCAGAACCGCAGTGGATAAATGTCCGATCGGAGAAGATTCATGGTGCTCATTGCAAAAAATTAAAGCTACAAATAGTTTGTCTCAGTACAAACATAAGGCAGCTTTTCCAATTGAAGCGTATGAAGCTATCAAGCCAGTCCACGAAGAATTGGCCAAAGACAATCTTCTTACTCGATGCATCGGCGGTTATACTAAAATCTGTAATGAAAGTTTTAATTCGACTGTGTGGGCATTGGTCCCAAAATCCATTTCTAGTAGTAAAACGGTGTTGGATATAACTATGGAAATTGCAATTCGAGTGTATAATGACGGCTTTGCTCCAATTTTGCACATAATGAGAGCGGTATACCAAATTTAGAAATCGGCCCGAACAGCTACGAAATATGTTTTGAGATTGACAAACAGCGCATATAGCAGAAAGGATGCTGTCTGAAGCTCCAATAGAAAAGATTTGGAAGAGCAGGACACTGACCTAGTAGGCCAATTATATGCTGTAGGCATCGCAGATTAAAGGTTTTGCCCAATTTTTTATGGCTTTCTACAATTTTAAATTTTAACCGCGTTTATCTCAAAACTGCATTTTTCAAGTTAGCCGCACCCATGACTTGAACAATTTTTAACCAATTCACTTCAAATTTTAACTAGATCTTTAAAAATATGTTGTCTAAATAAATTTGTATGGCATAGTTCATTTGTTATTAACAATTTTCTGACGAATTTTGCAAGTTTGATTTTTGAATGCGCCATTCGGCCAACAATTCTACGTACTACTCTAGCTGCTGTTATGTACATTAAAAAAAAATTTAGTGACTCATCTTAATTCAAAATTTACAGGAGCTGTTGGTAAGGCCGTAGACCCTTTCAAAAAAGAGAGGTCATCTGAGAAACGCTACACAGCCGCCATTATTAAATAAATTATTCTATAAAAATTATACTTCACAGTCAATCATATGTGCAATGAAGTTCTACCTTTGTTAACTTGATTTATTTTATATTTTTCCTGAAAAAAAAAATAAAAAAAAAGCGAATTTGTACGGCCTCTAAATAGACTAACCCCTTAAGAGCTATGCAAAGAACAGTCGTTTTAATAAAAAAAAATATAGTTCAATAGTAGTGAATAGTGAATGAAAGTCAAAACGTGTGACGTCTGCAATAAAATTGTCAACCTTCTTTCAAAAACTAATGTGACTATGCATGCCAATCATTCAAACTTGCTCATGAGATTGCTAAAAAAACCTAAAAAGCCCCCCATAAATTGCTGTCAGAATATTTCAACTGTCACACGTATCTAAACTTTTACTTCTTTATTCTATTATTATTTACCGCTAAGCCCTTCCATATGTGATTAATTAAAATTTCCCTACAAAATAATAAATAAAATCAAGCTTCTATTTTAGAAAGGTGAAACGAATTAAGATCCCTCCACCCTTTGTCACCCCTTTTTTTGCGAAGATACATTCACGACATTTCACCCCATCACATGTGTCAACTTCCATGTTCCAATCAACCTCGAAATTAGTGCTATTAGTGAGCTTAAATCGAAATTAAATATTTCCAACTTGTCTTGTGTCAATGTTACATTATGCCAACATACGAAATTGTAAAGGTCTTTGGCAGGAGCTAAAGGAGGAGCAGAAGGAGTAGCGGGGGCTAAATTGGGAGATGGAGAATTAACAGTGACAGGATGTTCTCAAGGAACTATTTAAAAGTCATTCAGGCACACTTTGTGTGTTGTCATAATGACAAAACAAATGCCTCATCGCTCTTCGTGTATTTTAAATGTCGCCTTTCCCATCGTAATTCATTTCTAAACCAAAGAAAAGAAAATTGAATCCGCATTATAGACGACGACAATGAAATAGACAGACAACACACGAGTGCGTGAGTATCTAATGAAGAGAGTACCTAACATATTATATAGTCGTATCTAAACTGTCAAGGCAAATGGGGAAATAATTATTATCTACATGAATATGAAGAACATAAAGTGGAGTAGACATCTTTGTTAGGCACTTATGGATCATAATGACTTGTTATGCAAATAGGGGTAAAGCAGCCTAAAGGCAAAGGCACACTACCTATATTACCTACACTCGTATATAATAGCACGGCTAACGGTGTAGAATGTAGCATGTGAAATATATTGAACTAAACACAAATAGACAGGGAATTTATAATAGAGGTATCTACACAGATGAAACGATGACTTCGGAAGGGTATTTGATACATCTTTCGTAGTAAGTTGAACTTTCTAAAAGTTGTATTTTTCAAATTTGATTTTATTTTCTAATGTTTAATACACGGCTAACATGATAAATGAAGTCACATACAAGACATAATTTTCCTTCGCCCGCGCTATGTGCAATCATATTAAGGGTACTAAAGACTTCTTGAGCGTGAGCTAATTATTGTACAATATAAGAAAAAAAATATGTTTAAATCAACTTATAGGATAAAATACGCAATACCCTTTGGCAAAGTACAGGTGAAGGAGGCAAACTAGATTGAATCAATCTAAGCCCAAAGCACAGCTCTTCCGAACAACCTCTTCCAGAATTTGTCTAGAATGTAAGAATGTAGGGTGGTGTTGGAAAAGCTTGGTAGATGAGGTTCGAAATAGATAATTTATCAGAATTCTTGATGAGCTGAGTCATCAATACTATTGTACACGGCCACTGAAATATCTATCTTTACTTGAAGTTACATTTCCAATATGATGGGCATACAAAAGCACAACGCGAGCACTTGGATACCCATATTTCAATTGAACAACAGTTTAGAGACTACCCTGGTGCTAACCATGCTAGACAAATATTAGACTGTAGTAAATAACAGGGTTTGGTGTCTGAAATTCTAGTTACTTACGTTGTTTTTCGAGTCATCCAGAGCGTTACTATGCAATAGTTTGGAGTGGAAAAAAAATCACCGAAATGCAAGAGAAAAAGTTATTCCATGTTAGGGTTTCGGAATATCGAATCGATATCTCGAATAAGCAAATTTAAACTCAGAATCTTTCTTATCGTGCACATCAATATCCTGTAACTCATTATGAAATGCCTCGACGGCGTATATGGATATTTAATTTAGAAATGCAACTATTTCTAAAAACAGTTCCTGTTCGAACCCTCAGATTTATGAATAGCGTGATAAGTGATAAGAAACTTTTAAACTTAAAGCAAAGTTGAGTAGACTTCATATTTTCATCACTGCTATTCCTTGCATTAAAAGTAGCTGAAAGGCGGGCCAAAAAGATATTGTGTATCCGAAGGTGAGTGTGGCCATCGATAATAACTAGGCAACAACTAAATTCAAAATGTTTAAGATATCTGAAATTTGGAATTTTTTAACAAATAGCCTAAGGATTAGGATTAAGTGAATACCAACAAACGTCAGATAATTGGCAGCTAACTTTTTACTGCGTATTGTCGCCGGACAAAGAAGAAAAATAGCAGAGGAAGACCTTACCGGAAAAGGCCTAAACGAACACAATATACGAGTATCACATATAACATAACCAAGGGAATTCATTTGCCAATGGCATTATTAAATCCGCTGATTAAAGTAATTCTGAAGATCTTGACTACAAGATACCGCGGCTAATCGACCAATGAAAAATAGGGAAAAACTCTTTCGGAATGCAGGAAGACCTTAAAACGGGCTGTGCCAACGCTCGTATAATATCTACCTGGTACAAGAACTAAAGCCACGATAACATGGCTTGCGATAGTAGTCCGCGATTTGGGCTCATGAGCAGATTAGTGAGTTGACCATTATTTTTTAAGAAAATTGTGTTTGGCTCAATGGGCTTGTGAACCAGCAAATTGACACTTCTAGAGTGAGGCTAGTCCAAAAGATGTTTGGTGTAATATTTGCGCTTCTGGCATTAGTGGTCCTTATTTTTATTATCCATATAGCATTAGCTTGCGCTAAATGCCCAATTTTGATGAATATTGATCATGCGAATGATATGTGATTCTAGCAGAATCGCGTTACTTGCAATGCTGCTCCGATTGACTTCCTGTATTCTCCATTCAACAACACTACATGTATTGCAAAATGGACCAATGAATTGACTATGGAGCTATGTAAAGACGTTGGTATAAGCCGCAAGCTATTCATGTATAGGAAACCAATATTCAACAATATTTTTATGACATAAAGTCCCAAATTATTCGAAAGAGTTGCTTAAAATTGGACCGACAGGATGCGCTTCATCAAAAACAGCCGAGCAAGCCATATGCCTGAAATCATGCCATGAACAATTGTTCCTTACTTCATGTCGTTACTGTTGAAAAACAGTTTCTATAGATTTTAAAGAAACAGCCTCTGCATACGTTCGTATAAACCAAAAGTGTGAAACTGGGATTTGCAGTGCAAATTTTTTTCACAATGCAGACTCAAACAGATCTTGGAAAAACTCAAGAAGTTCAAGTCGATTATTAATGGATTTAAGGTCGCATATGACAGTTTATAGAAAAGAGATATACTATAGAGCCATGTCTAGTTTTGGTAACTCATCGATTTGTGCAGAATGACGATGGAAAACGCTCGCTGTTCCATAAAAGTCGGTAATGCCTTAATCGAGACCTTTGATGTCAAGAAAGGTTTTAGACAAGGTGACGCACTATCATGTGGTTTTTAAACATCATACTTGAATGAATTGCGCGGAACTAACAAGCGAACACACGAGTCACAATCTTTCAAAAGTCTGTGAAACTATTAGTGAATGCCGGTGATATCGACATAATTCGGAATCGGGCTGTCGCCGGTATGTTTGCTGGTATTGAAAATTAAGCTGTCAAATTGGTGTAAGCACAAAACCAACTATATATTGTCAATAAAAAGGGGCACACAGCGCCAGCGAATTGAACAGAACCCCATAGTCGACAGCTATTTCGAGGACTTTGTATACCTTAGCTCTACTACAAATTCTGCTAATAACACCTCTGTAGAAATCAAACGAATAATCACTTTTGACAATCACTGTTTCTTTACCCTAAGAAGGCAATTGAGTAGTAAGGCCCTATCCGGAAAAACTAAGGAGACTCTATATAAGTCTTTGATTGTCCCAGTCCTAATTTATGGCACTGAAGTATGAAATCTATCGAAAGCGGATGAATTTATCCTCAGCCGTTTTGTAAGTAAAAATTCTTCGAAAAATATTTGGACCCGTTTGCGTTGACGTACTTTGGAGGAGAAGATTCAACTATGAACTATTCGAGCTGTACAGCGACATTGGTCTAATCAGAAAACTGCTTCAATGGGTTTCAATGCTCCGGGCCGCGGACTCTTCCAATCTAACCGGGGGGACAATGCAGTATAGGATGTACTCACCTAAGGTGGCGCGCACAAGTAGAAGGGGACATTGCCTGAGGATCGTGCTAACTGGACAGACTTATTAGTTGAAGATAAGGTTAAGCCCAATCTGTTGGGTCACCTAAGTAAGTACGTACACTCTCTCCAAGAGTTGGTCTGGGGAAATAGTCCTACATTTAGTAGCTATCACTATTCTGTTTTCTAAGCGCCATAAAATTCACAATGATGGCATGCCCGAATATAATTGGAACTTTCAGCATTATAACACCGGAAGGTAAGCCTTGGTGATATAAGGATCATTGCAGGCTGCGTTTTTAAGAAGAATGGTAACAAGTAACTCAGAAACATCAAAATAATTATTACAACGCCATGTACAAGGAATGTTGCAAACCATTTTACCTTAAATGCTTAACAACATATTTCTCTACTTAGAAAAACATGAGTGAATAGTTATACTTTATGCAAATGGTATAGCCGTTAATATCTATGAAGTACATATATCAACAATTTGGAATCTATTACTGAAAGCAGTTTTGTACAAACGGGGCAGTAGAAACTGCTGACGAAAACAAAGTTAATGATATTCGTAGAAAGAATATTAACCGTCAAACCATTCCTCCAATGTTAAATAGTATTCAACTCAGATTGACAGATTCTCAGATCACTGCAATTATTTAGATCTGATCCTTGACAGAAAAATAGGGTGTTAATTGAAGGAAAGCTTTGAATGCAACTTTCCTCGAAAGTTGTGCTCTAGCAGTATGATCGATGCTTATATTTGGCATCGAATCGGCTGTACTACATACATAAAGCTAGCTACACGAATACCCTTAACAAAATGCATAGCATGTGCATGAATGACCCTTTTAAAAACCATATTAAATTTGTATCCATTTCATTAACGATAAAGCAATGAAATTGACGTTCCAACTGTGACAAATATCACATCGAAAAATTACAACCCGGTAAACTCATGGATTCCCGTGCAAGATGTTCTTCAAAAAGTAGCTACAGAGTTATACGTAACTTGTTTTCCAAATTTTAATACTAAATATTAGACTAATATACACTGCCGTCAAGTATGGGGAAAGAGCTCGCTACCGCAAACCTCAAGCACGGATCCGGGACAGGAGCTGAAATATGTTGAGTCGAGCGCTTAGACTCCCGAATAATTAAACGTGGCCACCTTAATCTCTAGGATCGTGATTAAAATTTGTCATGGATTGTCGCGCCTAACGCGTTCTGGATTCTCGAATAAGAAGAAAACTGGGAGCAGTACAAACTGGCAAAAAAAGGCGCAAAACAACTAGGATACTATTAAAAAAGAACCTTGAGAACCAGTCTAACGAAATACGGATACGAAATAAAAGGCCTGCTAAAATAGTGGAGTCCATGCAACATTTTCTCGACAACTTTCAAGATACTTTCGAAATTCATATCTATAAGATATATGTAAGTATAGGAATGTATACCAAGCTCTAAATGGTTCCAGGAGTAATGAGAAAAATTAACTAAGCTGCAACAGAACCCAAGGAAAGCCATCAATCAAAGCTAACTCTGGAGGAAAAATGTTTCTTATACAAAATCTTTTGAATTTAATCACCTTGTAAGACAGGAAACAGAGGCGTGATGCCTCACATATTAGAAGAACTCTAAAACTTTTGAGATGATAAACAACTTAGAGTGAAAGCGGTTAAATGGTTTAAACGACAAAGAATTCCTATAGGTAACTAACTTTTTAAGAAAGTAACAAACTGTTGAACTAGGCTACGAGTATTGTGCCTACGCTGTATAAAATGTAGAATGAAAGTTGCTCCGGCAATCTAAAAATGCGCGCTTATGCTTTCAGAATGCAAGATCCAATATTCAGCATCATTTGAAGAAGCTTTCGACAAATCTGATGGGTTCTTTCCATAGCAAATTTCAAGATTCTCCTTTGCTTTTTTATGAAATAAATTTAAATGCGAGTTAAAGGTAAATTAACTATTGGTATAACAACTGCGTGCAAAAATGTAAACAATTCAGAAATTTTTAGTTAAGAATACTTTTAGGCGTTCCTGTTACAAAGAAAAGGATTCAGAATAGGCACTCTTAGAGACCCAACTAATTCTATGTGTACCTTCAAAAGCACCCCTGACTCCATCAAGTGTATAAGGAAAGTTGCACATGTCATAATTATAGAAAATTTTGAATTAAGTGGAAAACAGCAACAAAATAAAAACGAAAAGCACAACACAACACAACACAACACAACAAAAAGGCCAACAAAAAAAAATAAAACCAAAAACGAAAGAACAAACTCTGCAAAACACAAATACGAATACGCTTACCTCGGCTCAGGCTTCCAGGTGAAAATGATGGTTGTGCTGAGGCGCCCTGATCAAAGGCAATTTTGTCATTTGATGTCGTCGAGGATACAAGATTTCCCATTCCCGGACTGCCGATGTTGTTGGTGGTGGTGACATTCTGGGTGCTGCTGGCATTGCTGCTACTGCTGCTTACTGCCGATACAGTAACGACACCCTCACGAGCAATATCCTGCATAACAGATGCCGCTCGGCTGCCGACTCCTGCCGGCTGCAGTATGGTATAATGCTTTGTGTCAGGTGTTTCCATTGTCTGCTGATGCTGCTGTTGCTGTTGATGATGATGCTGCTGCTGATGGTGATGATGGTGTTGTTGTTGTTGCTGCTGTTGTTGCTGGGAATGCTGTTGATGATGAAGAAGGTGATGGTTTGAATTCTGAACGTCATCGTCATTGTCCTTAAGGGATTTTGTGTTGATTACCTTGTTGCTGGCATCATCACCAGTGACAGCGGTAAGTCCCAACGTCGGTGGCGTTGGAGGTGGTGGTAACTGATGTGGGTTATGTTGATGCTGATGTTGATGTTGATGCAAACCTGTCTCAGTTGCAGGATGTGGCTGATAGCTGAGAAAAGCCGACGTCGTTTCATTACCATATGTGGGTGTCATAGCGGGTATACCATAAGCTGATGACATTAAACCATTTCGCTTGATATCCGTCGGTGGCTTAAATGCAGATGCCTGTGAAAATGGAATTTTTTTCCTAGAATCCAAATCCCCGTTTAGAAGTTCCGGTTTCAATTCAGAGCCATACTCCACCGACGACGATGATGATGTCGATGAGGGCGATGTCAACGTCTTGTATTGTGAGTTGAGTCTAGCTTGATCGTTCTCTTTTTGTCTAGGAGAATACAAGAAATTATCGGACTCTCGTCGAATGAACATTAAACTTTTTGTATCATACTTTGCATATTTTTGCAACGATGATGATCCATTGTGCTTATGCTCTTCAAACAGATTCTGAAACGGTGGATTCTCATCCTGATCGTTAAGACGATAAATATTGGTTCGAGCATCTGGCCAACTGCCCGAGAGACTTTTCAGGGCTGCTTGTGTTTCACGAATCAGTGTTTCATCATCCTGATCGTCACATGTTAGCTTACCATTTTGTTGTACCGATGATGGAGTATTGCTGCGGCCATTCATAACCGGTGGTGCAACCGAGCGTTTTTTCTGTGGCAATGTGCTTTTGTCGTTGGAATTGGTTTCTTGTTTAATAATTTGAAGATTGTTATTTGAAGTATTTATTTCGTCGTCACGACTGGAGCGTTTTTTTCGTTTTACAGTGCTCTCCTGATCTTCACATTTAACATTCGATTCTGGCACTAAGTCCTTTGACAAAGGTCGCTTTGATAATGCCATCATTTCGGATATGGACTTTGAAATTTACATATATTGGGAAGATATTTTGTTTCGTTTTTAAGTTGTTATTTTTTTTTTGTTTAAAATATATTTTCTTAAATTAATTATAGGAAGACAACTTAAAAATAAAATAAAATAAAATTTATGGAAATTTTTATGTTTCACACAAAATATCCTAATGTTAAATTTAGAGGAAATGCATGAATGTGTAAAAACAATAATTTTAAATAAATAATTGTTAAAAGCTGAGAGCGTTTGTATATTTGCGATTTGTCAGAAAAATCTGAAGGACCGACAATGCGCAGAATTCCGATGAATCGGAGGATTGAATCTAACCCCATTTAATGTTAGATATTCAAAATCCACCAGATTGTCTCTATCACATGTTTGTATCTGCGTTCTTAGGCTGAAGGAATGCACCTATTATGATGTTTAAGCATTCACTTCACTTTTTTTCCATTTTCAAGAAATCAACAAAAATATTTTTAACATATTCGTGAAAATCTGAAGTACTTTTGATTGTTTACAGATGATGACAGTTTTGCATCTTAATAATGCTAATAATTTAAATAAGAAAAGAAGCCATTTCCGGGTGTCGAAAACCAGAAGAGTGTTGCACAAATTCTGTTTGGTTCTCCAAAATTTTTGCTATTCAAAAATAAAGAAACATGCCGGTGAAATGACGCTACAAAATTGGCGATAAATAATTAAGGACATGGTTTTCAGCCGTAAACTAAGTACAGAAGATAAAGTTAATTCGATAAATGGATGCTGTATGAACCGTGGAAAAAGAAGCAGCCTAGATGCTTTAAATCGGGGACTAGAAAATTTTTCCTTAGAATTCGCAAACAGCCATAAGCCATCAGAAGAGGTGCAATACTAGGGTGCAATCAAATGGAAGAAAATCATTGAAAATGCGGTTCATGCATGATAGTCTTCTGTTGCACATGGGAAAGAAGAGTCCGGTCTTACGGATAACGAAAACGACAAAGCCGTAAAAAAATTAACCAGAAACATACAGTCGGTTTGTGGTCTATTGTCTATTGTACTTTCTCCAGTACAGATGAAAATATTTGATTTAAATGCCTCTCAATTTTGCCTATATGACATAAGGCAATCGGACGTCTAAGCAGTGAACTGAAGTGAAACATTACAATTATCAGTGAAGCTTTGATATGTCACAAACTATGAAAATTAACAAGAGAGTTCTACACAGCCGTTAAGCAATTAAATCAACACATAATACAATTCGACATACGAAGTGATACAAGACATACGGAAAATGAAGTGAAGGAAGTGTCTGCGTCTTCAACGAAATCCAAATGACTTTTAAGACGTTGAGGATGCAAAGCTTCTCTAAAGCAGTAAGAAAGCTAAACTCAATGAATCTTTTCTTTGTCTTTGGTGTAGTCTTAACGCTGCCGGTATCATCAGTCTTTTTTTTTTTTAAATTGGGCCCCAGGTCGTATTTTAATCAATGCTCAACATAACTGGACAGTGATCAGTGATTATTTCATCAAAGATGTGGACGACATTGATCCGGGCGATGTGTGGTTCCAGGGCTACGTGTCATATCGCCAATGAAAGCATTAACTTTCCCAGGATTCGATTCAACGACAACAGTATAGTGGAAGTTACTTGAATATTTCCTGTAAAATTTTTAGTGTAAGCTTATGAACCGTAAATATTCAGACCTTGGAAGTTAACATTCAGCGCGTATCTGGTAATATAAAACTTCAAAAGCTCGAAAGAGTGAACTAAAGCTGGATCAGCGGAAAGCCGTTTAGGAAGCCATCTGCCTGAAGTCGTATTGAAAACATAAGGTAGTGAACCATTCTTCATAACGAATAAAGGCTTCGAACTTAATTTAAGACAGGACAGCAAATTCTAATAAATATAGTGAGGGTTTCCTATTACATTTGATTTTACGCTATAGAGTATGAAAAATAAACTATGTATATATATAAATTAAGGAAGCTTATTTTAAATACTATAAAAGTTTAGAAAAAATTCTCTACTATCAAGTATAAACCTATCTATTATCAATGGAATTTGATCTGATAACTGAAGTGGTTAGCTCCGACTACAATTAACAAAGAAAATTCTAAAATACACCCTGAATGACTCGAACTGCAACCAACTTCAGACTGCTATAATTTGCAAACCGTTCATGACAGTGAGCTCAAATTTTGACACATGACAGATAATTTTATTATTTACAAGCCTTTTAAGCGATTTGCGTCTCGGTTGTGTTGAAAAATTTTTATCCGCGATGGAATTCAAACGTGATAGTGTGATTGCTTTATATTTGGCTGCAAAACCACAAGTAGCTATCGGTAGAGCCCTCCAGCACCTCAACATGAATAAATCATTTGTGTCTCGAACCATAGCTCGTTACCGTGATACTGGCAGCGTTGCAATACGCCATGGAGGTGGTCATAAAAAAACAGCAACATCGGCAGAAATGGTTCGGAAAGTGAAGGCTCGAATTGAGCGAAATCCGCGTCGAAGTGGAAGAAAAATAGCTCGTGAGCTCAACATATCGTTGGAACGGATGCAACACATACTGAAAAATGAGCTAGGGCTCAGGCCATTGAAGTTCCAAAAAGCACACGATCTTACACCGCAACAACAGTATTGAAGCCTTGCGCAAACAATCATTTCGGTCGGAGACCGTGGACATTTCAACAAGACTCGGCACCGTCTCACAAAGCGCGCGTCAACCAAGATTAGTTAAAAAACAATGTTCCACACTTCATTTCTTCGACACAATGAATTGCAAATTCTCCGGATGCAAATCCGTTGGATTTCTCTGTCTGGGGTATTTTGAAGGCGAAGGTGGGCACTAAAAAATACCAAAGTTTGGACCACCTCACACAAGCACTTCGCCGGGAATGGGCCAAAATACCGCAGAGCCACTTGCGTGCTGCGTACGATGATTTCTTCGGCCGTCTCAAGGCCATTATTCGCACCAAAGGTGGACATATTGAATACTACTGATACAATTTGAAAATTGATGTATTTTCCAACATTTTTTGCTTTGGCACAATAGAATTTATCAAAAAATAAAAAAAATTATAGCATTTTAAAAAGTTGGAGTTCGAGTCATTCACCCTGTATGTAGGTGGCATTTATTTAAATAGTGTTACATTTCAAATTGGAAATGTGTGAGAAGTTTATAAAAAAGCTAGCATAAGCGAAACTCTTTCAGCGTTATCAAATCGGTACTTTCAGCTCTAATTTCACTGCTTAAAATTGCTTATTAGTTCCGCAAAAGTCAATTTAGCACTGGGGCATACTGCAAATATTTAAATAATTTTAATTGAAGTTGCTCTGTGATTTTCAAATAAGATTTCCATACGGTTATTCACAACACAATACAACCGCTTTGAAATTATTTGTCTTTCTGTATGTTTGTCGGGGCTGATCTCGGAATGGTTGAACTGATTTTACTGCAGGTTTTTCTGGAAGGTATACATAGTATTATATTGAACAGGATTTAGGCGACTTTTTACTTCGAGGCTGTTTTGTGTTTCAGCGAGAAAAATGAAAAACTTCACTTTTCTTTTCTGGACGGTTACAGACCACCGCCAATTCTTAACAAACTTTGGTGATACCTGCTCTCAAAATTTATAAAAGAGTATTCAAATGACTTCGTAACACAGGCAGATTTTGTTAAGTTTTGGAAGCCATTATTTAAATTGCAAAATTGGAATTAATCTTGTTATATACTTATACAAAATACAAATTTTAAACCTTGTATTTTATGATATGATAAATACTCGAAGAATGTAGTTCGTTCATTACTAGAACAGATGTATGTTCTTAAGCCTGAGAGCTGATCATATTGATAAACTTAGCATAATCTTAGATAATTACATGAGAATTGCTTTGAAAACGCTTCAGATAACATTTTTTTTATAAAAATGTGTAAAAGTAAAATCAACTAAAACCAAGCAAGGGAAACTTTGAAGAAAAAACTTCATGTGGATACGCGAATTTTCTGTCTCTAAAAGCTTGAACAAAGTTTATTTAATATTTTTAAAATCAGTAAAGATATAAATAAGCTACCTCTTAGTCCTAATCCCCAGAAGTGAGCCTCACAGCCTGACTTTGCATTTTAAATGCTGAATGGATGCTTTAATAAAAGATTTTATGTATTCTTCTATTTGTATTATAACATATATAAAGATTATATTGCATTTATAAATTTTGAATGTAGAACAGAATTTTGCAGGTTTTTTTAAACAATTTTTGAAAATTGTATCGAAACCCTAGAAATGGGCCTCAGAGGCTCATTTGAAAAATTCAAATTTACGTAGTGGCCCTTGTCTTTTTGTGTAGCTAAGATGTGGAATGATTTTGTCATTTGTTCATATTTACGTGCACTTTCATCTTACGAGGTTCATACATTTTACCTTCTTCTAAATAAAATTCAAGCACAACTTTGTGACAATTTTAACAATTTTGTTTTATACAATGACTAAGAGAAAGCTAATCAACTCCTTCTGAATTCAGCGATCAAACTTCATGGTCTGAAGTGTGCAATGTGACTGAAGCTTCTGAAGTTTTTGAAGATGGCGATGTAGGTGCCTCAAATTGATAGCAGTTTTATTGATAAGAACGGAATCATCTGGAATGCACCAAGATCAAAAAATATTTTGAATGGAAAGATAGAAGCAGTTGGATTGCCAGTATGTTAAGATAGCAAATCAAATAGTTGATCTGTGTAAAATAGAGTAATTATTTAGATAAGATTTTGTCCGATGTCCTGGATTGCTTCAAGTTATTTATATATGACGAAATATATATCGAAATAATGAAGAAGGGTCCACACTATATTCAAAACTTTTGAGAAAATGACAGCCGATGAACAAAGATAAGCTTCTTGTTATTATTGTGCTACTTATAACGGTTGTCCAACTACCAAAATTATAAAATTTCTTGTAAGACCGATAAATATGGAATTAAAATATGGTGAGTATGTGATAGTGCAAGAATGGTAACTAAGGAGTTGTTGGACTAGAAAAAAGAGTAGTTGAATAACCTTGTCAACCTTACTATGATACAAATAGCAATGTAACGACCAATCACGACTTCACCAGTAAGGAATTTGCCGAAATGTTATTGAGTACTAGATTGGCTGCAGTTAGTACACTCCGAAAAAACAAATCTTGTATCAATTTCTGCAAAAAAAATCATGTGATGTCAGCTCAACAATTTTTGGGTTGCCAAAAACACGTCATGATAGCGTCGCACCATCCAAAACCTGGGAAAGCAGTTATTTTTATGTCAACCATGCATTATAACGCAAGTTGAGTATGAAGAAAAAGGAAACAGAAGTGAACTAGTTTTACACCAAAACCAAAGGCGGAATAGATACCCACGACCAACTGATTCATGAGTATATGATAAAATGGAAAACTAATAGATGACCTCTAGCTTTTTTCATGAGCTTTATTGACGCTGCTGGTATCACTGCATGCGTCACATGTACCAAAACACATCCTTATTGAAATGAGCGTAAACATAATAAGCGGTACTGGTTTTTGCGTGAACTGGAAGAGTTTCTCATCAAATCACAAAAGCCAGTCAGCAAAATAAATATGTGCGACCAGCGACTCAAGCAATTATAAATGATATATTAAGCCGAGAGTTGGATTCTAAGCGAGGTCATAGATGTCCACCATCTATGTCCACCATCTATGTCCAAAACACAAAAACAAATTTGCAATAAATGCAATCAAAATGTTTGCAATGAACATTCCACTGCTACCGAGATTTGCCAAAAATGTGAACTAGCACCTGTTATTCTGTGAACGCTGTATTCGCAAGTTCTTTGCTAAAACTACAGAAATATCAATCGAAGAATCTTTTAGTTACCTGCTGCATCTGAAACAGAATAACAAATTGAGATTTGCAGTATTTTGGCTCGTATGAGCTTGCCAAAACCAAACTTACTTCAGATTTTTGTTTGTTACTTTTTAAGATCTAGGAATTAGGGTTAATTGTGCAATTTATTGAAACGTTTAATTCTGGACTTATTTTTAATGTAAATAGTCAAGTATCGATATGTGCTTCGAGTCCTCACTTAATATGGTTAATGTTTTTATTATTTACTTCACGTATTAATTGTCAATTCCTTTGAAATCGAAACTGGAGATCCTGACAAAGTATGCCTCCTTAAGAGAATTACTATGGTGGACAAAAGTATTTTGACCAAGCTTTGCGGATACTAATATCGCTTATCATTATTAACTGAGAGAAGTAACGGTTTTGTATTGATTTTTAAAAGAAAGAGGCTACATTTAGCTTTGCGAGCGCAAAAGATAACGGTGATTACTTCATGCGTTTCTTTTCTGTGCAATTCAGCATGTGAGATTATGCCTACTTGCCTGGACAAAAGTATTTTGACATTGCTTTCATTTTCATTTTCTTTGTTTCGCGTGGGTACAAATAAAGTTTTGCATTTGAAAAAGTTATTTTTAATTATAATTTGTATTTTTATTTGAATTTTAAGCTCAGGTTGCTTAAAATAATTAAGCCAAGATCTACGAAATGAGATGGTTATGAAGTACATGCATGTATCTCGATAGCATACCTCAGCAAATTATAGCAATATACTTCGTCAAACTATTTATTAACAAATTAATAAATATAAAAAAATTCAATCAACAAATAATTTGGCTAGATCAGGAAGGCCACACAAAACAACTCCCAGAGAAGACCGCATTATTTTGGGCAAAGTTAAGGAAGATGTATTGATTATTCCTAAAGCTGTATCAATTTCGATGAATGAGGAATAGGTATAAAATATCTGTCAGCAGAAAAACCGTTGAAACACGTCGAAAAGAGGCCAATCTTGCAACCGGCAAATACCCCATATATCACCAAAAAATAATCTTAAGCGTTTAGCATTCGCTCAACAATTTGTAAGCAAGATTCAATCGTTTTGAGAAAAATATTATGGACTGATGAAAGTTCATTTGAATATCATGGATCAAAAAAGAAAATTTTCTACAGATTACCAAAGAAAATTCGAAAAAAAGTGGCGCCTGTGTGAACGCATACCCAATGGTGGAGGATGCATGTGCTTGATAGGACTATGAATTCAGGCAAATATTTTACCGTCCTGAATGACCACGCATTTACTTCTGGAGACAGACTAATAGGGCCGTCTTTTGTATTGCAACAGGACAATGCACCATGCCATAAAGCCCAAATAATCATCAATCAATTTCTTAAGAGACATGGGGGTAAATACTTTAGATTGGCCGCCCCAGAGCTCTGATTTGAATGTAATCGAGGATCTGTGGGCTTATATAAAAAGAAAAAGAAGCTCGTGCTTAACTAGAAGGCGCGACGAGACAATTGCTGAGGCCGGAGATCTCTGGAAGGATTTTTCACTAGATACCATTCAAAACTTGGTAAGATCGATTCCTGGACGGTTGCAAAAGGCCATCGACGTTAAAGGATGATAAATTTTTCATTAATTTTTGTTATTTTGCCTTAAATATCGCACTAATATAATATTAGTAATAAAAACATCTTTTGTCACAATACTTTTGTCCACCAAAATTTTACAAGAAATATTTTTTTTTCCGTTAACAGTGAACCTGTACAAAATTACTTTATGATTTTTTATAAGCTTAATGTTGATTTGTAATCAGAAATTTGTCTCGGATTTTTATAATTCAATAAAGCAATATATACAACCGAAACAAAATGATTTTATTTGTGTCAAAATAATTTTGTCCACCATAAGAAATACTGCACAAGTATATATGGAGACAGTAGCAATGATTCCTATGAGCATTCAAGACAAATGCTACCAATATAGTCACGTTTCAATTTAGTTTTTTTTTTTTTTTCAAAATTATGATTATTGTTGAATATCTGCAAAATGATTATTTAGTGAGAATTTACTTTTCAAAAATATTGAACCGAAAATAAGCGGCTCATTTACTCATAGCTTTGAGAAATTAATTTTTGAAATTTATCTGTTTACATTTTAATTTTTACATTTTTGTTTCGCAGAGAGTCTGTGAACTTAAGATTTGTATGGTATGTACTGGTAGTCTTGAATTGGAAATTGGATTTGAATCCATGTCTGCGGAATTCATTGCAGATTTAAGCAAATAATAAAAAGCCTTAAAAATGATCTATCACTCAATATTAGGACCTACGTCTTCCAAGTAAAAGATTTGTAATATTGACACGTTGACGATTTTGAGTAAATTGCTATCAAATGATTTGTAGGAAGATTCTGGATGGATATAAGCGATTTTATTTGCAAAATCCTTGTTCGAATAAATGGCAATTCTACAGTCCTGGTTTTACCAATTTTCATATCTTTTATAAATACGTGATTACATGACCAGAAACATATTGAGTTTCTGTTTTTTTGTTAAGTTGGTAAATCTGTTCTTGACATTCCCTCTAAATCTTAGCATCATAGCTTGCCATTTGCAAAAGTTACGTAGCCAAGAGTACATCTATCTCTGTGTGTGTTGGCGATTTTTTTACAATTTTAGAAATGAATTTAAATTTGTAACAACGAACTTGTATTCAATTTTGCGAAAAAAACCGATTTAATGGTGCGCGAACGTTGGAAATGTTGGAAAAGTGTTTCGGCAACGATTCTCTGAAGAAAACGATCGTTTACCAGCGGCACGAGCGGTTCAAAAGTGGTCGTGAGTCAATCGAAGATGATGAACGCAGTGGCAGACCATCGACATCGGCATTGAAAACCGACGAAAACATTGATGAAGTAAAAGAAATATTGGTCAATAACCGCAAATTAACCATCAGAGAGATAGCGGAGGACTTGAACATTGCCTATGGATCCGTCCAAGACATTTTTGGTTAATAATTTGGGTTTCCGTCGTGTAGCAGCAAAGTTGGTGCCAAAAGACCTCAATTTCATGCAAAAACGAGACCATGTTGACGTCGCAAAAGAGATGTTTGCGAGGCTGAATCCGATCACATTCATCAAAAGGATCATTACTGGAGACGAGACGTGGCCGTGGGTTTATGAGTACGACACGCAATCCAGACATCAGGCAAGTGAATGGCGTTCACCAAATGAGCCGAGACCAAAAAACCACGTCGTTTTCAGCCAAAAAAGAAGGCAATGCTCACAATTTTCATGGATTACAACGGTGTAGTGAGTGCATCATGAATTTTTGCCAGAAGGCCAGACAATAAACAAAGAGCATTATTTGGGCGTTGTGAGACGTTTGCGTGAAGCAATTAGCCGAAAGAGACCAGAATTGTGAGCAGAAAACTCGTGGATTTTGCACCATGAAAACGCACAGTCGCGTCGCACAGTGCCATCATTATTCGTAATTTTTTGACGAAAAATGCAACAAATACCATCCAACAGCCACCGAATCCACCCGATTTTGCTAACTGTGACTTCCTTCTATTCAATCGAGTTAAAAAAGCACTACGGGGAACGCGTTGCAGCAGCCGAGAGGAAGTAATGGAAAAATCGCAGGAAGCACTGATGGACATACCGAAAACCGAATATAAAAGATGTTTCGAGGATTAGATCAAGCGCTGGCAAAAGTGTGTTGCAGTCGATGGGGATTATTTTGAATGGGACAATATAGATTTAAATGAATAAACTTGTATTTTAAATTTTCTGAATAAATTCCACCTAAAAGGTGGTATGTTAAACCTGGGCCCCATGTACAGGTATATGTATATAATTTAACTAAGCCTTAGGGGAATAGATTACTTTGCATTTTCAAAGTAAGATTACAGAAACTATTGCAGAATATTTCAAACTATTGGGGAATCAAATATTTTCAATGGTGATCGGGACGAGTTAAGTGTTGAAATCTGGTCAACCATAAATTAAAGAAATTGAAAAATCAAAACAAACGTGGACCAAGTTATTGGCTTGCTTGGCGGATTTTGCAACGAACCTTTTTTCCGTGAGTAGCAACAAAAATAAGACAATACCAACGGATACTGAGATCTAAAACGAAAAACAGGTTGTGCCACCCTTGCAAGCCACTTTGTGACATTTCAAAATTGAGATGAAATTATAAACAGTCGGTGGGACTGGAGGAGATTTATAAATCCCATCAGGATCAGACACTGATTTTAATATAAATATGTTATACTCGTACCATACGACTGCAGGGTCTTCCAGTAAAAGTTTAAATTTTGAATAGAACACTATTTTGCCACCTGTGAAATGACACGCAAAACAAAATAATACGAACTTCAACAACTAAACAGTACGAAAGGCTAAATGTTTTCCCAGTCGACGTAAATCACTTCCCCTTCCTGCAATTGTTAAGTCGGCTTAAAAATTTGAAGTCTTGGAGTAAGTCAGTGATATGGAGAACTGAAATCGTGCCGTTCGTGTAAGAACAACTGAAAGTATCGCTTCTACAGCAGGCTTATCACATCATAAACAACGCAGAATTTTGCAGTAAACCTGGGTCATAAGTCGCGTAGTATTCAACTGATGCGAGGCGGCCAACAGCGGGGTTATATTTTTCCCAATTCAGTGTTGAAAATGCATGAAATTGATCAAGAATTTCAACAAAAAATAATTTTGTGCGATGAGGCACATTTCCATCTTAAAAGGTTTGTTAATAAGCAAATTGAGGCATTTGAGGCTAATAAATTCCAAATATTAAAATTGATGTCACAGAGGATCTCAACTGAGCAGGAGGCTCATTTAACCCTATATATTGGAAAATTAAATAGGTGGATGGATTGAGCTATCGAGTCATGCTAAATAAATCTTTATGATGGAATCTTGACACTACTGATATAGACGACGTTTGTTGTCTGTTTCCTGGTCAAGTCATTTCAACAAAAATTGGCCGCTGAGATCATGCGATTTCTTTCATCATGGTCATATAAACGAGATGGCTTATGCCAGTGCTTAACAGTCAAGTGAAGCACTATCAGTCAATATCTGTGCTGTTATCGGTAGAATTTGGATATGCAACCGAGGTCTAATTGACAGTAATATAAGAGTTCTCTTGATATATCAAAATGCAACATATTTCTGGATATCCATTTCATTTTATTTTATTTTTAAGAGATAAGGAAGTTTGGAAATATAAGCAATTGATTTATAAGAAATGTGTGCGTATATGTATTTCTGAAGCTATTTCCATCAACGAATTTTCTACCGATGTTAACAGTAGCTATGGCTGGAATAAAATGCTTTTGTATGGATATACCAAAACTCTGCTTACATTCGATGTATCTTCGAAAAAAATTATAAACGAAATGGGATCTTTTTTTCTTAACATGTAGGCCATTGGAATGTATGTTATTTATGCAAAGCTGTAAAGGACATCCCAATTATGCCACGTTCTAATTTTTGTAGATACCCAAATTAAGGAGCAGTAGACAAATTATTCGAAATGAGTTATTTTGTCACGAATCGTATAAATTTCGAACATCAACTAGCATGTCATTAGTTTGCTGTTTTTCAAACTCTTATAGGGTTTAGGTGTTCATTTTCAACACTGGCCGAACAGCCCATTTTTTGGTAACACTCTCACAGCTAAAAATTGCTCAACAAACCAAATATCAAGATATTTAATTTATAGTTTAAATTAATAAATAAAAATAAAATAAGGCTATCAATTGAATTTGAATTTGTTAAGATGCAGGATGATGTTGTATGGATAAGCTGAGGGTATGTTGAAATGCCTGAATTTAGGACAAGAAACGCCTAAAAGTATTCTTTTAGTATTTTTTTTTTCGCAGAATTTTATTTTTATTATTCGTTTTTTTTTTGTTTTTTTTTTAGTTAACAAAATAATTTAATTTACCTACACAACAAGTCAGTCATCTAGTTTTATTCTGTATCTGCATTTGTTTATATATATATTTTTTATTATTATATTATTTAGAATTTATTTGGGAGGCTTACGTAGGCCTATGTAGTCGTTGTTGCACTTAATTTGGTTTATTAATTTTTTTATTTATATTTTTATAAATATTTTTTGTATATTTATATTATTTATTTTTTTTATTTTATTCACTACACTAAGAATGACTTTGTTAAAATTACGTTCACTTAATATGAAAAATATACACGATAAGATCACGCAAAGAATCACATTAAACGCGCCAATATGCATAAAGGGTGAAAACTATTCTTTTGACTTTGATCTCGAAAACGTCGCGGTCGTAGACATATGAATACACTTTGGATGTTTGAAATGAAATTTCACTGTCTGATGAAGTTTTGGGCCAGGAAGTTGCTGGCGTCCAACTTTCTTTTTTGTTCACTGAAAAATCAAAATAAACTTGGTCGGGAATAAAAAGAAAGTTTCTGATAGAAATTTTATTATTATTTTTTTTTTTCTTTATCCTTTTCGCTTTCTCTGTTAAGCGTGCGATAACGGCGATGATAAACTTGGGCAACTGTTAAAAACTTTGTACGCAATTCTTACTCGGCTGATTCTTATGGTAGTTTTCATCGTCGTAGTCGTCGTTGTGCTTGTCGTTGACGTCCTCGTCAAGAGCGGTGTCGTCCTTGTCGCAGTTGTCGATTTTGGTATCGGTGTCGGTTTCGGAGTCGGTTATTATCCTATGACTTGTACTTGATAAAGTTTCTTTCACTGTTCTTGCGAAGTTTGATTTTTTTGTTTTTAAGTTTCTTTTACCCGGAGATCAGCTAGTAGTTAGTTCGAGAGTTGTCAAAAGTTAGCTAGGGGTTAGATGTGAATTTCTACGAGCAGTTGGTACCTATATGTGTGTAATTTATGTGTATATTGCAATGGGTAATCTGTTTTATTGTTGCACACAAAACACTGAACCAATATCACACGGGCGAGACGAAAATTTTAAAAACTCGTCTCTACCTGTACTAAGTTCGTAGCTAACTGGCACCAAACTACCCGGAGTTTTCCAAAGTTGTCGAACTTTACGATGGAACTGCAGCCAAAATTGCTTTTTTGTTGTTGCTCTGCCTGGATGGTTGGCCGCCTGGCTGGCTGACTGGATTCAGCAAAACAAAGAGAGAAAGGGGGCGGTCACCCCTCCACAGTGGATATCTGGTACTGTGTGTATTCGTATTCCAAAGCTAGGATATTATATTCCTATCCTTATGCTTATGCGTATGAGTGTGTATTAGTGTGTGAGCTTATACGAGGCTGTGTGTTAAACAGGTCGTCATATGTTGTGTGTGATGTGTTGTTATCAGTATTTAAAAAAAAAAAAAAACACACACAAAAAGCGAGAGAAGCAAGAATTAAAAAAAAAAAATATCCTAGGAGAGACAAAGCATAACAACAGGCAAAAAAGTCCCAAAGAACCATGAAGAGACGAAGAAAAAAGTCATATGAAATTATTTGGGGGTAGTAAACTAGGGTTGGGGGCTTGCTTCATTCGGAGAGAGCACATTCAAGCCATTACAATATAATATCCGGTTGTCAGACAAAGAGGCAGAGTACGCTGCTGCGTGCGCAAACATTCTCAATCGTTTTCCATGGCATTTTCTCAACGACTTGCACTGGATACTGGAAGCTTTTCTTTTGGGTCTTATTTCCTTTTCGGAGGACTCAGTTCTCCGTTATTATCGTGACGGTGATGTGGTTCGTTAAAACGGCTGTTCTGTTGTAGATTGTGTTAAAAGCTGGAAAGAAACGTGCTTCTACGTAGAACTCCAAAGATTTTCTAAGGACGACAAGTGTTTTTGCATCTGTAACTGCTGCTGGTGCTGCTGGTGGTTGCCTTGACGCCCGATAAGGGAAGGATGTCCTGCTGAGGCATTTTGAGGAGTGTGTGTATGAGAATCTTGTACGCGCATTTTAGTGTGGGAGTGAAACTGTGTGATTCATACAATCGAACACTGGACAATAGTTGATTATCGTCATGTTTTACAAAAAAAAAAGCACGAAGCTTACTAGCGACCGCCTTGAACGGCAATTTTTTTTTTTCTTAAGCGACGGTCAGAGGATTAACGATTTTTAGTTGTTAGCGCTGTTAGTTTTAAAATGTTTTTTTTTTTCAGTCAGATATTGTTCCAATGCATTTGCTTAAATTTTGCACGTGGTACTGGTATTTCATCAAAAATTCCTTGACAACTTTTATCTTCATAATAAAAGTACTATAAAAGACTAGAAGCATATTTTTGCTTTATCTTGACAACGTTAAGCTTTCTTCAGCATATAAATGTTCTACAACTAACCATCGTTAGTTTATTGTCCAAGAAGAAATCTTTGGCCGGATATGAACAAAGTTTCATGAAATTCAAACACCCAGCTTCTTAGTTTTAGATGTTCCCAGGTCGAACAAATTCTATTTCAGTCTTTTGCGTTAGAGTTCTTATATTGAAAGCTCTTTAAAATAATTGTATTAGCATCTAAACCAATCATAGTAAATTTTGTTTATCTGTATTTCCAATTTCCCAATTCTTATTTTAAAGCATGACCAATTGCCGATTTTTATTGTCTATACCTACGACATTAGGACCTCTAATTAATCTAAAATTAAACAGCATAAACATTTTATTAGATCTACACAAAAACTATAACAAAATATGGAATTTCTTTTTGTTGTTTTTCGGTAATTTATTTCTGTGTTAGGAAATCTATTGAGACTTAATTTTGCCAATTTTGTGAGAGATTAAGAATCTGAATCAATTGAATCACTATTGCATACAAAAATCGAGAAAAGGTACGTGGCAGGGCCATAATATTTTAGACTTTACTAAGAGTTGGGTATTTTATTTAATCCGGTAAATAAAAGAGACTTTCGGTCATAAAGACACCACGGCTTTTTGTGATGATAACTACCCTGAATGCTTACTTTTTGATCATTTTTCGGAGTTATCCTGGTCCTATGTTATATATAAAATCAACAATGTTGGCTTCAAAGATGTCATTACCGCAAACCAGTGACATTGTCGATTATCGCAAAAAACAAGAACCCTCAAGTGACAATAAAATTGCTCCGATGGGCAATGTACATAAGTGTCCTTAAGTAGCTAACTAAACTTATCTGGGAAATGATTTCAAAAATTCGCTAGGTTCCATCGCTGTATGGACAATAACTATCCAGTTAAAACCACATTTCGACAAAATCAATGATTATCAATGTTTTTCTTTAAGGTCTAAAAAACAAGTTTAAATAAAAGTTCACGTTACAGACTTTATTGGTCTAAGAAATGCTCTTTTTTTGGGGAAAATTTTTTATGATTTAACATTTACAGATGATTTCATCCATATGTATCCCGTCGGTCCAATATCTGACTACTCGTTCGAACCTCTGGGGCCATATATCCCCAAAAGCATATCTAATATTCTCTTCCGAAGCTTCAATAAATTGGTGATGCTTTATGCACGTCTACAAACAATTTCACGTATTTTCAGAGAAAATATCCGATCAGGTTTTGGTGGAGAATTTACTGTTTCCATGAAATCATTCTCCTACAGCTTTTGATTTCAATAAGCGATGATATTGATCATGTAGTTGCATCCTGCTGGAGCCACATATCCTTCACTCGATATGACGAAAATTTGGAAACAAGTGTCCACTGCTCATCTTTTTGGATCGATAAATATTGACCGTAACGCGACCTCCTGCTTCATTTTTAAAGTCATATGTGCCATGTGCCAAATGTGCCATATTTGCATATCCGTTGAATCAACAGTGGTTGAATTGGTTTTGAACTCATTCCGCGAAATTCCAACGCATGCAATGATCCGACGGCAATTCTTGCACCAATAAATTTTTGAAGGGATTGGTCTAAGATCTTTTCGCATAATCTCCCAAGTTGTGGACTAACAATGCCCAGGCTTCTGTGCAAAAATGCTAACTGAGAAATTGGGGTCTTCTTCTCAAATGCGGTGATATTTTCTTTGAAGCGCTTTGGTATGTTCCTTTTTATAGACATGATGTCTTCAAAAATTGTGAAATCTATTCACAATACGACGAATGACACGTTCAGATGTCAAAAAACCTATTCATAAAGCTCAGGAAGTACTCAACAAGCATGTGTAACTGAAAACTAATTTCAGAAATATTATTCCATGATTTATGAACGCTGTTACTGTATAAATCTTGATGAGTTGTAAGACTTTACCGAAAACAAAAACCGTCAGCTAATTTGATTTTAATGAAATATTTGTTAATCATGATTCCATAGACGTAACTCGGGCTTCGGTCATATTTTCGAAGAAATAATATCCCATGAAGCCACCAGCCTGGGAATCGCTTCATACGCTGCATTTTTGAGAACTTGATTCCTTATATACGAGTTTTCTAGGCTGCCCTCGTTGTACATATGACAGTTTTGCTTATAAATTTAATTTAAGACATTAATGAGCCTAATTTCAATTTGGGCTTATCTTCAGCTATCAGTGAAATGTGGATGCCTCTTGCCTTGTACAATTGTTGGCTTAAATTCAGATTGACCACGAATCGACCAATTCGGATTTTCTTGTACATTTTCGCTTTCAATAGCAATATTTTCTTCAGTATACTTATTTCCAAGTGCCGATGTGATTAAAGAAGTTTTGTGGTACAAAAGGAAATTTTTAACGTATGACAAGTGAAGGTCGATTGCCTTCGAATCATTTCACGCAAAATAATTTTAAAAAAGCTATTACAATTTTATATACAGGAATGACTCTAACTCCAACTTTTTAAAATGCTATAATTTTTTTATTTTTTGATAAATTTTATTGTTCCAAAGCAAAAAATGTTGGAAAATACATCAATTTTCAAATTGTATCAGTAGTTTTCAATATGTCCACCTTTGGCGCGAATAATGCTTGTTTGAGGTGGTCCAAACTTTGGTATTTTTTAGTGCCCACCTTCGCCTTCAAAATACCCCAGACAGAGAGATCCAACGGATTTGCATCCGGAGAATTTGCAATCCATTGTGTCGAAGAAATGAAGTGTGGAATATTGTTTTTTAACCAATCTTGGTTGACCCGCGCTTTGTGAGACGGTGCCGAGTCTTGTTGAAATGTCCACGGTCTCCGACCGAAATGATTGTTTGCCCAAGGCTTCAATACTGCCTCTAAGACAGTTTCACGGTATACGATCGCATTAATTTTGACGCATTAATTTTGACGTGGCCGTCCGAAGGTGTAAATTTTCGAAGGATCTCTATGGCAAGTAAACTCGGTCATTTTGTTTGTTGACATATTGTTCGATAACAAATGGCGACTCATCGGAGAAAACCAAATTCGGCAACTCATCACCTTCGTGCAAGCGTAGCAACTCCTTCGCTCTTTCGACTCTAACTTTTTTCTGTTGCGGTGTAAGATCGTGTGCTTTTTGGAACTGCAATGGTTTGAGCCCAAGCTCATTTTTCAGTATTTGTTGCATCCGTTCCAACGATATTTTTCTTCCACTTCGACGCGGATTAGGCTCAATTCGAGCCTTCACTTTCTGAACCATTTCTGCCGATGTTGCTGTTTTTTTATGACCACCTCCATGGCGTTTTGCAACGCTGTCAGTATCACTGTAACGAGTTTTGATTCGAGACACAAATGGTTTATTCACGTTGAGGTGCTGGAGGGCTCTAACGATAACTACTTGTGGTTTTCCAGCCAAATATAAGGCAATCACACTATCACGTTTGAATTCCATCGTGGATAAACATTTTTCAACACAACCGAGACGCAAATTGTTTAAAAGGCTTGTAAATAAAAAAATTATCTGACATGTGTCAAAATTTGAGCTCACTGTCATAAACGGTTTGGAAATTATAGTAATCTGAACTCAGTTGCAGTTCGAGTCAATCAGGGTGTATATTTAGGGAAAGCTTTACATATTACACAGTCTGTTGGAATGTATTCAGAGTCAGTCCGTTCACAAAGAGCATTTTGTATTTTAACCTCGATCACTAGCTTTGAGAGCCGTACCTTTTGTCATCTATTTTATTTATTTTACTCTTGTTTGAATAGTATCTGTAGTACAGCAAACAACAGAAATTGTTTGAGTAAAGAACTCGAAAAATCCAATCATACTTTTGTTACACATAATTTTTCTACTTTTTTTTATTTCCAGTTGAAGCATGCTGCCATGTGGAAACGTGCTATAAAATACACCCTTATGTCTGAATTGAAACTGCATTGCTTATTGGGCTGATTAAATTTTGAGAACTTCAGTACCATTTTACATGGCGCTTTGTTCTGCGTCAGTTCCTAGACATTATAACTTGCAAACATTTAAAACCAATATTCATCGGTATGTGTCTTTCTTTACTCCCTACCTTTCAGTAGGCCGCGCTGTGTGCAAATATTTTAAGGGTACATAATACCTTAAGCGTGAGTCAATTATAAAAAATAATAAAAGTTGGACATTATACAGGGCGAAGTCGAACCAAGTTGAAAATTATATAAGATCTATATGTATATACGCCAGCAGCGTTGAAATAGATTTGACTTTACTCGACCACACTTTTGATGCTTAGTTGAATTGAAATGTTGCTCAAATGCATTTCATTTCATTTTTACTCATCCTTTCTTAAGAGAGTTAAGACTCCGTATTTTTGCGTTAGAGTTCTTATATTGAAAGCTCTTTAGAATAATTGTATTAGCATCTAAACCAATCATAGTAAATTTTGTTTATCTGTATTTCCAATTTCCCAATTCTTATTTTAAAGCATGACCAATTGCCGATTTTTATTGTCTATACATGCGACATTAGAACCTCTAATTAATCTAAAATTAAACAGCATAAACATTTTTTTAGATCTACACAAAAACTATAACAAAATATGGAATTTCTTTTTGTTGTTTTTCGGTAATTTATTTCTGTGTTAGGAAATCTATTGAGACTTAATTTTGCCAATTTTCTGAGAGATTAAGAATCCTAATCAATTGAATCACTATTGCATACAAAAATCGAGAAAAGAGACGTGACAGGGCCATAATATTTTAGACTTTACTAAGAATTGGGTATTTTATTTAATTCGGTAAATAAAAGAGACTTTCGGCCATAAAAACACCACGGCTTTTTGTGATGATAACTACCCTGAATGCTTACTTTTTGATAATTTTTCGGATTTATCCTGGTCCTATTTTGTATATAAAATCAACAATGTTGGCTTCAAAGATGTCATTACCGCAAACCAGTGACATTGTCGATTATGGCAAAAAACAAGAACCCTCAAGTGACAATAAAATTGCTCCGATGGGCAATATACATAAAATACTCCGTATTTTAACTTAATTTGAAGTCGAGCTTTCAACTACCTCATTTATACTGATTCAGTGAGGCCGAGAGTCTGCTAAAGTTTTCCATTTGAGTTATCCCATTAATTTTCCATCGGACATCACATGGGAGATGCACAACAATCTCGAACAGGATCTTCCGACAACTTTAAATATATAAGACAATACTAGCTAATGTGTTTATCCTAAAATTGTCCCGCTTTGGATTTTTAGCATAGAGACTTCGGTGGGTACGCTTATGACGCACCCGCTGACATTCGCAAAATTTACATCTCCCTCGATATTCTGTTTTCCTTTATATAGACGGCATATTTTTAGTGGAACACAATTTTAAAATTCAATAAAAAGCATAAAAATCGTAGTAATTGCAGGTAATAATCCAAAGATGTTAAATCACACGATCTTAACAGTTACGTTACGTGAAGTTAGAAATTATGCGCTCATCGAATGCTACCTTAATTTAATGGATTATTTCAGTTATCTCGAATTGAACCACGTTTTTCGAAACAATTTGGCACAATTTGCATGTGTTGTTCTAGCATAAGTATATTTATGGTAAAATAGTACGTTAAACTGGACACAAATCAGCTGTCAACACCCAATTTAATAGTCACATCCATAAAAAAATCACCCTATAGTTCTTGTACACCATGTGGCACTTTAATGCATATCCATGGCAGGCCAAAGGAACGGCTGCCGCATCGAGCGAAACTTTAAGTGGCATACTAGCTATATGCGCGATACCGTCATCGCAATTCCTCTAATGGCCTGAGCTCAAGACTGAATTAGATTATTTCCGATGTGGACTTAGCTTTCATTGGACTTAGCTTTCATTAAAATGCCTTCAGCAACATAACTAAAAAATTTTAAAAACATCTCCAGTACTATTGTTGACTTACGCGAGTCCATAGTATTCGGACGGGACTCATTTTCATCCGATGCATTTTCTATGAAAGGAATGAAAATAATATGCAACTCCTCCACCGTGTCATCATTATTCATAGATTTGAATTGCATTGAATGCTAAGCTGGTGCCGGCAGAGCCGCACTTACCGTCAAGAAGTCTGAGTACACTTTGTCTGCCGCCTGTCGTATTCTTGCTCGAATTTTTTCGAAGTATGCGTCATTAGCTTCACAGATCAGATATTGTTATATTGCTATTGCCTCTCATCATTTTATTAAACCAAATCACGATGGTACGGTTTCATCGCTTCGACTGCTCAGCTGAGTATGTTTTCCATAAAATCTTTTATTTACTCCTCAAGGGTTACAGCAGAGCTAAAACTAATTTGTGTTGATTATCTGGCAAATATAGAGTTGAACCATTTCTTTCACCTTTTGCAGATCGCCTCATTTGTTAATATTTCAGCGGATCCATCTCTTGCGAATTTTTTTTTGAATAGCAAAAATTGAATAGCCCGTTTGGCTGTGCCTCGTCAATACACCTCTTATGAATCTTATGATCTGTTTATCGATAGCGAGGGAACATCTGTAAAGACTTGCTTGCACAGCCTACCTCTTTTGGGCTATTATTTAGCACTATTCGTATTCTGACACAAGATTGAGTTTCTACATTTTGCTATATCCCGTATAATTTTTTTTATTTTTTTTTCGGTTGGTACAGAGAACTCTGACAAAGAACTAGTCCATTGTACTCCTTTTAAGTTCCTTTTAATGGAATTTCTCATCCTTTCGAAGAAAGACGGGTAATTGCTCCAGTGGTAACGTGCCTACAATACCAGCATCCACCACGTCAACGCCGAGTACTTGCAGCCTGATGTGGAAGTAAGCCGGACATTCGCAGTAGTCGGTTTAGTCATCGCTTTCACAGCAAGCGTCGCATGATGTATCATTTATGCTCACTACACTTAAGTGCTTATCGAAAGTGTAGTGCTTCGTCAGGATGCCTGTAAGCAGTCTTTCCTACTGAGAAAAACCAGAAAATATGCTAACCCCTTAGGGAGGTCGGGAAGCATTGATTTGATCTACCTGCAACCTGGAGCGTCATGCCATTTGCTGTTATGCTCGCATGATGTGCAACTGCCAGTGGAAACCCTAACAAAGAACGCAGGCAGACCTAACGTAGGGTGCCGTCCTAAAACGCTCTCCCCTGAACATGGTGATTTCATTTCCCGTGATCGTTCGCCTGGAAGTCGTAAGAGAACTCAGATGGGCTCTATGCGCAGCTTGGTCGTCGCTACAGATTCAAATGCTTCTCCTCCATAGATCCTTCACATTATAGTTCGTTCCCATCAGGATCGCGTATACCTCCGCTTAGACAGACGCATGCTTTCCTAACAAGGAGTGAAATCTAACGTTGTCGTCCTCCAGAAAGACACCAGTGACGCGCCATAAATCGGTTTTGAGGCCATCCCTTAAGAGCCGAATACATTGTTTTTCTGGCAAAATTTCTGGCCGAAACTACTCAGGGAAACAGGGAAAGTTTATTTTTTCAGTAGGAGGCATTTTGGTGTCATTAAGTCATTAGACAGAGACGGCTCGCTAGGTCGCTAGCTCCAGTTCGTATTGCACCAAAGGCTACTTTTGCTTAAATGGAAGATGGCTTTGAGAGTGCATCCCATGATAAGATTATCAAAGGGGAGGTAGATTCATCAATGCATTTAGAGCGGAGTCGTATTAGAAAAAGCCCAAATGCAGCCGAGAAAAACCGTTCTTTGGAGCCTTGGAACAAAAAAATAAATCTTGTAGTCTCGTGAGAGCTTGTTCCACCAGAAAACCGAAGTATAAGATATAATTGGCCTTATCATAGCCTTGTAGATCCAATGGACCCTTCTCGGTGACAGGTCCCGTGTCTTGCCGACTGCTCCTTTGCACTGCCAGAAGGCCGACAGAGCTTTAGAGGATTTCAAGGTAATATGTTTAGTCCATAGAAGTTTGTTATCGAGAATAAAACGCAATTACATACCTTCTTTGGAGAATTGGGTGGTGGTGCGATTAAGCGCAGTTGTGCGAACTTGGAGCTCGATCATTTTCAGCATGCCCTACAGCATGAGGGAAGATAAACATTATAGGTCTGTGTCTCTTGCCGAGCATGTAGTCCTATTTGCCGATTTTCGGTATGGATGCTATTTTCACTATTCGCCGGGGTTGCGGGATGTATGTATGTCAATCCCAGATTAGTAGTGAAGATTCTCTTCAGAGTTACCTATAGCTGGTCTATACTTTTCGTAACATAACTGGGTATACCACCTTGATCAAAAATTGTCCGGAATTTATTCATCTAAATCTATATTATCCTCTTCAAAGTAATCCCCATCGACTGCAACACACTTATGCCAGCGCTTGATCTAATCCTCGAAACATTTTTTATATTCTGTTTTCGGTATGTCCATCAGTGCTTCCTGCAATTTTTCCATTACTTCCTCTCGGCTGCTGAAACACGTTCCCCGTAGTGCTTTTTTAACTCGATTGAACAGAAAGAAGTCACAGGGAGCCAAATCAGGTGAATTCGGTATTCGGTGGCTGTTGCATTTGTATTGTATTTGTTGCATTTTTCGTCAAAAAATTACGAATAGCGATGGCACTGTGCGACCGCGACGGTGCGTTATTATGGTGCAAAATCCACGAGTTTTCTGCTCACAATTCTGGTCTCTTTCGGCGAGTTGCTTCACGCAAACGTGTCACAACGCCCAAATAATGCTCTTTGTTTATTGTCTGGCCTTCTGGCAAAAATTCATGATGCACTACACCGTTGTAATCCATGAAAATTGTGAGCATTGCCTTCTTTTTTGACTGAAAACGACGTGGTTTTTTTGTCTCGGCTCATTTGCTCATCTCGGATTGCGTGTCGTACTCATAAACCCACGGCCACGTCTCGTCTCCAGTAACGATCCTTTTGATGAATGTGGGATCGGATACAGCCTCGCAAACATTTCTTTTGCGACGTCAACACGGTCTCGTTTTTGTATGAAATTTAGGTCTTTTGGCATCAACTTTGCTGCTACACGACGGAAATGCAAATTATTAACCAAAATGTCTTGGACGGATCCATAGGCAATGTTTAAGTCCTCCGCTATCTCTCTGATGGTTAATTTGCGGTTATTGACCAACATTTCTTTTACTTCATTAATGTTTTCGTCGGTTTTCGATGTCGATGGTCTGCCACTGCGTTCATCATCCTCGATTGACTCGCGACCACTTTTAAACCGCTCGTGCCACTGGTAAACGATCGTTTTCTTTAGAGAATCGTTGCCGAAACGCTTTTCCAACATTTCCAAGGTTCGCACACCATTAAATCGTTTTTTTTCGCAAAATTGAATACAAGTTCGTTGTTGCAAATTTAAATCCATTTCTAAAATTGTAAAAAATCGCCAACACACACAGTGTTAGATGTACTCTTATCTACGTAACTTTTGCAAATGTCAAGCTATGATGCTGAGATTTAGAGGGAATGTCAGCAACAGATTTACTAACTTAAAAAAAGAAACAGAACTCAAATTGGAACCATGTGAGCGCCACACGGTGGTGTCCCCCCGGGAACTTTTTGATCAAGGTGGTATGCCGTGAGTGCCAAGAAGCAAAGGATGCAACAGCATATTTAATGGCACCATCTGTCACTACAAACAATGAGATATACCATCTACGGTGTGTTGTGTTCAGCTCACTAGCAGCTTCGTTAATAGGAGCTGGTTGTAAGATGATTCTGATTAAGTTACTTGGGAAGAGAGCATGAAATGGAGAGTTTCTGCTTTCGACTCATTGTAGGTGTCATCAGATTTTCTGAGTATTTCTAGCCTGGTTGATTTTCCACTTTTGAGGACTTCGACCTGATTTCTCAAATTTTGCCTAGTGTATCTTTTACATTCACTCTGGTTTCGGCTGGTTTTTCTCTGGTTTCCTAGCGAAAACAGGAAAATTCGGTCTTGACTTATTAGTGTTTGCAATTGAAATCCTATCACTCATTCCAAAACCTTTATTCGATAATGCAGCAACGAGTTCTCCCGTTTCAGCAGCGTAGCCTTTATGTAAGTACTACCGTTGTCAACACGTTTCCCCCTTATTCTGACCTCGATATGGAAATATAGTGTGATGTGATTGATAATTCTGTGAAATTGATTCCAACCTCGATCTGAGAGTAGAGTTAGGTCTCAATTTCAATCGAATGTCTAAGAAACATTTACCTACCAAAACTTTGATCTTATATGGATTGAAGTATGAAATTCACCTATATATACGCCTTATAAAGGCAATAAAAGAATCATACTTATCCGAGCAGATTTTTCCTATGGATGTCTGGCGCTTCCTCGTTACTAAGTCACTCAGTGACGTAGCTAGGTGGATAAGGGTCCTGGTGCATCAACAGAAAATCGGGCCGCGGCCCCCTCTTTTCATGTATCTTAAACTTGAACTTAGCGATAGGGACACGATAAGAATATACTGACTTGTATTTATCCCTAATAGGTACATCCATACATCATACGTCACCTTTATAATTAAGTGCAAAGTCCCTCTGTTTTTAGTAAAAGAAAATGGCAATAAATAAACAATAATGAGGATGACAATATGAAATATTTATTATACAGATGAGATCAATACATGGAAGATGGAAAAAGAAAGATTTTTAACAAAATTCGCAGTCAAATTCACAATCTCTTGAGCCTTTAAATTTTGCAAATTCATCTATTACTTCGCTCAAATCCAAATTTGATGCCGCCTTATTTTCGATCGCAATTAATGATAAATGTCGGAGTCGATCTTGCCCCAAAGCGTTTTTCAAATATTTTTTTTATAATCTTCAGTTTATTGACTTTCAGCTGCGGCAGAAGTAACTGGAATTGTGTGAAATAACAACATTGCTGTATGCACTTCCGTAAGGTCACATTCAAGCACGTCAAATTTCGATATAATTTCTTTACAAAATTGGTGAATGGATCAGTAAATTTCGATAAAGTGTCCCAACGCTTGACGTTGTTTCCAAAAAAGTTGAACAAGTCTTGTATTATTGCGAAGAATTTTTGAATTGCGGCAGAAGCTTGAACAGCATCGTTTATCACCAAAGTTAAATTATGACCGGTGCAGTGTATGTATTCGGCGTTTGGCTGAATATCTTTAATTTGTTTTTGTACGCCATTATACGTATCACTCATTTCATTGGCCCCATCATAACCTTGACCGACACACCTTTTGAAATCAAGTCTTTTATTGGAAAGCAACGTAGTTACTTGTTTGAAAAAATCTGCAGCGCCATGTTTGGTGACTGCATCTAAACCCAAAAAAACTTGTCTTACCTCAATATCGATTGGTTGTCCATTTTCCGATCTGCATATCACTGCATATCTTCCAACAATACTCAGCAGATCCACTTTCGAAATGTCCTGCGTGACATCCATCTTGATGGTGAACAACGATGACGCCCAATAGATGGTTTTCAAGTTTGGTGCCCAAACAGTCGATCATCTCATTTTTGATTGTTGCACTCAGCTATCTGCTTGATCCTAAAAACATAAGGAATATTAAAAAAATTAGATTATGCAAACATAAATTAATAACAAGATCATGAGTTACCTTTGGGCATATCCAAAACATGACGTAAGATGTGATCATACCTAGCAACGTGCTGTACTATTAACAGAAAATTTCCGTGGTTTCCTTCCCCACTCGAATCTTCTTGATGTCCTCTCAAAGCCAAGAATAATTTAATTATGGTATCAAATAATCTCTGAAGAACTTGTCTCCAAAATGATGTTTCTTTGCGAATTTCATCTTCAAGTTCTTTGTCGATGGTTGAGCTTTTTTGCCAAGCATCGTATACAGCACATGCGGACGCATGTGAGGGACTATGTTGTTTGACTCTTTTTGATAAATGCCTCCAGTCCCGAAAGGCAGTGCACCATGCATTTATTTGCGAAGCAAACAACCAACAGTTGCCTAGGTATTGAAGCATCAGAGGCGTAACCAGCTTTATTAGATTTCTGTTTTAATATTGCAACTACTTGTCATCGAATGGTTCTTTATACTTGAAAATTAGATTAATTGCCGTCGCTATTTAGAGTCGACTGCGATTATGCCGCTACATGATGTTCTGTAGGTTTCGTAATCGTTTTACTTTTAGAACCGAGTGCGTCTGGTATTATTTGCTCTTCTTCTGTAAGTCCGGTATTCTGTACCAGGACTACCAGGACTACCAGAAATCTACCATGCTTGTCTTTGAGAAACCAAGCCCGCTCCAAGGCCGAACCGTGGTTGCACTATAATATGAGAGGACTATGATAGCGAATATGATATGCCACGTTAGTCGATCTCAATGATTTCTGGAAAGTTATCCAAAATGATTGAATTCAATGACCGAGCAAAATTCTGCTCTGGATCGATTTCAAAAACTAGTATCCAATTATTTCGAAGCTCCATTAATGGTATTATTCTCTCGCCTTAAACCCAAAATTCGAATTACATATAGCATTCATTCTCAATTCCAAATGGTTCAGATATATCCACACTTCCAACACAATTAGTAAATACTCGTATATTCTATGATACACTTTCGCAATTTAAGAAATCATTCTCTTCGTGAAGGCTATCAAAGAAGGGGAAGGACTTACTCCATTTCGTTGATTATCTGAGGTCAACACTGTCAGCACGACTCGCCATCAAGTTCTTTCTTCAGTCTCATAGAACAAGATTAGGAAAATTAAAAAAAGTCATTTTTGGAAGTGTGTGAAGGGTTTTAGACTAAGAAGTTGCATTTTGATTCGTCAAGAAAACATGTATCTTTTTCATAAAATAAGAATTTTTTTCAATTTCATAGAATAGAAGAAAACATTGAAAAACAATTTCAGTATTTAACGCCATCTTTCAATAAGATAAACATCGCCGACATCCGTACCGTCAAGTTTTATCGAGTTTTGATAGCACAGTCTATTCACGGTATCAACCACACGGACTGTATTTAGGGTCCATCAATGCCTTCTGTCCAAACATTTTACTAAATAGTGCGTTTGAGGATAGGAAGACTTTCCGACAATCATTCTTGTATTTTCTTTCAAAACGTTTTTTCCAATAAATTCTTGGTCGATTTTATCTATTCCCAACACAAAGTTACTATCCTAATGATTGTCGGCATGCTTAAGTAAGTTCTTACCCAATATGCTTAATGACCCAAGTTTTTATGTTAAATTTGGTTTTTGGGCCGAACTTTGAGCTCCAAATTCGTAGTTCCAGAGAATGGCATGGTTTCGGTTCTTGAGATCACTAACTTGTTTCAGTAACTCGAATTTCTGAACTTATTTAACAACTGCTATGTGAGTAGATTCTTGACATCGACCGTAAACAATTTTAATTTGTCGAACTGTTTCACCAATATTTTCATCATTTTGTAATTTTAATAATTTCAGTACGTTGTTGAAGCGCTTATAGTTCCATATTTGTTATTGTCATAGCGTTTACATGTTATCTGCCAGAAAGTGACAACAAAATAGTGGTCTATCCAAAATGAAACCTTTTATTGGAAAATCCCTTATAAAATGCAAAAATATGTACAAACACCCTGTCTCATATTTCGGGTGAATCAAAAAATAGTAACCGGTAGGATGGTCCTAAAGTCTGTAACTTTCGCTTACCTAACAAGCATTATGCTCAATATAGGGGGTCCCAGCTTAGGTTTTCGTCCTGATGGCTTAAGATTCCTGAAGTTGTGGCAAACAAAAAAAATTATTAGAGATGTTTGGGGGGGGTCTAATTTCAGCTTTAGAATTTCAGTGTGAATAAAATACTAAAATTTCGTCGAGTTCGATAAATACCAGCCAAAATTATGACATTTTAAAACTAACATTTTGAAAAATCGTTGGACGAATTTCATAAGAAAAATGCGTTTATCTCGAAATCTTCAACTTTTAGGTTAACTTTTTTAATCAAAACTTTTGTCTTCTGCTCATTATCTACGATTTTCATGTAAGACTTTTCCCCCTACGAACAACGAAAGTTATTGCAAACCACTATTTTATTTAGGCATATAGGTCACAAAATAAATTTAATATCCCTTTAAATAGTTTCTGTGTTCCTAAAAAGGACCGTTATGCTTTAACATTTCAAAACGCTTTTATAGTAAATTTTCGAAATGTTGTCCGTGCCTTTGGATGCACGTTCTAGCGCGTTTGGTGATTTCAGACTGCAAATTAATGTTTGGTAAAATGCATCTGAGCTCCTATGCCCCTGTATTTATTCTCTCTTGGAGCTCTTCCCGACTTGAAACCTCAGTCAAATAAACCCTTTCTTTTATGGCTCCCCAGAAAAAAAAATCCATTGGCGTTAGGTCAGGAGATCTAGGTGGCCAAGGAAAAGGACCAAATCGGCCATTCCACCGTGCATTAAATTTTTGATTTAAAAACGAAGTTACATTATTGCTACAATGATAAGGAGCTCCATCGTGTTGGACGATTCTTTGCCTCTGAGCAAGAGGAAAATTTTCCAGGAGCTCCGGCAACTGGTCTCTCAAAAATTCTAAATACAATAGAATGTTGAATTTAGGACATGTGGAAGTATGAATGGCCCGATGAAAGTACTACCCAATATGCCGGTCCAGACATTCACGCTACACTTCTGGAAAATGGTGTATGTACTAACTGTACTGAAAATCATCTGTATTTCAACTGAATCTTTACTTTTGAGAAGATGTCGTTCGTATTAAGTGAGGATTAGACTCTGCCCAATAGTGGCAATTTCATTGGTTGGTAATGCCATTCTCGTAAACTGGGCTTCGTCAGTCCATAAAATTTTTGGAATAAACTGCTCATTCTCATGTTGTTGATGCAGCAGCCATTGGCAAAATTCAATTCTTTTTTGGAAGTCCCTTGGCAAAAGTTCCTGTACGCGGTTAGCTTGAAGAACTCTATGGATTGCATTGTAGTTTTTGGAGTTTGGAACTGTGATGCAAGCCTTCTTGTGCTAATAGATGGCTGCATTCTTACAGCATATAAAATTCTTTCTTCCTCTTCTGCTGCTGTTATGTTAGACAATCTTTCTCTTCTTAAAGCATCGATCAAAGTTGGCCCAGAAGGGATCCTCCGTCTAGGATATCGCCGTTGTTATTCTAATCTAGCTAACCCTGCATCCCCATTACAGAAACCGTAAACGAAAAATATATCGGCGTATTCGCGAATCGAAAATATTTTTTCTTAAACATTTGCTAAACACTTTACTCGTTCACTCTTAATCAGTAAATAAAGTAACATCGGCACATTTCAAAAGTCGTCACCGAATTAAACAAAAACATTCCACAAAATAGGGGAAAATTTGCCATTGGCTTAATTCTCCAACTTTGTTTTACTTGTTAGCTGAAGGCTTTTAGTCAGTTTTTTTTTATTTAAACACACCATTTATTTTGTGACCCATTTGCCTAAATAAAATAGTGGTTTGCAATAACTTCCGTTGTTCGCACGTGGAAAAGTCATACATAAAAATCGTAGATAATGAAGAGAAGGCAAAAGTTTTGATAAAAAAAGTTTACCGGAAGGTTGAAAATTTCGAGATAAACGCATTTTTCTTATAAAATTCGTCCAACAATTTTTCAAAATGTTAGCTCTAAAATGCCATAATTTTGGATCGAGTTCATCAAACTCGACGAAATTTTAGTATTTTTAGTATTTTATGCGTACTGTAATTCTCTTTCAAAAATCTGCATAACTGTTTCTTAAGCTGAATCCGTTAGAAAGCTACGCCCCTTTAAGAAGTTTTACCTCGAAATCAGAAGTTCTTCACTTTAACGGCCTATAAACTATAACTTGTTGTGTGTGTGTGTGGGGGGGGGGGGAATAGACCCCCCTGCAATACAATTTTTTGTTTGCCATAACTTCAGGAATCTTCAGCCATCAGTACGAAAACCTAAACTTACTTGTTGAGAGCATATATTTTGCTGCACTTTCGTCTATTGTTAAACCCAGTCAGTCCACTTCTATCCTTTTACACTCAGAAATACCAGAAACAATTCGACATTAGCGGTAAATGTATGTATAGTAAAATAATTATGTTGCTTTTCAAATTTTAAACTATGTATACTTTCAAGGATTATGTTAAAAAAGTCACATGAATTGCCATTGAAATTAGCCTCAAAACTAGATAATATGGTTTTGTATAGCTTACCTCGTCAGATGCTGTCGTAGACATGAAGAGATTTTTTCCAACGATTTCTAGAAATCTGAAAATTTATTCGACTTACCTAACCTAAACCGGCACTACTCAGCATTAATCAGGTTGTTGTTAGCAGTTTTCAGAAGTTATTCCCACAATACAGAGGGATATTGTAAAGATACTGTCGGCTCCATACTCGTAGTCGCCCAATCAAGTTCTTTCAGGTTTTATCCTCCATATCTAAGAGTTTTCGGACAGAATCTATTTCTATTGCATGAACTCTTTCTGGGGAAGCTTCAGGTAGCATCTTTAATCGGACACTTGCAAAGATTTCTCTTCTTCACTTTGAGAAGTGGGTTTGTTTTATTGCTATGGAAAGACAGCCTTTTTCATGGAACAGGGCATTTTGTAGTAACAAGAAGCTGATGTCTTGAAAGGCGTATTTTAAATTCTCTTGGTGTGTCATTCTCCTGCCATTCTCCTGCCTACTGTGTCAGAAAAATAACTCCATACTGCACAAACGTCCAAAAGACAAATTTCTGCTGCTTGACGAAGCGTCTCTTACTATTTTGGCATTCGCAGTTGGAAAAGACCGTCGCTTTATTTTCCATCCTTGCATTGAAATTATGGATTTCTTCACCACGAATGCGAGCTAAATTAAATGTCAAAAAATGTATGTAAGATTTGAATAACTCCTTATTCTTCACCATTATATTTGATGTTTTTTTATTTATTTATTCATCAGCATCATCACTACCAAATGATTCCAACATTTTACAATTTCACTGGAGCATGTTACTACACCGATGGACAGCGGAGTGCTAGAATGTATACAGGAATTTCTTCCAAAATTACTTTCGGTATTTTTAAAATTTAAGGTGGGCAAAAATTAAAAAAAAAACCATAACCAACTGTTTAGAAAAATGTTCTACAAGAAAACCGATAAACATTTTTTTTCAAATCAATTTTATTTTTATTTAAATTTAAGAATAAAATAATTATTTATCTAGTTTTTTAAATAAAAATAAATTCAACCATCTTAATGTTATATTTAAAGAAATTAATGGAAAACCTTGAAATGAAGAATAAATTCTTTTTCCTAAAAAAAGCCGTTTTCTTTTGGTTAATTTTCCAACCTTCTCAATTAGCTATGCGTTCCACACATTTCTCACCGCATCCATTTAGAATCCGTCGAAAGTCATCAGTCTTATTTTCCTCTTCTTCTTATTTTTTTTCCTTTTGCATAAAGCAAAATCAAAATATAATTAAAATCCACGAAATTAATCAACAACTTGACGTCGCCTTAAGGTCTCCATCGTTCCATTGGATACACATTATGTCGGTCCTTAGAAAACGTAAAAAGGATACGAGAAAAAACGACGATGCCATCCACTGAAAATCACATTTAGCATACAAAATGATTGACAGCGCATAATTAAATTAATTGAGTAATCCTTATATAGTCACGAAAATCTTAACTCCTTCTTGTGGCTCTAGTGCTGCTGCTGCTGTTCCATTCCGGGTAATGGTATATTGGATAATGAAAAACTCAAACCGCATCCGGGGCACACAATAACACCACCGTCAACAACAACAACAACAACAACATCCAGTCAGTCACAAAAACTAAATTGAATGAAAATGAAGAACGTCACTTCATCCCTTAGGTTCTCATCTCATCCCTTTCGCGAGTGGTTTTGTTCGTGGTTTTTGGCATTTCCATAATAGCTAAGGTGTTTCTTCATATATCCACTGCCAGTGGTATTCTCTCCAAGGAGTCTCTCTGTGAGAAGAAAAAAAAATACGAGTATTAGGAGAAAAAAACTCAACTCCATCGTCAAGAATAAGTACACATCCATGCATAAGATCCTTTCGGAAGAAAAGATTCAACGAAACAAAACCGGGAGAAGAAAAAGAAAAAGATGAAAAAAAAAACCAAGGAACCAGCTCTTCTTCACAAACCAAAAGGACTTGGATTAATTTAAAACCAAAATTCTGGTGTTAAGTGTCTTTTGTGCACTCCGGCATGACAGTTCCAACCCCTTACCGTCGTTCTCGGTCGTCTTCATTGGCAAAATGGAGTTCCTAAACCCCACACAAGAGGTTCTCCTACTTCTGTTCTGTTCTGCCACTGTCTTAACCCTTTGCAGATAAGGTTTTTGATTTCTTTAAACGGAAGGTTATGGAAAAAGGATATGAAAATAAGTTTTACCTCGGGCCTTTCACCGCGTACGCTGCGGTCGGATCTGTGGTAGATTCTTCCTTCATTTATACCAGAGGAGAGCTTATCATGTTTGAGTCTGAAGAACACCAATAAGAAATCCAATCTTAAATGTTGCTTTCCAATACACAAGGACTTTCAACCCAAAAAAAAATAAAAAAAAAAATAAATAAAATAAAACGACAGACGACAAAAAAGCATATCATATCTGAAACGACGCGGCGTACTCGTACATTAAAAGCATTTGGATGTTCAACAATCTACCATCTCTTTCTTAGTGCGGCTGTGTATGGGTATGACGTTCTCCAAGGACAATTGAGCTCACTAGACAATTCAGTCGCTGCTGCTAAGACATAAAAATTCCTTTGCTAATTCGTATCCGCAATTATTTCTTTTCTTATAATATTTTGACGGGATTCGTAATGAGTTGATTATGCTGCTTGGGGTTTTTCAACTACCACCCCCACTTCCATTCCAGAGAATGGCAACTTACCCCGTCGAATTTAGAGAAAGCCTGTATATTAAGGACACAGTTGTTGTCGCGCTAAATCGTGTTGTGGGGTTGAAATAAATTTAAAAGAAACGCGACAGCGACAGCGACAACGTCAGAGATTATGGTGTGAACAAATGAAGGAATTTGCCTTCCGTGGAACCATGAATGCCGTCCTAAGTCTTGGTCATGAAAAACAAACAATTTATGACTTCGCAAAGGACTATTAAGAAAATGTGTCAATTTTAATTCGGCGACAATTTGGTAATTAAAATTTTCGTTATTTTTGGCTCTTGAGCGAATGGAGAATTTAAGACAGCGTCTGATTCCTGGGGATATTGGGAATTCAGTTCTTCAGCATGGTAGGTCGTAAAAATTGTTAATTTAAACGAACGAATCGAAACAAGTCACTTTATACTGAATGTGTAGGTATAAGTTGGTTCTTATACGTAAAATGGACTTGAATGTTTCCACTCCTAGACATTTACGGTTAAGCGAGTGTTCAGGCTAAGTGGTATCAGCAAAATATTTTCCTTGTCTGCTGATGATCGATACTGACTGCCAGGCCGCCAGCGGAGGTACCTTAAGATGGTTGTGTATATTTATTGGTGGGGCTAATGCCATCTGTATATGGTATCTTTACTCCGATGGGAGAACTTAACTGGGGACGTCATTTTGAAGGCAAACGATATGCTTACCGTCAAGGGAAATATTGAATATGGGCCAAGTTTTCAGTTATTTTCACGCAATATTTGTGACTGATATGAATGGACATGAAAATTGAAACCATATTTAAAATTTCGCTCATCTTTTCTAAGCTATGGTAATAAGTCCATCACTAAATATTCAAAGAATACAGCTAGCTATATCAGCAATGAAGTCATTAGTATTACCGATTACCCTCGGTGTTGCACATGGATCTTAACTAATTTTTACCACAGTTCAATGCAATCGAGTGGCTATTACTTTGAGAAGATCCATTTGTTTCCACGCATTATACCATAGAATGGGAAGCTAACAGGCAGGATGACGAAGACACCAAAGTTACATCACACAATCCAAACTTTACCAATCAGAAGCCATAAAGATGCCGACGCTAAATATAATAATTCGAAGTTGGAAAGGAATTAGGTGATGAATTGTCATCAAACGGATTCATATTTCTAGTAGACATTCCAACTGGTGAACTATGAAAGTGTAGATATAAAGAGTCTGTGACTTCAATTCCTCGCGTAGTCTTAGAAGCCGCGAATTTGATGATAATGGCCAAGATATCAGCTAGAAGTTCAAAAGGCGACTGAGACTTAAAGCAAAGTCTGAATGAGAACTTAAAGGACTTGCTCGGGCTGATCATCAAATCAGGGGCTGTGTCATCTTTTAAAGTCTTGAAAAAATACCGAAATCAAATGTACTCGTACATACATAAAAATGATTTCTTATCGTACACGATTAGATGCTAAAGTGAAGATTTATAATCATGGAATTGTTGGACGTCGTACTTATCAATTACGGATCTATGGACATCCATGGACAATACATCAAAATACGTAAAATGTCATCACGCAATGGTACTCCTCTGAAAGTAAAAACTTCTATTTATGAATCGGCACTCATTCTTTTCGCCTTTAGGATTCGGCCAGAAATCAGTGCTCCCCCTTTCTTTGCACAAAAATGAGAAGACGAACCATACAGTGAGTAACAATTTTTTTTATTTTTAAACAGATATGCATTTCTGTTGAAGGATTTGGCGCAATATTTATACCTGGTAATATGTAAGGTTGCATTAACAAGGTCCAATTATATGTATAACGCTGGATAGGGCTTTATACGCAACACCTAGAAGGCTTATCTCCCTGTAGATGGTACAGATCCCTAAGTCATCTTTCAAACACCCGACCGGCTCTGGTTCGGCCATATTTTGGTTAGTAAAATAAACATTTACCACGTTTACAAAATATCACAACTTTTTAACAAAATTTTCAGTCAGTTATGGCTATCTTAAATGGGTTAATTCCAATTTTCGGACGCTACGAGGGCGGGTCAATAAGTCCGTGAATTTCTGACTTCTTTACTGAAACAGCAACACTGCTCCTGTCAACAGGCATCTGTCAGTTGACTCCTGTCAAAATTTAAACTTGCTGCGTCAGTTAGTTTGTGTTTGACAGCTATTTTTATCAGACTACTCACGAATTTGAGGAGAAAATGGAAAAAAGTGAATTTCGTGTGCTTATTAAGCATTATTTCTTGCGAAAAAAAACCATTCCCGAGACCAAGGCTAAGCTTGATAAATACTATGGGGACTCTGCACCATCGATTTCAATGGTAAAAAAGTGGTTTACTGAATTTCGTTGTGGCCGTACAAGCACTGAAGATGCCGAACGTCCTGGACGCCCAGTTGAGGTCTCTACACCCGAAACAATCGAAAAAATTCACGATATGGTGTTGGCCGACCGAAGATTGAAAGTGCGAGAGATTGTGGAAGCCGTAGGGATCTCGCATGGCTCAGTGGTTTCAATTTTGAATGATCACTTGGGCATAAGAAAGCTTTCCGCAAGATGGGTGCCGCGTTTGCTCACAGTCGACCACAAACGCAATCGTGTAACAACTTCACAGGAAGGTTTGGCGTTGTTTAATCGCAATATGGAGGAGTTTTTGCGCCGTTTTGTAACCGTGGACGAAACATGGATCCATCACAACACACCAGAGAACAAACAACAGTTTCTAAGGGTGAATCGGCGCCAAAGAAGGCCAAGGTGGGTTTGTCAGCCAATAAAGTTATGGCGACTGTTTTTTGGGATGCACGCGGGATAATCCACATTGACTACCTTCAAAAGGGAAGAACAATCAATGGGGAATATTATGCCAACTTATTGGACCGATTCAATGACGATTTGAAAAAAAAACGACCTCATTTGGCCAAGAAAAAAGTTCTTTTCCACCAAGACAATGCAAGGGTGCACACATGTGCAGTTGCCATGGCAAAAATCCATGAATTGGGCTATGAATTGCTCCCTCATCCACCCTATTCTCCAGATTTGGCTCCGAGCGACTACTTCTTGTTCCCAAACCTGAAGAAATGGCTTGGTGGAAAAAGATTTGACTCCAATGATGAAGTCATCTAGCAAACAAAGGCCTATTTTGAGGACCTCGACAAATCATTTTTTTTGGAAGGGATAAAAAAATTGGAGAAGCTTTGGACAAAGTGTATAGAGCTCAAGGGAGACTACGTTGAAAAATAAAATTATTTTTTTATCAAAAAATCTGTGTCAATCCTTATTGACCCGCCCTCGTATAATCCTTCCGATAAAGAAAAAATTGAGGGTTAAATAAAAAAATTCGAATCATTTAGATAAACAGCCAGACGCCAGAAAAAATATTGATTCCTCGTCATTCCCAAGAGCTTAACATCTCTTGAACATCCGTGGGGCGTACGACATTTTGCAAAAGGAGTTGGCTATACGAGTGCGTCCGTATAACATCGATCGTACTGATTCAAGAACTGAAAATTACGGCCATAGGTATTCAGACTCCAACCATGACAGACTAAAAAATTGACTGTTACGTGTGATATTCACAGCGGAGGCATCAGTCTCATTAGACAACTATCGGATCATGTTAACCAATTTTCTTTTTGATGCATTGGCAATAGAAGACTTGGGGGATATTTGGTTCCAACCCTACGGTGTCATTTACCAAACTGTGCGTGTCAAAATCTACTTATTGATGATAAAGTACTCTGATCGTCTTATTGACAGAAATGGCCCTGGTAATTGGCCAACCTGCGCGTGTGATTTTACAAATTTTAACTCTTCTTCGGAGCTTCATTAAGTCTCTGGCTAAGGCCAGAAGCCGTAGGCGACTTAAAGGCTAACATTCGTCGTGTAATACGAGTAGTTGGGCAATCGGCCGTGTTATGAGAAAAGGCATGGAAGATTGGGTAATGGTACCAATTATATTTCAATCCAAAATGGAAACTTCATTGACACCTTAAAGCTCCTTTAACAGTATGCGGTTTTGATAGTACAGCAAAAAATCGTGTAGTAAAAATCCGGACAGGCAGCGAATCTACACTATACGGTCTATGCACGACTTTTTTACAACAAAAAAACTCAGTTTGCGATTAGGTGTGGTGTTTGGCTGCATCGAGTAGAGGACATTGGTTGTAGAATCGACGAAAAAAACGACAACGTGGACGTAGTTTTTGGGTGAATTCTATCAATGAAAGGAGAGAACAGCCGGGCTTATAGTATTTTACTCCTTATTTCAGAATTAATGGAAAGTTGAAAATAATTTTCTCGAAAATTCTTTCCTAAAATCTCTTATTTTTATCAGAAATGGTTCAAATTTGTACCAAACCGTCCTTGACTATCTCTTAAATAAAAAACAATGTCACTTTTCCATTTTCATTCCAGTTTAAGTTCTATATTTGTCACTTTTCTCAGGTGTGTCATACAAAAAAGTGGTTTATTATTGATATGAGTGCGATTTTCCTAAATTTGTGGGTAAATAAATCTACAAAATAGTGATTTTTTATTACGTATAATTCAGAAGAGTCATATATTTAAAGAAGTTAAGCCTTTAGAATCGAGACATTGACGTTGTTTTAGGAACAGTATTTTTTTTAAGCTTCAGATTTGTGATGGATGATAACCAAATCAGAAAAGGTCTGGATGAAGATGCGAGCTCCTCAAGCGAAGAAGACTTTTCCTCTGATAGCGAAGAGTTTTATCAGCCCACAAACGATAATGAATTTGAAACAGGCTCTGAAAGTGATCCTGATAATTCAACTTCTGAAGATGACGTCGATTATGAAGAAACTACTGCAGAAGGGATATCTGCTGTAGTCAACCTACAAGATTCCAGAAATATAGAAGAAACACATGTTGACGGCATTATCTGGACTACTCCAAGTTCAGCATTTACTCCAAAAAAACTTGTGTTTCCTCCACGAAAATGTAAAATCTCAGAAAATATTAACACGATATCTTCCATAAACTTCTCCCTCGATCTCTTTATATATACATAGCACAGTGTACTAACAAGCGCCTAAACATCAATCGAGCAACTACAAAAGATAAGCGTTATAAAAACATCCAACAAACTAATGCTGGCGAAATTGAAGTTATTATTGGATGCATGTTCGTAATGTGCTTCAATCGACTTGCTTGCCTAAAAGATTACTGGTCAGTGCACAAAGCATTAGGAAACTAGGCAATCAAAAACTCAATTACTCGGGATAGCTTTGTTATGATTACTTCAAAAATGCATTTCGTTATTCCCGAGAAAACTCCCAATACTCGTAGTTCAAAAACGTACTATCTTAATGATTTAGTGGAATGTTTGAAAAAAACTTTTCAAAAATGCAGGCAGGACAGCGTATATCAAAATATCGATGAGTCAATGACGAAATTCAAGGGGCGCAGTTCATTGAAGCAGTACATGCCTCTGAAGCCTATCAAAAGAGGAATAAAAATGTGGCTCCGTTGTGATGCTAAGAGTGGCTACACCTACGATTTTAACATATGTATACTGTAGGAAGGGGAAGGAGACTCAAAGAGTTGAAGGAACTCTAGGAGAAGGAGTTGTGAACAAATTGGCCAATACATCATAGAGCCAGATGTTGTCTTATGTGTTGGCCGTTTCTTCATATCCGTCTATTTATTAAAGACAATTGAATTTCCAGCGGTTGGTACATTGAAGTCTAACCGAAAAAATGTACCATAGTTTAATAAAAACCTACAACGCGGAGAGGCGGAGTTCAAAACCAGTTCCTCTGGTCTCTCATGTATAAAATGGCAGGACACGAAAGAGGTTTGAGCAACTGCCACAATTGTGAAATGAAAAATGCCACAAAAACAATAAAAACGAGAGAAAAAATTGTTGTACCATGCCTAGATATGATCAAATTTTACCGTGAGGTCATGGGAGGCATGGATTTGGCGGACCAAATGAGTGGGTTGTACGAATACGATCGAAAGTCTGATAAATGGTGGAAAAATACTTTTTATCGATTCGTGGGTTATTCACTGTGACATTAAACGCAAAAAAGTACCATCCAAAGCGTTTTTAATTAGTTTATCAGAGGATTTGAAACTACAGCTATTCGTAGATCATTCCACCGAGGTGCGCGTCCCAAAAAAGATCCAGGAATAAAACATTTGCCTATTGAAGGTTCTATCAGGTGTCGCTACTATAGTTGCAGTCAAATGAAAAAACAGTCACGCACCAAAATAATGTGCAAAGAATGCGAAGTGTTTTTGTGTAAAAAATGTTTTACGCCTTTCCAATCTTCAATAAATAGTTAACAATAAAGAAAACATTTAGATTTTCAAAAGTGGGTGTTTTTTTTTATTACTTTTAGAGCGGACGAATGGTACATAAAAGTACCACTCAACATCCCGACTGGTATATTTGTGTACCAGGCCACCCCGCCCCAAGGGCATAATATCTTTGCATATATGACTTATAGGAGTTTATACCCACACATTTAATCGATAAAATGTTTTCTAGCTTATTTATTCGAATTGCGGGGCGAAAGGGTTAAAGGTCTGTTATTAAACAATAATTGCAGAACGCATAATAAGGAAGCCTTGAAGTTTTCAACTAATACATAGTTACATAGTTACTAGATTTTGGTAAAGCCTATAGTCTTTACAATTGAGGATGCTACTGCAATAGAATGACTATTCTCCTCGTTTTGTAGAAAAATGAACTCACTGAAATAATGCTAGATTGGACATGGTTGTAGACGACTGAAGATGTGTTGAGAGTGGTTTTGAGTTTTTGTTGAAGTGTGGAAAATATGTGGATGAGAAAAATGAGATGGATGAGGAAACATTGATTTTTTTCCTATTAATACAATATTTCCTATTACATTCGAAACCTGTATTTGAAAGCTAAGAAATTCATCATTATCAAATTTTTGCAAGAAAGCCATCTTACTGCAAGATTACTTTCCTTCCAATGCTTTTAAAATTCTCAGTTCAACCTCACCAGGTTTCTTATGTTTCCTGGCTTTTAGTACACTTCTTGATTTTGCAGAGTGGAATAGAAACCCCCGAAACATCAGCCGAAGCTTGAGGTTGCGGCTCTTTCTTCCTCTTCATTTAAACAAAATATGTATATTTTATTGCTTTTAAGCCAGTTGTCTTATTGGCTTTGTCCTTTTTCTTCTACTATGAATCACGAAGATCAGTCCATCTTCATAGAACTTCTTTAGCTGAAAAAAACAAATTAAAGGTTATCTGTAAGTGAAATTTCAAAGTTTTGCAGATAATTTTTCTTTTCTAGGAATTTGGCCAGTGGTTGTACTTTTAGTGATCTTCACTACAATTATTGAATCGGAGTGTCAACGTCAGGAAAAATAATACACAATGTATGTTGAGCCATCAGGTCGGTTGTGCAAAAGGATTGCATGGCTGAGCCAAACCTAGAGTTGTGGATTTGGAACTACTGCCAATTTTCGCTTTTGCATCGGAACGTAGATGGGAAGCATATCCGTCTTACCTGTCAATGTATTTTAAATATAAAGAACATAATTTATTATGTAGCAGATTCGAAATATAAATTTAAGTTTGTTAATGTACGAAGCTATGGAAATGACTGCGTGCAGAGGTATGAATACAAAAGTAAAAGTTGTGTATTAATTTTAAATAGATCCTTTAGATCAAAAACCTCAATTTATCAAAAAAGAAAAACAAAAAATATGTATATATTGTAGTAACAAAAGCAATGGAATACGATTTTATTTGTAGAATTTATTTATGTGTACGAAGTATACAAACATTAAAAATAAAAGAATATGACTAGTATACTAGTAAGAAAGTAAATTTTTGTATTTTTGTATTTTTGAATAAATAATAAAACAAATAATTAAATAAACAAACGAACTAATCAATCAATTAATAAATATATAGGTAAATGAATATACTCGTACATATGTATAATGAAAAATTTTGTTCTGCTTTTCTTTGGTGTCTTCGATGTCTTAATTTGTTTTTCAGTTAGTCGAGAAAATTATATCACCTAAGTGTCCTCCGTCAGAATTGATGACCAGTCGGGCCCAATTTGGGCATTTTCTATCACTCTTGCCAGAACTTCCGGCGATAGGTCCTCGCATTCTTGACGGATATTCTCATTGAGGGCTTCAAAAGTCTGAGTTAATAGTTAGAGCATTGATATTGTATTATATGAGTAAACGAATCATGTTATAAATTGCGTTGCATATTTAATTTATTTATTAAAGGCTTATCGGAAATATTGCATCTGATTCTAAAAGAGTCATTAAGTTTTTTTTTATTCTGTTAGAGATGAGCTCAACATTGGCTTTAAAATGCAGGTCTGAGGTAGAATGATGCCATGGCAGATTCAGTTTAATTTTGATTACTTTGTTTTGGGAAATTTGTAATTTTTTTCATATGGCATTCCGCACATTTACCCAGACTTGGAAACCGTAAAAAAGAGTTAATCGGCTCTTAAATATTTCTGTTATCCTATTGAAGCGCTTGCAACCGATCATTGAAGAGAGACGTCTAATTCCTGAACATCAATTCGGTTTTAGAACTAAGCACTCCACAATTGACCAGGTTTTGAAATTGAGAAAGCCTTAGAGGGGAAAAAGATATGTTCTACCGTGTTTCTTGACGTGTCTCAAGCCTTCGATAAGGTATGGCACGAAGGCTTCAATTTTAAGCTAAGCCAGGTTCTTCCGAGAGAGCTGCATACGATTCTGAAATCGTACCTGGAAAATAGAATTTTTCGTGTTAAACATGGCACCGAATATTCGGAATTTAAAGAGATAGCTGCTGGAGTTCCGCAAGGAGGTGTACTTGGACCGGTATTGTTTTTACTCTATACTCGATACATACCGGAAGAATCAGGTACCATAGTAGCCACGTTCGCGGACGACACGGCGATACTAGCTACAGATACTTCAGTCAAATTAGCTACTGGAAAGCTACAAACGGCTTTTCATAAAATTTACGAATGGACAAAGGTATGGCGAATTGTTCTCAATGAGACCAAATCTACTCATGTTAATTTTACTTACCGGAAAATAAACAACCTTCCCATTGTCATTAACTCGATACAAATACCATATGCAAATGAAGCAAAGTATCTAGGAATGACACTAGATGTAAAACCGAAATGGAAGCCGCTTGTTAAGAAGAAACGTGATGAACTTGAAAATAAATTCAGACAAATGTACTGGCTACTAGGAAAACATTCCAAGTTAAGCATATATAACAAACTGCTGATCTATAAGCAAGTGCTTAAACCTGTTTGGACGTACGGTATACAACTTTGGGGCTGTACTAAACCAAGCAACCGAAATATTCTCCAAAGCTATCAGAACAAAGCTCTAAGACAAATCGTGAACGCCCCATGGTATATCAGACACAGTGATATATACAGAGACTTAGGAATAGTTACCGTTGAGGACGAAATAATGAACTTCGCTCACAAACTCCGTATTCGTTTTCATGGTCATTGTAATAATAAAATACTCCAAATTTTGGACAAGACAAACTTAGTGCGTCGATTACAAAGAATAGGACCATTCGATCTGGCGCGATAAGGACTATCCGCATATAATATCGGTACTAGCAGGTGCTTTTGCTGGAAAGCTACCTGCCCCACGCGAACGTTATTTGAAACGGAAACTACTTGATAAGGTAACTTAGTTGTAGAAGGGAGGCGTGTTTTTAGTGAGTAAGAATCTCACACTACTATGAGCAGCGGGTTCATAGTGTCTGTGAAGACAAAAAAAAAAATTCTATTGAAGAAGGGGTATAACAGCCTGTTAGCAATGTTTACATTTTTATGAGTTTTTATACTGAGCTCTTTAAAAATCAGCTTTGTATCAAGTTTGGTGCTCAGATATTTAAAAGACGGCTTCCAGCTGATAATTAGCTGTTTTTGTTTTAGGCAACCATTTCATTTTTAATTTCATTTTTGATTGATTTACATCTTTTACATATGCATAGACTCAAAGCCTTTAAGTTTGTATTTCTGTTCAAGCTTAGTTCATATTCGAATAGACATTTACTCGTAAACTTAAATTTAATTCGATGAAACACATTTTAGGAAATGAAAAGGAAGCTTTCTTATTTAAAGTGGACCTACTTAAGTATTATTATCAGCCAAAAATCTAAATACCACCCTCTCGAATTGCCTGGTTCCTAGCAGTTTTCTAAGGAAAAAGTCGAGGGGGTCCATTGCCTGATGAAGTAATCAAAAAATTCGCGCTCAGACCTGTTACAATTAAATCTCGGTTGAGTAAACATATAAGACCGATTGGAGATACAGAATTCTATTTTTTCATAAAGGTACAGTGATTCTTTATTGATCAGCAAATTATTTAATGTCTTAAGGGAACAGTATTTCATGTATGCATGCCAGGATGTTTTTTGAGTACCGATATATGGTCAAACCGTTTAAAATTATACACGTACCGGACTATATTGTTAAAGGCTACAATCAGGTTTCGTCTCGTTTCAGTATTATGACAACAGAAAATCTGACACCCGTATGTAATGATCGGCATAAAAAGGGATAAGCTGAGCCTAATATGTTGGGGTGTAAAGTTTTTTGCTAGCGATAGAGTTCATAGGCAACAATATATCTTGCCAATTACTGACCGAATGTGAAGGTCCCAGCTAAGGGTAGTGTTAAACCAGATGCCCAAGTTCTTAATTTTCTCCACAATAAATGGGAATAGAATTGCCAAATACAAGACAGAAAAATGACTCATGTCAAGTTTGGTTTTATAAATAATCATGCATTGAGATTTTTTTTTGAGTTTAAAACAAGCTTATTCTTTTCGGACCAGTGAGCAATGCCTTTATGGTCGCTATTGAGTTTTTGGGCCCCGTCCTCGATCATTCCAAGCTTGCAGCTCAGGTGGATATGTGCATCGTCGGCATACTTGTAAATTGCTGAGTTTGTGACTGCAAGCGGAAGATCGTTAACGAACACATTGAACAGTAGTGGGCCGAGAATAGATCCTTGAGGCACTCCTGATGATAAATTTAGAAAACGGGAGGAGTTTTTACCTCCAGTTATAACATCGGTATACCATATATTGTGTGCACATTGTATAGAACTTGTCCAAGAATTAAGCTTTGGGGACACTAACTAATTCGGGCACACAACTATTAACATGGACTTCACACCATCGATCTGAAAGAACACTTTGCACAATTTTATAAAAGAAATTGGGGAAATCTAACATTTTTTTTATAAAGGGTGAGCCAAAACCTTGTGTGGAAGTTTTCATGAAATTAAGCACACAAATAACTTTTTGAAGAATAAGTACGTCAATGGTCGCAATTTCAGCTTGGATGTTATGTTTGAGATCCGGAATTATCGCTGGGTTATTGGCATCGACAACCCCACAGGAAGAAGTCTAAATGTAGCAAATTGCATGACCTTGGAGGACAATCAACTTCTCCTCTAACCGAAATAATGCGATCTTCAAATTTCGTAAGCAATAATTTTATTGATTGATGGCTTGTGTGGGCGGTAGTACTATCTAGTTGAAACCAGAGATCGTCCAAACCCAATTCATTCAATTTTGGAAAAAATAGCCGGTCAAAATGTTGCGATAATGTTCTCCATTCACTGTAACTGTCTCTTCAGCCTTATCTTCGAAAAAATACGGGTTAATGCTTTGGTGGTGATGTTGATATGAAGTTTGATCCGATACCGAACCAGTTTCTTCAAAACGGTTTACGATTGCATGAATTCTGGACACACTAAGGCGAAAAATTCACGAATTTAACGAAATGTTACTTTTACAGATCGGCCATTGATTGAATTTTGTTATTCAATGCGTCGTTGCGTAGTAAACGACTCCATGACTAAAACTGCCAAAGATTGTATGACATCTGCAAAAAGATCAACCGCATTGAATTCAGTAAATGACATTATTTGACAGCCAACATCCACACAATTCTATTTTTGATAGCTCACGCGTGATTCGTCTCATGTGTTATAGTCAAGCATGGTCAGTTAGCATTGCCATTTCATCATGGAAAGACTTACACCCGAACAACGCTTACAAATTATTGAATTTTAGTATCAAAATTCTTTTTCTCTGAAAAATATTATTCGCGCACTTCGACCGTTTTACGGTCGTCACAATCGACCTACTGAGCAAGTAACTCGCACCAATCTCACGCTATTGGGCATCAAGCCACCTACCTGTATGTGTAGTATTAATGAAGACCGTGATCTGTCCATTCGTCGCCGTTCGCAGCAATTGGGATTGGATTATTCGACTACAATGAATATCTTACGCAAGGATCTTGTTCTAAAACCTTACAAAATATAGCTCGTGCAAGAACTGAAGCTGAATGACCTGCTAGAGTGTCGAATTTGCGTCGAGTGGGCCTTAGAAAAGTTGGAGGATGATCCGCTTTTTTATCGAAAAATTGTCTTCAGCGATGAAGCTCATTTCTGGTTGAATGGGTATGTTAATAAACAAAGCTGCCATATTTGGTCCAATGAGCAACGTCAGGCAATACAAGAGCTGCCAAAGCACCCGGAAAAATGCAATGTTTGGTGTGGTTTATGGTCCGGCGGAATCATTGGCCCGTATTTTTTCAAAGTTGACCGTGAGAATAACGTTACCGTCAATAACGCCAACTTTCATTCAATGATTTCGAACTTTTTTTAGACAAAAAATGCACGAGCTGAACTTGGTCGACATGTGTTTCCAGTAAGACGGCGCACACAGCGTGCGAATCCATGGACCATTTGAGAAATGAATTCGTTGAGCAATTTGTTTCTCGTTTTGGACCGGTGAATCGTACGATTTGAAGCCCTTTGGCTATTTTTTATTATGATACGTCAAATCACTCGTCTATAAATGCCGATAAACCAGCGTCAATAAGCGTTATTAGTGAGATACCAGCCAATATGCTCGAAAAAGTGATTCAAAATTAGACTCGCCGTAAGGACCACTTAAAACAAGTCGCGGTCAATATTTACATGAAATAAAAAGCAAATGGCAAATTGTTTTATCAACTTAAGTAAGAATTTTATACACTTTTGCAATTTTCCTGTGTTTTTTGACAATTAAAAATCAACCGCTTAAAAAATCACTCATTACTACCAGATCATGCTGTCGTAATTGTAAACGCCTGCATTGTTTTACATAACTTTGTACTCGTGAGAGATGAATATCACAATGTATACAATGTCTATCACAGGTTTGGAACAGTTGCCACAAGACCGAACCATTAGGGAGGAACTGACTGCAAATTAGACTGTAAATATTATGCCAATATGTAGATACTTTGGTTCTGAGATGGGAAGTGTGCCATAACATATGTCAAAAATATATACTTAAAATGATTGTATGCTGATTGCATCCTTGAAGAAAACAAATGCGGAACCTTTTTATAAATTATAGTATGATATTAGTGAACATTTACTTATCAAACGCATTGTTATCTTTGGGATCAAGATAATCAAATTTTGAGCATAGTTCTATACAAATTTGTTCCCAGACATCTTCCGTAGCATTTCTGTCTTTGTAGGTGTCAAGAAATTTCTCCCAAAATGACAGGTTTAGATTCCATAAGTGTTATTAAAACGTCTGCATCAATATCTTTCATATTTTGTTATATAATTAATAATTTATGACACAGCACAAACACATCAGGAAAAACCAAAAACCTACGATTAGAAGCAGTCCAATGCGAAAGCGTGCATTTTTTTCACGTAGGCTACCGAGCTATCGATCGGCGTACGGTTGCCGTAAGTTGTTTTAACAAATTAGTGTTGCCAAAAGGCAGCGGTTGGGAAAAAACCAACAACGTATAATGTGAAGAGGGCTACTGACTTCTATATACAACTAAAAAAATGTCGCCGCACGATTTTAACCCGCACGGTCAAAGCCGTTTAATGTGAAAGATGCGTAAGCGAACGTTTTTTTATTTAGAAACCAAATTGGGGGCATCCAATGTACGTGTTCATTTTTTCGAGGTGTGGGAAGATTTATAAAAGCAAGTCTCAAAGGTGTGTACGCTTTAATGAGTACAGCATTAGTGATTTATTTTTATGGTGTGTTCAGTACGTACGAAAAATACCCAGCCTTTCCGCCATTGAAAAGCTTCACACCTAAGCGGGACAGAATTCAATGAAGATTTTTAATTGCTGAAGAAATGGCAGGATTGGATACATCCAGTAGAAAGAATTGCATATAATGAGCAGGTTGTAAGTCTAACCTATGACGACAATATTCAATAGGGGAACGGAGGGTAAAACGGGTTAGTAGGTCTTTTGAGGTGATCTTATTTACCAATACCGATTGTTATAGCCGGTGACGTTGCACAGTCAGGATGCCTGTCAGTGTGCGTAGTGACACCTAACCGAAACCAGATTTTGGTCAATTTCCTTGTGATTTTTCAAGTTTAGTTCGATTGTTGCGATAAAAATGGTAATTCAGATTCAACTCAAAGTTTTCCACGTATGTCAGTACCACACCAAAAGGTAAGAACTTCTTTGTATCTATAATGTGGATCGTTTTCATTTAGCTTTTTTCTTATTCTATCGGTCGTGAGAGGACTTTGTTATTTAATTAAAATAAATCGATTTTGGCCCCGCAACACTCCAGGAAAAGTAGTTATATAAATCCGGCAGTTGTACAAATTTTTTTGGAAAGACCTTCATACAGGCATCTTCAATGGCAACAGCTGTAAGCGGTTTCAAGAAATGTGGGATTTGACCATACGATTAATCTTAGGCTGCGTGTTTTATTTGTGATAAATGGGCTCATTGCGGCTGTCCCGATCTAGAGGATGACAATGTCGAGGCGATATTCGTGTGAGAACTTGTTTTACTATTTGTTTTTTGAAAAATTTATTAAATAAGGTATGTGCTCAAAATTACTGTAATTACAAAGTCTGATTATCAAAGATGGTTATCTTAATAAATCTGATTACAGAAGTAGAGTAGTTTCATTTTTATTACGCTTTAAATGTTAAATGCCTCATCTTACCCTCCTCTTAGGAAGCTCTAGACAAACCATGGCAAAGGTGGCAACAAGTAAGTTTTTAACCACAAGTGTTAATATGGAAATGTAGGACTGATTTGGAACTGAACGCTACTTGATGTATCATCATACATTTTCTAATTAAATTTAAATACTGATTCAACAAGTAAGAAAATTGCAACCCCGTCTTAAAACTGTTTTGACAGTTGTTTTGTAGATGCGACATTTTCATAAAGATTTTGTCAAATGAAAAAATTAGGTCGTAATCTTCACTATAGTCGTCTACATACATTACGTGGAGCACCTGGTTTTTACTGGTTTTTAAGATGTCCCGCCAAATTAAGGCAAAAAAGGTAATTCTTTCGATATGTTGTCTGTAGAAGGACGTTGTTCAACCCTGTCCACAAACGGATACTTTCAAAATGATTTACTAGAAATCCCCGCAGCATTTAGAGATAGAATTCTTTTTAAAAGAACGAAAGGAGGAATATCAAGCTCAAGTGAGTTGTAATGACTCGGGAATTTAGAGTGGATATTGCCAATATTCGCGGGTTAAAAACTAATCACTTTTCTGCGTCTGTATACAAAGGCCAGTGTTTTGGCACTTAGTGAAGCACAGGGAGATCCCCGCCCACAGCTCTCAAATCAATCTGATCTGAAAATACCTGGCTACGAACTAGTGCCACTATTCTTTTCTCAACGCGGTCTCGCCATTTACGCGCGTAGTAATGTAGCTTATAAAATTCCACCACAATGTAGTCCCTGTTCCAACTCGGAATTCAATGTCATGTGGTTAAAACTCCATCTCCGTAAGCAAATTATCCACTTTTGCTTTATGTCTAACTCCACTCAAAGAATTGAATCCCTGTATCCTCATACTGAAATCGTTATTGCGGGCGATTTCATTATACACAATTCTGAGTAGCTTCGACATTCTGGACAGACAACACCTGAAGGAGGGCATATTCAGATCTTCGCTGCGGAAAATAACTTAACCCAGCTTGTGAATGAGCCCACACACATATCAGACGTTGATAGTCATACCGCCAACATTCCGGACTTGTTTTCATCTTCTCATCCCGACAAATACAAGGTCAATGTGGTATCCCCTCTAGGCTCATCGGCACCCAGTTAGAGAAAAAATTCCTAAAAAAACCGCATGGTAATACGAGAAAGCGAACTGGAGCGGACTTAACAGCATTTCTATGAATTTTAACGACGTGGATGCCGCTGCTGATATTCTATTCTCTTTGCAATGTGATGATGAGGGATCATCGGATGAAGAGTATCAAACCAAAAGAAAAGGTGTGGTACGACTTGAGCTGTAAAGCGGCTGTCAAAGTTAGAGAAAAGTTTTTTCGGCCTTACAAGACCAACCTACAGACGAAAACCGAAAAAAATTGAAACGAGCCAGGAATGACTTCTGAGGCAAAAAATACTACATGTCCCAAAGGTAGTAGCAATTATCGGTCGTTCGTCAAAATATTTGTAATTCTGCTTCATACTCCATCCCAACGCTCATTTATATTGACATTCCAGCTGTCAACTCTTTGGACAAGGCTAATATGCTTGCTGCAAACTTTGCGTCCAGCTCAATACTCCCAGATTGTGTTTTGTCTCCGCCTGCACTTAAGTGCGTCGAATTTACAATGGGACAAACCCACTTTCGCACTCGTGTAGCAGCAAGAGTTCTTAAAGATCTTAGCATTCCACAAATCCGCTGGTACAGATGGTATATCTCTTCTCCTTCTGAAGATGTGTTCTTCCTCGCTGACAAAACCATTGCGTAAGCTTTTTCACCAATCCTAATTTTTAGGACTCTTCCCAAGCAGATGGAAAACAGCACCTGTCCAGCCCATCCCTACATCACATCCCTCTTTTTCCTCCTACAGACCCATTGCACTGGCCATAGAAACGCTGATAAACCGTCAGCTCATGAAATATCTCAAAACACGAAAACTTTTCAATGACCGACAGTACGGTTTGCGTAGCAACAGGTCCACCGAAAAGTGGAACCAAAGTGTACACCATTCTGGCGAAGATTGTCATCAGGCTCTTTTGTCGAAAATGCGTGCTTTTGGGATCGTTGATTTTCTTCGTCAATAGATTAGAAATTACCTTTCGCTATGAATGCTCATCAGTATACTCTGAAGTTCACTTTCGAACGTGCTCCAAATTAATGTAATTCGTTCCTGAGCCGTACAACTCGCTTATGAAATGCCCTGCCTAGCTCTTTATTTCCTACTCCTAACCTTCAAACATTTAAAACCTACGTTTATCGGTGCCGCTCCTCCCTGATTTTCGTTCGCCTGCGCTGTGTGCAAGCATTTCAAGGGTACCTAAATCCCTTGAGCGCGCGCAAATTATAAAAAAAAAAATATGATTGGCTACGACCCACTCTATACAGCATATATAGAAAAGTCTTTATTTTGGATTACAGTTAATCATAATATTTACCATTGACAACGAAACAAAATCAAATCTAGTGAATCCATAAGAAAGCGATTCGATTGACGCCTTTTTGTTAATAACAATTACTTTTGAGGTCAGAAAATCGTGTCACGCGGTGTACGAGTAACTGTCGGGGTATTCACATAAACCTTGACTACTCTTTGAAGCAGCATCTTGTACTCGTATATCCTTGTTGATGACCATCCTCTCTCTGTTTGATTGCATCCCTGCGGGACATACAGTGAGTGAGTATGCCTACATACTATATTTATACCATAGTTGGTGACAACTTGTATGATTTGTATGACACATTAGGTTTGATTTGCTGATGGATATTATATCTGCTGTTTAAGTCGTTCACTGTCGGATACTGCCGCAAATGCTTTATTGACCGTCTGGCTGGTGCATCTTACATGGTCTCTAATATTAAGCCCGTGGTTCAGCAGCACGCTTAACTTGAAGCCTTGACTCCACTATGTATTCTCTAACCTGTACGGTTTGCTGCTCAACTTTGTTGAGACTACTTATAAGGACGGCTTCTGTTTTTTAGTCTGTCAGTTGAAGACTTCATGAGTAACTCCGTATCTGCATCGGTACTTCTATGGTTTTGCCAACAACTTCTACAGCAACGTCTTCGGGACCTTTGCCTTTCCTGTCTTGCATATTTTTATTACGTAATCGTTGATTATATTTCACCAAACTGAACCTAGATAGACTATTCATCCTCCTTGTAATTTGCAAAGCCGTTCATTTTTGTCGCAGAAGCGGACTCTATGCTCGAACTACTCTCTGTTTCTTCACCATAGATGGTTTGTCATTCGCATGTTTCCTAATGGCTCTAAATGGACGAGTAAGAAACGAATTTCAAATCAACGTACGTCACCAGAAACATTATGAGGAAGATGCTATCAAATTTGTAGGCAAAAAAATCTCCAAGATGATGCTCAGACATCTGTTTATGAAGGTCTGTAGCTTGCATACCAAAAATTGCATCCAGAAGAACTGTGGTGACAGTAAACACCTCTGGAATACTACACTTTGGATTTCAAAAACCTCCGCCACTTTAAGGTGGTAGGGACCAAGTGATCTTTCCAGTTTGTGAGCCGATCCTCCTCCGCTTCCAGAAGATTACCATCCAAACTATTCACTGGATGTTATTGGGAATGCCGACCATATATAAGCCCCTTAGTGATATTATGGAGAATGCCACTACTGTTGCACCTACTTCCTGCTCTTTCAGCTTTTTGGGCAAGTGAATCGATATATGTACATAGATACTATGGACGTTTATACGTCGCAGACTTCGCTTTGTTTCTTTCTATTTTCCGCCATATTAGATTTCTAATTCGAATTTTTCTACTGAGACTCCTGCAATCGAGCTTTGATTGTTGTACGCACATCGATCTATCTCTACGTGTCTGGTGATAGTCATGTGCCCTTTGCCGACGTAGGTACTGCCACAGTTGTAAGCAAATTTTTTACAGCATTCTAGTGGTCTTCATTGTGCTGCTGGTTTTTTCTGCTTATACGTCAAGTTGGTCAATGATTTCTTGGTGTGCTTTAGGAATTCAAAATCAGTTGGTATTGAATCTGTTTATGATGGGCAGCTTTAGGGGTTACTGTTGACGGCTACAGTACACAGGAGTCGGAAACCTATAATCGATTGCGATCAGCTGGTACTTCAGAATGTTTTCTGATTTTGTGCAACTGCTGCAAGCGGTGGCCGTGGTGTAGTGGTACTAGCAATCGCTTCTCACTCAGAGGGTCAAGGTTCGAATCTTAGCCACGACAAAAGTTTTCATTTGTGTAATTGGAACTCAGTCAGAAAAATCTGCGTGTGAAGGCATAACACTGACATGTAGATTTGGCTGTTGTAGAGTTTTCAAGCACAAATCAACCGTTAAAATTAACAACCAGAATCATTCCGAGTGAAGAAAATCTCTCCGTCCTATTCGGACTCCCACCCCTGGAGAGTCAATATCGAAACCAAATACACCTGAGTTTCAAACCACTACATCACAAACTTTCCTTTCTCCTCCTTCTATCTTTCCGCCGCGCCCGGGCAACAGTGTAAGGGTATTCATAACCCCTTAGGCGCGCGTAAATTATAAAAAATTATGGAATTGCAGAAACGTCACACCGCTGTCTTTCTAGTCTCCTAGACTTTGCTCTCCAATCAAACGCTTAAGTATAATGTTGACGCTCTGTAACTTGAAATTTCCTTTCACCATAACGATGCCCATATCATACGAATCTTTGATCGGAGAATAACAGCGAATGGTGGTACTTTCGTTTCACCATTAGCTGTAAGTATTGGTCACTGTGAAGACCGAATCGTGCTGCAAGAATTCGCATCAGCCTTCCTACGGACATTTTTTTTTTGCTAGTATCTAAATGGTATTTGCCAGTACCAAACCCCAAGCTAGTGGAATCTGGCATTTCCTTGAATGAATCAACGAGAGTCCTGACGTTCCGAAAGAGGCTCGTTGTCCGTGTAAGGTAGCCGAAGTTAGTCAACAAAGTACCCGTTCGTAATGCGATGCGTTGTAATGTGTTTCTGAGCAATAGGTTTGCAACTTCCTGAACCACATACTTATCCTGCTTTGTGGCGCAATTTACAAAGAAAACCCCAGACAAGTTCCAGGAGAAGCTTGGACTACGACTTATTAGCAAAACTACAAGGTTTTCGGCTCCAGTAACTCTCACCCACCCAATCCCAATTGGGAAACTAGTCAATTCTTCATGAATCAAGATGCAATAACAATTAAAAGAATTTAGAGTTCGATCGAATCTAACAGGCAAAATACCTAAATTGTTGGTATAGGTATTTCTGCACCTCTATCCTTATAGGTAGATTGCGTTCGAGGTTATTATTGTGCTCTAGCCAGCCGCCATGGTACAAGGTCCATTTTCATGAAATATTATTGCCATCATTTCAAGACAAAAATTACGTTCGCACAATTTTCAATTTCCGAGAAAGCCCGAATATTATTTGTACTCGAACTTTTCTGACAAACAAAGTTCAGTAATATGAGAACGTATTTCACATATGAGCGACTCGAAATCAAAGAACATTTTTCAATTAAAGGATTTTATTTCATCTACTAAAATATGACATTGGGAACAAAAAAGCGATTACTTCAACCTTGTGCACAATATAACGCTCTCATTCGTCAATTAATTTGCGCCAAAAAACATTCCAAAATTTCTGCTCCAAAGGACCATCAAAATGAGAAAGGAAAAATAGAGAGAAAAAAAAATAAGCAGGCAACGAATATTCACCTATTCAAAGGCAAATATTAAACGAAGCAGAAAAAAACACTTGGGAGAACTAACGGATTTCTTTAAAGGACTTTGAGCCGTTGCAATTCTCAAAGGAAAAGCGAACGAAACGACATAGAGCTTGACTTAACTTACAAGCCTTCTGTTGCCACTGCTAAATGTACCGGAATACCAGAAAAAAGAGAGACTGGCAGCGAGTTGTCGAAAAGGGTGAAAATCCTCTGAACCGAGGATCCTCTTTCGCAGAGAAAAAATATCGAAATTCCAATTTCTGAAGAATAAAGATTTTGCATTCCGCTCCTTTCCACCCCCGCTGGCATCCTTCGACTGCCTAGATTCATTTTCAAAACTCGAGCATTTATTTTCCCAAAAAGAAGCTAGGCACCCTCTAGTGTACGAGTATGAGTATGAGTATTTCAACCACCCAGATTGCATTGTCGCAGAATGAGCAGGATACCTAAAATAGGACGTGGAACAGTGATTGCAATGTGCACTCAACACTGCTGAGCTCCAGTTCCACTACAACGGCTCCTATATGTACGAGCACGAATGTCCTGCACAGAGCAGCAGAACAGCAGTACACAAAATACGAAAAGCATGGAAAAAATCGAGTCGACGCGATAGGTGAACCGACAAAAGAAGGCGGGTCCTGCCGTCCCAAACCTTCCTATTTCATTGGAATCAAGAAACATAACAAGAAACACAAAAAAAAAGAACGAAAAACTGAAAAAAAAAAACAAGGAGGAATAAGAAAAAAAGACAACACACCAACAAGCAGAGAAAAATGTGTACATAACTCTTGGGAGAAGACGAACAGAAAGGCAGAGAAGAGAAATAAGAAAAAAAAAGAAAGGAAATTACATATTTTTCCCATTTCCACAGGGAAATTCTGGGCACACAGGATAATACAAGTATGTACCTACATACACAGCGTTGTTCCTCTCCTTCCACGTCACATATACGAGTACTCAGCAGTGAAACTGGAAGAGTTTGAGAGCAAAAAAGGACCTCCAAAAAAAAAAAAAAAAAAAACAGAAACACCAATTTTTATTGCATTTCTAGTAGAAATTTTTCACCGTTGACGCTGATCCTGCCGCCGCCGCCTGGGAAGGAATGTGTCGGTGCCTTGTATGGGGGTATTCCATTTTTGTTCTCCTTAATTTTTTACTCGTTTCTTTTTTTTTCGTTCTTTTTGTCGTTTAGGTAGCTCCTGTCCCGTTCCGTCGTAAGTCGTCCTTTTTGTTCTAACCGTCTCTGGGAATTTCAATTTGTATGAACTCACGACGACATTTGTTCACATTTGCTGCATTACACACGATTTACGTGCACGATAGTGATATCGTTGATTATCGGAGGAATGACGACGAAGGGTGGCAGGACAGATGGAAACATTTCTCAGGACATGGAATCTGTCTTGTTTTTTTTTTTTAACTTTTTTTTTTTATCTATGCATAACACTCCTCCTGGGTATCTCAAAATTTATGTCACATGCGACTTTCACATAAGGCAAACTAATGCGGTCTAAATCTATAGCTGGCAAAGTAGCAGTATGCAGGAAAGCTCATCTTTACTCAGAAGTATGTACATATGCAAACGTAGGAATGTGCCATATAAGATACAAGTAGCAGTATGAGGACAATTATATCTACAAATGTACATACTATACTCGTGCATGTATGAATATTAGGATTTATTCGTCAGAGGGGCCTTTGTCTGCTGCGATGGCAAATTAAAAGTTACCGTGGTGACCACTTGTAATTTCCATTACGAGAGGACTATGGACTTTGACTATCCATGGGTTTTCATTTCTAGGTCGCACTAGTGTGTACCTCAAAAGGTAAGCTAATCACGTAAAAGTTGCTTTTGAGGATGTCGTTTGCTTTTGAAGCAAACAGTGGGAGACTGTAAATTAAATTGCTTAATACATTCACTTCATTCAGAGAACTAATTAGAGTACAAACAAGAAAGTAAGTATCTAGCAGATTTTTTATTGTGACAGAGAGTGTGTTTACTGCAGGTCTCAAAAACTATACATACACATTCCTTAAAATGATGATGACTTTAAATTAATCCTTTGTGCAGTGAACCCGTTTTCTCCTTCTCTACAAAAAGGTGTACATTTAATCAAAGAACTAAAGCTTAAAAGACGGGTAAAACAAAACTTTTAATTCGAATGCAGTTTGAATTTATAAAATGCCCACTTATGTACATACATACTCGTAGGTATGTGACAAATTGAAACTCTTAATAACCTTTTTTATTGGCATGAATATCTACAGCAAAACCAATTCATTTCTCAGAGGAACTTCAATGCATTTCAAAGAATCTATGTACGATTAAGGCTGAGTGAAATTGTCCAAGTGATTAAAACAATGCTACTTCAAATGCGTCAAAATCTTCTGCTGCCAATACAAAGATGCAGAAATTCTTTTTGCCAACCAACAATTTATGATATCCCTTTTCAGGTTAATATGAGATACGTCTACAAATATCTTAGACGCTACAATAACGGAGAAATATTGTGAGGAGGTGTACTGTTTAAATACTGCAATCGCAAAGAATCACCGAACCCCCTACCGATCGTTTATCTCTTTATCTCTCGTCAGCGACTTCACAACCGGTTTTAAGTACTGAAGATGAGTGGGAACGATGCCAAGTAGTACTCAGCATTACCTCAAGTTATGTGCTGCATTTCTCCGAGTCACTCGCATAAAACCTCAGGCTTGATGAGGAGTGCACACAAGCGCTTGTAGCAAAACTACTCGCCTATGAAGCAGCACTGCAGCTGCTCATTTCCTCTACAAGCAAAATTGGAGCGTAGAACATCGGAAATGTTCCGATGTTTTACCATTAAATTTGAGCAGTAAAGGTCAATTCCAATTGACCTAATTAAGGCAGAGGGAGACGAATTGATAAAGTGTATACACCGACATTTCTACAAGATTCGGTCCGAAGAAAGTATTTTTTTATGAATGGAACCTCAGTATCGTTTTCCCGCAAGGGTGGCATAAGGCTCCTCAACATCGCGAACAAGATCTTTTCTGCCGTATTTTATAAACGCTTCACACCATTTGTGAACGATTTGATGATCTGATCTGATCTGATCTGATCTGATCTGATCTCCTATCAGTGCAGTTTTAGGCTCGGTAAATATTCACACTACTCCTGATGCTAAAGCAAATCCAAGAAGTTTAGATCGGTGCTAACCATCTCCTTAGCAATTTTAAGGCTGCATATGCATATTCCTATGCAAAATGACCTCTGTTAAGGTCTGCGCAAACTGAGCGAGACCTTTGGTGTCAACAAAGGATTTAAGCAAAGTGATGCGTTCTTCTGTGTTTACTTTAGCATCGTCCAATTTCAGCGGGACATCTTACTGAAAGTCTTGATCTACAACTACTTGCATACGCTGCGCTGATGACATTGATATCATTGTCAGAATGCAGCGAGTTTTAAAAAAGGGATTTAGCTGTGAATGAGAGCAGCATACTCACATGCTGTCAATGCGAAGGGACGTACAATATTGACGAATTGGACAGAATGTCACAAATTCAATTAAAGAGCAACACAAGTTTTCTTTGGCCTTAGGAAACAATTGAATAATAGAAGTTTAATAGAGATGACAAAGGACACTTTATATTAGTCCGTCATCATCCCATTCCCATTCAAAAACAAGGTGGTTAGAGTACTATAAATGGGTGGCAGTTTTTTCAACCCCAGCTTCATCGACTAATTTTGGTGTCGGTTGCGCTAATGAGCTTTTGAGGTGATATGCGTAACACCAAATTCACCAAGCGATTTACCGACATCGACCTCACACTCGTTCCACGCTTATATCCACCAGAATAATGCAGTCAATATCATTGAAAAATTCCACCGAAGTAGAGGATCATCCAACAAGAGGCGTCCTTTAAAATTTCGCGCCATTGTTGAACTGTCAACATTCAATTATCACTACAATGACTTTGATAAGTAAAAACTAGGAGGTAATTAAATATGGATCGATACACACTCGAACAACGTGATGAAATAGTTAAAATTTACTACAAAAACAGTGAACATATCACGGAAATGTTTCACAAAATACGTGCTGTTTTTGGTCATTTTCAAGCGCTTTCTCGCACAGCTATAGTAAATTTAATCGACAAAATTGAACGTCTTGGATAGATTACTGATGTGAAGACTCTAACTCGTGTTCGTCCGGCAAGGTCAAAATATCGCCGCCGTAGCTGAGAGTTTGCCTGAAAATCCAGATGTATCGATTTCGTGACGATCACAGGAATTTAGCCTATCCACAACCTTTTTCTACCGCATTTTGCATAAAGATCTTGCCCTACATGCTTATAGGGTCCAATTGACCTGGCTGGAGAAATTATTCTGCCTATGCGAACGAATATCTTGAGGGGCTGCGTAGAAATGATCCACATTCTCCTGTCATGCAGGGAAGCTAATGTAGTTTTCATTCCCAAAACCGGAAAATGCTCTCATGCTGTGCTAAAGGGCCTCAGACCTATAAGTCTATCATCTTTCCTCTTGAAAACTCTAGAACGACTGATTGATAGCCATATATGAGCTAAAATTGATCCACGACTTTTGTCAACGGCTCAACATGTCTACTGTAAAGAAAAGTCGGTAGAAACGGCTTCGCATTCACTGACTAGTCACATCGAACGATCCCTACAATATAGAGAATACACAATGGTACCAAGAAGGTACCATTAACAACGTCAACACATCTGCAATTACGGCTGCGCTGTCAACTCTGATGTTAGACGATTCACTTGGCATCTGCTAAAATATGTGTCAACAGAGGCACGCCGCACGCACCCCTTCTTTAGAACTTAGTGCTTAATGAACTCCTGATGTACCTGGAAGTGGGTGATTGCAGAGTGCTTGCCTATGCCGATGAAGTCGCTTTAGCCGTCTCAGGTAAGCATATTAATATCATTAAAAACTAGTTCAGCTAAATTGTAACGGATTTTGTCCTCTTTTCCAGGAAATATAAAATTTCAATCATAGACCCTCCCTCAATCAACGGTACCTGTTGAGTCTTCTCCGATAAATCGCAATATTTGGGTCTCATTTTTGGCAAGCTACAGTAGCTTTACTCTATGGCAAAAAAGCCATTGGGAACAAATGGGGCCTGCAATCTCGCATAACCCACATTTAATAGGATGTCGTCTTTGATACAACATGCACTGGAGTTTTAATGAATTTCCACGCCGACTGTCCTTTGACCTTGCTCTTATGGGCATGTCGTCTGAGGCATTTAAACTCCTGTTGTCGTGAAAGTAGGAAGTTCACCTTTCCCGAATCTTACCCAGAAAAAGAATATAGCTAGTTCAAAAATACAAGGCTTCTCCGGACGCAGTCCGAGGATTTACAAGCTGTGGCTTGTTTGAGTCTCAAATCACAATGAAACCATCGGTGACCCGGAAAGCCTTAGAGGGAAGTTTCTTAGGTCCCAAACATGCGTTCCTCTGCTACGGATTCCATTGACTGTTGGATGTCCTATGAGCATAACTGCAAGATGCCGTCAAACCAAACGAATAATTTTTGGCGGAAACAGTTCAGACTACTTACTGAGGTGGGAACGGGGCACTAATTTTTTTCAGAGCACATATATGTGCTAGGTATTAATTGTACAATATGCTGCTTGCGAAGAGCGTAATGACGACTCGGACCTATTATGTCCGTGAGGTTCCTTTTGCGGGACATAGGGCCTCCATAGGGCCTACACTACTCGATTACGGTAGTTTTTCGGTACGGTTTTTGGAGATGTATCTCCGCTCTCTCCAACTTTTCCCCATTTATACTGATTCCTCTTCGACCGTTTTTCGCTAGGTCGGCCCACTCGTCTCTCTATCTCCCCATTGGTTTTTAGGCTGATAGAGTAGTTTCTCTCCATACTTTAGACAGCATTCCGAACGCAGCTTTTGCTTTGCAGATTCGGTTGATTATATCTAGTGCGGTCCCGCCATCGGTAGAAACAATACACCCAAGATATTAAAAATTTTCTATCATCTCTACTGGTTGTCCAGAAATTTCTACTTGGTTAGATGAGGAAGTTCCAAAGTTGATCGTTTTTGTTTTTGCCGTATTGATCTTTACCCCAATGATGTCAGCTTCTCTCTCCACACTTATTGTCATTTGATAGAAATCCATGATTCTATGAGAGAGTATGCATTCGTCGACCGCGTAGTCCAGATATTTGAGGTGTGATTGGCAGAGTCCACTGAATTCTTCCATTTCCAGTCGACAAAGCTGCATGCAGTACATCTTCAACAGGAACAGTATTGGTGAGAGTACACAGCTCTGCCTAACGCCACTTTGGATTTCAAACACTGTCGACCGCCTTTTCGAAGTCGATGAAGAGCAGGTGAAATGGTGATCGATATTCAGCGCACTGTTCGATGATGATCCGCAAGCTGTTGATGTGGTCCACACAGTAGGATCCAGTGCCGAATCCTGCTTGTTCGGCGTCGAGTGTGTCTTTGAGGTGGTCTTTTATTCGCTCCAGGACGACTTTTGCTATTACCTTGGCTACTGCAGGCATTACGCAAATTCCTCTCCAGTTTTCGCATTGCGTAAGGTCTTCTTTCTTTACGAGCTTGACAATCATTCCTTTTTTCCACTCTTCAGGAAAACTCTTTGTTTCACAAGCTCTCTCAATGAGTGCGCCAAGTCCGCTTTGTTGTTCTTCAGTGCTTTGATTGCGGTAAAGATTTCTTCTCTACTATGAGATACAGTGCGTATTCGAGAATTTGTTACTCCGGGCGGGTTATTGGGCGTTGAGTTCATTTCACTGGCGAAAACGCGGTTTAAAACAGTAGAAAAGTGCTCTTTACACTTTTGGGCTGGTCTTCATACGAAACTAGTAGAGATCTTGTCTTTTACTAGGTGTTGTTTAGAGCTTTGGTTATTCTGTAGATGGTCCAACTGTCACACCTACTAGCGGTCTCTTCTGCTTCTGTAGCCAATGTGCTGATATAGTTACGCTTACTTACGCTTACGCAGACTCCAGCTCGTATCTCTCTGCTTCTGGAGTAGCTTCGGTGCGAGCTTTGAGGTATTTTTTTTGCTTCAATCCTAGCCCAAATTTCTACGGAAAGCCAAGCTCTGTTTCTTCCTTGCGATCGACCGACTATACTTTCAGTATCGGATATGAAGACATTTTTCACAGCACACCAATGGCTCAATGGTTTTCGATGGAGGTTGGTTCCGTGATACTGATTGCTCTCAATTCTTGTGAAAGGTGGTTCCCAAGTTATTGTCGGACTGCGGAATCCTTTAGTTTATCGGTAAGCTTAGGCTTGCGGGTATTTTCTTGGGATCTTCGAACTGCAGCTGTACGTAATCTTACGGTAGCAGCCATCAGATGGTGGTCCCAGGCTATTCCCATGTCTGCACCCCTACTGTTACGAACGTCCTGGAACCTGCTTCTAAATCGCCGACTGATCACAACGTGATCAATTTGGTTTGAAGTTGCTTGTCTGTTTGTCGACACCTAACTGACTTTGTGGCACGTCTTGCGCTCAAACATGGTCCCCCCTATTACAAGGTGGTTGGCGTTGCAAAAATCGACAAAACGCTCGCCATTGTCGTTGCGGTCGCCAACACCAGGCTTTCCCATAACATGTCAGAGGCAATCATTGTCATTGCCAACCTTGGCATTCAAGTCTCCCATTACCATTATGATTTATCCGCGTTGTATGCTATTATAAGCAGGACATAGCCGGTTATAAAAAGCCTCCTTCTGCTCGACAGAAGAGAGTTCCGTTGGGGTGTAACACTGTATGATGGTGACGCGACGTACTCTAGTTCGGAACCTGGCATTCAGTATCCTGTCATCTAAATGCTCCCAGGAAATTAAGCTTTCGAAAGCTGTTTTGGAAAGCAGCAATCCAACGCCAGATTCCCGATAGCTTCCAGGTGCGGTTCCGGAGGAGAGTAGTGCAGTGTTACGAGTTGGAGACGTAAACTTTTCCGAGCCCAGCCATCTAACTTCACTAATCCCTAATATGTTCATCTTACACCGCTTGAATTCCTTCTCTAATTGGAGGAATCTGGCATTTTGAGGACCTTCACTTCCGTTGTCGAGAAACGTTTTTACATTCCAGAAACCAATCTTCGTCCGGGTACAGTAGCCAAAAGTCATCAACGTATTATCTTTTCTTATTCGAGGCGTAGTGTCGGTTTCGGTAGCGGTCGGTTTTGATTGTAGTTGCCGAGAATACTAACTTCCGTAAACTGTCCTAGAAAGCTAGGCCTTTCGCACTTGTAGTTTTAGCCTATTTACGTATACAGGCATACGCAAATAGTTGCCCGGGGACTACCACGAGGAGGTAAAACAAGCACTTCATCGTGATTGATTGTTGCGCTACCGGCCCAGGCCAAGTTCCTAGCAATCAATAGTTTCCCGATCAGGCGCCATGTAGGTCCCCCATTGCATAATTTGCGAAGTAGAATTCTGTTTCAAGATCACCAAATCTCTAGATATAGTTTAGAATAATGCCGTGTTACTCTATCTGATTTTTACGAAAACGGTTAACGGCAGGACGTATCCGAATAGATGGTATTAATTTAGAGAACTTGTGAACCTGAGATGAGTGCAAAATGTATTTTGGGCTATGACCACGAGGGTGTCTTCTTTGATACATTTTTTACTTAAAAACTATACACTAGGTAGAGTTCCTAACATCGGTGAAAGCATACTCTAAATTTGGAGAGTTTTCTCATTGTATTTTGAATTATGAGCAATTTTTTTTGTGTCGGTCGAACAGTGTTGTTATTTGACAGCTGTCAAGTGTGAATATCAAGGCTTGGTTGCACAGATGAACAGTGCATTGAAAGTGTGAAAATTCACTACCGAAATGATGAGATTTTTGCGCAGGCGGTTCAGAAATATCGTGGATTTTTCGGTCATCATAGTGCATCTTGTTCGTCGTACAGTGGTCCGATTAATCAAGTGATTTCAGGTATTTGGCTCAGTTCAACCCAAGAAGAGACCTGTGTTCGTGCAACTCGGTCTAATGAAAACATTGCAGCAGTTAGTAAGACTGTTGACCAGAATCCTTTCACTTCGATTCGTCATTGCTCTCAGCAATTGAGACTTTCAACAAGCAGTTTACAGCGAATTCCGACTAAAGATTTGCAATTGCATGCTTAGTAGGTTCTCGAAGACATGTGTTTCAACACGACGGCGCAACCTGACATACAGCGATCGAAACAATGGAATTGTTGAAGATGCAATTTGAAGGGAGAATTATATCCTGTCGCGGCGATGTGAATTGGCCACCAAGATCTTGCGATTTGACACCAATGGATTTCTTTCTTTGGGGTTTTTTTGAGGATTTTTGAAAGGAAGACTGTATGCCAATAACCCAAGAACAATTCCTCAACTGAAAGGCGAGATTCGACGCGCCATTGAGGAAACTAAGCCGACACTATCCCAAAATATCATCGAAAATTTCGTCAATGGGAACAATGTGCGGTAATTTATCGGATATTGTGTTCCATACATAACATCCATGTCTACACTGTTTGTTAAAATAAAAACATCAGAACTTGGGCTTTTTTTTCAAATTCCAAAATATGCGATCTTATTTTCTACAGGGTGTATTTCAATTATGATTTTTGGAATAAAAAATAACGCTCCAAAGATTAAATTCCAGCACCGTTAGCACATTAAGTCTAATAAAGGACTTCCCTAAATGATAAGATTCACTTTCTTAAACGCCATTATAAGCTTCTTATACACATCTGACTTCTGAGATTTTAGAAATTAAATGACTTATTGCATTGAGAGTCTTTTCATTATTTACATCTCATCTTTTTATTTGGCTAGGATTTTTGTTTTAACTTAATTCTAACTGAAATCCCAACAGCGGAACAAATTGAATTTATACCCTGAACCCGACAAATTAACAAGAACTCCGGTACGTGGAAGGGCCTTTTGCACAAGTTAAATCGCCTCACCGCGAAACGAAGGCAAAAGAAAACCGCATTAAAAATGTATTTACCTCCTTTAATTAGTTTCTCTTCATAGAACCTTAAAACACACGACACCAGGACCAAACTCTAAAGGGCTAACACTTTAATTTGAAGTGTAGCTGCCCGGCTACTGTAGGATCAGAGTAAGCAGGACTAACGCTATCCAAAATTACTTTGACCGAACGTTGCTACGAGTACATTCTCGGCCCAAGGCGAAATTCATTTAGATTGCTCCTTTGTTCAGGACGCGTAGTACCGGAACCAGTTTTTATTAAAATTAGCCACTTTCTTAACCCTTAACCCTTTTTCGTTTCGTATTTAGAAATTACTGCCATCGACCGGCTCCACCATCTTCAAAGACGTTGATGCTTTGTTTCAGGCGACATAGTATCCAGCAGCAACATCAGGATAAAGGACGAAATTGTTTGAATGTTTTTTTTTTTTTTATTACATCATCAACATGAGCGCCTTTTGGTGTTGAAAGATGATTTTCGTACTGTTTTAACGTTATAATACGGCTTTGCTAATGGCTATTTGTAATTTTTTTTAGAAAAGGATTAACGTTAGAAATCGAATATGTACGAGTATTGTAGAAGTACTCGAACCCTTTTTGTCGCTGCAAAGCATTTTGAAAAACAATTTTTAAATAAAAATTTAAAATATATAAAAGGAAACCATTGGATCCTGGATATGGATATGTTTCTGCATGAACGCAGGACCTTAATGACAGGAATTTCATCAATTTGGAAGTGTAATTAATACAGAGTCAGTCACTATGAGTGTTCCCACTAGGATTGCTAGAAACTTGCCAGTCACACTTTTAAGTCGACCGTGAAAATTGACAAAGGATATACTCAGTTTCCTTGAGCAACAAACAGCTAATGAGAAAACATCCCTATGCACAATTTCAGTCGGTATGTGGAGGGGTGGTGCGAATGTCTTTGGTGCGCGATTATTTAAGAAAAAGACTCAGATGGAATCGTGACATGAACTTTTCGCCAATTGTAAATCCTGGCATTTTTCATCATTTATCATTTCGTTTGGTTGCAAGGGAGGATGGATGAGTTGTTGGCACTTAACAAGGAATTTACGCGAATTACCCAAGGATTACTGCTTGAAAAAATTCTTTAAGCTATATGAGCTGAGCATGTTAGGGAAAAGTCAGCCAGGGTATGGGAATGGTTAAAATTGAGCTTTAAAAAATCACCGGGGTTACAGTGCTTCAAAATATAAGGGTTTGGGTTGCTCATTTTATTGTTTAATATCTTTCTGCTTACACAGGGTGCGCTTATTGTTTCAGTCCAATTTATCAGTTCATATTTGACGGACGTTGAGAAAGCTTAAGAACAAGATATTGATAAGCATCCTAAGTCGAAACAACATGTCAAAGTTAATAAAGTACTCAATTTAAGTGATTGTTCAGTTGTGAATATGCAAAGAAAGTGTTGTGATTGTGTACCATGCAAGTCAACCATTCCGAGTGTAATTATAATTTTAAAAACTTGCAACTTGGTAAAGAGAGAAGAGTCAAGGTCCATCAGCAACAAGAAACAAATTCCCTCTCACCGCCTATTGTAATTCTGGGACATAAGCATTACGTTATGAACGGAAAATGTACGTTATGAACGGAAAATGCCACAAATTCGTCCTTGCATCAGGTATGATTCTACACCATTGCCACCATAAAAGGCAGTAAGCCGATTTCTTTGAATACTGCGATCCCAGGAAGATGGAATTTATCATATGCTGTAATGGTTATACTCGGAATACTTCTTGGGGCAGTAGTAAATGCAAGGACATCATACAATCCCCTAACTTAATTCTTGAAAAAGTTGGCTTTTTCATGTTAAATGCTGTTACAACAAGTAATCACTGGGTGGAAAGTAGATTTCGGGCCATAATATATCGAATTCAGAATCAGATGTGAGATCTCATCTTGATGAAGATGAGTAATCCGAGAAACATGGACTTTATCGAAGAGCTGGGAAATCTGAAACAAGAGGTTGATGAGCTGACACCTGAACTGCGCCCTCGTTTTATGGTGTAACGCAGATTTGCGGAACTTATTGGGTTTACGAAGAGTGCTCTTAATAAACATTTTTGTGAAAAGATAGAAACAGTCGGTAAAATCAGCATACTGGTGAAAGTCTTTAAAAGGAGGAAGACAGCTTGCCTGGAAACACTCAAAAAACCAGAAGACACACTAAGTCGAAAGCAGAGTCTTATAATCGAGACTTACTTCCGAGAGAAACTGTGCAGAATCGGCTCACAAGTTCATAATCAGCTCCTGCCCCTGGTAACTGAAACTGCAAATGACTTGAGTAACACAGCCCGCCATAGCTGGTGTCTGTCATCTGATGATAAATAAATTCGATGTTGCGTTCTTCGATGACTTTAAGTCGCATCTTACCGATGACATACATCGAAAGCTATGACTAAGCTACTGGCAACTCTGAGCCTAGAACTGTCATATCAGCTGAACTGGCGGCGAGGAGTAAAAGTAGCCTTTTTACCCAAAATCGGAAAAGGTGACAGCACTCTTGCCAAGAACTTCAGGCCAGTTAGACTGATTTCCCTCATGTGCAAAAAATTGCTTTCCCAATACATTCTCTGTTAAAGATGGAACATACCTGCCATTATGAGAAAAACTTCGAAACTGTGTTTTAAAATCTCGTGGTACGCGGTGGACATTTCCATTTAGACACGACTTTGACGAATCATTACTTTTGTGGACTAGAGGCATACTATTGAATAGGACGCTGACTCCGACCAAAATAAGCTTGAGGCATATAACGTATATGTTAGCGACTATCTGCTTTCGAGCGCAGTCAGTTTTAGACGTGGTGGAAGATTCTTGCACTAGAAAAGGGCTTTCAGTCATTCCTCTCAAAAACTGAGATTATTGTCTTCACGAAAAAGAGAACGTTTATTGATTTGAACCATCTAGTACCAAAAGCTACAACCACCCGTTTTTCCAACGAACCCAAGGACTGTAGTCGAATCCTCATGGATGGCAGCAAAACCGTTCTAGAATAGGGTGCTGATGTCTTTTTGGAGTTAGATTCAACTCGCCGGCAGACAAATTTACATATGTCTTTCAAGAGGAGATACACGTAATATTGATGACAATAAATTATATTGTGGAGAACCGCTCCAAGAGGCGAACTATCTACATCTTTAGCAGCAACCAAACTGCACTTAAGATCTTGATAAACCCTTTTACCACTTCCAAGTTAGCTGGAGAATGCAAGGCTTCTCTGGATCATAATGAGATTATGAGAAATGAAATTGCCTATAAACTTAAGAGTATTAGGCAATGCACCTAGGGTCACAGAGACCCCCTTAACAGATAGAGATTAGCACGATGTCCAAGTAATATAACTGGCAGCTGACTTAAAGTCTTCAAAGAAGGCTTTAGATGTGGTAGAGTAGCAACTGTGAGATGGGCAATATGTAGATAGGCGATGGCGCAATACCCCTTCTCAACGTATCTGAGGTCGGTAAAAGTAATTTCAGGTTATACAATACCAAAAAGGCTAGTTCAAATGGACTATCTTTTAGTTTTAGTGCATTTCAGTGCACAATATCGTGTATAAAATTCTATCCCTAACAATGTTTCAATTCTTGTGCGTACAGTCCAGAAATGCAAATGCAAGCTATGCAAAAAACGCTTCTCTGGGTGTACTAGTTGATGAGTTCCTGTGATAAGGAGCAAATACAATGAAATGAAATGAAATGAAGCATAACAAAACCTCTTGAACATTAAACATAAACCAAAAAATCGACATGATCCACTATTTACTCATACAATGGGACTCACAACGCATCAGAAACACGAACTGCCTTGGATGTAATTGAATCACCTAGCAAATGAAAAAAGGACAACGGTTTTCGGATCTGCACGTGTTGGGAATATTTGGTACAGAAGTACAGTATGAGTTGGGTAAAAGAAAGGTGAACACGTGCAATATCGACTACGGTGATAGCTATAGAGATGGGAAAATGCGAACATTTGGATTTGGATTTATTATTAGAGACAGATGTCTCTTGTGTTTTACATAGGTACCTGCAGTGAAGGCTTAAGCTTACGGTGCGTCTTCGTACGCGATATCAAAACAATGCGTTGATAAGTCGTGTGTAAGGCACGAACTTCCGCTTTGGTGAAGGGTCGAGGCCTATCTAATACCTCCGCCATTCTGTGGGTCATGGCACACGGTTGCAATGCAACTCCATAGTTCCGGCGGCTCCTGACCACCCGTGGTACCAGAATATAGCTTTAGGTCCAGTTTCGCAGCCATGTGGTCACTTCCAGTAATGCACCTTACAGCCCAGGACTGTCGGCCTTTAAAAAATTCAACATTCTTAAGTTCCAGCCGCTATCTGCCTATTGCATCTTCTATTAAACACTTTTTTTGCAAAACTACGGGTTCTTTCGAAACGTACGGTATCAGTGATAACTTCACTGACATCATAGGCTTCATCATTAAAGATGATGCCCCTAGCCTGCAAGTCCCTAATGTCTGAGTAATTGGGACACTCACATAGGACATGGAGCCAGTCCTCTTAGGTAGCTCCACATGAGCAGCTCGCAACATTGCTAAGCCCACTTTTATGCAAAAATGCATTAAGAGAGCAATGCCCGGTTAACAAAAATCCCAGGCTGAGGGTAAAGTTCCGTTCAGGAAATACTCCATGGTCAGCACATCCCTTAGGAAGCCGTAAGTAACCCTGCCCTTTTCGCTAGCATCCCATCTTTATTGTCATCTAGATAGAACACATGCGTGTAGGCAGGGATAGGCCATCCACTTCTGCCGGGGAAACCCAATATCGCTCATTTAGAGGGAGACATTATCTGATCTTGAAAGCAATACCACGACGTATCGCTTCCAGATCCAGAGGTGGCACTCCCAACAACCTGCATTGCCTCTGTGGAGACAGTGTAGCACACAGGTAAACACCTAAGCAAGGCAACTCTTTGGTAAGCCAAAATCCGACTACGGCCTCTACAGTCATAGCCGTGTCGTACCATATTGATGTTCCATATGTTGCACAAGCAGCAAAAAGGCCATCATATATGATACAGACAGAACGCCTGCTATGCCCCCAGTCAGATCGCAATATGCGTCTTACCTGGCCTACACCACTCAGCATGCGTTGTCTTAGTCGTACCAGGTGAGGCATGAAGTTGATACTCTCACCCAACGTTATGCCCAGATATGTGACCTTAGTCACACGTCTAATGCTATCACAGGAGGCCGACTTCTTGTATTCAATTTGCCCTAAAGCTGCATTGAAACCGTCTTATCCTGTGACACACTTACCCCAACGCTTTCTCCGCATTCAGTAATGACTGCTAGAGCTCTTTCTCCTAATTCCTCCATTTGGGCCCTGGACTGGCCTTCGAGATGAGGAGCAGGTCATCTGCATAATCGCAGCTGTTATTAGAGACCTTTGACTGTCTCTAATAACAGCCGTTTGACTGTCTCTAATAACAGCAAGGTATGTAATATGAGAAAATGCTTGTTGACCATTTGTATTCATTCGTCAAACGTTAGTCGGAAAAGGCAATGAACTAATAGATGAAAATTACCATTAACCGCACTGATCCTTTTAATATTAAAAAAGTATTAAGCAATGCGATCCGCTATAATGCGACCTTTAATACCATTCTCCGAAAGATTGTAAGAAACTTGCACATCAAAACCAACTGTAGAAGATTTTTTACATTAATTTCTTGCATTTGCTGATGATATTGACATCACAGCCCGGCTTTCAGTGAAGGATCCGCAACCATTGAGATAGAAGTCGCCTTAATTGTCTTAGCAGTGTGAAAATAAAGTATAAGGAGACTCTAAGGCTCAAGCGATGAACTCCATATAAATAAAATATCATGACAGTTTTAAACAATTCATGCTTTTACTTATACAACTTTCTGCCAACACAAAAAGAAAGAAAAAATCAATTGCGTTCGTTGGAATTTCTCAGAGTCTTTCGTAGAAAAATGAGTGTGAGCTTCAGTGATATTGTACCTACAATGTCAGTACCCGCCACACTATCGCAGAGTACTTACAGCCCGAGGCAAACGTAAGTCGGATATTCAAAGATATATTTTTCCGTGGTGTTACCATCAGTATCGCAACAAGCGTCGCAAAATGTTTTGTCACTGAAGCCTAGCACACTTAGATACTCAACAGAAGCCGAGGCCGAAAGTCTTTACTACTGAGGGACAGCATTATCGAATTAGCTTCTTTTGTTTTTTTTTTTTTTTTTAAAAAGAACTTAACACTCAAATGGATGTGAACACATTTATAATGTTTTTTTGGAAAATAGATAGATGTGTGGCATCTAACATTTAATGGGGATACTAAATTGTTAAATTGCTGATGGAAGCTGGCTTGTTCTTGTTTTCAAGTCAACTACTCATCTTGCTTGATTTTAGTTAACTGAAAAAAATTAATGTCTTTTGGCCACGATTGGGATTCGAACACCGAGCCTTCCGACTTGGGAGCCAGTTCACTATCACTTCAGCCACGGCCACCCATTTGGTAGGAGGGCTTAGCAAGTCCTTGATCCTTTATTACTCACCAGATGAAGAGTACCAAACCAAAAGAAAAGGGGTGGTACGACTCGAGCATTAAAGAGGCTTTTTTCGGCCCTAGAAAACCGAACCTACAGAGGAAAGCCGAAAAAAGTTCTACCGAATCAAAGAACTACTTCAACGTCTTTGTTTAGCGAGTAAAATTTCAATGCGACCAAAAACTGAGGCAAAACAGATTACAATGTCCCAAAGGTAGTAAATATTTTTGATCGTTCGTCGAAAATATGAGAAATTCTGCTTCATCCTCCATCCCAACGCTCATTTATAATGACATTCTAGCTGTCAGCTTGTTGGGCACTGCGCATACTTTGCGCCAGCGCAACACTTCTAAACTGTGCTTTGTCGCCACCAATATTTCAGTGCGTCGAATCCTCAATGAGACGATGAGATCGATCTTAACTTACCCCAATCCGCTAGTCCAGATGGTATATATATCTCCACTTCTTCTGAAGAGTGTTCTGCCACGTTGGCAAAACTACTGCGAAAGCTACGAGTATTCCATTAATCCTATTCTTAAGGACTCATTCCGAGCAGGTGGGAAACAGCATTTGTCCATCCTCTCTCACCTCCTACAGACCAATTGCACTTACGTCTCGTATTTCTATGCTCATGGAAACGCTCCTGAAATATTTCGAAACACAAAAACTCTCGATGACCGGCAATACGGTTTTCTTAGCAACAGGTCTACTGGTGGTTTGATGGCATGTCCCACCGAAAAGTTTAACCAAAGCGTATATCAACCTGGCGCAAGAAAGATACAGTACGCTATCGGTAAAAGCAACCGATGAAAATTCGAGCAGTTGCTTTAATTGAGGTTGTTGCTCTAACCGAGTCACAAAAAATCGGAGCCTTGAATTAGAATTTAACGTGAAAACCGGAGTATGAAAAATAAAAGAATATTGCTCGTCGTAAAAGAAAAGAAAAGTAATATATTTAATTCAGTTAAAAAAAAAAATATTTTAATAACGTTAATACAGTTTTTGGTTAAATTGATTTAAAAAATTGGGAAATGTTCGTGTGCTTTTTCTTGGAGGATAAATTTTTGTCGACGGCCAGCGAAGAGCCAAGGTATCTTCTAGTGAAACCGAGGTTTCTTCAGCCCATTGAAGACAAACGCTAAATGCTTGGATAACATGCTTCGTTTTGATTTTTGGCGGCGGAGGACTGCACTTGCGCTTTCTTCTTTTCTTCTTCACTCTCCGTTTCTTCGGCTTTTAGATTGTTGCAAACAGGCGCCTGTTCGATATCATTTTCAACAATCCAATTGCTTAATTCCTCGGTGAAAAAATGTTCAGTGGAAAATAAGTCAATAATGGATGTCATCATTTCGCGATCAATAATGATTTTATCTCGTATGACCCTCAACGGTAACTCATCCACGTCATCTCACTCACTGTCAGGAGACATCAAAGGCTTCCATCACTTTTGTATAGCCGAAGACTTAACCTTGTCACATGCAGTAACCAGGTGCCAAAAGTCCTTTTTTGTAGTACAGTTTTGTTAAGTTGATGACATTTGGTTGGAGAATAGCGGTGCAGCTTGCTGGCAAACACACGGTAACAATCTTTCCATCATCACTTATCATCTTCCCGTCTTTTGGAAAACACTTCGCGTTGTCCAATAGCAGTAGAGCTTTTGTTGGCAAATTTTACGATTCTGGAAACTGTCTTACCTAAACCAAGGAAAAAATATAAAAAAAATTTTAAATTCGACCAAATCAATTCGAAAATAATTTTACCTCTGGTACGAATGAAACCAATCTGTAAACAATTCATGCGTCATCCACGCATTTTTGTTGGCCATGTAAACGACAGGCTTCTTTTCGAAATTCCTAAATGCTCTAGGATTTAAAACTTTTCCTATAACGAACAATTTTACTTTGTGCGTAGGTACCAGACGCATTAGTGCAAAGAAGAAAAGTGATTCTGTTCTTACTTACTTTCCTACCAGGAGCAGTAGCTTCTTTAGAACCCACAAACGTTTTGTTTGGCATAAGCTTAAAAAACAGACCAGACTCGTCCGCATTGTAAATTTGATCTGGTAACAAGTCAAGCTCTCTAATTTATTTTTGAATTTTATCAAAAATAGTTCTACCCGTTTTGGCTTATTTGACAGCTTTTCTCCGCAAATTTTAAGCATTCGGATTCCATTCCGTTTTTTAAAATTTGAAAACCAGCCATTACTGGCATTAAAAGCGCCTGGTTTTTCTTTAATTTTTTTTTGTGAAGCATACATGCTTTTGACTTAAGGATTTGTGTGGTAATGGGTACGTTTCGTCTGCATTGCCTCTGGAACCAATAGTACAAGGCTTTTTCCATCCTTGGATATTCACAGGCTGTTTAGAGTTACTCGCTTTCCCGGTCCGACCTCAGAATTAATAACGAATTTGTTAAGCACATTTTTTCTCTTTTTTATCCAGCTAATTCTTGACTTTTTGCACTTGTACGTTTCACAAAGCGATTTAACTGATGCACCGTTATTCAATTTATTTAAAATCTCAGCCTTCTGCTTTATAGACAGCAGGGAACTTTTTTGATGATATCCATGATTTCTAAAATAAAACTACGCAATTATGTACAGAAATAAATTAAAACGCAAATACAATGCACCTGCGATCTATGTACGAGTGTAAAAATTCTGAGAGAAGTAACTGTAAAATAACTGCCCAGTTACAGTAAAACCAAAAACCAATAAAATACAAACAAAGCTAAAATGAAAAAAGGAATCATGGATGGAAAGTTAGGTTTACTGAGTCACATTTTTTTGAAAAGTTGCAATTACTGAGTCACTAATGGTAAAAATTTGGGTGTTGCTTTAACCGAGGTATTGCGTTTATCGAGGGTTGCTTTTTCCGATGGCGTACTGTAGTTACATTCGATGTTCCAAAGACATTTGACAGAGTTTGGCATCATGCTCTTTCGTCGAAAATGCGTGCATTTGGAATCGATGAAGCTCTTCTTCAATTGAATAGAAATTATATGATATCCACAAAATAAATACAGGTATGCCACAGTGATCCGTTTCGCCTCCAACACTTTTTAATTTTCGTCAATGATCTTTGGTCTGTTACTTCTAATCCAATATATTCCTTTGGTGATGACAGTACTCTCTGATTTTCATATTCGTTCCCTAACTCACGTCTCTGCTCTTCAGCTGTAGAATGTTAAGCTCATTAAATTCTGATGTTAGCGGTATAACTAATTTTCGAACCACTAACAGAATAGAATTTAATGCTGTCTGCTGTCGTTAAAGCGAGATTTAAACACCCAGCTATTATCCAAGAATGTCAACATACCAAGTATGTGTCGGTATGTTGGAACGACCACATATTCGATGTCGTCAAATATGCTGCGAAATGTCTAGGTTTCTCAAGCGACGTAAGAAATACTACACCCCCTCTGATCAGGCATCAATATATGTATAAGGCATTAATTTATCTGCCCAAAATTCTAGTACAATGCTCACATCTGGTCAGATGATCCTAAAATCTCTATACACCTACTAAATAGGATTCAAAATAATTTTTTTTTTTAAACTTGTAGGTTATTCTAATATTACACAATCAATGGACACCCTTGAACACCGACGTAATGTCCACTGCCTTACCTTATTATATCGCCATTTTCACCACCAGTGCTCGAATGAAATTACCAGTAGCATTACACCCCCTTCAAACCTTCAATCGTAAGACTCGTCTCCCGTTCGGGGCAGCCTGCGCTTTAGAGAAATGTTTTACTACTCACGTCTCAATAGACAATACACCTACTATTGAAGAGCGTTAAGAAATATCAGTCGTTCGTAGACCTCAGTGAAGTTTAGACGTGTTCGGCTTTCGTGTGAGTAACAAAACAATAAGAAGCACATTTGAAGAATTTTTATTAGATTCTAATTGGCGCAGTGGCAGTGTGTTCGGTTGATAAACCACAGATCGTGGGTTCGAGTCCACTCCAAGTGAAACAAAAAGTTTTTTTTTTTTTTTCTTTTCCCTCGTTTCTTTTATTTTAAACAATAAAAAGTGAGCAAAAAACATCACGCGATGCATTCCGGAGAGCGGTCCGCTAAGCCTATAGCGGGACCAGCTGAAAAATCAGGCGATGCTTCAAGTGCTTCAAGCCAACCGGAGCCAAAAATGAAAAGGCGGAGGAAGCTGAAGACCACTCCGGACCTAATGAAGCGCCCTTCCCTGTCAGCATCCACAGAGAAGCTGGCTGGTGGAGTGAGGGAAGGAGCGCCAACAATAGTAACAAGGGCAGCAGCACAGCAGCAAACGAGGCAAAAGACACTCAAAGGTCTTTTCCCATATGTGTCCGATGATGGAGAAAGACAATGTGAAGATGATAATATGTTTGCATCTCTGGCGGCCTCTGAGTCAGATGACGAAGAGGAGGAGGTAGAGGCAATACAAAATAACATAAAGTTTCTCCAACAAAGAGTGTTAGCTATTAAAGCTAAACAAGTGGCAAGGAGGGAGAAGGAACAGCTAGGAGAACTTCACAATTCTCAACATCCACAACAACAAGCAGAAAAAGAAATAATGACACAAGAGCAACAACAAAAACCAAAACAGCAGCCTAAACATACACAGGCTCAAAAAACAAATCAGCGGATATTACACAAACAACAAGAACAACAACAACAGCAGCAGCAAAAGAGCCAGCAACATCAACAGCGGAAACAACAACAACAACAGCAACCACAACAACAACAACAACAACAACAACAAAATACATCTACAACAAGGGTTCCACCTATAAACACATATAAAATGGAACTCAAAGAGACAATTGAACTGTGTAAGTCGGCCATAGGCAACAACTTTTTTATAAAAAGATTATCATTAGATAGGCATGCGATCCACTGTAACACAGTGGAGCGCTATCATAAAATAAAAAATTTACTGAAGGATTCGACGACGGAGTTCTTCTCCTACACCCCGAAGGGGGAGAAGCTGCAAACAATGCTGCTGAGGGGGTTAGAACCGTCGACTGATCCGGAGCAGCTCCTTGCACTGCTGAAAGAGAAGGAGTGCGAAGGGCTCAAATTCGTGGGGGTCAAGCCATTTGTCACGGCTAGAGCCAAAAGGGAGAATCGGAAATTGCCGTTTTTCCTGGTCCAGCTAAGTCCCAACAGCAAACTGGATGGTCTAAGGAGTATCAAAATCCTAGACTACCAGGTTGTACACTGGGAAAAATTAAAGAGGAGCGAAAACATTTTACAATGTGTTCGCTGCCAAAGGTTCGGGCACGCCGCGTCGAACTGCGAAATGCAGCCTCGATGCGTGAAGTGCGGAAAGAACCACAAATCAGAGGAATGCGCTCTAGGTAAGGACGGAGCGTCCGAAAAAAGCCAACTCTCTTGTGCTTTATGTAGGAACACGGGACACACCGCAAATTATCGGGGTTGTCCCAAATTCCAATACATCAAAAGAGTAAATCTGGCTCGGCAGCAGAAAGTGGAAGTTAAACGTCCACTCGTGCAGGCACAAACACCAGCCGTTACTCCCCAAGTTACCTACGCCCAAATGGCGGTAGGTAGGGGAACGACGGTACAACAAGCAAAGGTAGCTTCTCAGGCCCCAGCGCCTAGAGCACCTGAACCTGTACCTGACATGCTGGCTATCTTGCTCTCTATTCAGGGGCAGATGGCTCAGCTTCAGCGTCAAATACAGGAACAGGCTACGCGGGTAGATCAAATATACGCGCTGCTGCCGGGCCTAACGCACCTCCAGTCGTAATGGGTACGTACATGGCGGAGCAAACCCTGAAGGTCCTTGCAGTGAATGCTAATTCACTGATTAGGTTCGAAAAAAGAGCCGCACTGTTTAAGTTGCTTAAAGACCAAGCCCCTGATGTGCTTTTGGTTAGCGAAACTAAGCTTACCAAAAGGCACAAAATGAGACACAGAAGATATGAAATATTACGAAGAAACCGACCCAATTCTATTCAAGGAGGTGGTGTTGCGATCTTTGTAAGAAAGGGACTGCGTTTCAAAAGAGTATACAGTCGTGTAGTACGTAGGTTTCAGGTGCTGGAAGCATGCATCATGTACATCCCTCTCCGTAGTGGAAAGCGGTTATACATGGTGTCTGTTTATGCATCTAAGGCTACTCAATCCACCTTATTCATCTCAGAGCTCGAGACACTGTTTCGATTCCTGAGGCTGGAATTGGAGGAGAATTACTTTATTATCGGCGGAGATTTCAACGCCAAACATAGTGATTGGGGAAATAATACACCAAATACTAGAGGGAACCTACTATTCAATTGGTGGGGTCAGCACAGTGTGATGTATCGACTCGACCTCAAAGCCACGGATAGTCCGTCGTTTCCCAGACACGGGTCCTATTTGGATCTCCTGCTGTTCGATTCACGAATACAACTGACGTGCACTAACCAACAAACTACAAACTGTCTACGCACTTTCGTGTATGACAGTGACCATTGCGGTCTCAGCACCGAAATAACTGTTCCCAACGAAATTGCGGAATTGGATGAGTTTGTGCAAAGGCATTCCTACAATTATAGTAGGGTGCGTTGGACACACTTCACCAGAACACTGACAAGAGCACTCTCCTTGAATTCGCTCTACCCACCGTCCAACAGAAATCTGTCAAACGAGGAAATTGACAAATATCTAAGACTAATGGACGAGACAATCAAACGAACAATGGACAAAACGATACCTCGGTATCAACACACTGACGACGAAGACTTATTCCGCAACGCTACCATTGACGCACTGCACCGACATAAAAGTAGACTGCTGTCGAGACTAAAAACCTTGTACAGACAGTTTACTGACAGACATAACCCGGAGATCGTGACATTGAAGTCGTCGATTAAAAACCTCCAGACATTAATAAAAGAAAATTACAGAAATTCTGTAAATTTGTATTGGAACAATAAAATTCGGGCTGTAAACACCAGCAACCCGAATATGTTCCCGCAAATAAATAAGATATTTCGGAGAAAAGATCAAAACGACCTTCCATGTCTTAAAATCGCCCGAACGACGAACAACGAACAAATACTTGTAGCAGCAGGTATCGATCCAAATGAGGCAGTTGATGATGACAACTTCTTTGTGATCGAGGATCCGCAGGAGAAGGTAGAGGCTATAGGAGCGACTTTCCAGGAAGTGTACAAGGCGAATGTTATCATTGGCCCGAACCACGACCTGGAGAGTCGAGTCCTTGAGCACAATGTCTGCCTTCGAAATGAAATTGCGAATTGGCGATTCGAGAGCTCGGGTTTCACCCAGTTCAGTGACGAGAATGTGGCAAATAATGTCATCACCAACGAAAGGGTATTACCACCGTTCATTTCGAAGGAAGAGCTCCAAACGATTTTCGAATCACTTAGAAGTAAGAAATCAGTGGGAACAGATGAAATACCGAACATTGTGCTTCGACATCTCCCACTAGAAGCGGTGGATATTTATACCACCCTGTTTAATAATGCAATGAATAATGCACATTATCCAGCGCATTGGAAAACTGCGGTGGTACATCTCATTCCCAAAAGGGATAAAGATACTTCCAATCCGGCGAATCTCCGCTCGATCAGTTTTCTTGCAAATATCAGTAAGGTTTTCGAGAAGGTGATCAATAGAGTCCTGACTAAGTGGGTTGAGGACAAACATATCGTTCCGGATAATCAATTCGGTTTCAAGGCGGGGCATGATATCATTCATGCTGCGTCTAAACTGGTTTCTGATATCCAATGGAACAAAGGCAAGAAACAGTGCACTGGTGCCTGCCTGATTGACTTGGAAAAGGCCTTCGATACCGTATGGTTAGAGGGACTCTTCTTCAAGCTTGACAGGTTGGGCATTAGTGAACCACTGCTGTATATTCTTTTTGATATGCTTTCCAGTAGACAGTTCATCGTGAAGAATGGCGATGTGACTTCTGCTGGAACATTTAACATTAAAAACGGTCTGCAACAAGGAGCGGTAAATTCGCCGATCCTATTCAACATTTACACAAGTGATCTGATAGGTTCACTTCACCATGCCATAGCGTACGCAGACGACTTAATCGCGTACAGATCAGGTCCAAAGATTGAGGTCATTAATACACTTTTGCAACGTGACTTCGACAAAATTAAGCGATATTGTGACGACTGGAAGTTGAAAATTAACTTTCAGAAGTCGGAAACCATTCTGTTTAGGACGCCGTTGTCTGGGGCCTCTAGGGATACCAGAAAGAATTGGCGAAAGTTCTCTATCGTCGGACAACATGGACAGCCACTTGCTTGTCGAAATGTAGTCAGATACCTTGGGATCTGGCTAGATCAATATCTGTATTTTAACAAACATATAGATGTTGCTCTGGCCAGAGCCAGAGGTGCTTTTGCCCTTACAAGGAGACTGTTTTATAACAGCCAACTCGATGCGAGGGTGAAGGTGATCTGCTACATGGCCCTTATCAGGCCCATGCTTGTATTTGGATGTCCGGTGTGGTTCAACGTGAGAGCAAGTTTATTGGAAAAGATTCGGGTGTTTGAGAGGGCTTGCCTTAGGACTTGTCTTCGCTTATACAGATCGCCAGAATCTGAGTACATAAAATTCTATCGTAATGAGGTCTTGTACAATAGGGCGAACCTAATAAGAGTGGACAATTTTGTTATTAAGTTGACTCGAAGGCACATTGCAAGAGCAATGACCTCATCGAACAACCTGATCTCCGGGGCTTACTACCCTAATTATATGTATCACGAGAGAGTTCGCTTAGACGGCTTTATTCCTCCAGAAGCGTTCCTCTACCTAGATAGTAAAGGTCTGATCCAGGACAGATTGGCTGTGCCGCTAATCTTCCACGTTGCTCGAAAGGCTGCGGACAGGCGACTCAACTACGACAGAGACGTCGCACACGGCAGTGCGGAGCGTCTCCGGTTCAGTAGAGCGGTAGGGAGTCGCGACATGAGGGATGTTGCTCAGCAGCACCAACAATTTTGGTGGCTTTTTGAAGGAGAGGATGCTTCGTCGTCGAATTCCTCCAATACTTGATAGCTTCATGTGAAGCAAAGTTGGTCGCCTAATTTTTGTTTTAGCGTTGGCCGGCTTACATAGTTTTAAGCAGGAGTAAGTTAGATTTAAGAAAAAAAAATATATATAAAAAAAAACAAAAAAAAAAAATAATAAAAATAAAAAATCCAAAAAAAAAACAACAACATATATGTATGTATATATGTATGTACATGTGTATATATATTAAGTATATATATATTATGTATATATATATATATATATGTATATATGTATGTATTAGATGTATGTAAGTAGGTTAAGTAGATTAAAGTTTATTTGTAGGTAGTTTGTAGGATTTTAGTTTTAAGTTTTATAATAAAATAAAAACAACAGTCCTGTTACTAAGTTTTTTTTGTACAAAATTTTTTCTTAGTTTTAATTATAATCAATAGAAATAGTATAATATAGTAGTAAGATACGTCGAAAGACATAATTCAAGTGTTAGGTTTAACTTAGAGCGCCCGCATGGGGTCAGTAAGATAGAATACGATAATCTTAAGTTAATTAAGCTAATTTTTAAGCATTTTTTTGTCTAGCATGTAAGAGTAAATTAAGTACATAAATAAAAATGCATAAAAAGTGAACTGAACTGAGCGTTAAGAAATATGGCATTGGAGATAGGCCGCCTTGTGGCCAACTCCTGTTTACCCCACAAATTACATATTGACCATAGTGAGCATCCGTAGGTACCTATTCGCCAGCATTTCTCTGATCCACGAAACTAGACAAAACTAGGGAGACCAAGTTGTGTTGTCAAAAGCATCCTCAGTGTCGATAAAAATGCCCATCACGTCCTACTTCTTGTCAAGTGCACCGTTAAAATTGCAAATTAGATTTTGAAGCGCAATCTTGCAGAATCCTCAGAGTTGGTATGTATGCTGCTTCTTCATTCACAAAGTTTTTAACGCACGTGCTCTTTGGGATGAAGGAATTTACACTAATTGGTCCGAGGCTTTTGGCGAACTTGTAGTCATGTTTCCGATTTTCAGTATAAACGCTACTTTTACTATTTGCTAGAGGTTCGGTAAGTATGCCAGTATGCCAGTGCCATTTTAGCAGTGAAGATTCTGTTTAAAGTTACCAGCAGTTTTCTTACTACTTCTTGTTGCATAACCTGACATAACGGTGAAAGCCGACTCGAAGTCATGGAAGGGCGCAACACCGGATTTAATGGCATTATCCGATGACAGATACTGTAAATATATACGCTTCAGCGATCTGGAAAAGGAGCTGGGGGTTACCTGGAAGAAAGTCTCAAGCCTGACACAGAGGGTATCTGCATTCATTCTGCTTTGATCTACGAACGTTCCATCCATGCTCTAAGTTACAATACAATAGTTTGTTTAGAAGTTTTTGGTTTTCTTATGTAGTCGCTTCAATTATTCTTTCCGCCGTCAATCGGCCGAGCGCACTTTTTGAGTGCCGAGTGAATTGTGCGTACGTGTCGGGCTGCTATTTAACTACTTAAAGTGTATGCTGGATGTTTTGAGAGTCTAAGTACCTTTGGCTGTCACGATAAAGCAGAATATAGTATGGCAACCAAATAATTAGTTGAATGCTAGGCGTGTCAGATCAGTCAGCTTCGTAGAAGAAATCAGAAACTAACTTAAGTTTTGAGAGGATTCAATGAAGGTCCATAGGTTCGCCAGCACTCTAGAGCAGAAGGGCAGAAAAGTAAGGCAAGCTTAAATCATTGCTGCATGGAACGTCCTTTCCTTAGAGAAATGTGAGTTATTCTCCCGATGTTACTTTTGACTCCCCTGTGATTACTGTAGAATTAAATTTTTACAATTTCTGTTAACAATAGGACAGTGCCGCCAACTTGGAGCCTATTGGACATCACCTCATCAGCGCATAATTCTCAAATTCATTCTTATGTTTCCGATTTCCATATAAATTTGCCGTATTTCCTTTTTTCCTCTACAGGATAACTGACAAAAAAAAAAAAAACTGTTTATTTTCCTTATTTCATTTCCCGTTTCCTTTTCAATTGTTCGCCTTATAAATCATTGAATCAACAACAATACCATACCCACTCATACAACTCCTCGAAGTCAGCAACAAAACACATTCGCATTCTATGGATCGCAAATGCCTGTGGATATAATAAAAATAAAATCCGTACTCCAAATCGAAATGCCAGTAACCAATAACATACACTAGCACGAACATGCATAAATTCAATGGACCATGTCCAAGTGTTGTGTGGATAGCATCCGTAGATGGGGCCGTTTTTTTTTATTCATTTAAAATTGAATTTTATTCAAATCGAACGCCAACGCTTTACGACTATAGCCCAGCACAGCGGTACATTCGATTGTTGTTACATATTTGTAGAGTACGAGATGTTTTCGAACTGAGATGAAATGAAATTTTATGTTCTTTACAAATAATAAAATAACCAAAAGGAAAAAGAACAAAAAAGTTCACCCAAAAACTTTATTCACACATGACCAATCCCTGCCACGCATATTTCTAGCCATTCCGCTCATGGTTGGAATTAGGAAACTCTCATCCTGGCATCATTGGACTCATTGTGCGCGTATATTATTGCTCTCGACCAACCCTAAGTCTATGCAAATTTAATTTCTATATTTTCTTTCGGTTCCGCATGACCGCCTTGACAGAGTAGAAAATCAGAGCAAAGACATCCTGAGGACATTTTCTCAGCGGTTACAAACGACCGACCAACGATGGCCGGACAAAAAATTCAAACTCAAATAAAATGGCCATAAATATCTCCATAAGAATCAATCAGGTCCATTCAGAGAATCCATTTGTATTCATGTGTCTAACCGGTGGCAGTTGCTTTTTTTTCGGTCAAATTCTGTGCAAAATCTTCAGCACCAGCATTTCACTACCCCACTCCCACATACATATGTATGCATGTATGTATCTACTGCTTAGATAGAAGGGTTGCCAGTTGCTGAATGCTGAGGGGGTGGTTTTAAAAAATTTATCGAACTCTCGCCGCGAGGTATTTTCACAGAAGTAAAAGGTCCTTCTTTTGTGGATATTACCCTCATGGTAGCACAATCTACAAACAACCGTCATTCACATCACCAACATCATCATCACCAGTAATGGCAATAGAAGCTTTGGTAGGACCAAGATGGGAAGGACACCCTCCTAGTTGCTCACTCCAATGTAAGGAAGACCCAAAATTTTCGATATTTACTCCTTATAAATTCCTGATTTCAAAAATGTTTTGTTTACTCTGTGTAAAGGATACCTAATATTGGGAATATTACGAGAATTTTTGTTTCTTCCTTTTTTTGCGGTTCAATTGACGAGGTCGACAGAGAAAGGGTAGTGCTATGATTTGAGATGTACGCTATCCGTATATGGAATGAATACATATACAAATAGCTGTGCATTCGAGGAGCAGCAGGAAGTAGTGGCTTTGCGAAGGCAAAGTCAAATTCAAAAGCAAAGGAGTTGTAGAGCAATATCCTGGACCAACATTGTATGAGATTGTTTATGACAGGACGTTATAACTTTTGATGATGACAACCAACCAGTGTTCCCTGCTTTTAGTTTATTGATGAATATCGAAATGATGACAGCCGATAGCTATCAACAACCTCTGTATGGTCGGTTGTTCGTTCATTTTCTTTGATACGGAAAGGAAGTTAATAAAGTTTTTCGCAAAACACAAGAGGATTGGGTATCAAACAAATGGTATGTTCCGAATATCAGGTTCGTTTTGAGAGAGAGTTAAATATTTTTGATTCCTAAAAATTTGGTAATTTAACAGCACTTTAAGTTCGTCTTGTGAATAGAATGGCTCCGGAAGAGGAGCTTAGTATCAGAGAGACTAAACAGTAACAATGATAGCAAACAATGTTCTGCCATCTTGTTTACTTTGACCGTAGCATGGCCAAACTGGATAGATTTGTTGACGATAGTGCTAGCGTTGACTACTGAAAGCCACCTGATATAAGTTCGAGAAAATTCTGATGAGTTATAACTAAAACTCAAGATTAAAAACTGGCTCACAGATGCAGAATTTAAAACAAACTCAATGTTTGATTGACATCTGACAATCAATATCCTCGAATAGGGACGGATATAATTCTGATGACGCTGCAAACGTTCAAAGGATGAATTTAGGCTTTGCACATGTTATGACCCCTAATAGATCACGTGCTGCCGAATAAATCGCGAAGGCTCTTGGTTGCTATAAGGCAGATAATACCGCAATCCAGGAAGTGCTATAGAATGGGCCGGACCAAAAACGGCAGAAAAACTACAACAACTACTACGGTGATTGCTACAAAGAAGAAAGACGAGGCTTATCTGGATGTAGATTTGCTATTCGAAGGAGACTTAACGAAAAAGTGTTAACATTTCGGCATACCATATAAGCAAACGCCTCATAACAGTCCGCATCATGTAGGCCGCACCTACACCGAACGTAAGCTCAATGCCCCAGCTATGACACCAAAATTGTGCTAGGAGACTTAAACACAAAAATGGGTAAGGAAGCCGTCTTTGAAGCGGTCATCAGAAAACACAGGCTGCATAACAACACGTGGATTTATGTTTTTAGAATTTACAATGTTTCGTGCATCTCAACATCCACAAAGCGATTTAGTTATCCCCTGATCAACCAACCGTCAACCCGATTAATCATATTCCGATCGTCACTAGACACTATCCACCATCACGGATATACGTAGTTTCCGAGGAATCAAGATCAACTCTGATCATTAGCTTGTTGCAGTTAGGGTACAAATGCGGATATAATAGGCACAATGAAGTCGAGTAAGATCATCAAAATTGAAAAGCTGAAATTGCAGGAGACTGCTATTACGAGTATATATTCTGTGCCGGTCGCGTTTCTCTCAAGCCATCAGAGAAATTGCTTCTGATTTGATTGGTTTCAAAGCGCCATCACAAGGAGACATCTGGTTTGACGATGAATGTAGGTAGGTAAGTGCGACCCAACAAGAAACATGTAAAGCTCCTCTTGAGCTCTACGAGCAGAAAAGAAGGGAAAAGCATAGGCTTCTCGGAAAGAAAAAGAATGAGCACAGGCCGCACGCATCGCGGAAATGGAGGGATACTATCATACTTCAGGAATGAAATTCGAAATTTCATCGAGAATAAAACGAACATGTCAGGGCTATAAACCTGGAAAGATGGACATGGCTAACTAGTAGTATAGCCGCAGTCGGTGCTGAGAATATGGGGAGACTGGTTCTGCAGACTGTACAAGGGCAATGCTAGTCAAAATACCGCTGTCAGACAAAATGAACTATTCATCCTGGACGAAGACGACAAAGAATTTTGTCTCCCTGAATTGTGCGAAGTTAAAGCAACAATATCGAAGTCTAATAGACCTGCCACTGACGGACAACCAACTGACGTATTTAAAGCTGCACATGGCATGGTTGGGAGCTCATCTATTGTATAAGATATCGCCAGAGAAAAGTATGTCCGATGCATGGAAAGAAATAAGCCGTTTTTAACTGCGCCAACTATGGATGAACAAATCCCCTAAACATCGACTATTAGGTCATTTCTGCCGTATTATATAAGCGTCTGGAACCATTCATGAATAATCGAGTTGGTCCATGCCAATTCAACTTAAGGCCAGAAAAGTCCATCGATCGTCGACAAATACGGCTTCAAAGTCGCAACTGGGTGCATAGGGATAAGCTAGTTTCTATGTATGTATTTACCAAACTCGTCAGGTTGTGCAGGATGACTATGGAGCGTTATCGCTGCTTCATCAAGGCCGATAATGAAGTAACCGAAACCTTTAATGCCAAGAAAGGGTAAGACAAAGCGACTCGCTCTCACGTGACTTTTTTATCATCGCCTTTGAAAAGACAGCGCAAAACTCACTGACCAACGTAAGAGGCACAATCTTACGAGTATATCCCCTATCTATCTATTTGATAGTGAACGAGTACGATTTTCTCAAACTATCAGAACACATTATCTCACAATCCCTTTATCTGGATATGTTACTATTCCATTAACGGCTAAGCAAGCAATGGGAGCTACATTATTCAAAAATGCAGCATTGAATACTTTAAGGGCTTACGCAACTCTAGAGACCGTAAAAATAGGCTTTTTTTGTGTTTTTTTTTTATTTAGGAAAAGGTAGAAGTTTATTGTACATATAACTTTTATAGAATAATTAATTTAAACCAACAGCTTCTGTAAATTTTGAATTTTTTTATTGTACATAACAACAGCTAGAGAAGTACGTAGAATTTTTTTGATATATTGAGTCAAACTTGCAAAATTCACAGAAAAATCACCAGAAAATTGTTAATAACAAATGAATTATACCATATAAAAAAAAAAAATTCTACATACTTATTTAGACAATATATTTTTAAAGATCTAGTTAAAATTTGAAGTGAATTGATTGAAAATTGTTCAAGTTATGCGATAAACGCCCTTAAAATTTTAAGTTATAGAAAGTCTACCTAGCGGTCTTATATTATACTTTGAAAATAAAGAAGATGTTTCCTGGCCATAATATTTTGGGATATAATTTTTGAGGTAATTTTTTTGAAATCCTAGAGTGGTCTAACCCCTTAAGCAATAAGTATTAATAGCTCCTTTCCTACTCTTCTACGTTTCTCTTTTCTACTTTTCTTTTTTTTCCAATTTTATCTTTACTCTATCTCCTATTAATATCTCTAACGCCTACCTCCCCTTTGTTACTCCTCTTATTATTCTGAATTGGATTTTATTTTTATTTTTGCTTCATTTATACAATATCTAATTACTTTTTATTATTTAATTCAAAATGCGAATATTATATTGTATTATAACATGTCTACTTCCCCTTTCCTAATTTAAATGTAAATGGGTTTAAATTGTATGTCTTATTTATACTATTCCAATCAAGCAAATTGAAATTGAAATATTCTATTAGAAAAAATGTAAATTATGGTATACAAAGTAAATAACTATAATGGTTTATGGTGATTTCCTTCGAAGAAAACACAAAGAACAAAGGTCAAGCAAAAATTTAATACAAGTGGACATAGGACTTCCAAAAGGTTCAATTCTAGGTGCGTTGCTATTCATAATTTACATCAGTGATATACCAAACGTCATAAGTGAATGTAAGGTGGTACTTTATGCAGACACATTAGTTTATTCCGAAGAAAAGATGCTGTAGAATGTAAAATGAAGCTAATGGGCGACGTTAAACGAATAACAACATGGTTAAAAATGAATAAACCTAAATTAAATGATTTTATTTACATGCTGTAATCAAGGCCAGATAGAGAGACTGCAAAGTCTGCAAAATAAAGCAATGAGAAGTATATTAAGATGCCGTATACTAACACCGCTGTATACTGTATGCTAAGTGCACTTAAGACTGGAGCTTAATACAATGGATGTTATCTTCAAAATGGAACAGTGCTCCGCACCGAGATATCTTACAAATGGACTGAGACGTGTAGGGGCATCACAGCTTTATCATTTGCGCAACTTCAACGATTAAAGATTACTTCGCAAAGTTTCGACTATTCAAGACTAAGGGCCGGATTGTTCAGTCTCGGTTAACTCTAACCAGTGGTTATTCCAGATGGTAACCATGGACTGCATTTGTTCGATATATATCGCTAACCAGCCCATTATCCTTAGTTAATATCATTTAACCAATGATTTTCTGGAATTATGTTTATTTAGCTACAGAACAAAATTGCGTACAAATATTCTGCAATATAAAATTCCGATAGTATAATGAACATTAAAATAACCCAAAATGGAGTATAAATAATAAAATAAAATTTGTAATTCCGGCAAAGGCAACAAATAATAATAAATAATAGGTAACGACATTATTTTACATTTAAACGGCTTCAAGAATCAAACAAAAATGCTAAAGGAAAACAAAGTTAACAAGTTCGACAAACAAGTTGACAGATAGTCTGGAAAACTGACACTTTGTCGCTAACCTATGGTTCGGTAACCAGAGTGAAAAAATTACGAACAAACACTCTTTGGTTACCGCAGACTTATAACCATGGGTAAACCCATGGTTACCTAACCAGAAATTTTAGCAACTGTGAACAAACCGGCTCTAAATTTATAAACATAGCTAATACCAGATGGAGTGAAAAGTGACCTCCTTGGCCGCCAGAATGCGCTGCTACTGCAAGCCCGTTCATATTTAGACAGACATGCCAAATTTCAGTGCGATACTATCTTTAGTTTTGTTTTGACAGCAGATTGCTGTTGACGTCTTTGGCATCATGTTGAGTTTGGACAAAAACGATTTTCGTTCTCTCATAAAACAGTATTTTTTGAGATGCAAAACGGCGAAGGAAACAAAAGAAAAGTTGGATATATATTGTGGGGCTAATGCTCCGTCAGATTACACCGTCAAATATTGGTTTCGAGAGTTTCGTGGTGGCCGCAACTCCTAGCCCCCGCCCAATTATCAAGGCTTCGCCCATCAATGACGTTGTCTAATAAAAAGCGGGGGTAGATTATTCTATAACTGGTCTTATCGTAAACATCTTCAGATTACAGCCTCTGAATGGTTGCTACGATTTGACCAGTTACAAGTTGCCGGTCATAGGTCTTGTTGGTAGGCTTGACCACCGGTAGTCCATACCAGGACTTAAATCACGGTACCATGGGAGTCAGGAGCCCCCCGGATTTCGGTCCGGGCCTGACTTGTTAGAGGTAGGCCCCCTTGTGGGAGCGTCATGGTGGCTGTGGTTTAAACCCAAATCGCGGGTACGGGTTTCCTTTTTGGTTTAGCCCATTGTAGAGTTGCAAATGAAGTACTGGGTGCTGCGACCCTAAGAGCAGCAAGAGGTATTGGGTAGGCCTCGACTCATACCAAGGGTGGGACTTGTGCCTCCAACACAAGTTCTGCTTTGGTATAATATATAAGCGGGTATAAGTATATATATTAAGCGAGTTATTAGCGATGGCAAGGCGTATCCTTGCTCCCAATGGGTGTATGGGCATCTCGTAGACATTAAGCCTTACGGCAGGAGGTTTACGTTAAAAATCCAGGTACGTTCTGGCGGCAACTCCACTACCGATCAAGTCCGCAGCGGCATGCCCTCCAATGCGGTTACAGAGGACAATGTCAAAACAATACATGAAATGGTGTTGGCTGACCGGAAAGTGAAGATGCGCCAGCTAGCAGATACCACAAAGATTAGTACTGAGAGCACACGCCATATTTTGCATATGAAAAAGTTATCCTGCCGCTGGATGCCGCGAATGACCAAAAACACGAAGGCGAGAGCACTTCGAAAGAGTGTTTGGACTTGCTGATGCGGAATCGGGCGGACTTTTGGCGTCGATTGATAACTGGATTTGGATCTCTCGGACTATTATCTCTTCCCAAACCTCAAAAGATGGCTCATCAATAAAAAATTCAACTCAAGTGAGGAAATCATCGACGCCACGGAGGAGTATTTTGCAGACCTTCCGGAAAATTACTTTTCGGACGGGATCAAGAAGTTGGAAAATTGCTGGAACTAAAAGAGGGATATTGAATAATATAAAAAACATTTAAAAAAAAAAAAAAAATTAATTCCCAAGGAGGTCACTATTCACTCCATCTAGTAAATACAGTAAATATTTAAATCATTATATGTACTGCAAATAAAGACTGATTTATGTATCTAATAAAATTATTTTCAAATTATACTTATAGTATACCTATATTTATAAGATTTCTTAAAGTATCTTATTTTAATACTAATAAATGAAATACTAACTAACTACCTACTAATACTACTACTTCATACTCCGAAAGCAAATGAAGAAGCACTTTGCCATTTCGAGACCAAAATACTGGCCGTGATTTCCGGTCCCGCTTCGGGGGGAGGGGAAACTGGAAGGGCTGTACAGCGGCATCGGTCTGGACAGGCATTTATAGATAGCTTAGCTATGTTGAGCGAATCAACGCTAGATCAGGCGTCCATGAAGTCTTCGAATCTGACGTCAAGGAACGGCCCAATCCCAGCAGAAGACGGCTTACATCTAAGTGGAAGAGGGCCTCAACTAACTTGGATTGCAGCAAAGTTAGCACCTGGCGACAGATCATGCTGGCTGGAAAGATTCTTAGTTGAGGCACACATTCGCCCGAACTAAATTAGTAAGTAACTAAGTAAGCACTCCAGGTAATATAGGAATGGAAAACTAGATTCGTCCCATAGAATGTTCCACGCTGTAGTGTAGATAGAGACAGACATGTTAATCTGGCAGCGAAGTGCGCGGCAAGCAAATTGTCCTTGCCGAAACAACTCACAGTTGGATTATCAATAAAACTGGGCATCGAAAGTGTCTTATGTATTTACCGAACGACGGTAAACTGTTACCTCCTTTGGGAATCTGTAGCATTTGTTGCCTCAGTTATTAATCATATTGAAGTTTCACACACTTAAGAAACGCTTTGCAATCATTCCTGGCTCGTTTAAAGTTTTTCTGTTTCCGAGCCGAAATATGACTTTTCCTTTGGCTTAATACCCTTCATTTGATGAGGAATAAGGGATCTCATACCACTGGCTATCTGGTGGTGATCATATCGGTAGCTGTACAAATTCCTAAAGAAACTCACTCTACTTGTCTTTTTTGTATTGCAAAACTTATTTTTAAAAATATTTTCTCCCACTGTGTGGTCAATGTACGAAAAAACCGCCAACGATAATGATTTCTGTATGAAGATACAAAGAGAGAATATTATCTCTATCTCTCTATCTAGTCTCCTTCAGAGACTCAGTCATTTCTGGTAGGACGTTATAGTTTCGCTATTTTCTTTGGCTTCATTCGAATAAATTAAGGTTTCTAATATAAAATATAAACTTTTAGAAAGTACCATACCATGCTCTCTGGAGCAAAATTTCATTCCATTTCACAATTCGTATTCTTTGACTGTCTAAAGGAATCAGTCGATTTATCCTCACCACAGCTGAGTATTTTTCCATGTTCATCTAATCCAAAAGATTATATCAGCTAATTGGAAAAAAAGACACGCCGCACTGTATTCTTCTAAGTGATGACAAATCCCCACCAAGGATAACATCCAGTAAAGATACGGCTTGAATTATGATTAGACACTTATATCCACCACCACCATGGTATCAGGTCATTTCGTTATCTTTGATGTTGATAATATTTGCGCTGTCCATCATTATTACGAATTCACCCGTCGCAACGAAGAATCTCGACAGAAAAATCCTCAAAAAGGAATCGTGACCTGCATACACGAGTCAGTCGCATCACAGCCAGGATAAAATCGAAACATATTGAACGAGCTTTATTGAACTATTTCAAATTAAATGTTGATTTTTCTAAATGAAATATCCATTACCCACGAGTTTCTTGTGCCACTGAGAGCAGGGTACCCTGAGGGATAAACAGATGCTACAGGGGTGACGCACTGGACCTAATATAAAATGTGTCACCATTCGCATCAGTTGTAGTACTTACGTATGAGGAGTAGAGATCAACCTTAACACCATCCCCTTATCTTGAGATCTAAAAAAAAACCAAAACAAAAATTGACATTAAAATTCCAAAATCATGGCTTCCAATGAAATTTCTATGCGACGACGAGAGATGTTGCTTTTCCAAAATTCTCTCAACGCCGTCAAGCCACGTAGGATTTAAAGCCGCACCAGGATCCAGGAGTCTGGTCACGTAATCGTTAAAGCCACCAGATGTCATGTTGCGATTAACAGTGTGTAAAGTAACATTTAATATTTTCCGATGTAATCTGTCTGTGTGCTGATATGTGCGGAATTAGTATTCTAAGAATTCAGGGTGTTTTGGTTTATGTGATTTTGAAATCAAGTGCCAATACCAAATAAGGTTAATCATCGGAGACGTATAGTAGTGCTACGTTTAATTATTTGATGTCTCAGACTTCGAGACAGGTGTCATTTGTAGCGAAGAGAAGATTAACTTCAGTTTGAACTAAATATTAAACCGCTGACAGGTTCTTTAAATTCTTCTTCTTCTGTGGCATCTAGAAGCGCTTTAGATGAATGACGAGTAAGTAGCTGCTTCAATGATTAAGGCATAAAGAATTGGAATTTATTATCAGAAATTGGAATTTGCTGCATTAAGAAGATAGTTCGGGAAAATGTAGTCACTCTTACAAAGCAGGCGAAAAGGCTACAAAAGGTCCTTAAAATGTTTTTCCCGGCATGTTAATGTGCTGGACAGTTGTATTGTTTTCCATTAAGAGACAGGTTAGCATTCTACATTTGTTATATTTGCATGCCGGGTACCTCCCATGAGACTAATGTCAAGTACGATTGCACTCGCTAAAATAAGACTCTTCAGGAAAACTAGTATAACTAAGGCTATGCACTTTTAGGTCATACTAAGGACCTAAGAAGTCATTCTCTGAGTTTTGCCTAGTATGCTCATTGGCGATCTGACTTCTAGCGATTCCAATGAAGCTCAGACGAGACTTGTAGTTTTAATATTCGGTATAAGGTTTCATCTTCAAAATATTTTCGAAACGGTTTCAGGGTTGAATAAGAAAATAAACATATTTTGCCTTTTTCTGAGGTACACAGGTATTTGCGCCTTTCACCTTCCATAATATAGCTTATATATATTAGGATAGCCTAGCGAAGGGGAGCACCCTTCCAAGAGACTCTACTACTAGGTGGCGCAAAAGTCACCACCCTACCGGAAGATGCTTCAATTTATGCAACTGTGAAGTAAACAGATACAAAATGCACGTTAATAAGACATAAATCGCTATACTCCTAAAGAACGTGGAATAATTGTTACGATTTGTTTGCGGAATAATTCGTCGTTGGTGTTGGTGATGCGTGAGTTTCGGCGCAGATTTCCCGGTCGTCCGAAACCAACTGGGCAAACACTATGACGTTTAGCCGCTTGCTTTGAAGAGTATGGGATAAACCGAGATGCTGACAGGTCTGGCCGGCCCCGGAACAACCGTTCTGCTGAGAATATTGCAGCTGCGGTTGAAGATGTCGCGGAGTATCCCGGAGTATCGATCAGATGACGTGCCACGCAATTAGACATCAATCGGCTATCTTTACAGAGAATTTTGGTGAAGGACTGTAAGATATTCCCTTACAAAGTGCATACAGTGCATCAGCTATTAGCTGTTGACCGCCAAGCGCGTGTAACCTACGCTCAAGCCATCTGAATCTCGACCACGAGGGGGACAACTTTTCATCGGAAATCATCATGAGCGACGAGGCCCATTTCCATCTCTGTGGATATGTGAATAAGCAAAATTATCGCTCAGAGTTACTGCATGGTGTGTTGTTTCCGCCGTGGGCGTCATCAGAGTCATGTTCAACAACTTTCTCCTTCCTCAATTGGATGAATTGGGACTGGAGAACATGTAGTTCCAACAGGATGGAGCAATGGCGCATACTGCTCGTTTCACAACCGAAATTCTACGGGCTACATTTCCGGGGCGTCTAATCTCTCGTTTTGGCGATTTGCACTAGCCGGCAAGATCGCCTTTTGTCACGACTCTATGTCAAGAAGCCTTAGACTCTTGAAGCCCTTAAAGAGAGTATCCGTCAAGAATGCATGGCCCTATAGCCGGAAGTTCTGGCAAGAGTAATGGAAAATGCCACAAATCGAACCCAACTGGGGCGGCTACTTAGCCGATATCATCTTATCGACTTAGTAAGAAGAGAGTAGGCATAATCCAAAAGCAGAATCAAGGTTGTTTATTCATAAAAAAAAATTACATCGTGTGGCAACTTTTGCGCCATGTTGTGTAAACTTTCCTGATAAAAAGTTTATTTCATGATGGCAAAGCAGTCGCTTTTCCTCACTGAAGTGCACACTATACAATGCCCTTTGAATAGGACTAAGCGGATGGATAGAAAAACCCTTAAACAAAATAAAGCCGGGGAAAGTTAAGAGATGTCTGCTTCAGTTGAATTTGAATTTTCAACTTCTGTTGCTGAACAAATATGTGGGAGCATTAAGGTAGAGTTTGATTTTGTGCTTAAGTCTGTCAGTAGCTGAATATAGGCCGACGGCCATTAACCTACCACAAGACATAGATTTAGAGAATGAAGGTTAGCACTACATGAAAAGTAGCTCGATGGCATCCCCTGGTAAAATAAGGAAAATATGTATAAGATACTTTTCCCAATTTGTTTCTGTAATAAATGGATCCGTTTGTACTAATGAGAATTAAGAAATAGATTCCATGAACAACTTTATGAGTCGTACATTGACATAAATCTACATTTGCACAGCTTGAGGTAAATTGTACTCATGGTTGTTTCCGAAGCTTGCTTAGATTCGAACCTGAGATGCCGTGCGCAGTTGAAAGGAGACCTCAACCATTTGGCACATGAAACTACAGATACCTGGTTATAGAACTGTCTAAGGAGATTGATTGTTAGAATCCCTGATCCACTCCGGACTGGAATGTTATTCGAAATTAAGTAAACGGTAATCTTCTCTAAATAGCAATATATGAAGTCTACAACACTTATTCTACGGTAGATCCAAAAACATGGAAAACAGGTAGTTTTTGGACAATTCGGGTTAAACCTATTGACGAAAAATTCTACATCTTTCAGACAGAAATTTACACTATTGACAGAAATATTATAGAAATAGTGACATAACAATAATATCAAGACACCAGATTTTCATGTCATTAAATATGTACCTAAATACCTTATGAATACTATTGTATTTGGAGTTTGTATTAGCAAAATGAGTCCCTATATCAGATATCGGGACTCGCTGGGAGAAGAGGATACCTAAAGAAGCTTGTTAAAACCGAGAGGGACCTTGCTATGTGGCGCAAAGGGCAATATCTTCTTTTGAGGATGGAAAACTTATGAATATATGAATATATAGGTTGTAGAATGCTTGAATAAGTTATCCCAACCTCAGTTAAATTTCAATGTCCTGTAGATCTTCCAATGGATTGATGTCGCCGCTTCGTCAATATATTTTAAGTCGAATTATTGTATTTTAGCGAGATAGAAAGTCGTAGAGTATCTATTTCCAATTACTCTTAGCATTTTAGTCCAAGCTAATGTCATAACATCTTATGCCATATGATATAACCAGCAGTTAATCAGTCTTTATTTTTCAGTTCTTGGTGTGAATACTCACATTGAATGTTTGTATCAACAATAGTCTAGTTTCGATTAAATAGCATGTGGTTTGGAGTAATTTTTAGAAGTCGAAATGATCTACGAAGATTTTTTCGCTTATCTACCAAACTACAATACTGCTGACCTCACGATTGCCTTCAGTAGAAAAGAATAGAATTGAATACAGCACGAACACCCTGGACTTGTTTTTCACTTCTCACCCTGACAAGTACTGCGTTGATGTGCTCTCCCCTCTAGGCTCGTCGGACCGTTGTGTCATATCAGCTAAATTCTCGTACACCCACCACACAGATTCCTAAAAGAACCGTATGGCAATACGAGAAAGCCAATTGGAGCGGACTTAACAACTTCTTTAGGAATTTTAACTGGTCGTTATGTTTCCTCGATAACGACGTGGATGCCGCTGCTGACATGATCACAGAATTCTCTTCGGAACGAGATGCTTTATCCCCCATCGGATGAATAGTATCAAACCAAAAGAAAACTCATGGTACGACTCGAGCTGTAAAGAGGCTGTCAGGGTTAGAGAATTATTTTTTTGGTCCTATAAGACCAACCCGACAGAGGAAAACCGAAAAAAGTTTAAACGAGCCAGAAATGACGGCAACGTCTTTCTCAAGCGTGTGAAATTCCAGTACGACCAAAAACTGAAGTAAAAAATACTGCAATGTTCCAAAGGCAGTAAACATTTTTGGTCATTCGTCAAAAACATTAGAAATTCTGCCTCACCCTCCATCCCAACGCTCATTTACAATGACATTCCAGCTGTCAGCTATTTAGACAAGGACAATCTGCTTACTGCACACTTTGCGGCTAGCTCAACACACCCAGATTGTGCTTTGTTCCCGCCTACACTTGAGTGCGTCGAATCTACAATGGGACGAATCCACTTTCGCACTCGTGTAGTAGCAAGGGTACTTAAAGATCTCAACATGCATAAATCCGCTGGTCCAGATGGTATATCTCCCCTTCTTCTGAAAAGGTGTTCTTCCACGCTGGCAAAACCACTGCGTAAGCTTTTTCATCAATCCTACTCTTTAGGACAGATGGAAAACAGCAGTTGTCCAGCCCGTCCCTAAAAAAGGCGAATCTTCTTCTCTCTCCTCCTACAGACCCAAGGTCATTTAAACGATGATAAACCGTCAGCTGATGAAATATCTCGAAACACGAAAACTTCTCAATGACCGGCAATATGGTTTTCATTGCAACAGGTCCCCTGGTGATTTGATGGCATGTCTCACCGAAAAGTGGAACCAAAGTGTACAGCAATCTGGAGAAAGCTAGATAGTTGCACTTGATATTTCTAAGGCATTTGACAGAGTTTGGCATCAGGCTATGGATCGATGACTCTCTTCTTCAATGGATTAGAAATTACCTTTCGGAACGTTCAATTCAAGTTGTCTTGGATGGTTTCAAGTCTGATATTCACAAAATAAATGCTGGTGTGCCCCAGGGCTCCGTTCTGTCTCCGACACTCTTTTTAATTTTCATTAATGATCTCTTGTCTACTACTTCTAATCCAATATATTCCTTTACTGAACTATCAACCGAGTGGAATTTAATGCTTCCAAAACTCCATGCTGTCTGCTATCATTTAAGCGAAATTCAAATACCCAGCCATTATCCATGGAAAGTTTATCGGTTTCGACCGGCACTTGCATCGTCGAAACTGATAAACTGTCCATTCTCGGTATGTGTGTCAGTGATAACTTTTTTTTATAATTTATGCGCGCCTAAGGGGTTATGATACTTTTTTACTGTTGCCAGGGCGCAGGCGGAAAGATAGAAGGAGGAGAAAGGAAAGCATTGTTGTGATGTAGTGGTTTGAAACTCAGGTGTGTTTGGTTTCGATATTGATTCTCCAGGGGTGGGAGTCCGAATAGGACGGAGAGAATTTTCTTCATTCGGAATGATTCAGGTTGTGAATTTTTAGCGGTTTTTTTGTGCTTGAAAACTCTACAACAGCCAAATCTACATGTCAGTGTTATGCCTTCACACGCAGATTTTTCTGACGGAGTTTCAATTACACAAATGAAAACTTTTCGTGGCTAGGATTCGAACCTTGACCCTCCGAGTGAGAAGCGATTGCTAGTACCACCACAACTTACGTTGGAATGACCACATATTCGATGTCGCCAAAAATGCTGCGAAATGTCTAGGTTTCCTCAAGCGATGTAAGAAATATTTTACCTCTTCTGATCTGGCCACAATATATAAGGCTTTCATCCATCCAAGATTGGAGTACAATGTCCACATCTGGTCAGGTGCTCCTAAAACATTTCTGCACCTGCTTGATAGGATTCAAAACCATGCGATAAAACTCATTGGTGATACTAATATCAGTCAATCAATTGACACCCTCGAACACCGACGTAATGTCACCTGTCTCACTTTGTTTTATCGCTATTTCCACCACCAGTGCTCCATTGAAATCGTCAGTAGCATTCCGCCCATTCAAACTTTCAACCGTAACACCCGTCTCGCTATGAATGCTCATCAGTATACTATCAAGCCTATTTTCGGACGTACTCTAAAATATCGTGATTCTCTCCTAAGCCGTACAACTCGCTCATGGAATGCCCTGCCGATCTATGTGTTTCCTGTTCGTTATAACTTACAAATATTTAAAAACAACGCACATCGGTACCTGTCTTTTCTTCCTCCCTAAATTTGCTTCGCCCGCGCTGTGTACGAACATTTTAAGGGTACAAAAACCCCTTGAGCGCGCGCTGATTAGAAAAAAAAAAAAAAGCTTGAAGGACTGGGTATTCCATACTCAAGTTTTTTAGTCTATGGTATCTCAGGTTGCTTTGAAACTCGCTATAACTCCAAGCAGACTATGATATTTAATGGACTATCCTTGCCGGGACTGAACTTGCAACTTTTTAAGAAGTGAGCACAATTGGGCTTATGCCAACAGTGCACAACACAGCTTATAGCGGTCACCGGAGAATGTTGCGGTACATCAAAACAGTGTTCAAAGTCTGTTGCCTTTTAGTATCATGCCAGATTTTCTATTGAAGCAGACAATTTACGAGTCCAGAACGACTTCTCTTCTTTGAAAGCATTATCATAGCAGTGACGTAACAGCTCTTCTATCAGGTAATTGTAGAATAAAGGGGCTAGAAGACATTGGGTCAGGGTCAGTCAGTGGTAAAAAGCCGAAGATCTGAACTACCATTCTTTCAAACTCATAAACCAAAATTTTGATACCAATTATGAAGAATGTACTAATATGTAAGCATTTAGACTACCGTAAACCATAAAAAAGTTGCAATAACCATCTTTAACATGAAAATATCGTGGAGTGGCTTAAATTCAACGACATCTCTGTAATATTTTGTAAAAAATCATCAGTAGACCTGGTTCAAAAAGCAAAAGATTCTCAAATTTCAACCGTGGTTCGAAAAAGAAATCAAAAGAAAAATAATTGATCCAATTATGTAAATCTAAAAATATCAAAAAAATTTTGGGTATAATAGCCCATTGTTTGTGGACGCAGCCGAGCCGCTAGATACGAAGTCCAAATTTTGCGGCCAAAGAAAGCGATGATTTCAGTGTCTTGTAAAGTATTTGCAGATCACCTGGCTCTCTAGAATTGAGCCGCACGAAAAATTTAGCCCCTCCAACCTCTCAGAATCCACCAAACTGCACCTGTTTCTATTTTTCATGTGAAGAATATGTCAGTATTCCAGTTCCTGTTAATGTCAATTTCAGCCATACTATAAGATTACACTCACTTCCCTTCATCACTGTAACTATCCAAAAGAGTTACTCTACCCTACCCAAAGCTAGTCATTCTTGACAATTAAACAACGGGTGTTATCCCGAGACCAATAAATGTCGTCTTCGGTAGGAAAACTTGCATCGATTATTTAAACACGTATTTCAAACAGGGCCCTTAATCAGTCGAAACACTTTTTCCTCGAAACAACTATTCGCCTTTTCTTCTATTTTTGCCGACCCTACTGCATACAGGAGAACTGAGCCAAACAATGTCTTTTAGGGCGCTATTTTGGTTATCTAAGGGAAGACTCTGTAATTAAATTGCCAAAAGTTACTCTTCGATCTCTATGATGGTAATATTATTTTTACAGGATCATCCAACAAGAGGCGTTGTCAACATTCAACTATTGCGACGACTTTGATAGGTAAAAACTAGAAGGTTATTAAATATGGATCGATAAGCATCCTAACAACGTATTGAAGTATTGAAAACGCACTACAAAAACGGTGAAAATATAGCGGAAACGCTACGTAAAGCTCGTACTTAGTCATCACCAAGCGTCTTCTCGCACAACTATTGTGAATTTAATCTATAAATTTGAATGTCTCGGACAGGTTAGTATGTAAAGACTTCAACTCGTGCTTTTAAAACAGAGACAGCTAAAAAGATCTCAGCAGTATCTGAGAGTGTGACTGATAACCCAGGTGTATCCATTTGGAGACAATCACAAGAATTAAGCCTATCTGCAATCTATTTGCACCACAAATAGTGCAACAACCCCTCCATTCACAGCAAGTGACAGTTTAGTGCGGTTTTTGGGCTGGCGCGGCGGTGTCATTCGGGCATATTTTTTTCGAAAATGATGCTGTTGCGACTGACTTTTTTTTGCTTGAAATTGGTACTATGGACATGGACGACATTTATTTTCAGCAGGACAACGCCATATGCCACTACAGCTACTGCTATTGAGTGACAAATTACCAGGACGTGTGATTTCTCGAAATGGAGACTTCAATTGGCCACCAACAGGTCATGTACTAAAAGGAATTATCAGAGCTGTTACTTGCGAAATAAAGTAGCTATTACGCCGAAACGTGATGAAAAATTTCATCAAAAGAAAGACTATGTTATTTGTAGGCAGAGCCCAGGCCTGCCTTGGAGTTTGTGGTTTAGACCGTAATAAAAACATCAACATTTTTCTATTATTTCCTCTTGTCGTGTGACCTATATATTAAACTGAAGAGCTTAATTTAACAGGACAGACTTAAACCCCGGATGACTTAACATCGAGTGGTATTAAACTAAAACTAAAACTAAAGTTCAGGGATGACCATGGTCGGTAGAGGTGATAAGCTGCGGGGATTTGGGATTAAAATACACCTGATCCAGCAGTGAGGGACTGTCGATGGTGCCGGTTAAGAGCTGGTGTATAAAGAGAATATCGGCGGATTCGCAACGTTTTTACAGAGATAGAAGAAACAATAATACTCATATAAGTCGGTCTCCATAGAGCGCAAAGATGTAGTGGTCAGCCGATAGGAGCTTGGGCAGAGCGAATCGTAAGAATTTCCGTTGGACAACTTCTATACGTTTAATATGGTTTTCATAGTAAAGGGAGCATACCTGGCTTGCATATTCGAGAAGTGGCCAAATATAGGTGTTGTACAGGGATTTTGTGACGTACGGGTCAGAAAAATCAGTACCATCGTTCTGTCGATATCTAGTAAGTTCGATCAGAAGTGTAAAACGCTTCTCAAACGGGAGTGTGAGATGGCTTCACATTTCTTTATATGGCGGCATCATAGGACCTTGTTTCTTTCGAAATGAGGAAGAAGACACCGTTACCGTCAATGGCCTCAGGTATAGAGCGATGTTAACCGACGTTCTGTAGTCAGAGCTCGACAACATCGATATATCCGAGCTTTGATTCCAACAACATTCGGCACGTTATTGCCGGAATAACGCCACACATATTGGACCGAGTAATCAAAAATGGGACTGACCGCTCGAATCACTGCGAGCGAAGGCGAGCTGGCCATTTGAATGATGAGCTATTCCACTCGGTCGGTAATGGCATGAACGTAGCTTCCGAATAAAGCTACAGTCAATTTTATATCCCACACCGTTGTTGTTGTATTTAAAGTCTTTTTCCTATCGTTCTTATCTGGTTAGCCTTTAGTAAGTTCGATTAGGAAGTGCTGAACGCTTCCGAGAGTATGCAATAGCATGACATTTCTTTATGTTGAGCTCTAGTAAGTGGCATAGACAGATTTATGTCATTCCGTTTATAGTCAATATGAAAATTAATGGACCAAGGTGACTGCCTTATGGAACACCCGGAGTGGTTTTAATTGGTTAAGACAAACAAGAACGAAAATTAACTAGGTAATAGCGTTCTTCCAAGTAAGATTTAAAACAAGGAATCAGCCCAGGTTGAAAACAAAGTGCATTGAGTTTGAAAAGAATTAACTTATGTGCATTTCTATCAAGAACCTTGCTAAAGTTAGTTTTAATCCATTCATTTTCTCTTTACTTTGGGGCACACAATTAACTAGAACTGAGCTGCATAAGATTGGTAGTTGTTGATCTGCCCGTCGTAAGAAATCCATGTTGGTGCAGTGCAAGGATAGATCTGAAATGAAAGAACATTGCATCAGGATGCTCTCAAAAATCTTGGGAATGCAGGATAACTCGGGCGAGCTTAAGAGGGGTTGAATAAGATTATTGGCACAATTTATCAGAATAATTGCGGGCAAAACATTGGGGCCTGGAGAAAAATCGTCTTAAGATGAACTTCTTTCACCTCGAACTAAAACTTGTCCGTTTTGTCATTTTGTTAGAGTCGCCGACGGTGTCAATCTCTCAGTAACAGCATAAACTTCGTGTTCCCTTCGTTTTCTCGTCTCGGTATACAAGTATTCCACGAAGGTGGTCGGAAAATTCGGTCCAAAAAGCAATACAGGCTCAAGTTCCAGCCGAGGTTCGAATAAGAGTCCGAAAAAAAAAATAATTGGATCACTCAAATGCGAAAACATCAGCAAACTGACATCACTTACAAGATGATCCAAAATATTGTGGTCTGTAGAATTCTTCTAAGGTCGGTCAATTTAGCCAACCCCACAAGCGGCACAGAGAAAAAGTAAAGAAACGTGGGAGAAATGTATAGCATGAGATGTTTGTAATGGTACGCGTTACATACTATATTTATGGTTTATAAAAAAAAAAAGGAGAAGATATCGAAGAACTCTTATAACCGTGAACTATCACCTAGCAGCCTGGAAGCTGGAAGACATCAGTAAAATCATAATTGGTACTTAGTGAGCAGCAATCTAACTTTCTTTATGCTCACCCTGCAAAACCAAAACAATTTTAGGGATCCCAAAAGCGAACATGGCTCCAAAGCTTTTTGATGATTACATAATCAGGCAGAGAAGAGATTTGCGCAGACAAACGTGTCTCCTTTCGTCAGTATTGGACATACAATGCTGATGAGTTAAGTAGGCTTTTATCCGATCATATTTTAAAGTTGATTTGCTGCATGCTCTTCATTAAGGCATATCCCGAAGCTTTGAACAGCCTCTTTGAACTTGAGTTTTGATAGGGCTACGCTCGCTTCATTGATGTAGGGTGAACGCAATTGTTGCGCATCATCGTCCAGACTAAACGATTCGTAATGCTCTACATACTGAACATCCTCGCCGTTTTAAAGTATGCCGAAATGGTTCATCCATATTTTAAGCATTAACTGCGAATCCACCACTAGCTTCCTTTGTTCGTTCTATTGACCTGGCATGTTCTTATTCCATTTTGGTAAGAGGAAATACTCTCGTAGCAGATTCAGGCATACATGGAGTAGTCCAACTTAATGTTGACCCATCGGAACGTTTGGATTTCTAGAATGCTAGAGGCGCACCTTGCAGTTGCTGATTACAGCTGTTGCTTGTGTTTTCAATAGCTGTCACAGTTGTATTTGTCTCAGTTTTTCATCTTCTTACACCCGGTCCATTGCATCGCACTTCTTGGATGGCGGTTGAATCTTCTTTATAGCAGTCGACTATAAAGAAATGTACACCACCTGAACAGACCGAGTGAGAATCGATTGATTTTTTTCAAGTAGAATGACTCGTTAAAAGCGGCGTCGCTTCTATTCGAGACTTTTGTGTTGTTTCGGAATCATATACACATTTGACCCGACGAGTAGTGTTCAACCTGCATGGTCTGGTTCTTTGAGGCACTCCTTGGACTCAAGGGGCCGGTAACACCGGTGTCAGTATGTATGAGGTTATGAGTGCTGCCTTTTACCACCACCATCCCTACTACGGAAAGCTGACAGTTGGTTCAAAATCCTCGACCTGAGCTTTGAACATGTGTCAGTAGCTCTAAAAGAGCACCAACAGATCAAGACACTAGATGTATCCGAGACTCATCACAAGGTGGAAGAGCAAGCAAGCATTTGTCGCCAACTTGAAACCGGTCTTAGTTACTCGCCCATTCGTCGGCCAGTTGCCATGCGATCTGCTTAATCCAATTGATTCAATTAAACTTGAATTGAAATCAAAGGTCTGCAAAACCCACTTTGCTGAAATCCACTTCGTATTATGTAGATAAACATCTCCGCCAAAATCCTTCTGAAAGCATGGTAATCATACCTAATGCGCCAGGCGACACACATAATTTTATTTTAATTATCACATAATTGAAAAAGTCGACATTCAATGCTATCGCCACATGATCTCAAGTGCAGGGTTTCGTTCTCTATATCGCTTAACCTGTAATTAGCATGAGCCATTACATCCCTCAACAGGTTAACACTGGAACACGTTAAGTGCCCTTGTGTCCGGCACAAAATACCAAAAAGGAAACACAAGACAAAAAAAAAAAACCAAACGAGGGGTTGTGACCAATTTACTTATCGCGTGTCACTCAAAGTAGGAAATAAAAAGTCAACGACAAACAAATAAAAAATCCTCCAACTGTCAGAAGTACCGTTTTTATTTCGTAATTGCTGCCTTATCTTGACAGTTGTAATAGCACCCTGTCCAACTCTCTGACTTTGTATCCATCAAATCGTTTTTTAATTGATTCAGATTGATGGTGGATTTTTTCGTTCCGTGTGTTTTTTTTTCTTCCTTCCCAATGAATTTAGATTATCATTCAGGAAGTGGTCACAAAGTTTAAAAAAATAAAAAATCATATTAATAAAAAATTATTTGGAATATCAAAATTGACAGGATTTTTTTTTATAAGCGTAAGTCCCTATTTTTGTGGTTTTTTGACATAAATTATTGGCCTTCGAATTTGTGTGTGTGGGAACTGAAAAGTTGTTAGCTTCTTTCAATTATTCATTAGGCTCATACCCTCGGAACGGTTAAACTCGTAGAATGTCAAGAATAGTCGTAAGGTTTGGATATTGTGATATTCACATGACAGCGCTGGACCTGAAGGTACATATGCATGGACTGACTTGTACCCATACCATGGTATATTCGTAAATGAACAGAAGTGAAAATAATTTATAGAAACTCGCAAAGTGCCAAAAGCAATTTGGGATTTTCATTTCGAATTTCGATAGCTGGTGGTGAAACTGTCACATAACACCTCACCGCACCATCATCATGTCATGTTACGTGCGATTGCAGCATGAGCATCCATTATGTTCTGCGAACGACTTGAAACCAATAAAATGTTTTGGGTCTGGGATTTGTGTTTTACGTCTGACGTAAGTCGTCTTGACGTCAGTTGCCGTTGTTGTTCGAAGGTGGTAATCTCCAACTCTGCATAAATTCATCCTTGGCCAGGTATTTAGGAAACCCGTCTGAATGTTCCTGGTATTCAATGACAATGGTATTGGTAGTAGAATAGTGGGTAACCCTTACGACCAAGACGTACAAGTCTGTGGCAATGGCGACGTTGGACGAAAACTAAATTTCATTTTAAAGCGCCATTCATTTGGTCCTTTTGCGCCGCCCGATATAAGTATTCTTCGTTCTGGAAGAGGAGTGCAGGAATACAAGTTAAGATTGAGGACGATGAGAACGATGAGGACGTTTGAGGACGATGTGCCTGTGACTGTGCCTGCGCCCGATGGTGAATGCGGTAACTAGGTGTGGTTGCTAGTGGTAGATATGGTAATGCTTTTTACGATTGCACCAAATCTGATTTGTATTTCTGGTTGGTTTCCTCTATTTTTTGGCATTTCTGGCTGAGTCTGAGGTTGTGGGGATGTAGCTTGGATTTATGTGTTGCGGTTACCCGAAACAATTAAGGAGTTGTGCAAAACTTTCTGACAGGTTGCTGAACACCCTTGGTTTGGATTTACCTGATAAAGGTTTTGTTGCTCTATGTGCATACACATGTCGCTTATAACGGCTGAAAATCCTTCTGTGTGGTGTTAAAGGTTTTTTTTTTCTCTTGATTTAAAACCGAGGTTAGCTTATTTGCTTACTGTGGTCAGAAACCATTGAAAAGTGTAGCTGCACTTTGTGCCTACTACCATCATTGCTACATATCAGTGTCACTTTAAAAGTGTTCAATGAAATGAAGGAATGATTTCATGGCATCTTCTATAACGGTATATTGTAGCTCATTTTCAACTATAAGGTGATTGCAAGTTTCAACTACTCTGATCTGATCTCTACACAGGTACCTCAGAACCATTCAGTAAACGCAATTATTTGTGCCCCTAGCATGCTTTAATATGAATATTGTAAACTTTGGTGGCAATTAAATCAAACGAATTTGGGGCGAATTTACCGGCGGACAGGAATTTCGCTGAATTATGTTGCAGTTGGAAAAGAAGTTATACCCATATGAGCTACTTCAAAGAATTTTCTTTATCAACATACAGGACTCTGCCTTAGAGCATTTCTCACAAAGTCTTCAGGTATATATTGTAGTATATGTTGTGCATGATAAACAAATTTAACTAAAGTTGGTAACAGCAAGATAAAAAGGCAACAAATTCGCTGCAGATGACCTCCCCATTAATCGATGCCATAGCAGATAGTTATACTATGATATTCGCCGAAAAAATCATAAAGAGAATTACCTGGGAACCTATCCAATTTCGGGCAGTCAAACGGCTAATCAAATCGATCTTGTGGGGCCAACCAAGGGACATTCGTAGCCCCATTTACCTTCCTAGACGGTTACATGTTGAAGCCAGCCGTCCTTTGTTCCAATTCCATTAAATATAATAGGAAGCACTGTAATTAACGAAGAAGCTGAGTCTGGGAAAACACTTGTTCTATGACACAGCAAGCAATGCGATCGCTCTTTTCTTGCAACCCGAACATGATCACCTTATCAGTTTTCAACAGCCATAGAGTAAGGATCATGGACAGTGTGCAGGCACTCGCAATCCGCATACAAATGATATATATGCTTCTTCTGGCTATTCTAAGGTAGCTTAGTAGGTTTGGCTCAAAAAGATACAGATCTTAAAAGGCATCCACTCTGGCCAATCATGCAATCCATACTACTTTAGTTAACGAGAATCCGCCAAATCATTAGCCCTTTAGAGATGCTTTATCCCTGATTTAGGTGTTTCTCGATAATTTTGTTCGCTATGTGCTGAGAATATTACTGTTAGGTAATTACTACCAATTTCTAAGAAAATTCTAATCACCATAAATCCTTAGTTTTCTTTGAATTTCCAATTTGTCCCTAATTACCAGCGACAAGTGATTGAGGCAGGATTGGGTTCTCTTTTGAAATAAAAAAAAAAAATTTAAGTCTTATGGCAATGGTCTTATTTTCTTAGTAATGGGTACTTCCTCCCTCACCATTTACAGCCTCGAAAATTCTTGATGGAAGAGGTTTAAACAGTTTTTTCGTTAATTTTCATGGGATTTTGTCCCACTCCGTTTAGATGGCGTCTTAAGGTCTGCTACGTTATTGAGTTGTCGTTGGCCTTGGTAGACAACTCTGGAGAGATATTCCCATGCATTCTCATTTATGTTGAGGTCTGGAGACAATGTTGTTACGCTCGAAGTACTCTTTCACCTGAATTATCTTATTGTAGGATGCAATTTTTGCAAAATTTCTCTTGGTTATGATACACCATCTCTTTGTCTACGATCTTGAGGTAGCCGTCACTTTTCATCCTGTCGTTTACGAAGCGGACATTAGTCTTATTTTGGTATGATATTCCTGTCCAAATCATGACTCTACTTCCGCTTATTGTCGTCAACTTAAAAACAGCTCCTTGGAAATAATGACAGAGTCCGTCAGGTCAATTAAGAAAAAAGCGTTTCTCATCGGTGAAGTTGACAGTTCTCCAACGCTCTTCCATGATTTTTGGCAAAGGTCAAACGGGCGTTTCGATGACATTAGTAGTAGTAAAGCGGGTTTTTTTTTAAACCGCTTTCTTTGAAGACGTTCCGCTTGTGCTAACACACGCTAGCAAGTTCTTAGTTTTCTGTCTATATTCGAAATCCATGCTGATACCGTGATTTCCCTTGTTCTTGTTGTAGAATTTGACACTTCTCTTAGTAGGGATCGTCGATCTGCTAGTGTCAAGCTATATTTTCATCCAGGTACGTATTTTTCAGGGTCTTTTAAATAGTTTCAAATAACTGTACGACTGCGCTGTAAAAGTTTTGCAATTTTGTTGACAGAATATCCTTCTTGGAGCATTCTTTTAATGTTTTGGATTTCCGTTTGAGTTAACATCTTTCCAAATCCCATTTTTAACTTTTTTGCTTCTAAGACTTGTTTAAATACTTTTTTTTAAATCAAATCATGAAAACTGACTAACAAGTCACACTCTGAACTTTCAAAGTATTTATACCCTGTCTCAACCACTTGTCGGGGGTAATAAGGGCAAATTGCAAATTAAAAGAAAATTAAGGGGTAAAAAGGATTTATGGTGATTAGAATTTCCTTAGAAATTGGAAATGATTACTTAACAGTAATATTTGCAGCACATATGAAACAAAATTATCGAGAAAGACCGAAATCAGGGGGATGGCTCAAAAAGTTGTCCAGGAGAGTAGGATTATTGGAAAAGGTTGTTAGAAATGCTTCTTTCCCGCCACATCTAATTGCAAAATCGACCCTGATGAACTAAATCACTTTTCTCTGAGCAATGGGCCTAATCATTGCAATTTTGCCTTCAATTGGACTGTGGATATGCACTCTACACCCTGTCTGGAAGATTTAGTATTAGCAACAGAAAATTATATTGTCCAATACACAACAGCTCTTAAATTCAATTCCATTGGCAAGGATAATATTTCAATAAGCTTTATCAAGCTCATTCTACTTCAAATTGCCTGCTGATGAATAACAACATCAACTTTTGGGTGCCATGACATAAGGCCATTTTGGCTTTGTATCACTTTCGAATGCATATTAAATTTTGCTTACCTGATACATATATTATTTTTCATATCTCTCCTACAGCTGTGAGTTGTTTTTCTTACATAATATAGGTAAACACTTCAATGCTATCGTTAACGTATTGTCTACAAAAAGGACGACAATATTGTATTCAATGACTAGTATACTAGCATCAGAATGTGAGGCCGAAGGCCATCTGGCGTATGAGTCGAAGAGACGTCCACAGTGTGAAATCCTTGTAACTGTAACCCTCAACTGTCAGGAAGGCGCCTATAAGCGAGTCTGGTGTATTTAAAATTTGGGTAGGGTGACTCGCTTCGCTCGCTAACAGGATTTCACCTTTTTCTCCGTCGCTCCGCTAAGGGTATGTCTACAACTGTCTGGCAGGCGCCTATGAGCGAGTCTGTGGGGTATTCTCATCTCAATTTTATCGTTGAACGAAATATGTCTGGTCTACATATATCTTAATACATACTTGGTCTTATGTCTCAAAATAATTTGGCCTTATGTCACGGCACCGAACTTATGCTGCGATTTGGAAAACTGCTAAAGTGTTACCCATGGCAAAGAAATGTAGTCCATCTTCCCCTGTTGACTTTATACCGATTAGCATTCTTCCTTGCTTATCAAAGATCCTCGAGAAAGTAATTGCAAAAACAAATCACTGAGTAAATTGCTGAGTGGTCGGCATTCTGGGTTTAGAGCTAACCACCGTTGTTTAACACCGTTGTTCTTTGTTTGCTTGGCTTTTCAAAAGCCTTTGATAAAGAGAATGATTCAATTCTACATATGCTGGAAACGTATACACCATTTTGGATTCAGTGAAAAAGCAGTGAAGTGGGTAAAAAGTTTTTTCTGTGGTAAATCACAAAGAGTGATTTCTTGTGAACACTCTTCATCTCTCCAAGAAATGAAACAAGGTGTTTCACAGAGCTCAATTCTGGGATCATTACTATTTTGTAACGTACCTATATGTAGACAGATGTCCGACTGGCATCTGGCAAAACCGCACAGTAACCTTGATGAGCTCGCTCTTCTTTTAAATGAAGAGCTGAAGCATGAAAACGGATTACAACTAAGTCCAACAAAATCCCAGGGGATTCCGATATTGTTGAAAAAATTTGATATGAATATGTTGCCTGATTTATATGTTAGTAATAATAAAATCAAAGTAGTAAAATCAGTCACAAGTTTTGGCTACACAATAAATCGTTATTAGTCTGGCTACAATCACTAATTCTATCGCTGGTCACATTTACGGATGTCTGTTTTTTATTTACACTACTACGCTATGGAGCTCCTGACTATCATATATCAAGTCGATTATAAATCCATCCAGATTTAAAAGTGCAATTCTACAACACATGGGATAATGTGCCCATGAACCCTAAACCTCTCCACGCCATCACGACGAGATTTTCTGAAATTTCTCGAACTACTCTATACAGAATCGTGTCTGAAAACTTGGGTTACCACAAGTCCTGTGCCCGTTGGGTCCCAAAACAGCTCACAGATGTCCACAAGACCCAACGTGTCAATTTAGGAAAAGCATTTCTCGAACGTTTATAAATGGAAGGTGAAGAATTTTTACAGCAAATTGTGTCTGGAGATGAGACTTGGGTTCAGTATGTAAACTTAGAAAGCAAAGAACAGTTAAAGCAATGGATGCACACTCATTCCCCAAACAAGCCAAAAAAATTCAAACAACCTTCTTCTTATTGAAAAATGATGGCCACAGTTTTTTGGGACAGTAAAGGCATATTGTTGACCGAGTTTATGGAACCTGGAAACAAAATAAATGCAGCGGTTTACTGTGAAACTCTACGTAAGTTGAGAAGAGCAATCCAGAACAAAAGACCAGGAATGCTTACCAAAGGTGTGGTGCTTCTGCATGACAACGGACGACCACACACTGCTGCACACATAAAAACTTTAGTGGATGAGTTCAATTGGGATATTTTTGATCACCCTCCCTACAGTCCTTATTTGGCACCAAGTGATTATCACCTTTTCCCAAAATTGAAATCAACCATTGCATCTCAACATTTTGGAAGTAATGAGGAACTTAGAACTGTGTGAATCAATGCCTCAACGCACTGGCGGTGCCATTTTTTAAGGAGGATATACAAAAGCTCGTCCCACGTTACCAAAAATATATAGATTTAAACGGAGACTATGGTATGTAGAAATAATAATAATAAAACTATTTTGTGTAAAAAATTAATGCTTTTAGTTTTTTTTCATATATATTTTTCACTTTGGAGGAGGAATAGCCCTCGTATATATGTATAACTTCATATGTATCATATGCATCATATGAAGTTAGTTCAAAGTATTAAAAAAGATTTAGAATCTTAATGTACAACGCAAACCCGACGGTGGAAAATCCAAAAATTTTCAAACAAGTCTGCTAAATGGTTACAGATTACGCCTTGTCTTCACCTACACTAGAGCCCGTCGAACGTACTATGGGACCAGCCCACTTTCACATTCGTATAAAGGCAAGAGTATTCAAATATCTTCTTTGTAGACTAGCTCTTCCACGCTGGCAAAACAACAGCGTAAGCCCTGTCATCAATCTCAGGTTTTAGGACCCTTCTTAATTTCTTTCCTTTCCATCTACACACCGTGGCACTTGGTTTCTTTATTTGCAAAATTTGTAAAAAATTATAAGCCGTCAAATTATGAAACATCCTGAGACTCTAAAACTTCTCAATGACAATAATTAAATCAAAATTTACACCAATCTAGTGTAAGCAAGATGGTCGAAAATGATACTTTTCAAAGGTATTTGACAAGGTTTGGCACCAGAGGCTTTTGTCGAATATGAGTGCGTTTAAATTCTTTGAATTTGTTCATCTATAGAGTTTATACTTATTACCTTTCGAAATGTTTAATTCAATTAATTTAATTGTCTTGAACGGTCCCCAGACTTCATTTTGTCACCGACAGTACTTCTCATTTTACCGTCTGTCTTACATATTCATTCCTGAGCTCACATCCTTGCTCTTTGAGTGTAGAACTTGACCGGTACCGTATATTAAGGACATTTGTCTCCGATATTAATATAATAAGCAAAAGACTGGAATTTAATACGTGCAAAAAACAATGCTGCTGTCTTTTAGGCTAGGTGTCCATACAATACATTATTCATCAACGGCAATTGCATTGTTGTTCTCGATGGCAACTTACGTCGAAATGACCATATTTCCGATGTCGCCAAAAATTGAACAAAATCTCGGAATTTGCTCAAGTTGTCTACAAAATACTTTACACCGTCTCATTTGGCCTAAAATTGAAATACAGAGCTAACATCTGTTCTCCGAATTGCAGTAATCTGTTGCGAAATAATTTCCCACATAGCCCTTTCAGACCCACCGTACACGATCGTGTTACCTTACTTTAATAGGTTACAGTTCGTTCCAATTTTCATTTTAGTTTAAAACCCGAAAAGCATCGAGCGTGTTGAGTCTTTCTACGACTGTTGTGCAAGCTATCTAAGTGATTTTTTAATTTGCACTCACGGAATTTTTTAGTCTCTCCGGGTGTTTCAGAGTTAGTGGCACAATGTCGCGGTTAGTATGCACAATTTCTTTTTTCTGTTTGATTTTTGTCTCTCTTTGAATTCACCCGTTTTATGTGTATCCAGCTGCATGTTTTAAAGTATGTATCATCTATAGGATTTCTTATTTCCATGTAGTGTAGTCAATGTTACGATCGTGTTATATAGCATTAAAAGCGCGCTTTAATTTTAACTCACGTTTGTGTTATATGGTATTTGAGATCAAAAAATTAATATTTCGAAAAGCCTGGAGATATTGAAGCAATTTCAAATATTATTGAAGATTCAAATATTGATTTTAGTAAGGATGCCGAAGAAAATTATAATACTTGGAGACCCCAAAATTTGATTTTGGAAAAAACAGATGATTGTTAGTTAAATTTTAATTTTCGTTTTTTGAGTTCGTAACTTTTATCTTACTTCAACAGCTTTAAGTGATACGTATTTAGGTGAGGTTGCATCACTTTTAAATGAATCTACCTTAATTTCAATAGATCATGGTGATACAGCTTCAGTTAGAATCGAAATATGTAGTTGCTAGCACATCAAGACCACAACCAACATCTTCAACATTGCATTCTGATTACAGAAATGAGACTTGGAAGGACATGAATTTTCAATACTGTGAATTACCAGTTGTTACGTGACATAACAACCTTGTTACGGTTGGTACAGCCATGGAATATTTTTATAGGTATTTTCCGGAAAGCCATTTTGTTACCTTTACCAAAATGCATGCGTTGTCAACATAAGGACAAGAAATGAATTTATCAGCTTTCGAAATTAATATCTTTTATGGGTGCAGCATAATAATACGATGGTTGAGTTACCCACGAGTTGTACTGGGCGGAAGGTTTTCGAAATGAACTCATATCAAGTTCAATGTCAAAGGATAAATTCATGAAAATGAGAAACTTAGTTCATTTTGTTGACACCAGCAAACCCAGCACGACAAACAAGTTTTGGGGATTCCAGCCGGTTATTGATTTGGTTCGGAGTCAATGCAACCAACTAGCAACAAACATCACTAGCTATTCAATAGATTAACAAGTGATTCCATTTACTGGTAGAAGCCCTGCAGGTCAAGTGATCGGGACAAAACCTCGCCCAGTTGGTTTCAAAAATCTTGTTTGCACAACTTCGAACGGAATGGTGTTAGACTTTGCAATATTTCAAGGAGCTGGTACATTTTTAGATTGCGGGCTTGACCACGAGCCATCTATTATTATTCGGTTAACTAAATGTTTACTTAAAGGCAGTCATCTTTATTTCGACAGATTCTTTACCACCATACCTCTAATTCATTGTTGGAAATAGACTTCAAAGCCACTGGTACAATAATGGTAAACCGTTTGGGGAACAGAGTAAATTTTCCAACGGATAAACGTATGAATCCTGGTGATATCCAGCAATTTGTCAGTAATGGCTTTCACTGGTAAAATGGTGCGACACAAAATGTATTGTAGTTGCCTGTAGTGAATGTGGTAAGGAACCTGTAGGAGAGGTTAATCGCTGAATAAGAAACTTAAAACGTTGCGCACCTGTGCCTATACCAGCAGTGTTCCAAGATTACAATTCGAACATGGGTGGTGTGGACGTTGCCGATCAAATTCTCGAGTATTACCGCATTTAAAATAAAACTAGAAAATGGCCAGTCAAAGCATTCATCCATTTCTAGGACTTGAGCATTCTTCATTCATGGATGGAGTATAAAAGGGATGCTGTACCAGCTGGCTTACCGAGGAAATTAAGGACTTGCTAAAATTTAAACTGGATGTAGGTTTTATGCATCTCTAAAGGCACATTTCCAGTAATACCAACAGAAACGGAGAAGGATCTTATGGATCAAAATACCGCCCACATGATGCCCCAGATGATATTCGATATTTCGATAGGTAATAAATATATTTTGCTGTTATCATTTTTTTATTTTTTATGCTTTACATGTTTGTTCTCCAGGCACGACCATTGGCCTGAATACATAGTTAGCCAAAGACAAAGATTGTTTCAAAGTATATCACACAAAGTAGTCCCCACTTTTCTTTTCTCTATGCGATATATAGTATTTGAAAATAATTTTGATTAAAAACTGTGAATTTTGTTTATTTTGTTTTCTATGTGTATTGTGTTTATTTTGTTAATTTTTTGTATTTTTATGTGTTGACTAAATATTTTCATTATTAAAATTGAATTTTTCAATAAAGAAAAATAATTTGAAAACAAACAAATTAATTTTTTTCAGTAGGTACTCCTAAAGACCTGAAGTACCCAAACGTGTTATGTCCTTTTTTCAGGATTTGGTGATTAATTTAACTATAACGTAAAAATAAGCACGTATATAAATTTTTATACAAATCTAAGTAAATATTTTTTTGCCGGTCTGAAAAGGATAGGTTCTGCGTTGAGCTTATAACCCATCTTATTGCAAGCCCATTTAATTAAAGGTTCCAAAATGAATCAGATAAGGACTCTGGTGTTTCCTTATTGCATTTCGATCGAAGGGTAAGGAGATCGTTGAGTGTCACATAGTTCGACAGCCTCTAGATCGCATCGCATATTTTCGTAACACATCTAGCACGAGATGTCGTACATATCATACTACTTATCAGCTGAACATTTTGGCGTAAGTCCTGTTGTCTTAATATCAGTTAAAATTAAAAGAAAATTGGAAAATTTTAAATAAGATACGAAAAAGTTTGGAAAAACTAATCCACTTCCGAAATCGTCTGCTGACTTTGGTAAACAACCCATCCCAACCCTTCGATAGCGGAGCGAGACGCATCAACTGCAGAAAAAACATGTTAGTAGCGTAAAATTTATACATCTTAAAGATATGAATGACACCTGAATTTTTTTTGAGAATGCAGACATTATACAAGGAACTTAAAACCACAAGGTTACAATTCAACCTCTGGAGGGTTATTGGAACACCCAAGTCATTGATAATCATATAGATGCTCCGCAATCCATCTGTGACTAAGACTTAGGGCCCTTGCCCCGCTGAAAATCAACAGAGCACATGTTTTGCTAACTGGCGGTAGAGTTTTCCAAAATACCATAGGTAGAATAAAATTAAATGAAAACATACCCAGTGACTGGATTTTCAAACTAATTTATTTAAATGGCACGACCTCTAATAATGATTTCAGCCCACAGCTTAATCTTAATTGCACAGACAGATTTAACCGCCCGCGGAAATGGGCATATTGCGATCGAAGTGAGACTTATTTTACTTAGCGAGTTTCCAGCCCCAAAGTGTATATGTCCGGAACTCTCCAGCCTTTTATCATTTCCGATCACTCTGACCAAGAGTTTTGTTGAAAAAAAACGCGAAACCATTATTGGCAAAAATTTTAATTTTAATTAAAGTGTGAGTATAACTGATTATACAACCAGTAAATGTTTCATTGATGCGCTGAAATACATGATATCATCCAGTCTTATCTTCAACATTTCAACATTCTAAATTCCATTGTAGTGGCAGATTCATATAATAAATTTCGCACTATTGTCTGAAACTTCCATTGATATTTATTAGGAAAAAAGATCAATTTTTCAAAGACATGAAGCATTTATTGAACCATGACTTTACCTAATAGGAAATACCAAAGCAGGACCATTTAAAGAAGAGGCGGATGTACTACCACCCTGATCAAGAATTTTCCAGAATTCATTCAAAAAAATTTAAAATACAAGTTTATTCATATAAATCTATATTGTCCCCTTCAAAGTAATCCCCATCGACTGCAACACACTTATGCCAGCGCTTGATCCAATCCTCGAAACATTTTTTATATTCGGTTTTCGGTGTGTCCATCAGTGCTTCCTGCGATTTTTCCATTACTTCCTCTCGGCTGCTGAAACGCGTTCGCCGTAGTGGTTTTTTAACTCGATTTAACAGAAAAAAGTCAGAGGGAGCCAAATCAGGTGAATTCAGTGATTGTTGGATGGTATTAGTTGCATTTTTCGTCAAAAAATTACGAATAATGATGGCACTGTGCGACGGTGCTTTATCATGGTGCAAAATCCACGAGTTTTCTGCCCACAATTCTGGTCTCTTTCGGCGAATTGCTTCACGCAAACGTCTCATAACGCCCAAATACTCGTAATACTTTTTGTTTACTGTCTGGCCTTCTGGCAGAAATTCATGATGCACTACACCGTTGCAATCCAGGAAAACCGTGAGCATTGCCTTCTTTTTTGACTGAAAACACTTTTTTGGTCTCGGCTCATTTGGTGAACGCCATTCACTTGCCTGATGTCTGGGTAGCGTGTCGTACTCATAAAGTCACGTCTCGTCGCCAGTAATGATCCTCTTGATGAATGTGGGATCGGATTCAGCCTCCCAAATCATCTCTTTTGCGACTTCAACACTGTCTCTTTTTTGCATGAAATTGAGGCCTTTTGGCACCAATTTTGCTGCTACACGACGGAAACCCAAATCATTATCCAAAATGTCTTGGCCGGATCCATAGGCAATGTTCAAGTCCTCCGCTATCTCTCTGATGGTTAATTTGCGGTTACTGACCAACATTTCTTTTACTTTATCAATGTTTTCGTTGGTTTTCGATGTCGATGTCGATGGTCTGGCACTGCGTTTATCATCTTCGATTGACTCACGACCACTTTTGAACCGCTCGTGCCACTGGTAAACCACCGGTTTCCTTACAGAATCGTTGCCGAAGCACATTTCCAAGGTTCGTGCACCATTAAATCCGTTTTTTACGCAAAATTGAATACAAATTCGTTGTTGCAAGTTGAAATCCATTTCTAAAATTGTAAAAAATCGCCAACACACACATAGATAGATATACTCTTGGCTACGTAACTTTTGCAAATGTTAAGCTATGACGCAAAGATTTAGAGGGAATATCAACAACAGATTTACCAACTTAACCAAAAAAAAAACAGAGCTCAAATCGGAACAATGGGAGCGCCACACGGTGTTGTGTTGCCGGAACTTTTGGATCAAGGTGGTATTTTAAAAAAAACTTTTCCAAGTAATGATATAAAAAATATCATTATAGAATTGTTTGTATGTACATTGAAGATATTTTCAAAATAAAACACTTGGGTTATGTCGTATGGATGTGTCTGTACCCAAATCAATTTTTTCTGGAATTTGTGTCCGCTTGTCTGTTTGTCCGAGCATTACTGAAGCGATAGTACTGGGGTTTTCATTTTTCGATGGCCCATTTATCGACTTATAAACTGTAACATGTTTCATTACGTTTGGTGCAAAATAGCCGCAGTTACAATTTAAGAAACATTTCAAAATTAGAATATTTGAAAAATTAGGCTGAGCCAACAGCTAGTGGGGAATTTTTCATTAAATTAAGCACACATTTTATTTATTAATAAAATTCGGTCTACAGCTATTATAAATAGAATACAACATCTTTCATGTGATCACCACAGCTTCTGTTGTAAGCGACCATCCGAAGACCAAAATTATCGATAACTTTTTGAAGAATAATTGGGCCAAAGACCGCAATTTCTGTTTGGATGTTATGTTTGAGATTCTGAATTGTCGCTGGGTTATTGGCATAGAATTTACCCTTCTGATAACCCCACAGGAATAAGTCTAAAGGTGCCAAATCACATGTCCTTGCTGTCCAATCAACTTCTTCTCTAACCATCCTGTTCAATCAAGAGATCAATCAGACCAAATTCATTCAATTTTGGTAAAAAAAAAATAGTCGGTTAACATGTTGCTATAACGTTCTCCATTCGCTGTATCTGTACTCCAACCACATCTTCGAAAAAGTACGAGCCAAGTACGGGCCCCCAACTCAGAATTCGCACTATACAGTGACCCCCAGAAACGACAATTTTGTTTATTTACGTACCCATCCATCCAAAAATGGGATTCTTCGGAAAAGATCAAATTTGTTAGCGATTCAACATCCAGTTAACAAATCGGCAACATCGTAGATGGTCCAAAGGCTTTAACTGTTGTGTAATTTGGATTTTACAGGCGTTCAAGTGAAGATCAACTTTTAAAATTCGCTCAATTGTTGACTTCGGCGACGAATTGAGGTGTCTGGCTGGTTTTGAACACCTTCGCTCACAGTGGTGATGTTTTGACGTGTACGTGGTGACCGAGCATGCTGATATGGAGTTTGACCCAATACCGAACCAGTGTCTTCAAAACATTTCACTATTGCATGAATTCCGCACTCACTAGGGCGATTATTTTGACCGAAAAACTCACGATTTTTACGAAATGATACTTTTACAGATCTCCCATTTTCGTAATAAGATTGAATAACAAAAATGCGTTTTTGCGTGGTAAAAGGCCCCGTGACTTAAATTACCCAAAGATTGTATGACATCTGTCAATAAGTTTACCCACATTGAATTCAGTAAATGACAGTCAATATCCACACCATCAGTTGGTTCACCCTTTACCACTATATACATATGCGTCCATATGAAAGTATATATTGTACAATATATGAACTGCACACATAGTTCAGAACCAGAGAGATGCAGTCGCTGAGCTAGCGATGCAGCCGTATGTTATTATCTGTCAAACAAGGGCCAAAAGATATCTGAAAAGCAGAGCCGTCGTTATTTTGGTGCGAATTAGACCAAGCCCATCTTTTCCACTTGGAGAGAAACTTTGAGGCTGCAGTATATAAGACGGCTAGATGCGAAATCCATAGACTTAGTGCTTAATTGACAGTCCTGAAACTGCAAGCTAAAGTTTTAGAGCTGTCTAAAAGGAGTCTAGATTCTATGATATAACTATATCAAGAAGTACAATTTCTAAGCAAATAATCTAGAACTAGCTATTATACGATTTTAGGGTAATACCTTTGTGTCTTGATGTTTTTCAGATGAAGCACTAGAAGTTCAGTCTTTTAGCCTGGGGCAAGGTTAACACCCCTTAAATTTTAAGATTATGTGTCTACAATATTTCTGATAGTGTTATAGAGCCAAAGGGTGTTACTTTCAGTGAGTCTTTAACACGTACCATAGAATGTGTTCTGAGCATTAAAAGGAATCATGGTATTCAATAAGTTCGGTTAATGCTCTTGATGGTAGTATTGATACCTAATTGTAATGAAAATGAGCTGTTGCAGCGAAGAACTTTCAGTATTCCTTATGGAGTAACTCAATTTCAAGAAATTGTCCACAGCAAACACTCACTCATTCGGAATGCTATTCAAAAAATGGTTTGGAACGCATAAAACCCTTAAGATTGCAGCGCTTGGTCTTGGTTATTAAACGTCTAACAATCGGTAGGAAACTGTTTTTGATGAAAGAGAGTTGCGTTATCGACAAGATAATTGTTCAGTAACGATTGGATCATTTTCCGGCCATTTTACCCGAATCCTACCTAATCCTCCTCTATACCCGAAGAAAATTACATTTTGGAACTACTCGCAGCTACTCGTATGTACATAGAACTAACTTATACCGTAATTTCTATTTCTGTTTAATCGCATTTGTGTGTCGCACAACTTATGTCACACTCATCGAACCATGCCAAGTAGAACAACAAATTCACCCCTAATTGATGCCCGTTAGCTTATCTTTCACTATCCTAGGAAGGACATTGAGCGACATGTGGTCTTTGACAATACAAAATGTCTCCTTGTAAATGACGCACATCCTACATCGCACATACCATATTTTTGTTGTAGCCTCTGAGTTTCTCATCAAATCACGACTCATTTGTCAGTCTGTTCATTTGGATAATTGCGTGGTAATAAACTAAATTAGCAGCAATTTACAGTCGGATAACAAAACAATGCCATGCAACCCCCTCATCTATCAACATAGTTAAATCCGCCTATTAGTTTTGGGCATGATAACGTTATGACTAATACCCTGGCTTCCACGAATCAACGATTCTCACTGAAATTCCTTCTAATGCGATCCTTTTAGAGGACATCTAATACTACTCGTACAATGTCTTGGTTTCCGACATCCCGACAAAGACAATTCCACAATTCCAAATGCCTTCATTTACACCCTTTAAGCCCGAAGGTCTATGGTATATGGTATTTCTGTCAGAAAATTATGAAAATGACATGAATGACAAAAGCCAATGGAGACATGAGGCAAAAATGAAAAATTGCCACTATAGACGAGCAAAGAAGAAGTCATCTACCCACCCAACCCTAGTCACCCCCAACACCCAACAGAGGGGTTGTAAATGAATAGTAGATGTCGAAACATTTTGAAAAGAAGATGTCGCTTAAAGTAAATTTCACCATTGTGACCACACGGCAAATGTAATTTTCAATTTAAATGCAAATATCAATTTGTCAATTTGAATATTTAGACACAAAAAAAAAAAAAAAAAAACGGAGCCAAAATAACAAAAAAAAAAGGAGAGGAATCAACAGAAAAAAATCACACAATTTGTTAGCATAAGTTTTCTCATTCTTGCCCTCCTCTAGGAGGTCCCTGTCCCAGCGTAGCAGGATAAATGATGCTGTTGCTCTGAAAGAACATCGAATGCAATTCCCACGTGACAGGAAAACGAAGGAACGCTGCAACATAAAATATTTTACCGAGTTCAAATTTTTTTCCCTTCTTATTCTCAATCTTCTTTCGTTATCCTTAATTAAGGATTCACATCATTTTTTATTGGGGGGCTTTGAATTTATTCAAAGCAAACCAAATAGCTCTCTGTTAAGGAGAATTCAAATGAGAACACGTGAACGCCAAATGAAATCCTTTGACCACAGACAGGGGGGTCTTGAGATGTTGTTTTGCACAACAAAAAAAAGTACGAGTATCTACATACAACATCTGAAGGGTGTGTTTAGCGATGAGGAAAGAAAAATTAAGCTTGATATTGTTTATGATTTTTCTTTTTTTCTTTGTTAACCCTTCTTAAGAGTAGGGGATGGAGAAATTGTAAATGGGATGGTAGGTTACACCTTCGAGTGTCATAAAAAGGGTTATTGTCCATGGAAGCCGTTCGTGAAGAAATTTTTACTTATTCAAAAAAACAAAAAAAAAAGGCTATAAAAATATAATTTCTTAATTTAGTTGTGTAATGGGATACATTTTTGACGGGTATTCCACAAGAGGCTTACCATCGTTTAACAACATTTTCGAGTAAAAAATATCGTTAGGATTTTGAGCTAATGTGGCCGTTTTATTAGCTTTTAACAGGCGTACGAAATAATTGGTAGGTGGTGAATTTTTATGACAAAATTGTTCTTGTTAAAAGGGTTTTACTTGCAGTCGATAAAAATTGTACTTTCAGAACATGACCTGCATTGTCCATTTGCTTGACGAAGGTAATCTACACATTTGTTTGAAAAAATATTTTTCCTAATTGACAACACCTCTATATTGTTGATTACCATGTAAGGTTGTTTTTTGATAGTCTTCATCTTATCTGCACTTGTTCGTAACCGGTTACTGTGGAGTAATAGTAATAGTAAGTTGAACAAGGTCGTAGTTATTGCAAGTATTTTTCTCATGCATTAGACAGGTTCTCCTTTGGTTCTTGCAAAAAATACATACCTGACAAAACTCTGATCTTCTAGACAAAATTCTTTCCTGTTTTCCAGTTATACTCGTATGTCCTCAATTGTACAAGGTGCGGCAACATAACTTGTTGGTCTTGTTCGAGAGAGAGGATCCCAAAGTTAACTTGTATTTCAGTCGTCGTCTTGCGTTGGGTTAACGAACAGCGTGCGTTTGGTTTTAGGCCCTATTTTTCCAATGGCCGCTTGCTGGTTTCAATACAGCGCGTCTTCCAAAATCACTTCAATATTGCGCTATTGGCTCCTGTCCTGGATCGAAAAACAACTCTTTTGTGGGTCATAATGTTCAAGGAAATTGGTTCTGTGCAAAAAAGAGCTGGGATTATCGGCCCATGGTTTTTCGAGGAAAATGACCAAACTGTCACAGTCAATTCAGACTGTTATATGAACATGCTCCAGGAGTTTTTTATTCCACTACTTGATGAAATGGACTTGGGGATATATGATTTTAACATGGTGGAGCAACGCCCATACTTCAAGCACATCGCAGGCTGTGGTGTGAGAGCACTTCCCAGGGCGCCTCATCTCACTGAGGGGTTATTTGAAACGGCCTGCGGGTTCACCCGATTTGACTTCTTTTTATGGGGTATTTGAAATCCCGTGTCTATACCAACCGCTCGCAGACTCTGGACGACCTGAAAGGAAACATTCAAGAAGAAACGGTCAACATACCCATCAATATGCTGGAGAGAGTGATAAGATACAGCAGAATTCGGTTCAACCAGTGTATCGACAATGGCGGGCATCACTTAGCCGATACGATTTTGGGAACTATGTAATCCACAACTTTAAATGTTTTACTTTTTAATAAATGAAAATATATTTTTATTACTCTTTATTTTATTCCATTATGTAAAAACGTAGTTATTTTGAAGTGTTTGAAAATCTGCTTATTCTATTGTAGTTCTTAGTAAATAATAGAGCAGTTTACCATATGTGTCGCCATCCTACAGGCAGATATTTTTTAATTACTTCGTTAGTGAAGTGAATTTGAAGGACCTCCTCCGTTATAGCCTCTTTTTACAACTATCAAGAATTATTAGAAATGCTGTCACGTCGATGTTTATGAGTTATGACTGCCATAGATTCAACGCGATGTATGCCAGGGATTTCGAGAGTATTGCGCTGTTGTCTACATACTCATATCATAGTATACCACGGTCATTGTGGTGAATCAAAAAACGTTGAAGTGCTGAAAATACTTTACAAAAGGTATACAACTCTGTCACGGCATGATGGCTATGACAATGATCTTATGATTAATGCAAAAAAAAAAAGCCGAAATCGTGTACGTTAACAAATAAATTGGTCATCGTTATGTGATGCAATACTTTCATTTGAAAGGCCTCAATCCAACCAGCATCAAAATAGAACTGGATTCTGGGGAAGTCTTGCTCCTTCGTTTACAACAATAAAATATTGGGTGGCAGAGTTTAAGCGAAGCCGTACTAGTTGCAAAGACGGACATCGCAGAGGTCGAACAAATGAGGTGAGTTCACCAGAAATGTCGATTGAAAGTGCGTGAACTAGCATGGTAGGCATTTCAAAAAGCTCAGTACATCGCATGTTGACTGAAAAATTGAACGTGAGACAGCTGTGCGCAAGGTGGGTCCCGCAATTACTCCCAATGGAACAAAAACAGCGTTGTAAGGATGTTTCAATCGAGTGTTTGGGAAAGTTTTACAGCAATAAGGCCGAGTTTTTGCGTCGATTCGTAACCATGGATGAAACGCGGGTCCATAACCTCACACTCGTTTATGTATGTAAATCTATCAAAATGCCATAGGTTTCCAATTTGTATGTTTAAATTCTTCATTTTCCCTTTTATAAAAGCAACAAAAATAAATTTAATGTGATCTCAAAAATTTGTTATCAAAAAAAAAAATATAAAATCTTATGCAGACCTTACAGAAAACGCAATGAAGTATGTACACTTTTTAACCAAATCAAGATCAATTCAACAATTCCACTTATTGGAAATTTCCATGTTCCCAGTTAGCAGACGTACCAGCCTGTCTTCAAAATATTCAATATTGTTTAGGGCACAAAATATCGTAAAGATATTGTCTTTTTAGCATGTGTTCGGATGATACACTTCTATTGCTTATCATCTGCTTTTAGGTTTGAAGTTACGAATTCCCAATTCATCGGCTCTACTATTACCGCAATTGCTTTAGCTACCGCCTTCTTCGCATCTTTTTTACAACCTTCAGAGTCTAACTCAGCATCTATGTATATATTTTTTCGGTTTTACCACCTATTTCCACTGTACTAAGTTCACGCTGGAAATGGTTTACTTTAGATCCTTGCCGCTATTTTCGTAGCATCGCCCATCATCTCGCTTCTTTATTGATATGGATCCGGCCTTCTGAAACATCGACCAGAGTTATTGCACCACATTTTTTCAAAATTGAACGCTAGATTTGGTCGGAAGAATGTATGCCTGGCAAATAGAACTTTATCAGGATTTTTCCGATCCACGAAAAGGAAGATTATCTAAACCACCCTAATAATGGGAGCATGAATCTCCCTAATACCCAGGGTAAGTCTTCAATTGAAGAAATATTCACAATACGGCAGATTCTAGAGAAAACTTATAAACAACGCCTGTTTATCAATTTCAATCGGAGATTTTTGATCTTAGACAAGGTGATAAGATGTAATGTGACTTCCTTGACATCATACTTGAAAAAACTGCATAAAATTCGCAAGTTAACAACAGAGGCGTAGTTCTACAAAAGTCTGTGCATACGCCATGACATTGACGTTTTTAAACCATTGCAAGCTGTCAGGTGTGTTTGCAAGTATTGGGATAGAAGCAACAAAAATGCATTTAGTTGCGGATGAGCGCAAAACTGACGAATATCGATGAATAAGACAGAATGTCACAATTGACAGCGATAACTTCGAGCTAGTAAGGAATCTTGTCTACTTCGGGTATAATGACAAATCACTATGTTTGCTATGATTGATTCCCGGAAACTGTCATGTGTTCACCCGTAACAAAGATAAGTCTGGAATACAAGAAAAATAGACCGATTCCAAAAAAAAGAAGGAAAATCTTCCCCCGAATAAAAAAAATACGAAGACAAACATAAACAGTAAGCGGTTTTAACAACGCTATAAAAGTTTCGTGGAGGTCGACGATTTATTCTTTTTTCTTTACTGTCGGTGGAGTGACCCGCTGTTTCCACAGTCCCTTACACTAGTGCGCGTCTTGCTTTTTCTCGAGATGTTCACATATACGCTCGTGCGGTCTACTAGAGTCTTTATTCACAAGCCACAAAACGCTTTTCTTATTCTTAACTACAGTACACTACACTATCCTTAACTTTGTCATTGGCAGTAACTGTGCCCCTTTCTGATACAGTCTTCTACGTCCTGTTGCTCCTGTATCTTTCTACCGTCTCCGTCATCTTTTCCGTTATCCTTTTTTATCCGCTAAAGAATCTACACTCCCGTCTCTACTTTAGTAAACTACTCTAGTTTACTTTCCTTGAATCAAAAACTCCTAAAAGGAAAATTGCTCTTCGCAGTCCAGAAATCGCACAAAAACCTCAGTCGGCCCTTGCTACTTGCTGGTTGTCATCAAAGTGACTCTCAGATCTCACGCACACATTCACATACACATTCATTTGGCTATAGTGAAGCTGACTTACGAAGATATTAGCTACAACACTAACAGGTTTTGCTATAAGGATTTATATCTCGATTCAGCCATCGTCTGGATCGCCGCCCCAAATAAAGCTAAGTATACGTACTCATAAGCATGGCTTATGCAACATTTTCCTTACAATTAATTATTTATTTTGAATGTCTATTTTATTTCTAGGCCTTTCTGCCCTCTGGTTTTATAATTTTGTTATTAGTAATTATGTATTTTATTTTACTGTTCCGTTTTATATTGTTGTTCTTTGTATTGTATGTTTCTTTGTTCCATCGTTGGGGGCTGTCTTATTTCTAGGCCATCCGCCGACATATCTCTGCTTCTCCTAGGGTGCTCCATCAATGGGGTGCTAGCTTAAAATGTAGTCGTAGTCCTTTCACTTATCGAACCTAACTTTTACACTTGATACGTCGTCGTTGAGGTGTGTTTGATTATACTGGCCATCCGCCTACTCACCACTGTTGCTCCCTCGTTGGGGTGTACTACTATGAAAGAGATCGTCGTCTCTTTCCACATCGATCACCTTGGCCTGTGTTAGCTCCATGGCTAGCAGTATCCACATCAATTGTAAGATGTGATGCTCAGGTTTTGCAACCACATCGGTTGCGGGATGTTCCTCAGCCTTAGTGTCACTTGGTTTTTGATGGGAATCGGAATAGGAAACGCCTTCCCCCACCCGTCACGTGTTGCGGCGTCCGGCTTGAAAGGACCATCCGTCCCCACCGGTCAATGGCTTTCAGATGCCTGGTGGGATGCTTCCCGTTGCGAGTCTTCCGTCTACTCTACAAGCTCCGACAGTGCCGCACCTGGCACTCCCGGTTCGTCGTGACTCTCCCTACCGTCCTTAGAGCTTGACCGACCGAACCTCCTCGTTCTCCTCTAAGGAGAAGACTGCCGTAACCCATGTTCGCTTGCCAATTGCTATACTTTTGGCCTAAGAACGAAGTTGAGTAAGGAGGCCTTATTCAGAATGACAAATGAGACTTCATATAAGACCATTATCATCCCAATTCTACTCTATGGCGCAGAACCATGGACATCAACTGAGGTGGATGAAGATATTCTCAGCCGTGTTGAAAATCGGATTCTTCGAATGCGCCAACGAGTTTTAGAGAAAGAGATATAACAGCGAACTGAACGAGCTATGCAGCAATATTGAAGTGGTCAAATAAATGAACACCTGCCCCATAAGATAACTAGAACATGTAGGGCGAATGAACACCATCGCTGAAGCCCGAATAGTGTTCGATTCCAATGCTCCAGCTTTAAATTTGGGTTAACTCGAATAATGACATCTAATTGGGGTTATAAAAGAGTTACACTTACCAATTCCTGTATCCTTAGACTAACAAAGCGATTAAGTAAAGAGGTCTTGTCACTAACGGAACTGCATAAAACCATACCTCAAACATTCCAATTCGGAAACCTTGAAATGAATCCATACAGTTTTGAACCACATAAACTGCACTAAAATCAATTTTATAATTTTTCTAAGAAACGCGAGCAATTAAAGAAAAAAACAGCCAAAAGGTGTGTACTCATATCTCACTAATACTCTGGATTTTATTTTTAACTACTTCCCTTTAAATTGTTAAAGAGCCATTCTTAAAGCACCTACTTTAAAAGTAGCTAAGGGCACATTATCGATGTTTCAAAACTCGAAAACTCTAAAACAACTTTCTTAGAACAAAAACAAGAATCGGGTGGTAGGGTGGAAAAATCGACCAAGAAGAAAAGGAGAGAGAGAGAGAAAGAGAGATAGAGAGAGAGAGAGAGAGAGAGAGAGGGAACGAGAGGAGAAAAAAAAAAGAGAAAACTTTTGCAAAATTTTTAATTTTTATCGAGTTCAGGGTAAAGCATTCACCCCTAAACTGAACGCGTCACAACGTCCGCCTTCAAAAACTTAACTAGGTTCGCAAATGAAAGTTGTGAAAATTATTCAAACTTTCCCGACTTTGGCGAAACTTTTTAAAACATTTCCGGTTTCCAATACATATACATAAGGCAAACGCAAAGCGGCAAAGTCAGAAGCAACGGCAAAAGCAAAAGCAAAGGCAAAGGCAAAGGCACACCTCTACATTGCACAAAACTTTCGCTCTTCCGTTAACTTTGCCGCCTATTCCCCAAACTGGGATAAAATTATTTTCTAACACCAAGTCTGGGAAAGGATTTGTTGTTTTCCTTTTTTTTTGTTTCTGTCTTAATTTTTCGTTTTTATTTTTTATTTTTTCGATATTTGTTGCCACTTTTTGACAAAACTCAAACTCGATACATTACTATTGTATCTAAGTGATGGGCTTGTGGAAGGCAGCCTCAACCCATTCCGATTCATCAAAAAGAAGGGCGGCGGGACAGCTAAACTTCGCTTATGCCAAAGAACGAGTATTTAAACAATTTTTGGAGTGCTGCAACGACTTTGCTACAGTTTAGGAGTCATTAATCTGCTAATAAGCAAACATTGAGCAAGTTTTGCCGGTATTTGAATATATGTATGTGGATACACGTAGATACTTGTATTTTCGCCGTATATGAAATAGGGAAACAACATTGCCGAAACTTTTGATTTATTCTAACCCTGTGTTGTTGTGATTGCTGGGTTTTTGCCTTTTCTCGATTTGTTATCCCCGTATAAACTGCCGCACCAACACTTGTTGAAAGTCAAGGGTAAAAAGTTGATAACCTTGAGCCGAGAAGTTTGTCTCTTTGGCACCTCTCCCACCATCGCCGCCCACTGTATCCAGCATTAAAGGATCGGAAGGATGATTTTAAAACAAAACCTGTTTAATTCTCGTCCAAGCTCATTGGCGGTGGTGATGGTGACTGTTAAGTCCTGCATGGGGTGTGTCCTACAATTCTTAAATTTCACAGCACCGAGACGGGGGTAGCAAAAAAAAAAGAACTTTGATTTTTAATGTGAAAAGTGTGTGCAAAGTTTTACCCGAAAAGTTTTATTCTAAGTTTGGCAATTATGTATTTTTTCTTTCTTGTTCTTCCTGTTCTTGTTTTAGCCATCTTTGTCTGGCGGGTTTGAACTCAGCTATGTACGGATACGTACATATACTCGCATTTGTAGGCTGGGAAGACGCGGCTATGTATTGTCTGACAGTTAGATGGCTGCGGTGGCGGTAAGAAGAACAACAGGCAAATTAGAACATGAAAAGTTTGTTCAGCAGCAAGCCTTAGTCTGTTGTTCAAAACAGTGTTTGACCCAGTTTTCGGTACAGTTTTTGGGACGAAAAGTTTCCGGCTAAAGTTAGCGCTGAAAATCGATGGTTGCGTTATCATTACTTTTTGATGTTGGGTCTTTAACTCATGGAGTGTTTTATTATGAATCTCTTTAATTAATGGACCATCCTGGCTTTAAGACGATAGGATTTGCGTTTAAAAAGGCAGAGTAAATCTGTTAATCGGACGGACCTTAAATTTTTTTAAAACTGACCCTACAGTCGTCAACATAATTGTTCTAAGAAAATGATAAGGTTGGTGATGAGTATAAAGCCACAGGCACATTATTGTTTTGTTTGTATTATGGTATATTGTGTGATGGCATTATTATTTGGCTATGCACGTACAAGTGTTGTGCAAAGGCCAGTATTGTGTTACGTAAAACAGACATTTTTGGAAACAGCTTGGTTTCAATACACTTTTCCAGTTTCGAAGCACTTTTTCCACTCAGAACGAGGTAGCTCCAAAACATGCGTTTTGAAAGTATCAACCGATTCTTCATGCATCAGGAAACGTTGACCTAGCACTTAATTTTTGATGTGTGGTAATAAATGTAAGTCATTGGGTGCCAAAGCAGGGTGGATGATCCATCAATTCGGTGTTTGGAGTGCTCAAAAAGTCTCTTGTTGGAGCTGACCTATGAGAGCTCGCTTTTGCTTTCTCATATTTCTCCAAAGTCTTCTGGCAAACAAATGGTGGTGTATCATTCCGAATTGACCGTTCTAATGACTCGGTGGTGAAATGTCCGGGTTTTCCGAAGAAACAGACGCCCAATTGTTTCCTTGCCTTGAAATACCCATACAGTCGGCTACTGTTTAGTTTCGGGCTTATATGCCCGATTGGATCTAGATTGGACGCCTGCCACGATCTTATATGTATTGTAGAATCCATAGGAATCCACTGACATAAAAATAACAAAGGGAGCTAAGGCTGAATATGTTTATACAGTTTATAAACCATCGGGATTCAGAGTTAAAGAATCCATTGAAGAACTTCGAAATAATCTCGGACAAATAGTAAAAAAGAAGAACAGAGATATTGTTACGATGAACGACAGGAATGCTGATTTCCAAAATATTCATGCAGATCAGGTGAAAAACTACCATAAAATGCTTGCATCTAATAGAATGATTAATGTTATTATTAAAAATACTAGAATAGATCGATCACGTTGTAGTAAGCATATCAGATGATGAAATGTTCTCAGCGGTTATGGAGAGTAATATATCCGACCATTATCCTGTGGTGTTTGGTACTTGTGGTAAAATTGAATATTCTCTGAGTGCTGTCAATGATAAAGCTTCGTTAAAACAGACTGATGGATGAATACATTCAAGCAATAAACTGGAAAGCAGTTCTGAATGGCAATCATTCCTCCACATGATCTACAGTAATTTTCTTAATAAATTTCAAGATATACGAGTATACAAAAAATCGGTTTCAAATGAAAAAATAAAACAGGAGCTAAATGCCGGAATAATCAATGGACCACAGCCAGTCTTTGCGAAAAATCAAGACACAGGGATGAACTCTACCGAAGATGAAGAAACAACAGACTTAACTAATCTTACGCGGTTGAGTCTAAGAAGATTAGAAACAAAGTAAATAAGCAAATTCTGATACAAAATTCATCCAGACAAGGAAAGACCAAAACAAAATCAAGTGTTGAAGAAGTCATAATGAACAATTTTCCATCTTACAACTTGATCAAACAATTATACCGATCATTCTAGCAACCAAACTCTTCGAATAGTACGCAATTGTGACACCATAAAATCAAATCATCTTAACAAATTTCTGTCCACCTCAATCTTTATAAAAGAAACTGAAATTGAAGATGTGCGCTACATATTACAACATCTATATATCAATCCTGACAGTTATCGAAAAGTGTTTTCATAACTTTGCTGAACGTCATTCCATCGTCCATGAAAAGCAATATAGATTACAGAATTTGTTAAGATTAAAGACGTCTTTAGTAAAGAGACAGCAGTATCCTTCGGCGCCCCACAAGGATCCAAACTAGGCCCTCTGTTTGCTAACGAGTTATTTTCCACTTGCTTTCGCAGACGATTTCGCAATAATTGCTAAACATAGAAACCTTGATAAGGCTGTTAGATGGTATCTTGATAATGGTCTCATCCTTAGTGCATCAAAAGCGAAATAATTGCACATTCGTGGACCACACCACAAAGCTATTGAATAAGGAATCCGCCTGAAAGGCAACATAAGTATGTCAAGGAATACTTTCAGGTCAAAACATTGAAATCGTTGAACACTACAAATATCTGAGACAAGCTTCGCTCAAACCTGAAGAAAGCGCTCTTTGCATCAATCGACGCAACAAGTCCCAAACGAGGTTTATTATGTCCTCTTAGCTGATGTATGGAAGTCTTGCATGGGGAAACTCGTCAAAAACGCATCTCGACAAAATAAAAAGGCTTCAAAACTTCATCCTAAAGACGATTGATAGGAGGAACTTTGTCACAGCACCAGCAAGTAAACCCTTTAAGGTAAAGGGGGTTCAGCAGAGATTCAAAATGATCAAAGCTCTTGAATACCATGATAACACCAGATTTAGGAGGCCTTTCGACTATCAAGTGAATACAAGCAGGCCCAAGGAATGCTACAAGTAAATGAAAAGAATGCTACAATAGAATTCAATCCCGAATGAAATTCCACAGACGTTAAGAAACATAGCAAATATAAAAACCCATAAAAACCCATTAAATGAGTTTTTTTTTGTTTCTTATGTGAGATAAAACAAATTTATTTTTTGTATACATTTGGTTTGATATACTATGAATTAATTGAAATTATATTTCCCTTATAAAGAGAAATTAAAAATAATATTTATATGTAATGATAGCTTTCAAACTGACATTACAACTATAAAATTCAAGCTTATGTAAAACAATCTAGCCTTGCAAAATTAATCTTCTGGCGTATATGCGCCAAAAGGCTTCCCGGAAAAAAGTTGTATTTTACAAAATTTTATAGACGATGAGCTGAACAAATAATAATAAGTAAAGGCTATTAGCTATAATAAGTTTGAAGCACTGCGATCAGATTTTTTCAACATTCCTTTAGACCAATCGACACGATCCGTGTTTTGCGCGATTATCAAATTATGCAGTATGACCCAATGTTCATGCAATATTCCTTGTATGCGAGCGAAATTAACGATCAAGCATGTTTCAATTTCGCGATAATTCACATGATATTCTTGTAATATCAGTGAACCCACAGCATCGAAGTTTTCTGGCATAGCAACCCGTTTTTGACGACCTTCCTGGAATGGACGATGACCACGATTTAATTCTGAAAATCAGCGAAACGCTGTAGCTCGGGATAGTGCTTCATCACCAAATGTCGAAGTGAGTTGACCAGCACACTGCTGTTGATTTAGTCTGTGTCAAAAATCATAGCACGAAAATGTTCGCGATTTAATTCCATTTTTTGGCTGGGATGAATTTTTCAAGTCTCTGTAAAAAACGCAAATAGCACTCGTATGACAAAACGTTCTGAGCACGTGTACTATTAAAAACGTCAAACTTTAAGATGCTGTAAGCAGATTTGAAGTGTCTACACCTATTTTTTTATATCCCAAAACTTAAATAGCAACCTATTAAAAAACAATTAAAACCAGATTCTCTTTTTCTAGCACGAAATAATTGATCTTTATTTTGTTTAGATCGAAAGCCGATCTTAAAACTAAAATTGGGTTGTTAAACGCATTGCCCATAGCCCTCAATGGACTCCGTGCCGATCGTGTTTTTGGTGCTTAACATTCGTCAACTTGTTAATTCTCTTTAATTGAGCTTCATCGTAAAAGTCCGTATTGGGGTAATATTTTTCCTACTCCGGCTCTGGTGTTCTATATAGTCGTTGGAAATGTCGTTCAAACGACACGAACCATTTCCATGCTAATTGAGCCATATACCAAAGTATTTAGCTTCTCACCACCAATGGCAGACAATGTAGTTCTTCAAGATCGTTTCCGACATTTGAAAATTGGTTTTAAATTTTCAACCGTTGCAATAGCGCTTAATATTATTAAAGCCAAGCTGCAAAAAGGTATTGGTGACCTCAACTTTAAGACTTGATCTGTACGCCACAAAATTGTTTGCCAACGCCGTTGCGATGTTTATCAGTATCAGATAAATAAACTCACACTGTTGTTACAATTAAAAATGTTCGCATTGGAACATCTAAAAAAATACCCACGGGCCGGAGCCCGTGGCGAACAACCAACCGTTCGTTCAAATAAAACGCGTACTTTTCCTCAACTATCACAAAATAGAACTTTATTTGATTCCTCCAACTTATCCTACTTTACACCTTCGTATCATCGTATAGTGTTTATAGCGCGTGCAAGCGTTTTTGGTTGCATCAGCAGTTTCCTAATTTAAGTTGTGATAAACGATTATTCGTTTCTGTCACATGCTTCGTGCTACAGAACGTACCTGGATTTTTATCGTAAACCACCTGTCATGTAGACTTAATGTTTACGAGGTGCCCATACACCCATAGGGAGCAAGGATACGCCTTGCCATCGCTCTCCATCAATCCTTTGATACCAATTCGGAACTGTGTTGGAGGCACAGTTCCACCCTTGGTATCAGTCGAGGCCGACCTAAAACCTCTTGCTGCTCTTAGGGTCGCAGCACCCAGTACTTTTTTGCAACTCTACAATGGGTTAGACTTCGTGCTTCGTGCTACAGCGATGGTGGTGGTACAGGTGGTGAAATGTCTAGAAGTGCATGTGTGAAGCCAAGGTGACTTCTAGTCTTTCAACTTGTAGAGTCGCCGTACGTTAATTTTACCAATTTTTTTTATATCAAAATACAACTTCCGATTCAATAAATACCCACAACCTCAGGCCGCAACGATCACCTTGCGAATGATCAGTAAATCGAAAACGGAATTAGCGTTGGTTTTGTATATTCGCAGGCTACCAAGGTATTGAAGGTAATCTTACGTCCGAAGATTTAAACGGAACAAATGCTAATCTAAATTTCATTGCAGCTTTATGTAGGAAGAAGCAAAGGACCCGTCAATACCTTAGTGATCCAATTGACTGTGCTGCATTTAGGTCCATTATGAATTTTAATTCTCGATGTTGAATTTTATCTAGCAGTTGTAAAGTGGTCCTGGAGCAATGTACTCTAATTTTATGTTTATATTGCACATTTCTTACAAAGTTTACATATTTTTTTGAAAAAACATCTTTTAGAAAACAACGAGAATTGAGTTAAAATCAAAAATTGTTATTCCCGATGTACGAGCATGTTGAGTCCTCAGTAAATTAATAATTTTATGGGCAGTGTGGCACGTAGTACCAAATGTGCGAGTGCACAAGCCCATTGGACTAAAATGAGCCGCTTCACTTAACACGACTTAAAAAAAAATAATGTTCGATTCCTATCTGCTCAAGATTTAAGTTGGCGAACTCCTATAGCAAGCTTTGTTCTCTGGACTTTAGTTCCTTCACCAACTAGATTTCATACAGGTGTAAGCCGAAATATTTTAGCGGAAAATCTATATGAATACATATTGGAAGGATATTCTCTTCCCAATCGCTGTTTTTTCGGCTTTAAACTACAAATAAGCAATAAGACCTTGCCAAGAAACGCAGAAGAGTTATGTGTTATTCAATTAGCCATATTAGGGGATACATGCAGAGCAAATAAATATCAATGCTCCAGACCGAAGAGTTTTCGATTCCAATTCGGAGGAACAACGTAATAGAGAAAGACTTTGTGTTCACAAGCGGAAGTGGACATCAACCAACTTGGAGTTCCCAAAGGGAAATAGGTTTCACTCTAGTAAGAAAGGACAAAAGCCAAATTGTTGCCATCTACACCAAATTAATTCAGGATCTTCCGCGACATTTTCACTTACAGCTTTCTGTAAGCACATTATGTTGACTGTGAGACTGTGGCAATGTATGTGACATTCGCAATAGGACGTAAAGCGAGTTCATTTATCCGCTTATGGATGTCAAAACATTCGCGTAATTTTCTAAACGTTTCACGAATTGAAGACGTAGAGAGAAGATCCGCTTTTTTAGTAACGGTTTGTATAAATACGAATTTCTATCTAGTCGCCTAGAATCCTAAAGAGTAGGATTGAGGAAAACCCTACTCAGTAGTTTTGTCAGCAGAGGACCTATTCAGAAAAATGCACATGTTGCATCTGTACTTGCGAATTTCTATTTGTTAAGAATATTAGATATTCTTGTTGCTACGAGAGTGATTCAGATCGCATTGAATATTCGGCGAATTCAAGGGCAGGTATGAGACAACCTGAAATCGTTTAACCAGCTTCGAACTGTGGATCAATCTGATAAAAAAAATATATATAAACTGTCGTCTCGACAATCCGTAGTTGACCAAGGCCTAGTCTTTTCCACAAACTGCCCCCGTTGTTCACTTTATTATTTTCTATTTTTGCTGACTTCGGATGGCGATGGAGTGAGATATAGTTTTCTGTTGTCCCCTAAAAGGGTGGTGATGTTTTTTGTTGGCCGAGTTCTAGACCCAGATGCACTTGCATATTTGTCACCAAACACTGCAGGGTTACTACACCGGCGAAAATTGAATAGAGATAATTGAGAATTTTCCAATAGGTATATCACGAACTATTTTGGAATAGTCTGTAAAAAGCACGTTAGAGTTTCGGTGAGCTTCAAAATCGTTATATTTGAAAAATTGTTCGAAACTCAAAACATTTTTGGAGGATAAAGCTTTAAAATAAAGTCGTGGTACTAGCTAGGAAGATAAATTTATGCTTATACTCGTATTGCTTAAATATGATTTCGAACATATGCGCGCAACAACTGGCTCGAATAAAACGCCACCAAAAAGTCAAATTATTTTGAGCAGCTGGAGACGTACATACTCGTATATCGGTAACAATGTGACTAACAAGTCCATCAACTGGTTCTCGTCCCCAGTTCATCAGAGTAGACTAGCGATTTCGCATACCCCCTAAGAAAAATCACACCATCTTGGAGACTAATGCGAGATTTTGCGCTTATCAATTGTTTCCTTCAATAAATTGACTGCGGTATGTTTTGTCATCTTCACTAAACCACAGACTCGAACTGTACAGGGTTATTAGGATAAAAGAATTGGTTCTGCGGTCTTATGAGACCAACACGATAGAGGAAAACGAACGAAGTTCAAACGAGCTAGAAATAAATGCAACTTCTTTCTCATACGTGGGAAACTTAAATATGACCACATTCGGAAAAGTATCTTACAGTTCACCAAGGGTAGTAGATATTTTTGGTTTTTTATCAAAAATATAGAAAGTTGTGCCTCATTCTCCATACCAACGCATATTTATAATGACATTCCAGCTGCCAGCTCTTCGGACAAGGCAAATATACTAACTGCATATCTTGCATCCAACTCAATGCTTCCAGATTATACATTATCTCGGCCTATACTTGGCCGTTTCGAATTTATAATGGGTCGAATCCGGTTTCGCATTCGTGTACTCGTAGTACTCAAAGGTCTTAATATACACAAACCTACTGGTCCACATTGTTTACATTGCCTTCTTCTGAAGAGGTATTCTTCCACGCTGGCAAAACTACAGAGTAAATATTTTCATCAATCCTAGTCTTTAGGGCTCTTTTTGATGGAAACAGCACTTGTTCAGCTTCTTTTCTGCCCTCCTACAGACCCATTGCCTTTACGTCCCTTTTTTTCAAAGTTATGAAAACGGTATCATCAGCTCATGAAATATTTCTAAACACGAAAACTTCTCAATGACCGGCACTCCATTGATGATTTTCGGGCATGTTTCACCGAAAATTATAACCATGGTCTACACCAATTTAGCGAAAGCAACATAGTTCACAGGCATTTACTGAGTTTAGCTCCAAGGTCTTTTTTCGAATATGCGTGTATTTAGGTTCTACGAACCTCTTTTTCAATGGATTAGTAATTACCTTTTCGATTCAATTCAATTCAAGTTGTCTTAGACGGTTTCAAGACTGATATCTACAAATTAAATGCTGATGTTCCACAGGGATCTATTCTAGCCCCGAAACTACATATTTTACATTCTCATAAATGATCTTATTATGTGTTTTGTTGACAGCCTACGTTGGAATGACCACATATTTAGTGCGATCAAAAATGCAGCGAAATGTATAAGTTTCCTGAAGCGATGAAATAATTTTACACGCCTGATCGGGAGTCAGGTTCCCCTAAGACATCTCTCATAGGCGACGTTTATATTGCCCAGTCAATTAAGACAGATGTAATGTCGTTTACCTTTTCTTGTTCTCGCACTATTTTCACCGAATTCGGAATATTAATATACATACATATAGCTCTATCTTAAGAACATCACAAAAGTTAGGTCGGAGGACACAATAACCGACTAAGCAATCTCGAATCCACACAGTGAAGCATTGATTCATAAATACGAAATTCTTTACTAAGTCGTGGTCCATTACGTCTTGTTCATATCCCTTTTAGGCGCTAGAATTGAGATTGTAATCATTTGGACTTGGACTCACGAGGTCCTAAATATTCTGAAGCCGGATTATGTTTGAGTGAGATTCATAAACAAAAACCATATCAACTGCAATATCCTTATTACAATTAAAGACCAATAAAATACATTCAACTTCATAAATATAATGTTAACCCTGTTCGTTTGATACTAGAATAATTCCCATACCAAGGTATGCTCTGCATGGCTAACACTCCGAGTCAGTCAATAACCTATAAAATATGATACAGCGGCACTTGAAAGCAAAACAAATCAACGGATTAGATCGCATGAAACAGATATGCACACCGTTAGCAAGAAGCAGAAAAGCAGTCAATGAATTCAAAAACCCGCATTCAAATTTCCAACTCAAGTATCTATTCACATGAGTACTTTATGTCTGTATATACAAATTTCTGTGATTAAATTTTTTCAGTACGATGAAAACATTAAATTTTCCGCTGTCAATGCTAATTTTCCTTCATCATTAACATCACATAAATAACAATTTCCAACCTCATTTGATAATGATAATGTACTTATCATTAAAAGCTTATTCACCTCAAGACCTCAGCACTATTTCAGTGTCTCAATGCGCTGTAATGCATTTTTGCTTGGTGTTCGTAGGTAGTCCTAGTTTTTGTTTGCCTTGTCGTGACATCAAAAATTAGCACGAATCAGCGGCACTAATGGGACCAGTTTGCGACCGGTACAGAGATTTCAACAATACCGCGCATTAAAAAATTCACTATAAATTCGCATTAAATCTTACCGCCAACTGACATTCAAGTAGACGACGACGGACAATTACAATAACGACGACAGGCAAAACGACGAAAACCGACAACAACAACAACAACGACGATGACGACGACAACAACTTCGCCGATATTACTCGGAATGGTGATGAACACCACTGCAGGGGCGGAATTAAACAGAGGGTGAGCTGATTTTGGTCTGAGAGCACATTTACTAGAGTAATGCTTAAGTCGGCCGACCAAGCAATGCGTTAACCCTCATTTTTGAAAGAACAAAACAAGGGGTTGCATTCGAATGACGACAAAATTCCTTGGTGGCTAAATTCAGGGTTAAAAGTCTTATTCTCATTTTATGGTAGAGGTGGAAACTAGGTACCCTTTCTGGCTGATGGTTAAAGGGTTGCATGTTGTCACGTTATTTCTCGGTGTCTACTGTTGGTAATATATCTTACGGAAGTCTTCGTTACCCTTATAAAGCAATAAAAAGGATTTCCGTTTTACTATGATTTCTTGTCGAATACACAAACTCTTTGCCCAAGGAACTACCCCTTTCGAGAGCGGTACGAGTTTTCGTTCGTATACCAGTAGCCGCCTTAAGGGTTACAAAAAGGCCGAAAGGCAAAAATAAGAAAAACACAGAAAAAAAAAAATAAAAAAAAACGAGTTGTGTGTAGTAATCGATTAATTCGATTTAGATTGAAATGATGGCTTTGAAAACACGTTGAACGAAAAATTATTTATTGATATATTGTTTTATATTTTAGTAAGGATACTCTTACTCTGCTCTTGCTCGTCCCTGTTTCTGTGCTCATTCGTGTTTTTTTCTTGTGAAGGGGATAATCGTTTACTTATTGAGATCTGGAGTGAGCGGGTTCTTTATGGGTTGTTTTGGTTGTTTTTTATGATTTTGTTTAGGCACTTGCTTTGAGATATCCATGAATCCGTGTGTCCTTGACATATATTTGATATATCGGGTTATTCGATATTTTTTTCTGTTTTTGTTTTTTTTGCGACGAGGGTTTTCAAATTGAATACATAGGCTGACAGTTCATTGGATTGGAATTTATTACTTAATGTATTGATAAAGTGTAGAGACATGATATCTTTATTAGAAGTATTTCCACTTAAGTACAGTTACAATAACTTTTTTTAGTATTCAGATTAATTTGGTGTGATTTTTACAACTCAACCTAGTGATAGCTACAGAGCATCTTGCTGATTGACTGTAATAAAAATTATCTCATTCTCCATCGATATTGCTCTGAAAGAATGTGCTCCTCTTATATTAAATATATGTTCCATCGATATCCCTCTTAAAGGATGTGCTTATTTTGTGTGAAATACTTTCAAAACTCACAAAGCCTCCGCACGGAATTCCCTTTATTGTGAAAGGTAGGCTAAGATACAAAGTGGGCTTACGCGACTGCTACAATGCAATACAAAACTATGAGAACCTCAAACAATTTTATCTTTAAAAGTGTCCCGTGATCGACAGGTCAAAATAGATCGATTTTACCTCACAAAAGAATAGGAATTCTATCAAAAATAATTTCTTAACTGCTCTTGACTTTCTACAAACTAAAGATCGTAGTACAGATGCTCTAAGTACATACTTGAATTTTGGTAACTTTACCAGATGGGATTGAAAAATCTGCTCCTATACAAGAACAAGAGAAACGTGCATTGCCATAAGTGTGGCTTCAGTGGAAGCAGAAAAGTAGAGATTTCACTGCGGATTAGTCCTCAATTATGAACTGTATGCATAGTATATACTATATTAGTAAAAACTTACCAATGTGTCCGTTTTAATTCAGAGGATTGACACGCGATCAGAGAGATATCTATGTTAAACCATGTTCACCAGACTGCGTACATCAAGAAACCAACAAATTCGGATACATTCAAAGAAATCTCTTGTATAGTGCAGAACACCTGTCTGCATCACTACAGTCCGCAGAGAACATAGAAGAGGCCTAGTTTCAGCTCAATGAATCTATTATATCATCCCTCAGTAATAGTTGCGAGGGAAAATTTGAAGATATATTCAACTAGAATAGTTATGCAGAATGGGTAGAAAACATTTTAATCAAACTAAACGCAAGAGTTGATGGGGCTCTTACAGAATCACATTAACCAAATTCAACATAGAGTTGAGAAAATCCAAGGAAAAATCTTTGATAAGAACTGAAATAGACTAGATTAACTCCTGATTATCGCAGGTTTCCAAAAGGTGCTCTCTACCGTCCCTTCTATTCAGATGATACATTCACATCTAGTCGAGAAAAAATCCTACGAATTCTACTTGAGGTATACTTCCCAAACTCGACTATTATTCATTATTCAATATACCCCAGATGTTAGTTATGAATCTAGTATCGGTCATAAAGATAGCAGAACCAATCATCCTGTCTGCAAAACTGTTCGGCCTACGCCCAGACATCAATTACTGTCTCTCTAGGCTAAAGGGTCTACACAAAGAGGTGTTCTTTAACCCTTTCTGTGGTCACTTGTCATCGACGACTTACTATTCGAACAACAAAATTTAGACTACAAAGCAATTGGCAATGCTGATGACTTGGTTATCACCGTAAAAGGTAAACAACCGAAGAAAACTCGCTATAAGACGCAAAACTTCTAAAAGTAGTGACTGATAAGACGTAGGGGCTATCACCAAGGAAGGCCCTTCGGATCTACGCGGCTATAATAAAGCCAATTATATCATATGCGTTGGTTGTCTGGTGGAACAAGCTTTTAGGAAAATGCGTCACTGCTGATTTTATCAGACTCCAAAGAGCAATCTCTCTCATCTACATGGTGGTTTTCCTCAGCACGCCTAAATCTGCTCTAGGAGCACCGATCAATTATTCTCCCCTTGATATTCACATCATGGGCTGCATTCTCAAAGCTATCTTTCGTTTGAAGAGAAGCGGTCTTTGGTAGAACATGCACTGGAGCCTTGAGGGTCCTGCATGCCGACTGTAGTACGGACGAGGCCCCCGCTCGATTATCAATTAATGGAATTGTCCAATAAAAAGCGAGGGTAGAAAAACGTTGGTCTTATCGTAATACTTTTTAGATTTTAACGTCACTGGTGGTTGCTACGATTTGACCAGCACGTCACGGACAGCATGTTTGATGCAATGTCACCAGAACTCCTGTTGCTGCAAAAATACGAAGTCGACTTATGCTGGACAAAATCTCAGCCAGGAAAAAAATGTCGTCGGCTCTTCACGGATTGCTCCAAATATCGAATTAGGATGCAGAGCTGGTGTCTTTCCACTCCTCGTTAAGAAAACGTATGGGTGTCTTCCAAGTGGAGATATACACAACCATGATGGCAAGGAACTTCGTTCTGAAGTTCCGGTGGAGGAAGCGAAGCATTTGCATCTGTAGCGACAGCCAAGCTGCGCTAAGAGATTTGCTAGTTCGAGAATGCAAAACTTCACGGAGCGCAATCTGAAGGCTGAATTCGCAGAGTCTCGTCTGGATCCCAAATCACAATGAGATCACCCCAAATGAAATCCCGATTGACTTCCTAGGCCAAGCTCAGAGGAGTTTTCAGGTCCTGAACCTTCTTCTATTGACAGTTGGGCTGAATCTCTCCAGTTTGCCCGCAGACCAAGCGAATATTTCCCGACGTCGCTAAGAGGTCACCGGCTATCTTGATGTCTCTCAGTAGGAAAGACTACAATCTGCTTACTAGCATCGTTACAAAGTACTACGCTTTTGCTTAGAACTTAAGTGTGCTGGGCATAAGTGATACAACATCCAGCGATGCTTGCTATGAAAGCAATGACGACAATGCGGGGCATTACCATTGTGAATGTCAGATTTATGCTGAAATAAGCCTGTTGGTACTGTCCGCGCTTAAACACTGCAGTGTTTACTCATATTTCTTCGAAAAACTACGAAATTTGTGCGAAAGGAACTGACAAGCAGTGCAATGGACTAGTTCTTTGCCTAAGTGCTCTATTCCTATAGAAATAAACATACACAAGTACTTACTATACGTTGAAAATATTATTTTCTGTGCTGGGTAAGTACTTAAATATGTAAACATGAAAACTTACAGAAAGGTATAATAAAATAAAAATTAAAATGCAAGATACTATTAATAATTAAGGAATTCATTTAATTTTTATGAATTCAAAAAAACTTGTCCTAGACAAAGGGATCCGAATACTTTTCTTTTTCCAATATTTCAGAAGTCAATATACAGGTATTCAAAATTTACGATGAAGCTTATAAAAGTGTAAATGTGTTGTTGAAACTCTTATACTCGTACATATTTTTGGTAATCATATTTCAGGTCATTCCAATACGTGATCCAGAAATTGGATTTATTAATTTTGTACATATGTACTCGTACATATACCATATATACCGACCCGGCTCGCACTAAGCCAAGACTGCCATAGGGTTTAGCAATGTTGCGCTGTCTATTGTTTTGAACCCTCTCGTATGTTTTTTAACAGTATGCGAATTTATTTCTAGCGATGGAATAAGTTCTCCTTTCACTGGTTAGACATCTGAACGACTTTTCACATTTTATTGAACAAAATCGCGAGCTACTTAAATCTAAGATTTTCGATTGTCGCTCATATTTCTGAGAGGATCTAACCAGGCCCGACTGTACGCGTCAGGTTCACTTTATATACGCTGAATTCGGCTTTTTTAAAATCTGCCATTTCCTGTTCTTCCTGAGCGATATTTTGCAGAAATTTCTCTTTAAGTAAAGCGTTAGAATACTCTATCCACCTATTGAAGATTCCTTTGTTTTTCGATAGCAGACATCCCAGTTTAACTTCCATATCCCTTTTGCCGTGATAGAATCTCTTGCAAATGTTGTTAAAAATTTTAGTCCATTTTTATCTGTTTGGATGTTACACTTCTTTTGTTTGTAAGTTGTAAAATTACCGCAGGTTCGTAGTCTAATTAAACCCTAACTCTACTTCCGCTGTACTTAGTCCATTCTTGAAATATTTACGTTTTGTTCCTTTCTGCAATTTCTATCTCATCGTTCCACTACCACGTTTCTTTACTTATGTTGAGCCGACCTATTGAAATACTGAGCAGAATTCTGCATCTTCTTCGAAGGTGTCCGACATACGTTGTACATTAATTCATAATTCTTTATTTGATGTTGGTTTTCTTTGGCAGGTGTTGGTTTGCTAGTGGTTGGCCTAAGATCGTTTTTGAATATTTTACTCAACGCATAGATGGTAATTTATCTGGCTTTTTTCTTGCTTTGTGTTAGTTAGAGCGAGTGCTTCGCGTGAGTTTAGTATACCTTCTCAGTCTTGGTATTTGTAATTCCATTTCCAAAAGTGCTCATTAAAATTTCCACCCATGAAAAGCATTACTTCCCTTGATACCTGATTTAAAAGTACTTCAAAGTCGAGCAGAAATATTTTATTTTTTATTGCATAATGCCTACTTTCTGCAAGTTCGCGTTCCATTTTCAATTATCAATTTGTTGCCATTATGCGGTGGCTAATCTTTGATAGCCATACGATCTTATCTGATCTCAGCTTTCAAGATGACGGAAATTTCGTTCTTTAAAAATACATTTTAAACGCTTTCTTTTGCAAGTTTTAGTAGCTGGTTTAGTTTTCCACATTTTGCCACTTATCATATATCAATAATACGTTTCCTAGTTCGAAATTTTTGTCCGTCTTATTGACGATGCTTCAGGTTGCGATACGTAGTCTTCATTTAGCAGCTGATACTCATGTCTTTCGTTCTGAAATTTGATCTTAACTAGAGTTGACTTGCTATTCATTGCGTGCATTGAATCGTTAAAAGATTATAAAAGTTATAAATTCGTAGTATTAGATATTTGTTACCAAATTGATGGTTGCTTCAATTTCATTAGTCAGTATTAATAGCCCTTGTATTGTATGTGGTCATGTTATAAAGGCTATGCTTGCTGATTAATCTGTAGAAGATAATTTTGTTTACTAATTTTGACATCACGCCCCGCGAGTACACTGCCGCTACGACTTTCTCCTGTACAGATTCGTAATGTGTTCACTTACCTGGCAGATCTGGAAAGCATTGTCTGTAAAAATGCTAAAATAAGCTCTAATATAGAGCGAGGCTGTAAAGCAGATATAGGAGATTTTAAGGGGTAACCAGATAAGAACGATAGGAAGAAAAAATTAAATAAAACAACAACGGTGTGAGATATAAAATTGATTCTGACTTTATTTCGAAGCTACATTCATGCCATTATGTATGGAATGGCTGTGTCCAATATATGGGGCTATATTCCGACATTAGCGTGTCCAATGTTGGCCTCGAGCTCATCCAAAGTAGTTGGCGGTAAACTCAGACTAAGGACTTGACGTATACCTAGAAAAAATAATCAAGTGGTGTCAAATCGCATGATCGCGGCGGCCAATTGATGAAAGCTCGGTGTGAGATGACCCAGTCGCCAAATTTCTTTTTCACAACTTCGAGCGTTGCGTCGCTTGTATAGCATGTAGCGCTGTCTTATTAAAACCATAGCTCGGATATATTAATGTTGTCGAGCTCCAACCACAGAAAGTTGCCTAACATCGCTCTATGCCTGAGGCCATTGACGATAACAGTGACTCCTTCCTAATTTCGAAAGAGATATGGTCCGATGATGCCACCATTCCATAAACCGCACCACATAGTCAATCTTTGTGGATGCATTGATGCTTGGCCGAACCCCTGTGGATTGTATTCGCTCCAATTATGGCAATTTTGCTTGTTGACATAGCCGCTGAGCCAAAAATGGGCCTCGTACTGGATCTCCAGCCAACATTTCCAGCTCCAATTAGCAAACTCACGGCATTGTCTATGGTCGTCTGGCTTCAATTCTCGTATCAGCACAATCTTGTACGGATGTAGGCCCAAATCCAACCGCAAAATGAGCCAGGTTGCCTCTCCGGCTAAGTCCAATTCAGCTGATCGACAGTTGATATTTCTTGGTTTTCTTCGATACTGGCCGCTACGGCGGCTATAGTTTCATCATTTCGCACCAATCTCTGGCTTAAGATCCCAGAGAGTGTACTCACGCTCAAACTTTTCCACGGTGCGACGAAGTGCCTACAGACTGAAGCCATGGTGACGACCGACCTTACGACGAAATTCATGTTGCGTATTTACAACTAAGCCGGTATTCCGATAATATTTTTTAATAATTTCCGCACTTTCGCCAATCGTAAAACGATGCTTGATGAAATGGCAGACCTAACTGAATATTTTGGCAGCTGGATGTTATTGGTAACATTGACAGCTTTTTTTTTTTTGGAATTTGCGCGCGCTCAAGGAATTATTTTTTTAGTACCCTTAAAATGTTTGCACACAGCGGGGGCGAAGGAAAATCAGGGAGGATGGAAAGACAGGTACCGGTGAACGTTGGTTTACAAAGTTTGAAGGTTATAATGACTGGGAAATAAAGAGCTAGGCAGGGAATTCCATAAGCGAGTTGTACGGCTTAGGAACGGATCACGATATTTTAGAGGACGTCCGAAAGTGAGCTGATGAGCATTCATAGCGAGGCGGGTGTTACTATTAGAAGTTTGAAGCGACGGAATGCTACTGGTGATTTCTATGGAGCACTGGTGATGGAAATAGCGATAAAACAAAGTGAGACACGAGACATTTCGTCGGTGTTCGAGGGTGTCCATTGTTTGAGTGATATTAGTATCACCTATGAGTTTTATCGCACGGTTTTGGATCCTATCTAGCAGGTGCAGAGATGTTTTAGGCGCACCCGACCAGATGTGGGCATTGTACTCCAATTTCGGGTGGATAAATGCCATATATAGGGTCCGCCATCTAACGTTTTTTTTTTCAACTAGTGCTTATTTCGTGAATGGTAACACTTAGCTCATGTCTGATTTGACAGATAATTAGTTTTATCCTTCCGCTGAACGAATATGGTTGTGTATACGATTCGCTAAGTGGGCCTGCGATCGACTTAGAGAGATGCCGATTTTGCCAAAAAAATCATCTTTTCAGATGAAGCTCATTTTGATCTTGGCGGGTATGTAAACAAGCAAAATTGTCGCATTTGAGGCACAGAAAACCCGCACGCATACATTGAAAAGCCGATACACCCAAAACGAGTCACTGTTTGGTACGGATTTTGGTCCAGAAGCATAATTGGGCCATTTTTCTTCGAAAATGAGCAAGGAATGGCCGTTACAGTCAATGGCGATCGTTATCGGGCCATGTTGAACGAATTTTTGTTCACAAAAATTGAAGAGGAGGATATTGGCAACATTTGGTTTGAACAGGACGGCGCTACTTGCCAATTACCCGAAGCTACACTCGATGTTTTGCGCCCTGTATTTGGAGATCGCATTATCAGCCGCAGAGCTGATGTCGTTTGGCCACCCCGGAGCTGCGATTTGACACCGTTGGACTATTATTCGTGGGGTGCCGTAAAAGATAAGTGTTACGCCGACAAGCCAGAGACAATTGACGCTTTAAAGGACAATATTCGTGAAGCCATTGGTGAAATACAGCTGCACACAATCGATAATGTGCTTAAAAATTGGACCGATCGTGTAGGCTACTGCATGGCCAGCCGAGGAAGCCATTTGAATGAAATTATTTTCCATTATTAACCGGAAGGATTGTACTTTCAAATAAAAAAAGAAATTTGAGAAAATATTCAGTATTTTTTTTTATAGCATTTTCAAAAAAAAAAAAACCTTTTTGGCGGACCCTATATATTGTGGCCAGATAAGAGGGGGTAAAGTATTTCTTTCATCCCTTGAGGAAACCTAGACATTTCGCAGCATATTTGACGACATCGAATATCTGATCGTTCCAACATAGGTTGTCCTTTACACACATACCGATAATTTAAAGTTTTTCGGTTTCGATGATTCAAGTGCCATCCATGGATAATGGCTGGGTGTTTAAATTTCGCTTTAACGACAGCAGACAGCATTGTGTTGTGGAAGCATTAAATTCGACTCTGTTAGTGGTTCCCCAATTAGTATTGCTAGTAGTATCAGAATTTAATGAATTTAAAATACGCTGCCGTTCCCGTTCTACAGCCGATGAGCAGGGACGTGAGTCCGGGAACGAATATGAAAAGCAGATAGTACTGTCGTCAGAAAAGGTGTATATTCGATTTGAGGTGGCAGACAAGAGATCGTTGATGAAAATTAAAAAGAGTGTCGGAGACAGAACGGAGCCCTGGGGCACACCAGCATTTATTTTCTAATCCATAACTATAACAATTGCAAAACTATCATTGCTGTCTGATCACCCTTTATTTCAATATTTTAATGTAGTAATTTATGTGCTACATTTGGGCCTCTGTGTTTTTTCTACTCTCAATATCCACTTAAATTTTACATACAGGTACATGCAAGCACTGGATGATCTAAAATATTATATCACCGTGTATTCCAAGTAGAGAGCGGATGCTGTTTTTTTATTTACCCTCAGAGATATACTACGCGATCTCAAATTGGGTGGTGCGTTCAATAGAGACATTGTATTCGCAATTTGAGAAGATACCTGCTGGTTCAGCCCCAGGATCACCCAAGACTGTAGCGTCATCTAAAATAAATAAAAAATTTAATTTTCAAAGAACAGCATTTTTTAACATATCGACAGCGGTATCCACATAGTAATCGAAGAGTATAAAATCCAGTTCAAGAAGAGGCTATTGGATCTACTCCGATTGACCTCCTACTATTCTCGTTTTGAAAATTTTCTATAGCTTAGTGGTCCACGTACGAGAAGCAAGCATTCATGATACAGTGTACCGACGAGTCACGGAGATAGTACTAGTATATCTGTATATTGCATAGCATCTTAACAAAAGGAATGAAAAAATAAAATAAAATTAGTGAAACTATGAATTCCTTATTTAGGTTGACCATCTTATCTAAACTTATTGCATAGAAATGTGTCGAAGAAAAATGTAAAAATTTCAACTATTTTATTAACCGCATTTCAAGCACTTGCCCTCTTGCTTTAAAACAAAATTGGTCTTAGACCACAACAATATGACTATATAAAAAAAATATAGTTATATTTTTTCAATATAAGAATATTATAAAAAAAAATTTAAAAAAAACCCTTATGCGATAAAAAACATTCAGAAATACAAAATACTCGAAACAGTTTTTGAAGACTTTCTATATAAACCGATATTTCTTCTACAAGTCCGTTTATATTTACGTATGTCCAAATTACAATATTGAATATTGTATTACAAGTAATAAACTTTTAGGACATTTAAAATCAATCTTGTAATTCCTATGCATCTAAACATAGATATACCGTCTTTAACATTCTGTTAAAAATATTCCTATTCTGTTCGTTGACTCCGAAATGTCCCACATTTTCGTTTAGTTACTCTCTTATTCCAGTGGCATAACTCCGAAAGCTTAAGGCGCATGTCCCATATTAGGACATTCCATGGTACTTCCCATAAACAGTTGCAAGAGCACTTGTAATTCGGGGCCGCCCCTCTTTTATGTCCTATATCAGCCTACAACACAATCATAGGGATGCAATTTAACCATTTAGGAGTATATAAGGAATAAGGCCACCTCCTAGTGCTGCTCCACAGCCAACTCACAATCTCACAAACACACTTACTCGTACCATAACATTTCAGGCGTTTTGCTTGTTTTCTGGTTTTCTTCGTCTAATTAATAAACAGAAGTGTTCCACCTTGGAGGGCAAAGGAAAAGCGCCGCGCACACAACAAAATGGAATAAAAAAAAAATCTAATAATAAATCAATAACCAGGATACAGCAAAATAAAAATAAAATAAAATTAAAATGAAGTAGAAAATAAAGAAGAAAAAAAAAAAACAAAATACGATAGAAGGATGAAACGATTTCGAAATTAAATTGGTTGGTCAAACGCTCGAAGCAGCTGTAGCAATAGCAACAAAAGGATATGGAAGGACATGTAGCCATGTTTCCATGGTATCGCTGTGTTAAAACCAAAACAGGTGAACCTCCTTGTTCATTACGTGTCAGGCTTATCTTACAGCTACTCTTGGCAAAAAAAAAGAAGTCATTTGACCAATTTCCAGTTTTTCCCGTCGGTTGCAACTAGCATCATCTGGCGAATGCATTTTGCAAGTATACAGATATCTTCTCCTGCTCGTCTTTTTTCTTTTTTTTTCTAAATAAGCTTTATCATTAAGAAATCTGAAAAAAAAGGATTCGAAAATGAGAAATTCAAACTTTGTGCAATACAAGTACAATGAACATACGAGTATATCCGCATGTGAGTACATGGGAGTGATTTTTTTTTACTCGTATCTGCGTCCGCTTGCCAGCAACAGCATTTACCAAACGACATTCTTTTTCCATTTTCGCCATTTGCGGATTTCATAACTAATTCAAATGTGGATATGAAATACTCGTATATCTTGATGTCGGTCTGCTCAAAAAAGTACCTAGAGCTTCTCTAAGGAATTGAATTGAACGGGTTTGACTTATGCCATTAAAGGCTAACATTTTTCTTAAAAAGGCTTTTTGAACACATACCTGAAAGTGGAACGAAAATATGTGCAAGTGTATGAAGAATTTTCGAAAATTATTGATGACTTGCGCCTCGGTATTTTTTCCGCCGGTAAAATCTTAAATTTTCTAATAAATACAATTTGCGTTTAAATTTTTCTATTTAAATATTTTTTTGTGATTTTTATATAAACAAATATATACATATATACATATGGTAAATATCTGTACCTACTATGGAAAACAAATGTTTTGAGTGAAAGGTGGACGCAGAAGTCTTAATGGAAGGATATGCCGGAGCGATCTCTAGTATGATGGAGTGCAATCTATACGATATTTTTCGAATATTTGCTGATACAAAGGAAGCATATAGCCATAATAGTCATAAAGTTATTTCCGTGGCTTAATTCAAAAATTAGGTTCGTTGGATGAATGAATACGGAATTGATTTTATATTTTACTACTATACCACCACCTTTGAAATGTCTTGGACTGAGACGATTAGCATCTTCTTACAAACACCTCAGAAAGGAATATGATCCCTATATGTTACTTCAGAGGAAGACAATTTACTGGATCGTTAGCTATTGTATGAAGTGAATAAGTAGCACCTAACATATAACCCAATATATAAAAACTTCTTTCTAAAACCCCTACAAAATATCTCGGATAAAGACCCCGTTTTTTTTTAAAGACAACTGTCACAATCATTTTAGGAAAAACGAATGTAGGGACCCTCTGTATTCTATAAGAAACGTGTTGTTATCCAGCTGGAAAACAATTTCGTAAAGTACGAGCCCCCTGCTGGAGAGTCTCTAAAAGGGTATTTTCTGACATCTGTTTAAGCTCCCATGTTGATGTGCAACACATGATATGCAAGATATGCGTCGCAACACTTTTGAGCACTAGGTTAATTCCTGCCAATGTTCCAGTGAATAAAAAGATTGGTTGAGCCTATATTAAAAATGTTTTTAGAAAAGCATTGTAAACAGTTGTGTCAGACCTCAACATTTCCTAAGAATATGATTCCAACATCACTGATGATAGCATAGATGTTTCATGATCAGGCATTGCATAGACTATAGAATAACAATTTTGGAAAATAACCAGCAAGGTCGTGGACCGCGTTAAGCCGATGAACTGAGGATTTTATAAAACTTTTCTGTCGGAACAGGGCACGCTTACAAAGAACTGGTCCATAGTCTACTTTTACAGGAGTTACAGACTTTCGTAGAAAGATGGGAAAACGCTTCAGTTCAAAAGAGCCTATAGTGCCAGCACCGACCACATCAGGGGCGAATGTATACCCGTAGAAAACAGACTCCTAACGTGGAGTGAAATCTAGGGTTTTATATATGTAGAACGATTTTTGAGCCATCCATGAAGACCCGATTACAATCCTTTCTTGGCTCAGATTCTGGGTGAGACCATTTCTGAGCACAGAAAAAGCCGACTTCATATTTTCTTTTGCAACAAGAGTTGCCGTGTCATTGCATAAGACTACATGTTCATAAGATCAGAGTTAAAAGACAATCTTAGTGAAGAGTCATTAGAATTTTAGCAAAGGAAATGGAACGGCAAATGGGTTTGAGAGTGCAGCTCATGATATGAATATTAAGCGGAGCAAAATTGATCAGTGCGTCAAATGCAGAGCCAGGAGTGCTAGGATGGTCCCCATACAGACGATACAGAATGTTATTTATGAAAGCGTGTTTTGACAGCCACCGACGCATAGAATATAATTGGTCATAATTGGTCATACTTCTCGGAGGACAGCATGCTATCCAAAGAAGCTATTGCGTTTGAATGAATAATAAAATAAACTGAAAAACGGAGACCGACACTAGTTCCGCATAGTTCAATGACTAACATATTTCACTCCGAGATCCTTATTTGAAAATTTTGCGAATCTCCAAAGGATGTTTCAACGCCACACACATAGGCGCCAGCAATACGTGTTTAATTTTTTTTGAAGAAGATTAAGATACGTAGCGTTCATCATTTGACCAGTTCAAGACCATTCTGTACCCTGATTGTGTATAAAGGTTTCCATTATTTTTGTAATCCGGCAACTTCAGCACACTTTTCAGAAGTCTTTTTACTCCTTTGAGTTAGTTACCAGTGATTCAAGACTCAGTTGAGGCAAAACATGTCCACAATGAATCAGATTCATCTGCTTGCAGAGATTTCGGGTGAACTGAACTTCCACTATTGTTGCACGCTAGAGTAAAGCTATCTCAATTTTACCGGCCGCTAACTTTAACTTTATGTCGAAGCGTCTAGGTTTAAATTTCGTCGAACACCACCGGATGTGTGAGTGTTGAGCAGGAGAAAATAGAAGAAATAAAATATCCTGTCAGAATGCCTAGACTTTAGAAGGAAGGCGGACGTCGGTGTAAGAGTCAGGATTGTAGATTCCTTATATGAAATATTTGAATGTATTTAGAGCAGAGATCAGTAAATATTTTTCAGAAATCAGCGTTCAGAGATAAAGGCTAGGTGAACCATTAATGGGCCAACAGCAGCTTTTATTTCCCGGAAGCGGGTTACCATCTTTAGAATCCAGCTTGTGTACAGGGTGGGGTACCAACTCCGGCAGATTAAAGACATAAGTCCAAATGCTGGAGTTTCACTTTCACAAAGCGACATAAGGCCAATTTCGCTTTATGTCACTTTCCACTGTAGATCTGATTTTGCATGTATACCCTCCATTAAACATTCTGAGAAATTTCAAATGATTAAAAACAAAACAAAAACAAAATAGCTTGTTATTTTCAATAGTTTTATTTAATAATTTGTTTGCAAATTGGCCACAGAATCTAACAATATGCGTACCGTTTTTCACAATTTGTCGATAAATTGGACAGAGAATGGGATTATTTTTTTTTTTCATATATCTCGCCAACAGCTGTATATGACAATTTAAACATAATGTAAGATGGTTACGCGGCTGTAGGAGAATGGTACGAGTATTTTCACAGCAAATAGCACAAAGAATCGCCGCTTCGCTGGCGAAATTTTGTTGTTTGTCCGAATTATCGTGGTCTTCAATTTCTTAGTTCTTATGACATCGCTCTAATTTAACGGATTCTTCATTTAGCTGGTTGTTATTTTCGTTCGTCATCGGGCTGAGGAAGTCGTTAATTGAAATGATTTTCTTGTTAAGTTTGTCTAAAATTGTCTCAATTTGGGAATGTTTGTCTTTAATTTTCTCCTTTGGACCTTCAAAAATCTCGAAAGTTCCATCTAGCGACACAAGAAAATCTCTCGATTTGATTCGATCTTCGTCCAAGAAGTTATCAAGAAATTTCAAAAAATTCCCATTCTTTGAAAGGCTTTCCGCTTAGATGGGTATTATATCCTTCGATTACGCTCGTTGTTCTCATGGGCGAACCAAAGACAGAAATCAGCAAAGACGTTTCCTAATATTGAAATTAATTAATTTATGTATAAGTTTAAATTTCCGGTGACGTGATGACTGCAGGCTCAGTTGAAATTATGTATATCGTGGGGCGACAAAGTCGAGTGAGTGAGAAAGCGGAGTACATATTATCAGTAAGGCCCACGGATTTATTGCCATTTGGAATAGGCATAGGCATCCCAATCATAGTTGATTTTCTTACATAAACACTTGAATGCTATCGTTAACGTATTGCCTACAAAAAAGACGATAATATTACATTCAATGGCTAATGTACTACACGCCGAGTAGTGCGGCCTTGAGCACCTGCATGTGAGGCCGAAGGCCATCCGCCGTATGAGTCGAAGAGACACCCGTAGTGTTAAATTCTTGTAACTGTACTGTAACCCTCTACTGTCAGGCAGGCGCCTATAAGCGAGTCTGCCGTATTTCAAGTTTGGGTTGATGACTCGCTTCGCTCGCTAACAATATTTCACCCTTTTCTACGCAGGGCTAAGCCGTTCACGCGGCTTCGTCGCTCCGCTAAGGGTATATCAACACCTGTCAGGGAAGCGCCTATAAGCGAGTCTGTAAGGTGGGTGGCTCACTTCGCTACCTTCACACAAAACAGTGTTATTCTTATCTGAATTTTAGCGTTGAACGAAATATGTCTGGCTGGCGCCTATATCTTAATAAGTATTTGGTCTTATGTCTCAAAATAATTTGGCCTTATGCCGCTTTGTGAACGTGAGTCAACTCACTTTGAGAAAGGCGTTATGTCACGGCATCGGTTAAAACTGTTGCGAACTACCTCGGAAAAGAACGAATTATTTTGTTACTGATGACCCTGGAAAACGAAAAGAGGAGAACGATGTTTGGATCTGCACATGGGCTATACTAACACGCAGACATTTGATTAAAACAAGTGCTTCGACAAGGCAATGTGTTGCCAATTGTTGAAACTCGTTGATCAAAGGATAGTTTTTTTTTAAAAAAAACTGGCGTCCACGAGATTTTTCGCCTTTGGCTAATAAGTTTCCATCTGTACATACAAATGGAAAGGTTCCATTTTTTAGGAACAATCTCGTTGGTGTAATCTGCATATCATCTAGAAGCTTTATTGGATGCCACCTTGAATACCATATTTTTATTTCCAATTATTTGACAATCGGACAGTATTTCGTCGAACCCAAAATTCTTGTATCTCTGGCACTTACTGTCAATCACTTTGCGTTTTCGGCAATGTGATGTGACGCATTTCTTAAACGGGTGTTGGGTGTTTCTCGTGAGGCAGCTTGTAACCTTTGACACTATTATCACACTACGCCTTGAACCTCATGACGGTCTATTTGTGTCCTCACAAGACAAAATGTAAGAAAGTGGAACTGAATAAGGATCATTGGACTGAAAAGCTGTTCATTGAATATTTAGACCAGACATGCATCAGGCAAAAGTATTGATGAAATAGGTTCATTCTTAAGTACGAGTATATTACTTTTCAGGAGGAAACGAAAGTACGAAAGCAATTTGCCTAAAACTAAATTACGGTACCACATAAACCTTATAAATGAAATTGATGTGATAAATAATTATACCTAGCCATAAGTTTTGTAAAATTTTCACATTAAATTTGTTTAGCTTGCGAACTATAAAATGAAGTAGAGTGTTAGTGAGAATTGAAACGCGGTAAAAGCGTTGTATTGGCAGAGTACTGGCCAAATTTTTGAGCTCTTGAAACCACAATAAATATTGGGCGGTTCAGCAGAATGCTTGAAGTAAAGGACTGCCCAAAAGTTAGTCGCCTGAGCGTTCCGTACGAGTGCGATAGTAAATGAATTGCGTGAACTCAACGGGTTGAGTATATCACCAGATTCATGACCTCAACTCCACCGAAAAAAAAAGCTGGAAAGATGTAAAAAGTTCACACAAAGTTCAATGAGTGAAAGGTTCTGCCAGTAAGATGAGGTTGCGTGTTTTTTGAATAGTTTCACCAATACGACTTGCAATGGTGAAAGATTGATGTTTCGATAGGATTTTACTCCTGCGTAAAAAGCCAAAATCGCACAATAGTAGCTCAGGGCCAATATTCTTGGCTGAAGAAGAAGATTAGTCATCGAGAAGTTTAGTTTTTAGTCCATAGGATTCTTGTTTGTGGTCAGAATTGGAATACAGGAACTACAAGGCTTCTCACAGAACACGGTATACAGTACCAAGTGAGAGTTTTTGTACAAACTCCATGAAAACCAAGGTAGTTAAAATACATTCTCAACACCTTAATACAAGTATGAGCATTTTAAGTTAACAAAAGATTACAACAAATAAGTTTAATCAAAATTTGCTCGAAAGTAACTGACGTTAATTTGAATTACTGATCTAAGATTAAACTGGTACCTTTGCTAACATACGTTGGAAAAATATCCACTTTTAACACCCGAAAAACATATGCATCTAGGTTTCTAAAATAAAGAGGTTTTCTAATTAAAATTAGTAACAGAAGCAGCTAACCGACCTTTACGACCTGTGTTGTACATCCGCACTGTTTTGATAAAACTCACATTTCATCGAAAGCACCACGGATGTTGCCTTTGAGAGCTTCAGTTCACTTGGGAATGTTGGCATAAACCTTTCTCTTTATATGCCATCAAAGAAGAAAATCACACTGTGTTAAATCGCAAGATCTCGGCAGCTAAATTTGATCACCATTTTGAGAACCTAAATCGCAAACTGTAATGTGTTCGCCTATTATGTGGCATGCAGCGCTGTCTTATTAGAAAAAAACAAAATTGCCAATGTTCATATCTTCAAGTCCTAGCCATAACAATTCATTGATACGAGTAATGGTTCGTTAGCGCAGTCCATTCACGGTAACAGCAACATCAGATTAATTTCTTAAGAAACAATGCTCATTGGGCCTCAGTCTCCTTCCCAAAACAAACAGCAAATAGCTCATTATTTTTCCTGAATTTTCTAAGGCTCAAGCACGGCAATTCTGCTTATTAGCGCAGCCTTAAAGATGGAATTGTGTCTCTTTACTAAAAGTAAATTCTTAGTTACATTCTTGGTCAGCATTATTGAAATTTAATTGGCAAAGTTAAGACTACGCTGATGGCCCAGAGGCTTCCGTCAATTAAGAGTTTGTTGCCCATGTTTTCATGCAAAATTCTGTGCAGTGTTCTTTCACATGGAATCGACAAATCTGGGCATTCGGCGACACTTTGAGCTACATAAGCAATATTCCTAGTTGTCAACGCGCGGAATGAATAATTTGTGTTCTTCATCTACATAAGGTGCTTCACCTAAACCAAGAAAATTTTTAAATTTTGAGCGAAAATGTCAAAATTGTTGTAATGAATTTTAACAATTTCAATTCGTTTTGGGAGGGTGTTTCGTGTCATTTTAAGCAGCGGCAGCATGATTTTGTAGGTACATAATAGGTAATATGATAATTGCTTAGCTATCGCAGACAAGGAACCTTTGAGGCATTGTATACACTGTGAGTTCGAAAAAGGCTGTAACGATGTGTAGCCAAAAAAAAATTGTGTCCAGTGTTTGGAGAGCCCGCCGTAACAGCTCGAACATGCCAAAAGTGATTTTTAAAAATCCGGTCGGGTGGCTTTTTTCGAAAGATGAACCCGATCAGATATAAATTATGACTTCCTACGCAATATGATCTGGACAAATCCTACATTAAAGCCCATAGATGTTGGACTCAAGCCTAAAATGCAACAGCAATCACAACTAATGCGTAGATTGCATCAAAAGGCTTAGTTTGGTGCCAAAATTTGTTGGATAGGTACCACACGAATTACGTGAAAAAAATTTAATGGACCGAATTTCTATAAATGCCCCAAACCTTGCTCGTCAGAAAAGCCGTTTTGAACCAAATATTTCTACAAGTAAAACTCTGCCATCACAATATGAAGGGCTGGTGTGCTTCAAAAGAAAGTTGGCTTAGTAAAGTTTGCGGGATGATGGAGCATCTGGATCCTCATCAGAATTATGTCGGTATAGATCGATTGGAATGACCAGGCGTGAGAATTCAGTGTGCATGGGAATAGGACTGCCGTGGTTAATTGCAGCCTTTCAAGAGAATCTTATTTCTTCTGGATTTGTAGAGTTTTGGTCATAATTGTCTTGAAGTTTCACCGGTTCGATTGTTTTTCCACCTTTCATTGGCTGTGATTTACATCGCTTGCTCCAATTGCAGTCTGAAGGCTCAGAGTGGAGGTTTGACCCTTTGATCCACCAGTTCTTCATCAATGAAGGGACCTTATCGGGCAAATTCGTCTGCATTTTCGTTGTCTAACACTTCTTTGAGGCCAGGGAGCCAGCAGAGCTTCAGCGTATGCAGAACACAGGAGCCCTATACTCTTGAGTGTAACGCTTCACAAGCTTTGATTTAACCTCAAGTGCAGCCTCTAAATTAACATGGCTGTCAATAAATACAGTAATATCCTAGTGGAATCTTACCTTTATTATTGAAAGTCTGGCCGCGCTGCAGCTATCCAAGGGACGTTAGCCTCTTAACTGCAATCGATCGAATGAAATTCTAGAGCCGATTCCATTCTCAAAATTTGATTCATCCGTGAAAATTGATATCGAATTTTCTACCATTTATCACCTCTGTGTAGAAAAATACATACAGGCGAATGGTATTTCAAAGTCATGATAGTCACGGGAGCCAGTTCATTTAAAAGGATTTTGACTCACTCTTAAAGCACTTGCACTCATTTTTGCATGAAGTGATTTAGTGGCAGGAGGCCAATTATACTTTCCAGTTGTTCCAATACATACTTTTGTTATTGACCTACGACTTTCAATTTTACTTGTAGATTGCCACCATGCTAAGCTACCGTATGTTAAGATAAGACGATAACGATGTATTATTGATGGTACCGTAAGCGGCTTCTATACTGTCAGCTGCTTCAATAAAATAAAACGGTATGTGCTGATCAGTTTGATATTTTGAACACGGAAATTTAACGCAAACATCCATCTCTGACCAACAGAAAGGGTGTAGTGTTTCATTATGACAGCGCCCGACCAAATGTGATAAAGAAAAACCTTTGTTATGTTGGGTTGGGAAATCTTACTCCACACTTTCCTGATGTTACACCATCGGCTTACCACCTATTCCGGTTTCTTGAGGGAAATGAGAATTCCAGCTTTGAGGGTGTCCAAATAGTATGAAGGAAATTCCATTGAAATAAAATTGAAGAAAAAAATATATAACAACTGACATCCGTGTAAGGGGAAAAAATCTTAAAATTCCTCATTTGTTTATATATTTTTTAAAATGTACACATTATAACTAATTTAACAATTATTCAACACAAATCTAAGGAACAACAGAACAACATTTAATGAAACGCTCCCATCAGCTTGTCACAGTTGTTTCCATGCAAATCATTTGTTTTGTCACCAAATCCAATCGACACACATTTTTCTTGTCCTGAAAACAAAAGGAAATAAAAAAATTAAGTAACATTATATAAATCAACAGCAACCCTAATTTAAAATCAAGGGCAATGACAATTGGAAAACAAACGACAAAAAAAAAAGAATTCAAATAAATTCAAATCTAGATTTACTTCCCTGAAAGAAAACCAAAACCGAAAAGAAGCAAAACAAAAAAATGTAAGGAAATCCCACCCCATTCAGGAATATCTAATTAAAAGTCCTGTCCCTCGTTCAGAATAGTCGCCACTGAGTGGCTGCTTCGTTTCAATGGATTTTCCATTCCACCCTCCAAAAACTGATTTAAATGAAAATCAATAAGGGGACTGGATAAAAATTGATCCTTCTGTGTCCTGTATTCTATTATTTTTTTTTTGTTATAATGAATATTAAAGAGACTATTTTTGAGAAAATTTAAAGGACCACATCCTCGAGAAAGATTGCTGAATTTAATAAGAAATCCACATAGAAAATTGGATAAGACCATGTAGCTAATTAGAAGCTGGGACAGTCAAAGCGACGTGCATTATTAACATCATTCCATCGCGGGCGCCTTTCCTGCCAAGTCGATTATCTCAAAGGACCTATAAATCCAGTGATTACAGCCGAACGCAAGACGTTATCTTCTAGAGGACATGGCATAAAGAAACTTAGCCCCACCATCACCCTCTGTTTTGTGTCTGGGTAATCTTGTGCCACAAAACTCATATAGCAGAGTATTCGTACCAGACCTTATGGTTAAGCCATTTTATGTACATACATCTACGAACACACAAATGTCTCTATACTTGTGTGTAGAGCAGGGTTCTGTGGTTAATAAGAAATACGTTCGAGGGTGAGAGTTCTTATAGGTGAGTACGAGTACCAGTACCAGTGGTGCCACCGAACAGAACTTCCTATTAAAAACGTAAACATCTCGCAATGACGACAACACGCTATTACCATTCCCCAACCACAAATGGACGGGAGTGCTGACAAACTTCCCAGGCATGGTAGTGCCAGTGGCTGTGGCACAACATGAAGACAGCTCAAGACAAGCGCCCAGTTTGTCAGGATTAAATTTTATTCGCGTAGCAGCGTGTGTGGCTATATGGCAATGTACCACAGTGCTAGAGTGGCAAGGCGGCTGTGCGGTTAAGTAGTCTCTTATTGGAAACAGAAGATGGTACAACGCGAAGCATTCTAAAGGAACAGTGTCGGCGACTTAATTATATGATTTCACTTTTATACTCTAAAGGATGTCTTCCTTTAGACTCCTCTGGAAGTAGTGGTAGTAGCAGCGGAAGCTGGAATTTTATCACGTTTCTTTATTTTACATCTGTGTCGTATTTAAGAGTCCTTTGAGTTAAATAACACTCAATGGAGATGTTGGCTTTGTGCTCGACAGTTGGTGTGGGTGGGCAACTTGGATTTGAAGCCGGATATAGGGATGGAGATATAGATGGAGCTGGTGTTTGTGTTGAAGTTGGAGTTGGAATTCGAGTTCCTCTGGGTGCGGTTGAATGTAGATTTGCTGGCGTAAAAGATTACAAGTTGACATTGTAAAATAAAAAAAATAACTTAAAACAATTGTTTCAAGGACTCTTGGGGGAAAACGAGCCTGAATTCAACTTCTAAAAATTCATTCAAAAATGAGACAAAACTCAGACCCCTAGCAAGCAAACGTATTCATTCTTATTTCTGTGCAATCTGTGTGCCATCAAATGTGATTCCCTGTAAAGGGAAACAGCAATCCTCCCAATTCAATTGCAAACCGCCCCCAATCGAATCGAATCTCTAATGACTGGCATAAATCTTGTTCCGGTAGCCCCGTAAAATTGGGGGTTAACTTATTGGCTTTGTTAGGTGGTTGAAGGTGTGTCTAAGGTCTTTAAGATGTCATCACTTTAAGTGATTATGCACTTGAGACTAAATGACTTAGATTACGGTGAGTACTTGTAGCTTAGAAATTTATAACATTTCCGATGGTGGATGTAGAGATTTTCTTATGAATTGTAAAGTGAATGCAAAATGAGCAACAATCGTGGACAAGTACACAAGATAAATTGTAACCTTACATTGAAGCTTTATTTGAGTTCGAGCTCAACAGTCACCAAATACTTTTCGGTACCGCAGTAGAACAATGTAATAAAGATGAAGGTTTTGTTGTTGGAAGAGAATCAATCTGAAGTAGCCCAAAATCTAAATCTTCTTTTGAAAGTAAGGACTTCACAACTACAGCATAAGATCTTCGTTTTGGGGCAAGACCTGCATGTGCACTTTTCGGTGTCCAAGATAAAGTAAGCCGTTCTTAAGGAAACCAAAAAATTCCTAAAATTTTCGTTCAGAAGTCTGCTTCATAGATCCATTAATATTTTAGGGAGACCCAAAGGAAGTATCAAAGGAGGTACTTTGTGATATAAACTTGGCAATGAGGTCTTCCAATAGGTAATGATATATTGATTTATTGCTCGGCTATATTAATAGTAAAATTTTGTTAGTTGGTGTTAAAATATTTTTACTCAATCAGTTGTGCATCCCGTCGTGGTAGCCGCTGGATACAGAACGTCATCTGTCAAACTTATAAGCGCGAGTGTTCAGCGAGAGAAAATAGAAACACTGAAATTCACTGGCAGGAAATGACTGAACCTCAGAAAGAGGACGTAAGTTGGATGAATTCACATCATTGTATCAATGATGGCTTATATACATACCTCCGTATACTCGTATATCAGAAGGATTTCCAGGAATTGTTAGGGTTCTGAAATAGAGTTGCAGGCGGATGACTCCTAAATGGGTGAACGGCAGCTCTAATTCCTCCGGAGAGGGCTACGGACTACGGAATACTCCGAGGTTATAAGTGAGATTGGTCCTTCAAGTTAGGGGTTGTGTACCTGGACACCGAAAAAGCTCATTGTTGTGAAGGAAGCAATAACATCGGATAAGGATGACCCCGATAAAACAAAAAAAGAAGAATGACTTTCCAGTCTGCACATGGAGCGTTAGAACTTTGAAAAAATTTCGTGCAGTCGAAGAACAAGCGGAAGAGGTCGATTGCTTTAAGGCAGGAAGTGCGGGGGGATGGTTCGGACAAATGGAGAATGAAAAACTGTAACAGGAAGTCTTAAGGTTTCGACGCGTAAGCTTACGCGAACATACGGAAAAGATAACGCCACTAAAGAATATTTTTTAGGAGTTCTTCTACAAAACTTATGAGCATGTCCAAAGTGCAATATAACGCTAAAATCGTTTTCAATGATTTTAACTCCAAACTAGGAAGAGGGAGGGGGGGACATCATTTGCGGGGGAATCGGGAAGCATATCCTATACGATACCACGTCGGGAGACAGACTTGGGCGAATTGACTTCACTGCGGGACGGAACATCGCTATAGCTAACACACGGTTTCCCCACCTTAATGTCCACAAAGAGACATGGTGGCCACCTGATCATCACACCGTCTGTCAAATTGATCATTTTCCGATCGAAGCAAGTCCCTCTTCCAGTATTATAGATGCCCGAACTTTCCAAGTGCTGAACATAGACTCGGACCACTACCTAATTTTCGCCAAGGTACATCTACGGATGTCTCAAACACCTCAATACCGTAGAAATACTATGACCAGACTTAAACGTCTGCAATCGCAACAAACCGGCAGAGTGTTTGGCGATCATGTATTCCTCAACCTCTCGGGTGCCCTATGCAACCAACGTCAATTGCTGAAAAGCAGTGGCGTCGATGCCAAGGCGCCACAGCTAATGTGCTGGCTTTCACCCGACCACCTTCACGCAATACATGGTTTGAAAAAGAATGCAGACTCGAAGGGAAATAACCAACCTACGGAGCGGCACTGCACAGAAGAACGAGAGCGCCCCGTGAGCAAAAGACGAAGAAAGAACATCAGCTTCTCCAGAGAAAAAAGGAATAGATGTTCTCATGCTTCATGATCGAGAAAATAGAGGAACAATGTTCAGAAGTTTTGCCAAAAAGTACAAAGAATATGCTAAGATAACAAGAACCGAACAGAAACCAATAGACATGAACATGGCAACATAGTGTTGTTGGTAATGAGGATATGGGAAAACTACTTCCGCAGAACATTCAAAGGTCAATCTGAATTCCGGTGACAGGCAGTATGAACTATTCATCCTGGACAGTGACAGTCAAGACATCTATTTACCTGACCAAAATAAAGTGAGGGTTGCAATATCCACGCAACATCTCACCGAGACCCTTGAGGTCGAAAAAGGGTTCACGTAAAACAATGCTCTCTGATGTACATTTTTCAACAAAGAACAATTTAAAAAAAAGTCGGTTCAACTTTTGAAATCTCTGGCAGAGCTCAGCGAGCTGTCATTGGTCCGTTCGCAAGTATTAGAATAGAAGTAGCAAACATGGGTTTACTCGTGAACGAGAGCAAAACTAACTTGCTACATATGCTGTCAACAAGAAGAGATACACTAATATACCGAGTAATCGGGTAGAACGTCGCAATAGACGGCTCTAACGCTGAGGTAGTTAGGGACCTTGTATACCTCGGCTCTACTACAAAATCAGATAATGACATCTCATCAGAAATCATATGAAGAAAGCAAATTGTCAAGAAATACCAAGGAGTCTCTATGTATATAAGGTCCTCATCACCCCAGTTAGCTTTGAGGTGCCGAAGCATGGACGTTAGCAAAGGTGGATGGAGATATCCTCGGCCGTTTAGAACACAAAATTCTTCGAGTGATTTTTGCTATTTTTTACGTTGACGGGGTTTGATGCAGCGACATTAACCTGGCCAGAAAAGTGCGCATTAGTCTCCTAAGGCTGCATCCCGAAGAGTCTTTGATTCCATTTCGGAGGGATAACCCAGTAGAGGACGACTTCGACTTGGGTGTCGCTCACAAACGGAAAGTGACCTCAACTAACGTGGAGTGCGCAACAGCAAGAGATAGCACTAACTGGAGAGGCCCATTTGTTTGAGGTACAGGTCTACCCCTGACTGTAGCGCCATGCTTACAAGTAGTAAGTAATTAACACTTCCTCCAGCGATAGCTACTCTTTCTTGACCACAAATATTTGTTAGGCGATGAGGCTCAGTTTCGGTTGAATGGCTACATCAAGAAGCATTATTTCCGTATTTGGAGTGAAGGAAATCGACAAGTAACCGTTTAGTTTGCTTTATGCTGGTGGAATCATCGGCCCATTCTACTTCAGATATTACACCGGGCATAATGTTAAAGAAAATAGAGACCACTCGTCATATAGTGGTATTTCACGCCTATGGTTCCTGTATGAATATTATCAGAGGACAACACACGCTGTTCAGAACTTGAGTAGTACCCTCACCAAGTGTTTTAAACTGGTATGTCCAGCTAGAAAGCAATCCTGCAGATTGCCCCTTCGTAAGGAAAGCAGAAAGCATCGAAACAGGTCACTTAAAGAGGAAGACTGGAATCTTTACATATCAAAGCAAAAAGAATATAAGAGGCCGGATTTCGAAGAGTGCCTATTATAAAGATTTTTGCGGGAAAATCGAAACTGTCCGTGAAACCATTAGACTGGTCAAAGTACTCAAAAGGGGGAAAATCAACAAGGTTGGAATCACTCAGAAAATCTGATGGAGCTACACTGAGTCCAAAGCAGAGAATTCCAATCTCATGCTTGTGGTTCACTTCCCAGGTAAACTAATCAGAACAAGCTCAAAACCAGCTCCTCTTAATGAAGCTGCTACTGAACTAAATAACACAGCATCCATGTGGTATATGAGACCATTAAACATGTTGTTGCTTCTTTTCATGGCTTCAAGTCGCCTGGCACTGAAGGCATGTACCCAGTTATGTATGTTACAAAAAGGTATGGATCAGTTGCTGGTAACTCTGAAGAGAATCTTCACTGCTAGTCTATCACTGGTATACGAGTACATACCGAAACTCTGGCAAAGAGTGAGAGTAGCCTTTATACCGAAAGTCGAAAAGGAGGTCTACAACCTCTTCAAGGGTTTCAGATGTATGTATATGTTAGCCTGACTTTCTTCATGTTGAAGAGCATATAGAGAATGGTCGAGCACTATATTCGCAAAAATGATTTGTGAATACATCCTCTGTCTGAATACAAGGTGCTTAACAACGCAGAAGATCTTGCGATAGAGCGCTTCAAAATCTGGTAGGCAAAATTGAAGGCGCACTCGGCAAAATGGAATACACGCCTGGTTCTGCTGTAGACGCAGTGATGAATATCCCTCCCCTTGATATTCATATCGTGGGCTGTACTCTCAAAGCCATCTTGAAATTAAAAAGAAGTGGTCTTTAGTACAATACGCTTGCGAGATTTGATGACATTGGGCGCCGACTGTCTTATGACACTGGTCTTATGAATATGCCGATTGTTCCCTGTGTCCAAAACTGGTTTCGGCTAGAATCTGAGTCAGAAAAGGAATGTGGTCGGGTTTGCACCGATGGCTCCAAAACTGATTTAGAATGCGACGCTGGTGTCTTCTGCAGGACGACAGGGTTAAATGTTACCCTTGTTGGGATGAAACTTGGCCGGCCAATAGGCCTAAGTGGGTTGGTCTTCCAACAGCTACTTTTAGTTCTACCTTTACCTCCCATGAAACTTGCGTCTGTCTTTCAAGCAGAGATATACGCAATTTTGATGGATACGAACTATATGGTATTATGATGAGGCTATGAAAAAGTTGAAGCATTTGCATCTCTAGCGGTAGCCAACCTGCGCTTAGAGCCTTGCTGCACCCCTTACGTCTTCCGAGCTAGTTCGAGAACACAAAATTTAACTGAACGCAGTTGTACGGCTGAAATCATTGAGTTTTGTCTGGGTTCCAGGTCACAAGGGGTCACGCAACCGTGAATGAATTTATTAGGCAAGAATCAAAGGAGAGTTTTCCATGATCCGAACGATATGTAAAGTTTGCCTACATCCTGGGTTTGGGATTCCATTGACAGTTGGGTTTCATATGAACACAACTGCAGATGGCACGACTTTACAGCTTGCCGGCAGACCAAACGAATACTTTCCGAGGTCTCTAAGAGGTTCCTGCTATTCCTCACTAGGAAATACTTATTTGCTGGCGTCGTGACGGGGCACTACACTTTTGCTGGGCAGAAGTGATACAACATCCAGTGATGCTTGCTGTGAAAGTGATGATAACACCGTGAAACACTATTTTTGTGAATGTTCGGCTTGCGCTCACATCAGGCTGCTGGTACTCGGTAGACGTGGTGGGTGCACTAAAGCGCTCACTCATCTTTTTTCGAAAGACTGAAAAATTCCATTAAAAGGAACTTAGGTACAAGCAGTACAATGGACTAGTTCTTTGTCTGAGTCTTCTGTTCCGACAGAAAAAAAAAACAGGGATTAGAGTCTGTTCGAAAAATTAGGTCTCCTCTCAACTAATATGTTCATAGTGCAGCTCTCAAGAAAACTTCCATAGAATCTCAGTGGCCGCCCTAATAGGGAAATCTACAAACTCCGGCGACAAGCCTTCGAACCTAGCAACAGATATCTTAATGCATGGCATAAGGCATGGGCAATACAAAGAAATCTTACTCAAAGCACACCGAGACAATGCCTATAATAATTTATTCCACTCCTTATTTTAATTGTTTCAGTTATTTTAATTTTATATACGTACATTAAAAATTGAAAAAGTAAAAAGGGATTACGATTAGGCACACGTAGCTATTGTTATAAACAATGTACATATAAGTAACTGCAAGAATAGTGCCTGTTGTTGAGCCGACACTTTCATTTTATTAATAAATCTAGTTCTTTGTCAATAAATATAAGTAGAACACCATAATATAAATGTTTAGTTGTATTATCTTTTGGAAAAATACGTTGCATACATTCACCAAAGCCTAAAGAAATTTTAACAACCCTAACACCGAGTAGGCTATCCAGTGAAATCTGCTTCATTGAATAAAATAAGTAAAAATGTATCTATTTGAATCTATTTGAAACTAAATCTATTTTGTTTTATCATCTAAGATAACAACTACTCAAGTTCTTATGTTCGCAGATATTTTCGTATTCGCATATAAATATGGAGCATCCAAACTTAGTCGTAGTCCTGTAAACGCTCTGCATACATTATTAGCACATTTGGATGTATTTTCTTAAATCACAAAAAAGCCTCTGCTTATGTAATCCTCTTCAACATTGCCATAAAACCTCTTAAGCACTTTTTTTTTTTAAGGCCACCCTCAGCCACCCCTAATTTTCTCATTGTTATTGTGATTTTATTATTCGAATAAGGGGAAAAGTAAAAACGGAAAAAAATGAAAATTAAATTCACTTGTTATGATAGAATCTCATTGCGAAAACATCCACTTAGACAATTGCGAAATTTTCCCATAATAACACACTCAATTCGGGGCATGGGTCATGAAAAAACAAAACCCCAACCGCAAAGCTGTACAGCCGTCAAGGGCTTATTAAAATTCGCACGCGTTACCACTTCCTTCAGTGAGGAAAAGCCAGCCATACTATACTTGTACCATGGGGACAAGCATGGATATAGGGGAAAAAAAGAGATCACACTCCACAAAGGACGCATCTTCAAATCCGAGGAGAATGAAAAAAAAAATACTTCATTACCATAATAACGCTGAGTAAATGCCATTAAACACCACTTTATGACTTTATATGTAGGTGGTGGTGGCGACAGCAGTGAGGGTAAAGGATCAGGACCATCCCTTAGATTGTATGCAGAAGTGTGCCAGAACCACCACCACTGAGCATGTGACATAAACATAAAAATTCATATCCCACCACCCACACATTCACTCCACTCACATTCCATTCACACTTGACTTTCTATCATTTTTCGATTACTTTTCGCTTACTTTTCTGTCACCTTTGAATAAATTCCCACTCACTATAGATTGTGGTGGTTTTTTTCTTAATTTTTTTTCAAAAATTTTCATTCAATTCTGGTACCGGTATCGGAAAAGACTCTCTTGAAACACTCACGGCCGATTAAACACTAACTGGTTAAAAAGGCGGCTTTGAAAAGAGTGGCCCTCAGCATAGACCCTGAATTGTGCGTATATAAATAATAATGCGGTTTTTAATGCGCGCGCATAACAAAGTTTTGCAAAACTTTTCAAAAACTCGTTTTCAAAAAACAAAAAAACAACAACCAACAAGAAGTAGGAACAAAAAAAAATGTTTTTTTTTTTTTGTTTAAAAACTTTGCAGACTTTCTATCCGAAAAACAGGCGAGCAAAAACAAAAAAAAATTTGTTAGTAATAATGTCGAAAAGGACTTTTGCTGGGAAGCCAAACAGCCAAACTGTACCGAACATTTTCCCAACAAACTAAACCGAAAAAGTCGAAAGAAAAGTTTTTCATTAACCTTCAAAAAGTTTGGCCGATTTGAATTTTACCCCCGAGCCGCTACTTAAAGAGAGGGTTCTATAGATACTATACTCGCACAGATACGAATACGGATATTCGTATTGTTGCTGAAGTACTCGTATTCGTAGCTCTGATATAGCGGCAGCTCATCCCTTGTTTGCTTTTTAGAACATTAAGCCTCTGTGGAAGTTTTTTTCGAAGTTTTTTTCGTTTTTTTGTTTTGCTTCCGAACGAGTAAAACCGGGGAAATCCTAAGTCAGGAGTTTAACTTTTGACAAAGTTACTTCCAAAGGAGGCTGATTGTCGCTCGGTGGGACGCACCATGACGCCCAATCCATATCACTCTTAAAGTCTTTGTTGGCATCGCCCATCGTATCGCTCGTCATTCGCATGGACTTGAAGTTTTATTAATATCTTCTAATTATGACAATTTGGCTGGGTATGTGTCACTTTCTATGGTTTAAAGGGAGCAGGCAAAGTTTTGTTCCAATTGTCAGCTACCGCATGGTATGGGTAATGTCCCCAAAGTTTTAATTTTCGGTTTTTTTTTTTTTTGTAATAATTTTTTATTTTTTTGTTTCACTGACTTCTCATTCCCATCCTCGTTATGGAGTTTCAAGGTTACGACGGATTAATGAATAAAGTTTTGATTCGACGATTAAAGTTTTACTTATGATCGGAAACAAAATTTTAAACTGGGTTGCAAACTTAACTGGGAGGAAAGTTAAACTTTTTGTTTTAAAACTGGCGAGACTTTAAGTTTAGGGGTAATGAACTTTGTATGCGAATGGAATGGGCAAACAAAGTTTTCATCTGACTAGACTGAGAGAGGTTAAAAAGTTTCTTAAAACAATTTGGTGCTCTTCAAGTGAAATTCAAGATGTTTACTTGCCTACTCAGCGGCCTCTCTAAGACACTGTGACCTTCCGCCTTCTTCGATCCGATGACAAATTGGTATAGCTTGGCCTTTAAAAGGAATATTTGGTCAAGTCGCATCAACCCTGAGGTTGGCGAGGTTTACAATATGACCCTTTTTCATGCTAATAGTCCTTTAAACTGAATTGTTCTTGTCCGGAACTGAAAATCTATTATACTCATATTTTCGCCTTATTATTTTTTGAACAGCTAAAAACAGTGACTGCTGAAGAGTATTGCCGAAGGATCGACGAGTTTCTGTTACCGCAGCTGTAACAGAATTTGACACACTATCAATGTCCAAAGATGAAGAAGTTGGGGCAATTTTTCCGCGTAATTTAGAAAGAGACCAAGAAAACTTTCCCTGACTTCCTCGGTCGATTGACCCCAAACCATTAGGATAGCTCAATAATACTTCTCGAGCGATTTAGACCTGCTTACTTAAATTTGTCCTATACTTACGCTGCGAGATTTGCTGCGAGAGAAAGATGATCAATTCGAAAACCTTACGAGCAAGAATACTGAGTGTCTATCCGCTTTTAATGCCCTAGTGAACGGGGCGAACCTGGGTCTCAACTATAAAGTCTATTCAGTTAACCCGGTCACTAGCTAATTACATCCGGTTGTGCACTCCAAGTCGGTTGAGGTCCCCTTCTATTGTACTTGTGCGCGCCACCTAAGGAGAGGTCTCTCACTACTACGGGTTAGAGCCGGAGCATTGGTGAGCATTCGCTTTACACCTTAGATGACTGATGCGCAATTTTCTGAATAGGTCAATGTTGCTGTAAGCTCGTATAGCTGATTATTGAATCCTCTCCTTTAAAGGCCGTCAACGCACATAGGACCGAATATTTTTCGAGAGATATTTTACTCGAAACGACTGAAGATATCATCATCCGCTTTCGATAGAGTCCATTCTTCAGCACCATAATGTAAGACTGGGATGATCGAGGTCTGATATAGAGTCTCCTTAGTTTTTCGGAGTAGGACCTTACAACTCAACTCAGCCAAGGTAGACAAGGTCTCTGACTACCTCGAAATTGTAGCTGTCGACTTTAACTTTCTGCCAATTCGTAGATGTTACTCGTATGTGACCCTTCCTTATCGTTAGTAGTTGCACAGACTTATGAAAGATTGTGCCTTCAGTGTTGTCTTGTGAGCTCCGCACAATTCTTTCAAGTACGATGTTAAAGAAGTCACATGACAGCGCGTCATCTTGTCTAAAACCGGTTCTGTCGTTACTTATTGACATTGACAAAGCAACGAGCATTCTGAATCGTTATTCTGCACAGACGGGCGAGCATGCCAAAACTAGACATGGCTGTATATAACTCATCTCAATAAACGCTGTCATATGCGGCCTTTGAAATCGATGGAAAGATGATGGGTATCGATTTGGACTTCTTGAGTTTTTGCCAGGATTTGCCCGAGTGTGAAGATTTGGACGGCTGTGGACTTTCCTGGCCCAAAACCACGCTGATAGGGGCCAATTATTTTGTTGACGAAGGGTTTCAGGCTTTCACACAATATGCCAAATAAGATCATGTATGCGCTGTTGAGGAGACTTGTGTCTGTTAAGTTGGCGCAATTGAGGAGGTCTCCTTCTTCTGAGCAGATCTGAGAAATAAGTTGGTGTATGCTCTCCGCAAAGTCATTTCCAGCTGCTTTGAATATCTCGGCCGGTAAGCCATCAGGCCCAGCAGCTTTTTTGGATTTCAACTTAGATATTGCTATCCTTTTTTTCGTTTTGGTCAGGTGGACGGAAACGTTGCCTATCATCGCCTAAGTTGGGTGGTCTACATATTGTGGCTGACGGTGACATCTTAGGCATCTTCGCCGTTATACAATCTGCAGAAAAAGTGTTTTTATATTCTTAACAGCACGGACTTTCCTTTTTCGACTTTATGTTCTTCCGTGCAGGTCTTCTTGCCTTCAGACATTCCTCTTACATGTTGGTAAACTTCTGCACGGTATCCCTGTAGCTTTTCGTGCTCTTGTTTCTTCTTCTTCTGAGGAAGGCTATGTTCTTTCCGTCTCTTCTGTTCGTAAACTTCAAGAGCAGCTCTCGTTCTTTTTTGCACAGCCACTTTGTATGCTTCTTGTGTACTTGCATGTGTACCCGGCATTCTTCATAAAACCATCTATTTTTTGGTGGTGGTCAGTTGAAACCCAGCACATCAGTTGCGAAGTCTTTGATGGCATGTTGGCATGATGGTGTTTGATTCTGGCGGCATAGGAGTTGTTAAGATATTTCGTGATACGCGTTTGGCGAAGATTCTGGAGGTCTCTTGCGATTGCAACTTCTCTACGTTATACCTTATCGCAGTAGTTCATCTTTGTTTTGGCGCTTCGGAAGTCTGCATTCACACCTTTGGTGCAACAAGGTGGTGATCTGAGTCAATGTTGGCTCCCGCGAATACTAGAGGCATGGCTTACGTCTAACGCAATGTGATCAATTTGATTTAAAGCTTCATGATACGGAGACCGTCATGTCGGTTGTGTAAATCGTGTCCTTATATGTATTGATATTTCGTCCCGCGGCAAAATAAATAAAGCTAAGTCCGTTGCCAGATGTGAATTCGAGTAGTCTATGTTTACCAACTGTCTTACCAAGGTAGGTTGGTAGGTAGGTAAAAGTGGCTGTTGGAAATACCAACCCACATAGGCCTATAGGCCCAGTAGATCTATGATGCTCTTACTAATGGAACCGGTTTGAGCTTATGATGAAGCGTAGGAGACTATTTACGTCCATATTTTTTAGATCGTTTAGGTCGTTGTAGAAGGAGGCTCCTAAGGGAAGTTTTATTCTCTGGGATAAATCTGGGCATGCAGTAGGTGGAGAATTGTCTTCTCCTCTCCCTCGTCAATGCAGCTTCTGCAGAAATCGTTTGTAAAGGTGCCAAGCCATCTTGCGTGCTTGCCTATGAGGCAGTGTTCAGTGATGACACCTACGATGGCGCTGAGATGTTTCTTATTTAGAAGGATCAGACACTTACAGCGATTCAGATCCAGTTTCGACCAGATTTATGTCGTCGCTAGACATGTTGGTCCAACAGTCCACCTAAAGTCTGTTGTTTTATTGGCATCCAGCTTTAATGTTAGTTTGGACGCAGAGATTGGTATAGCTATTCTATCCTTTTTCGGTAGAATAGATAGAGTGGTTCCAATTTTGGCGAGTTCATCGACTCTACAGTTCCCTGGAATGTCTCTGTGGCCCGGTAACCAACTAAGGTGAAGGTTGAACTGCTCTGCTATCTTCTTAAGAGATGATCAGCATTCATGGCGGTTTTAGAATTTAATGAGACTGAGTCTAAGGGCTTGATAGCGGCCTGTCTATCCTTTGCAGATATCACGTTTTTCTTCAGTCAGGACAGAGCTTGTTTAATCGTCAAAATTTCTACCTGGAACACGCCACAGTGATTAGGAAGACGGAAAGAGAGGTTTAGATGTATCTGAGAAAACACCGCCATTAACTCTGCTATCGATTTTAGATCCATCTGTGTAGAGATGGATTGACTTTTCCTCCATGAAAGCATCTTCCTCCCAGAATGATCTAGAGAGGGAGCTTACGTGGAAGTTTTTGTCAAACCAAAGTTCAGGTATGGTGTAATCGATGTTCTCTGTGAGGCCAAGTGAATTATTTGTCCACTATTTAGTCGCTTTGAAGCGAATAGCTGCAGTCGCAGCTACTTGCCTGCTAGCGCATATTAGGCTTATGTAAGCGAATTTAGCCTTGATGCTGATTATTATAAGATGCTCGTTCACGGAAGTTCAAGACTAAGTAAGAAGAAAATCCGCATCCGAATAAACGTTCTACTTTTCCCTATAGAAATCACAATAAAAACATAGATATCCCAGTTTTTCATCCTCCTGATATCCTTCCCATCCCATCGCACTTCCTGGATGGCGGTGATATCTGCATGATATCAGTCAAGAGCCTCTGCTAATTGCTCGTCTATACATGGTCTATGAAGGCTCCGCACATTCCAGGTCCACATCCGAAGGTCGTTGACCTTTAAACGCTTGTAAGCGTAGTCAACAGTGAATCCGTTTTTATCCGAGGTTATTAGTTGGTTCGTCGCATCTTTGTGTGCCCTATGACGGCGTAGGTCGACATTATTCAAGGGTTTACTCATATTGTTAGCGGGGACCGCCACTAGGAGGTAAGGGAAGCACTATGCTATAAACTTGGTTGTTGCGCTGCAGGCCCAATCCAAGTTATAGGACAGTCAGCAGTTTCCCGATTAATGACCACGCAGTTCCCCATGGACTGGCCTAGAAAGCGATAAATTCTGGCACTTTTAGCTTCTCCTCCACACTCCCTCAATGTACATAGATAGGAGCGTAAATTGTTCGAAACATTTTTCTTTTGAAACGACTAAGTGAATGCTCATCCGTTTTTGATAAAGTACATGGCTCTGCGTCATTAAGCAGCACTGGGACGATCAATGTTTTATAGAGCGTTAGTTGGGTTATTAAAGAGAGGGGTCTGCAATTCATTCTCATCCGAAAAGAACATCAATATAGTCACAGCTACCCTTCGAATGATTCCTAGTGTGGTAAAGTCACATGACAGTAGTTCAACTTGTTGGAAGTCTTTTTTAGACATCTGAAGTCCGACCATATTGTTGAGATGATTTCGTGCCGTTTGGATATGGCATCACAGCGGAATGTTGATCATCATCACCGTTTCGATGGTTCCTTAATATCCGCAGCACTGAATGTGAACCAACCACTAGGTTCCCTTGTTCATACTTACAGTCCTCCGTTCGTTTTTTGTTTCATATGTATGGTTTTTGTTTGTTTCATATAGATGTCGCCAAAACACCTGATCTAATAGACTTCTTTATCGGAAAAGGAGTAAACGCTAGTTATGTCAAAGTTGAAGAGGGCTTCGATCTTTCCTCCGATCATTCTCCAGTTATCCTCTCACTGTGCGAATCCTTGGTTAAGAAACAAAGACCACCCAGATTAACCAACAGCAAAACTCACTGGGAAGATTTCCGAATAGACGTTATAGACAATACTGAGTTGAAAGTAGCACTTAGAACGCCGTATCAACTTGAAAAAGAAGTTGAACGTTTTGTTGAAGTGATACAGCAAGCGGCCTGGAAGAACACTCCCCGCGAATCGAACAAAGATCCCAAAGCTGGCATAAGATACCCACCGGAAATCAGAGAAATGATAAGGAAGAAACGAAGACCGCGGAAAAAGTGGCATGAAACCCGGGCACCACAAGATAAAACGTCCTTAAATAGGCTCTGCAACTTGTTTAAAAAATCGATCAAGGGCTTCAATAATCAAGGTATTAAAAACTACCTTGAAAGACTCACAGCGACAAAGGATACCCACTACTCCATATGGAGGGCCGTTGAAAGTGTTCGAAAGCCCCAAATACACGTGGCGCCAATAAGAAGAAACCAGGATGACTGGGCGAAAGAAGATAAGGAAAAAGCTAATGCTTTCGCCGACCATCTTACAGAAACGTTCAAATCATTCGACGGGGAAGTGCTTTCAGAGAATGTCTAGACGTGACGACGAACCTTTCAATAGAAAAGGCTACACTTAGGCAACTTAGACAAGTTATAGACACGCTTAAGCCCAGTAAAACCGCCGGATATGACTTAATTACGGGAGAGATACTTAAAGCGATACCGAAAAAAGGTTTGCTAAAGCTGCTCTATCTTATAAATGCCAGCATTAGATTAGAGCATGTACCGCACCAGTGGAAAGTAGCCGAAGTTATTATGGTTCCGAAACCCGGTAAACCGCTGACTGAACTCAAGTCATATAGACCAATATCGCTTCTCCCGATTACATCAAAGGTCTTCGAGCGAATCCTTCTTAATCGTCTTAAACCAATTTGGCTTTAGAAGCCAACACTTTACAGTTGACCAAGTGCATCGAATAACTGATGTAATTGAACGAGCAATCGAGTGTAAGTTAGTCTGTTCTAGCGCATTCCTTGACGTTTCGCAAGCCTTTGATAAGGTATGGCACGAAGGCCTAAAATATTAACTTCGACAAGCCCTACCCCAGCAATTGTCTTGTATTTTAGGTTCATACCGGGAAGACCGACTCTTCCGTGTCAGACACGGAAACGAATATTCCACTTTTAAGACAATAAAGGCGGGGGTACCGCAATGAAGTGTACTTGGCCCTCTGCTATATTTGCTTTTTACCCGCGATATACCGCAAACGAACGACACTGTCCTAGCCACATTTGCTGATGACACTGCCATTTTGGCAACGGCTAAAACAGTCGAAGAAGCAACTGCCAAGTTTCAACGTGCCCTTACACGGATTAACAATTGGACAAAGACTTGGCGAATCGCGCTTAATGACAACAAGTCTGTCCACGTAAACCTCACTCTCAGGAAAATTGAGAATCCACCGGTGTTTATCAACGCAGTACGAATTCCTTACGCGAACGAGGCCAAATATCTCGGTATGACACTCGACGATGGAGAGCACACGTCAAGAAAAACGTGAAGAGCTTGAAATCAAATATAGAGATATTTACTGGCTTTTTGGAAAGTATTCCAAGCTTAGCTTAGAGAACAAACTGCTGTTATACAAGCAAGTGCTAAAACCGATCTGGACATATGGTGTACAACTTTGGGGTTGTACTAAAAATAGTAACATTAATGTAATACAGACATTCCAAGACAAAGTTCTTCGAGGTATTGTTAATGTGCCGTGGTACATTAGAAACGATGATATCCACAGAGACATAGGAGTCGAAAACGTTCAGAACGAAATTAAAATGTTTGCGCGAAAACACAAAAATCGGCTACAAGGACATGCAAATATTTCTGTTCAACAGATCCTTGACGAGACAAATTTACTGCGCCGTCTGAAAAGGACTAAGCCTCTCGATCTAGCGCGGTGATTAGCAGCGCGTAATTTTTCTAAAGTACACAGTAATTTTCAATGGAAAATCGCCTGCAGGATATCTTATAAAAACAAAATAAAATGCGATAGAAGAACTGCTTGTTGAGTGTGAACTCAGTGGTGGTTTGCAGAAGGGAGGTGTTTTTTAGTGAGTAAGAATCTCACACTACTATAGGCTCCGGGCCTATAGTGTCTATGAAGATTTCTCACCTTCCCACGAAAAAAAAAAATATATATATATGTATGGCATTTTATCTTGCGTTGAAATATTTGAATATCTTTTCTGCTATAATGTCTCTTATGAGTAGTTACTTCGTTGTGGAGTTTCTTGTGCTCTGAGAAGCCGGTGCTGATCCCTGGTTTTTTTTCTCTCTTCTTAGCGGCATTAGGATATTTGAATTCTTACCGTACCCACAATAACACAGAAGTCTGACTCTATGCTGGTCGCTTGGAATAATCAGATTCAGATTACTGGTCCTCATATGGTATGCCAACGTCCGAGAACCACGTACTTCCCACTATGACATTTTGTTTTGAAGCAAAGCCGATAAGCCTAAATACAATATCGGAGGTTGTGTCTTGCAGACGCATGCACATATACATAAATGTGTGCAAAATTTTAAGGCTCTGGCTTAATTATAACTAGTCCGAATTTTGGTTGCAAGATTTGTCCCAGGCAGAGAAAGTGTAGAAAGCGTTGTAAGAAAGTGAGCTACTAAAAGCGTTGTAATGATAGCGATACGATGAAAATCAGTCCTCTATTGTATTAACGCAACGTGCTTATCAAAATTCAGTCCTGCGAAAATCAGGATTTACGAGTATGTCAACAAACCAGAAAGCCTCTAACAAGTTAAGACCAACATACACAACAAAATCCCCCGCATTTCACAAGAGGCTCCTCAAAAAGTGAAAAAAAATGCCGAAAAAAGGTCAATCTTTGCGTGGCCACAAATAATGACCATTTACTAGATGTAATCTATAAGAAGGGACTAAATAATTTACACAATTATTTCAAGTATGGTGCTGAAGGAATCACTTGTCTGAGCGTCAGCTTATCGAAAACCTTTTTTGACATCAATGGCATTTGTCGTCCTACACCGATGAAAGAGTTCCGGACCGGTGCAAAATTTTGACATGATCCTATATAGCTGGACTCTATATAAAGTGTCATATGCGACCTTAAAATCGACGGAGCATTAAGTGAAGCATGTGACTAAGACACATAGTTTTCGACTAATTTATCCTTCCGGCTGGTATTGATGCAAGACTTGACATTACATTTTCATTATGCTTGTACAATAGGAAAAGCCTCTTAACTCAAAACAGAAACCGCATAACTCCCACTCACAGCGCTTTTGCATTCACAACAAGCTCTGAAGACACTCTCCTTTGGTCTTACACCTTCGAGGAACCATTGAAAAATAATTTAATCCCAACCGACATGGGACCATAACTCATAATTTCCTCCTTTTGGTCATGTCCATGTCCAACAGCAGCCTTTGGTCGCTAAGGGACTCAACTCAACTCTCAGTGCCACCTGAAACGCAAGACTTCTTTCGAAATTGATTTACGACTGTGCACAATTGGTGGTTAAGATTTTTCGGATACAAAATTTGTAAGCAATAAATCTTCGGTCGACCTTATACGGTGTAAACGTTGTTAGATTGGGGGTGGTTGAAAGAGGTTGCCTGGATATCGATTGAATACACTTGAAAGACACGAATATTCTTTAGTTTTAAATAAATATTGAATTATCTCGGAAAAATATTCGCAAAAATCGACATTCACTAGCAACGTCGTCTGTCGGTCGTTTTAATGCCTTTCCAACATCTGACATCCATTTCTTGGGTTGCGGTTCATTTAGTCTGTTTAATACTCGAAATAGCTTGCGGTCTTTCGTAGCAATATGATGTTAAAGGGTTGCTGTGCTGCGATTGTGATAGTCAGGGAAAACATTTTCCAAATTCAAGATGTTAACCAAACGGGAAAATCCCACGTAATGGCCGAAATAATCGCAGTTAATTAGTCGACTATGGTTCAGTTGAAGTTGTTGCCGTCTATAGAGAGCTTCTATATGGATATTTTGGTATTTCGCTCTAATGTTTTGCCGTTGTTACCGTTTATAGTCGGGAATTGTTATCTTAGCGGTAAAAAGCCATTACAAGGGGTAAAGTACTCGGAAGAGCCATGTTTCTCTGAGTGGATGCGGCTGTAGGTATTAAACGTTTTCGTTAGAAAATATCTCAACGGTGCGCACAGAACAAACGTCAACTAATTGCCTTTGTTATCCTAAGTTAAATGCCCCAAGGATGGGCTTTTAGGATAGAGGGTTGGTTCATTGGTTTTGTGGCAAATACTTAAAGCAGTCATTATAGTTTAGGAAATATTTTCAAAGCTGTTATGTTAGAAACTATAAAAATTTGTCTTCACTGATAAGCTTGAAGAAAGGGATATTATTTTCTTTTCTGAAGGGTAATGGAAATAGTTTTAAGTTGCTAAGTCTTGAGGATTTAAAGAGACTCTGTTTTTTATTTAAGAAGTGTGAATTTGATAAAAGAGGAAAAACTAATGGCATCGTAACGGTGTATGTGTACATAAGTATGTGTCACATTTACAAAATCGCCGATTTGGGCAAGAATCAACGCGGTGCACATTGATGCAGTATGTTCAATCAATAACTGGTTGGCTTATGTTTCACACAACAAGTTTGTTTGTATGTGTGTGCGGCAGCTGGAATAGGGCTTACTCTCTATTCCACTGTTGGCTGCCCTTTCTTGAAGAGCATGTGCTCCACTTAGCGCAGTTAAGAGGGTAACAATTTTCCAGAAACGATACGAATTAAAGTAAGATGGGTTAATCAGGCTTGTTTCATCGGAGCATATTCTACAGATAAGGAATACCCTTACCGATCTATCTTCTGCTACTCTGGGAGGTTAGTCGTCTGTTCTAGCAGTCCTGGATTTTATTAGTTCTCTAGGTTTCGTATGTAGCCCAGTTTTGTAGGATTCCTATTTTTTCGCATGTGCATATTTATTAAAACCACCATTCTCCCCAGTACTTGACATTTTTTCAGTTGAAACTAAAACAGAGAAATTGCGATGAGGACGGCGCACATGTCTCTGTAAAGCTCATAGAGTTCTCCTCTTTTAAAGCCTGGAGTGAGAATGATAGAGGTATCACATAGTGTTCCTCCACAAACCATAATCACTTAGTTGCCTTCTTAAAACAAAAAAACTAAGATTGGCAAGTGGAACTCTTCGTTTGATGAAGAGTCATTATCAGAGTTGATAGCGGAATCGAGGTAGAAAAAATCCTTAACTTCCGTAAAATTATATAAAACTGCCTACTGTGACGTTTTGTCCTTTTTATCAGTTTTATGCACCTGTTTTTGTTGACAGCATATGTTTTGAATTGCTTTCACTAAATTTTTAGTTAGCGCAATTTAGAAAGTTTCTTTCCTTGATAATCGGGCATTGAATTTTCTGGTTCCACTCATCAGCTATACTTTTCTCCGATCATATGTTGGAAAAGAGTTTATGTTTGCACTCTGCCAAGTCATCACTGCCTTTGATATCATAGCTCGGCACCTATTTCGGTGCGGCACGATTTTTGCACATAAGCTTAGATCTTGCCATCTTAGCTTCATTTTGGTCTTGGAAATATGCCTACAGTCTTTTCTCCGAGGGACAACAAAACGGTCATTGACTTTAAGAAGTGCAAGCATTTGTTTGGTCTGACTGCAATCAGGAGGGTCATGCTGTTCACGATTATTGCGATAGAAGAATCAGGTTTCAAAGGAAGCCTATACTGAGAACGCGGGCAGTCCCAACACGAGTTCAGGTTCTGCATAGTTCTTCTCTGAACCTTGCCTTGCAAAATCAGTGACGAAATAATTTTCCATACCAGATCTCATTCTGACATAAGACGTAGGCAACACACAGTCGTAGGGAAAGCTGAATTTTCCTAATGCGTTTAAAAAACTTAATTTGTTGAACTATTTTAGAAGTAGTGAGATTCACTAAGGCCTTAAGCTTGGCGGACATTACAAACGCAAATACTTCATCTCTTCTATCTGATCCCCATAATATAGTTAATTGTCATCAGGACTGCGCATAGACCCACTTGAATAACATATAAGTTCAACCCATAAAATCGAAAATTTAACTCAAATTAAGTCATCGAATCCAAAAACAGTTTTTAAACGGAAGATGGCCTTGAAACTGCAGTATGATATGAATATCGAAGGTTAGCTCCATGCAGCCGATATATATCGTTCTTTGGTAGTAGCGACGTATTTTGGTGAAAGCCAATTCCTCCCAACAATTCACGCTAAAATACAATAATATCGTAGTCGTGTAGATCCATAGGACCCGGAGGAATGTACCAATGCAGCATATTTTTTCTACAGAGAGTTGCTATGAGTCAAGCCAGTCAGTCTCCGGTTTCTTGTGAATGCATCAAATTACTATTACGAGTACGTCAGGGCTGCCTGCCCTCACAAGATTCTAAACGTTAATACAAATATTTTATCTAAGAGAGGATACATGTGAAAAACACTTTTGCACACCATTCTTCTCATGGTGTTTAGCAGGAAAAGATTTATACTGTTAAGCCTAAGTCTCTTGTCGAATAAGTATTCAACTTTTACGATTTTTGTCATATGAGTAAAAGCTACTCTTACTTCCGCCAGGGGTTCCATATGCAGGCCAGTGTCAGGTCATCAGGTGCTTAAGTCCATCAAAGGACGCAGCATCGTATAATGGGCTTATCCGTCACTACAACATGTGTTATCAGATTTATTGAATGTTTCCAGTTTATACGGGGGCTTCACGCAACCTGCTTGTTTCATCGAAGGTTTCGATAGAAATGTTAAGAGGAAAGTTTTCTTCGCAGTTCCGATAAGCGCCTTTTATTAAACGGACGTCCAGCGGAAAGTTTAAAATAAAAGCAAAAAATTAAAGAGTTCCAGCGTTATTTATGCACAGGGTTTTCGTAAAAGACAGTAATTTTCGTGATAACCCGTGCTTTTTTTCATCTTGTAAGGATAGAAAATTCATTGGTTTTTTTTGTTTAAAAAACAAACACTGTTAATTTTTTAATACCAGCAGAGGTTGAAATCCTAATTTTCGATTAAGGAGGATTCCATGTACAATAATTTCCTGTTGAACCATTGCACTCCCGACTAGATCAGTTGCGTTCTAGGTTTATATTGAAGGGAGGTCCTAGAGCCTGATGTACATGAGCCAGGGTTAAAATATTGCATGAGCGCCCGGTGCGCTTCAGACGCTTGACTCACTTCGAGTGTCAAATTCGCGATAGTTGCGAGTTCGTGCGATAACTCTTCGGCTAACATCACTCCGCTATTTCATTGGACAGTCTTCATAATATTTCTCCAAATTAATGACCTGGTTAAAGGCTTCCCGGTTTCGTTCCGCAATTGCTGCAGATCGCAATTCTGCTATGAAACAGGTAATCTGATGGAGTTTATCCTAGTAGTGCAAGACAAAACATTTAAAGAAGACACCGTTAGGGTTACCAATAGCTTCCTTAACTGCAGTCTCGTTCCAAGCTGAGGGTAACTGTTAACGGATTTGCCCAGCACCTCCTTGAGGCTTGTTTAGTCTGATTTTCTCGGATTCCTTTTTATTTGAGTCCGAATTGAAACTCGATATTCTTATTGTCTGTCATAGAAATCTCTAATACCACTACCCTCCTGATGATCTTCTTAGGGTGGCTCTTGGAAATGATTAGGTCGAAGATTTGCTGTCTTCCTTATCCATTTTTTATAAAGAAATATTTAATTTGTTTAGCCTTTACGTTTCGTTTTCCCGCCTTAAAACATCATCTACTAGTCCTCCCTGGTATAATCGCAAGCTTCGTTCCTTACGAAACAAGAGAAACAATTTATGGGCTGTTTTCCTGCGTACCAGATCCTTGTCCGACTATTCCAACTATCTTGGTGCTTATCTTCATTTCACCGAACTTTACGATTCCCTTTACCAGCGTTACCTTAATAATGCGCAAGTCAACCTTATAAATGACCCTAAGTCCTTTTACCAATTTGTTAACTGCAAAAGAAAGTCCGATGGTTACCCTCCTTCTCTCTCTTTCAAAAACAAACAAAACAAAAACTCTTCAAATTGTCTGCCCTCGGCTTTGAACCCATACTGTTAAAATGGATATCCTCTTACCTCGAAAACCGTTTTTACAGTGTTCGTTTTAGGTCAGCCCACTCCGCTCCATTTTTGGCCACCTCTGGAGTTCCTCAAGGTAGCCATCTCGGTCCCCTTCTCTTTATATTAACCACAAATGATCTCAATAGGATCATCAAACACTCGTCCGTCTCCCTTTACGCCGACGATACCAAATTTTTCAAAACCATTTCCTCTCCCCATGACTCCTTCCTTCTTCAACAAGACCTTGATTGTTTTTCGATCTGGTGCCTCAAAAATTGTTTGGAACTTAATATCACCAAATGCCAATCCATCACCTTTTCACATAAGGGGCACAAATCTCCTCCCCGACTCTACCTTCTCCACAACCAACCTATCTCCTCCGTTGAATCTCTTCACGACCTCGGCATTTTGTGGGATAGGGAGCTCAACTTCCGTTTGCATATGGATGGGATAATCCTCAAAACCAACTCTGCACTAGGTTTTGTAAAACGATGGTCCAAAGAATTCACCAACCCATACGTGACCAGGTCCCTCTATATTACCTTTGTTCGTCCCCTCCTAGAGTACGCCAGTCAAGTATGGTCCCCATATCATCGCGTTCATATCTCGAGAATCGGAAGCATCCAGCGCCGTTTTCTTCGATTCGCTCTTCGAGGGTTGCCCTGGGATGATCCTTTTACTCTGCCCCCCTATCAAAACCGTCTCAACCTTATTAACCTAAACACCCTTGAGGAACGCAGTGATGCAGCCGACTTTCTCTTCATTCATTGACTTCTTTCACGTCAGGTTGAATGCACGTCTCTTCACAATTCTATTTTCCTCAACACTAACCCTCGTTATCTACGTACCCCTCGTCTCTTCTAACTCCCAACCCACCACACCACCTATGGCGCGAACGAACCAATCTCCCGTATGCTACGAAAAATTAATTCAAACCCTAGCGTCTTTGACTTAAACCACACCACTTCCTACCTCAAATCCGTTCTCCTTCACCACAACAACCAACCTTAGTTTTAAGTTTTAGTTTAAGTTTAATTTTAAGTTATTGCTTGTATTAAGCCGAATAAATGGGGGCTTTCGCCCCCACCAAAATTAAATTCCTTTCGTAAAAAACTTAATCAAGTAAAGCGAGTGTATGGAATCCACGACATGACTGAGCATACACAAAATAAACTCTGACGAGGGAGACATCTATTATTAACACTTATTTGAAAATAAACTAGTAATTGGCATTTCAAATCTTATTACTTTTCTTTGAGTAACTACAATATGGTATCCGATGAACTCACTGAGATACCATTGAAAGAAGATATCTCAAGGCTTCAACTTGCTTTAAATTTGCTCGTTATAGGTATTACATTATGCAGACTGGGTATTATATGTCACATCACTTATTCACCACTGAAGCAATCATTTTTCCTTTTAACAAGATTGTATAGTTCGTTACTATCCACGCTGTCATATGCGGCTTTTAAATCTACAAATACTCGTAGATAGTAAGTGTTGATTTGAATTTCCCGGGTATGTTAAAGATCTACAGTAGTCTGAATATTTGATCGATGAAGCCCTCCATCCCTGCAGAAAATATCTCAGATCCGCAGCTTTGGAAACTTATGTATCCGTGCATAGTTAGCGCAGTTAAAAGGGACCCTTTTCTTGTTAAGCAAACAAACGATGCTGAAAATTCATCCACCGGCCGTGCTTTCCTCTGACTATATCCTACAGACGTGCTGGTACATGTTTCCAACCAGGTCATCTGCGGCTGCTTTAAATAGAGTAGGAAAGTAGGAAAGTTGCGCCAGCAGCTTTATAAGACATAAGCTTTCTTGAATATTGCTACCTTAACTTCGTCTAGGTCAGCGGGATGGAATTCTCAGTCGTCTTCATCAAAGGTAAATGGTTCATTCTGCTTCACAGCGGTATTCTGATGATCATCGACGTTATACTGTCTGCGGAAGTACTCTTTCCATATTCTCAGTATCGAATGCGATTCTCTTACTAGTTGTCCATGATCGTATTGTCAGGTTTCCATTTTGTCATTTCCTAGATCGTGAGCTTTTTGTGCTCTTTTTGTGCTCTTTTTGTATCTGGCTTCCCTATATTTCTCCTATTTCGTACGAGTATATCCAGCAAAGACACGTCAATCTAATCAACACACTTAAATGCAATCTAGGCAACTTTTGACGTTTTGTTCGATATTCCGCCAGATTATTTCCCAAGCCATAAAGTAAGCTCTCAAACTAAGTAGTCTAAAAACGGTATAGAGGCATACCTGGAGTCAAACTATGATGATTTGATTTCATTCGAGAACCGGGTCAACCCCGGACAGATTTACAAGCACGATTAAATTCTAGACTCGAAACTAACAAAATTAACTGAAAACTATTGAATACTATAACTACAGCCAAGTGGTGGGAGGAGTAGGACAAGCGGCGTAAGTAGAATAAAGGACATTTTTTTAAGGATAAGTTCTTGGGGTTGGAAGTCGAAGAGAGGTTGAACATCACTGACTTCGGGTAACATTCTAGACATTGGTTCAAGGTATCCGTAATTTCTTCGGTAAATAATATTTATTCAATATACAATAACATAAAAAAACATTTTTTCGGAAAAAGTAATCATCAATCAGCTACTGATACTGTGATATGTAGCACGAGGTTCCCTCACAACAGAATCCATAAATCCACCTGGCTAACTCCGGATGGTAGAATCGTCAACCTAATCAACCACGCGCCTATTGACGGACGTCAATCGTCAAATATTCGGGATGTTAAAGCATTCAGAGGGGCAAACGTCGACTCTCACCATTACCTGGTAGAAGATCAATTCAGGCTTTCCAATGAAAGAAAGCTGCAACAATATCCAAAAAGGAGGTTCTACATTGGGCGCCTATGCACACCGGAGATAGCCAGAGACTACAGAGAGCGCCTGGATGAAAAACTCTCCAATATGCCATTGCTGTGTTGGGCAATGTCACCAAACATTACTGCACATCCATCAAAGAGGTGGCCGTAAACACCTTAAACTACCAACTCCAGGAATTAAATTAGTGGTATGATTATGAATATGTGCAAAACAAAAAGTCTACATGAAGGCAAAAATATGGCCAAGCGAGAGTGATAGGGCAAGAAGAGAACACATCTCTAATCGAAGAATTAGTTCTCCCGTCCAGCTTAGAAGAAGTCCGCACAGCTATACAAAGCGGCTGGCACGGATGGCCTGTCATCTGAGCTCTTCAAAGCCGGAGGCTATATTTTGACAAGATCATTTGCAAAGCATGGGAGGACGAAAGCATGTTCGACGACTGAAATATCAGCTCTATCTGCCCCATCTACAAGAAGAGCGATTCTATGTTCATTAACAACTACCGAGACATATCCCTTGTAAAATTCTACTACTTAGAATTTTTTTTTGGTTTCATATTCAATCGCTTAATGCAGCTTCACATTAGGTAGTAAAAAGGTTTGGTTGGATTGAATAACAAGACTAAACCTAAGTAACTTTATTTCAACTTAACTTATGCAACAAATTCTGCTAGCCTAAGCATGCCAAGGTGCAAGTTTAAAGAATAACATAACAATGCTGATAATAAAAGAAAAGAAATAATTTTTTTTTGATATCATCAACATCCCTACTTAACGTCGCCTATAAGATCCTTTTTAGTTTTATTTATTTTTCAAAGAACTTAACACTAAAGTGGGTATGAATACACTTATAATGCCTCAGCATGTTTTAAGTTTTTTTTGTGTGCCTGAAACTGTATTGCACTACACAAAACGGCCAATATCAGTGTGGCAATATTGACAAAAGACCAAAGTTTCACATTAAGACAGATCCTGGCAAAAACCAACGAGTTCCAAGTGGACACATGCCACCTTCTTCATCGACTTCAAAGCCGCATATGACAGCATCCATCGTACTGAGCTAGTATAATCCGGATGATCCAGATGTGGAAAACTCGCGATGCGCCGTGCAGTGTATAAGTACATAGAACTTCCGAATGTGAGGAGGGCGATGGAGAAGAAGACATAACCGCGAAATCTATGAGCTCTACAAAGATGTGGACATGCTACGAAAGGCAAAAATCGGTCGACTTCATTGGCTCGGCCATATCGAGCGGATGGACGATAATGCTCCAGCTAAGAGGGTCTTCGGATCCAAGCTACCAGGTTCGAGAAGAAAAGGAGCCTCCGATTTAAAGATCAGGCGATCGCGGATATAAGGCAGCAAACCAGGCTACACTTATTCAGGCTTTGACCCTCTAAGGGTTGCCAGCCTGATAAGTAAGTAAGTAAGTAATCATCAAATTTTAAGCAGTAACTATAGCTATATTCATTTAATTTGAGCAACTATTTTGCTAGTTTGTAATAATAAAAAATTAAAAAGATCGCTATGTTGATACGAGTATTATACATATGTTCAACAACATTAGATAAATATACTATTATAATTGAAAAAACCATTTGATTTCGTTCTGTCTAAGATTGTTCTAATAATGTGCATATTTAGAACATTTCCTGCCCTTGGATGAAATGCATAAGCTTGTCCTTCCATATACTAAAACTCCATGTCGTTACCGTCTACTATCTACGACAACCACAAAAAGATCTCACTTCACAAGAAAAAAAAATTCAAAACTCACTCAGCACTGTTTTGTTTGTTAAATTGTCAGCAAATATGTGACTGTCACTATTTTAGCATTTAATTCCATGTGACATTTTTCTCTTGATCCTTGGTCCCTTTATCCAAGGAGTGAAACTGAAGCATCATAGAACAAATAAAAAAAAAGCAAAAATAAAAAAACGAGAAGAAGTACAACCAGGCAGGGTTGACATCGAGGACTTAACAGACACTTGAATTTAAAGGCCGTGAAAATTATGCAGATTAAACGAGGCCAATAGAGAGAGAATGACTCCATTCACACGTCAGACCAAATCGTTTTTTGTCCTCCTAGGGGTGACAAGTCAGTGAACATTTTGGGGGGTATGCTGTTCCTCATTTCCACCTACCCGGTTTGCTGCTTGTTGTTATTTTATTTGACGCTCTTTGCTTTGTATACTCTGTGTTCGTTCACACTTGGCTTGAAGGGAACGCGCGTAAAAATAATTTAAGAGGGTCGATTTTGGGACCATAAGTAGTCATTGTTCCGTGTGGAACGTATTGTTGTGCAAGCTTCCTTTTTTTTCTGCATTAGCATTCGGCCTTTACTTGGGGATGGCCACGTTTTTCTTTTTTTTTGCGCAAGACCATGTCTGTTGGTCTTATTTACCCTGTGGAATGATGTGATAATTTAACGGTTAAGAGGTTGATGATGATGATAATGATGCCACTTGTGACCAAACTGGCAGTGCACAGAACATTGACATTAGTTGTACTTAATTTGTGTTCAGGACAAAACGTATGAGCGAACTGGAGTGATCTGTTTATGAGCAAATTATGAAAGACCAACAAAAAGAAAGAAATCCTGTGTGTAGCGGAGTAATAGGGTTAAAAGGGCATCAAATGTGCAAATATTACACCCGAAGGTCAACTTTCAGAAGTCGAGAATCAATTTCTTTTAGAATGCCTAAACTTATTTCTCCAACTACGTGTATCACAAGTTTGTGCCCGTAACCAGCTTTATTTAAAATTAAAAGGGCAGATTTATAGTGCCTTAATTTTTAATCTTCAATAACACTGGAATATCTGCATACGGGGGATTTATCTACGACATACGCCAGTGCGAAACTTCATTCTTTCAGGCGGACTATAATGACTCGAGATACAAGATATATTGGTCGACAGAGCCAGATATTTTGGCTGCTCACATGTCAAAGGAAAATACTTCTTAAATATCACATCTTAAATATCACATCTTAAATAGCACATCTCAAATAGCACATCTCGATTAACCAGACAGTCAAGTCGACCGCGATCTTATACTTAGTAAATGGAATTAGACTTTCGAGGAATATAATTTTAACAAGAAGTCTTAGTCATACTTAGCTTTAATACAGTGATAAGCACTTCTGATTTCACCTCTCAACCAGGCTGATCAGTAGCCTTCTTTCAAATGCTGGTGTTTTTAGCAACTACTAGTATACGTATTACATAATCGGTTCAATGAAAAAACCTGATGGCACATACGCCGAAAACAGACTCTTCAGATCTTAGCTGAAATGCACTTGCTAGACTCGACAATAATTCCAGAAGCCCAATAAAACCCTCCCCAGAGAAGGATAAATAGACCCCTCAGAGAGGACTGGAACAGACCAAGGAAAATTTTCCACAAAAGCAAAATAATTTTGGAAATCTTACCACTAGGATTGAAAAATCTCTCAGAGATAGATAGGTAGCGGTCGGTTGTTTCCTCGATATAGAAAGAGCATTTGACAACACAGAATTCTTCCAAATATATACGAGGGTATACTACTCGTATATATAAAGTTTCCGACCGCAACGTAAAGATAGCGGCACTCGTCAATAAAAGCTAGTGAATGCTAGTTGTGCATCTTTTGACAGTTACTTACCGCAGTTTCAGTCATTTTGGAAGCGCAGTTTTTTGTTGACAGTCGTTTGAGTGAGTCGATGTTTCTTGTGAAAATGGAAAAAATTGAGTATCGAGCTGTTATTAAATTCTTGTTTTTGAAAGGCAATACGCCTAAGCAAATCAAAAATGAGTTGGATTATGTATATGGGGACTCTGCACCATCATTTACCACAGTGAAATTTTGGCAGCTGAATTCAAACGTAAGGCCGTAAGGGTTTAGGAGATGATGAACGTTCGGGATGTCCAAAAACTCCAACCACTGACGATAACATTGCTAAAGTTCAACAAATGGTGTTAGACGACCGCCGAATTAAAGTGAGAGAGATAGTAGAGGTTATGAAAATGTCCAAAGAACGTGTTTGTTACATATTAAATCAAGATTTAGGCATGAGAAAGCTGTCCGCGCGTTGGGTGCCGCTTGCCGTTGCTTACGTTAGACCAAAAACGTGTTCGAATGAACATTTCCAACGCTCTGTTGGCGCAGTTTAGGTGCAATAAATCCGAGTTTTGGCGCCGATTATTTACTGTAGATGAAACTTGGATACACCATACGCCCGAAACAAAAATTCAGTCAAAACAGTGGACTGCAAAGGGCGAGACGGCTCCAAAAAAACCAAAAACTGTTTTTTCGGCTGGGAAAGTTATGGCGACTGTTTTTTGGGATAGTAAAGGAGTTATCTTAATCGTCAGATAATCATCTTCAAAAAGGAAAAACCATTACAGGAGCATACTACGCATCATTACTTGCCAAACTGAAGGCGGAAATTGCGGAAAAACGGCCACATTTGCATAAAAAGAAAATCCTGTTTCACCAAGGCAACGCGCCGTCTCTTACCTCAGCGGTTGCCATGGCGTAAATCCATGAATTACGGTTTGAACTGCTTGACCATCCGCTTTATTCACCAGATCTTGTCCCAGCGACTTCTTTTTGTTCCTTCATCTAAAAACTGCGCTCGGAGGACAGAGATTTTCGTCAAATGAGGAGGCAATCACCTTCGTGAACAATTATTTTGCCGATAAAAATGCCAAGTACTATTTGGAGGGGTTAGAGAGATGGGATCATCGCTGAGAGAAGTATGTAGAGACCATGTAGAAAAATAAAAAAAATAATTTGAGAAAAAATGTCTTGTATCATTGTTCGGTCCGAAACTTTTCAGACAACCCTCGTAGAGGCATTCAGAATATGGCAGTTGACGACATCACATCTAAATAGAGAAAATGTATCCTAGAAGATAAAACAATAAAAACCTCACTAGGCAGCAATAAACTCAATGGGATAGCTACAAAACGATGCCCTCACCCCTACTATCACGCCTACTGTGGTGCATCGTAGTTAATGAACTTCGGATTATACTCGGCAATGATGGCTTCTATGTCCAAGGACATGTAGATGACATTACTATTCTAATCAGAGGTAAATTCGAAGACACAATCTTGGATCACGTCCAGAGGACTGTGAACCTAGTTGCTAAATGGTGCACCAAAGTTGGCCTCAAAGCCGATCCCAAGAAAAGCTCCATTGTTAAATTCACCAAGAGAAGAAGGCGAGAAAGACTCAAAATTGCCACTTACTTCGGTCAAACAATAGAGTTCTCAACAGAAGTCAAATATCCAGGAATCACACTAGAAGAAAAACTTACGCGGAACACTCATCTTTCTTAGATTATTGACAAGGCCAGGACCTCACCATGGACCAGCAAAACTCTAGCTGGAAAGAAGATGATTCCATCAGCCCATATATCACACCAAACAGTGAGTTTTAATGGTTGTAAGGGCGTCTCGACAAAGGCTTCTGTGTTTTCTCCACTCCAAATTCGGCAATTTTGCTTGCTTACATAGTCATTTAACCGGAAATGGGCTTCATCTGAGAACAAAATTTTGCATTGAAAATGAGGATCAAGCTGAATCACGTTTTCGGCCCATTCACCGAACCTACGACGCGTATAACGGTCACGTGGTTTCAACTCTCGCACAAGCTGGATCTTTTAAGCCAAAATCTTTCCGTAAAATCTTCCACAAAGTGGATGGGCATAGCTCAAATTGCTGTGCACGATGGCGTAGTGCACGAAAAGTTTGGCGAACCGAACCATGATTTTCAAAGTTAGTTTTCAAATTTGCACGCGTTGTTCTGGCGTTAATCTGTTCGTCGTAAAATGGCAAGACGTGATAACCACAAATCGACTTTCAACTGTGAAATTGACAATCTGTAGAAACAGTGTTATCAGTTTAAAAACTAAAGCTCTAAAAAAACAATTTTTACTTGGAATACACTTAGCAACTTTAAGGTTACATTTCCAGACCGTCTCAACTGGGAACAGGAAAAACCAATATTTGCCAAGAACTCAAATTTATGGTACACAGACGGATCTAAAACAAGTGAAGGTGTTGGAGCCAGAATATACGGTCTTCGCACTAAAAAATCCATACATGCTAATATGGATTGGGTGCAAGCAGTCCCGTGTTTCAGGCTGAAATCCATGGAATAGAGCTTTGCATTTGAGAAAATCTAAGCAGACACAAACATCTATTTTCTCTCCGACAGCAGAGCAGCAATACTTGCAATTAGCGCCTTTGAAATAAAATCAAAACTGGTCCTGCAACTACAATATTAGACACCACAAATAAAGTTCATCTGATTTGGATGCCAGGACACAGCGGAAATGAAGGCAGTGAAAAAGCAGACGAATTAGCCTGGAAAGGATGCGCATCTCAATTCACGATGCCAAGATCATTCTGTCGGCTATCAATTAATACAAGAAAAGGAAGTATTAAAACCTGGCTAGAGGAAAAGAAGCTTCATTTTTAGAAAGAAACCGAAGGAAACACAAGAACTTTATGCCAAGCTGTTGCCACAAAAAAACAAAACAACTACTACAACTAAGTAGAAGTCATGTTCGAGTGACCACAGGTTTTCTCACAGGACACCGCCGTGCGAAAAAAAACCTGATGACCATGGGCATATCACAAAATAATACATGCAGACGGTGCAATGAGGACGTGGTATAGCAGACCACATACTATGTCACTGCAATGGTTTATCCAAAACACGTCGACGTTACCTAGGTAAATTCTACCTTGAAGCGGCGGAATATCTGCCAGCTCACCTAAAGACGTAGCGGCCTTCTTAACAAATTGTGGCATCACTGATGAGCTCTAAATGGAGGATATCACAATAGGCCCACTCTGATCTGGGATTCTTTATACCACATCCCACAACAATCTAAATCTGGTATATTACATAGTAGCTTTGTATTCAGTTCAATATTTCTATTGACGTACCTTCATGTGGTGGAGTTTTATAGATAAGATATGGACCCTTAGAGTTATGTATTAGTTTGTATCTTATCCCAGTGGTTGTGTCAAAATTCATTAAGACAACTCAGTCTCTTGTAAATTGTAGTGTTGAACCTTTGCAATATAAATAGAAGCCCATTTCCTATTCCCAACAAAGTCACAATCAAATCCTTATCTTCAAGAAATTCGCGCAGTTTATCCATCTTTTGGTGGACTCCGAAGCGGATCTGCCAAGAATAGTAACAATGAGCCTTTACACTGTTTAATGTAAACTACATTGTGTCTCGGGGCAGATTTTTGTCTTAAAATGTGAATATCTCAAAAGTTATAAACGTTGCTGGAGGAAATATTTATTACAAATAAGCACGGAAACGTGCTGATTCCTAGCGCCTCAAGTTTTAAACTATGCTGTCTTCACTCTTGAGGGTTCATGCTCTTGGAAAATTAAGCTAATGGGTGAAACTTCTTACCAACTCTTGGTTTTTGCAAAAGGCCGGCAAGAGCTGCCATCACAGTTTCTCTGTTTGAACTATGAATTGCTAATACAGAATATGAAACAAAGGAATTTTGCAAATATCGAAAACCATCATGACCATCTTCCCTAAGATCTCACTATCCATCACAATATTCTGTCATCACACCCAAAATAAAGCTAAGCAATGATGGACGCGGCCTAGCAGCATAACGTAATCACGGATATTGATATTCCAATAATTATTACATCCAATATACTGTAATTAAACCTTCCTTAATAAACCGGAGGACTTTATTCGTAAAAACTAATTGTGCCCACTCGGCGGTATAACTGATGTAAGATGAGTCAAATCGAAAATAAACTTTAACCTAGTAGAGCCCACTTTTAAGATCTAACATTTTAAAAATATTGCGGCCTTCAATATATTCCAAGCAATCATCAACGAGTAAAAGTGAATAACTATCCCGAACCATAAATTTATTACCGCCGGTACCTGGTACCAAAAACAATGAAATCACTATGAGACAAGAAGCCTTATAGACAGATTTCACTCCTACTACTTATTGGTATACATAGTTTCTGTTATTGACGGAAAATATCATATCCCTAACCACAAGTTTGAGTTCAGATGCAAGCATTCACCTAGCGCACAGGTTCATACAAACAGCGACGTAATTAAGAAAGCTCTTGAAGACTCACAAGTTCTTAACAAAGTACGGCATGAAGGCTTGAAATTCGAATTACAACAGGCCTATAATCGCCTTTTCACTATCAGATACTGAAACGAATTCTCGCAAGTCTAAGAAATTTTAGCTGGCGTACATAAAAGAAGTCTTCTCGTTCTTCTATTTACTGGTGATATACCGCAAGAAGAGTGGACCGTTTTACTACAGCCAAATTACCAAGGGCTCCTTATAGTGTAAATGAATGGATTGAGTTAAATGAAAATAAATTTAAAGAACAAATATTGAGAAATGTATCGGTTGCTTGGAAAATACGCCTTACCTCCCCGGTAAAGGCTAAAATGGCAAGGGCATGCCCAGCCAGTAGAATAATGCTGGCCGACCCCGCCGTCGTAGGGCTCACATTCCTCTACGGAAGAGGTTAGAAACATGTGGCAAACCAACTAATGGTCTCGTATAAAAAAGGACTCACTGTTAACGATCTTTGGAAACGTTTAAAGGACCACCACCTTCGGATCTGTGCTTGGAATGTTCTGACCCTTAACAGGCCATGTCTAGCCGAACAATTAGCAGAGGCCCTTGACTGCAATCATGAAAATTTCACCACCATCCAGGAAGTACGATGGGATGGGCCGAACGTAAGTTGGAAGAAAAACTGTGACATCTATGTTAACCTTAGGAGGTTCAGGGGTTTTTTGGCGCTAAATGGCACAACCAAGTCTGCGCGAGCCTGTATGGGATTTGTATGGAAATATTGTACATAGGCAGATATCCTGAAAGTGTGTGTTGCCAGGAAAAAGACACGGTGAACAATAGAAACATATTTCTACATTTTACAGATAACAATTTACCCTCTTTTATTTATCATGGGTAAAAAAATTAAGTCTAGACACGGCATTCAAGGCAAGCATACCTGGCATGTGAATGCTGTTGACAAACCGGTTTTTTGCAATACCACCTTGATTAAAAAGTCGACTGCAACACACTTATGCCAGCACTTGATCCAATCCTCGAAACATTTTTTATATTCGATTTTCGGCATGTCCATCAGTGCTCCCTGCGATTTTTCCATTACTTCCTCTCGGCTGCTGAAACGCATTCCCCGTAGTGGGTTCTTAACTCGACTGAACAGAAAGAAGTCACAGGGAGGCAAATCAGGTGAATTCGGTATTCGCTGTTGGATGGTATTTGTTGCATTTTTCGTCAAAAAATTATGAATAATGATGGCACTGTGCGACGGTGCGTTATCATGGTGCAAAATTCATGAGTTTTCTGCCCACAATTCTGGTCTCTTTCGGCGAATTGCTTCACGCAAACGTCTCATAACGCCCAAATAATACTCTTTGTTTACAGTCTGGCCTTCTGGCAAAAATGCATGATGCACCACACAGTTGTAATCAATTAAAACCGTGAGCATTGCCTTCTTTTTTGACTGAAAACGACGTGGTTTTTTTAGTCTCGGTTCATTTGATGTACGCCATTCACTTGCCTGATGTCTAGATTGCGTGTCGTACTCACAAACCTACGTCTCGTTTCCAGTAATTATCCTTTTGATGAATGCGGTATCGGATTCAGCCTAGCAAATTATCTCTTTTGCAACGTCAACATGGTCCCTTTTTTGCATGAAATTGAGGTCTTTTGGCACAAACTTTGCTGCTACACGACGGAAACCCAAATCATTAACCAAAATGTCTTGGATGGATCCATAGGCAATCTTCAAGTCCTCCGCTATCTCGCTGATGGTTAATTTGCGGTTATTGACCAACATTTCTTTTACGAGTACTTCATCAATGTTTTGTCTGCCACTGCGTTCATCATCTTCGATTGACCCACGACCACTTTTGAACAGCTCGTGCTGGTAAACGACCGTTTTCTTTGGAGAATCGTTGCCGAAACACTTTTCCAACATCTCCAACGTTCGAGCACCATTAAATCCGTTGTTTACACAAAATTTAATACAAATTCGTTGTGACAAATTTGAATCCATTTCCAAAATTGTAAAAAATCGCGAACACACACAGAGATCGAGTAGATGTACTCTTGGCTACGTAACTTTTGTAAATGTCAAGCTATGACGCTAAGATTTAGAAGGCATGTCAACAACAGATTTACCAACTTAACAAAAAACAGAACTCAAATCGGAATAATGGGAGCGCCACACGGTGGTTATTCCGGGATCCAGGTGGTACATGCAATGAAAATGAGTTTTTCGCTGGGTTTTATCAATTTTATAGCTCAGCGAGCACGATGGTCGATTTGCAGAGGAGGCGGCATGGGCTGGTTGGTCATCTATCGGTGGGCCTATAGCTACCTTCGAAAAATTGATTTTTTAACAATTGATTTTAGAATTTGAATTGAATGCATGAATATATAAAATGCTTACCTCTACACCGAATACCGCCATTGCTTGTTTGATGTGTTGCACACCTCGTACAATGGGATTCGTTGCTATCTGCTCCATGTGAGGGATAACCAGCTGTTCTGCCAATTCTATGAGGAAGACAGGTCTACGTTCGTTTCTCTTCCCCAATTTGTCATGAAAGATAAATGCAGCCGAACATGTTAAAAAACGCCATCGGTTTGTGCCCCGTTTGAACGTGTAACCGCAAAGCATGTGGTCCATGGTGTCTACTCCGGATTTATACATATTGTAGTCCAGAATTTGAATTTCGATGACTTCGATGACTTCGAAGAGTCCGCGGTGCTATTATAATGTTCGGTTGAGATGAGAACCACAGCTTTTTTCTTTTTTGGCACGTATGAACATAGGGCGATGTTATTAATGGGGTAACCGAATATTGTGCTGAATACATCTCGATTTGTATCCAACATCTCCTTCGGTATGCAGCCTTTGCTTTTGCGCATGGTACTTATATATGCCAAACGTTTTGTCATCAAAACCGCGGCCAAGTCATAAGATGAAAAGAAATTATCGGCATATAAGTACTGTTCGTCCAGAACCCGTGTATTTTTCGACCAATTTCAGAACAATGTTTTCCCCTTGACTTACCGCACGGTCCTCATGTGGTTATTTTCCAACATATGGTATATGATTCCTTTCAGTTGGTAATTGGAATTGGCGTCACACATCCACCAGATTTTAATTCCGTATTTGGCTGGTTTCGACGGTATATACTGGGCGAAGCGCGTTCGGCCTCGGTACGGGAACAATTGCTCATCAATAGTTATCTGGGCACCCGGAACATATAGATCCTCCTAGTTCTTCGTGAGCATGTTCCAAACGTCGTTGATGGCGGCCGATTTGCATTTTAATAGTCGAGCGGGTCTCGTGTTGCCGTTATCAAACCGAATATATTTTAGAATAGATTTATATCGGTGCGCATGCATTATTGTCCTGTAGATAGGGTTTCCGTTGTGGCCCCACAAGTCAAGTGCAGGCTGACTGTTTGACCCGAATATGCCGGCAAACAAAGTTAGGCCAAAAAAGGCGTATATTTCATTTTCGGTTACAGGTTTCGTCCACGTTCGCGGTGTCTGATCAGAATGCATTTCAGACCATAGACGGCATAGCGCATGGGCCTTCACGGATAATTATACTTACGATCTCGGGTGTAATTAGTGATTTAAATATTCCAATCGGGTTTCGGATAATGCCTGGAGCCGGGTCTTCATAACCCACCATAGCGCAGTTATGCGCACGATGTCAACCTATGGCCGGCGGAGTACTTGACCAAAGCTTGCCATCCTTTGAACGGTATTTTATAATCGAGCTCGACAAACGTGGTGGCTCCTCGTCTATATCGACGGTTTTAAACGGTTCGGTGGCAGCTGCAGCGACTTCATAGAAATCTTCTAGATTATCATCATCGTCATACGGACCCTCGGCTTCTACATATAACGATCTCTATCTCAGCATCGGAAGCCGCATCTACTAACAGTGGCACAAAATCAGGATCCGTGTCGTCGTCGCCTTCGAATGGATCGAGTTCCTCGGCCTCTTCATCAGCACCACCCAACCATTCGGAAAACCTTTCTTCCATTCGATTCCTCTCTTCTTCCGACTTTAAAACGGAGGTAAGTATAATTCTCACTACTTCAAACGCTGCTGCTATACTAACTCGTTGTATAATATACGCATTCTAAACACAAACAAGACATAACACGACTAAAACCGAACACAGACCCATAAGCGGTCATTGTGCTCTCAATACCCGCTTCTAGGAAGTCATGGACGGGTTCGTCTCTAACACGCAAAACAAAAAAGTTATACACAGTTTTATATGCACAGACCTGGTGAACCTCCTAGGGTTAATACGAGTAAAGTGATTACTATAAGGAAGAGAAACACCATTTATTCGTATGCAGATTTGCCATATGCGGCAGACTTAAGCAAGAAGTTTTGAGCTTTCAACACGTGAGCGAGCATCAATGTTAAATTCGCTAACATAAACCTAATGTGCGCCCATGCCCCTGCCAAAAGCAAGGACTACGCCACTAAAAACTATTTCTACGAGCTTGCCGACAAGATAAAGTATATGAGTAATGTCCGAAGGGGGCAGAAAAGGAGGACATCTTTGGTAGAACAGTTGGTAAGTATAGCGACACCACTTCTGGCAACGCACTTAGTTTTATTGACTTTATGGCGGGACGAAATATCGCTTTAGAAAGCACACAATTTCCTCATCTCAATACACATAAGGGGACATGGCGGGTCTACCGATCATCAAACGTTAAATCAAATTGATCACATTGCGATAGATGTAAGGCATTCCTCCAGTATTCTGGACATCCGAACGTTTCGCGCAGCGTACATTAACTCGAATCACCACCTTGTTGCAGCCAAGATGCGAATGCGGATTTCCCAAACTCCATTAAAAAGAAAAACTGCTTAATATGAGAAGATATAATGTAGAAAAGCTGCAATTGCAAGAGACCACCGAACGCGTATCCCGAAATATTTCAATAATCCCTATGTCGCCAGAATCAAGTAGCGAAGACCAGTGGCAACATTGCCAACGTGCCATCAGAGACGCCGCAACTGATGAGCTGGGTTTCACCAAACCACTACCAAGAAATCCCCGGTTTGATGAAGAATGCTGGCAAGCAAGCTAAACAAGAAGCGTACAAAGCGGTGCTGCAATGAAGGACGATAGCTTCTCGTGACCTCTACGAGCAGAAGAGACGGGAACAATAACGGCTTCTCTAGAAGAAGAAAAAAGAGCACGAGAGGCGCGCGATCGAAGATATTGAGAGGTTGTACTCCAGGAATATCGTAAGGAGGTTTTAGCAGGAGGTAAAAAGAATGTCTTAAGGCAACATACCCGTACGGAACCCTGTAGAGATGAAGAAGGAAACTTTATCGCAGTCGGTGCTGCAGGATAGCAATATCCAAGCTAAAATCCAACAAATCAGATGAACCTGACGGCTTACTGGCTGCTGTATTCACATCTGTTGAAAATGACAGTATGGAGCGCATGAACCCACTCATTTCTCAGATCTGGCCAGAAGAGTGTATGGAAAGTAAATGGAATCTTAAAAGCGTTTGCCCGATCCACAAAAAAGAAGACGACCTCAACTATGCCAACTATAGAGGTACAATTTTTCTAAACATCGGATACAAGATCTTATCTGCGAGCCATATTATGTGAAAATCTGAACCCGTTCGCCAACAACCGGATTAGTCCTTATCAGTATGGTTTCAAACCAGGAAAGTCCACAATCGATCAAATCTTCATACTCCGGCAGATCCGAAGATGTCAAAATTGATACCCGCCATCTGTTCATCGATTTTAAGGCCGCATATGACAGCATTCATACAGACGAGCTATAGAAAGACATGTCTAACATAGTTTTGGCATCCCTGTCAAGCTCGTTCGTCAGTGTAGAATGACGATTGCGAACGCTCGCTGCGTCGAGGTCGGTAACGACTTAATCAAGTTCTTTGATGTCAAAAAAGGTTTTAGACAAGGTAACGCGCAGTAGTGCAACTTATCTAACATCATATTTGAAAGAATTGAGTGGAAATCATAAGAGAACATTGGAGGCAAGTGATGATACTGACATAATAGGTAGAGCTTAGCGGGCTGTCGCCAGTGTATTGAAACGGAAGTTCAAAAAATAGGTTTTGCGGCAAATGAGAGGAAATCCAAGTTATGCTGTCTCCAAGAAGGGACACATAACGTCGGCGAATAGTACAGAATATCACAATCGACAACTATGTATATTTTCGAGATAGTAAAGGACTTTGGCTACCTTGGCTCTGGTATAAATTCTGCTTGCCAATCCCAGTTTCCTTGGTCTACGAAGGCCATTGAGTAATAAGGCCGCATTCTATGGAGACTCTATATAAGATCTTAAGCACCACAGGCCTATTTTATGGCGCTGAAGCATGAACTCTATCGAAAGCGGATGAAGATATCTTCAGTCGTTTCAAGAGAAAACTATTTCGAAAAATATTCGGTTGGACTGGACACCATTGCTCTGGCTCGCAGTGTCTTTGAATCTAATTTGAAGGGACAACGCTGTAGAGGAAGACCTCACCTTAGGTGGTGCCCACAAGTCGAAGGAAACCTCAACCAACTTAAAGTGCGCACCTGGAGACAGTTAGCTAAATACCGAAGTAACTGGAGAGGCTTATTAATTGAGGACCAGGTTGAATTCAAACTGTATTTTTACCTAATATAATAATAATATTCTTATGGATTTCGAACCCAATCGATGCCTCAAGCCATACTTAATTTTTGCCTATTAATGAATATTTCCCATGCCTTATGCCCAGTGAAAGTAAAATCATCTGTGGACAGATTATTAAGATCAACGACGTAGTAAGTGAGGAAACGATTCTGCTTCGAAGAGTCGGAGAAGCTAAACAAAAAATGAGGCTTCCGAAGATAAGAGTTCATAAAAAAACAACGAAACGCTGTAAAGTATCCATCAAACAATTTAACGATGTCCTTCCTGCTCGTCGGTGAAAGCAATCAATTACATAACTTCTGGTGAATTCGTAACTACGAGTATAATTGAAAGTAATACCTCCATGTTCAACATTCACAAAATTCGACAAGACCAAGTCCATGGACTTACCAGGTAGGTAAGCACTTTTCCCAAATCGTTCATAAGCGCTATCCGCAAAATACAAATCACCCCGAAATTAACTTCCAGATTGTTTCAAATCGTTTTTGTCAAGCTTCACAAAGCTACCTAAATGGATGACGATGATGATTCCCTGTCATCCCATCAAATACGAGTATCTAAAGAAAATCGTAAAACTCAATTGATCTGAATCCAATCGTGAAATTGTCTCCCATTGGCACAAAGGTTTGAGTCGACCAACAACAAAAAAAAAACACACAAAAAGAACATCATGTACGACGATACCTGTTCTTCGACTAATCCTAAGCTCCGTAAAATTGATACTACCTACTACCTTAACCTAGACCCCCGGAAAAGTTTGAATTTTATTCATCGAATGACTTCCAAATGATTTGATCCGCATTCACGAAACATAAAACGCCAACAAATGCCAATCGTTTCCGAGCTCTTTGTTCGTCGCCATCCGATACACTTATGGAGCATTCCCGTCCTAGCTACAAAGATTTGTTGTGATTGAATTGGATTTTGGGAATTATTTTCTACCGTTGACTTTTCCCTGACAATTTTTTCCCACCATCCCTTAGGTTTTTTCGGTTTCGCAAAAGTGTGGAAGAAAAAAAAAATTATTTCAATGACGCACACAATGGAAATGCAATTGAACGTTATGGCGAATCCTTGTATGAACTATAGTGTGGGGCATGTGAGTATGAAATGGATAGGACCGGGACACATTTATGAGTTTCGTGTCGTAAAGTTTTAACCACCCGCAGGAGAATCTTTTATCTTTGGGAGAAGACTGTAAGCTTAGGAAATCGAGGAAATGAATGTGTTCCTTTGTCAACTTATCTTCAGTGATGTAAGTTTGATAGATGTCTCTTGGGAGCTACATATACGAGCCGCAACGTGCCACGTGTAACGTTTAAGTATGTGTCATCATGATAGCGCCGTTATTTAGTGCATATCCCCATATGTGAACAGCAGGGAGGAGGTTTACATTTAAATACATATCGTACCATTACTCCTGGCGTTGTCAGAATAATCCTGATCTTTTGAATCGAAAAAAACATTACGAATCCGTCTACGATGTAAACAGAATTTATCCTGTTATATGTATGTAGCCGTGAAGACTACAGCGTCTGCGGGTCTTTTCCAAAATCTGACGAAACATGCATGTTCGTATTATTTTCAGTTAAAATATGACAGAAATTAGGCAGAGCATATCAATGTTAGCCATGGCCAACTATGTACGAGTACTACAGAGTTGGAATGAAAACTCTGACCGGCTCCGCTGTATGAAGGTTTGGAAGACAAGCCGAAAAGTAGATCTGATCCTGAACTCTTTCGAGAGAACATTTATTTGTCCAAAATCCGGCCCTGTATGCGAGCTGTACCCAAATTTGGAAGTATGTAAAAAAAAAATGCGACACCTACTCTATCTCGGTTCCATTGAGAGAATGAACCACAATACTCTGGACAAGAGGGTTTTCGAATCCCAGTTCACAGGTTCAAGCCGAACTCTCGATTTAAAGTCTAACACAAAAAATTCGTACGTTCGCAGTAAGATGTCATGCCCATAAGACCAGATTCAAAAGATATTCGACAAGGTCATCAAAACTCTAATTCGAATTTTACCAAAGACCATTTCTTTTGAAATGAAAAGTGAATTTGAGTGTGCAGCTCATGATAGGAATATAAGGGTAGGGAGATTCATTACCGCATTTAGAACAGTGCCAGATGTGATAGAGAAAGCCACCATGCAGCCGGGACAAACCGTTCTTTAAAAAGCCAACCCAACGAAATCGGTGCGGAACTTTGGATAGAACATGGTAGTATGACTCTCTCTCTCATAGGAAAGGCAAAGAAACTCGACAAATGGTACCCATGAACTGAAAGAGTCCCAAAAACTACGCTAGCTGGAAATCTGTGTACCACTTGGACAATCACTAGCGAGGGAAAGTGGATCTTTAAAAAATATCTGGGAATATACCCCCGGTCTTCATCCAGAAAAGGTTATGGTTACGGTAGAAAAGACCAAAGCACTTCTCATTTCTTCAAGTCAAACGATTGACTTACGTACTTAGATGGAACTACAGTCCAGAGTTGGCGGAGGTCTCCTTCTACTTGTTTGTGCCACCTAAGATTAGGCCATACACTACTGCGATGTCCCTCTGGGTTAGGCTTCGAAAATACGGCAGACAAGAATTTATATAGGACGTTGAGGAGACATATTCCACTGTAATTGGCGCAACTCAGGTTATCTCCATTCGTCAGGATCGGACAAACAATGATCAGGTTTCATTCGTTGGGAATACTTTCGTCGACCCAGATTTTGTAGATGAGTTGATGTATGATATGCTCCGCATCTTACCATCACCTACTACGTCAAACTGCTCGTCAGTTAAAACATCGGGTCCAGCAGCTTTGTTAGATTTAAGCTTGGAAATTGCTCTTCTGAATCTTGGTCGGGTGGAAGGAAATGTTGTCTATCTTCGTCGTAGATGAATGGTTCATACCGCCTGATGGAGCGATGTTTTTCGTCATCACCGTTCAACAGTCTACACAAATAATATGTCAAGATTCTTCTATGAGGTTCGAGCTTCATTCATCTAGTAGCATTTCTCTAAAGCCTCGATCGGGCCCTTCTCGTGCTCTATCTTGTTTCTTCGGAGGAACTTCGCAGGCCGCTGTCGTTGTTTTCTGCAGAATCGCTCTGTGCATCCGCTGGTTTTCTAGATTTGCCTGTCAGCATCCGTCATCGAACCAGGGATTTCTTTATTCAGGCGGGTTGAAACAGTTTACATTAGATACCGTCTTTCAGTAATGCCACAGGTTTCTTACATTCGATGTTGGTAGCATCGGAGAGGTTAAGGGAATGCTTTGCGTCGATCGCAATATGATCAATTTGAATTTTGGTGGGGGCTAACGCCCCCATTTATTTGGCTTAACTCAAGTTTGAAAACTAGGACTTAAAAACTAAAATACAAAATATTTAATTAGGGTTTTAAAGCTAGGTATGGTGAAGGAGATCGAATTTGAGGGAAAGTGTGCTGCGATTAAAATCGAAAACGGAAAGGTTGGAGTTAATCTTACGCAGCATACGTGATATTGGTTCGTTAGGGCCATATGTGGTGCGGTGGGTTGGTAGATAAAAGAGGCTGGGGCAACGTAGATTTCAAGGGTTAGTGTTAGAAAATGGAGTTGTGTTAGAAAATGGAGTTGTAAAGAGAAATGCAATCGACGGAGCCTGAGAGGAGTCGGCGAATGAAAAGAATGTCTGCTGCGTCCCTTCGTTCATCAAGGGTATCTAGGTTAATGAGTTTGAGATGGTTTCGATAGGGAGGTAAGATTAGAGAATTGTTCCAAGGTAGACTTCGAAGAGCAAATCGAAGAAAACGACGCTGGATCATCTCAATTCGGGTTACATGAAGGGACACCACGCTTGGCTGGCATGCTCGAGAAGGGGGCGAACAAAAGTGATGTATAGTTATCTGGTCAGTTACAGGTTACAGAATTCCTTGGACCATCTTTGAACGAAGCCAAGCGATGAGTTTGCTTTAGTAATTATCTCATCGATATGCGAGCGGAAATTAAGCTCCCTGTCGCATAATATGCCAAGGTCGCGAATAGTCTAAACAAGGGATATAGGTTGGCCGTGGAGAACGTAAGTTCGGGGGTAGACTTGTTGCATTTACGTGAAAAGGTAATCAATTGACATTTGGTGACATGAGTTCTAAGCAGCTCTTGATGCACCAGGTGACTACTTTGAGGAACACCTAAAGTGGCCAAGAAAGGGGTCGATAGGACAAACCTGAAACGAACACTATAAAAACGATTGTCCAGGTAAAAAGATATCCATTTAAGCAAAATGGTTTCAAAGCCCAGGACGGACAATTTGTTATAACGTCAACTTCTTTACCACTTTCTAAGGCTGAGTGAACAGAGGACACGAATTTGACGATTTTAGTGGTAGCTGATCTACCTTTCAGAAAGCCGTGTTAATTGGGGGAAATAAGAGATTTGCACTGGAATTTGAAGGCTTCGTACAAAATGCTTTAGTGGAGTTTGAGTATATGGGAGATGAAATTTGAACTGCTCTGTCATCTACCTAAGAGATGATTGACAGTCTAGGGGTGTTTTAGAATTTTGTGAGATTGAGTCCAGGATTTGATATTCTTTGCAGATATCACGTTTTCCTTCATCCAGGACAGAGCTTCTTTAATCGCCAAAATTTCTGCCTGGAACACGCTACAGTGATTTGGTAGATGGAAAAAGAGGCTTAGATTTAGCTTATCTGAGAAAACATCACTACAAAGCCCGCTATCGGTTTTAGATCCATCTCTGTCCTTGCTGAAGAAAAACGTGATATCTACAAAGGATATCCGCATATTTTTGGATAGTCAGGTAGCTATCAAGTCCCTGCATTCAGTCTCATTAAATTCTAAAACCGACCTTGAATGCCGATCATCTCCTAGTGAGATGGCAGTCTCCTACGCTTCATCATAAGCTCAAATTGGTTCCGTGAGTGGGTTGGTATTTCCAGCAGCCACTTTTACCTAACCTGACCTAACCTATGTTTCAAGTTTTATTTCGTATAGGTTTAGTAGTTCTCTAGCCTCCTTTTTTCTTTCGTAGCCTTGTTGTGGCAGGAAGGCTTTTGAGTCAAAGATCCCAAAGCTCTGGAAATGGCCTATATGGTACGTCGAAGCTAAAGATGTCCGGAATAGACGTTTTATTGTTAAATAGTATGAAGGTGGATTTATATATTCCGCGAGAATCTGCAGCGGCACAGATACTGAAGCTGCAGATTGGCAGATAATTTAATAAAGAAACCCACCGATATTGGCGTTGACCCTGAAGTTACTAGATCTTTTGGCTCATCGGAGCACTTTCTATGGCACGTCCGCAAATTGGTCTGGAACAATGGATATAGTACTAGATCGGGGCTTATTCTGTTGAGGATAAACTCCATCGGGATGGGGAGGTTACTTGTCAGAGTGTGTCTCTGAATAGTTTATCCAGGGAACCCGAAAGTTCGAACTGGCTCCTAAAGAGAAACACTCAGGAGGACTAAAGAAGTGGCAATTAAAATGGGGAAAAAGATGTCAGGCAAGCGGACTGCAAAAGAGATATCAAGTACTTCCGAAGGCCTAAGTGGTAAAATTTCCACAACTCCAAAGGGGACAGACAAGTGAAACACGTCGGCAGAAGTAACATCCACTAAAACCTCTTAAGCTCTGAGAACTGAAACTGGATCTTTTTCTTTTGTCTCGAACAAGGACAAGAATTAGACTTCTTTGGCACCCTCACTTCCTATTAATTTGTCAGCGCATGATGCCAGTGCAAAGAGAAAAATAGAGACTGTCGTTCCGCAAAAATAAAAACAAAATCAACCATGACTTTATCCCTATACAATGTCCGGATTAAACCTACGCAACAACCGGCAACAATCGTAGGTTTGGTGGACGGAATTTGAACATTGCAAGAAAATCCACCTCCGAGAAAACATCAAGACACCGCAATCCCCCCTCCGGAAATTGGGAAATCTGGCCGTGGAAACACGCATAAACACTGTGAAGTCTAGCCAAATCTGAGAAACTTCGCATCCAAGCAGAGGCCTGCGATTCTTTTACACGCAACACATAATTCTTAGGGTGGATTGGTCAATGCACCATACTCTTGAGTGCTTCAGCAAGTCTGCGCCGAAAATCCCAAACTGGAAACTAAGACTTTTAAGGTCTTTAGGCCACTGAAACTGGTGCGTACCATCTTCTAGATTCTGGGACAACGTAGGGAACTGGATGATAGCTTGAAGCGTCTTATAACAAGAGTTCACGATTCAGCACTTTCCATAATAGAGGCATCAGTGGTTTAAGGTGCTTAAGAAGTTTAATATCACTATATGGTCAACGATGGGGAAGGCCGAAAATAGTTTTTTTTTATGGTGTACTCACATTTAATCATCTTAATTTAGGCAATTAATCGGACCCGAGAAGGGCATAAATTCGTTTGCGTGAGCATTTTCTGGGGTTGTACTACCGTCACCACCAAAGCCAGTAGGCAAATTGAAATGAGATTTACGAGGCAATCTTCTTCTATTCTAACTATCATCTAAGGAGACTACTGCCTGTAAAGCACTGTCGGAGAATTCCATGCAGGTTCATCGGATTCAGAATCAGATTCCAGATCTCGAGCTTATTGAAGAGGAAAAATCTTCATCAAGGCAACTGGACACCTTTCAAGGGACAGCTTGAGTCAATACTCCCTCTAATCTCAGAGCGAAACAGAATATAGAGGAAACTGTTCAAAACTTGAAAACCGCCCTAAACAAACAACAATTACTGCCTTTTCATGATAGAATTCATAAGCCTGACAACTTCCAATAGGTCATTTAAGATTAATTTGGAAGAGTGCCTCTTATAAAGACTTTTGCGGTAAAAACAGCAGGCTGGTCAAAGTCTGCAAGAGAGGCAAATCAGCCAGTCTGGAAACCCTCAGGGGATCTAATAGCACCCATAATGTGCCAAAAATAGGGACCTCAGTCTCATGCTTGAGATTCACTTTCAAATGACCTAATTAGAACCGGGTTACAACCAGTCGCATCGGAAGCAACACTTAAGCTAAGTAACACAATCTGCCGTAGTTGGTGCGTGTATGTATTTTGCTTTATGGGCAGCTTCAAGTGGTCTCACATGGATGACATACACCCAGTTATGCTACAAAAAGGCATAGATCAGTTGCTGGTAACTCGCTATCCACCATCCTCACCTGGCTTAGCCTGGCTTCCATAATTTTAAAGTGCGTGGCATTTTTCCATTGCATCATCTACTCAAGATGCAATATGCCTTCAAACGCCAGAGATCCTGCGAGACTGAACTTTGATATTTGGCGACTTACATGATCTATATATGCCTTAGCGTATGCGTTAAGCCTTGACTCGATCAACACACATGCATCATGGCATAGGAGAGAAGACGCCACCTTCATCATCGAAAGCGCCGCAAATGTCGATGAAAATGCCCAGCGTATACTCCTTTTTGTCGAATGCCCATTCAATTCTGCATACCTGATATTGTAGAACAAGATTTTCTGCATGGGTAGCAAGTTGCACCCTGGCCAGAGGATGCATTCGCAAAGCACTCTGCCGTACAGAGGCTTACGGGTTCTTTTCGAGGTGTTCAGCAGGAACGCAGGAAGCTCCAAATCTCGATGTAAGATGGTACCCATATCTACTGATTTTCGGAATACATACTCGTATTGTATAAGCTCTAAATACTCACCAGAGGTTCGTTAAGTAGATCAGCGCAGGACGAGAAGAGATGATTCTCTTCAGAGTTGGCAAAAGCTGATCTACTGCATACCTTCTCAGCATATATGAAAATATGCCATTAACCCCGGCCAAATTGGTTCAGCAACCTGTTTGACCATGCCGCGAATCTCTGAAATAATTTGCTGTCAGACGCCGGACAAGCTCAAAATGTTGTGTCGGCAACTGTAAGGCAGGGAAAAATTAATTCTGAAAATTTTCTGCAAATAAAATTACGGCACTGATATGCACATCATCACACCATACACTACCATTCCAACCAAATATATTTTTTTTAATTTTAACAATTTACGCCTAGCTCATGTAAATGTTCACAAAACATTTAAGGACTCAGAGAATTACTCGATCAAAGTACAAACACCGATTTCAGCCCGAGTAACTGAAACTCAACATATTCTCCTACACACGAACACAGTCAACAATTTCTCTTCTTCATTCTACCAAGGAAATTATTTATATTTTTTAGACGTCACTGTTTGTCAACATCCCACGATGTTTGTTCAATATTTGGAAAGAAACCAACTCGGTAATAAAAATGTCTAGCAGGCATCTCATCGTCTTGACACAGGTCCGCTGATACATTCATCTCTGCCTCCAGTTATAAAACGGCAGACAAACGAACTGTTCTCTGATTGGGGATACTACTTTCCTTTGCCTGTTGTCTGCCGTCACTGTCATCGCCACCATCATCATCACCGTCATCGTCAGCGCCAGCATCTACATGACTATCTCCCTTTATTGATTCAATCAATTTGATATCGAAATCGTTATGCAAACAAGCCGCCGGGGATACTATCCCTGCGGAAATAAACAACAAGGCAAAAAGTCGTCCTTTACAGCCACCCTCTCAGCACCGGTAGTCCTTAAAGTGTTCACAATTGCAAGTGTTTAGTCGATGATATGTTCGGATAGATACAAATCAACTAACTAATTGCCCTTGTCCGACATAGAGTGATTAAAAATTCCACTTCATTTGAAAGTGATATCTGTTTCAGTTTAGTTACCCGACTTAGAATGCACGGACTACCCTTTAAAAAAAGCCACAAGTATCCACGTAAACACTTTATCCAGACTAAACCTCAGTCGAGCCCCAGTCACTTGACCAAAGGGCAGAAAATTCTCATTCCCAAACAGTGTAGATATCAAGTATCTCCACTGGCACCGGTACAAGCAACAGAAACAGCAACAGCACTAGCACCAAACAGCAAACGTATTATTACAGGCTACTCACATTCATTAGGGACTCTGACCATGGTTATAAATTAACCCTTTTGTTAATTGATACAAGTAGGGTATATCAGTTTACCCTTTGCAATTGACCAAAGGGAGTTGGCTCACCGATGTTGGCCGAGGTTAGGGTGCCGACGCATTCGAGCACAATGCTCACCGGTAGCAGGACTGTATTTGAACATAAGAACAGGTATGTGTGCACTAGCTGCCATTCATGTGCTTAGGGTCATTGTTAAGTTAATTAGGCCTTTTAGCATTAAAAATTCATTATCCCTGCAGGATGGTTTCATCCTGATATCTTGGCTGTTTAAGTGAAGTGGTTGCATTTGTGCATGGCCGTCTAATGAAATTAGTTTGTACCTTTTACTCGTATAATTGCTGCTGTTTATGTTGTAATTTGATTTATCGCGTATGGTAATTGTATTGAAGCTCCATTTGGAAACAGGTGAAAAGGAAGTGATTCGCAAATTGCTTTGTCAAAGGTGACCTGTTATTACAGGATTGCTTTCGTAGAATATTGCGTGAACAAGAGTACTCTGCATGCATGAACCAGGACAACCTGAAGACCCATTTATTCAGCCCAGTTTTCTAAAATATGTAGAAACGACAATCAATAGAAGGTAAACTGTTGTGGTTGCAGCATCACCTACAAATCTTCCGCTTTAACTGAGAGTTTTGAAGAGAACAAAAGGCAAGTCTCCTGCATCGCAAAACTGGAAAACAGGGTCGCTTCGGAACAGGCAACCAAAAGAGGGCACCCGAATTTTAGATGTTTTGAATTATTGAATGTACCTAATAGCAGTTATTAGGGTAAATTGACTTGATGTTGTATTTAGGCAACCATTCATCTCACGAGATTTTAGTTGCCTGAAAAAAAGTCTTTTGGTCACGGCTGGTACTGAACCCCGAACCGTCAGATTGGGAAGCCAATATACTACTACTTGAGGCACGGCCGCCCGTGACACTGACAGCTCTTTCATATTCGAAATCTTGACTGTCTTTCGGTATCATATCTCAGCAGAATGAAATGAATCGCCGGTCCCCGTCGTTCTGCGGTCATACGGTACGCCCCGACGAAAATGTGGCTACTGTGGTCGAGAGTATTCGACGCAAGCCAGGAATATCGACTCGCCATTGATCTCGAGAATTCAACATTTCATGCACCAGTCTGATGGGAATTTTGCACAAAGATTTCGGATTATTTCCTTACGAAGTCCAATTGGCTCAGCAATTAAAGCTAAACGACTATTTGCTTGGTTATAGCTTCTCAGTTTGGGCCTTATAGCAGTTCGAATTGGACGTCGAGTTTGGCCGAAAATGAATTTTTTTGACAATGCCCCTTCTTCTCGACGGCTATTTTAACAAACAAAATTGGCGCAACTGGGGGTCAGAAAAAGTGCACGTGATTGTCGAGAAGCCAATGCACAAGCAGAGAATGACAGTTTGGTGCGGATTTTGGAGTGGTGGCTACCGAATTTTTGTGGGCTGATATTGAAGAGATGGACTTGGGTGATCTGTGGTTTCTGCACAATGATGCGCCATGCCACACAGCCCATCTAACAATCAATATTCTGCGCGCTACGTTCGGTAATGGTGTTATCAGCCGCCTTGGTGACATCAATTGTCCGCCTTGGAACTGCAAGGACAGGGCCCCCGCCCAATTACCAAGGCTTCGCCCATTAATGACGTTGTCTAATAAAAAGCGGGGACTGAGCATATTACTGGCCTTATCGTAAACACCTTCAGATGACGCCACCGGAGGTTGCTACGATTTGACCAGTTAAAAGTTGCCAGTCATAGGTCTTGTTGGCGGCAAGACCACCGATAGTCCCTACCAGGACTTAAATAACGGTACCATGGGTGTCAGGAGCCCCCTGGATTTCGGTCCCGGCCTGACTTGTTGAGGTAGGCCCCCTTGTGGGAGCGTCATGGTGGCTGTGGTTTAAACCCAAATCGCGGGAAGGGTCTTCCTGTTGGTTTAACCCATTGTAGAGTTGCAATTAAGAGCAGTAAGAGGTTTTAAATCGGCCTCGATCCATACCAAGTGTGGAACTTGTGCCTCCAACACAGTTCCGAATTGGGTATCAAAGGATTGACGGAGAGCGATGGCAAGACGTATCCTTGCTCCCGTAAACATAAGTCTACATGACAGGTGGTTTATGTTAAAAACCAGAGACTATTACGTGGACAATCCAAAAACGATTAAAGTGCTTAGAGCGAATTTATTCCTAGCCATTCGTGAAATAAAACCAGAAACGGTCAACAAGCTCTGGAAATTGGGTTGACAGGAGTTTTTTTTTTTAAAAAAAGAGATTTGCATTTGCATGTGCTTGTACGGTCAGCACGATGTCATGTAAGCGTTAAATTCCAGGGCCCGATTGAATTGAAAGCATCTTCAATACATGTACCATCGACAACGCAGCTTTTATTGACATGTGTAACTCGGCCGGAGACGGCGCAGACGAATCAAAAGTCTTGTGGGTAAGAGCTATACTATGGCTCAAAACCAGAGGAAGGAACAGGATCTGGTATCTTCTGGTATCTTCTTAGTATCTATAAGACTACCGGACGCAAGCAGTGACTTCCAATTACTGTTCTCAGAGTGGCTGAGTTAATACAGATGAGATCGGTAGCCATGCCGCACTCAAGTTCATGGAATCAACCAACGTAGACTTTGATACAGTCAGGGGCTGTCCCACAGTGCTCAAGACACTATGCAGTTAGAACCGGGTAAGGCTGTACTGGGTACCAGGGCAAAGGAATTGAACAAGTGGACGAGCTTGCACAGTGAGGGGTACTATTGAGGAAAAAATCACAAGGACTGCCAACCTAAGGTGGTCAAGTCTTGAAAGACACAGGGTATGCAAGGCTCTTTGTCCGCCTTTTGACGGCAAAAGATCTAGGAAATTACTAAAATTAAACAGGGATAAGCTTAGGACAGTAATAAGAATCCTGATGGCACCACCATCCGTTTTTTCAATAAAGCTAAGTATTTAGGTGTCATCGCAACAAACTTTTTGGACTAAACGTGTCACGAAAGCCTCCACGGCGCTGTTGGGTTTTCCAGACAGTGTAAAGTATCTTTCGGAAAGCCATAGGAGTGCCAATTATATTCTCTGCGTCGGTTGTCTACTAAAACAAGCTGTCGCTATGATTTTAATTAGACTACAAAAACACTGTCTAACTCGACTGCGTGAAGGTTATTCCTAATACACATGACAATGCTTTAGACGCACTGACGATACTGTACTCTTTGGTATTCATATCGAGGTCTAAGGCATATTCTGTTTAAAGGGAAGTGGTCCTTTGTTCAACATGTCTTTTGACTCTTGCCTTATGGACTTGCCCCTTCTGATACAATGAAGCCAGAGCTCGTGTTGTTGCGAAAATACGAAATCCTGCATTCTCTGTGCCCAGGAATGGTTTCAGCTTGAATCTGGGAGAGGAAAATCGTGTATTAACGAATGATTCCAAATCGGATTTAGGGTGCAATGTCAGTGCATTTCTGGAGGACAACAACTTTAGATTTCACTCCTCGTTAGAAAAAATTGCTTCTGTTTTCTAAGCGGAAGTATACAACTGTAATTCCGATGGCAATGAACTCTATTGTGAAGGGGAGAATAATTATCAGCGTCTGAACCGAAAGTGAAGTTGCGCTTAAAGCCAATTGTGAATTCGTAGTGTCTTGTTTGGATCCCAGGTTACAGAGGTTACATTCCTGGGGAATGAAAAAATTAACAGATAGGCTTCGTATATATATTAATTGGTGCAATTCTCCAGGAAGATGGCAGGTCAAGCGAATGGTTCTCGATGTCTCTAAGGGTCTGCTTACTGTACTATTGTTCCTCATCAGGAAAGACTACTTACTGGCATCGCAAAACAACACTTCGCGTTTGTTAAGCATCAAAGTGCGCCAAATGTGAGGGAAACAACATTTCGCCACCGTTGACTGTAAAATTCCAGAAATTTCAGTAAAAGGAGTACAAAAGGACTAGTGTTTTGTCTGAATGCGGTTTTACGACAGAGAAAAACAAGCCGCATTATGACATACATACGGAATCTGCAAGCAATGCAAGAATCTATCATCGGCGATCAGATTCAGGGTTCCTTCCGTCGTGTTCGCAGTTGGTGTGGTTGGTTGATACCATTTTACAGAAACCTCCATTTTGGAGCATCACGTTGTTGAGGCTAAAAGTTTGACATTGGAATGACTCAATTGTTTGGCTCCCGACAATTTTTTGAACCACGGCACATGAGATTTTATTTTTAAACCATATTTTCTGACCACCTTTTTTCACAATGCAGACTTCCTCAAATGCGGGTTTTTCTTTTTAGACCACATATTGTCACACCCACTGACATGCGTAACAATTTCGTTTCTGTCGCTGTCATTTGTGGTAACATATTGCACTTCTCGTACACAGGTATATTAAAGCAACAGGAACGGCTTACATTTATAATGAATCTTCAAGTTTAAGCGATTTTTTCCACAAAATACTGCGGAGTTTTGCGTTCCGGAAACCAGCGCACAATAACTCTAAGTGTAGCATTGTCATCGCAATTTTCTTTGTGGTAAAAGACACAGAGCTCAAGTATTTAAATTTTTCGCACTTTGGCACGGTGATTCCTTCTACAAAGATGTCAGCTTTGATGGTACCTAAAAATGACAATGCAGATATTCGGTCTTAGTTTGATGTATTCGGAACTGTGATACTTACTTTCTAGCGCTTTTATCGAATTATTAAGAGTTCACTGAAGGGTCGTCATCGTCGGTGCCTATAATGGCGCTAAAATCTGCGAAAATAAGAAAAGTTGTTTCGGACTTTGTACACTGCACCAAGGCAATTTTAATTTCGAAAACTTCGGGTTTTCTGTCTTATCTATCTTATCATTCTTACGTATATCTTGGGTACATTTTGAGGTATTAGCGCCGTCCAAATAAGATTTCTGAATGCTTTTTCCAAGTCGATGGGGGCGATATGCAGATCTTTCGAAGATTCGTGATGATTTTCCATTGATATTCGTAAATTTTGAATCGCATCGTATGTCTGCTTTCCACAAAGCCGCATAGATTGCGATTGAGTTTTGACCGTTTTCGGCTATATAGAACTCGCTTCTACACATCAGTTGTGATTCTTTTACCTCTAAGTGGTAACCATCGGGTGCTGGTCGATGTCCATTCGGACTCGACTTGCCAAACTTATAAAAAGCTAACCAGCAGGCAGTACTACGTATAAATGGGACAGCGGATGAATTCATCAGATCGAATCAACGGTGAAGTAAGACCTCGGAATAAAAGCAGGGCCTATTTGGATGCGGACTTGTTTTTAGCGGCAGACTTAAGTAAGAAGTCTTGAAATTCTGGCATGATAACGAGCGCCTCGTAACAATCCATAACATTAGCTTAATATGCGCGCACGCCCCCACAGCGGAGAAATATGACGACACCAAAGCATTTACGAGCTCCTACACAAGAACTGCGAGCAGTTCTCTAGCTATGACATTAAAATTGTCCTCGGTGCGGCGTCCTCCCTTAATCTCTTAAGTGGTCCTATGCCATCAGCATCAAATATCGAAAACCAGTGGCAACATTGACAAAAAGCCATCAGCCATGGTCGCCTCTGATGTCGCCTCTGATGTCACCTCTGATGTGCTGGGCTGGGTGTTCACTCGGTCATCATAAAGAAACCCCTGGTTTGACCACGAGTGCCGACAAGCACAAGCAGCTAAAACGGCGGTGCGTAGAAGAACTAGAGTTGGTCACGAGATCTACGAGCAGAAGAGCAGAGACGAAATTGGGACATGCTACTCCAGGAATGGGATTCAAAAATTTTACCAAAAGTTAAAACAAAATATGCCGCGCTGTAAAATATTATCGCACGAAAGTATGCCCGATGAATGGAACTCCACCACTGTTTGTCCGATCCCCAAGAAAAGAGACCCTCAGAAATGCGCCAACTACAAGGGTATCAGTCTTCCGAACATCGGATTCAGCCTCGTAAATCATCTCTTTTGCGACGTCAACAAGTTCTTTTTTTTTTCATGAAATTGTGGTCTTTTGACACCAACTTTGCTGCTACACGACGGAAACCCAAATCATTAACCAAAATGTCTTAGACGAATCCATAGGCAATGTTCAAGTCCTCCGCTATCTCTCTGATGGTTAATTTGCGGTTATTGACCAACTTTTCGTTTACTTCATCAATGTTTTCGATGTCGATGGTCGACCTCGACGGTCATCATCTTCGATTAACTCACGACCACTTTTGAACCGCTCGTGCCACTGGTAAACGACCGTTTTCTTTAGAGAATCGTTACCGAAATACTTTTCCAACATTTCCAACGTTCGCGCACCATTAAATCCGTTTCTTACGCAAAATTTAATACAAGTTCGTTGTTGCAAATTTAAATTCATTTCTAAAATTGTAAAAAATCGCCAACACAGAGATAGATGTTCTCTTGGCTACATAACTTTTGGAAATGTCAAGCGATGACGCTAAGATTTAGAGAGAATGTCAACAACAGATTTACTAATTTAACAAAACAAACAGAACTCAAATCGGAACAATGAAAGCGCTACACGGTGGTGTAGTGCGGGAACTTTTTGATCAAGGTGGTCTACTCGTACATATGCCATCATGACAGCATGACAGCTAAAGTGCGTTCTTGTGAAGCACGACTGTTCAATCTCTTGGGCGGTTTTTGAAATTGTTTTGTTTTATATTTTTAGCGCATATTAAGATACTATTTTCTTCTTCCGATCTTTTAGTCTATCTTACAAGGGAAAGCGTGGCTCTTTCGCTTGTCCTTGCCAATAGTTATTAACTCACATTTTAAAAAATGCTACTGCTTGGTAAAATCGCCACAATAAGACCCAAAGTAATTGAGACTGCATTTGGAACTTTTACTTCTTCTAAATTGTACATATACTCGTAAGTGTACTCGTATGTATGTAATTTTTTGCGAAGAGCGTCTGCTGTTGTGTATAATTCATTAGATCCCTAGGAGTTCCATATTTTATTAGTAAAACAGTATTCGCAGTCTGCTACTTTTATCTGTCACGTCAATGACCATCAATTCTCATTACTATTAATAATTTCTACTAAAATATCCCTCAGACATGTCGAATCCAGATATTCGTTGTACACTTCCCATCATTTATGTTTTTTTCTCTAGTCCAAAAGGTGTAACTGCGAATGTTCCCTTATACGGAACTTCTAATGATTGGATTACTTTTTTCGCCTTAGAAACGCCAGAAACATCGAAAACGTGCTCAATGGGCAATCGAAATTTTATTAATCAATCATAATCAAGACAACCAAAACCATGGGAGCTTCATAATGACTTATCCTTGGCGGTGATTTAATTGAGTTCTATTTGTGGAATTTTCTTACATGTGGGCGTAACAATAATTATTATTCCCACTTGCCTCTCAATTAGGAATGAATGCCATTATCCGAATGAAATACTCATATCCCCGACAAGTATCCTCAAAAGTTGTTCATTACTTCACATGAGATTTGATGAAATCGTCCTCTCACGAGGGTGCGGATATGCATCCATTTGAATCTGAAGGCGACCCTTGTTTACCTAAGGCTGAGCCAAAAAAGACCATTGAAGGAATTCTTGATCCGATTTGTTAACCTTTTATGTAAATTTCAGTCAACCCTTGATAATAAGAAAATTGTCTTGTCTCGATAACTGATAATAATATGCAAATTTGGATCGGCGCGATGATGATAATATTCGTATGCCACAACCCGGAAAGATGTTTTTGCTGTGCCCCAATTGTCCTGACATCTTTTTTCTGCTCGCCTGAATGGAAATGTAAACACCGGATGAAGGTCGTACAACAAAAGGGTTTATAAGGGTCACTTGGTGGAAGGGTGCCACTATTTTTTTTTTTTTAGTTCACTTCATCTAAACAACAGAATTGATCCTGAGGATTTATTTTCTTTTATTTTCTTCTCAATGTCCTTGTTGAAACGGATGCAATTGATATTGGTTCATCGTTTGTCCGTTAGTTTGTATTGCAATGACGATTAAATTTACCTTAGCTTTAAAGGAGTTGCCCAAATAAAAGTCGATGAGGATGATGGAAGGAAAGACGAAAATCCCGTCCGAATAAATCGAAAGTTTGAAGGAAAATTTGCAAAATGCTAAATCGACTTTTGGGTCATAAATTATTCTTGCCTGGATGTACGAGTAAAGCGGATTCGTTTCGCATAAATCAACCTTTGACACTGCACTTACACATATATCTACTTGTATATCCACATAGACAGTGAATTCGAAAGATAGAAGCAAATTTGGAGAAAATCAGCAAAAAGAAAAAGAATTGGATTTTCATCCACTACACACGCTTATCTGGCACTTTTAGCTTATCGGTAGGATACTCGTATGTTTGTACAGTTTACGGTGATATGTTAAGGCCATGGGATAGTCAGTGTTTAAAATTTCATCATGGAGTCCATAAATTTCATCTGGCAGAGTTCACATGTGCCCAGAGTGGATTTAGAAAAATAAACGCTTTTGATAGGTAAGGATATGCCTCAGATATAGTTAAGGTTGGTTGGTCGCTCTTAAAGTTGCTGCTTTTACACATTTACCTTCATATATCCGGGAATGTACGAGTATATGTGAATAAAAAAAAGTTAGCTTTGCTTTCGTAGTTTTAGACTGATCAGAGTACCTCTTATTGTGGGAGTAAATAGCAGAGATGAAAATCCTTTCAAATTTTACGTACGCGTACAAAGAACGTAAGAATAAATTGCTAATTTTGTATGCCAAAAGACAGTCCTTCTTTGTTCACTATTGTTCATTTCTTCCTCTCAATATTTGTTCTTAACTTTATATATTGTTTTTTTTAAAAAGATTTCTACATAGGAACATAATATATCCAGAAGAACCCATCTAGATATGTACGAGAATGTATATGAAAGGATGACATCTACTACTAGTATGTGACTAAAATTGGGAGAAAAGTCACTGTGGATAACCTCCAATATTTCGCAGTATTCTAAATTTGAAAGCGTATTTGTTACCTGCTAAACATTTTGAGTAATTAAAGCACTGCTAGGTGAAGTTCGGCGCAATATGAACGCATTGATGGAAAAACTTTACGCTTAAAATCGACAATGTTAACATTACAGATCAAATTAATGTCGCAAACCAATTTAATCAATACTTTGCCGCAGTAGCACAGACGTCTTGTTTTGATTTTTCAATGTCCTCCAGCGGCTGCTCAACGACTCAACTCTTAGACCGTACAATTTATATGAGTAACAGCTTCGTTTTCATGCCCATTTCGGGATTTGAACAGCTTAAAGTAAATAATTCCCTTAAAATCGCGTATCTTTGTGATGATGAAACGATATCTAGTTCCACAGGTAACTTTAGAAAAATTGAGTTAAATGATGTAGATATATTGGGCCACCTTTTCTTTTCAATCATCGTCTTGGGAACCTTCTCAGAATTGGTAAAACAAGAAATGTAAATCCAATTTTCAAAAGAGACACAGAAAAGAAAAATTTCAGTGTGGTTTGCCAGTTATCTGTAAGGTCTTTGAGAAAGTCGTACAATACAGAGTTGTTAAATTTCTACCGAAGATACTCTTCTGGATTTTTGTTGATATATGTTACTTCCTTACTTAATGGGCTCCTGACCATTCATACTTTTCGATCCCGGCTACACGGTTGTCAGTTCGTAAAACCGAGGATCTTAGCAATTGCTTGATTCTTAAAATGGAGGTTCGGTCTTCCATCTCGTCTCGAACCTGAGGATTGTGATTTGAAGATTTTCTTAGCTTGAGCTCCGCTGTCCAGCCAATTCCGTCAATGTATCTTGGGTTTTCGGATAACGTACGTCCACATCTTCACAGAGTACGTAGAGTTCGTTGTTGTATCTTCTTCGCCCTCCTCAAAAACCAGACCGTAAATTTGATGAAGAATTTTTCTTTCTTTCTACTTTCCTGCTTATTATCCAGCACTCGACACCATATAGCAGAACCAGCAATCAAGGTATTGTGCAGGAGAACCTTTGTCTTTCTGGCCAGGAGGATGGAGACCAGCTGCTTTGATAAACCAAAGTAGAAGTGGTTTCCTCTCAAAACCACAATTTTAGTTTAAGTACGAATTTCTTTAAGGCCCTGATAGTGCGTATATCGTCGGGAAATGTATTGATAAGTTTGCAGGATAAAACAGAGTAAACGTTTCTTAAGCTCGGAGTGCTGAAAGGTGGAATGCTCACGATGGAATTTCTGCTGCTTCGAAGGTTAGGATCGTCATCGATGGACCTCTGCTGGAAACTGCGTACCTCTAATGAAGAATATTTTGAGGACCTTGTAATAGTTCAAGCCCTGTACCCAGAATTTTCAGTTTATCAAATAGCCTTTCACTAAGGCACTTTCTTCTGTTTCCGAGCGACAGCGGACGAATTCCGGAATCAACGGTGGCAGTCACAGTTCCAATTAGGTCGAACTAGTGCTATCTCTATAGGAGCTGCTTCAACGTACTAGAATACCAGGTCTATAGGGATCTCCAACACTAAGACAGGGTGTTGGAAAAGAGTTGGTGGCGGATGAGTCCTTAATAAAGGGCAAAGGCAACACTCACATCCCCGAAGCGAGTTACTGGCTCCGGAATTTGGTCCAGCCCCTTTTGTCTTAGGGGTCCCAAAAAGGGCCTGACCCTCCAGGTGCGTAAAAAAGTAATTGTTACGAAGCGACCAATAACCTCGGATAAGGACGGATTCACTGTTGACGACCCTGCAAAACGAACAAAGGACAACGACTTTCGGATCTACACCTGGAATATTTGGACCTTGAACAGGCCGCATGTAGCCGAACAATTAGAGGAGGCCCTAGACTGCTATAAAACAGATATCACCGCCATCCAGGAAGTGCGGTGGGATGGACCGGGCAAAAAATAGAAGAAAAATTGTGATCTTAACTACGGTGATTGCTATAGGAAACGTTAGCAGCGTCTGTTTAGATGCGGATTTGTTTTAAGCGGCAGACTTAGGAGAGAAGTCTTGAGCTTTCGATACGTGAGTAAACGCCTTATAACAATCCGTATCAAAGGTAAATTCGAAAACCCTTATATGCGCTCACGCTCCAACAGAGGAAAAGGACGATGCTACCAAAGAAAGTTTCTACGAGCTCCTCGACAAAACCTACGAGTAATGTCCGATGTATGACGTTAAAATCTTCCTAAGCGAGTTAATGCCAAAATTGGAAAGGGGGACATCTTTAGTAGAACAATCGGAAGACATAGCCTACACTACGTCACGTCTGGAAACGGACTTGGGCTAATCGATTTCGCTGCGGGACTTAACGTTACTATAGCAATCACACGGTCTCCTCACCTCGATATTCAGAAGTGATGATGTCAAACAACATATCAGCAAACTGTCAACAAAATTAATCATGTTGCGATCGAGGTAAGACACTCTTCAAGTATTTTAAATGTCCGTAGTTGTAGCCAAGGTACGTCTACGGATATCTCAGACGCCACAACAACAGCAGATAGTTTAAATGCCGAGAAGCTATCAGAAATGCCGCAACTGACCTGCTGGGTTTCAGCCGTCCACCACCACGAAACTCCTCGCTAAGACGACACAAATTTCGTTGTCACGCAGAGCGAACCATTCAATATTGACGATACAAGTCAAAAATTCCGTCCACTCCACCAAAATGAAGTGAGGTTTGCAATTTCAAAACTGAAGTCGAACAAGGCTGCCGGGTCGGACGGCCTATCCGCCGAACTATTTAAGGCAGCAGGAGATATCTGGTATAGAGCATCCACCAACCTATTTCCAAGATATTGTAGTTTGTATGCCTGATCGCATATAAGATCTTGTCTGCCGTATTGCGCGAGGGCCTGAAACTATTTGTCAACGATCTGATTGGGCACTATCAGTGCGGTTTAGGCCCGGTAAGTCCACAATTGACCAAATATTCACCAGGATACGGGAGATCCTGAAGAAAACTCAAGAAGTACACATCGATACCCACCACCTTTTTATTGATTTTGGAGCCGCATATGATAGCAATTCTGCAAAACTCCCAGCCCAAAACACGAGGAACGAGCTTTCAAAAGTCTGTTCGATTGATTGCATACGCCGACGATATTGAAATTATTGGTAGAATACAGCGAGCTGTCACTGGTGCGTTTGCGAGTATAGGAACAGAAGCGGCAAGAAGGGCAAAACAAAAGAAGGGACACCCAACATCGACGAATCGACCAGAATGTCACAATCGACAACCATAACTTTGAGGTAGTAAGGGACTTTATCTACCGCGGCTCTGCTATCATATGTGAAAACGACATCTCTTCAGAAATAAAACGAAGAATAATGCTTGCCAATCGCTGTTTTTTTCGGCTGCGAAGGCAACTATGTAGTAAATCCCTCTCTCGAACAACCAAGGAAACTCCATATAAGACCCTAGTAATCCCAGTCCTGCTCTATGGCTCCGAAGCATTGGCCCTTTCTAAAGCAGATGAGGAGATCCTTAGTCATTTTGAGTGAAAAATTCTTCAGAAGATGTTTGGTCCGGTATACGTTGACGGGTTCTGGAGGTGATGATTCAGCGATCAATTGTACGAGCTGCACAGCAACATCATCCTGGTCAAAAAACTGCTCATTGGGCATTTGAGATGGTTGGGACATGTAGAGCCAACGCTCCAGCCCGCAGAAGGTGGACAACGAAGTAGAGTAAGGCCTTGCCTTAGGGGGTGCGCGCAAGTAGAAGGGAACCTCAACGAACTTGGCATGTGAAATTGGATTTAGATTGCAAAAGATCGAGGTGGTTAGAGACTTTGTTGGTTGAGGCCCAGGTTCACCCTGGACTGTAGCGCAACATAAGTAAGTAAGTAAGTTATAAGGATGCTAGCCAATCTGTGATAAAACCCCGAAATCTTATGCAATACAATTTATTCAAAAGAAATTGATGGTCTACCATATCGAAGGCCATGGTAACGTCTACACACAGGCCAGTCCAGCAATTCTTGTCATTAAGTAGATGACAGCCCGGAGACTGATACATAGATGGTGACCCTATCCATACGATTTTTACTTGGTACCAACCTTCAAACCAGATGTGTCACAATTTGATGACATGTCGACTACTAGTCATTGAAGTTTTAGTTACGCACCTTTTGATATTTTTATATAGAGAAAATACAGTTACGAGTTAAACTCAAAAATGGCTATAAGGAATCTGCTCTGCCATTTGTCGCTGGTTTTCAAACGCGGTCGGACAGACATAAACGATGTTGAACGTTCCGAGGCTCTTCCGACGGAAAACATGAAAAAAAATCCACAAAATCGAACAACCGTAAAGCGAAAGTACGTAAGATAATTGGCATTGTAAAGATATCAATAGACCGTGCCTGTTCGAAGTCGGTACCGCAATTCAAAGTGCTGTTTGGAGCTGTTTAAGCGAAACAAAAAGAAACTTTCGGTACTTCCAAGAGTCGAGAGGCTCATTTCAATGGAAACTTAAGTACCGGCAGCTAATTGAGTGCTAGTCACATTCAAATACTTATAAGAACAGTCTTGGCTGCGGATTATAATTGTGGTCGATTTATGGAGTGTGGCGACTGGGATTGATGTTATTGACATATTAAACATTTGCTCTGATTTTTTCAAATCTCTTGATAAGTGTTGTTTTATAGACATTTTTGATTGACATTAAACGTACTATCTGATCTGAATTACGAAACAATGCTGTCAGTTTTATTCCGAGTATCTTTAGATGATTAACTGAGTTGTGCAATTGATGACAGCAGCACTATTGCAGGTATAAGGTGCGAGGGTACAACACTTTTTATTGGAATAGAAAACTGAACGTAGAACTCGAGACCTTTACTGACATTGCGCAAATGCAAAAAAAGTGACAAAAAATATTCTAAAACACTTTGAACGGCCAAGGTCAGCTTTTTGTTTTATGCAAGTCTATACTTACATATGTATGTTAATTAACCTGCAGGATGAAATATACTTATGTATGTACGTTTGTATGCAAAGAATGTCATTCGTAAGGGTTTTCAGATCCTGCAGGTCTTTTCCAAGTGATTTGGAAGCCAACAGAGGATATCTTTGCTAGAACATTTGCAACTCTATCCTCTTCTTCGATAAAAATTCTGGCACGATACTTCCACAAAGGTCACTTGATACCTTTGCCTTCAGTTCTAAGCAAAAGGGTCAAGCACAGAAACTACTGGCAAAGTTCTAGGATTCAATGTATGGAAAACAGAGGTTCTCTTCATCACCTAAAAACCAGAGATTGAAGAAGCTGCGCTTAGACTATCTGGTTTCTAATTGTGATTTAAGAGAACATCGAAGAACATTTTAGAGTGTTGCCTTCTACTGCTCCAAAAAGACCCGAGACTTCAAATCTTAGCCTTATACCGTGTTTGAGACACCCATTTTGACAAACCCTTCACTACCCTGTCGGAAAGCCTTAGAGAACTTTTAAGCCTCTTTTAAATGCAAACTAGGAAATACGAGTCAATAAGGACAACACCCGTTGATGACCCTACCCAGCCTAAATCCCCTGAATTTATCCTTCAATACTCCTGTAGTGAGTGAAGGAATAAATTAGCACCAACATGGCTTTCTGCATTAATGGTTATAAACACCGAAGCGAACGTATATACGCAGCAGCCCTATAATATATATTGAGATGGCAAACGACTAGTAATAGGCCTGGTAGAACCAACCTTGCTGGTGAAAACGAATTGTTGCATCTGCGGACGAACTCCGCAGCGATACTAATAAGTCCTACTCCACCTCCTCCGATTTGCGCTTCCTGAGAGTTTTTTCGGAAATTCTAAAGTTTGTATGTAGGGACTTAGCAAGCCTCCAGAGCCATTATAAAACATAACCAGTATTGCTTATCCGTGGCATTACACGCGCATTAGATGCCGGCGAATATTTGTTGACGAAAATTGGCTGCCAACCTCAGGTAGCAATTGCACTTTAAAACTCCTTCACACCAGAAAAGGGCCAGAATTCTGGAACGAAAATTCAAAGACCAAGACACATGGATGATTATGACAACGACGATTTCTATAGCAGCGCAGCCAACAACTTAAAGGCCAATGGAAATATCGTGATCGTGATGAGGAATTCTGGCGATGCCTATAACCACCATCTTCCTACATGGATCACAAGGGAATACAAGAACTAACAACGACGAAAGATTTGTTAACTTTTGCAATGTCAACTGTCTGGCACACTGCTTGACCGCAAGAACTGCGACAATAGTAGTTGGATCTCAACTGATCAGCAACATACGTCGAAACAGATCGATCGACTACTTTCAACACCTCCATAACAAACGTGCTGTTCATATCGCTCAACCGATTCAACTTGCTAAGGAGGTGTAATAGCGATAGGCCCTGGGATCCGCAGTCCTCCAACTGATAAGGGAACCGGCAGATTCGATGACCACTCAAACGCTGTGAAAACCTTTTTGCTTCTGAGGCAGACACCATTGCGGGTGGAAGGCAAAAAGCCAGAGCACATGGCAAACAGCAGGCACTTGAAGACGGATCGATGAATATGTGACCCAAAGCACGGTTTGCAGTAATCTCAGTATTAGGGCGCCCCGAACTAGTATGGCAGGAAGAGAAAGAAATGCGAAATTCAGTGTAAGACGGGACAAGGGTAATTAAGTCTAACGAATTAGTAAATAAGTGCGACAGAAGGGCAGTGTATGGTATGGTATTACTAAAGGACTCGCTGATGGTCAAAGTGTCAAACTACATCTAGTAAAAGAACTAGATGGAAATCTCCTGATTTCGGACGAAGAATAGCTCCTCAGATTGTGGGGATATTTTACCACCAGTCACTCTGAAAAAAACGTTGGCGATAAGGGCCCCAAAGAAAAACAGGGCAATCGCCTAAGACGATATCTCAGCGGAGCTTTTCCATGCTACGCCCAGCACTTCAGCACAATCTCTACAGCCACTTATTAGAAAAAAATGAGAAAGTATAGGATTTCCCGAAAATAGAAGGATTTCACGTGCCTTTGTAATGCTAGTGATAAAAATTTGTATTACATTCATGAGATTGGTAGACTTCACCATCCTATTTTCATTCTTTTGCACTGAATAAATGGCAGTAAAATTCGCTGCGATGCTGTCTATAAGCATTTTTTATTGCTCGGTTTTTCGAAACTAACTTATTCCATGTTCGTATCTGGATGCCTTAATTCTATGATACATACGAGTAAGTCTAAAGAGCTTCAAAAGTTCGCAAAATACTTTTAATTACATTGATACCATTTGTTTTGGCTTTAAAAAGCCAACGCACTACAGAAGTTTACAACTGATGGCAGTTTGACGATAACAACGTCGTCGGCATACCGAACAAAAAGACGTTTTCGCTTTTATTTTCTCAAAAAAAAAAAATTACATGTCAAGTACACCCGCTAATGAGCAAAATCAGTATTTCGAACAATGCAAATTCTCCAGTATTGTTGCACGAAAAAAAAGAAGGAAAATCGAAAATCCAATTTATTTCAATATTACCTTCCGCAATATATCCATCGTACCGTATCGTATTTTCACGCAAACCTTATCCGATTGATCCCTCTACATAACAATTCAGATTTTTTATTTGTTTGCTTTGCCCTAAGCTCACATCTACAATCCGCCGCGGCCGTATTGACGCAACAAGGGTGGCGAAAATTCACTACCAAACCCCAGCAATTTATCCAGAAGGACCCCTGGGTGCTTATTCCAGGAAAATAAACAGGTTATGTCATTGCGGAAAATTTTATTTAATTTGTCTCCGGCTTGGTTGTTATTGCCAAATCCTGTCATGTGAGGGATGGATGCCTCTATATGGTGGCGCCTATGTGGACTAATATCCTTCTCGTGATGATGCTGATACTGAGGGTTCGCGCTCGGCTTACAGAATTTGAAAAGGTGGGTAATTGTAAAACGGATGGTATTCAAATTGAATCAGTTACAATATTATTTTAATTTTTTTTTGCCTCCCCACAAATGCTAATAATTGGATAACGAATTTCGCAAAAGTGGGAATTTTAACTTGGAAGCATCGGCTGATGGATGGATCGTGCACATGTAGTCGGCTATATGGGGTTGGGAATCGTCAGGCTTGATAATAAACAGAAAATAACTTAAAAAACGTAAACATATATAGATATTAAAAAACTGAAAAGTCTTAAAGTTAGTTGATATTATTAACATTTTAAGTCAAAATTTTTCAGATGACTTTTAGTAGGAAAAAACTACGATTGTCAAAAATTATAATTTTGTACTTAATTCCTTAGCTATAACCTTTAAGCCCTTATTGAGAAGCTAAAATATAAAATGTAATATGTTATATTATAAGCTTTAGCTAGGTTGGTAAAAGTGGCTGTTGGATAGACCAACCCACTTAGGTCTATTGGCCCATTGCGAAGCCACGTGATCTTCCTACTCACGGAAACCAATTTTAGCTTATAATGAAGCGTAGGAGACTGTTTTCTTCTCTGGGAGAGAGCTGGACATGTACAGAGTAGGTGGAGGATTGTCTCCTCTTCCTCCTCGTCAATGCAATTTCTACAGAAATCGTTTGTAAAGGCGCCTAGTCTTCTTGCATGCTTGCCTATAAGGATCAGGTACTTAGAGCGATTCAGATGCAGTTTTGGCCAAATCCGTTTGGTCGCTAGACATGTTGGGCCAACAGTCCACCTAAGGTCTGTTCTTTTATTAGCATCCAGCCTTAATACTGATTTGCACGTAGCGATTAGTATACATATGCAACCCTTTTCCGGTAGAATAGATAGAGTGGTTCCAATTTTGGCGAGTTTATCAGCCCTACAATTCCCTGGAATGTCTCTGTGGCCCAGCACCCAACAAAGGTGAAGTTGAACTGCTCTGTCATCTCCGTGAGAGATGATCGGCATTAAAGAGCAGATTTAGAATTTAATGAGGCTGACTCCAGGGACTTGATAGCGGCCTGACTATCCGAAAAGATGCGGAGATTCTTTGCAGATATCACATTTTTCTTCATAAAGGACAAAACTTCTTTAATAGCCAAAATTTCCGCCTGGAATTCGCTACAGTGATTTGGAAGACGAAAGGGGAGATTTAAATTTAGCTTATCTGAGAAAAAACCGACGTTGCCGCTAGCAGTTTTAGATCCATCTGTATAAAAGTGGATTGACATGAAAGCATCTTCCTCCCAGAAGGATCTAGAGGGAAAGCTTACATGAAAGTCTTTGTCAAACCAAAGCTATGGTGTAATCGATGTTTTGTCCACTATCTACTTGCTTAAGGAGAATAGCTGCAGTCGCAGCTACGTACCTGCTGAAAATACGGGTATCGGGGGATGTCAAGAAAAACAGAATATCCAATTCCGCGGAGGGAGTATAACGTAGGGCTCCGCTTATGCATAGCCATGCTGTTCTTTGGACTCTGCCTAATTTGCTGCAGTTGACAGCCTTGTCTAAGGCCGTCCACCACACAACAGCCCCATAGGTGAGTATCGGTCTTATGATCAAGATGTGTAGCAAGTGGGTTATGCGAAGTTGAAGGCCCCGTTCGTTCTCAATGGATTTTTTGCAATAGAATAAAGCTACCGTAGCTTTCTTGACACTTTCTTAAATGTTAGGTTTCCAGTTTAGTTTCCTGTCAAAAATGAGACCCTGAAACTGGTACCGTTTATTGAGGGAGGGTCCATAATTGGAATTTTATATTTCCTGTAAAAGAGGACAAGATCAGTTGTATGGTGGTTTACTTCCAATTCACAGGATCTGTTAAAATTTAGTTGAAGGAGTTCTTTAATGGTATTAAGATGTTTACCTGAGACGGGTATAGCAACGTCATCTGCATAGGCAATCACCCTGCTACCGCTTCCAGTATATCAGCAGTTGGTTAACCACTAAGTTCCAGAGAAGAGGAGAAAGGACACCGGTTTGCGGCGTATCTCTACTGACACATCTTTTACTAGACGCTCCACTCAGTTTGGATGTGATTATCCTGCTATTTAGCATAAGACTGATCAATTCCCCAAGTCAGTCGTCGATGTGCAGAGTTGACAGCGCAGTCGTGATTGCGGATGTGTTGACGTTGTTCTTTAACCTCCCTCTATGTCCAGGAAAGTAACCATTGTGTTCTCTCCATATTGTAGGAATAGTTCGATGTGGCTAGTCAGCGAATGCAGAGCCATTTCCACCGACTTTCCTTTACAGTAGGCGTGTTGAGCCGTTGACAAAAGACGAGGATATTTGCTCGTATATGGATATCAGTCAATCGATCTAGAGTTTTCAGAAGGAAAGATGACAGACATATAGGTCTGAGGTGCTTTGGGACAACATCAGAACCTTTTCCGGCTTGGCGAATAAAAACTATATTGACTTCTCTCCATAACAGTGGAATGTATATCAGTTCTACATAGCTCCTCATGATATTCTCTATCGTAGGTAGGATAATATCTGAGGATCTTTGTAGCTCGGCACGTATTATACCGTCGGGAGCAGCAGACTTGTATGGTTTGAAGCTATGCAATTCCCAGAGCATTTTGTCTCTTGTAATCAGACCATGAATTTTATTCACGGTTGCTGTACTCCTGTTTGGGTTGCTACTGGCCGCGAATTGGAAGCTACCTGGAAAGTGGGTGTTCAGTAGCAGGTTGAGTGATTCATCACTTCAGGTTGTTCAAGAGCCATTGGGTTTTTTCAAACAGCTGGGCATCATAGGATTTGTAGAGAGGATGGCTCAGAGGTTTCTGTGATTTTGTCACAGAATGATCTCCAGTATTGTTCCTTTGCCTTCCTCAGTTCTTTTTTATATATTTCGAGGGATTCTATGTATGAGTCCCAGTCAGTCACTTTTCTTGTGCATTTTGCTAGGTTGAAAAGTTTTCTGCATATTTTTCTAAGCGGTCCCAGTGCTGATGTCCACAAGTGCGGGTTTTTCTTACCTCTAGGTTGAAAGGTTGAATAAGAGGGCCGAAAGCAGCCATAGCTGGATTGAGGGCGAGGGTAAATTTCTCAACTCTCATGTCAAGCTCATTGGTTTAACGCGGGTGACTTGAGAGTTCAGAGGATAGTGTTTCTGACAGTATTCCTCTGTGTTTTGGACAATCAGTTTTCCGATGATTCCGGAATGCTGGTTGGCTGGGAGGAGCATCACTTAGGCTGAAGTGGATGTATCTGTGGTCTGAAAATGAGTTCTCGGACGATACCATCCAGGTCGTTAGCATTTGAGTGATGTCGGTTTCTTTCAATTTTGCAAATAATGAGGTTAGTAGTTATAATATAGTATAATCAAAAATGACTCACCTCTATCCTTGATGTCGATACTGCTCCATAACGTGTGGTGAGGGTTAGCGACGCATCCGATGATGAGGCCAGTTTTTAGCCATTCAGCTTCCAGTACAACCCTTTCTACGTTATCACCATGGAGATGGCCCACATGATTGTGGCCAAGATATGCCGATGCCAGCCAGTAGGAGCCTTCGGCAGTCTCTAGTCTGCCAACTGTTAAGTCGGTGTCGCTGAAGTAAGGAAGTAAAAATGCATTAAGGGTACGAACCACGCCTGCAACGATCCATGGTTCCTGGATTACGATGATGTCTTTTGCATTTTTGGAAAGACGCAGAATAAGTGCGGCCGAAGCCTTTTTTGAGTGATGGAGAAACCGTATCATTGCTACAATTTACCAGAGTAGCCTCCCCCACTGTGCTGTTTGAGTCCTAAGCTGCTAGACCCGATAGCTTAACCATCGAGCTGATTCAAGCACCAGATGATGATTGGATAAAGAGCGTAGTTCAACTCATTTCTAAAATCTGGGTCGACGGAACTATGTGGATGAACTTCAGCATTGTCCGATTCCAAAGAAGGAGATCACCTTAAGTGCGCGAACTATAGGGGAATAAGTCTTTCTCAACTTCACATATAAAATCCTGCCTTATGTGAACGCCTAAGACCTTTCGCCAGCGGTCTGATCGACCCCTATCAGCGTGGTTTTTGGCCACGAAATTCCATCATAGATCAAATTTTTGCATTACGGCAGATGTTGGAAAAGTTCCAAATCGATTCGCATAATCTCTTCATCACAGATTCACACAATCGAAACGGACTATACAAAGCCATGTCTAGTTTTGGCATCCCTGCCGAGCTCATTCGACTATGTAGGATAGCAATAGAGAATGCATGATGCTCCGTGAAGATTGGTAATGCCAAAACAGAGAGCTTCAGTGTCAGAAAGGGACTTTAGCTAGGCGATGTGTGCCATGTGATTTTTCAACATTGCTCCTTAAAGAATTGTGAGTACCTTACAAATCACCTCCAGAAGTATCATCTTTTAAAAGTCTGTTCAGTTACTGGCATACGCATATGACATTGACACAATAAAGGGAACACACGAGATGTGCAAAGATGGCCTTAGAGGACAATGACCGCAAAACGAAATATATGCTGTCAAATACAACAAATCGTAGGAAGAAGGCGTCATGACAGGCAGCCGCAACTTTGAGGTACATGACCCTGATCATTCTAATCCTGCTTTATAGCGTAGGAGCTGTAGACGAATCGGGATGAAATACTCTCGACCGCTTCAAGAGAAAAGTTCTTCGGGTAGATTTCGGTGACATTTTCATCAATGCAGGACAGAGGAAACGTTTCAGCAGCGAACTATATGGATTGTACAGAGGTGACAACCTCGTATAAAAAAAGCTAGGATAACCCGGTTTACATGCACAGCAGCACTCTAGCGTCGAATGTTTTCAACTTCAATCCAGAGGGACAACACGATAGTGGACGACCTCATCTTAGGTGGCACACATAAGTATAATACAAGGGCATGACTGACAAATTTATACGAATGTGTGCACAAATCTGCGGCTTTTTTTAGAATTTAGCGAATGATAGCCTCAGGTTGTTATAAATCAAAATTGTGGGTCATAACATACCTCCTAGGATAGGCCCCATTTCTGGAATCACAAATCTGTCAGACCAGATGGAGTATCATATCTCTTTAATCATAACAAAATCGAACAAGTAGCACAAGAAGCCCCGCAACTACCTTCTCTTAAAGGACAATGGAGTGTGAAAAAGCAATAAGCCATGCAGTCTAGTACACCCATCCCAGTGCTTACATTAGCACAAGCATTTTCCAAGAATTATAAATTCCCAACAGTTCCTTCACATCACGTCACAGTGTTGGAATTCCAGCACCTCAGTTAATAATTTTTTTTTTACATTCAATGCGGCATATAAATTACGAGACTCCCTCTAACATCTTTACAATTGTGAAATTTCTTTCGCAATCGTATCTTTTCCACATTTGCTTAGGGCAATGTGAATTCAAAATTTTACCCAAATACATCCTTGCACAGTCGTTCACTCTGAAATACTTGGGATTCCTTGAAAACTCTTCGGACGGGACAGAAGTCTCTTAAAATGTTTATGGTCAGGAAAGTTTTTGACGCCATTCAAAAGTATATACCTATACCAGTCGCAATCTACTAAATCTCTCATATGTACATGAGGTCACCACCGCATCCAAGGATTTTCGTAATTTAGATAAAATCCAAGACGATCCCACTCCAAACTATGTACGTAAGGAGCTGATATTTGCATATCCTTTCATTTACAGGCAACTACCACCGAAGAACATATTCTTTTCATTTTCGCACAGAATGAAATTTAGATCCAAAGCTAGACTGAAAGTCCTGTGATGTGGTGACTGTGAGAATTTCAAAGACTGTCCACAATTTTGGTAAATTAAACTTGGATAGAGCGATCCATGGGGCTTTGATTTATTCCGCCTAGAATTGCTCTATCAAAGGGAGTCTCTAATTTTCCCCAAAAGGGTGTTGTCAGCTGGCTTTCTACACGCACGGAATAGTATAATTCAATCAACTATCCGTTCACATATAGGCAGGTGAAAGGGTTAAATCCACCCCTGACCAGTTGAATATAGGTTTTCAATCATTTAAGACGAGCCGTCCTATCAACTTCAGCATATGGCCATCAATAGTGGTTAATAATTCCGTGAACCAAGAGTACGACCCAAGACCTAAAAATATCGATTGCATTAGCCTTAGATGAGCAGGGCATTAGCTGTAATTAAGGCACAAAAACTAGAATTATTCCGGTACACGTGAAAGTGTTGGAAATATGTACAATACCTACATGGGAGCCAGTCAGTTCAGCACCCTTTTCCTATCCTCATGACTTATGCACGGGGTCAAAGATCCCTTCCATCATATACATACGGATAGATGCGCGGCATGGCCACTTAATGTGTTATTTATGCCATACCTTAAAAAACAATACCAACACGGGAATTTTATCTGAAAATTTAATGCATTGTCGTTGCTACTCTTGAACTAATCTACGAGTTCATATACCGAAGCTAGTGGTGCTCGTGGTGGTGGATTTGGATACACCCTTTTTCAGCTGAACGGAAAGCAGGTTTAGTAGCCTTTTTCAGTTCTTGAGCATTTCCAATGTCCAGTGCACAGCAGCAGCACGACGGAAAATGTACGAAATTCATTTCAATTATTATCACGTGACATTAAAGGAGCATTAATGAAGGCAAATGTAAATAAATTCCACTCTTGGGTCATATTTACTTGGGCCAAGTTTGTAAATATTTACGAATCCCAAACCATGGTACCATGGTTTTTCTTAGATAAGTGTATCCTTTTACCAAAAGAGCTTGAGGGAAAGGAAAGTATGTACTGTACTTTGGCACATTGGATTGGAACAGCAAGTGCCATGTGTGCTTAGCTCGTTCGGTCAATGTTGTATCAGGTACGAGGAGGGGATGAGCCGGCGCAAATATTCACCCTTATCTTTAAGCTTTTTTCAAATGGATAATTGCTGTCTGTAGTACTGGGTCGAGTATGAAATTTAATTAAGCCGTTACCTTTTGGTTTACTTTAAAGGAGCGGCGACAGTTTTTACTACAAAATAGAGAAAGCTGTAGAAATTATAATTCCAAAAACTCATCGAATGCGATTCCACATCTGCGTGAAAGTATCTAAAACATGGGATGGAATCTATGTATCAAAACCATGGAGATCCAAGGACGCTTTTTGGAAAAACCATCCCTACACTATCAGAATACTCTAACGAAGTTTGCTATCTGGGACGGGATTTCGATATTTAGCTTCGTAGAAGAAACAAGTGTTGACATTGTTTACTCTCAAACGAGTAAGTCAACTTCCACTTCCTCATGAAGAGAGTAACCTCAGTTTTTTGAGAAATAGTTGAAAGTCCATTCAGGACATCTAAGGTTGCCGGATGCATTCGCAAAACAAGTTTTCTCACATGAAGCTTCGTGTTTTCAGCAGGAAACTGATATGTAGGTCTGAAACTCTTTTCGACTCAATAATCATATGGTACGAGGGGCGTTCAAGACATTCTCGGTATCGGGGTGAAGCTGTGGTTGCATATATAAATTGACTCATTTATCAAGTAATACTATTATTTTAGTGCATTCATGTAAAATTTCATATAAATGTGATTATTAATTCGCGTTTTATCTCTAGTTAAACAGAATCATAATGGCAACTGAGACGATGATGGTGAAAATTGAGCATCGCGCTGTAATTAAATTTCTCACTAAGCAAGGAAAAAGTCAAAAAACTATTCATGAAGAGATGGTGGCTGTTTACCAGGGTTCCGCACCTTCATTATCAACTGTGCAAAAGTGGTCAAGTGAGTTCAAGAGAGGCAGAGAGAGCATTGAAGACGACCCCCGCTCCGGCGCCCCGGCTACTGCTTGTACGGGAGAAAGCATCAAAGAAGTCGAAAAACTTGTTCTTGAGGATGCCCGAATAAAGGTGAAAATGATGGCAGAGATCACCAAGCTTTCAATTGGTACCATTCACACCATTCTTCATGACCATCTTAACCTTTCAAAGGTCAGTGCAAAGTGGGTGCCACGAATGCTCACAGCGCCTCAGATAAAAAGTGAGAATCGCATGCTGTAGAGAGCTTTTGGAGATGTGTAGTGAGAACGCGGACGGTGTTATGGATCGAATTGTTACTGGGGACGAAACATGGGTCCACCACTATGACCCTGAAAGCAAACAAGAGTCCATGCAGTGGCATAAAAAAGGAACAGACCCCCCGAAGAAGTTCAAAGTCACTCCGTCTGCCGGGAAGCTCATGGCCACAGTTTTTTGGGACTCAAAGGGAATCTTGCTCATTGAGTACAAAAAAAAAGGTGAAACCATCAACGCCACATCCTACGCTTCCACTTTGCATAATTTGCGGGAGGAAATTAAAAAGAAAAGACGGGGTAAACTCTCAGCGGGTGTATTGCTTCTTCATGACAACGCTCCTGTTCACACGGCGCGAGTTTCCAAGGCTGCTGCGCGAGATTGTGGTTTCGAAGAAATCCAACACCCACCCTATAGTCCAGACCTTGCCCCTAGTGATTATTTCCTGTTTCCGGATTTGAAAAAATGTCTTCGTGGAAAAAGATTTTCGGATGATGAAGAACTCAAGTCGGTATTTTGCAGAGAAAGAGGAAATTTATTATTTTGAGGGTTTAAAAAAGCTTATCTCAAGATGTAACAAATGCATTGATGTTAGGGGAGATCATAAATAAAAACAATTTAAATTGAATTCGCATTTTCCTTCATATCGATACCGAGAATATATTGAACGCCCCTCGTATCTTCCGATTTTCGACATAAAAGATGTCTTCTCAGTATTCTTGACAAATTGTCTACAACATGTAGGTGCATGTGGTGAAAATTTTCTTTATAGGTGGCAGTAATTGGTGTGCCCGTGTTTTTTTTAAGGAGTTAAGATTTTTTGGATAAATAAAATGCAAAGAAATTAACTTGATGACGATTTATTAATTTTACTTAAAAGAGTATTTCATGTCATATCCGCCACGGCTGGCTCTTACAAAGCGCATTTTAGAAATCCAATTTTTGACAACTTTTTGGAGCAATCCCATATTACTTGAACAGGTTTTTGCACCAAGGCGTCAACCGTTGCTGGTTTATCGGCACAAACTAGTCACTTGACGTATGTACGAGTATCTCCACAGAAAATAATCCAATATCGTCAAGACGCATGATATTGACGGCCAATTTACAGGTCCATTTTTTATTGCTATATCGTGTTTTCAGTAAAGCGATGTCTTCGTTGGTAGCATGGGGAGGATGACGATCCTGTTGGAACCAGTGTTTTTCCACAGTGATATCATGCGAATTTGGGAACAAATTATCGTTAATCATCTCATTGTACCGATGTCTATTGACAGTAACTTGTCCCTCGGACTCAATTTTGAAGAAATAAATACAGATAATGCCAATGGTGTACAGTGGTGTCCAGGCGCAAGACACCTTGAATATGAAATAAGCTGGAGAGAACTGTTAATATGATTTTTCGATTCTACATACATAAATGTATGTATATGCAAAAAAATACACTTAATGATTTTTTTTTAAATCATTTACATCCGGAGTACAACTAACACAAAGTGGCTTCTTCCAAGATTTTCAAAGTTTAAAGGTTTTTATTAACCGTTTTGATACGCTTACTTTTTTTACTCACAGCATTCATGTTTATAAAGGGTGACCAGATAAGAACGATGGGGAAAAAAATTAAATCAAATGATAACGGTGTGAGATATAAAATTGATTCCGGCTTTATTTTGAAGCTACGTCCATGCCACTACGTATAGCACATCATCGTCGACTGATCCGGAGGAGCTCTTTGCACTGCTGAAAAAGAAGGAGTGCAGGCACAAACACCAGCTGTTACTCCCCAAGTTACCTACGCCCAAGGGCGGCAGGTAGGGGAACTACGGTACAACAAGCAAAGGTAGTTTCTCAGGCCCCAGCGCCTATAGCACCTAAACTGGTATTTGACATGCTGGCTATCTTGCTCTCTATTCAGGAGCAGATGGCTCAGCTTCAGCGTCAAATACAGGTTACGCAGGTAGGCAAACGAAGAGCCGCACTGTTTAAGTTGCTTACAGAGCAAATCCCTGATGTGCTTTTGGTTAGCGAAACTAAACTTACAGGCACAGAAGATACAAAATAGTACGGAGAAACCGACCCAACTCCATTATGGGAGGAGGGGTTGCGATCTTTGTAAGAAAAGGAATACCTTTTAAAAGAGTATACACTCGTGTAGTACTTAAGTTCCAGGTGTTGGAAGCATGCATTGTGTATATCCTTCTCCGTAGTGGAAAGCGGTTATGCGTAGTATCTGTGTATGCTCCTATGGCTACTCAATTCACCTTATTCATCTCAGAGCTCGAGACAATTTTTCGATTTCTGAGGCTGGAATTGGAAGACAACTATTTTATTATCGGCGGAGATTTCAACGCCAAACATAGAGATTGGGGAAATAATATGCCAAATACTAGAGGGAACCTACTACTCAATTGATGGAGTCAGGGCAGTGTGATGTATCGACTCTGCCTCAAAGCGACGGACAGTCCGTCGTTTCCCAGACACGGGTCCTATTTGGTGCTGTTCGACACTCGAATAGAACTAACAGGCACTAGCCAACATACCATAAACTGTCTACGTACTTTCGTGTATGACAGTGATCATTGCGGTCTCAGCACCGAAATAACTGTTCCCAACGAAATTGTGGATTTGGATGAGTTTGTTCAAAGGCATTCCTACAAATGTAGTAGGGTGCGTTGGACGCACTTCTCTAGAACACTAACGAGAGCACTCTACTCGAATTCGCTCTACCCACCGTCCAATAGAAATCTGTCAAACGAGGAGATTGACGGGGATTTAAAACTAATGGACGAGACAATTAAACGAACTACGGAAAAAACGATACCTCGGTATCAACAAACTGATAACGAAGGCTTATTCCGCAACGCAACTATTGACGCACTGCAACGACATAAAAGTAGACTGCTGTCAAGACTAAAAACCTTGTACAGACAGTTTACTGACAGACATAACCCGGAGATCATGACATTGAAGTCGTCGATTAAAAACCTCCAAACATTAATAAAGGAAAATTACAGAAACTCTGTAAGTTTGTATTGGAACAACAAAATTCGGGCTGTAAACACCAGCAACCCGAATATGTTCCCACAAATAAATAAAATATTTCGGAGAAAAAATCAAAACGACCTTTCGTGTCTTAAAATCGCCCGAACGACGGACAACGAGCACACACTCATAGCAGCAGGCATCGATCCAAATGAGGCCGTTGATGATGACAACTTCTTTGTGATCGAGGATCCGCAGGAGAAGGTAGAGGCTATAGGAGCGACTTTCCAGGAAGTGTACAAGGCGAATGACATCATTGGCCCCAACCACGACCTGGAAAATCGAGTCCTTGTGCACAATTTCTACCTTCGAAATGAAGTTGTGAATTGGCGATTTGAGAACTGAGAACTTCATTACTGAAAAATTGAACTTTAAAAAACTGGGTCAGTTACCAGTTGGTTTAAAGTCAAATTATTGAACACCCGACGCAATAAATGGTCACGGGCTTTAGCTCTTGCACCAATTTGATCTTATATACATTAAGATCAAAATCTTTATGCAGAATTTTCCAGATAATGGATGGATAAAGGTCAAGTTGCTGCGAACAACGACGATTCGATAAATTCGGTTCCTCTTTAACACAAGCTTACGCAGCCGCGATATTCTGGATATAAGCTCCAACGATTTGAATTTGAATCTTTTAAAAATGAAATGGGAAACTGCTTTAAAATTAAATGAAGCTTAGCAACTCAATGTGACAGCTGATTTGATATTTAATCCCTATTGAAAAGTATCTCCTTTATTTTGCATGATAACTGGATATATGCCATCGGTACCAGCTGACTAAAAGACGTAACAGCATTTATCAGTGTTATCCGTCACCACAACCAATAACATATACCCCAGCTCACTTGCAGTTCAATTGTAGTAATAAAGATAGATTGTAACCCGGTTATAATCTGAGTTACCTATGAAGTGAATTTCGAGAATGATAGAATCTTTTCTTTCGGCTATATGAAGATGCATTAGATTTTCTGAGTGTTTTCAGTTTGGCTGATACCGGCCGAAATATTCAAAGCGACTGAATGTGATCTGGTCGGAAGAGGGTATGCCTGATGGATAGAATCTCATCGACTCGACTCTACCAACTATAAAGGCATAAGTCTGCTCAACATCGCAAACAAGATCAGATCTGCTATATTGTATGAACGTCTGAAACCCTTTGTCAACAACTTGATTGGCCCCTATCAGTATGGTACCAGGCCGGGAAAGTCCACAATCGACTAAATTTTTACACTCCGGGCAGATCCTGTAAAAATCTCAAGAAGTACAAGTCGATACTCGCAATCTATTCAAGCAAGTAAGTAGAATTCACCAATGTTACGGTCTGCAGTGTATTTTACCTGATGAGCGTTACATGAATAACGACTTAGAAACTCAAATCAATTAGAGTGCTCCAGAATATAAAAACTTGATTCATACAACATAACGTCAAGATGTTGTTGGAAGACTAAGGCTAATACAAGATTAACACCTTCCATCTATTCAAAGTATTGTAAGTAAATTCACTTTAACTGACATATAAAAGTAATTGTTATCTTTCGAATTGCAGATCTCGAAAGACTTTTTTTTACCACCCCTATCTATTTAAAGTTAAAAAAAAAAAGAAGAAGAAAACAATTCTAAGAAATCCGATGAAATTCTTCGTCATAAAAACAATTATCCCTTAATTCTTTAATCCCTAGTGCAAAGGAGAGAAAAAAAAGTAATTTCGTCTAGGCCTCTTTAAATTGAGAATTGAAACAATTCACCCCAACCCTCCCAAAGGCAATAAATGTTTTCTAAAAAAAGCGGAATACAGCAAAGACGTTGGAATAGAATCCATTGTCATTAACTTGGACTGCAGTGCTAATCCAGAATATTTACTGGGACTACAACTTCCACTGGCGAATGAGTCAAGTCTTAGCCACCCTTAGTCAAACTTATGACGTTTGCTTGTGTGGCCATCAAGGGTGAACATTTAAAAAAATAAAAAAATAAAAAGAGTGGGCAATTCCAACAACAACAAAAAAACATCGTTTTCATTTTAATTTTCCTGTGAATGACATAAATTGTATTCTTTCACAGTAAAGTATCCTTGGGCTGCGACATCCTTTAGAAAGTCAGTATGCACTGACTTTTCGCAAGATGCCCAGATGCGATGTGAGTGAATCGGGCGAAAAAACATTTTCATACACCCAATGCCAGGATGGACAATTCGAATTTTCCAAAATATACACAGAAGGATACTCCTTTGTAACGAAGGAGACCAGCAGAATGCAAATTGAAAATGATTTCTTTGGTGTGGGCCTGAGAAGTGGTATGTAATTTCTTTCAATTACTACAAGTAAGTGGTCTCATGCCTTTGGTTTGTTTGAAAGGATAAAATGCAAATTTTCCAATCGACTTTAAGGAGTTCCTCTTGTAAAGCGGTTCAAGTGGATTCTCTCTATTCTACACCAGCTCCAAACTTTTTGTGTGTATGTAGCTATTATGGGATTAACACACATCAACCCAACACACTTGACCTTCTGGCACTCCCCCAGTTTGAAAAGTTTCTTAAGACATTCACAAGTTTAATGGATGTTATCGGGGGACGGGATTACAACATATCCTTGACACTACCTACACCATCATCAGCATCAACATCAACATCAACATCAGCATCAGCATCAGCATCAGCATCAGCATCATCGGTATGCTGATGATTACTGTCCGAAGAGATTTGTTCTGTCTTCCGCTGTAATGGTGCGCCCTCCTTTTGATGAAATTTCTCAGTTGGGTGCGCAACCCATTCAAAAGGATTATAAGGGTGCGAGTGTGTATGTTGTGTTTTCTTAGAAGTTGCAGTTTTCTTATGATGTGGTCACTAAAGACGCACTGACCGTTAACGAAAATGGCTTCAACGTTATGGCTTCCCATACTCGTCTAGTGTTTTACAATATCCGAAGTCTGTTTTTGATGTCATGCGATAAAATTTTACTATTTAATCAGCATCAAGGAGTTGTGGGAAATTTGCATTCAAAAGGAAATTCGTCTGAAAAGATGGGAATCTAAGAGAAGTGGCATCACACAATTACGAGTATTTCAATCAAATTTCGAAATCAATAAGTCTAACTTTTGGGTATTCCAGTATCTATGTATCCTTGTATTGGAGAAATTGATAATTCTAAAGATAACTGAATGAAGCTGTAGGCGTCTGGCTTTTAAACAAAACAAATGTACAAATGCTTTGAATAGCTTGGCAATATATTTATTATTATATATGCAAATCCATAACAAACAAAATATTATTTTTAATAGCGTACAATGGCTAGGCAACGCTATTTACTAGATGGAGTGAAAAGTGACCTCCTTGGGAATGAAAAAATTTTTTTTTTAAATATTTTTTTTATTTTATTCATTATAGTCCCCTTTTAGTTTGATACACTTACAACTTCTTGATCCCGTCCGAAAAGTAATTTTCCGGAAGGTGTGCAAAATACTCCTCCGTCGCGTCGATGATTTCCTCTCGTGAGCTGAATTTTTTATTGATGAGCCATCTTTTGAAGTTTGGGAAGAGATAATAGTCCGAGAGAGCCAAATCAGGCGAATACGGTGGATGCGACAGCAATTGAAGCTGTAAATCATTGATTTTAGCCGTGGTTGCGATGCTCTTGTGCGCCGGCGTATTGTCTTGCAAAAACAAATTTTTTTTTCGCTTCATGTGAGGCTGTTTTGCAGCGATTTCGGCCTTCAATCGCTCCAATAATACACAGTAATACTCGCTGTTGATGGTTTTCCTTTTTCGAGGTAGTCCATGAAGAGTATACCATGACAATCCCAGAAAGCCGACCTTTCCGACACATCGAGTCTCTCTCGTCCGCTTCGGAGCACTCGTGCCGGCTTCAGTTCATTACCGTGCACTCATTCTGTTCTCTGGTGTGTAATAGTGGTTCCAAGTTACCAAAAGTCCTCCCGATTCCGCATCAGCCAGTCCAAACACTCTTTCGAAGTGCTCTCGCGTTCGTGTTTTTGGTCAGGAGTGAGCATTCGCGGCACCCAGCGGCACCCAGCGGCAGGATAACTTTTTCATATGCAGAATATTGCCCAAAATATGGCGTGTGCACTCAGTACTAATCTTTGTAGTATCTGCTAGCTGGCGCACCTTCACTTTCCGGTCAGCCAACACCATTTCATGTATTTTTTTAGACATTGTCCTCTGTAACCGCATCGGAGGGCCTGACGCTGAGGACTTGATCGGTAATAGAATTGCGGCCACCACGAAACTCTCGAAACCAATATTTGACGGTGTAATCTGACCGAGCATTAGCCCCACAATATGTATCCAACTTTTCTTTTGTTTTCTTCGCCGTTTTGCCTCTCAAAAAATATTGTTTTATGAGAGAACGAAAATCGTTTTTGCCCATACTCAACATGATGCCAAACACGTCAACAACAATCAGCTGTCAAAACAAAACTAAAGACAGTATCGCACTGAAATTTCGTATGTCTGCCTAAATATGAAGAATCACCCTTGCCAATAGGTGTTTCCTTCGGCTAAGACCAAAATGTTCGATAGCTCGATAAAGGAAATTGTAATTATTAAAATAACACCAATTAAAGGAAGAAAGTTTTAATACAAAAAATATTTAACTTATCAAACTAGTAGAGCAATTCGGAAACGATCTAACCACGAGGCGGTATGCTGCAGGAGTGTGTGTAGGGAAATTATTTGACATTTAAAGTATTAAATGAGGATAATAGGAACATAGGAAAGAGAGAATAGAAAATAGGAAATGAGTAGGTATTGCCAATTATGAAACATTCAAGTCGAAAAGTTCGGATAAAGAAATTGTAATAGATCTTAAACATACCACCGGGGAAGAACTACTGTTCTTAAATAAAGATACAATTCAAATTTTTAAATGAAATAGTTAACAGATACAATTTAATGTTTATGTATGAACATTTCCTCTCATATGATGAATGTTGGAACAGGATTTCTAGCGCCTGGTACTCGCTAACTGGAAAAAAAAAATAATATTATGGTTGAAATAACTTGAAGATGTAGATGCGTTGATGCGTGGAATATAAACATTATTTATCGTGAATGGTTGGTTTCGAATGAAGAAGTTGACATCAGGCAGCAGGCATAACCTTGTAATGGAAGTTTGTATGTTTTCTCAATTGCACACACAGTCACAACCCTGCATATGCCATCTGCTCCTGGAGGCACTTGGACTACTCTAGCCAGTGGCCACTTTGCTGGGGGAAATCTTTCATCCGAGATAATGACTATATCGTTGATTTGTAAATTTCTTTTTGATTGTGTCCACTTTGGATGTTGTTGTAGGCGCGACAGGTACTCCTTCTGCCACCTATCCCAAAAGTGTTGGAGGATCTGCTGGATTTACTGCCATCTATTCAATCGGTTGGTTTTAAGGTGCAATAGGGACGGGACGGTTCTGGAACAATGTTTGCTGGCTCTCCTATGAGAAAATCGGCCGGAGGGAGAACGCTCAAGTCGGTTGGATCGTCAGTAAGTGGACACAAAAGTGTAGAATTTAAAGTGGACTCTATTTGAACTAAGAAAGTATTCATTTCTTCAAACGTAAAAAATTTATTTAAAAGAATTCGTTTAGATGGTACTTAACTGATTTCACTCCGTGTATTCTGTTTTGGTGCAATTTGATCAATCGGAAATCGCTGCACATATGTTTATATTACTTTTATGTATATGATTTTTAAGATTAGGAAAAGGGAATTTAGATGATATTTAATTTGTATACAAATTTTAAGAAACGTAAATTTAATTAATTTTATTTAATTTTCAACAAACCAAATACCAATTGAGTACCAATCTAATACCGCACGCGCAATTATTACGAGTGCACAGTGTGTATTTATGTATATGTATGTTACATATCTGCATATATGTAACAAAAGTGGAAAAAACTATCCGGCTCCGAAAGGACCAAACTCTATAGAAGCCCTTAATCAGCCCAGTCCTACTTTATGGCGCTGATATAGACTCTTTCGAAAGAGGATTAAGATATCCTAAGTCGTTTCCAGAGAAATATCCTTCGAAAAACATTCCGTCGCGATAGCGTTGACAAGCTTTGGAGGAAAAAATTCAATGACGAACTATACGAGCTATACAGCATACATCGACCTAGTCAGAAAACTACGCATCAGTCGCCTGAGAGAGCAAGGATATGTAGAGCGAATGGACACTAATGCTCTGACTGACAGAGTCTTCGAAACTAACCTGGAAGGACAATGCAGTAGAGGAAGACGTCACCTAAGGTGGTGCGCACAAGTAAAAGGCGACCTTAACCGACTTGGAGTGCGCAGCTGGAGCCAGTTAGGTAAGGATCGGGTTAACTGGAGAGGCTTATTAGTTCATCCTGAACTGTATCGCCACCTAAGTAAGTAAGTAAGCAGATAATACGGCGATGTTCAATGCAAGGTCTACTTATGCTGCAAGTAACCCAACTCTCATGTCGACGGGTTTTCGCTCTACTTGAAGTGCTTCAACATCTACAGTCTCATGGCTTAAAGTCGACGCACACTATGATGGAATTAGATCTACTCGAGACAGTACCAAACCCATCTATGGGTTGTTATTTATGGCTTGATGTGAAGTCTTCAGTGACACCAGTCGCCTGTACTACTGGCATGCACGATTGGCATGCTAAACTACACCTCAGCACTTGTTAACCACCCGCCCCGTGGGTCTGTCATTGGATATTATTACCCTGAGCTGGATAGCAACTATGCTATATTCTCCAGGACTACTTCTCGGGATTTTTTCCACTCGTTTTTCACAAGCACTACAAATGAGCAGTCCTCTATTTAATCACCGTTGTCCTCTGGACTTGGTAGGTTGTTCCAGTTTTCTGCTACAGACTTATCTTGCACTCGTCGACCTACCTTCGGTGATGGGAAAGAGCTTGTAGGTCCACCTGTCTTTACGGGAGTTGTCCCATTTGAATTGCATTTTAGCACCACCTCGACGGGGATCATTCCGCCTAATACATATGCTGCTTCGCTCGAGATTGTAATCATGATTGCGCAGAATCCGCACGCTTGCGATAGCTTTTTTTCTAAATCTTTCACCGCTACTGCAACCACCCATACCGAAGCAGCGTATAGGAGGACCGAACAGGCCACTTTAGTAGGTAGGATTCTTCTGGAATATTATATGCCACCTGTATTCGAAGAATCCGTAAGAGTGGTGGCTGTATCAACGATGTCTTCTTGTTGGTATACTCGCCGTGGGCCTTGAAGTGCAGCCTGTTATCGGTCATCACTCCGTGGTCGGTTATTAGGACAGTCCTGGCCTTGTGGTCGATTAGTTCCAGTCCAGCAAACTCCAACCAATTTCTGATTCTTGCAACAGCCTCTTCCGTGGCGGACTCTATCTGGTGGATGTGCTTGGTTCCGGTGACCATGGAGATGTTGTCATCGAATCTGATCACTTTCACTCCTTCGGGCAGCATTAGTCGCCGAACTCCATCGTACATTATAGTTCGAAGGAGAAGTCCGCTGACCGATCCTTTCGAGATTCTCGCGAAAACGCTGTAGTATTTAGCGCCATCGTACTACGATATTTGAGGCTCCTGTTGCTGAAATGGTCTATGACTATGTAGTATGTATTAGTATGATGTATCCGCTCTGGTGGACCTGCTCACCGCGTTAAAGGTATACCTAACGTCATGCATGTGTTAATGCTGCACATCTCCCATCTCTACCTTTCATCCTGTATTGCTTCATGTATTATATAAGGCCGTCAATAAAATATCAGTCTGTACCCGAGGCTTCTTGTTTCGGAGCAATAATTTTTTTTTATGGTTGCGGCTCGTTGTGCCACAGACCAAGCAACACTAATCCTGGTTTTTGAGGCAGGAACCTCGCCATTTGTGCCCTTCACTTCTCAATTTCAGAAGAAATTCCCAGATGACGCCGTGAGGAAGTGTGTAGTAGGACTTGCTAACAGAGCTACAAAATGTTCAACTGTTGATATTTTATCTGGTTATTTAGGCAACCAACATCTATCGGAAGATGCTACTTCTACGACGACTTAATATTGCAAGACTACAGTCGACAGTTGAGGAAGTTGAAAAATTTTTATTTTTAGCAATCATCGCTTCGACAAATGATGGCACTGGACTCAATGTGGGCAATAGAATTGGGAAAACTAAAGCTGCGTTTGGAATGCTATCAAAAATCTCGAAAGCAATGTTCTTGGCACAAAAACCAAGGTGAGACAATTCAGATCCAATGTCGAATCAGTGCAACTATAAGGGTGTAGTACTTGGAAGTTTACCAACATTGCCACTCGAAGACTACAAACCTTCGTAAATAGATGTCTACCGCATCTTCAGCGAAAGCTTTATCTGAAAAACCTATAGACGTCACCTTACGTAGGAGGAAGTGGCAATGGATTGGCCACATCTTACGGCCCTATTGCGGTGTATGCTATGCAGGGTTAATAGGATATGAGACTACTGAGAAAGAGTGAGTTAAAGCGCATTGCAGTAATCCGAAGAAGCAATCATTATTGACGCCCTATGCCCCTCGAAGGGTGATAGGACTTAAGTAACTAAGTAAACCTATCTACTCGGATGCACGTTCATGTTTCGCACTGACCATTCCCCTGTGCGATGGCCGTGCAATTTCAAAGAAACAGAGTATCAAGTAATGTGATGGATTAGATTATTGGCAGCATTCGATTTCAATTTTTGACTACGGCCTGGCCTGAGGGACTATATCTATCCAACAATGCTGATGATATCAAGGAGGTAAAGGATTAGCTCTCTAAGGGAAACAGGACAAATAAGGAAAGTGTACGACATCTTTTTAAAGTTTATTGAAGTTTATTGGATTATGGGAAAACTCCTTCTTCAATTTTTTTTAAAAGAACGTTTATGACACTACCAACTGCATACGAAGTTCGAAGATTGTGATTCATGTATATAACAGAAGAAGGATATTTTTATTATTTAGGCTGTGCGGTTGCTTGCTTAACACCTCAAGCCAGAAAGGAAAGATCTACCACGTCGGCGCATCATTTGACCGATGGCCAGGATCCACTGCCAAGGTCTGAGAGGAGAAATTCTAGTAATGATCGAATTTTACAAAGTGGGCTGAGTGTTTTGCTATTCTGAATGAGACAGACAAAACTGTTACAAAAATCTTAGATGACAACATTTTTTATCATCATGGTGGTGCACTGCATCTTCTTTGTGATCAAGGACGAAACGTTAAAGCATTTTGTTTCAAGGGATAACACCGTGACTGCATCTAGAAAAGTGTCATTTGTTTTTGGTTGCAAAGATTGAGAGGAAGAAAAGAAAAAAATAAAAATCAAACAAGTCAAATTTTGATTTTTTATTCTTAATTGTCCTTCCTCTCATATTCGTTACACAATAGATTGCTCATCGCTTTCAGTTGCATGCTTACGGAGGAATAAGCATGTACAAGGTGGAGCAAAATTAATCATCCAATTTTGTTTTTGAATTACTTTTTTCCCAAATAAAAAAAAAAAACGGGACATTACGCGACCTGGAAACGCTTCCTTCACACAGCTCGTGCTGTGTGTGTGGTTGCACCGTCTTGTTGAAACCACGTGTTCATCAAATCCCGCTCATCCAATTCCGGCAGTAAGAAGTCGTTTATCATGGCCCTGTAGCGTTCGCCAGTAACAGTGACCGTATTGCATTGATGGCATCCTCAAAAAATACGGCCCAATCACTCCTATCGCGTAAACGTCGCACCACACAGTGGCTTTGAGTAGATGTAATGGCTCTTCGTGCATCACACGCGGATTTTCAGTGCCCCAGAAACGAAGATTTTGCTTATTGACATAACCGCTTAAGTGGAAATGCGCCTCGTCGCTCATGATGATTTTCGACACAAAATCGTCCTCTTCGTTGTTGAGATTAAGGATTGCTTTACAGTAATTCACACGCGACTGACGGTCAGGAGGCATTAACTGATACACTGTTCGCACCTTGTACGGGAACATGTGTAAGTTGTTCACTAAAATTCACTGTAGGGTCCGTCTGGTGCTACCCAATTGCGTGGCCCGCCATTTGGTTGATGTTTCTTCGTTCTCAGCGACATCGGCAGCCACAGTCGCGATATTCTCGGCCGAACGACCGGTCCGGTGGTGGTCACGCCCTGCATGGTCTCCTGTGGTTCCACTCTGGTCGAGTCGTGTAGCTAAGCTCCGGAATGTTTGCCCAGTTAGCGCGACACGATTAGGAAATCGACGTCGAAATTCACGCTGCGCTAACCCACCCACCGATTATTGGTCAAAAACATGGACACAATTCTTCCACGCTCTTGCGGAGTATAGCCCTTCATTACTTATTTGTTTATATACTGCAGCTGTCGAGTTCACAAATGTCAAATTTGATTGACGTACGATGCCATTTGCAAAAATTATACCATCTTCCGATAGGGTGATTAATTTTGCGCCACCTTGTATTGCATTATCATAAAAAAATTATTTGGGGACAGTCACAAATATCATGAATCTAAATGTCATATGTAACCTCTTCTACAGAGTAATAATCCACTCTGGCTGATTAAATAGAAAACTTTTCGAAACTTGACCAGCCCACGCATGCATGACTTGAGTTCGTCCTTAGATGTCGAAATAATATTGAAAACGGAAACATCAACTTTTTCCGAATAAACCAACGGCCTCTCCAATCGATTTGCTTTCTTCGTCCTTTTTTGTTAGAGTTTCTTTTCACTTTTGGTTTCTGGAATTTTTTCGTCCTCATTTGCATACTTTAAAATGCATCCGATACTTAAAATTCACAACATATATGATAAAAGTTTACACCTAGACCAGCTAGATGTACGGAGAAACCTTTTACTAATGAAATTTAACCTTCGGCTCTAATGAGGGATCGTATGCACGCATGCATAATTCAATTTCCCTTTACAAAAGCCTTCGTTTTGGCAACATTTTAACATTCCAAAAAGGTATCTGCCTTTGGATCTATGTAGTCCTTGTGAGGCTTCCGTAACTATATTTGCTTAATATTTTCGCATTTCTTTTTGATTGATTCGACGTTGGAAAAATTTGAATTTTACGAATACGTTTTTGCCATTTCATTATGATGTTCAGATCCACTTTAAAGGGCAAGGTAGATCAGAGATGTGTACCTTAAAACCCATCCATATTTCAGTATGTGTAGTGCATCTTCTTCTCAACAAGGGACACTAAATTTCTTACTTTTTAGACAAATGAACCATTACCCTGAAGCGCACCTAATGAACTTACAACCCTGACTTGTTCACCTAAACAAACCATCTGCGTCTAATACCAACAACGGCACACACAATCCCTTAACCTCATGTGGTCGATAGCAATCAAGGAATACTAACTTCTAAGTTTTCCACCTAAGATTCAATTATAAATTTTCACAAAGTCACTGCAGATGTGATGGAGGTAAGTAAGTAAGTGGGGTTGTTTGTAACATAATGTGATTTACTGCCCCAAGATTGCCGGTAAATTACAAAGGATCCATGAGTGATGTCCTGACATCTTCAAATTTATCAATTTCAGTAAAATTTCACAAGTTAAGTCTGTCGTAGATACGAGTACAATGCATTATGTCCGTATCTATCGAGACAAGATTTTGTAATTTTTCATAGATTTTTGAACAGTTCCCCTTTGGCTATTTGCACTAATATATAGAACGTTGAGTTTTTTTTTTTGTTCCAGTCCTTGGGCTCTTGAGATTGTGGGAATTTTCGTGTCACATTATCGGAGCAATAAGCTAAAATCATAACACGGATCTTGAATTAACATATTAAGAGCTAAGCCCACCACGAATACACACTTAAGTGTCTTTTCGGCTCTGGGTGGAGGTCGGTGGATGGATGTCTGGTGTTTTTTTTTTCCTTTTTTTTTTCTTCATCTTTGGTGTGAGAGACTTTATTGTCCAAGGATCAATGCACACCCTTGTAAGTATTCCGGTGCGATGGGCAATGTTAAAAGTGAGCAAGAGTGGAGTTCAAGAAGCGTAAAATTATGTAAATTAATTTCACGCCTTTTTAGATGTAATGGGACTTGGGGCATTGGCCTTCTAATACTTCTGTGGAGTTTCAATGACACTCTTATCTACTTGGCAAGATTTTGAGCGGATTTAAGGCTATTTTTTTGTTATCAAAATATCAAAGTGTTTTATGGTCGTTTGCAATGGGGTGTTTACAGAGTCAATGGGTCTCAGGCGAATGGATAGCTTATGTTTGAGGATAAGTCAATATGTATTAAGTCCGCTCAATTCTACTGGGAGGTTGGGGGGATTTTTTTTTTGGCAGTTTCTCAGGCTTTGCTGCAGTTGTTTCTAGGTAATAAAGACATTAAATCAAGTAATCTTAAAGACGAAGGAAGATTGAGGAAAAACGTAGATACTTAGCACGCATTTCCATTCGTGGGCATTATTTAGCTTTTTGAACATTGTATTTTGCGCCATCATCGTCGCAATGGCCTTACAACGCCTAGACGTAGAAAACTAACCTATATCTGACCAAAGCTAATTTTTCTCTACGGGTACGTTGCACATTGATTGGAACTCATCGATCCAGGTGAAGATCTGAATTTCAGAAAAGCTAAGGAGATTTCAGGTTGGCGAAAAGTGCACTCGAAACCAGGGCATGATGCCTTAGACGACTGGGATATGCGATGCTAATGATGGAATTGGAGGGCACTACGTCACCTGAGATACTCGTATTCTGTCCAACAATACCGAGGACAAACTCTAGCATTTATTCGACCATGAATGGCCATTTATATCAGAATTGGTTATAGTGATTTCTCAACAATGGATTTTCTGAACCCCATATTCGACAATTTGGGCGATCAACAAATCCATCAAGATGAAAAGCCTCATTACTGAAAGATGATTTTGTTTGAAAAATCAGCATCCACTTTTGTTGCTCCATAATCCATTCAACGAATTCTATTGTGCGTGGTCGGTAGGCTTCAGTTCTTGAGTTAATTGTACTTTGTATGCATTAAGATGCAGATCTTTGGTGAGAATACGCTGTAAAGAGCTACTCGAAGTGTCCAGTTCTTGACAACACTCTTACGTACTGCTTCGATGCTTTGTTCTGCACGACTTGTTGAAGAACGGCCAGAGTGTCTAAGATAACTAATTGACCCAGTCTCTCTGAATTTTTGAATTAATATCTAAGGTTGATGAAATTAAATCACTATTCCGACGATATTTTGTACAAAACTTGCGGATTGTAGCTGTCAAACCGTAATTATTTTTAAAATATTGCTCAACAATGAAAACGCGGTGTTCCCTCGTGTAGCCCTCCATTTCTAATAACCCTGAATTGTCAGTTGTCATGTCTATTTTTTTATTGACAATTTATTTACTGCCATGGCGCAAAATTCAAACCTTGCGTGAATTTTGGGACACCCTTTAGAAGTGCTCTAAAACCTTTTGTAAATTCGTTTGTGACAAATTCGTTGGCTATATTCATAGCCAACTGTGTATTCTGAGGCACCAAAAGCGCAGGACAGTGTTCACAAAATGCACTTCAGATTCGTTTTCATTTTTGTCCTCTGCAGAAATCACTGTGAAGAATACCCAATTGCTGCGTGATATTTCCTACGGCTCAATGTTGAGCCTTTGATAATTTGGTATCAAATATTTTGCATAGTTGTCCCGATTAGTCTACCTATGACTGATCTTAAGAAGCATTGGACATAGGTGGCTTCATATTCCGAGGCTATATTCTCAATATTTGCTCCTAAAGACCTGAATCTAGTCATTCTATCAGCGGTGCAGTTCGGTGGGATGTACTAGTATCCTGGAATTCAACATTTAGCTATCTTGTTAAGAGATACGCCCCAGTTTTCAGTTCATCGATTCCATTATTTTCGAATATTTCCTACCAAATATTGTAACATTCGCCAAGAGAATTAGGCTGGGCGAAACAATATCCTCATGAATGCCTGAGATTTCGATTTAAAACACACTTGCATGTGTTGGTGATTGAAAGATTGGTATACGAAGGGTCTTCAGAAAATTTCTTCGCAAAACACCTCCGGTTGTTTTAGAGCCATCTATGAACATGAAATTAAGTTGCTGAGGATGAGTTCGCCACAGAGTCAGCTAATTGAGGTGTGTATTGAAGTAAAATTCAGTCAATTTCAGTAAATTAAAGGCCAATTGACTTAGAATGGCCGTGAAGCATCGTGAGAAGACTGCTATACCCCATATTTAGTTATTTTCTTATCTGAGTTTCTCTCAGTCTATGATCGGAGCTTGTGAAAAAATGAGTTCCGTAAATATTAATGGGTTTTTTCTAAAAAGCTGAATCTTATCCTCTTTTAAAGAAAGTCGTTGTCAGATTTCCATATCATGCGTTATTGACGCATTTTTGAACAAATATGTGCCGAAGAATTCCTCCAGCCCACAGAGTGCACCTAACCGAACACTTCTATCTGGTGTACTTATTGTGGGATATCTGCACTTTGAATTTGGTAATCCTGGCCACCGAACTAGCAAACAAACCATAAATACGCTTAATCGTTGAACAAATGTAGGGGACAGACACAGTCCAATTTCTAGAGAACGCTAAAAAGGCAAGTTCGGATCTTCGGAGGCATGTTTCTCAGCGCTTTCGATATTTTCGTTGGACTCGTTTGATTTCGCTGAATCCTACTAATGCGTAACTGGTGTAAGATTTTGAAATCCCACGGAGAATTGAACGAACATTTTGCCCTGTTTTGTGGACCACAAAATTCACGAAAAACTCTTTGAGTTTGAACAATTGAACACTATTTTTGGTAATAATTTCTATATTATTCGGAGTCGTTGTTCCACAGATAGTCTTTGCATTCCAAATTTCTTAGACTATCAAGACATGTATTAGGTGTCTTGATAGTGTTCATCTTTTGAGGTTATCCACGAATAACGTAATTTCTTGATGTCTTCATATGAGCGGAACTGCTGCTCAGCCAGACCATGTGCCGGACGGCGCAATATCTGGGGAATATGGCGGGTGGGGTATGACTTCCCATTTGAGCGTTTCCGGGCAGGTTTTAATAAGTTTGGCAACGTGAGGCCAAGCATTGTCATGCCGTAGAATCATTTTTTCGTACCTCTGCTCGTATTGTGGCCGTTTTTCGCCCAGTGCTCGTCTCAACCGCATCAATTGAAGTCGATCGTTCCCCAGTTACGGTTTCGTTGAGTTTCAACAGTTCATAACACCGACCGGGTCCCACTAAATACACAGCACAGCGTGAATATTCGGCCGAGCCGACGACGTAGAAGCACGACCGGGCAGTCCCCATGACTTTCTTCTCATTGAAGATAGATAGCTCTTCTTGCGTTTGTCACGGATCGAGCAATGCCTTCAATTCAGGGTGTTGGATTTCCTTCACGCGGACGTTCGTCAACATCGAAAACACCGTTCTTGAAGCGACGGAACCAATCACGGCAAGTTGTTTCACTTAGAGCAGCATTTCCGTAAACTTTTTGGGGCTCTCTCGAATTAAAGAACAAAATCAACACTTTTAGCAAATGACGATTATTTGGCACAAAATCGGACATTTTCACACAACCCAAAGTACGTGACGCCAAAACAAAATGAGTAATGTGTCAAAAAGGTTTGTTTGCCATATGTCTAAGCTTGGTTCTTGATGTTTTGGATATGTGAAAATTGACCAGCACTTACTGCTGGAGCACTCTATTGACAAACAGAGAACTTAGTTGCGCACCTAATATTGTCGGAAGGCTTAGTCACGCGGATTAGCAGATATCCCAGTCAAAAATTGGGACACTCTAAAAAAAAAAAAAACTTTGTTACCGAAGTATACATCCTGAAATACGCAACAAGCTTTTCATATATTTTCTTATTTGACATGTGTATAGAATTAGTTTGTTCACAAAAAATATAATAATAGAAGCCTTTTCTCAAGCGGGTTGATTTATAATTGCTTTCTCTAGCAGTGATGTCGTTTTGTGTAGAAAGCCAGTCATTCATAAGCGATTTTGATACCGAAAGTGAGGTAGATCGACCAAAAACTTGTCGGAGTTATGAATTGCGTCGCTATAAAGCTGACATCGGGACCTTCAGTTTCCGGCATCAGCCGAACACAGGCATTATTCGGTAACATTTCTCTCTTATTAATATCGTTTACATAAGGAATATTTATATCCAACCAAAGATACATTAATCCTGCTGTATTCATTCAAAAGACTGAAGTAGTAGATGCCAGTGATGAACACGTCGAAGAGGTAGTACCTCCACTAGATCTGAATACTTCCGGCGAGACTCTTCCATCCGAGAGAGTGGTATATGAAAAGTTAAGCATTCCAAAAACTTTCGAAGTGAGCAAAATTATTGAATCAAATGCATTTTCCAATTGGCTATCAGCAAAGAAGTGAGTTTATTTTAAATTTGTAATACGTTACCGCTTCTCATGATCTTAAAACAGAAAACTGAAATCCTACGAATGCGCAAAGAATAAAGAAATCAGAGAACAGCAAAAGCGACTAATTGAAGAAAAAAAATCCTTGGCTAAAAAGAAGTACCAAGAATGGTTAAATAAAAAGTTGCAGACTCCGGCAAAGCCTCCTCAACAGAAAATTGAACAGTTTCAGGAGTATCAACCGCAAAAAGATGACAGTGAGGCTAATAGACGTGCTTGGGAGCATAGCAAACTAGAAGAACAACGTCGAAGAAGGGAAGAACAAATTAAAGTGGAACAGAAAAAAAAGGTTTTGGAAGAAAGAAGAAAGAAGCAAGCTGACAAAGCCTGGAATGAGTGGTTAGAAGAGGCTCCTTATAAACCGAAGCCAGTGCCTCTGAATCAAGGATTTCTTACTTTGAAAGGCACTATTTCGGGTATCTTCGTCAATCCCAATCCATGGCGTGATCCTTGCGCCGAGGATTTAACAATTGAAATCGGTTCCAGACGAGAGTAACTCATCGTTTGTGATTTGGTTTGCTTCATTTGCGTCTATGTCTAACATATTTGATAGTTTTCTTTTTTTTTCACGACAATAAAACAATATAGAAGTTGGCGCTTGCAGCATTTTTCATGCCATCTTATTCCTTGCGCCTGCAAAGGTATTCGGAATGGTAATACAATTTCCAATCCAAGATGGAGACCTACTCTATAGACAAGTAAGGAATACAACAGTCTGCGGGTCTATCCATAGCCGGTCAATAAAAACCGCAAGACCCGCAGAGCAAATGTTCTGGAAACAAGAGGGAAACTTTCTATTGATGATGAAGAGTTATGGCGATAGTTCGAGCCACGACGTAGACTCTAGTGCACTGTTTCATTGCTTCTCGAAAATTATAGAAATAAGCAGACTGGTGATCAGAAGGTTCACTCTTGGTAAATTAGTCTGTCTGTTAGACTGTCAGTCAGTATCATACCTCTGCAGAACGAAATAAATCGTTCTACCCCTGAACAAAGTTGGAAAATTTTCCAAACTTATTTCAAAAATGAGTGCTGTGTAACCCAAGCACCGCATTTATTGAAAAGAAGTTTTGGCCGAAATGAAGCAGACACTGCGCTTCATGAGACTCCGTCATACGGTACGTGCTGATGAGAATGTGCCTGCTGTGGCAGAGAATGTTCGACTCAATCCAGGAATATCAGCTCAAAATTTCACGCACCAACCTGATGAGAATTTTGCACAAAGATTATTCCCTTAGAAAGTCAAATTGACTCAGGGATTGAAGGCAACTGACCATCCGCTTCGTTATCGATTCTCAAATTTGTTTCTGGGGAGGCGCATTTTCATCTCGGTGGTTGTGTTAACAAATAAAATTGCCGCATCTGGGAATAGGTAAACGAAAAACCCGTACCTGATTGTCGAAAAGTCAATGCATCCACAGAGAACGACAGTCTGGTGCGGATTTTGGAGTGGTGGCATCATTGGCTTAGTTTATTTCGAAAATGCCGGAAACGCCATTTCGGTTAACGCTGTGCACTACAGAGGCAAGATTACAGAATTTTTGTGGGCTACAATTGAAGAAATGGACTTGGACGATCTTTGGTATCAGCTGCTGCTTACAAAATTTGAATTAGGACGTTAAGAATTGCTAAGAGCATTGCTTATAATTGCAGTGATGGGAGCCAATAAGACTGTTGACAAAAGGTTTCAGGCTTCAGTTGGCGAGCTTAGGGGACATTTTTTTTCTGTAAATCGGACAACGATTCTGAGAACCCATACAGCAGGCATACTTCTCTCCGACCAAATCTTGGAAATAAAATGGAGCATTCGCTGTTTAAATAGCTGCTGTAATAAATAGCTCAGAAAGTAGGCCGACCAGTCTAGCAGCCAAGTAATGCTTTATAGATATTGTTACCCTTACTTTAGTTTGTTCGGCTGGCTTTTATCGCCCATGTTGGATCGTTCGCTCCGTATGACAGAAACGGTTATCCCACCGTTCGACACTCTGCAGAAGTAATTTTTTCCACAAGGTACCCTCAGTTACGACTGCGGCTCTTCTGTTAATTGTCGCGTCTTTTTGGCTTGACTATTTTAATCTTTTGGTAAAAGTTTCAAACTTTGTTGATGGAGTAGTACATTTCCTTTTCCTCCATCGCTTGTTTGTTGCACTCCATACTTTTCCTATGGAGATAGCGATGCTCTTTTCTCCTTCAGTTCTCCACCACTAGCTTTCATTCTTCCATGCACCGCCGCTTCATAAACGAGCTATTTTCTGTACATGTGCCGGCCTGCACTCATCATAAAACAAGGCATTTCGTGGATGTGGTCGGATGAACCCCAGCACATCAGTTTTCTGAGGTCTTCTTTGTATCGATGACACAATCTTCAAAAGCGAAAACGGAGGTTTAAGGAAAATATAATTTGCTGCGATTATAGTCATTTCTCTGCTTTTGTTGCATTTGTAAAATTAGGAGGTGAACCTAGCTACAACTAGGAAGTGAACCAGTCTAAGTCCATTTGCAGACATTTTTTTTTTATAATTTCCGCGGGCTCGAGGGATTTGAGTACCCTTAAAATGTTTGCACACAACGTGGGCATAGGAAAGTCAGAGAGGATGGGAAGAGAGGTGCCGATGAACGTTGGTTTTAAATATTTGAAGGTTATAATGACAAGGAAATAAAGAGCTAGGCAGGGCATTCCTTAGGGCTTAGGAACGAATCACGATATTTTAGAGTACGTCTGAAAGTGGGCTTGAGGGTATACTGATAAACATTCATAGAGAAACGGGTGTTACAGTTAAAGGTTTGAAGGGACGGAATCCTACTTGCGATTTCTATGGAGCACTGGTGATGGAAATAACGATAAAACACAGTGAGACACGAGGCATTACGTCGGTGTTCGAGAGTGTCAATTGTTTGAGTGATATTAGTATCACCTATGAGTTTTATCGCACGGTTTTAGATCCTATCTAGCAGGTGCAGAGATATTTTCGGAGGGGGTGAAATATTTCTCACATCGCTTGAGGAAACCTAGAAAATTCGCAGCATTTTTGATGACACCGAAAATGTGGTCATTCCAACGTAAGTTGTCATTGACACACATACCGAGAATGGAAAGTTTATCGGTTTCGACGATGCAAGTGTCATTCGTGGATAACGGCTGGGTGTTTAAATTTCGCTTTAATGACAGAAGGCAGTATTGTGTTTTGGAAGCATTAAATTCTACTCTGTTAGTGGTTTGCCAATTGCATAGCTATGCTGTTAATACGAGTATAAGAATTTAACGAACGAACGAACTAGAACGAATAGGAAAAGTAGAGAGTACTGTCGTCAGAAAAATAATACAATTGGATTAGAATTAGCAGACAAGAGACCGTTGATTAAAATTAAAAATAGTGTCGGAGACAGAACGGAGCCCTGGGGCACACCAACATTTATTTTGTGAATATTAGACTTGAAACCATCCAAGACAACTTGAATTGATCCATTGAAGGAGAGAGTCGTCGATCCTAAAAGCACGCATTTGCGATAACAGACCCTCATGCCAAACCCTGTTAAATTTTTTAAAAATATCAAGTGCAACTATCTTGCCTTCGCCAGATTTGGTTCCACTTTTCGGTGAAACATGCCATCAGATCACCAGTGGACCTGTTGCTACGTACTACCGGTCATTGAGAAGTTTTCGTGTTTCGGGATATTGAGCTGACGACTTATCAGCGTTTCAATGACATTGAAAAGAAGGGACGTCAGTTGCAATAGGCCTGTGGGAGGAAAGAAGATTTGCCTTTTATAGGGACACGCTGGACAAATGCTATTTTCAGTCTGCTCGGAAAGAGTCCTAAAGAGTACGATTGATGAAAAAGCTTCCGCAGTGGTTTTGCTGACGAGGAAGAACACCTCTTCAGAAGAAGGGAAATATACACGCTACTACACGAGTACGAAAGTTGATTCTTCCTATTGAAGATTCGACGCACTCAAGTGTATGCGGAGACAGAGTACAATCCGGGAATGTTGAACTGGCCGCAAAGTGTGCAGCAAGCAGATTGGCCTTGTCTAAATAGCTGACAGCTGGAATGTCATTGTAAATGAGCATTGGGATGGAGAATGAGGCAGAATTGCTAATGTTTTTGACAAATGACCAAAAGCTTTTACTACCTTTGGGACATTGTAGTATTTTTTGCCTCAACTTTTGGTCGTATTGAAATTTCACATGCTTGAGAAAGACGTTCCAGTCATTCCTGGGTCGTTGAAACTTTTTAAGGTTTTTCTCTGTCGCATTGGTCTTGAAGGACCAGCCTCTTTACAGCTCGAGTCGTACCATGCCTTTTCTTTTCGTCGGATACTCTTCATCCGATGAGTGATAAAGTTTCTCATTCCGAAGAAATAGTGTCTGTGACCATATTAGCAGCGGCATCCACGTCGTTATCGAGGAAACATAAAGACCAGTTAAAATTCTTAAAGAAGTTGTTAAGTCCGCTCCAATTAGCTTTCTCGTATTGCCGTATTGCGATTCTTTTAGGAATCTTTTGTCTAACTGTGTGGTCGGTGTACGAGAAATTGGCTGATATGACACAATGGTCCGACGAGCCTAGAGGGGAGAGCACATCAACGGTGTACTTATCAGGGTGAGAAGTTAAAAACAAGTCCAGGGTGTTGGCGGTATGACTGTCAACGTCTGGTATTCGTGTAGGCTCATTTACAAGCTGGGTTAGGTTATTTTCCGCATCGAAGATCTCAACACACCGTCCTTCGGGTATTTTCTGTCCAGAATGTCGAAGCCATCCAGAATTGTGTATATTGAAATCGCCCGTAATAGCGATTTCACTATGAGGATACAGGGATACAATTCGTTGAATGGAGTCAGACAGCGCATCAAACTCGTTAAAGTTCGAGTTGCTGTCCAGTTTGGGGCTTCTGTAAATAAAGCAGTATTGGTTAATTTGTTTCCGGGGATGGAATTTTAACCACATGAAATTGAATTCCGGATTGAAACAGGGACTACATTGTGATGGAGTTTGGTAAGCTACATCACTACGCCCGTAAATAGCGAGGCCGAGGTGAAGGAAGAATAATGACACTAGTTCGTAGCCAGATAGCTTCAGATCAGAATATTCTGAGAGGTGTCGTAGGGGATCTACCTGTGTCTGGTCTGTATTTTGAGACGTGGACGTTCGCAGAAAAGTGATTACTTTTTAGCCCACGTATATTCGCAATATCCACTCTAAATTGCCGATAAACGCAAACACCGACGTTACTAAACGCAGATCTGAAGTACAAATTCAGAGTTGGTTTACCGAATCAAATTGTTGTAGGGGTTATGCCCTTACAAGAATAGCAAACAGCACACCAACAAAATTCATAGCCACAGCCCGCTATCTATCGGTTGTTACTGCAGACATGGTATCATGTAGACCATGCGTCCCGAACTTTGCGTGTTTTTGTGAAATTTTCTGTTTTCATCTTTTCTGTTGTTTGTGTGTTCTTTGCATGCTTCATAATAACGCGGTTTTTTGCCGTTTGGCTTTCTTCTTGGCGATTAACTTTATCGGCTCTTACTTGCTTCATTTCCACTTTTCAAATGCAACTTTTGAGAAGCTATACGCTGCACCATTTGCTTCTATAAGATATCCGGTTGAACAATATTAACCGCTGGTTTTGCTTCCATCATTTCTATTTTTAGATCTAATAGAAAACTTTATTTTAAGGTTTTGCTCTACTGAATTATGCTATTAAAAATTGGGCATGTTCAACTGACTACCCAACCCAAATGAGGGATCAATTCCCAGACGATTCAAAAATTCAAATATAAAGCAAAATGTCATACTAAAGTACTAAATATTTGAATTTACAACTCTGGCATATATGTAAGATAAATAACCAAATTTTATAACGTATTTCGAAGCACTCAAATATCAGAGGCATTATCCTGATACAACTTTAGATAAATTAAAGTTGATTAAAGCTACTTAATAATGACACTTCAATTCCACAATACTCCAACAAAGGGTTGGTTGTATTTTTTCATCACTTCTCCATCATTATTCCTTCACTAAAATATCCCTAATGTTCATTTAAAGGGGACAAATGCCACATGCCACACTAAATGCAAAAAATTAAGACAAGTGAGTGTATGCAAATGGCAAATGGCAAACAGTCGTCGTCTTACAAGACAACGGAAATATCCATCGACTTCCTTAATTTGCAGGCCGGAACCGAAAACCCCGTTCATGCCAAACTCAATTATAAAATCATCGGATTATTTTCACCGTTTTTGTTGCTCTGCAGAGCAGAATTGTTAAGGCCGCAAAAACCGATACCGCTACCGCTACCACTAGTACTACCACCACTACGCTACTGCTCTGCGATAATTGAAAATTTAAATTTGCGATCTGCGCGCTCAAATGCAAATGATGTACCACCTCGAAGGACAACAAGAGCTCAGACGCTCAAAAAGGTGCTGAATTCTTAACCCTCCCAATGGGAGTTTTTGTTAAGCCGCCCATCTCTAACTGGGATAAGAAGGCATCTCCCTGGCTGGTGAAAACATCGAACCTATACCTACAGACATCGATTAAAACAGCAGACAAAGTCTTATGAATAAATTGTTATGGAAATCGAATTAATGAACGTAATACCTGAGCTTATTTGCTTAACCCTTTCGTTCATACGTAATTTTATTAGAATCATTCGAGATACGAGATGGTATCTTTGTAAGGAGGCAGATAATTGTATGTAGTCGTATGTACATAGGTATAAAGTCTTGTGACCCATATGTGGATGGAATGGGTGAAGGCAAATGACTTGGCTCTGGCATTTGTATTATATGTACTTTCGAATGTACCAACTACTGAGTCCTTGGAAAGTGTAGTAGTGTAGCTTTGGCTGGATTTCACCTTTGTTGACTGAACAGACAGTTAATTCAATTCTGTTGGGTAATTTCCTCCAAAGAGTAGAAGATTAGTAAGAAGTCGCGACGAATTCGAAATTGAATTTAATTCAATTCGACGTAGGAGCATCTTCAATTTAACTGATTAATGTTTCATTTAATAATTTTTTTTTTCTGTTTATTTTCGCCAGTTCCAACTTTGCAATACATGCCATATAATTACCTGCTTAGGTGATGCTTTTTCTATTTGCTCCGAATTTCGCACATCTTGTTGGTCGAGGTCCCTGTATACCTGAGGTTAAGACTTCCTCTGATCCATCATTTCCTTCGGTGATGGATTCGAAGACTTTTTAAGCCGAAGCGCTAGTGTCCATCTCCTCTGCACATTTTTAGCCAAGTCCATTTCTCTGTGTCTTCCGTACATTTCTTGATGAAATCTTCTCCTCTAATCCGCGCCGATGCAGACGGTGTCGTAGATCTCTCAATGCCCTTTTCATGCGAAACGACCCAGAACCTCCTCATTCTTCTTTGATTAATCCATGCCTCTGGGCCATAGAGGAGGACTGGAGCGATAAATTTTTCATAGGGCTTTCTTTTGGTTAACCGAGTTAGAGTACTGCTTTTAAATTGTCTTCTGAGCTCAAACAAAGCAGCAATTGGCAAAAGGCACTTTTCAAATAACTTATACGGTGGTGTCGTTGATTATATCTAATACTTACCGCAAAGTAGAAATAGTCCCTGACTATCTCGGAGTATACCTGTCTATTGTGAAGTTTTGTCTGAGCTGTCGATGTTGTAGAGGGTGACCAGATAGCAATGATAGTTAATTGTTATGTTTCAGCAGCTCCCAAGGTTACCAATGACATACAGCTGTCAAAATATTCATTAAGGTTTGCCATTTCATGATGCATCGTTTTACGCTTGTCGAGCGAGCGGAAATTATTAAAAAAAATTAAAGAAATTCCGGCTCAGTTGTGAATACGCAACGAGAATTTCGTGGTTAGATTGGTCGTCATCATGGTTTCAGTGTACAGGAAGAAGACCCAGAAATGAGGATTCGACGCCGATGAGCTGAATTGGGCGCCGCCAGAGAGTCAACCTGACTTATTTTGCGGCTAAATTTGGGCTTACATCCCAAGAATTGAAGCCAAACGACCATATACATCGCCGTGAGTTGGCTAATTAGGCGCTAGAAATGTTGGCAGGAATCCGGATTTTGGCCAACAAATCATCTCCTCGGGCGAGGCCCATTTTTGGCTCAGCTGCCATGTCAACAAGCAAAATTGCCATTATTGAAGCGAACACAATCCACAAGTGCTCGGCCAAGCATCAATGCATCCACAAGGATTACGGAATAGCGGCATCATCGGACCTTATTTCTTTCGCAATGAGGGAGGAGACACCATTACCGTCAATGGTCTCTGGTACAGAGCGAGCGCTCGTCAATTGGCCGCCGCCATCATGCGATTTGACACCACTCGATTATTTTCTCTGGGGATACGTCAAGTCTTTAGTCTACGCTAATAAGCCCACCACGTTGGACGAGCTGGAGGCCAACATTCGATACGCTATTGCCGGAATAACACCGCACATATTGTACCGAGTCATTAAAAATTGGACCGACTGCTGGAAGCACTGCCAGCGAAGCCGAGGCTACTGTTTGAATGACGAGCTATTCCACACATAATGGCATGCACGTAGCTTCAAAATAAAGTCAGAAAAAATTTTATGTCTCACGCCGTTGTTGTTTTATTTACATTTTTTTCCTATCGTTCTTATCCCGCCACCCTTGATGTCCTTTCTCAATGCCACTATCGTTGTTCTATCTTTTACTGCCAGACCTATATTCACCGCTTCTGCTTCGATATTTTCTAATGGTTCACAAACTGCTCGCCGTGTTATGCCGATAATGTCTATGTCAGCCGCATTTGCAAGTAGTTGTACAGACTAGTGAAAGATCGCCTCTCTGGCCTGGGCTTTCGGATTTCTCACTACTTTCTCCGATACACTCGACAATGCGGGTGTAGATTTGGAGTTTGAGGATTATTACGTAGTAGATGGTCGGTCATATGCTATATTTTACAGGTTACACCAAACAGTTGACCAAACAAATATTCCAAACAAATATATATGGTAGTACGGTAGAGAAAATCCTATAGGCGACATTGGGAAGACTGATGCCTTTATAGCCTGCTCAGACAAGAGGATATTTTTTTGGAATTGGATTACAGTGCTGAGATTCCCTCCGTAAGCCTTCATACGTACAAACTTTAGAGATGATTTACTACATGCTACTTATAAAATCACTTTGAATAACTCGCCAGCTTGGCCGCCACCAACAGCAGTCTTGTCGTTTTGGCTATCTCCACTTCGTTGGGATCGAATATTAAGTCTCTCCTACATACGTAGTAGTTTTTTCTGCTGAATCAGGCATCTTAGGCATAGAACTAGTAGGTATATCGAGCTGATTGTGTGTTTCTTTTGCTGGAATTTCTCAATATCTCAGAGATAGTTAAGTAAACGCTTCAGTGTCACCCACATGATCGAAGAGTACATCGCTTCGCGGTATCCTCATCACTCTCGCAGGATGTTGGATAAAAGTCATCCGGACTACGTATATCTAGGGTTGGAAGATAAACACAAATCCTCCTGACAAGGAGCTAAATCTAACGTTGTCATACTCCAAAAAACACCAGTCCCGCATCCTAGATTGGTTTTAGACACATCCATGAATATTAAGCAACATTCCTTTCCTGGCTCAGATTTTGGCCGAAACTATTCCTAAGTCAACAAGACTAGGGTCAAAAGATAGTCGGCGTGCTGATCATCAGACCGCTTGTGCGTATGCCTTTAAAAGTGCGGTCCATTATAATTGAATATCACGGAAGCGAGTTTTATCATGCATCTAGAGTAGAGCCAGGCGTGCTAGGCAACTGACGCATAGGATATAATTAATATTATCATGGCTGTGTAGATGCAAGAAAGTCTCCGCCGTGTCAAGCCCCATGCTGTGCCGAAAACTCGTTATCTGCCAAAAGCCGACGTGACATGTTTAGTCTAAAGATGACTGCCAAATTCTACCTTCATTGGAAAAAGATAAGCATGTTGCATCTTGGACATAAAATGCATTCGCATTTACGCACTTATTTCCACTTTAAGGAAGCCAGACGGATAGGTCTAAAGCCCTTGATGAACGTGTAGTAATTGTATGTGATGGGCTCATGCGCTACAACAACCGACGACAGATACTTGCTAAAGCGTGATTGGAGCTCATTGTGTCTTGATTCTGATCAGGTCTTAAGCATGGGACAGAAAGTGTCTGATTTCGACTCCGTGTAGGAGCCATCAGATCTTTTGTGTGTTTCCAATCTGGGAGATTTGAGGCTCTGGAAGATATAGCCAGCCTGCTGGATTTATCTGTTCAGAAATGTCTTAATATAATAGAAGGCACTCTCCGAAACCCGAATTAACTTTTTTCATTTTTCTAAAGATTCGAGTCTTTCTCCAACTTTGTCTTAAGTGACTTGTAAACAAGTTTCCTAGCTCCCTTATGTAGTCGCTGCGAATCTACGTTTAACCATGAAACTGGCGATCTGAAGGCACTTTTCCTGTGGATGGACGCCTCGGCTCGAAACATTTGGTGAAAGACCACCGTTTAAATTCTAAATAGATTCCTCTTTCTTGTGATTAGTTATACCCTCCGAATGCACTTTACCAGTAGCCTCCTTAACGTGCCTGTTGGTAAGTTTTCGACAATAAAGTCAGATGATAGTACGAAGTTCAGGTAATGATTGCTTCCCACATTTCATTTGTATTTTCCCCAAAAAATAATCCTGAATGGCATTGCACCATATGATAAAACCCATTTTTTTTTAATCACAGTTTTGTTACTACCTTTGAGGGTATCTATAGTACCGAATTAAAGGGAACATAACCTGGCGCAACGACGAGCTACTGCTGTCTCCGTTTTTTTCTCAGCCGATATTCGCAGCAACTAAATCTTCGTTGTAGAATTGCCCAAGTTTAGATGATGAGAGTGATTTCGCCACAAGAAGCTACTGCCTCGGTCTTTTCAATCGCTCGTCAGAAGCGCATGAATATTTCAACATTCTTAGTTCCTTCGAACATGGGGTATATTTGGAACAAAATGCCCAGGTTTTTAAGCGGTGTACCTTACCCCAAGAGTTGAGTTTTCCATATCGCAGCCCTCCGTTTGGATGCAAACGTTAATTGCTTTATCGTTTCGGAGTTTTGTTTGACTTTATGCCCAGTGAAAGCCACCGCCAGGGTTGCTTCTCAGGGTGAGTTTGATCACATCAACCGTTCATCAGAATTACTACCTTTCCTGTTTCAAGCCCCGGTTACATCCGAACATCGTATGTGGGTAAAGCCGTTTTAATTTGTCAATAGGTTTCACTGTTTCGTTCAATTTCCGTTCACTATAACTCCAGCCTTAAGTGGTTGCCGGACATCATGTGAAGGAAAAGCCACCTACAAAGGGAGTGCTAGGAACTTACTTCCTATTTACCCTGTTTGAGACGGTACAAAAAGATTCAGTTTAGTTTCTCTTCTCTACTGCAGCTTTTAGCTCTTGCACTTTCGTTTTTTCTCGCCATGCGCTCGCTTTATATCTCGTTTTCTTTTTTCAAATGCTCATAACATGACTGTCATTTAAACCAGGTTTATTCTAGATCCAGTTCGACCTCTTTGACAAGCCATCTAAACTAGCACTTTGGACCAACCACTTGTAAATTTTGATAGTGCCCCCCCGGTACTCTCTCCATCATTCCAGTCGAGTGTGTCGTAGAAAGAGCAGCAGCAGTTAGCGAAATCGAAAAATCTAGTAAATCCTGGGACATAGCCGAAGTTGGCGGTGAGTTTATTTAGTACGTTGTTTGCACCTTCTAAAACCAGTGCAACGGTCATGGAGACCACGACTGACTTATCGCGAATATGACGACTGACCACGACTAACGAATACTAGCTGGAGTATAATCCTTTTAGGTTGCCTTCATGATACTAAGTTCTACGTTACACCTAGATTTTGTTTCAAAACCTTAGCATTCTTGACTCCTAAGCCTTCTTACCACCGTAGTGCAGCCGAAGAAGAAAGGAATAAATAAATGGCACGGAATCATCTGAATTCAACGGCTTAAAACTGTTAAAGACCAATTAGTTTAGGCTTTGCCACTCACACGGTAGACGATGTAGTTGACACAATTCAGAAAATCTTCCTACTTGAGGATGATGAGGTCCCCTGTACCGGGTGTAAATTCGTCCAACTAAATTTAGAGATAGGTTAGAACATTTTTCTTAGTAGAACATCTCCTGAATGGGGATTACAATATAATTAAGTACGGCCATCAGCTTTAGCTGCCCAGTTGAGTTGTAATTTCGATTTTAAAATTTTCACTACATATAAGTTGGATAGATGGACTCACTGCTATGCGTTGAATGGATCACGTTGACATACAAATGATTGTTGGCGTCGCAGACTTGCACCATGCTAAACTATTCCTTTTCACGATACCATTACCTACAAGACATTAAAAGTTTCTGAAAGTCTCTTCCGATTATCGACTTTAACTTTTCTCCAAGCTGTCCATATACTGTTTCAGATCTTCCCCTTGTGATCTATTTCTCAGCTCAGACTCACTCAGCTATACTACTACACCACTACTTTTCGAATATCTAGCTTCAGAGTTTTCATCGGGACTGTCAACCACATTTCACATTTCAACCCTGGACCTTTTCCACAAAAGCTGATTCTGGTATAGCCCGCAGCCTAGTTTCTACTACAATATATCCCACCCTTGCTGATGGCGATGTCATTAGGCAGTAAACAGAAACATGTTCCCGATTATTGTGCATCTTAAGGCTGTTGCCTCCCAGAGACACCAAACAACTTGGTATCTGAGTCATAAAATGTAGAAATATATTCTGTTCTTCGTTTGACGTTGTTGGATTTCGAAGTCCTAGCGACAATTATTTTAGCTGCTATTGCCGATGGTACGATCGTGTCTCTCCTCTTACTCTAATTTTTAATTTTTTGTTGATTGCGGAAAACGAAAGTAGTCAGAAAGTCACATAAGTCGCAGTGAAGCCCGTGACAAGAAGACTGCATTTAAATTGAAGGTGGTCTGGTACCCGAAGTTCGCTTATAGGTGATTTAGCCACCTCCTGTGCATGCACCAAATTACGTATGCTGTTCCACCTAGAAATTAGGGGTAAGTTTTGGAAGTGAGAGTCTTTTAAGCACAGTGCATATGGTGATGTCGATTACTTCCTGATTTCCGGTTGATCATCTAAAGGCATATCCGCAAAGCCAACAACTAGACCCCAAAACCATCCAAGAGGATTTGATTTTGATCTTAGTCTTGTTTGCATGCCAATTACTCTGTTCACTTCCTTTATGCGGCTGTTTATATATTAAGCCAGGATTTTACTACAGGCTGTCCCACCTCGATCCTGGAGATTCCTCAATATAGATTTGGTATCACCCACCTAACTATCTTCTTAGTTGAAACTCATCATTTCACCTATTTGCCGTAACAAAAGTAAATGGTATCCTTAAGGGCATCCCACCTATACCGAACTTTTCCCAATAACTCAACCCACTTCTGTCATTCGAAACAAAACAAAATCCAATTAAAATCCAAATTGAATCGATTATAAAGCAATAATCCCTAAAGACACCTTCTCAATTGTGTAATTCACAAAAGTACACACTTCTTCGATCATAGTTCGCCGCAGGAGTTGTCTTCTTCGACAATTTAAGAATAAATTTCTCAAATTTCTTTTCGATTACCCCCTGGGGTGAAATTATTTTCTTTTCGTTTTTGCGCTAAAGGATTTGTTACAACATACACCACTTGATGTGACATCAACTCCTCGAATTTATCTATCTGTACATCCCAGCGAGATATTGCTGTGATTTCTTCGACAGCAGACAAGGCAATAAAATCCCATCGGTGATAAAGGATATATGGAACACATACTCGTACTCGTATCATCCTATCCCATTGTGCCATAAAGCCAAATCCTTCTTTTCCTTAAAGCACCATTGAAAAAAAGTCTTTAATGTCACAACCCTTAGCGAAGAAGTAAAGAGATAACAAAAAAAATAGTCACCCGCTGAGCGAGAGTATCCTTAAGAAACCAGGTACAAAGCTAGTAGTAGCAGTAATTAAAACATCCTTAAAAGTCCTTACGGCCAAAGTTGTTTCTTCTTACTTACCCGGTGAGTGGGTTTCCACTGTTATTTTCTTCTTTTTTTTCATTTTTTACTCCCTCTTCTCTGCTCCTCGTCCTTTGGTTTTATAATTAAAAGCGAACAACTTTAAGAAATAAGGGTTGGCTTGTTAAACAGGGTGTAAACAAGTGGCGCTAAATTACCGGTGTAAGTAATTCGCATGGTAAAACAAAAATTCCCTCGCCTTGAAGTACTAGTAGATGGTCGTTGAACGTTTTTTTTTATCGAAGCTATAAAATCAATCTAAGCTCAGTGGACTACGTGATACGAGCTTGTTTTTTTTTTTTTAGGGATATCCAAGCACAGAAGAAAAATCCTTTTCTATTGACCAAATATACAAAGGACGGGGGACGGAAAACAGACGAAGTAAGAAAACTCTATTTGTAATTACTATAATAGGCACCCTCTTGGATATCAAAGGATTTTCGCTGTCTTTTGAAAGCAAATACCTTCTTTAGGTGTAGTTGTAGACTTTCAGAATTGACTCTTTCACCGGCACAGCGCGGCGTTATGACGGACAACAAACGAGTGGGTGTTCGGTATCCTTCACCTTTGATAAAGCGACAAGGTGTACATTTCATTAAGACATTTAAGACGTCTTAAGTACACATTAAGGTAATTGTAAAGAGACAGCCGGTATGCCATTTACAATTTGGCATGGTGTTTCCTTTTGAGAAGTTGAAACATGGTAAGACACTGCCGAGGCTAAGATGAAAATAAATAAAAACAACTTAAAGGTGTTTTCGTAATGAGCCAGGAAGGGACTGTGATTAAACCCTTAATTAAGTGATCAAAGAATCTGTCCTTACAATTAAAGAGACGTTAATTTAATACCTCTTTTCGAATCCACGGATATTAGATTGGATCTAACGCAGTTATACGAGTAATAATCCTTTTACTTGAATCATTTAGCCGATCCAATCTATTGAATTTAACGATATTTAGCTCTATAGGGATTTGAATGTTCAGTAAGTTTGGGCAACAAAACCCTTTATAAGAGATGCTTTAAGAACTTCAGCTTGACAGTACCAGTACCATATAGCAGAGTGATAAGCCTTACTGCTTGTAACACATTAATTGGATCGATGATAGGTTACAACTCATACCCAAGATTACTTTAGAAAACTCCGTAAAGCTTAGAGTAAAAACTCATTCATTTCAATCACGAAAAATGTTCAAATCTACTCTTTTGAGGTCGAATATTCTTTTCACGATAGTGCAAAACCTAATAAGGATAACAACGGTTGGATCTGAAAACGGCCATGTGCAGCAAAATAATTAGCGAAGGCGGTAGATTGCAATAAATTAGAGATCAAATCAGCCATCCGGGGAGAACTGATGCAGTGTTCATTTCGGCCTGGATTTTTGAACTTTCGCCACTGGAGCAACGCCTTTTAGCGATCCGCATCCGACATCTTTAGTAATACAAAGAATAGACTTTCCTCTAAGACGGGTTTACACAAATGCGTTCTGTGGAATGTCATTGTAGCTAGCATATGGCTTGATCACCTCTCTATTTACAAAGGAAGAAGGTCATAAAACAGTCAACCAAACTTATCCTGTTAAAATTGACACAAGCACTATTCCAGTTTATAGATGACCAAATGTTGACAGTGGAGATGTGGGCTCAGACAACTATCTAGTTGCCTTCAAAGCAAGTCTACGTGTATCTAAGACGCCACTATGATGGATTCTGAAGATTGGTAGTATTGATACCAAAAGCCATAAGAAATGCGATGTGCTGAGCTTCTTTCGACTACAACCCCAAAACCCTTGTTTCAACAAGAGTTTGAGCCAGCACATCTGTCAAAACAAATCACTTATGAAGCGGCGTCGAATAAACAAATTGCATAAGAAGCGAGCAGTCGAGGAAATGGAGAGATAGTGCTCCTGGAACAACGTTCAAAAGATTTACCAAAAGCACACAAGACCCAAATAGTTATCAGTAGAGATAAGCTAGTCACTGCTGAGCATTTAAACATGGACGACCTAAACTCTCTTGCCAGTCAGAACAAACCATTCCACTGTGGAGATGAAAGCTTAGTTCCCGGACCAAAAGGCAGCAAGAGATGAGTTGGTAGAGAGCATGCACCAACTAATTTGGAATGAAAAGAGACCATCTGCAGACGCATCAGTCTGCTCATTGCGTACAAAATCTTATCAACACCTGGAACCGACTGGCCCTTTTTATTCCGGTAAGTCCACAATTGTCGTAGCTAGGACGGCGGTCCAACATCTCTATATTCACAAAGGGACTTGGCCACATTGCGAACGACGCAAGGGACTCCTTCAATATTATGGATGTCCGAAAATTACGAGGGGCTAACATCGACTCGGACCACCACCTTCTTGTAGCCAAGGTATAGTTGCGGATATCCCGAAGGCAAGCTAATACTGTGAAGAAGTTCGACGTCAGACAGCTACAATAGCAAAAGATCGCCAAATCCTTTTCCAATCCAGTCTCCCTTAATCTCTTAACCTAAGTGGTCCTATGCAACCAGCACCAAGTATCGAAGACAAGTGCCAACATTGCCAAAAAGCCATCAGAGATGCCGCCTTTGATATGCTGGGTTTCATTCGGCCACCCAAACGAAACCCCTGGTTTGACTACGGGTGCTGGCAAGCACATGCAGCTAAGCAAGAGGCATACAAAGCGACGTCGCATAGAAGGACTAGTGCTGCTCACTGGCTCTACGAGCAGAAGAAGAGAGACGAACACCGGCTTCACCGAAACAGAAGGAGCATGAGAAACGAAGCGTCGAGAAAATTGAGAGATGTTACTCTAGGAATGAGATTCGGAAGTTTTACCGAAAGGTAGAAAAAACATGTCACAGATACAAACCCTGAACTGGCGCCTATAGAAACGAACAAGTGAACATCGTAGCACGGTCGCAGTCGATGCTGATGATTTAGAAAGAGCATTTCTGTTGACTGTATAACGCCGGTGACGAACCAAATACCGCTGTCAGGCAGAATGAACCTTTCAACCTGGGCAATATAGACAAACTATTCTGTCCACTCGACCTGGATGAAGTTAAGATGGATATTTCTAAGCTTAAGCTTCTGGAGCCGACCACCTGACTGCCAAGCTGATGACCTGGTGGAAGCACATGCCAACTCATCTGTAAAATATGATCAGACTAAAGTATGCCCGATGAACGAAACCTCAGCATTGTTTGTACGATCCTTAAGAAAGGAAACCCTACAGAGGCATCAGAATTCGTAACATACCCTATCTGCGGTATTATGTGCCGATCGTCAACAACATGATTGATCCATATATCCATCCATATTCCATCCTTAGGACAGGAAAGTCCATTATCCACCAAATACGGAAGATCTTGTAAAAAACGCATCGATACACACCATCTATTTATCGATTTTAAGGCCGCGTATGACAGCATCTATAGAGACGAACTATACAGAGCAATGTCTAGCTTTCGCATCCCTGTCAAACTCGTCCGTTTGTGCAGGATACCGATGAAGAATACATCTTACTTGAAAGAATAGTTCAAAACTCACGCGCCAACACAAAGGGCATAATCTTTCAAAAGTCCTCCCAACTAATCGCATATGCCGATGATATTGACATAATCGGAAGAAAAGGGCGTGTGGTCAGTGGCGCTTTTGCGAGAATTGAGGCGAAAGCGGCGGAGATGGGTTTAGCTATCAATGAGAATAACACCAAGTATGTGCTGTCAACATAAAGGGACATCCAACATATGAGGTACGAGTAGTTAAGGACTTTGTCTACCGGTATCAATTCAGACAACGACACCAGCACTGAGATCAAACGAGCAATTGTCAATCGCGGCTTGTTTGTCCTAAGAAGGCAATTGACTAGCGAAATCCTCTCTCGAGCCACAAAAGTAGCCCTATATAAGACCTAATAATTCCAGTCCTGCTCTATGGCGCAGAGGCATGGGCTTTATCAAAAATGGATGACGGTGCACTGGGCTATTTTGAGAGGAATGTTATTCGGCTGTCTGCTGAGATGGTCAGTGGAGGAGGAAATACAACGACGAACTGTACGAGCTATACAGCAAAATCGGCTTATGCAGAAAAGTGAAGGTCAACGACTTCGAATCCGCCCGTCACTCAAGTGGAGCATGCAAGTAGAAGGGAACCTCAACGAACTTAGCATGTGAAATTAGATTTAGATTGCTAAAGATCGAGGTGGTTAGAGACGTTCATCCTCATCACCTCTCTATAGCGAAGAGCTATATAAGACCATGCCTAATTTTTAGCATTCATGCCAAACTTGTCCGATCGTGCCGATAACAACGGGAAATGATCCCTTGCCCGTAAAGGTTGGATCAATCGTATGAAGATATTTGATATTACAAAAGAGTAAGAACAAGGTGATGCACCAGCGACACAATTTTTAAAATATCTGTGCAACTCGTGCAGAACGCTGCAAGCTGTCACTCATACATATGTATATTTACAAGTATTGAGGCAGAAAATTGAAAATTACGGTGAGCTGTGTATAAAAGCCAAACCAAGTATATCCTGTGAACAAGAAGAGGCAGTTTAGGGTTTCGTTTTCTTTGGCTCCATTATTCACTTTGATAATGACACGCCATCAGAAATTAAACAAGAGTTCCACCTGACAACTGTAATTCTTTGTTCTAAATAGGGCATTTAGTAATAAGGTCTTGCCGAAAAACACCAAGGAGGCCATTTATAAGAGCCTTGTTATCCAAGTCCAGTTGCGCGAGTTCTTGGTTGTTCTGAAAGCAGAATTCTTCGACTAATTTGCGCTTCTTTTTGTGGTGATGACTTTGGAGACGACATCTAGTAACTATTTGTCAACATCGACCAGAAAAATGAGCATGAGTCACCTGAGCTGGCTACGATATGTACAGCAAATGGGTATTAAAGCTCCGGCCTGACCGTTCCTTGATTCCTACTAAGGAGGACAGCACAATAATAAATCCTCGCCTAAGGTGACGCACGCAAGTGGTAGTATACAACTGTCTAGGTCCACCCTGGATCTCTTAACAAGTTAGTAAATTTCGAGCTCTATAAAACGTAGTCTGAAACAGAGATTCCCACGAAATTGTGGTGCTATGTTTACATTTTCCAGAAATCAGTTTCTTTACTTCAAAATATGTTTTGAAACACCTCTGTGTGGCTTTTATCCTTGTATCACTTTCAGCTACTCGTATGTCCACTTTCACGTCTATTACTGTCTTCATTGCAATTGCAATATATTTATATGAGTACTTTAAAGTTGGACACATGACTCCCGAATACAAATAATCTTTAAGCTTATATCGTATCTTTAGGACAGAAGTCACTGTAGTATATTCCCGCCGTTCAAGCATTTTCGTGGTAGTATTGACAGTATTCTATCTGGGACTATTTCCTAGGCATTTTGATAAATTTTCTGTAAATTTTATGGTAGTCTAGCTAATACTGACAAACGTTCTAAGATTAGAGAGTTCCTTCTTCCACCAAGGAGAAAACGTTTCCTTGCCTTTGGAAACTTAAAATTGAGTTGAAACTTAAATACAGTAACGCCCTTTATAAAGAACAACTAACTCACAACTCTTTGGTAGTACCGGATATTTCCCTCGTTTAGAAAAGCCATACAATATGTCAAGTCTAGCCCATATAACATCAGCACTGATAGCTTCGGTGATTTATACGGTTTGAATACTTTCAATCCTCAAGTACCCCAACAATTTTTTTTTTTGCCATCGTTGACTTCGTCTAAGTCATTGTTGGTGCCCAAGAAATGGAAAATTTCGAGTTTATCCTTCCTGAGCTGAGTTTGTAGTCGATCTTCTCTAGAGGATCTGCACTGTATTTGCTAATTGGAAGGAGGGAAAGGACTTCGAAAACTTTCCAGTCATCCATAGGAACCATAGGATTGTGGAGCTTGAAAGAGATTATTTTGCGTGAATGGCAATCGCGAAGACTTACTCGTAAGTTCACGCGATGCCCATACATCAATGGAGGCTAGAATACGCCTGACCATCGTAGCCATCATCTTTCCACAAGTACATATATAAGTTGGAACGTGTGTTGAGGGCACAAGCTCAACGTTTGGTATGATCGGAGGCCAATATAAAACCCCTTGCCGATCTTAGGATCACGGTGGATTGCATTTGCTACACCACATAGGATCAACCAACTTGTATAAGACCCTTTCTGCGATTTTAGGTTTAAAGCACATCCACCTTAGCACTGCCAGTAGGAGGCCTACTTCTTCCAAGTTAGACACAGACCGAAGTTTCGGGGGCGTTAACTCCTATAGTACCGTTTTGAAATCCTGACTATCAGTAATCCATGCCACTCAACATGACCTGGTCAAATCGTGGCAGATGTCAGTGGCGTTAATTTGAAAAATATTGCGATGAGACTAGTATTGCTCTGCCGCAGTTCATTAATAGATTACGTTATTGATGGACGTAGCCTTGGTTATTGGGCGGTAGCCTGGAGCTTGAGACAGTTGGTCCGCCCTACAGCGCAACTATATCGAGATAAAACGTGAATGCGACAGACTTCACGCGTGGCATATATTATCTTTCAATACAGGCTCTTCTATCCGATGGTAAAGAAACATTAGAGAGGACTTGACTATCTCGATACCGTACAAGACTGCTGTGATGGATATTACTGGCAGGCACCAATGTTGCGGGTTAGGAAGACCATCATAAAAATAAATTTCACAATTTATTTTCTTAAAAAAACTTTGCTTAATGTAACATAAAACTGTACACAATGTAATTTTACAACCAAGATTTACCTCCTTCAGATGTAAAATACTAAAAGATAAGGAATGTCACAAATTTGGCGCTGCGTCAGCTTATGTTCCTTATGATTCAGTACTACTGCTATCAGCAAAGGCAGTAGCCAAATTCAGAAAAACTGAGGTTCCACGAAAATTGAGCTTTTTTTTTATGCTGCGACGTATTTCAAAGAGAACATCTCATAAAGAGTTTTCCGTCAAGATCGAAACTCTCAACTAAACCGGCAAGCAGCTGATGGCATGTTGACTGAGTCGAAAGCAGAGACATTCGAGGCTGGTTTTGCTATTACTTTCTTTGGATAGCTTCAAGTTGCCTGGCATATATCCATCATGCCATATCATGCTACAAAACAGTATAGACGAGCCGCTGGCAACTCTGAAGAGAATCTTCACTGTTACGACGGCACTGGCGAACAATAAGACCAGGCTTTAAAAATCTGCAATATATCTTGCTCTTTACGCCATTATAACACCTCCACGTCAGGCCTTAGGTATGTTACAAACGTAACATCTCCTGCTGAAGCTAGAAATATCAAAAACACATGCACAGTCTTAATCTCATTTGATTAGAATCGACATTCATTTTTGTAACCTGAATTAGTTAACTAATAAAATACATGAATTGCACTTGCAAATTATTTGCTATTATTTACAAAATCGAAAATTGCAAAAGCTGAGAACATGCTCCCCAAGAGCTTTAGACCTTTCAGTCTAGCTTTCTTCCTTTTGAACAGCATGAAGAGCTTCATGTAAGCAAAATTACCTTGCGAATGCATCCCCCATCCGAGATGCAAAATAACTACCTTGCCGAACGAAACTAAGTATTTAGGTGTAATCCTTGATAAAAAGCTTCTTTGTACTAAATATGCCACTACCAAAGATCTGTCACGGAGCAGTACGCCTAGTAGTACTATAGGCACCGTACCTTTGAAGCGTTTACTCTTCTTTCTCAGAATGGCTGAGAAATTCGAAATAATAAGTAAGGAGGATCGAACTAATACTAAAAATGTTCAGTTTTTCCTTGCATTCGTCCGATTTACTCCAGCCATGTACAATACATATGTACATTGTACATACTCGTATGTATATGGTACTTCACTGATATTCGTGCCTAAATACACCCTCCTCGGAGGTCTTAAACATTGGAGATTCGCAAAGGCTTGACCTTTTACAATTTTCTTATAACGTAGACATAAACAAACAATTTTCATTTGTTTTATCTGAGCCCCTCGAATACTTGCTTATTTAAGACTTGTCTAGGCATTGTCCCTTCGCGGAATCCACTAAGACTCATTGTTAAAAATTTACTTGTTTACAAACATTATAAATACTTTCCCAGATCCAGTTTCAGGTCAATGTGTAATAAGTTTTCCCAAGGCGTACAACCTCCCCCGCTTTGGGAAAAATCAAAAATATTGGCATCTTTTCCTTTTTCTTTGGTTCATTCACTTTCCAACGTGTCGCCTTAATCCAATTATGAATGTTATCACGGTAGAAATCTCATTATGTTATTTTCTCTTTTTTTCTTCTCGTTTCCTTTCGCCTTAGTCCTTCTTTTTTTATGTCATATCTAGCCTCCTACTACCCAAGGACTATAAATTACCAACCAAGTCTCTAAGAGAAGGGAAAACACAAAAAAAAAAAAAAAAAATGTATGAGTACTTGTATTTATAAAAAATTGCCTAGCTACGGGAGGGTGTAATTTCTAAATAAGTCTCTTAAGGGACAATTTTTAAATCCGCTTTAAGATGGCGCGAAACGCAAAGGACGGCTACTCGAACATGGATATTCCCAATTTTATTTTATTCCCACTTTTTGACGTACTTTGGATGAAAATTTTTAATAATAAGATTTATAATAACATTTCGAGTTGAAGATGAGGACTTAGAGCACGAATCCTGAGAGCTCAGACCAGGAGCACAGATAATTGACTACTTATTTTGATGTAGTATGATTTTTAAGCATTTTTTTGGAGAATTGGAAATAAAAGAAAATACTTTTAAGACCGAGAAGGACTAACTTATCCTTGGTACTGCCTCCCATTTATGTTTACGAAAATCGTAAATGTTTTGCTTCCAATTTGACAACAAGATAAGCAACCAGTACTCCACATTCGTGTGAAGACTTGGAGGATTTGCAATTTCATAGGACCGCTGGTGATGCTCTGGCACAATGAGTAAGTTCTATTCGGGCCTGGTTTTGAACCCAGTAAACAACGAAAAGCGGAAAGGGTAATCTATGTTTCTGATTTTATTCCGGGGAGTGGCAGTCCTTTGATTATATCTTGCGTAATGGCGAATTACCAAATATTCTACCTATATACACTGCGATAGGAAAGAGTGCGGCAGGATACGTTGCATCCTTGTTTGAGTTTTAATTCCCTATAGTAGGTACGAGTGTTGTCTGAAAAGTTTCCGATCGAACATACATGATACAAGACATTTTTTCTCAAAATTTTTTTTTATTTTTCTACATAGTCTACTTGTAACTCTACACACTTCTCCCAGCGATACTCCCATCTCTCTAACCAAATAGTACTTGGCGTTTTTTTCAGCAAAATAATTGTTCACGATGGTGATTGCCTCCTCATTTGACGAAAATCTCTGTCCTCCGAGAGCAGTTTTTAGATGAGGGAACAAAAAGAAGTCGCTTGGGGCTAGATCTGGTGAATAAGGCGGATGGTCAAGCAGTTCAAACCGTAATTCATGGATTTTCGCCATGGCAACCGCTGACGTGTGAGACGGCGCGTTGGCTTGGTGAAACAGGATTTTCTTTTTCTACAAATGTGGCCGTTTTTTCGCAATTTCTGCCTTCAGCTTGGCAAGTAATGATGCGTAGTATGCTCCTATAATGGTTTTTCCTTTTTGAAGATAATCGATTAAGATAACTCCTTTACTATCCCAAAAAACAGTTGCCATCACTTTACCAGCAGAAAAAAACAGTTTTTGCTTTTATTGGAGCCGGCTCGCCCTTTGCAGTCCACTGTTTTGACAGAATTTTTGTTTCGGCCATATGGTATATCCAAGTTTCATCTACAGCAATTATTCGGCGCCAAAACTCGGATTTATTGCTCCTAACCTGAGCAAACAGAGCGTTGAAAATGTTCATTCGAAAACGTTTTTGGTCTAACGTAAGCAACGGCAAGCGGCACCCAACGCGCGGACAGCTTTCTCATGCCTAAATCTTGATTTAATATATAACAAACACGTTCTTTGGACATTTTCATAACCTCTACTATCTCTCTTACTTTAATTCGGCAGTCGTCTTACATCATTTGGTGAACTTTTGCAATGTTATCGTCCCGAACATTCATCATCTCTCAAGCTCTTACGGCCACGTTCAAATTCAGCTGCCCAAAATGTCATTGTGGTAAATGATGGTGCAGAGTCCCCATACACAGAGTCCAACTCTGTATTGCCTTTCAAAAACAAGAATTTAATAACAGCTCGATACTCAAATTTTTCCATTTTCACAAAAAACACTCACATGGACTCACTCAAACGACTGTCAAGTAAAAACTGCGTGTAAAAAATGACTGAAACTTCGTTAAGTAAGTGTCAAAAGATGCACAACTAGTTTTTATGGACGAAGGCCGCTATATTTACGTTGCGGTCGAAAACTTTTCAGACAACGCTCGTTCAAGAAGGTCTTGGGGGGCCGCTGACAGTTAATTAAGGGGATGAACACAAGGACTTTCATAATTCTATGTCGTAATCTATATATCGGAATAGCCACTTGTAACAAGTTCTTGGGTACGGGCATGCCCCTGCCTGAGGCCTGGGGCCTGGCGTACAAGGTCGTGCGAAGAAAGTAAATTCTTTAACATCCCCAATCCATAGTGAAACAGCTCAAGCCAATGGATGAGTGACCTAATAGTTTTACCACTGCGGACTCGGACTGCACAGGCGGGTCTGATTTTAAAAAATACCTTCCTACATTACCAGGGCTCTAGTAAAAAAGCCTTTACTCTCGGAAACAAAGAATGAGTCAAATAATGCACTGGCGAAGGCGGCTCTATAGGCTGAACAATTAAAAGATTCTTCTGTACTTCAAAAAGTGAAGCAAGCAGCGCAGAATTATATGATGATGGAAATCAGTAACGGTTAAGTGGCATCGGCAAGAAAGGCCTGGCATACCTTATTAAAAAGGGACTGGCGTACGCCACAGCTCGGAGCGACCCTCTACATCCATGGTGGCCGTATTAGAAACATGTACCAAAGAGCATATGACTAGAAGCATGTAGCAACATGCTATACCTAAGGATAATAAGGGCAAATCTATACAATTAGAAACTGAATATCACTACTGTGAAGGGCATTCCTCATAGTGGAGTACTGTCACCTCTTTTGTGCTCCGCACTAGTATCTACTACAAATTTCGAACTCCAACAAATATATTATAAAAGAAGATGATTTCACTGTTATCAGCTATCCAATTATCTTCACGGATCTCATTTACGATGCCCTGATAACTAACTGGAACTGTTGTAAAAAAGTGATTTTCAACTAATTCCAGCCAAACAACAATTGCTCCATTCAGAAATAATGATGGCACGTGATAGAAGAAGCTAAGTAGCGGACCTTATCTCAACTATAAAAAAAAGAAGACTTTTAAAATACCAATGGACCGCAAAACGTCAATATATGTATATGCATATTCGGCCGTCTGATGGTGCAAGATCAAACAAAATTCAACAATAATAAAACTGAGCAGGATTCAAGGACTATTATGATATTAGGTCAGCTCTACTGCATGTAGCAATTCCGGAAATACTTAAAAGATAGCATCCTATCACGCACGAGCAGGAGTGATAGGATCTAGAACCAGACTCTCATTTACACTAAGTAAGGATGCCACCATTATCCATCAGGGGAATTAACTGCCTTATTGAAAGCTGTATGTATTCTACTAGGTAGACTACATGAAAGAGTAAAAATAACTATACTCTCAGAAGGTCAACTAGTCATGGGTCTAACGTGAACACCTTCATGGGAGCAAGGAAATGCCTTACCATCGCCTGCCCCCTTTCTGAGTACCAATTCCGAACTTGAGGCACAAGTTCCACCCTTGGTATGAGACGAGGCCGTTCCAAAACCTCTTGCTGATCTTAAGGGCATAGTACCCAGTACTTGTTTGCTTATTTGTGGGTGGCCGTGGCTCAAATAGTAGTGTGTTGGCTTCCTAATCGGACGGTTCGGGATTTAATACCAGCCGTGGCCGCAAGACTTTTTTTCAGTTAACAAAAATCAAATAAGATATGTTAAGTAGTTGACTAGAAATTAACAACAAGCCAACTTTCACTAAGAATTTAGTCTCCCCATTAAATGTTGGATGCCACCCATGGAGCGAAATAACCACTCAGACCAAACATCTTTCTTTCTCTCTGTATCCCATTTTTCAAAAAAACTTAACACATGCTGAGGTATTATAAGTGAGTGTTAAGTTCTTAATAAAAAAACAAGGGGTCTACAAGGGTTTAAACCACAGACACCACCATGCTCCCACAAGGGGTCCTACCGCAACAAGTCAATCCGGGACTAAAATCCGAGGGTCTCCTGACTCTCATGGTACCGTGATTTAAGTCCTGACAGGGACTACCGGTAGTCCTGCCACCAAAAACACCTATGACCGGACGCTAGTAACGTCATCTTAAAACCATACGATAAGGCCAGTACTTTACTCTGGCCCCTCCTTTTATTAGACAACATCATTTTATGGACGAAAACTTGACAATTGGGCGGGGGCCCTCTCCGATGGTAAATCGAATTCAAAGCACTGAATAGCTACTCGTACTCATCAGAGACTCTCCTAGAATGTTATAAGAGCAAAGCATCCAATTATCTCGCCACCCTGAACAAAATTCCATTAGAATGGGAACCATTAGCACGATAGTCAATGCGGGCCACCAGGCCAAGCCAGGTGCAGGAAGTCCAATCATCCAAAAGTGAACAATGTAATCCAGTTTCAGTCAAATAAATGCCTTGTAAACGGTGCTTTCAAAGACCTATAGATTTCTTTCTTAAATAACACCAATAACCAAAGACATAATCAAGTGAGATCAAATCACATGATATTGGTGGCCAATTCACTAGTACTTTTCATCATCTACTGTTGCCTTTGGATCAATTTCTGATTAAATCAATGGTTTCTTGGCACACTACGCCATCCTGCTAGAGCCACATATCAATATCGTCCATATTTTTAAAGAAATAATATCAACTCCTCGTCCGGTAACGTTGACTAACGACTGTATAACAAGCTCCTGCCACATTCTCTAAAAAATAAGAATCGATGGTGCTATTACCGTGAAGATCACACCTCACTCCAGATATGGCAATTTTGTTCTGACACAACTTCCTCACTTAAACACGATTTTTCGATAAAAATGAGTTTCGACTTCAATCTCAATGGGCTCGTGTCTTTCCACATTGTAGTCGGAAAAAGGCAAAAATATTGCGATCTACAGTCGACGACCAGAGGCGTGAGTTGGAAACGAATATGAAAAACAGATAGTATCCTCGTCAAGGAGTATATTTGATAAAAAGTATCTTAGCAGGCAAGAGGTCACAACTTATTTATTTATTCCGGGGTGAACCTGGATTTCCAGCTAGCACGGTCTCTCGCCAGCTACCTACGGTGCCTCACTCTAAATTGGTTGAAGTCAATTTTCGATTGCATGAGATACCTTAAATGCGGTTGTTTTCCGCCGCACCGTCCCCCAGGGATAGAATCGAGGACTCTTTGAGCTGTGGCGTCTATTCGCTCAACATAGCCCAGCCGCCTCAGACTTTGGATATAGACAGATGTCGCTGTACAGCCCTGCTTCATTCCCTGTAAATATAAGTAGGATCGAAAATCGCACGCAGTATGTTACTCTCGAAACGCTCAAATGTTTTTTCACCCGCTTTCGATAAGATCCAAGCTGTCCGCCATAGAGCAAGACAGGGATGAGAAGGGTTTTGTATGAAACCAGTTTGGTCTTACCAGAGACGCCTCTGTTGCCCAATTGCCTCCTCAGCCAAAAGTAACAGCGATTGACAAAAGTAGTTCTGCGTCAAATTTCTGCGCTGATGTCGTTATTCTTCGGAGCCAAGGTAGACTTTAAGGTTATAATTGCCAATCTGATCAATTCGTGCGTGATCTTTTTGTGATGAAAGCAGGTACTCGTATGTTACTTTGTTTTTCCCTCGTTTACCGACACACCCACTTTGGCCGCTTTCGCTTTAATAATCACGAAAGCTGCATTAATGACCCGCTATGTCCGTTTATTCACATTAATGTCAGCAGCGTATGCGTTTAATAGGACTCCAAAAGATCTTTTGTTGGCCAGTCGGCTTGATAAAAACCTTTCTTGACATTCTCGGTTAGCTCATTACCGACCTTGATGGGGCAGCAAGAATTCTCTGAAACCATCCTGCAGAACCTGAACAATTTGGCAGAGATGTCAAAGGAATACATGGCGTTTTAAAGGTCGTCACTATGTACGCTATCATATGCAGGTTTCAAGTCGACAAATAGATGATAATGGACTTTCTTAGCCTGAAACCCTACTGACATGGACCAATCAAACAGTTCATGAAGAGTTTCAAACGCTGATACAATATGGCAGAAATATCTTACAGGGATGTTAAGGGGACTTAATCTCCTACCTATACAGTTGGCTCCGGTGAACTATTCTCCTTTCTTGTGGATCGGTCGAACAATGCTGAGATTCCATGCTTCAGGCATGCTTTCTTCTGGTCTGGGCTGGTGCATGTTCCCAACCAGCTGGAAATAGGCATGCAGGCGGTTAGACTGCATCAACAGCTTTATTACACGTTAGCTTCGATATACAAGGTGGCGCAAAATTAATCATCCAATTTTGTTTTTGAATTACTTTTTTACTAAACAAAAACAAAGTGATTTTGAGTGATGGAAACCTTTACTTGGACCTTCATAATATTGTTTCTGTTAAGTTTAAAAGATGGTATCAGCCAAGTGGCTATCGCCAGTGTTGATACACATTTATGCCCGTTTTATCGCATTTTCTATGACTTTCCGCAAGATTTCCGGTAATAACTGTTGGCATTCCGGTCGAATGAGGCTTGTTAGCATAAACCCGCGGCTTCAAGTAGACCCAAAGAAAGAAGTCTGGGATGGTTACATCGGGCGATCTTTCTGGCCATGCCAAATCGCCAAAACGGGAGATTACGCGACCAGGAAACGCTTCCTTCACAATATCCATTGTGGCTCGTGTGGTGTATGCGGTTGCACCGTCTTGTTGAAACCACGTGTTCACCAAGACCCGCTCATCCAATTCCGGCAGTAAGAAGTCGTTTATTATGGCCTTGTAGCGTTCGCCAGTAACAGTGACCCAATCACTCCTACCGCGTGAACGCCGCACCACACAGTGGCTTTGAGTGGATATAATGGCTCTCCGTGCATCACACGCGGATTTTCAGTGCTCCAGGAATGAACATTTTGCTTATTGTCGTTACCGCTCATGATAATTTTCGACACAAAATCGTCCTCTTCATTGTTGAGATTAAGGATGGCTTTACTGTAATTCACACGCGACTGACGGGCAGGAGGCATTAACTGATGCACTGTTTGCATTTTGTATGGGAACATGTGTAAGTCTTTCACTAAAATTCGCTGTAGGATACGTCTGGTGATACCCAATTGCGTGGCCCGTCGTCTAGTTGATGTTTCTTCGTCCGGTGGCGGCTACGCCCTGCATGGTCTCCTGTGGTTCCACTCTGTTCGAGTCGAGTAGCTAAGTGCCGGAATGTTTGCCTAGTTGGCCCGACACGATTAGGGAATCGACGTCGAAATTCACGCTGCTCTAACACCACCGACCGATTATTGGTAAAAACATCGACACAATTATTCCACGCCCTTGCGGAGTATAGCGCTCCATTGCTTGTCTGTTTATACACTGCAGCTGTCTAGTCCACAAATGTCAAATATGATTGACAAGGTCGTTTTTAAAAATTATACCATCTTCCGATAGGGTGATCAATTTTGCCCCAGCTAGTAGCTACCAAAACTTCATCTAGGCCAGTGGGAAAGAATTCTCTGTCATCTTCGTCGAAGGTAACTGCTTCATTCTGCCTGATAGCAGTATTTTGGCTATCATCGCCGTTACACGCAGTCTGCAGAAGTATTTTCAGGACCCACTGCGAATTTTTCCTAGGTGTTATAGGAAGCCGTTTTGTCCTTAAAATCCTAAGCGAATGGCACATAACACAGGATTATCTCTCATCACATTTGGTTAGTGAATAACTTTTTATCAGCTCGAAAAAACCCTAACCTGCTTAAAAAAAACCGTTTTTTCAAGATCTTTCTGATTAGAGATTAAACATTAAGCCCCACTTGCCAAACCACTCAATTTTCTTCCTTTTTGTTTTGCTCTGTTCAAATTCCAAATGTAGGAACTGATTAAATCCTCTGTCATCAAAAATCACGTCCTTTTGATAGATCTCTGTTCATCTCTGTAACCCCTTTAGACACTCAATCCCCCCGCGCTGTGAGAAAACACATAGCAGCACTGGAATAAATAATGCTGTGTCGTTGTTTCCAAATGATTCTCAATTTTCGTACATTGGCCAAGTAAATAAAAAGGGTTATTGAAAATAAGGGTACATCCAAATCGTAGGCAATTTTTCTCCCCCCGACACACCATGCGACCCGTAGGTAGTTGAAAGGATACGCCATCTCGATAAGATGAAATTAAAGTGCGAGTATCTTTGGCAGAATAAGATGTGGCATGACCCACTCTCATACCACACGTACAAATGAACGCATCTCAAAGATTCATCATCTCAACTCAACTCAACTCATCTTGGACCGTTTTGGTTCAAGTTCGAGTAATATAGCCGGCATTTGTACCGGCACCCGTACCCGCACGTTACCCTGTCAAGAATTAACATTTTATCATTAAAAGCACCCGCAAGACCATGGTCCTTCATTTCAAACCTCCATCCCTAGATTGATACACGTTCATTTAGTGCACAGCACTGTGAATTGAGAGATTGGGGGGAAGGATTTTAAATGTTAAATATCTGGGGGTGGCAGTTTTTAGTCGAAAAACGAACACACACAGACAGCATGCTCGAGAGCAGGAATATCCGAAAAACTAAGATTGGATTTTGATGTTCAAAATTGGAAAATGCCTCGGGCTTGACATTATCTTCGGCCTGTGTACATTTAAATTTCCCAAATTCATTTGCCAAAGAACGAGGGGAAGAGAAAGAACAGTAACGTATATATGGAAACTGCGTTAAGTACTTCCCATTGGAGTGGTGGTATTCGTAGATGCTTTGCAATTCCCCAGGACAAGTGAACTGATAAGATTTCTAAAGAAATACCAACCAGCAATGGAATGGGTTTTCAAGCAAGAGGTACCATCTGGTCCTTGAGGCACGATAGCATTATGTGTTTAATAGTTCATCTCAGTGCTCGAGAATAATCAATTGCCATTTTGGGGGAGATAAAAATTAGCACTTGGCCCCCGGAAGACAAGAAATGATGGTTTTACCCTGAAACTTAAGGGCGAGGATTTAGCAAATCATTGTAAAGTCTTTTGTGGAAGAGTCTACATTGCTTTTTTTAAAAAAAAAAAAAACTACAAGTCACTTTGAAGAAATTTGGATATCCAGCTAATCTTAGGACACTTAACAAGAGATGCGATTCATGGCTTTGGATTTGGGATAAGGTTTCCGGTGACTGCACAGAAATGACAAAGCACATGGTAATTTGGGTAAAACGTTACTTAAGATCTGAGAAGTATGCCAAGTCTGACTGTAAATTAAAAAAAATGACTATCCCTCTTTTACAATGCATAAGTATTTATCGGTGCTTTGAGAACTTTTCTATTGGCCTTACGTCAAACTATGCCATAAACTGAAAGACACATTGGGAAGAGCTAAATGTTTGGCATGCTAGAATACTCATGGTGTATCGCCACTTCAACCAATCCACCGAACTTGAACTTACTGAAATTCATTACCAGTGACTTCAATCCCTGATACCAGAAAATTAAGGTTGTAGATACAGAGAAAATACGAAGCCATTCTACCAACTTATTTCGACTTTCAAAGATAGCTCGAAAATGGCCGAAAGCGTTAGCGCCTTGTCTTCTCGTAAAGTATATACTAGCAAGAGAACTAAATTATCGGAATAGGCGTTGTCTGAAGCTGGCAAAATCACTGTCTAAGCTTCTCCACCAATCTAACTTCTGATAACTCTTTCAAGTTTCGTCGAAACTTAGATACACTGACAGCTCATGAACAATCTTGAGACAAGAAAACTTCTCAATGACCTGTGGCACGGTTTTCGCAGTGATTTGACAGCAGATCTGACGGAAAAGTGTGACAAAAATGTACATCAGTCTGTAGAAAGCAAGTTAGTTGCATTTGATATCTTAAAGGCATTTAGCAGAGTTGAGCAGCAGACTCTTATAATAATAAATAATGTAATAATAAAAAATAAATGCTGGTGTGCCTCAGGGCTCCGTTCTGTCTCCGACACTATTTTTTTAATTTGTACTAATGATTTCTTCTCGGACTTTCAATAGTGGTCAGACGTTTAATGAAGGCAATCAATGGTGACTGGGAGCGAGCGAAGGGGAGAGAGTGTTCCCACTAAGACACTTCTCTTTCACCAGGACGGTGGCGGAGGAACCTGTTATACGGATCAATGCACACCTTCCTTTAGAGCTGCTTCTACATTTCAATAACTATGTCGGGTCCTTGGAGCAGAAAAGGCTAAGTAAGGCAAGGAGCTGCTTCTACATTTCAATAATTATGTCGGGTCCTTGGAGCAGAAAAGGCTAAACAAGGCACCTGAATAAGTGTACGGAGGCTCCCAATACTTCAGCAGTTCTACTAGCACTGGAGGTTTAGCTGGACCGCTTGTCCAAATTTTTTATTAAGATCCAAGATAGGGTCTTCCAGGTTCGTGGGTATAATTCTCCCCAAAATGGAAAACAGAAAAAACGTTTTAGCGAGAACCAACACCCTGGATAGCTATAACATTGGAGCCTACATTTTAAGGACAGCTTTGGACATAGAGTTTTATTGTTAGCGCCCTTAGTACCCCATGTGCAGCAGAACAACTCGCAGAGGCCCTAGACTACTCTGAAGCTGATATTGCCGAGATCAGAGAAGTGTAGTGAGATGGTGCTGAAATAGGGTGAACTTCTAATGGATCAACCGCAGGTCCTCATATCACCAAAACAGCTTACCAGTTCCAGAATGCCGTGCCTCTTTGTCCAAGGGGCCTTAAAAGTGCTTGTAGTCCTAGTTAAATTATGTTCAGTCCGTTTATTCAAGAGGTCTCAGAATCTGCTTGGCCCTCTAGGTATGAGGTTAACTACGTCACCACGTAGAAACCCCACTAAGCATCCAAAAAGGACACGTACATATTTGCTATAAAGCAAATATTACGCTACCCAGGAAATATGACGAAATGGGCCGGATAAAAGATGAAAAACCGTGTCATATATGTACGAGTATGATGATGATTGCTATAGGAAACAAAAGCAGCGCACATAAAGGTGCGGATTTTTTTGGTGGGACAGACTAACGCCAGAAGTTTTGAGATTCGGAAGATAAGAATCAACATTAAGGTTAAATTTGCCAATATCAGCATAATATCCGCCCACGCCCCAAATAAAAGAATTAGATAATGCTATAAAGAATGTTTCTACGAGCTCTTCCTATAAGTAGTACCCTAAATATGTCTCTGAAATCGTTTTACAATTTTTTGTCGGTGCTCATTTTTGTACCGATTTTGACAGTACATCAGTGAAGCATCTAACGTTTCCGACGCGTGTAATTTCCAATAGATTGCCTCACTAGAAAAACCTAATTTTAAAAGTCCTTTAAAACGGACTTTGTAGATGACTTCAACGCAAAAATGGTAAAAGACGTAAAGCATAGCACATACCACACCTCATCCAGATATAAACTAAGGGTAACTGACTGACTGCGGGTTGGATTTATCACTATTCAATAATCAACAGATCATGAAATCAAACCAAGTTAATCGACGCAAGCCTGAGATTTCCGAATGGCCAATGTACACTTCGACCAATACTAAGTTGATCCTGATGTGTCGGGCTTCTCCCGACCCACGAAACCACTGGTTTTATGAAGAGTGCAGGCAAACACAAAAAGCAAAAGAATTTGCTTATGTCGTGGCACGGCTACAAGAAAAAAAAACTGCCTTTGCCCTCTACAAGCAATGGAGAAGGGATGAACATCAGCTTTCTCGGAGTTAAAGGAACACCATGAAAGGTGAGCGATCAGAGAAACGGTAATCTGCTATTCTGGCAACAACATTCGGGAGTTTCTCTAAGACATTTATCAAGCCAACACTTAGGTCGTGTTAAGTAAAGATAATGATATCTGCATTTAGAATTAGATACATCAAGGCTGCCTGACAGGACAGCCTACCCGCTGGGCTATTTAAAAAATCTGAAAATAAATTGGTTGAAGTTATATAACAACTTACATACTCGTATTTCCAAAATTTGGTGGAGGAAAGTATGTACGACTAATGAATAGAACCTCGGCATCATTGGCCCGCTCTAATAGAGAGGAAACCCTTTGAACTGTGCCCACTAATATATAGAGTCATCAGTCTCTTTAACATCAAGATGTCTCCAGGCTATAACTTCGAAATAATAAAGGATATAACTTTGAGCTAATAATTTTTTTCCTCGGCTCCGATGTTAGCTCTGGTAATAACTTTTACACCTGTTCTATGCCGCAAAAGCTTGAATGTTAACATCATAGAATCAGGGCCAAAATCCCGCATGGCTCGGTTCTAGGGCCCTTGTTGCGGAACTTTCGGCACAACACTGTTCTTCGGCTCAAGATTCTATCAGAAATAATCAATATGAATGGCTTTTCAGACGACGTAGCGGTGGCAATCACCGCTGAGCATCTATGGTGGGCTTCAATCACTGCTACTATCGGCATTATCCACAACTGGCTGACGTCAGTTAGAGTTGAGCTCATAATGAGCCGAGAAAAGTTGGAGATGGCTGAATTGAACTCATGAAATGAACAAAAAATAAAAACTATTCATCAAACGCCTATTCGTAAAGACCGATTCCCGGCTTTTATACCAATCACGCCTTAAGAACGTACATACAGGAAAGTGGCCGGAGCACGCATGCTGTTAACATACGAGTAATGTCAAACACAAGAGGTCTGAAGCAGGACACTCCCTCTGAAAGTCGTGTTATTTATAGTAAATTTTGGAGTTATAATTTGGGCAACTGCAACGAGATCCTATACGTCAACGAAGATTGTCTTTCACGAAAAAATGATTCTAAACCCGCATACACGATTAATCTCATTGTCTAAAGCTAAAGGATCTGTTTAGATATTGTTGAAATTGTGTTACCTAGCCAATGACTTTTCTTTGGCACTTACTAAAATTTGAAGCGTTGCTTTCACCGATTTCTCCCTTATGATCGGCATTCTGGTAGGACATCTCCTAAAATCGCCGCGCAAATTTTCGATATGTTTTTTAGTCATAAAACTATCCATTTACAGATCCCAAGCAGATCGATCCTAAACACGGTTTTGCTGCTTTTGGTGAAATTTTAATTATTATCTGTCCTGGGTCTGTTGATTAAACAAGGACAGAAGTAAATATATAAATTCTGCTATATGAGCCACTATATTGCCTACACCTGGTTGAGTGTGAGTCAACCGTGATTTGTCGTAACAACATTGTCTAGAGCCTGCTGGTTATTCCTCACTATGGACTCCGATCCCCTAGCACTTTAAATTACAACATCTTGTGGTGTCCATAATTGGTTTCGGTTCGCAGCGGAGATACATCAAGCTCATCAATGGTTATCCTTCCAACTCTTTCATCCGAATACATAATTTCATAATTTTTCAAGACTACAAAAAATCAGAAACCCTTTCCTGCGGGAGGGCTTAGTGACTGCATTAATCAATAGGGATGTCAACCTGCTGGAGAAGCTTTGAGCCATAAAATGTCAATTTAGACATCGGCTGAGATACGCTCTCTGAACAGAGTTGAGATCTCGCCTGTGGGCGACGCGAGCCAAAGAGAAGCTGGCCCGGACTTTCAGGATGATTTCAGATAGTAGGCTAAGATCTTTACAAACATTTTCACCTTAATGAACTTTCAAATCTCCGTACTATCTTATCATCGTCATTTCCTTGGTCGAATATTCCAAAAATTATCTAAAACTCTCACTACGGTAACTGCTGTCTTCGTCCTTTTTGAGGTTTCCGAAGTAGCACTTGTTGTGTCGTATGCCATTTTAGGACTTCATTTGATTGGCTGCCATGTCTTTTCCGCCGGCAAAGTTCACGTCTGACTCAGGCTGACTATGGGGTCAACAATTAACGGAAAAGCCGATTCTGCTGGCATAAACCACCTGTTCGACAAGCCTTTGCAAAGTGATTGAAAGAGCTCGTCAGCAACTGACAACAATAAGCTGAACACTCTTTGGCTTCATTTCGTTTGCCACTAAAAATGTTATCCCGACAGGTGATCTCTCAGATATCTTTTAAAGTCTCTCGAAAATGGAGTCAATGCCTTTGCCAACTATTCCGTCTTTTTTTTGCTGTCGTTTTTGTATCTTCTGACTTACAACTCTTCTTCTGAAAAGAAAAGCAAGTATCGATATATTTTCTTAGCCTACTTTACTCGTTACACAAAACAAATTTAAATCCACGAGTCCCGTCCCGAAATCCTTCAATTCTAAATTGCATACTAAGATCTAAACTGTGAGGAGAAAAAAAAAAAACTATAAAACATAAATCATTTACTCTCGAACTCCCACCGGATCACAGGTGCTACCCTCACATTACCCCCAGATCCGCATGCTGCAACTGTCAATAAACAGGGGTTGGAAAATCGAAAATGTGAAACGAAATATTTCATCGTCATATTCCGAGCAACAACCCTTCTGGATTGACTCTCTATGTATGGATACTTCACATCCAAGTAAAGACAGTGTGGCCAGCTAATCGATTTTTGATTGAATATGGGCATTACATGGTATCAATAACGCAACAATGATGTGGGTGTTTGACTGGCTCATGGGAGGGTTGAACAAAGTGGTTGCCCAGGGAGCTGGCAGGCAACATGGAACGTGTGTCATAGGGTTATTTAACGGCATATCAATAGGGTTGAATAAACACAAAACACAGGTTTCGATGTGGTAAAAATCCAAATATGATCACTTCATAATGTGACGTTGATAGATGATACTCTTGCGAAGAGGGTGGCAGCGGATTTACCCCACGATGGAGGAAGGGTTTCTTTGGTTTTTCTCTTCTTGCCCCCTTTGATGTCAGCTCGTTTCAGGTGGTTTAGTGGGTGATTTATACGCGGCGGTTGGTGTACAGATTGTAGATATTGAATTAATTTTTTTTTTCTTACCTTTAAAGAGTAAATTCCAAACTTTGACCTCGAAGTTAGATGGAATTCCATGTGTACTGGTATAATGTCATGTTGAGAAGAGCATATCATAGTCAACTCCTTGAAAAATCCTTCTCGCCCTTTCAAACTACTTTACGAAGCTTCTAAATTTCGCGATAACTTATTTCATCAAACATCTCTTTAACGATCCTGAAGGATTTTCAGAGCAGTGTAACTTCTTTTAGGCGGTACAAACCCTCGTCATATACCCTCCGGATATGGCTATTTTTATGGTTTGTCCAGTGTCATTGAAAAAGAAGTGGAAAAAAATTGTAAAGATGTAGCGAAGGGCTGCATGGCAAATAAGTGAAACATAATACGGTCACCTCTGACAAGGTCGGTTGTAAATATAGGTATCTTACTTCAGATTTTTGGTTCAGCTGAAGTGAAGAATCCTTTCTGGGCATAACTGTGAGACCACAAATTATGAATTCTTACAACGGAATAAGAATAGATCTGCTACGTCACCTGAAGACGAACTCGTGGCCTCCATAGTTTGTCCAACTGATGAGCATAATAGCATATTCGAAGCAACTTTATAAGAAGGAAATATCCTCTAGTACACTTGTGGAAAAAAAGTACACAAATGCCCTAAATTGCTAAGAATAAAAAGCCAGATACTTCTGTTGAGAGCAACTAAGTAGTCAAACTGAAATATAAGGACGAGATAGGTGAGTGCATTAATCTTAGTGGAAATGCCAGTATACCAATCAAGGGATGAAATAGGTCCCAGGATGAGACGTTGGAAGACAAGTCGTTTCTAGAAAATTAAAACCAAATTATTCCAGCCCTATGCAATCCCGATGGTTCGGTTTCAGCTCTGTGAAAATTGTCAGTTAATTGGATTGACCAATACTCTAAGGATCTCCTTATCTCGTGTGTCACTACCAAAGTGAGGAACACGTGGAAAGCTCGTAAGCTTTAGACCATCCCGGTAAAAAAAATTTAGGAGACACAGCGCTCGTATCTGGTCACTCAAAATAAAGGTTGGTAAAGCTTTTCTATTACGTTAGACTTCCATGGATGACAGCTTTAATCTGAGGCTGATGGACCCCAGAAAAATAACAATTCCTTCATGCACACTATCAAGGAGGAGGGCTTAGACACACTGTTCGCTGGGGTTTAGATTTTCCGATGTAGTATCAAAAAAAATATATTTTTATAAAAAAATTAATCAAAAACTGATTTAGATGAACCTGGGTCATTCTGTGTATATCTCACCTTATCTACTCATTGTCCTCCGCAAGGAAAACATTGATATTGCCTTGGGTCCGATAGAAAAAGATCAGAGGCCTTAATGTTAGAAATGATGGCATCAAATATACAGAAACGATCATGTATTTTAGCTAAAAGGCATCTAAATGATAGCCCAGTTTCTCTTTTTATCGACTCTGATCTGGGAGGAGCCTTGATTGAAGATACAAACAAACAAGCAAGTACCAACCATTGGATCCGCTTACATGTAGCATGGGCACAGTCCATCTCCTGGTGTCCATGATGAAAGTAAGGCTGAACTTTGTACTTGATGGATATCATGAGAATACCTGACTTTCTTTAAATAAATGTTCGGAGATTAACGAACGAGGTGAGTACATTTTGAACTATCTTCCGAGCATAAGCCGTAAGTACGGATAAGAAGAGGTGGTCGACGTTACGCTCAATACTGAAGGGGATGCCATATGAACTGCTCTGCGTATGACAAATGGATCCTATTCAATGTGGGCTTCAAAAGTTCTATCACTTTACATGAACCCTAAGCGTATCGATTGGAAGAAATTCGATCCTTGCTAGGCTCCTGCAATGTAAAAGGTAAAACTGTGGCAGGCCATGATGCACTTTCTACCAAACGCAACGAGCTTAAATTGAAACCCTCTAGGAGTGAGAAGACTGTGGGAAGCCATGGTCTTACTACTTTCTCTACCCCTAGCAGCATGCTATGGTCTACCTGCTGCTACTAAAACTCCTCACTCAAAAGAGGAATCAGAGGCTCACTCACATCGGCAAGTCCCATCCAAGGTGCTCTACAGCAGACGCCGAAATGGTGTACGTTTAATTCAAACTTGCGGATCCATTCCGGAAGTAGAGAGAACTGCGGACATGATGAGCAAAATAGAGTAGACCAACAACATTCTTAAAGGTGGATTTCCCACTGCTCCAAAATCTTAAAAGATTCCTCCAAGTACCAAAAATCGTTGGAGGAAACCGTACCGATTCCCAGAAAGCCCAAAATTAAAAATGTGAAAACCTCCCCTGGGCCTTCCAATCTCACATCCCTGAGGTCTTTTAGCGAAGACAAAGCTGGGTACAAAGCCCGAGATCGTCGCTAAGAAGGATATCCCTAGCCGAACCCTACTCCCCAGAAAACATTCCGGAGATCATCAGGCTCAGTAACCCGACCCTTCCGACTCATGACCGCAAGTTCCCGAAATTGGAGAAACTAAGAACCCCTGTTGTGATCAATAGGGAATCCCTTAACCCTCTGGCATAGACCAAAGGCATGATTCGGTTCGGTTTCGAGCAAGCAATCTCCTTCTATTTTAACTGAAATTGTAAATTCAACCTCACATCCTGAGGCTTCGATATCCTTTGCTTAGCGGCGGCTTCAATCTATCCGAGCTGACAACTAACCCGACGGTCTCCACCTCTGACACCCTGTCGGAAATGGAAACCGACAACGAAGTAAAATGAGATTCTTTACGATCAGATGATGAAGGTGAGCTCTTGGGTTTATGCTCAAAATTGGAACAACGCCGTGTTTAAGGGTTCTTCATCACTCCAAAATGGCCCCGGCCGTACTCATTCTGCGTCTATCCAAAAACGCAGAAGACGTCATATTAATCCAGGAACCGTGAATTGTAGAAGGCGCGGTTCGTGGAGTTGGGACACCTGTCCCCTCTACATAGCACTGCTTACAGTCCTGCTGGCTGCGTAAAGAGGCTCTACGCTTTTGCTAAGCACCTAAGTGTGCTAAACATACTCTCTGTGAGTGTCCGGCCTACACTCGCATCTGGCTGCAGGTATTCGGCGAAGATGTGGAGGGTGCAGGTTCTGTAAGCATTTTACTCCAGGAATTACACTAAAAGGAGCTCACATATTTTACGAGAAGTGAAAGTTCAAGAGCAGTCTGAAATTCGTATTGTGAACTTAACGAGTTCACATGATACAAAGGCAGCTGACTTTGTAATCTTAAACATTTACAACGATGACTTAAATTAACAGAATTTCAACAGACACAAGGATATTAATTTACGATGTCCCTGGATACAGAGAAAATGTCAAAAATTCTCAAACGACTTTATCATTAAATTCCGTTACCCTTACCACACATCTACTCACGTAGCATTATGTAATAAAATGTCGACTACAACTATTCTATTTCATTTTACACACAAACACACTGCGAAACAATAAAAAGGACATCAATGTGCTCAACGTATACATTCACGTAATCGTACATTTTAATTTCCCTTTTTAATGCATGGCTAAGTCCTTTTTTGAAAAGTTGCCAATGTAAGTGTTAACAATATCTACGCGTCTTAATTAGGATCCAAATCTCAATGGAGGATAACACCATACAGACAAGAGATTTCTTGGATGAATGATGTTTTGTGTTCTTATTGTTGCCTTGTTTCAGTTTGGTACTTGTTTCCGGGGGGTTTTTTTTTATTTTTTTTTTCCTGTACAGAAATCAGGAAGAAGAGCTGAGCTGAGTAGAATTTTTGGGTTTTGTAGCTCCAGGCAATGCATCTTACCGACATGGTTAAGAGTTCATATGTGTGTATCATACGTCTGATGGATCCAGTGGATAGAACTACAGGCTTATGAAAAGAAATAATATCCCCATCCTTACCACCGAATGTGTGCGGTAAAAGGAACAAAACTCATGCTGTAGTCCTTAATTTCCTTTGGGTTAGTGTTGTGTAAAGTGGATTTGGTATAGTTCTCTGGGACTGAAAATAGTCGTAGTACGAGTAGCATTGCTGCTGTTGCCAATAAGGGTCTGACTCGAAACGGCGGAGGTGTGAGAATTTAGGACGACAAAAGTTGAGGCCAATTTTATAGTTCAAAGTACGAAATTACTTTCATATTTATTCTCGTACATTGGCTAAACGTATGTATCTATGTGCGGTTGTTTATGTATGAAAGAATGCGAGATAGGCGAAAACTTGCAGATGATACTTTTCCCTTGATGCAATAACAGAAGTGTCTATGGCTTGAAGCGAGAAAAATATGAACCCATTGCTGGATACAGCGATAAGAGAACAATTATGTGCTGGAACATGTGTGCATATTATAATGTAGAAATGCTTTAATGTTAATTCATTCAATACCAAGTAAAGTTGAGTAGAATTACGTCGTCATAACATCTGTCATCTGTCGTAGAACGCCAAACAGTATTTAAAATCAATTATGCAATTGGTGACTTAAAGTAAAAAAAATTAATAGGACCTTTGTCTTTTGCCTTCTCTATTGAATGACCGTAACTAAGCTAAATGCTGCTAAGTTGCCCCAATCTAACCAGCGTTGTCAGGATTCAAACACCACTGTCAGCATTGCCCTCCTCCTTGGCGTCGTCTACGTACTTAAGGTCGTCGCTTGCAGACCATACCAAGATGTCAATTCCTCGACGCTGTTGAATTGAGTTTACTGCATACCTGGGATATCCTCAACCACGTATCGATTTTTTCGTAATACTCTGTTAGTCATATACGCCCATCGATATGCAGATTCCAGCTTCTTCAATCACCCGTCGCTATCGTCTCATATTTGGTTAGAAGCTCTTCTTCGTTGTTCTGGATTGACTTACGATGACGCCGGTCTTATTCTCTGGGATCCTACTTCTCTCCTTAAGCGAATTTTCTAAACATTCGTAGTCTCAACTCTCTCTTAAACCAAAAAAGTTTGTTACCCAGGATATCCCTGGAAGTAAACACAAAGAACAGCTCATGTGGACTTGCTCTCATTAATGGGTCTCGGGCCATGTTTAGTCCACTCCTCACTGTTTTTAACCAGATTCCCTAGTCCTTCTCTGCAAAGAACGCAAACCTCAGCTATTAAGATCGTTCAGTTGTAGCGTTCCAACTGACTATTTGGGTGTGAGTATAGCAGTTTTAATATGCTTCACTCCATGGTCTTCACAGTATTGCTCAAATGTCTTCTCTGTGAAAGCAATTCCACGATCCGCAAATATCCGCCTGGCAATTCCAGAAAAGCTATCCACCACAGCAAATAGGTATAAGTCGTGGCTCATCTCCTTCGAGGGAAATGTACAAGAAGATGCAGATGAACCCTATCACTTATATTCACAAAATTAGATTGTGTTCAATGAAGTCATAAGAGGGTTCAGCAAGGCTCTAAGCGCATATGCAAATGCTTTTCCCAATCCACCAATTCTTCACAATATAATTCGTTGCCTTCAGGATTGCCTATATCACGGGTTGGAAGACAGACACAAATTTTCCTTAGGTGGAGTGAAATCTATCGTTGTCGTCCTCCAGACAGATACCAACGCTGCATCTTGAATCGGTTTTGGAGCCGTCCTGAAGCCGTCCTGGCCGAAACCTGTCCTGGGCACAGAGAAAGGCTATTTCGTAACAGACATTCCGATGTCATTGCATCTTACGGCATGTCCGTAACACCAAAGTCAAAAGATCAAAATTATCAAAGCTCCAGTGAGTGTTGTACCAAAGACCACTTTTTTTTAAACCGAAGATGACTTTAATAGTGCAGCCATTAACATTTACCTTGCCCTATTCTGCAAATAATTTCATGCTATTACCTAGTACCCGTTGATTCGAACCTCTTTCAAATACTCTGTAAGCTCGCTTTTTATTGACAGTTATTGCTTTGGAGTATCTGTACCCGATGATCATAGAACGAGCCCTTCCAGACCAACCTCAGGGAAGAATAAAAAGGTTGTTTAATGTTATCAAGACCACAATAAAGTCTATGTCGAAGCTGAAGAAATAGGGCCAGATGGTAAAAAAAAAATAGCATCTGTCGGAGCAATATTTATAGATGACCAAAGGTCATTAAATACCATGTCACTCGACAAGTTTGATCTTAGGCTTGATTGCAATTGCCCAGATAGGAAAGGTTACTTATTCACACTGCAACGTTGCAAAATGGTCTTCTGCTTACAGAATACCATTAGCATCAATAAACGCTTTCAATCCTCATCGCTGTAGCCTATATCACAAGCAACATAGGCCCACGAGGGAATGTGATTCTTCTCTTCGTCAGTGTTGCCTTGGTTTTTGACATTAGAAATGCGTATGGACTTGATAGGTACAGAGCAGAGTTCTGTACGCTTTAATATAGTTGACATGTCGCAGAATCTATGCAACTGAATGTCCTTGTTGCATTCGTGGCTTTTGATCTACCGTCCACCGTCAGTAGTTCTTGTTTGAACGTTTCCAACTCCTTTTACAGTTGATCACAATATTAAAAACCAAAAGTTTTACATCGTAATTTTCGCTGTTACGATGCAAGAGGAGATCCAGTCAATTGCGTCGGAGAGTACAATCCTTTCTTGTCAAGCATGCAAATTCTATCGTTAAATGTTTTGAGGCAGCGTCTTGAAAGATATCTTCCGATGTGTTAGACTTTGTTCCAACTTTTGCTACACTCCTTTCGTTTTGTAACTTGAAATTGTAGTAACCAAATGACCGATTTTATCTCCTCGAAGTTATTTTGTACAACAAGTCAAACTTTCTCATAACTTCACGAATTTTCAAAAATCTTAATCGGGCTGGATGTCCGTGTGCTTTACACAGCAGTTACAGTTCGTTTGGTGTCATAAAAAGGGACTAAACGGAGAAAAATCATTCAAGCACTTTAATATCTAAGATGAGCCTGTGGCGTATTAACATCTTATGAGACTATCGAAGTCTATATGCGTACGCGGTTTCCTTCACAGGAGACTGCCGGGGGTGCAAAACTTCATTCGGCTTCATTCAAAACTAAAGTCAATGGCCTCCGAGCACGATCTATATGATGTTCTTTTAAGAAATGAACGTGGACAACGGGACGGCCAAAAGTTTCGATCTAGCAAAATGTATTACGGCTACTTGGAATCGATATAGTGGCGTAATATCAGTAATAGGGCCGGTTCTTAAACCTGCGAACGAAAGTGTACAAAAAGTATCATTATGGAACGAAGCCAAATAAAGACTGAACTTCTTGATGAAATCGTTAAAGTAGAAAACCCTAAGCGATCTAGTGACAATATTCCTTTGCTCAATGTCCGCCTGATACATCCGAACACCCCAAACATTTTATTTTGAAACGAATGAGAGAATATTTGTAGATTTACTGAAATACACACGACACTTGACATATGCAGAATATCATAGAATCATTACAATTCCATACATATTGTTGTTTAGTTAATATCTGCTAATCGTCTAAAACATTTTACCATAATATGCGATTGCAACACAATAGCCTTATTCTTTTAATAGCAATCTGGCGACACATTTCCCTAATGACATTGCTAATGGTGTATGAGCAATCATTTTCAGGACGTCTTCCCCTGAAGAAGAAAAACAATATTCCGAATTCCTTCCAAGTTAACACTCTTGCAATAAATTTTCTTCAAAACGGGCTAAATGAAAAAAAATCGCGAAAAAATCACTGCCCATTTACACTGTTGCGCAGTTAAAAAACAGCGTAAGGATATATTTTAAGCTGCTGCATCATTTTCACCCACCAATCTCCAATAATTTCCTATAGAGGGGAGCAACACACAGAAGTACAGTACCACAAATCGCAGTCAATAAAACATGAAATATGGTATGTTGGCTTTGCGCATATTGCCAACGTATTTGCATATCGATTCGAAAACACCATTTTTACGACTAAAATCTTCAAAATGCATTTTCCAAATGATTACACACCAACTGTAAGGCATCGATGACTTTGCAAATGTTTACAGAGGTAGAGTCCTTTTAATAAGAGACCGCATACCCTGTTTGTCTATCATTAGGCAGGTATGAGTGAGTCTACAAGAAATATGAGAGATTTTTGTTCTATGAAGGAAATTATCCGTCAACCACATCAAAGGAATCCTCTTAAGACATCATCACGAGCTAGTAAGATCGGGACTGGTCTTGGATGGTGCATACCGTCTGGCGGTGTAACCTTAATTAGCATTAAGTTCGCTTGGCTGATTTTAATTTTGATGTGGTTCATCAACAAAACCGAATTAAAAAGGAAAACATGAGGAGCGATTTTGTGGTAGTTCTTTAGATACTTTTTTGTTTTTTTTTCTTTTATTCAAATTTTTCCTTGGCTTTTATGAAGAAAAATTCCAGATGCCTAGCCACAAGTGCTCATTTAAATCTATTTGAGTTCGTTAGAGAAGTGTACTTCGGCGCCTTGTCGTATTTCGGAAGTAATTTATGGTTGCACAGAGAAACCACTTAGGACTCAACGGTCAACTGGGCTAAGGGGAATTTTTGTTTAGTTTCATCACCGCACTTAAGTCAATTAGAAAGTTTCCTCAATGCCGGTGTTAGAAGTTGGATTTGGGAGAAGATGGATTCGGTTGGGCGTTACTCATTCAAATAAAATAGAACAAATACTAATTAATTTTAAAAATGTTTTATTAAATAAAGTTCGGAACTTGAAGTTAAGGACACAAATACAGAAAAGGTTTTCAATGTCTTTTATAAGTAAAATTTTTGAAAAATTTGCAATCAAAAAAGGAAAAATACTATCCAAGTAGTTGTCGTCATCCTATCATGTCATGAAGCAACTTTAACGATGGCTTCGGTGCTTGCATCATTGAATATGCTTTCTATGTGGTCCTGACTTAAAAATGACAAAAGATGACCCATGAGTTGCTGAATATTTCCATCCCAATGACTCCTTCTGCTCTTTCGACGATATGTTTGGTATATTAGCCTGGGACAATAAGGAGAATCTTGGAGTACCTGTTAGAGCTTCGCATTTCCCGCGCACGATGTCCAGGCTGCAATTCCAGTCAAAGAAAATCGATCGAGGTGTCCAAACTTAAAAGAACACCCCCAACCATCAAAGAGGAGCAGTTCTGGGGGAAGTCGAAGTCCGCCGACGCAATCAAATCCACCCACAAAATTAGTCTTGGTATACAGAAATTGGAGGTCGCGACGAAATCCACTTCCATGTAAACCGCGCCGTGTTTGAAGGTTATAATGACTAGGAAATATAGAGCTACGCAGGGCATTCCATAAGCGAATTTTACGGCTTAGGACCGAATCACGATATTTGGTGGTGGAAATAGCGATAAAACAGAGTGAGACACGAGACATTACGTGGGTGTCCATTGTTTGAATGATATTAGTAGCACAGATTTATCGCACGGTTTTAAATCCGGTCTAGCAGTGCAGAGATGTTTCAGGAGCACCTGATCAGATGTGAGCATTGCACTCCAATTTTGGGCGGATAAATACCTTATATTGAGGCCAGATCAGAGGGGGTAAAGTATTTCTTACATCGCTTGAGGAAACCCAGATATTTCGCAGCATTTTTGACGACACCGAATGTGTGAGAGTGTGCAGAGAGTACTGTCGTCAGCAAAGGAATATATTGGATTAGAGCCAGCAGACAAGAGATCATTGGTGAAAATTAAAAAGAGTGTCGGAGACAGAACGGAGCCCTGGGCCACACCAGCATTTATTTTGTGAATATCAGACTTGAAACCATCCAAGACAACTTGAATTGAACGTTCCGAACGTTAATTTCTAATCCATTGAAAGAGAGAGTGGTAGATCCCAAAATCACGCATTTTCGACAAAAGAGCCTGATGCCAAACTTTATCAAACGCCTTAGAAATATCAAGTGCAATTATCCTGCCTTCGCCAGATGTAAGCTTTGGTTTCACTTTTTGGTGAGACATGCCATCAAATCACCAGTGGACCTGTTGCTACGAAAACCATATTGCCGGTCATTGAGAAGTTTCCGTGTTTCGAGATATTGCATGAGCTGACGGTTTATCAGCGTTTCCATGACCTTGAAGAGAAGGGACGTAAGTGCAATTTGTCTGTAGGAGGAGAGAGAAGAAGATTCGCCTTTTAAGGGACGGGCTGGACAAATGCTGTTTTCCATCTGATCGGAAAGAGTCCGAAAGAGTAGGATTGATGGAAAAGCTTGCGCAGTGGTTTTGGCAGCGAGGAAGAACACCTCTTCAGAAGAAGGGGAGATATACCATCTGGACCAGCGGATTTATGTATATTACGATCCTTAAGTACCCTTGCTACTACACGAGTGCGAAAGTGGATTCGTCCCATTGAAGATTCGACCCACTCAAGCACAACCTAGAAGTGTTAAGCTAGCCGCAAAGTGTGCAGCAAGCAGATTGGCCTTGTCCAAAGAGCTGACAGCTGGAATGTCATTGTAAATGAGCGTTGGGATGGAGGATAAGGCTGAATTTCTAATGTTTTTGACGAACAACCAACAATTTTTACTGCCTTTGGGATATTGCAGTATTTTTTGCCTCAACTTTTGGTCGTATTGGAATTTCACACGCTTGAAAAAAATGTTGCAGTCATTTCTGGTTCGTTTGAACTTTTTTCGGTTTTCCTCTGTCGGGTTGGTATTGTAGGACCGAAAAAACCTTTCTCTAACCCTAACAGCCTCTTTACATCTCCAGCCGCACCATGCCTTTTCTTTTGGTTTGATACTCTTCACTCGATGAGAGATAAAATTTCTCATTCCAAAGAGAATGGTGTCTGTGATTCAGATATCAGCAGTGGCATCCACGACGTTATCGAGGAAACATGACGACCAGTTAAAATTCCTAAAGAAGCTATGAAGACCGCTCCAGTTGGCTTTCTCGTATTGTCGTACGAGACAATTAGCTGATAGGACACAATGGTCCGACAAGCCTAGAGGGGAGAGCACATCAACGGTGTACAAGTACTTATCAGCGTGAGAAGTTAAAAACATGTCCATGGTGTTGGCGGTATGACTGTCAACGTCTAGTTTTCGTGTAGACTCATTGACAAGCTAGGTTAAGTTATTTTACGCAGCGAAGGTCTCGACACACCGTCTTTCGGGTGTTGTCTGTCCAGAATGTTGAAGCTACATCACTACACACGTAAATGGCGAGACAGCGTTGAGAGAAGAATAATGACACTAGTTCGTAGCCAAGTACCTTCAGATCAGAGTAATCTGAGAGGTGTGGGCGAGGAACTACCCGTGTGCCAAAATAGCTGATCTGTATTTGCAGACGTGGACGTACACAGAAAAGTGATTACTTTTTAGCCCGCGTATATTGGCAATATCCACTCTGAATTCCCGAGTCATTATAAAGAAAGACAAACACAAAAAACACAAACACCGACGTTACTAAGCGCAGACGTGAAGTACAAATTCAGAGTGGGTTTACCGAATTAAATTGTTGTAGGTGTTATGTCCTTACAAGAATATGAAACAGCACACCAACAAAATTCATAGCCACAGCCCGCTATCCATCGGTTGTTACATACGCTCAGTCACTACACTCGCTGTATGACAATGTAATACAGCAACGCAGTGTCCGAGTGCAAGCAACAATTTGACCAGGGGCAGGATGGTTGGGATGCCTGCACTGTGAATGTGGATTTCGGTTTCACTGCACTCGCGCGTTGTTGTGTTTTTTTTTTTTTTCCCCACGCGAGGAGTGAATTTCACAGTGCACTTGCGCGTGTGCACTCGTCGATGGTCAGCTCGGCACTATTGCTCGATTGTAAGTGACTCTGAAAATTCATAAGTTCAGCGTTGAGTGCGAGTAACACTATGATTCGATACTACTGGAGGTGTAACTATTGAATATTGTATTTCTCAAAACAGTTTTCTATGCAGTTGAAAGTGCAAAGCGAGAAACCAACACCTCATAGACTTCATACGATCGTCTGACTAAATTCTCACCAATGTTAACTCTCAGCCAGCATTGGATATTAAAAAATGAATAATCGATACAACCCTGTCCAACAGGTACACTAAGGAGATTACCAAATCACGTTCGAATTCAGATACAAAGCCTCGATCTTGCCTGAGAGGAGGAATCCGAGAAAAACTAACAAAAAACTCACCTAAGCCCTGGCAAAGAAAGAAAAGGAAGAAGGTAGAGGAAAAAATATATTCTCACCAATTGCTTTAATCTGATATGTCCTACCCCTAAAAAAAACTCCAGTATATCACCCATTGCATGATGGAATCGCAGCGACTAATTGAGAAATCTCTTAAATTGGTAACTTTGGAGATTTGCAGAAAGACTGAAAAATTCGAAGGTCGAAGTGAAAAGAATACAAGAAGCAAATTAAGATTTCGATTACTACCTCCTATAAATATGTACTTCTTCGAAAAGATTGAAAGTCCTCAAATTTGGCAAATTAGCCTAGGTGAAAACACTCTTGTGTCAGCTACACTGAGCCAAATGCAAAAACTCTCAGCGTGGTGCTTGAAAGTCACTTGCCGGGTAAGCAGGACAGAACTGACTCACAACCTACCTTTATTTCCGGAACCGGAGTGTTCCAATAGTACCACCCACTGTTACCCACCATTAAATAGGCTGTTATGTCTTTTGGAGGCTTCAAATAGTCTGGCACGGATGGAAAAATCCGAAAAAATATACCTACATCAGCAGCTGAAATATCTGAAGACAATCTTCACTGCTAGCTAGCACTGACTTACATACTGAACCATTCGCGGAAAAGAAGTATAGCATTTATGGGTATTCCGAAATTCGGCGAGAATGAATACTCATTCATTCAGACTCATCAGTCTGACCTGCTTCTTGCTAAAGCACATGGAGTGAAAGAGTGAGTTTCAAGTGCAGTAAAATCCTTTGCGAATGTATCCTCTTTTTAAGACGTTGCATGCATACCAACATGGAGGACCTTATGAGAAGCTTTAAAATCTAGCTAGCGATATGTATGGTTTGGTCATTTTTATCGACATTGAGAGCGCTTTCGAGAACTAGACCCTTCAGCACTGTGTAGACGCTTAACTAGTTCTGTGGATTAATGCAATGCTAGTGAATAGAACCTTGGTTCCTCTGTAATTAGGCTCAATATGAGATCCACCGATATGTTAGCCGTTGATCTGCTCTCAGATTGACGCTTTCAATGGTTCTAACATTCACACTCAGATGTATGCAGATCACATAGCAGTCTCTCGGATCTTGCCTTGGGGTTTGTTTTCCCTGATATGCAAGTAATCCTTGACGTTATCGGCGATTAACGATTGGGTGGCCAGATATCAATGATAGTTTTTCCAATTGTTATGTTTCAACAGCTGTCAAAGTTACCAATGATATCCAGATGTCAAAATATTCAATGAGGTTTGCCATTTAATCATGCATCGTTTTACGCTTGCCGAACGTGCGGCATGTTATCGAAATTCCGGGTCAGTTTTAAATACGTACGTGAATTTCGCCGTGAGCTCGGTCGCGAGTGTACAGGCATTTCGTCTCACCATGGAAAAGAGTGAGCGTGGATCTTAGGCCAGCACCAGATTGGAGCGAAATGGCCGTGAGTTTGCTAATTGGGCGCTGGAAATGTTGGCCGGAATTCCGGATTTTGGCCAAAAAATCATCTTTTCAAATGAAGTCCATTTTTGGTTCAGCGGCTATGTCAACAAGTCAAATTGCCATTATCGAAGCGAACACAATCCACAAGTATTCGGCCAAGCATCAATGCAACCACAAAGATAGGCTGCTTGGTGCGGTTTATGGCATGGCGACATATTTCTTTCGAAATGAGGAAGGAGACACCGCTACCGTCAATGGTCTCTGATATATAGAGCGATATTAACTAAATTTCTGTAATCAGAGCTCGACAACATCGCTATATCCGAGCTGTGGTTCCAACAAGACGGTGCTACACGCCATACAAGTGACGGAACGCTCGAAGTTGTGAAGAGAAATTTGGCGACTGCGTCATTCCAAGGCGTGCGTTCATCAATTATCCACCGCGACCATGCGATTTGACACCACTAACAAGCCAACAACTTTGGACGAGCTCGAAGCCAACATTCGACAAGCTATTGTTGGAATAACGCCTCACATATTGGACCGAGTTATCAAAAATTAGACCGACCGCTTGAAGCACTGACAACGAAGCCGAGGCAGCCATTTGAATGATGTGCTATTCCACACATAATGGCATGCACGTAGCTTCAAAATATAGCCAGAATCAATTTTATATTTTACACCGTTGTTGTTTTGTTTAATTTTTTTTCCTATCGCTCTTATCTGGTCACCCTTTGCATGCTGTACAAGACCTGGCTCTTCAGAGAGTAAGTTGATGTTTCTAAAATATTTGGGACATTTCTGATGTCTCTTGACAGAAAAGTCTATGTACTGCTTACTGATATCTGAAAGGAACACAACGCGTTTGCTTAAGATCTAAATGCGATGCTTTAAAAATGAAGATAATGTCCAATTTCAGCTTGTATCAGAATACATTTACGAGGTGCTGATGATGTTGGTGCTGATATTGTGTGCACGTTATCTCTAAAAGAATTGCTCACCATTTCACGAAAGAAGAAGATAATTATTATGTTCAAACATAAGCCAATCCCATCATAGGTAACACCATTTAAACTCCCCCAGCTCATCCACAGAGCTTTTAAAATTGATCAGTAGTTTTCTCTCTGGCAGATCACAAAGGGTTAATTCTGGGGAACGTTTTACACTGTTGAAAGAAATAAAGCAGGGAGTTCCTCAAGGGTCAATATTAGGTCCGATACTCTTCTGCATGTTTATTAATTACCTTCCAACAGTCTGTAAACATACTTCAGTACACCTTTATGCTGACGATGTCCAACTACATATAGCGAAGCCTTATGGTAACCTCAATGAACTTGTTCTTCTAATCAATGAAGGCTTAAAACATATTTCAACCTGTTCTGTAGCTAATGGGCTGCTTCTTAATCCATCAAAATCTCAAATAATACCCATTTCAAAAAATAATTTCGACCCTTGCCTTAATAATAACAATATTAAAGCTGTGGACTCTGTCACTAGTCTAGGCTTTATTATCAACCGAAATTTGTCTGGTTACAATCACACAAATGTGGTCGTGGGTCGTATCTACAGATGTCTCCGCAAATTATGGATCAGTGCTTATTTTACCCCTCAGGAAACAAGACGAAAGCTGGTACGGTCTCTAGTTCTACCCCTCATAACATATGCTGAGGTGGTCTATTGCTGTCTTGACTATTCATCCAAGTAAAAACTGTAAGTTGCCTTCAACGACGCGGTGCGTTATATCTATGGCATACGTAGATATGACCATATTTCTGTGTTTGCCAGGATTTTGCTTGGTTGTAGTTTGGAACAATATATCAACGCCAGGAATTGTATGTTTTTGAACAAAATTATTATAACTCAAAGTCCGTCTTACTTGTTTAACAGACTTAATTTTACTCGCTTCTCAAGAACCATCAGCCTCATTCCCCATCGCTACAATAACCTTAACTCGTCACGTTTATTTTTTATGTATACTATAAGGCTTTGGAACTCTTTGCCCTCTCAATTGAAGAATATTTCAAATCCAACTAATTTTAAAAGTGCAATCTTTCAACATTTCTCCAACTTATCAATTTAAATTCTTTCCCTCATTATCCACAACCTTTCTTTATTCATTCTTTAAGCCTTGCTTCTATCCTATCTCACACTTAGATTAAGATAAATATTGTTATTAGAGTTAAGTATTTTGAATTATTATAACTGATGTATATTACTAAGTACTATAAGAGATCATATCTTAATGTACAAACCATTTAATAAATGAATTGAAATGAAATGTAAATGAAATGTAATTTTTCTTCAGCTACCGTTCTGCAGATTTATTTATCCTGGCGTGCTCGTCTGCGTATTTTGGTGAGTGGATTCCATTGCATTTCTTCGCACTGGAAAGTCTTCTTAGCCTACTATGGCTTAGACAGAAAACTCTTGAAATCTTGCCAAGACTTCTGTTAACGAAGGCCTATAGCTCCCTATACAGTGCATTAACCATATTTCGGAGTACTGCATCCATAAAGTAGTATTGTTTCCGTATTTGATTTGTCTCAGCTAGGTTCTAGTAGTTTATTTATGTAGAAATATTTAGCAGCACATAGATTATAACCAATGCTTTACGAATTTTCTGTACTCATTCAGTTCGATATCACTCTGTCCGAGGCCATTCTCTCTAATCAAAAAAGGAATATACTACCTCCACTTGCTGTCCGGCAGTGTTAAGTTGAGCATTGATATTATGTTGAGATGTGCTTGGTCTTACTATTGATGTGAGCGCTTCCTTGTCAACCTTTACTTCCATTACCTAATAGAGGTCCATTACCCTATGTGAGATCAGGCAGGCATTAATCGCTTAGACTATCTCAGTCCCATGTCTACACCAAACATGCTCCTAACAACAATGGCGAAAATATGCGGGCTTTATGCTCTTGGATTTGAGTATGACCTGGAGATGTTCCGGCAGGATATCATCTGTGCCAACTACCTTTTTCCCTTTAAAGCCCTGATAGCCGATGCAATTTTCTTTTACAGTGACGATGGCAGCATGTCGTGATCCCATCGCCTTATCTCATCTACCTCAAGAGTGTCAAGCTAATATCGTAGCAATTCTCATTCAAACTGAAGCTTGCAACCCTACTTTGCTATTGTCCAGGAGAGCCTACCACCGGTGTATCTACCACCATTCTCTAAATCATATAATGGACCTCCATAGGTCTGAATATAGAAATACCCGCCCGTAACAGCTGGACATAGGATTTTATAAAAAAGAAGTTCAAGAAGCCTATCTAAAATTGAAGGCTTCAATATCCAAAACCAGGCAATCCCAACAGATGATTATTGCGATGTTAATCAGTAGTGATGTGATGTTTTGAAGGTTCAGAAGTGGATGCGCCAATAAGTGCAGTTCGCCACACGATGCCTGCATTGTGAAGTTAATTCTGGTCGGATGACACCGACCAGATTAGATCACTTAAAATGTAAAGTTCTAGGATGATAATAAGCCAGATCTGTAAGGGTATACACTCATTAAGCACACTCCAATCAGTTAGGTCAATGAATTCGAACTCTTTCCAAGAGATCAATGCAGGCTTCTTTTTTGTTTAGAAAAACCAATTGACCGATTTCACAATTTCCTATTTCGAGTCCATATTTTCATAGAAAAACCCCACGAGGGAGAATGTTTCGAGTTAGTTGTCTCAATGGTCACTTCAACCCCCAAAATCTGTCATTTGTTTTAGAAGGTATTTTCCCAAAAACCCCTTCAGTGCATTCCGGAAGAGTAAGACGATTTTTCTTGTTTTTACGACGAAATGAGTTTTTTTTCCGCATGAATTGGAATGCATTTAAGCTGACCCTTTGTCCATGTCCTAACTTTGTACTCTATAAAGTTTGCTTACGGTCAGAGTCCTATTTTACCAGGTACAGTGTCCAGCGAGGCGTACTAAAAACCTATTACGTTAAATTACACAGTCGCCGGAAAGTGCTGAACCACAGTGCGATGTGCAGTTCTTTTATTTGAACTTTCATTTGGGTTTCTTTTTCTGCCATTACTTTTACATGCCTGTAGTGTGGCCTGGCACTTGGCGCTCGGTAACTGCTGGGTAGTAACTCCATGTCCACCCTACTCTCTCTGTACGGCCTCTGGGGATGAAGTTACCCTAAATTACACAATATGCTGGTCAGTGCGCCCGCCGCTACCGCCACCGGTAGAAGCAGATTATCAACTGACCAACGTAAATCACTGCATTAGTGGTTGGCCTGGCCTTCTCGCCTTTGGGTTTTTGTGACCGTCCTCGACGTTATGTTAAGCCACCGTCATTAAATCGGGTTTATTCCGCCATTAACGCCTGTTGCTCCCCTTGAATGTGTCAGATGGTGGTAGGAGTTATGGTGTCGGCTGCACTCCACAAGCTCCAGAGTATGGAGTGTGTGAAATGATTATGTTCCGTTAGCTAACAGGTGTAAATGTGAATTAATTAACCACAAATACTATAAACACCAAGAACGCCAGGCGAATTAATCTGTTTGTGAAGGTTGTGTGGACTCGTAATTATTGTTGCGGTTGACTTAAGAGAATGTGAGTTTTGGTGATGGAACTTGACGGCTAGGATGTCAGAATTTCTCGAAATATGTGAATGAGCAGTGGCATTTGAAATGGAAAACCGGGAAAATTACTTCAGAAATAAGGTAGTTGTTTATAGGTATTTGTAAATGACTTCAAGTTTCTGAAGATTGGTGTTGGAAAGAAGTGGTGGAGGGACAAATCCTTATTGTATGAATATCTTAAAGATATTGCAAAACGCTCTTGAGAAGTCTGTGATCTTGCGGCCCTGTACTTCCAGGCATGTCATTTACCACCAATTCTAGGAAGCGGGAGACAGGACTCGCTTTTCCCTACTGACAGGTCTTCTAGTTATTATCACCTATTTTTTAATTGATTATCTAAATAATACATAGGAACTTAATCCGCTCAACTATATACGAGTAACATCAGAGTTGACAGTGGATTTGCCATCACAGATATGATAACATTACTTAAAACTCCTTCTGTTTCTGGAAATGCTGCCAATGTAAACTCATTATGGGATAGGAAATGTGTAACTTTATGTTCTTGAGTAAGCAGATCCAGTCCCGCTAATTTGTAGTAAGCATGGCAAGCCGCAAACACAAATTTCATATCAATGCTTGTTCATGGATGGATACCGTTTAGTCGTTTTAAAGCTGTTAGGAAAATTTACGTTAGATTTATGTGGGATAGGTAGCCAGACCGACGCGGAGATACCCTACTGAATGTACGACAAACTTATACATAACACACACACATAACTACGTAGAAGACGCATACAATTCATACCCAAAAGACGACAGAACAGTAAAATCACCCGTCGCCAAACGGAACGAAGACCACACGAAATACGACAAAAAATACAAAAGAACATCCGACTGAACGGTGCATACATAGTGCAAGCACTCGACAGATAGACCGACGACCGTTACCTTTTCAAAAATGCAGCAAACAAATAGAGTAGTATTGGAGTCTTATTTGAACCATTGCGCTGGCCGGTCGCTTTTTATATATTCCCTTTAAATAAGTATAAAATATAGCAATAAGAAGTCGATAGTGTTTTCATTGGGATTGAAATCCCACATATATGCAACCGTTGTATATGAAGTTCTTCTCTCCATATTACAGATCACGTATACCAGATGCTGACAACCCATATTTTCGTGGTTGGCAAGTGCGTAGTGCCCCACCACGATACCTGTAAGTATCCTAAAATATTTCCTGCAACAGCAAAGTCGTAGAGACGCAGATAAGCATTCGTTTGATCTCTCAACATCCTAGAGAGTCATGCAACTTTGCTCAGATGAAACCGATCTACCAATGGAAGCCCTAACTGAGGACGCAGCCAGACCTAGCGTAGATTCGGGTTTTGGAAAACTCTTTTCTAGGCCTTCGAGTCTTCGCTAGTAAGTTTATGGACGATTTCATTTCCCGTGAACCGATTGTGACTTGAGATCCAGAAAAGACTCAGTAAATTCAGCCTTCCGAATGCATCCAATGAATTCTTGCATTCTCGATCTAGCTTGGAATTCGTAGGAGGGTTCAGTTTGACTGTTCGCCCCTCCACGGATGTTGCACAATATAGTTCGTTGCCATCAGGATTGCGTATATCTCCGCACGTGGAGCGAAATCTATCGTTTTCGTCTTCCAGAAAGATACCTACGCCGCATTCTAAGTCGGTTTTGGAGCCATCCTTGAAGATCCGACTATAATCCTTTCATGGCTCATATTCTGGCCGAAACCAGTCCTAGGAAAACAAATCAATTTCATTTTTTTTTTCTGGAGCACGTGTTCTGGAGTCATTGCATCAGACGGCATGTCCATAAGATCAGAGTCAAAAGGCAGTCAGCGCGCAAGATCATCAGAGCTGGAGTGTTTGTTGTACCATTGCTACCATTGACCACTTCTCTTTAAGCGGTAGATGGCTACAATAGTGCAGACTGTGTTATGAATATCAAGGGGAGGGAGATTCATCAATGCGTCTAGAGCAGAGCTAGGTGTGCTAGGGAAAGCGCCCATGCAGCTGAGATAGACCGTTATTGGCTTCTGATAAAAGCAAGCAATGGGGTATTCTCGTGAAAGCTTGTTCTATCAAACAATCGGCGCATAGGATACATAGTCTCTAGTTTCTTAAGTAAACACCTATCGTGTAGACTTAAGTTTACTGGCTGCCCATACATCTATGGAAGCAAGGATACGGCTTGCTTTGCCTTTTCATCGCTCTGCCGCCTTCCTGTGATACTAAACCACAGCCACCATGACGCTCCCACAAGGGGGCCTAGCTCAGCAAGTCAGGCCCGGACCGAAATCCGGGGGGGGAGGCTCCTGACTCCATCGCAACTTGTAACTGATTAAATCGTAGCAACTTTCGGTGGAGTCATCTGAAGGTGTTTACGACAACAGTGCTGGCATATTATAGAATTGATCTTATCCATATAGATGCAAAGAACCACCCTTGGCAATAAGCGGCATGTAAGCCCTAAGCACAAGAAAGTAAGAAGACAGCCCTTTATTAGGCCAAGTTGAGGTCTTTGACTTGACAATACACACAATTAGTGTAATTCGGAAGCGGCCCCAGTGAGTGCATCAATTTTTCAAGTGCTCTTAATAATTTATGAATAGCTCCATGCCAGTGCCTATCGCCTTGCTGCTTTCGAGTCACTGAACCGCGGCAGCCATTCTTCTTTTTCCTTGAATTAAAGTGCGGAAAGAACACATCATTCCTTAGTCTTAACACAGTTCTAGTACCTGAATATTCTCATATTGCTGCGCGACCTCTGACCGGATGCAGTATGTAATTTTCTGCGGTATGATGTCATAGTTCTTTCGTTCCATCTCTGCATTTTTCCAGACACTGTTCTCCCGCATCAATAAGGCAGTTGATGCCCAGCTAATTGCCATGCGCTAACTTGGTACTTTCTATGCCAAGATGAATTTCATTGCAAAACTCGACTCGTTCGCCTTTATCAATCCGTTGTCTAGACCCTTGTTAAACCATGACATTTTTGAGCTCTTGTTCGGTGGCAAGTAGTCGCTTCCCCATTCATAACATTATTGTCGGCCTAACAAGAAATCTTTTTAATGACGTCTCTTACTCTGGCCGAGTGTAAAAGATTTTTTCGCCACGATACTGCCAAATCAATAAACTCCAAAATACCCTTTTTAACAGCTCCTCTAAAGAATAGTCGACTTCAGAAACTGGCATTGTTATCCTTGTTAATTAAGGAGTTATACAGGCAAAAAGGCATACTTCATTCCAGCAAGCTGTAATCACAGAATCTATTTTCTCCGTCGCATAGCACGAGTTTTGTTAGCGAAAGCAAATTATATTGGCCTATGCGTAGTCCTCTTCATCGAAATTACGATTATTGCACTACTGATCCGATCCAAGTATTTTCCTCTCAGTTCGTGTGCTTGCAGTATTCGTGAAAATTCAGTTTTATTTGAGCTCCAAATATGACTGACTGAAGTCAGTAAAAATGATGTTTGTGTCTGTCTGTCGTATGCCCTTTTACCCTTGCAAATCTACAATTCAAGATACTTTCAAACAAGTACAACCAACACCGAATAGGCAGATCGAATTCCGAATCGTGTATACATATGTAATTAAATTACGAGCGCATACTATATCCCCTTTAACTGTAAGCAAGGAAACGGAGTGCGAGTAACAAAACAACCCATTCATACATATTAGTCAAGTCAACAAATCAACCCCCTTTTTGGCCAAATCAAATTATTGGAAAACAAGAATTTTTCTAGGGTGAACCAACAGTATTTTGCAACTAATCCACCCTTCCACCTTCCCCCATATAACACATGACTAAATCCAGTGCGTTCCAATAAATACGAGTACAGCCACTACCGAGTACAAAACTAAATCAAAGCCAATAACCTAAAGAGCTGCTGAGTGCGTTGTTGTTTCCGTTTTTACGATATCAGTGTCATCGTAAATATGAAGAGGATATAAAAATTTATTTCATTTCGGTTAGATAACACTGTAGCCCCTCTACAAGTAGCATTTGTTCGTTGTGGCATTTTTCCACACAGCCATTATCATTACAAAAGGATAACACCAAGTGGATAAGGATAAGGAAAAGGACATTTCCTTAGCCTTTTATTACATAGACGAGGAAGCCAACGATGCAGGATAATATATTCCTGCAATAATCGTAATATTTATTCAATTCTAGATTACTCCTTCGAAAACATGCATTTGTCGACACTTTGTATTGCAATAATACTAATTCCTTGGATCAGATAATTGAAGGCTTTAGCATCACTTTAAGAGAAACTGACTCACCCTAAAATGTTGCAATTTAAACTCGAACTATGCACCCTCTTCCCAGACAACCGTCGGATAAGGGTCAATTTCGTCGACTGCTTTTTTTTTCTCTCATTTGATTTATGTCCAATGGCCGATAAGATATGAGACCCCATGGAAGTGAAATCAACCATTCATCTGTAAATCATAATAAAAATTATGTTTGTGCCTGTAAAGGAAGATATTTCTGACAAATCGCTGTATACGCTCCTGGAAGACCAATACCTACAATACATACTCGTACATACCAAAGTCACCCTCTAGCCTTTGAAGAGAGTTTTTTTTTATCGCTTTTACCTAATTCAACAATGCGGAGGACAAACTGACCATAAAAATTAGTTTACTTCCTAATGGGAGGGTAATAGACCGGAATTTGTCATTCCTCCTCACCATGGGTGCACGAGGAATTTTTGATGGATTATAGGTCATTTATGTGTTTTTGTAAAAGTTTCTTTTTTTCTTCTTTCAAGTTATGCGGATAACATTATATTTTATCGTTTTATCTGTCCGGATTTTTGATTGCGGGAACTTGTCGTGAAACAGCGGTGGTTATGACGTGAATCTACAAAAAAAAATTATTCTTCTTGGTGTAGATTGGGGCTTGTGTATCGCTATGTTTAGTCTGATTCGATTCGAATCCAATTCCAGTCCTAATAAAACTCCAAAGCAACTGAACAAAACGCAGTTAGTAACCACGTTCATAAATACGGCGATGTTACTGACGTATTTCTTTATGCTAATAGAACTCGAATGAAAATCCGTTTCAAGGATAACAGCGCGTTTTGTTAGTGAAACGCTCTTCGATGCAAATTGATTACTTTTTTCCATGACCGTACAATACGGCGTTCATTAGGGTCTCAATCTGCAAACCTTTCCAACTGGTTCGATAGGTACTCAGTTGGCTTCAATGTTAAAGAGATCCCCTTCTAATGATCCATATCTCAAAGACTCTTCGGACCGCAACATTTATGTCCTTTGCAGTCTAGACGAGACAGAAACCATACAGTTCCACTTGATATCTAAAATATAGTTCTCCGATGCTAGGTTTTACAGCTCAATTAAATTAGACAACAACCTGAAAACCCAGAAAAGGACAACAGGGAGGAAATCATGGAAAAGCAGATGTAAGTCTTTAACCTGCGAAGGTACCATGCAATTCATGAACTCGACGAAATTATGACGAAGACAGACACGCTATTTGCTCCGATTAAATTGTTCAAGATACCAGACCACCAGAGATCAACCACCAGGACAAGAGCATAAAAAAGGTTGAAGTGATAAATATCATTCAGAGTAGTAAATGGAAAGAATTTTAGATGTTCGAAGCTTGAAAAGTAAAAACTAGATTGATGACTTGCAGGCTTCTTATACAGAAGGAAAAGAATTTGGGGTTCATCCAACAGATTTTTCCATTTAGCATGGTACTGCTCCAAAAGGCCCTCGAGAGCGAAATGGACGACGAGGTCTACCGTGACCGCGTTGTCACTCCGGTATGGACTCAATAACACTCCGAGACAGAGCTACAGTATTCATTCCCAAAATAAACATTTGGCTTGGACATCCTAAGTCAAGGTTAATGTCCCTGTAAACTAAACACAAATGTCTGTTACATTTCCTTCACCAAATTCAGGTTATACCCAGAAATCACTCAAAATACTTTTTCCCTTTCTCTCGAACAGCCCTACTGATGTAATTTTTGGATCTCCTAGATATATATTAGACCTCTTCTTGGTTAGGTAGAGACTTTAATTTTAGATCATCTTAACTTTTGAGAAGTTCCTTCTCTTAACAAAGGAATGTTAAGCGCCTTTGTTGTCACAGAAGTAATTCTTCCAAATTTTCAGGACCAACTGCAACTCTTCTATTACGTGCCCAATCATATTTGCTACTTTCTCGTATACTGTGCTTTCAGTAGAGAAAGATTCCTAAAAGAACAGTATGGCAATACGAGAAATCCAATTGGAGCGGACTTAACCCCTTCAGTAGGAATTCTAACTGGTCGTTAGGTTTCTTCATAACGACGTGGTTACCTTCTCTTTGGGATGAGATTCATACTGCCTCTTTGGATGAAAAGTATCAAACCAAAAGAAGACTCGTGGTACTACTCAATTTATACGGAGTTTGCCAGGATTGGTCGTACAAGACCGAAAAATTGGAAAAAGTTCCAACGAGCCAGGAATGATTGCAAAGTCTTTCTGTAGAATTTCAACACGACAAAAAACTGAAGCCAAAAATAAATACTAAAATATGCCAAAGGCAGTAAAAATTGTTGGTGGTACGCCAAAAATTCTGCCTCTTCCTTCATCGCTCATTTAGACAAGGCCAATCTGCTTGCTGCACAATTTCCGGTCATCTCAACAATACCCGATTTCGTTTTGCTTTCGCCTACACTTGAGTGTGTCGAATGCTCAATGGCACGAATCCACTTTCGCACTTGCGTAGTAACAAGAGTACTTTAAGATATTAACATTCACAAATCCGCTGGTTGAGGCGATATAACTCTCCTTATACCGGAGAAGTGTTCTTGCACGCTAGAAAAACCACTGCGAAAGCTTTTTCATCAATCCTGCTCTTCAGGACTCTTCCCGATTGAAAACACCATTTGTCCAGCCCGTCCCGTCTTCTTATCTTTCCTTCTACAAGTGAACGTTCAATTTAAGTTGTCTTGGATGGTTTCAAGTCAGATATTTACAAAATAAATGCTGGTGTACCCCAGGGCTACGTTCTGTCTTAGACACTCTTTTTAATTTTTATCAATGATCTCTAGTCTGCTACCTCTAATCCAATATATTCCTTTACTGACGACAGTACTCTCTGCTTTTCATACTCGTTCCCGGACTTACATCCCTTCAGAAAATGGGGCAGACAGAGAAAGAAAGACGTTTGGGCTCAGTGGTTATTTCGCTCCATTGGTGGCATCCAACATTTAATGGGGAGGCCAAATTTTAAGTGTAAATTGACTTGATGTTGTATTTAGGCAACCATTCATCTCACGAGATTTTAGATGCCGGGAAAATTTGTTCGCTCACTGCTGATATTGAACCCCGAACCGTCCGATTGGGAAGCCAATAACACTTGAGCCACGGCCACTCATTCTCGGTATGTGAGTCAATTACAACTTACCTTGGAGTTACCACATATTTGATGTCGCCAAAAATGCTGTGGAATGTCTAAGTTTCCTGAAGCCACGGAAGAAATATTTCACCTCTTCTGATCTGGCCTCAATATATAAGTCATCCATCCGCCCAAAATTGATATATAGTGCCCATGTCTAGTCAGATGCTCCTACAACATCTCTGCACCTGCTAGATAGGATCTAAAACCGTGTGATAAAACTCATAGGTGATGCCAATATTACACAGTAAATTGACACCCTCGAACACTGACGTAATGTCTCCCCTCTCACTTTATTTTATGGCTTTTTTCAGCGCTCCATCGAAATTTCCAGTAGCCTCTTCAAACCTTCAGCCTTAACACCAGTCTTGCTATAAATGGTCGTCAGTATACCCTCAAGCAAGCTTTCGGATGTACTCTGAAACACCGTGAATCGTTGGCAAGCCGTATAACTCGGTTATGGAATGCCCTGCGGAGCTCTTTATTTCCCAGTCATTATAACTTGCAAACATTCACCACCAACGTACATTGATGTCTCTCTTACTTTCCTCCCTAACTTTTCTTCGCCCGCGGTATGTGCAAACATTTTGAGGGTACGCAAACTCTCTTGACAGCGCTTCGATTATAAAAAAAAATTAAAAAATCGTGTCAAGTGTTCACTTTTGTTTTAGAAGTTCTGAGCATCATTTCTGCAGACGTTCTCTTCCCTGGCATTGATCGTCCGCTTTTCATCTTCTTAGTTTTGCGTTCTAAAAAGCTTTAGTTGCTCCTTTTCTTAACTTAATTTGTGAGCGCTTTTCAAACCAGTCGTTGTGGTGGTCGGATGAAACACTTCGGATTCGTGGTTTCTAATGCCACTTGATATACAATGGTATAGGGCTTCTCGGTTTTGGAAGACCGTCTCCTACGATTGTACGAGTAACCGTTTGACTTCATCTTGGCAATATCCTGAGCCGATGTTAGTTACTCAAAGCTCAGCTCCTCGTACATCCAGAATACTGGAGATGTGTCTAACATCGATCGCGATGCGATCAGTCTGATAAACCGTGTCTTGATAAGGTAGCTGCTATGTCCTTTTGTGAATTTTGGAGTTAAAGAATCGTATGCGTCCTATGATTATGATGAGTAGTACCCTGTTGGCGTCCGGCCGACAAGTAGAACCCAATCTTTAGAAAAGTCTTATATTGACGTATTTAGCATTCATTAAAATTGTAATCAGGGATTCGCTCAGAAGCAAAATTCGCAATAAAATAGTTGCTGCTTTTGCTGTCTACTGCTATCGCTATTGGAGGTGTCACAGCTGTTCATTCCTCTTTGCCAGCCCATCCCATCACACTTCTGGGATCGCAATTATATCCGCTTTCTAGCAGTATACTCGTATAACCATCGATTAGTACTCACTGCATGTGGGCTCCAAGCATTTAATTAGCGCAAATGAAGTTATCTCTACCTGAATCACGTTTACGCACTTAATTTCACTCAGTTATGCTAGAGTGGATCCGAGTGTTCAGTAGCATAGCATTCTACAAAATATTGATGATTGTCTAAATCGATCCCATCTCCTTTTTCAACATGGGCTTGGGATGGTCTATACAGAGTGGGGTAAAAGGGCGCACTGTCTATGTTCATTACAGCCGTCCAGAGATTTTGTACTTCCTTTGTTGACGCTGCAGTCTGAGACGAATTGAACCTTAACAAATATGTAAATCTCTCCAAAGAGGTTGAGGTTATTTGGAGCCACCTTAAGAATGGTCTTTCTCCACTAGGTTGTGTTCTCTTACAATCAAGGTGGGCTTAAAGTTTATATCGAGCTAAACTTTTTGAGTTTTCTACCGCATCCGCTGTGGAATTATTTGGCCAACAATCGCTCTGAAAGTCGCAAATTAGATCTCTGACAAATAACTTCATGCATTCATACAGTACGGCAGATAAGATCTTGTACTCAATTTTGAGAGGACTAATACCTCTATAGATGAAAAAGCTAAGAAGGTCTCCTTTCTTGTGAACACTTTATTCCGACTAAATCTTAGAAATCAGTTGATGTATGCTCTCCAGCAAATGTCGTTTGTTCGTATCTTTACCACCGACTTTAATTTTAACTTGGCATGGGATGGAAGCCATGAAGAGTCTCTGCCTTTGGTCCTCCCCAGTCATTGGTAAGCTGTTTCGAGTTCTTTGGCCCAAGCAAGTTGGGAGCAGTGATGGCTTCTCTAACCTGGGGGCTGGGATTCGAAGATTCTCTTGGTGAGTTGTATGGGCAATATGACCGAGCTAGGAAAATCCACGTTTTTGACTTCTTATATTCACATCCTAAGCCTGCGTTTTTATCTTCTTCTCCACTTTCCGCAATTTCATATCAAATGACGAAGGGTTTTTTGGACAATTTTTCCCGCAACTTTTTTTGTCTAACTAGTGTGCTTCTCATGCATTTTCATTTTCCTAAGGTTCTTTGGCCCTGTTTTGGCTATAGGCCTAGTGAATCAATTTCATAACTTTTTAAGAGTTGCTTCGTAAGAAATACATTTCTGCTTGAGTTGGTACTTGGCATCCAATCGGGTGTTCCTTATAAGTGGTTGGATGAAACCCTGTACATGTTGTGCGGCTTATCTAGTAACTTAACATCGAAGTTATGGTCTCAAGCACTTGATACTCATAAATGCAGTAAGAAGTATCCACGCGTGAATCCTACTCACAATCCCTGCGGGGTCATCGTTACTAAGAGCCAGTTTCACTGCATGCGTTCACAAGAACTTACTCCCTGTGAGCAATCTGACTAGCTCTGGCAATGTTATTCTGGATTTTACTGGATTACCATAAGAACCTCGTCCATAATTGTCTGGACATTTCTCGCGTGGAAAGATTCTTCTAACTATGGTTGGCTTTGTTTTGTATCCCCCTCCTCCTATTGTTGCTATAGTCTGCCAGTTCTGAGGGAGTGATATATTCGTTGCGAGCCAACTCGTTTGCATATTAGTGGCACACCACTATTCCGGTCTGCCGAGGGCAGATGCACAAGAAAGCCTGTCATTAGAGCATTCAGCTCGTCACGATAGCATGTCAAAAATTTCGATGCTAGCTTGCCTGTAAATAAATATTTTTCGTATTATCCTCATCGTATGTTGCCCTTGCTGTGGGTAGCTTGACCTCTGATACGGCCAACATTTCGGCTTGGTAGGCACTACTGTGCTCGTAAATGATCATATAAGATTCAGATTTTTTTTTTATAATTTGCACGCGCTCAAGGAATTTAAATACCCTTAAAATGTTTGCACACAGCCCAGGCGAAGGAAAATCAGGGAGGATAGAAAGACAGGTACCGGTGAACGTTGGTTTTAAATGTTTGAAGATTACAAAGACTAGGAAATAAAGAGCTAGGCAGGGCATTCCATAAGCGAGTTGTACGGCTGAGAAATGAATCACGATATTTTAAAGTACGTCCGAAAGTGGGCTTGAGGGTATACTGATGAGCATTCATAGCGAGACGAGCGAAAAGTTTGAATGGGCGAAATGCTACTGGTGATTTCTACGGAGCACTGTTGATGGAAATAGCGATAAAACACAGTGTAACACGAGACATTTGCCTGAGTGATATTAGTATCACCTATGAGCTTTATCGCACGGTTTTGGATCCTATCTAGCAGGTGCAGAGATGTTTTGGGTGCACCCGACCAGATGTGGGCATTGTACAACAATTTCGGGCGGACAAACGAATGATCAGAAGGAGTAAGATATTTCTTACATCGCTTGAGGAAACCTAGACATTACGCATCATTTTTGACAACACCGAATATGTGGTCACTCTAACGTAAGTTTTCATTGACACACATACCGAGAATGGAAAGTTTATCGGTTTCAACGATGCAAGTGCCATTCATGGATAATGGCTGGGTGTTTAAATTTCGCTTTAACGACAGCAGACAGCATTGTGTTTTGGAAGCATTAAATTCTACTCTGTTAGTGGTTTCCCAATTACATGATTATGCTGTTAATACGAGTATAAGAATTTAACGAACGAACGAACGGGAATGAATAGGAAAAGTAGAGAGTACTGTCATCAGCCAAGGAATATATTGGATTAGAAGTGGCAGACAAGAGATCGTTGATTAAAATTAAAAAGAGTGTCGGAGACAGAACGGAGCATTGGGGCACACCAGCATTTATTTTGTGAATATCAGACTTGAAACCATACAAGACAATTTGAATTTCCAATCCATTGAAGAAGAGAGTCGTCGTTCCTAAAAGCACGCATTTTCAACAAAAGAGCCTGATGCCAAATTCTGTCAAATTCCTTAGAAATATCAAGTACAACTATCTTGCTTTCCCCAGATTTGGTTCCACTTTTCGGTGAAACATGCCATCAAATCACCAGTGGACCTGTTGCTACGAAAACCATATTGCCGGTCATTGAGAAGTTTTCGTGTTTCGAGATATTTCATGAGCTGACGGTTTATCAGCGTTTCCATGACCTTGGAAAGAAGGGACGTAAGTACAATGGACCTGTAGGAGGAGTGGAAAGAAGATTTGCCTTTTTTTAGGGACGGGCTTGACAAATGCTGTTTGAAGAATAGGATTGATGAAAAAGCTTACCCAGTGGTTTTGCCAGCGTGGAAGAACACCTCTTCAGAAGCAGCGAAGATATACCATCTGGCCCAGCGGATTTGTGTTTATTAAGATCTTTAAGAAGTCTTGCTACTACACGAGTGCGAAAGTGGATTTGTCCCATTGAAGATTCGACGCACTCAAGTGTAGGCGGGGGCAAATCAGAATCTGGGAGTGTTGAGCTGACCGCAAAGTGTGCAGCAAGCTGACAGCTAGAATTTTATTGTAAATGAGCGTTGGGATGGAGGATGAGGCAGAATTTCTAATATTTTTGACGAATGAGTAAAAATGTTTACTACCTTTGTAACATTGTAGTAATTTTTGCCTAAGTTTTTGGTCGTATTGGAATTTTACCCGTTTAAGAAGGACGTTGCTTTATTCGGTTTTCCTCTGTTGTGTTGGTCTTGAAGGATCAAAAAAAATATTTCTCTAACCCTGACAGCCTCTTTACAGCTCGAGTTGTATTACGCCTTTTCTTTTGGTTTGATGCTCTTCATCCGATGAGTGATAAAGTTTCTCATTCCGAAGAGATAGTGTCTGTGACCATATCAGCAGCGGCATCCACGTCGTTATCGAGGAAACATAACGACCAGTTAAAATTCCTAAAAAAGCTGTTAAGTCCGCTCCAATTGGTTTTCTCGTATTGCCTTATTGTGGTTCTTTTAGAAATCTTTTCTCTAACTGTGTGTTCGGTGTACGAGAAATTAGTTGATATGACACAGTAGTTCGACAAGGCTAGAGGGAATAGCACATTGACCTTGTATTTGTCAGGGTGAGAAGTTAAAAACAAGTCCAGGGTGTTGGCGGTATGACTATCAACGTCTGGGCTCATTTACAAGCCGCGTTAAGTTGTTTTCTGCAGCGAAGATCTCAACACACCGCGCATCGGCTGTTGTCTGTCCAGTATGTTGAAGCCACCCAGAATTGTGCATATTGAAATCGCCCGTAATAACGATTTCAGTATGAGGATACAGGGATACAATTCTTTGAATGGAGTCAGACAGCGCATCAAATTCGTGAAAGGTCGTGTTGTTGTCCAGTTTGGGGCTTCTGTAAATAAAGCAGTAGTGGATAAATTGCTTACGGAGATGAAATTTTAGCCACACGAAATTGAATTCCGGATTGGAACAAGGACTACATTGTGGTGAAGTTTGGTAAGATACATCACTACGCACGTAGATTATGGGAGGCCCCAACGTTAGTCCCTATCTTCATCTTTGGTTTATCCTTGAAGATGTATACGAATTGTCTACCAATTGGCTCTTGATCTAACCATTCTTCTTCCCTTGAAAAAATGCAGGATATTTTTTTTAAGCCTCTGGAAGTATAGAACGTAATTCGGTTTGGTAGCCCGAAGACACGGATGCAGACGTAGATAGAAAACAGTGCTTATCCTACAGGTCCCTCATCATTATGCTTGCAGGACGATGCCAAGACATTTTGTATTGCTTGATGGTTGGGTGTATTTTCTATTTGTCTGCGCAAAGGCATAATTTGAAACCAAGACTTGCTATTTGCATGGAATGAATGTAATCTAGACCAAGGTATAGCTTTAAATATTTAGACGTTTCTCCATTTTATTAGGCCCATTGCAATGTTTCCTTCAATTCTGATTCGCTTCTTCATAATGAAATTAATTTTTATCTAAAGGCAAGTAATTGAAGTTGGCATTTTTTGGTATTCCCATTCGAGCACCCTTCCTCATGTTTACGAGTACCTCATCCGACTGGCAAGTTCCAGTATCCTGTATTTAGTATAGGAAATAGCAAAAAGTAAGGGAGCACATGCCAGTAATGTACGGAGTACCAGCAGACTGGGTTTACTTATTATTATTTCGTCTTAATGAAGTTCCAATCATCCCTTTTTGTTCATTATTCCCTTAAATCCTGTGGGCAAGGCACGTACAATCAAACGCACATTCTCACAACAATAATGAAGTTAACATGTAATTGTGCACACACATTACTATATCTATACAAACAGGCGCACTAATATAAGTACGGATACGTGCAGTGGCGTCTACCCAAAAAGGTATAAGAGTACACTTAGCCGGAACATTTTATAGATGATGGTTCTGGTTCCCACTCGCAAAAAAAAAGTTACGATTCGGGGTATTTTGATTAATTTGGGATAAATTAAAACCTCATGTCGACGACGGTGGTGATGGTTGTGGAGCAGGACTTTTAAGGAACTCTCTTGTTTGCCGTAATTGTCAGTGGGTAAGACCGGCGAGACCGAGGGCTGATCTGGATCTACCGAACACCCAACACACAACACACAAAAGGATTCTATTGATTTTATTGTTAATGAAAAAGCTACAAAATAGAAAATACCAATCCGAGACGATAAGGACTCAGTGAGAGAGAGAGAGACTTTAATAAAATAACCGACTTTTAGCCATTTCACCAGGGGGACGGTGATACGGGCAAAGAAAATGCTGTAGAGGTAAAGAAACAATGGATCAGAAGTGCCTTCGTATGTTGGAAGAACGTACGAGTACACCCTCTAAGTCTGGATGTTTCTTAGGGAAGAACGTGATTTCGAGATCGAGATTCTTAGCCCAGAGCAACAAGAGCAGCAAGAGTCCGCTCATTAAAGTTGCAACTTTAAACAATAGACTTTTGTAGGCAATGGATTTTTATACACCCCAAATCACTAGTCCTTGGTAACATAAGAAATTCATTAAAGCGATCAACTAATTCGTTTGGATTCTATTAAAAATCATTTTAACATTAGGGCCCATTTGCATATTTGCCGGGGCCAGCCAGCCATCGGTCGGTTGTCAGTGGTCCCACCATCCCTGGCTGTCACTTCCTTTTACTAAAATTTGTATACAGGGTAAACAAAAACTGTGGTTGGCCATGCTCTCTGCATTTGCTTCTTTCTCTTCTGACATCGGGTACTGATGAGTTCCTCTGGGGGTTGATGCCAGATGATAGCTGGTGCGGCCTGACTGACTGGATGGGTGGCTGGCTAGCTGTCCTACTCATCAATCAGTTTCAGACTAATTACATAATCTCCTCTTGATTATGTTGCTTTAAGATTGTGGATTTTTTAAGCCCGCAGAATTTAAATTTAAGCTCTCATTCATTTATTATCGTTGTCAACGCAACAGTGAATTTTTCAGTAGGACATGGTAGCTAATAGATCCGGATCACAGGAGGGGATTCGTTGAGTGTTCATTAAAAATTAAACGGAGGCGGATGAGTGACATTTAAGGAAAATTGTACAAAACACCCTTGATAAATGTGTTTTAAAAAAAACAACAAGAATTGTTTGGTGATGTTTTTTAAGCTGTATTAATTTAAATTGGATACAACTGTTCTTTTGGTACATTTAGTTGGATATTACTCGTATTTCAAAAGGTGCTATTGGAAGAATATAAAACATCAGAGTAAAGGTCAAATCTTTTTCTTTGGGAAAGGTTTAAAAATCGAATATGCCAAGGTTTTGAAAAAACCCGGGTGAAATGTGCAACTCCGTAATAGCCAAGCACGCTCCAATTAGACGTTATATGGTTAAAAGTACAAAGGAGTCCAAAAGGATTTTACTCCAGGTGGTGCTGGGAATAGCGAGGATTGACCCTGTTCGACCATGTTCAGGGCACGAGTTCTGTAAGCCCCGATTCCGATGACTCCTGTAGCTGTTTCTTCGACACGTTCGGTGGAATGCGCTGGAGGGATGGTGAGACTACCGGAGAAATTCTGCTTGATACGGTTAAACAAGTTGTTTTTAAAATTACTAATTTTGATGGCTTCGGGAAGCTGACAAGATCGAACGGACTCTATAAGAGGCACACTCTGAATATTTCCCGTCTACCGGGCGTACAAATGTACGTCGCAAAGAAACGGCAAGTGATGTCGAAAGCGTAAAGGCCGAAAGTCCCACTCCTCCATCGGTGACAAAGAAAAGTAACAGATCGGGGGAAGTTACACAGACTGAAACCGACCAAACTGTCCCAACCTAGACTGCATCCTCTTCTTCCGTCCCAACGATGCCTGGATGTACTGCAACCAACAAAGGCAATTCCAGTGGTCGGCGGAAGTCTATTAATCTGGTTAAATTCACGCTGGTGGCTTTCCCCGAGCACAAGATCCTGCCTTAACCGGAGATCCTGCAGCAGGTGCTGCAACCAGCAAAATTTACAGTTCGGGTGGGCGGAACTTGAATATTTCCGGAAAACTCACTTCCAAGAAGACACCGAAAAACCAAAGGGGACGAGACAGACGTACCTATAAGGATGCCGCTATCATCTCTATTACGGTTCGAAATGAGAAGGCTGGCAATGAAAGCAGTCTGAACGACGCAGAAAGCAACCACTGTGTTGACTAACTGTGGTCTAGAAGAGAAAGCAAGCAGAGAATCTTTTCATTCAAGCAGAGAGGGAAAATTGTAGGGTGAAGTGTTCCACGCAGCATATTCTTGAATTGCTGAAATAGGACGTGCCGAAAATGCCTCCTCCTCACGGAATCTAAGACTTTTAATGTTTTCAGATCACCAACATTGACGAGTGATATTTTCTGGGTTCCAGGGCAACTCAGAGAAACGCAGGATGTCCTGATTCTTCTTCATACCCAGAACCCTGGACTCGACACTAAAAAGTGGAACATCTATTCTCACAAGAAAAGAAAGAATCGGGAAAACATGGACGATTGAGCTCTGTCCAATCATTACATCTAGATGTTCAAAATCAGATGTATTGAAGAGAAAGAATTCGCGGACAACCAACTGGACCTGCTTTAAGTTTTCAGATGTGTAGGTCTGTTCATGCTCTCCTTAAATTGGAAACAAAACCAAAGCTCTAGAAAACTGTTCAAAATATGAACGATACCATCACAAAGTGTTTTGAACTGCCATGTCCAGCTGGGAAATAATACTGCAGATATGCCATTCCATGGTAGAACGCAGCGACTCACGTAAAAGCTTCTAAGCAAGTCATTTAAGATTAATTTGGAGGAAGACCGAAATCTTTAAAGACCGATGCAAAAAGAAATAAGCCAATCCGATAAAGATTCTTTTAAAAACTCTTCCCAAGAGATAGAAAACGGTTAGTGAAACCGGCAAGCAGAAACTCTCCGGCTCATGCCTGAGACTCAATCCCCAAGTAACTTAATCACAATCAACTCACAACCAGCTATTATAAAAGAAGCTGCAAGTACAAGTAATAAGTGGTGTCTCTCATCGTTTGTGGTGCCGGATGAGGCCATCGAACATGCTGTTGCTTCCTTTGATGGCTTCAAGTCGCCTGGCACCGATAGCATATACCCAGTTATGCTACAAAAAGGTATAGAGCGACCATATAACCTCAAGTGAAATGTCATTGCTAACTTGACACTGGTGTGCATATCTGCCCGTCGAAAGGAGGACTTCATACTCTGTTGCTTTATTTTCGTTTCATGTTGAAACGAGCTCTATGTGTACAAAACTGCTTCGTGAATGCATCCTCTGTCTAGGATGCAACATGCTTACGAATGCAAGCAATCCTGCGAGAGTGCGATTCATAATCTGGTGGGCTGAGTTGAAGGTGCACTGGACAAGAAGGAAGGAAGGAAGGTATTTCCATCAACATTGAAGGTGCTCCCGACAGCGCAACTTTTGACGACATACTTACTTAATTTGGAGTAGACGAATCACTGCCAACAGAACAGCATCATGTTTCGACTGCTATGGTCCGTGATTAGTGCTCTCAATATTTCTTAGGCATATGCAGAAGATGTAGTTTTACTGTTTGTTGGATCATGTCTAGCGACGGTCTGTACTAAAGGGCAGGCAGCCTTAAACGTGATCGAAGATTGGTGCACTGGAAATGGCCTTTCAGTCAATCCTCTTAAAACTGAGGTTGTGGAAGAAGCTGACTGGTCCGATCCATTTAGTTCGAAAGGCATCACCATCCAATTCTCCAAAGAAGTAAAGTATTCGGGTGTCATATTGGGCTTCTTCGGACTAAACACCGATCACCGAGAGGGATCCTTTGGTTCTATAGGACTACAATATGCCAATTACATATATCCTATTTACCAAAATACGTCACAGCTGCTTTTGTTCGGTTCGTTGGGAGAATTCAAATACCACGTCTGCTCTACTCTAGATGCACTGATGAATCCGCCTCCCCTTGATGTTTATATCATGGGCTGAACTATCAAAGCCGTCTTTCGTAGTAGTCTTAAGAACAAAATAGGTTGGGGCTTTGATGACCTTGCCCGCCGACTATCTTTTAACTCGGGTGTTATGGAAGCAGAAAAAACATGAAATCGGCTTTCCCCGTGCCAAGGAATGGTTTCGGCCAGAATCTGAGCCATGAAAGAAATGTAGTAGAGTCTTCAGGGATAGTTCCAAAACCGACAGACAGCTCTTGATTTTAACGCGTCTGTCTTGCAAGAGAAGATATACGCAATCCTACCAGCAACGAATATTGTTAAAAACCGGTGGAGGGGGCGAAACATTTGCATCTGCAGCGGCAGCGGCAGTCAAGCTGCGCTTAGGCCATCGCTGAACTCTTTACGACTTCCAAGCTGGTTCGAGTATGCTAGACTTCATGAAGGTAATCAGAAATTTTCAGAATTTCATTCTAGAAATGCATACTCGTAATATACCCCTCAAAGGCTCTTAGTTTAGAAACTACAGCAGTTTTTGTGTTGAAGTTTGAAACGTTTTCTCGAAAATCGAAAAACTAACCATTTTCTGGATTTATCTGCTCTTTGAAACGGCAAACAATTACCTTTTCAGAGTTTTGTCTGGTATCACAGGAAACGAAGTCTCCGATGAGATTACTGGGGAAGTCTGAGAGGAGAATTTTTCAGGACCCGAACCCAAGTCAGGTATGTCTGCATCTTCGGTTAAGGCTTCCATTGTCACTTGGGTCTTATACGAGCGTAACTGCAAATGACACAGCTTTCCGAATTACTTGCAGGTGAAATGAATATTTCCTGACAGCAGGCTGCTTACTGGGGTGGTGACGGCACTTACTTAAGAGTGTTATGAATATCCGACCTACCCTCGCATCAGGCCGCAGAGACTGAAGTGCTAACTTATCTTTCTTCGAAGGCTTAGAACTTTTAGTTAAAGGAACATACATGGACTAGTTCTTTAGTTCTTTGTCTGAGTGCTCAGATAAGTATCATCGGGAGAAAAAAAAAAACCGCCCTATTCCGAATTCAAAAATGACCCTCATTTAATATTCAAAGTGCAAAGTGTTGAAATTTTTCAACATAAAAATTACTCCAAATCCGTTAGCAATGCAAAGAGCTTAACTTATCATTTACACACATTTTCCAGCTAACAATGAACTGTAGTAGAACAATTGTGGTCTGGTGTTAATCCCAATGTGGTTCGCAAAGGAACTGCTACTTTTGCTATTGCAATTATTTTGAACGTATAGTCGAATGCCCACTAACACATACCCAGAAATGGATGTTGTTGCCCAGGACTCTCCAACTCGATGAATGCTATTTTTCCAGTTTCCCTAAATATGTATGTATCTTGCATTAAAAGTTAACGCTTGGTTAAATTTATTTAATTAGTGGTTGGCTGACTTCTTTCCATTTTCGGAATTCGCAAATCATCCAGCACTCGGAATGGGGGAACCGCACCCAAATTACTGGTGGTTGTGCTTATTTTTCAATGGGGTACACTCAATTGCAAATATACGAGTCGTTCCGGAAAAGGGTAGTTCTTTTTTAATTTTTTTTAAATAAAAGATGTTCTGGTCGCTGTATGTACGTTGCAGGTATCTTTAAAATCGGTCACGTTAGTTGTCACGATTATTCTCAATATTTAAAAATAAAACAGCCCTTACCATGGATTCTTTTCAACCCCAACCAGTGTAGCACCCTTAAGTGTTATCTCGCTTCGGAGGATTCATCTTCAGTCAGACAGACAAGTTTTGAAATGAGTTCTACTGGCTTCTGCGGCTTCGAGCTTCACTAACGATGTGGTTTTCTGCAGCATTAAAGATTGGTTTGCCTCATGATTAAATTTTAATAAACCAATGGACGAGACCTGCTCAAGCTCTGGTCGAGTTCTGTGGAATTTTTATAAACTCCTACGTGTTACGGGTTGCTCGAAACGCCTTGAAGGAGAGTATGAAAACAATCCAACCGATTGATGAAGTGAAAACTAATTGACCAGACGATGGTTATTGTTGGTCCTTGGTGTGGAAAATTTTGATTGGTTTATTTATTCACCGTTAAAACACAACAAATAAAATACGCTCGAATTAACACTGAAGTTATACAATGGCGCTGGTATTGTTTTCAATTTTATAGACCCTGGAGTTTTGATTTCAATTTATGGATGGATGTTCTTGTACTAACCCAGGTATTTTATTTTGTTCAGTTTATGATTATTTTTGAAAGGTCTCGCTCATTGGATTTTGATTTTATTGCGTAAACATACAAACTCTGCATGTTGTGAAGCGTTATATATTTTGAGAAGAACTAATGTATTTTGCGGCAAAGTCCACTTACCATTTGGTGTTTTAAGTCGTCGTAAGAAGTAAAGGAGATATGTCAGGATAGAATCGTAAATGACGCTTTGCATGCTAAATAGCTGCAAAAATATTCAGAAGTCTTAAACCTGTGTCACATTCAAAAACCAGGATGTTATAACAATCAACGTATTGCGATAGATGATGGATAGATTTGGATTTTGGGAGGAGATGTAATCATTGAATTGCAAATGCATTGTTAGCGAGAAGAGCACTGATTCTACTTTAATTGTTCTTTGTCCAGCATTTCAACCGAAGCATTTTTTTCAAATTTGTTGCAAAGATATTTGGGGAACTTTAAAATCCTGTGGTAACAACTGTGTGTTATAAATATTTGACAAAGTTTCTACCGTCGACAATTACCCAAATAATCCGTCTGGATTTAGTTCACATATCGGAAACTTACTAAAGGCGGAAGTAGCTCTCATATATGTAAGAATAACTTGAGACACAGTAGTTTATTATCCTTTCTCTTAAAAATAGTCAAAGGACTTACTCATCTTCTTAAAACCCTGCTTCTCCTTGCAGTCCGAACACACACAATAACAGCAACACCGTCAGATCTTTAAGTAGAGAACCTTCTTAGTTTGCTGATAGGTGGATCTCCAACTCAAAGACATCACAGCCGAAGAGCTTCTTTTCTTATAGAACTTGGATAAAGCATAAACTTATGCAGACAACATTGCACTTGGTATCCACTGGAGCCCAAAGTATGGCTTCGGTGTCCGCTTAACTAAAACCGAATTGGTTATCTTCACTAGGAAATATAAGTTGGAACCCAACTAATTTTTGCCAAACAAAGGTAATTTGTCTCTTCTCCAAATTTTGTTAAACAAGAAGTAATCCAACATGTACGCTATGGAGTAGTCCAACAGGTATGGTAAAACAAGACCGCGAAAGACCAACTGCACATGCTTTAAGGAAGCCTTCGGCAAGTCCGTTATTGGTCCGCCTAAACTCAAAACGGAACAAAAGACAGATTAAGGTGTTTAGAACTTGCCCAGTGCCCGCAGAATTTTTTTTTTGATTTGACATGTGTAATCAGGAATAACTCCTACAGATTGCCCATTTAATGGTACAACGTACACTTGTAGCGACAACGTGCGGAGATCAGAAACCTGATAAAGAGATCAATTAAGACTGAGGACGACTAGAATCCTTACAGACCGAAACAAAACGATTATAAAAACCTAATTAGGATTAAGAAGAGTGCCTCTTCTGTTTAATGGTCTTAAAAGATGTTGTTGAGACTCCTTATGACGGAAATCGCAACTGAGCTGAGTACTCATGTGAAATAATTTTATTCCAAATTATGCATTAACGACAACATAAATTAAGTGTACGAATATTTTCTAAATAAATCCACTATCCCATCCAACTGACATTTAAAAGGGCAACAAGAAAAAAACAACCTTCTCCTTAGCAAAAATGAAGCCATTGGTCTAAAGCTTCTGAGCATCTTTGATGGTGTACATGGACACATCTTCCGACACCGTACTTAGACCAGCCAAACTATCGTCTGTATTTTTTGGCATCGGTTCTATATCGCTCATTTTAACACAGCTGGTATCATCGAAGATACCAAGTAGCGTTGGATCTTCGGTCTTCCGGGAATGGTGAATGGCGTGCGTTTATCCACAATATGTTTGTACTCGGATGAAATGTAAGCTTTCTTTGGCAAGCTGCTGACTTGATGGTTCGGTGAATCGACTTTTGTTAGACCTTTCAACCAGTTTTGAGGTGAATTTCGGGTATCGTAATCCAGCTTCTTGAACGAACGCCTTAGAAGTGGCCGGAGAAGTATTGCAGTTGGCCTTAACAATCGTCATTAACGGTGTGGTTGGAGTTTTGTTAATGTACGCTCCAATAGGACTGACAATATGTACGTACTGCGAATTTTTACCTAACGAAACGAACTTGTTATGAATTGCGGGTAGCTTCAAACCACTGGGTTGTGGTTTCTTGAACGAATCCAATTTAGAGAATGGCTTAATGTCCAATGTGTGCTTCTTAATGCGTTTCGGTTTGCTGCTGACCGTCTTCGGGGTTAGTGGGGAGGATAGCGTCGGCGATGGTGAACGGTAGCGGCATAGCTTATTTGCAGCACTTGCTGCTGTTGGCGGGAGTTTAGCTGCCTTCATGTATTGCATTCCTCTATTCTGAATTAATGGAACCTGAAGTGGATTCACGCTCACCCCCACACATAAGTCATCTGCGGACGGTTCAACCCACTGATTCCTGCGAAGTTTCTTCCAACTTAACAGCAGAAAATATTTCTATGTCAGCTCCTCCAATCGCTGCCCCACGGAAGCTTATCAATCATTTTAATTCAACTTGGACACCTTCCGAATGGCAACATAGACTTGATAAGCTTGCTTCGAAGAATCAATTGGTCACTACGCTTCTTATAAAAGGCGCCCCCCCAAATGCTGATGTTGATTGGATCTCAAATTTCTTCGAAAAGAAATATGGCATTACCATTAGCCACTGCAATTTGCTTCCTACATCTCACCACAGAAGCAAGCGCAGCTTCAAGCTCAATCTTCCAACCAAGTATGAATGGTTATTCCATAATCCTGCCAGCAACAATTTCAATCTTGGAAAGATGCGTGTCTGCAAATGGATGGAAAATACGCCCAAGAAGCAGGATAAAGCCAAGCAGTCCGTTATACCTAAACCAAGAAATAAGTTAGTAAATAAATCCAATTTGCCAAAACCCACCTCCTCTTCCCACAACAAACCCAGCTCCAATTGGAGTTTTAAAACAACAATTTTTCCTAATTTTAAGCCGCCCACCCAAACTCCAACTCCCCCTATTCCACCTCAAGTCAAGCCCCAACGTCAACGTGTCTCTTTCGACTTAACCCCTACAACTCAAACTCCTGCCACTCAAACTCCCACCATTCAACCCCTAACACACACGCCTTTCCCTAATTTCGACCTCAGAACTGGAGCTAAGTATCCCAATTTCATCAGTTCTCACATTTTAAACCCTATTTCAGAAAAACCAGCCGTTGCGACACCGAACTCATTAACCACTCCCCCTTCTATTGACCCCCTTTCGCCTCCCACTGTTAAATTAACGCAGCAAACTAGCGATACCACCGAATGTCGCTATGCGCTCTCTAGGCTTAGAGATAAAAAGATATATGATAAATCCGACTCGGTGTGCTACGAGGGTAAAACAAAAACAAGCGTCATGGTTTCTATCCAGCAGGAAGGCCTCCCTACAGACGTTACCAGTCTCAGGAAACTTTATATAAAGTATCACGAGATTTTCAATACGCCCCCCCAAAAAGTTGCAGACGATCTTGCCGCTCTTCGCCAATACGTACACTCTAAATAGTCTCACACCTCCAACGCAGTCGCCTTGACCATGATAAATTTTTTCGACCCTAAAAAGTCATGCAAAAACCTCCCTCTCACCTTCTATTACCAGAACGTAAGAGGACTCCGTTCTAAAACCCACGCTGTTTTCCGCCAATCTCATGCTCTCCCATTTGATATCTATGCTCTGACCGAAACTAATCTTATCCCCGACATAAAAAACCAGGAGTTATTCCCTCCTTCTTTTAATGTTTTTCGGGATGATGATCGCGCACCCCCCTTGATTGAATCCCCTTGTCGAGGTGTCCTATTGGCTATTCACAACAGCTTGGACTCCTCTCTCGTTGCAACATCATCCTCTCCTAAGCTCGACTTTGTGTCGGTTAAAATAACCCTCACTCGCAGATGCTTGTACGTTATGTGTTGTTACATTCTTCCGGCGCAACCTATCGAATCCTACCAACTTGCTATTGCAGCAATTGACAATTTGATCGACTTATCAGAATCGCTTGATGATATCATTATCTTCGGCGATTTTAATCTGCCTCAGCTGAAGTGGACTCCATCTGAAGACCTATCTTTTTTCATCGCTTCCAATCCCATTTCTACTAAGGAATGCCTATTCTTAGATCGGCTAACAGACTCTAGTCTATGCCAAGTCAGTGGCGTTTCCAACTATATGGAAAGGCAATTAGACCTTATCTTCACAACTTATCCCATCAACTCCTCAGTATCGTATTTTTCCACAACTCTCCCCTTCAGTCGCCTCCCCCTGCAGTTCTATTTTCTTACAATTTTCACAAAGCTAATTTCCGTAAAATTAATACCTATCTAAGCAGTGCTTCTTTTGAGTTTACCAATCTATCTCTGGTTGATGCCCTCACCATTTTTTACAGAGAAATATTCAAATCCATCTCCCTTTATGTGCCTTACTCCCGCCATAAAACTTCTTCTACATCCCCTCCTTGGTATAATCGTAGACTTCGCTCTCTACGAAACAAAAGAAACAAGTTATGGGCGGTATTCCTTCGCACCCACTCTTCTTCTGACTATTCAAATTATCTAGGTACATATCTTCATTTCATTGAACTCTATAACTCTCTCTATCAGCGCTACCTGAATAGTGCGCAAACCAATCTCATAAATGACCCCAAGTCCTTTTTTCAATTTGTCAATTGCAAAAGTAAGACTGCTGGTTATCCTTCCTCCCTCGCTTTCGAAACCAAAACTTCATGAGATGATCCTACCATCGCCAACTTTTTTGCTACATTTTTCAAGCAATCATTTGCCAACAACTCCTTCGTACCAGATCCCTCTTACTTCAATGATCTACCAAATTTCTCTATTGGTCCCTTTCTCACTCAAAATTTCGATCCTGCAGTTATTGAAGAAAAGTTACAAAATCTTAAGGATGAATTTATACCTGGCCCAGACGGACTCCCCGCCATGTTTCTTAAGAAATGCCCTTCCAACCTGTCTCTACCCCTTTCCTACCTTTTTCGTCTATCGCTTACACAGGGTGAATTTCCCCAGATTTGGAAGACCTCTTTTATAATCCCAATACACAAAAAGGGATCTAAGCATGAAGTTACCAATTATCGTCCCATTGCTAAACTCTCTCATATACCCAAACTCTTTGAAAGCATTTTATACGAAGCGTTAAGCTTCAAATGCAAGCCTTTTATTTCACCCCGACAACATGGTTTTCTAAAAGGTAGATCAACTACCACAAATCTAGTTGAATTCGTGTCTTTTGCACTCTCAGCCTTAGAAAATGGCAAAGAAATCGATGTTATCGCAACAGACTTCACTAAAGCATTTGATAAGATATCTCATAAATTGATCCTTTTCAAATTGTCTGCTCTCGGCTTTGAGCCGCTCTTTTTAAAATGGATTTCTTCTTACCTGGTAAACCGATATTATAGTGTTCGGTTTAGATCCGCCCTTTCTGTTCCATTCCTGGCCTCATCTGGAGTTCCACAAGGCAGTCATCTTGGCCCTCTTCTCTTCATTCTTACTATCAACGATGTTGAGAGTGTCATTAAGCACTCCTCCCTCTCCCTTTACGCTGACGACACAAAATTTTTAAAATCTATTTCCTCTCCCCAGGACTCTGCCCTTCTTCATGAAGACCTTGATCGGTTTTCAATCTGGTGCCTCAAAAACTGCCTAGAACTTAATATAGCCAAATGTCAATTTATAACTTTCTCACATAAATACAACCCGTCTCCCCCCCGACTTTATTTTCTCCATGGTCAACCAATTCCCCTGGTTCAGTCTTTTCAAGACCTTGGCATATTATTCGACTGTGAGCTTAATTTCCGTTCACATATCGATAAGATGATCCTCAAAGCCAACTCATCACAGCCAAGGAATTTTCCAACCCGTATGTAACCAGATCTCTCTATATTACCTTTGTTCGCCCCCTGCTTGAGTATGCCAGTCAAGCTTGGTCCCCCTTTCACCGGGTTCATGTTTCCCGAATCGAGGGTATTCAACGTCGATTCCTCCGATTTGCCCTCCGTGGCCTGCCATGGAACGACCCTTTAATCTTACCTCCCTATCAAGACCGCCTCAAACTTCTAAATATGAATTCGTTAGAAGAACGTAGGAATATTGCTGACGTTCTTTTCATTCATCGTCTTCTCTCAGGTTCCATCGACTGTGCATCCATTTTGAACTCCATTTCCTTCAATACCAACCCCAGCAATCTACGTTGTCCTCGTCTCTTCTATCTACCGGTCCACCGCACCTCTTATGGCTCCAATGAACCTATCTCCCGAATGCTCCGAAAGGTCAACTCGAACCTCTCCCTTTTTCATTTCCACCTGAGCACTCCTCGTCTCAAACAAGATCTCCTCCATCACTTCCTTGGTCACTAGCTCTTAAGTCTTTCTGTTAGTTTTTAAGTTAGATTAAGCTTGTATTAAGCCAATAAATGGGGGCCTCAGCCCCCACCAAAATTATTCATCATGTATTCGACTTCCTCCATTGTATCGTTGAAGTGGAGTGACTTTTCATCTTCTTTTTCGACTTTTTCTGGTTTCACTGATTCAATCGTAAAGCTGAGGTTAAGGACTTCTCGTTCAGATTCAAGTTTCATCGTCGGATAACTCAATAACCGAACTGGATTCTTCAAGTTCAGTCGACTGTATGGACTCTTGTGACACCTTGGCAGGTTCTATTGAATTTTCTGGTTCATCTGAATCGTGTGGTTTTAATGAATCCTCTGGTTCAGTTGGCTCTTGTTTAGATTCGGGTTCAATTTTAACATGGCTTTCTGATGATTGCGGAAAATTGGTTGGGCCGACTGCATCGCCTCGGCATGGTGAAGTACTCGAATTTAGCTCGCCTTCTTCAGGTGATCTGATTGTAGTCTCCAAATCGATCAAGTGAAATGATTTTTCTTTATCATCGAAGAACTTTTGTCTGCTACAACGCTGTTGGAACAAGTCCATGGTGGTGGATATTCTGGCGTTTTCATTTTCACTCCCAGACACTCTGTCACTGGCAGTTTCATATCATCCTGTAGTTTCACTCGAACACATTCTGCAGTAACTACATAGAATCTGTCGGGTGTCAAGACGGATGCGACCATCAAATAAGAAGTTGCTTTCGTTGAGGGCTTTAAGGTCCCCGGCACTAGTTGCATATATTTGGAAAATATGACTACTCACTTGCCAAGAGCTTCAGACCGGTAAGTCTAACTTCCTTCATGTAGAGCATGGAGAGACTGGTTAAGCTTTAAATGCGCAAAACTGTTTTTCGAATGTATCACTGGACAGATGCAGCATGAATTAAAATGAAGAAAAACTGTTGGACAGAATTGAAGAAGCGCTCGGCAAAAAGGAGTCCGCGCTCGATATTTTCATCAACGCACCTTTCGACGGCATGTGCAACTTGGTCGGATAACACGGCAGCGTAGACAAATCACTAGCAATTCATGGGAACACGTCACTGATTGCGAAAGCTAACTGTGGAGTTATAGTGAACAGGGTTTGCACGCAAGGAAGTCGTTCTGACTCCATTGCTACGGTGCATGTAGCTCGACTCACTGCATATGCAGATGTGATCGTTGATTGCTGCACTAGAAATGTGCTTTCAGTCAATCCTCTTAAGAGTAAGGTTGTTCTTTCCATGAGAAGATAGAATCTGACTGGTCTGACTGCTACTGAAAGGCATAACCATCCGTTTTCGAAACAAGATAAGTATTTGAGTGTAATCCTGTATAACTAACTTGTTGGTATCTCTTTGAACACAGACACTGGTTAACTTCATTGCTCGTTAGGGAATCTTTCGTCTTTCATTCGAGCACGGAATACCGAATCCTGAAGGCAATAAACAACTATCGTATTTTTCATTTTACACAAACTCGCATGGGGATTGATCGGAAAACTACTGATTGTCGTCTAAATCCAGTAAATCCTTACTCGTGCAGGCTAAAATGGCAAGGGGATGCTCGGCATGTAGCATAATACTGGCAAATGCCGTCATGGGGCTCGCAATCCTACACTAAAGGATGTGACGAATCAACTAATGCCTCGGATAAAAATGGATTTATTCTCGACAAACCTTTAAACTTCAATGACCTTCTCATCTTTACGTAGAATCAGTGAAGGTCCTTGACTGTTTTCACGCAAATTCCGCCATCTACAATAGGAATTGCGATGGGATGCGTGAGTAAGGAGGATGAAAAACTGTGCGGACTTGCCATAGGCTAGCTGTCTTGAATTTCCGACATACGTGCGAGTATCTTTCAACAATTCTCATTAAAGATTCGCTAATATAAGCCTAATATGCATCCATGACGTCCAACGAAGACAAGGACCACTCCACCAAAGAGAGTTCTTTGAGCTCCTCGGACAAGAGTCCGAATGTCCGAAAATCGCATACTAACGACTTTAATTCCCAGATAGGAAAGAAGGACATCTCTGGTAGGACAGTTGACAAGCATGGCCTACACAATACGGTATCTAGCAACAGACTTAGGCTAACTGCATTTGAGGCTGGTCGAAATATCACTGTAGGAAGCAGAAAGACACGTCATCTCAACAAACACAAGTGAACATGGCTGTCTCCGGATTATGAAATCCCAGATTATCACATTGCTATAGACGTAAGACATGCGTCCAGTATTCTGGATGTCCGAAGCTTCCGGGTAGAAGAACTACTGTGAGAAGATGCAAGGTAGAAAAGATGCAATCGGATGAGACCGCCAGAATCTTCGACAAACGCGTGTCCAAAAATCTGTCATGATACCGCCAGTATCAATTTCCGAACACTAGCAGAACCGCTTACAATTTACCATCAGAGATACCGCAAATAATGTGTTGGGTTTAACCCAACCAGCACAAATTACAATGAAGAATGCTGCAACTAAACAAAAAGCGTATAAGGCGACGATGCGGCGAAAGACGCGAGCCGTTAGTGAGCTCTACAAAAAAAAGGGAAAGGAAGAAGATCGGCCTCTCCAGAAGAAGAAAAAAGAGCATGAGTTTGTAGTCCAAGAGTAACGTACGGAAATTTTACCAACAAGTAAAAGTGCCTGTCAAGGCAACAAGACCCGTACAGAAACCTGTACAGATGAAGAAGGAAGCCTTGTAAAAGAGTCGCGGTCGGTGCTGAGAATATGGATAAACTTTTTCTCTAGACCCGCTCCGCCGTCAGGCAGAATAGGTCATTCAACATAGACGAGAATGAAGTATATAGGTATACCTAAGCTTGAATCCAACAAAGTTGATAGATCCGATGGCTTTCCGGACAAGGTATTTAAATTGACTTTGTGGAGAGGATACGCCAACGCATTTCTCAGATCTGGTCATAATAAATGGAATCTGTGCATCCCTGGTCTGATCTACAAAAAGACCCCTTAAACTGCGTCAATTATAGAGGTGTAAGCCTCTTTAGCATCGCATACAAAATCTTATCAGCTACAGTGTATGAGGAGCTGAAACTCTTCGCCAACTACCTGATTTGCCCCTATAAGTGTCGTTTCAGACCAGATAAGTCACAATCGACTAAATCTTCATACCTCGGTAGATCCTGAAAGAACTCAAGAAGCCCAAATCGATACCCACCATCTTTTCATCGATGTTAAGGCCGCATATGAGAGCATTTATAGAGACGAGCTATTCGTCCGTCTGTGCAGACTGACGATTGAGACGGCTCGCTGCTCCGTGAAAGTCAGTAACGACTTAACCGAGACATTTGATATCAAACAAATTTTAGAAAAAGTAATACTCCGTCATGTGACCTCGTTAACATCATACTGGAAAGAATTATGCGGAGCTCACAAGCAAACACTGGGGGAACAGCATCTTTCAAAAGTCTGCGCTACAACTAGCTAGCTTACTAGTCATAAATGGGAGAACACAGCGGGCTGTGAACGGCATGTTCGCTAGTATTGAAACGGAAGCTGCCAAAATGGGGACACATAACATCGACAAATTCGATAGAACGCTACAGTTAAAAGTTATAATTTCGATGTAGTAAAGTCCCTTACTGAAAGATTTTGGAGGAGAAACAGTGCGAGAAACAAATCAGAAAACTGCGCATAAGAAGCCTGAGATGGCCAGGACATGTAAAGCGAATGGACACCAATGCTTCCGCCCACAGGGTATTCGAACTTAACCCAGAGGCACAACGCATTACAGTAAAACCTCAACTTAGAGGCGCGCACAAGCAGAAGGGGGCCTCAACTGACTTGCAGTGTGCAACTGGAGCCAGTTAGCTAAGGATCGGGCTAACTGGAGAGGCTTGTTAGTCGATGCTCAGGTTCATCTCGAACTGTAACGCTACTTAAATACAATAAGTAAATCAGATTCCACGAGTATTGTACTACACATTCCTCTAGACGTAGGATGCACATAACGCGCCTAATAAAAAGTATTTGAGAAGTATTCGGAATCGTATTTATTTTCCTAAAAATGGAATATCAACCAGGTTTCTTCGAATGCAGGTAACATTAATCCTTTTGCTTACCAAATATTAATCAGGTGATCATTGCGAAGCTCTTTAGCTTCAAGTCATGGCGTAACTCCAGTCATATTAACCTCCCTCGTTTGTTAGTCCAGTCATGAATGAGAGCTGCAGTCAACAGTGATCCATACTGTTCTTCACCGACAATGCAACGTATGTTTGACCTTTTTATAAACAATTAGATCATGAGGGTACATTACTTTATGGAAATTAGTTTTTAACTGTTTCGCCATGGCACTTTACTACCTATAACTACCACTAATACCTGGGTTACTATACCATTTTCTCCATGCCCAGTTAATTTTCTCAAAGAAAGCGAAAACTAGATTACAACATACACATATTGTCTCCTCGTATATATTGTAGGTATATACGAATAGGTACTCCTACCAGGCTGTCGACCAAAGGAAGCATCTAGGCGCATTGATATTTGTACGGAAGTGTTTGCCCTATTCAAATTTCACGCCCCATCTGCAAAGAAGAGACCAGACGATTGACTATGTTATCTTTACCTGACCTAAGGTGACACAACAAAATGAAACTTGACAAGGGTCCTTGCTGAGCAGCTTCATTGTCTCGGCACACTATCGGCCAAAACATCTTGTTTGCAATTACAGTGCGAGCATAATGTAAGTACGAGTATTCGTACCCTAGCATCGTGTTTGCCTTTGCCCAAGTCAAATGCTAGTCCTTTGTCAATGATGGAACTAAGTACTTCAACTTAAAGTGCACTCTCAAGTACAAGACACAAGGCTACGCATAAATACGAGTAAGTGACTATACTTGGTCTTCGAAGGCAACCTTTAATTGAGACATAATATTGTGACATTGAATTAGAATCAATGAATTTGATTGGAGAGAAAATTTACAAAGAAAATGAAATTCTTTTGGCTTTGCAGTAAGTGTCTTGTTAGTGGTTTTCAACCCTCAATCACTGCCTGCACCGGAAACAAGGGTTCACTTTGCATTATCCGTATGTTGCCAGAATTCAAAAATGACAAAATATCATGGCGAAAGTCTCAATTCACAACCCTATGCGCCTCGTTCTATTGCCAAATTGTTATCCAACCATAGGCGACCGTACGTATTGCTTTTTAATGTTTCATAGATTACATTGTCCTTGGACGACAACGACAACGACACAGACGAACGGGCTGGTACGTGAGATGGAGAACTCACCGACTTACGTACATAGCCTTGGGATAGATTTTAAAATTTGTCCCTAACAGCAGCAGTATAGTAGCACACTAATACATCATAATGTGAGGTTGTCAGCAAATAAAAACCCTTTTCTTAATCATATGGTGACAAGTAGCAAATGGATTTTCTGGGAGTCATACAGATGTGACCATTGCCTGGACAGGATGTGCTTAGCACTTGCTTAACTCAACTGGTCAACTGGCTTTACCTCCATTCCTTCTTTATGTTATATAAAAAAAAAAACGTCGTTTTTTTTGTTTTGTTTTGAAAAGGGTACTGCTGCAGGCTTTGTGGAAGCACCAGTGTAGTGCTCGGATCGTCTCGTTGCGTAAGGACCTTTTCTGTGGGTTATTTTCTATTAAATTTAGAATGAACTCAGGATGAGAAGTCACACTTGAGGATGAGTTCGAGGAGGATGAAAACCTTCGTATAAATCTGATTAAATTTTGGATTTAGCTTTTAATCACACTCTAGCCGGTGCGGAAGGGTGATAAGCTAAAAATACTTTTCGTCATGTGTGAGTGTGTCGAGTACTTTGATATTTAGTTTTATAGTGGTACTTTTATAGTCTTAGGAAGACGAAAGCAAACAATTATTTCTGAAAGAAGTGTAATTTAAAGACTACCAGACATGGAGTCCTTTAGTTAGAAAAGAGGTCGGGAACTGTGATATTAACTTCTTAAAACGTTTTTAAGATTTACTTAACTTTAATTTTTATAAGATCTTGGTAGTCACGGGTCTTCTCCAAGATCTGCCGCCAAGTGAAAATTTAGTATACAGGTAAAACGATCGCTTTAAGATGTTCACATGATACGGCACCTGAATTTGGCGCAGTTCAAGGATTCCCTTTCATCAGAAACAGACGTACGATGCTCGGATTCAATTCAGCGGACATGCTGACTAGGTTGTACATATAAGCCCATGTGCATGCTCCTTTAAGGGACTTAAAGGCTAAATCATCGAGGCCAGAGTATTTGTAAAATTTAAGTTTAATAGTCTACAGAAGTGGTTGTTCCAAACTTTTAGAACGGACTGTTTGTCAACTGTGATGTTTCCTTGGTCGTCTTTGCAGACTTCGGTTCGGATTTCGTTGTACGATATCCTTTTTACCTTCTGTGCAATTTCCGAACCCCATTCCCACAATATCAACTCTCAATATCTTCGAACTCTGTCTTTTTTCTTTTGTATGCGTCGACAGCAGCTCTCAACTCGGCTCTCATCCTCGTGTGCTGTGTTGCATTATACGCCTGCATTCACGTCACATTGCACGTCGTTGAACCTTGTGACCATTAGAGGTGACGTAACTGATGGTCTGATAGCAGCCAGTGGTCTTCCCCACTTGATGTTTTCGAAGCATTATTATCAGTGAAATGGACGTGCGCAATCAGCGTAAATCCGTTTACGGATCTAATTTCGTGGAGGCTGTGCATGCCCATAGCTCTACCAAATGCGCGCTCCATTCCTATTTTGGAATGAAAGTCACCAAGTAAAATTTTTACATCGTACTTGGGACACTGTCTGCTCGCTGAAGACTTATTTCCCAGCTTCGTATATTTTCTCCAATGGGCCATGCACCCAATTTATAGCTGATGTTAATAAATTTAGATTAGATCCCCCTAATTCACATGTACGCGGATACACGGACTGCAAATGTATTTATTGGGTATATAACTTCACTCGTGCGGTTTTTTTTCAAAATCTGAACGTTTATTTAAGAAAAACATGTACAATAGTATTATTCAAAGTATTGCCCATCTGAAGCTATGACTTTTTCCCATCTTTCTGGCAATTTGTGGATCCCATCCCAAAAGAACTGCGCCGGCTTGTCAGCCAAGAATGAATCAAGCCAATTTTTGATATTCAGCTCTGATGTGAACCGTATTTCAGTGAGGGCATTCTGCATCGACCGGAACAAATGGTAGTCAGAAGGGGCAAGGTCTAGGCTATAAGGCGGGTGGGGTAAGACTTCCCATCCACTGTAATAGTTCAAATAGTTCTTAACCGGAATAGCAACGTGGGGCCGAGCGTTGTCATGATGGAAAATTATTGCCTCGTGTCTGGTCGCATATTCCGGGCGTTTTTCGGCCACTGCTCTCTTCAAACGGATTAATTGTGTTCGGTAGCATTGTCCATTGATGGTTTCACCCGGTTTTAGCAGCTCATAATACAGTACACCCATCTGATCCCACCAAATACAGAGCATTACCTTCGCGCCATGGATATTCGGCTTTGCCGTTGATTTGGCTGGTTGGCCGGGTTTCACATATGATTTTTTGCGCTTGGGGTTGTCGTAATGGATGCATTTTCCATCACCAGTAACAATCCGATTCAAAAATGACTTCCTTTTGTGGCGTTCCAGTAGCATTTCGGACATGCAAAACCGCCTTTCGACGTCTCTCGGCTTGAGTTCATGTGGAACCCAATTTCCTTGCTTTTGAATATATTCAGCTGCTTTTAAACGTATTGAAATGGCTGCTTGAGTGACACCCAAAGATTCTGCGAGCTCTTCTTGTGTTTGGCAACAATCTTCATAGAGTAATGCTTCCAGTTCTTCATCTTCAAACTTTTTTGGCTGCCCAGGACATTCATCGTCTTCCAAGCCAAAATCACCACTTTTATATCGTGCAAACCACTTTTGGCACGTTCGCTCAGCTAGCGCATGTTCACCATAAACTTTCACCAAAATACGATGACTTTCGGCAGCAGTTTTCTTCATATTAAAGTAATGAAGAAGAACTCCCCGCAAAAACACTTCTTCAGGCACAAAGTTCGACATATTTGAGTGAAAAAAATTATTGTTGTTTACGCTTCAAATGAATGACATATACTGGAATGACGTACAATGACAGTAGCTTTCCAACACATGTTCCGATGGAATAATAACAATGGAATAATACAAGTTACGCCATCTCTTAGCAAACCGCACGAATTAATTATTTTATTATATTAAATTTTAACATATGATATTGTTTGAATTTCAAAAAAAAAAAATTAATTTTGGTTGAGTATGGGTGTTAATGATTAATTTATTGCTGGAACAATTTTGGAGCTTCTGACTTTTGGAGTATTTTTCTATTTTGACCAACAGGTCTACATTTTCTGGAAGTAATGAAACCCTTTTGAACGTTACGATACTTCCAGCTATAGAAAAATAACGCTCTGAGCTGATAGATGTTGCTGGTATGCATAAATACCTCTTTGCTAAGTTTGCAATGGCAGGATATTTATTTTCTCTGAATTTCCACCATTCGTATGGGTTTAAGTCAAACTTTAGCTGAGGTTCCCCAAAATAGGCCTCTAGCTGGCTTGCAATATCATTTCGATTATTAGCTGTTATTTTATACAGAAATTCTAAAGCAGTTCTTTTTTCTAATGAAGATTCTGTAATAACAGGGCTACTATTACACGTCGTAGTACCTGAAGACCTTGCTCAACATCTGACAGACATATTCATTTTTTCAGTTACCGACAATCAAATAAGATGAGTAGTTGACTGGAAATCAACATCAAGCCAACTTCCACTAAGAATTTAGTCTCCCCATTAAATGTTGGATGCCACCCATGGAGCGAAGTAACCACTGAGCCCAAACATCCTTCTGTCTCTCTCTATCCCATTTTCCAAAAAACTTCACACATGCTGAGGCATTATAAGTGTACTATGAGCATACTTGAGTGTTAAGTTCTTTAAAAAAAAAAAAAAAACCATACGTCGACCTTGTTTATTTTATCATATCGCTGAACATTATATGTAGTCTTCTTACCTGCAAAATTCGACGCCAGTGAAACAATTTTGTTGTCTTTCCAAACAGTTGTTGAAATCCGAATCCCATTGTGATCGCCAACCAACTCAACTGAAGTACCCCTGGCCTGTTTTTTGGAAGAAGATTCGTCAGGAAGCTTACATTCGGAACTCTATTTCTTCTCACTGTTCCAAGACCATTAATGCCTCTCGTAGTCAAAAATTCGATAAGTGGCAAGGAGGTATAATAGTTGTCGAAGTAAAGCCTGTAGTTGCAATTGTTTGGTATTTGCCTCGCTAAACGCACAACTACATTTGAGGCAGCACCCAATTGTGGCTCGCCTTCGCATATAATATTTTCTTGACCACTATAAATCTCGAACCTGTAGCCAAAACCACTAACTCCGCATAAAATAAATAGTTTGAAGCCCCATTTGTGAGGTTTAGCCTCACAATGTTTTGGAATACTTTAAGCCTTGGTTGAGCACATCTGCTTATCTACAGCCAAGTACTTTTCCAGGGCCATTTTTGAAAAGCGTCCATTGAGTGGCCTTTCCTTATAAAGCCTATCACTTCCGGCCTGGGTGTAAGGCAACATTTTGGAATTGTCATTGAAATGCAATTTTTGTAGTAAACGCTCAAATTTTTTGAGTGGCATAGTGTCCTTAATCATCGATATACCCATTTTATCGGACCAGTAACTTCTATCATTCAAAATCCGTATAATAGATGTGTACAAAACTGGCTCAACAAATTGACGAATATCGATACTTTTAGCTTTTATCGGCTTGCTTGAGTCTTTTTATACGCTATACATGTTGGTTTGATCGCGTATACTATATGGAGTGAATAGTGACCTCCTTGACCGCCAGAATGCGCTGCTACTGCAAAAAAGGTTATGATGCCTTGAAGTCCGTTCATATTTAGGCAGACATGCTAAATTTCAGTGCGATACTGTCTTTAGTTTTGTTTTGACAGCTGATTGACGTGTTTGGCATCATGTTGAGTATGGACAAAAACGATTTTCGTTCTCTCATAAAACATTATTTTTTGAGAGGCACAACGGCGAAGAAAAGATTGTGTTCCACCAATAATATCAATATCGTCGGCGTGTAAGCAAGCAATTGATCAGACTTTTGAAAGATCATACCTCGTGTGTTGGCTTATGAGTTTTGCACAATTCTTTCAAGGATGATGTTGAAGAAGTCGCACGACAGCGCATCGCCTTGATTAAATCCTTTTTTGACATCAAAGATCTCGGTTAGGTCGTTACCGACCTTGATGCAGCAGCGAGCTTTCTCCATTGTCATCCTGCACAAGCGGACGAGTTTGACAGGGATGCCAAAACTAGACATGGCTCTATATACCTCGGCTCCATAAATGCTGTCATATGCGGCTTTAAAATCGATAAAAAGGTGATGAGTATTCTACCTCCATACTAAAATAAATTTTTCCCACCCTAGAACGTAGAGTATGCCAGTGTCAGCAAACCCATTGCTTACCCTTCGACCATAAAAATTAAACTTGAAATCTCTTGTAAGCGTCAAACTTACTGGACACTTATAAGGTGTACGATGTTCTAGTATCACCGTCTATATGAGGGTAGTCCCAGAAGTATCCGACTTAACAAAGAAAACATTAAACATTTAGGAAAAAATATCTTTATATCTCTACGTAGTCTTCTTTTAGCTCAATACACTTTTCCCAGCGATGTTCATTAGCTTCGATGCTCTGTTTATAGTGAGAATCGCCAAGCTTCTTAAAATAGCCATCAACTGTAGACTCTGCCTCTGTACTGTTAGTAGATCTTTTACCACTGAGCCATTTTTTTCAAATTCGGAAACAGAAAATAATCCGAGGAGGCTAAATCTGGCGGATAGGGTAGGTACATGAGGAGGTAATTCGAACTTTAACTTATTGATTTTGGCCAACGTGATGACGGATGAGTGAACTGGTGCATTGTCTTGATGATGCAAAACATTTTTCTTCGCCAAATGCGGCCGTTTTTTCTTGATTTCATCTTTCAAACATTCCAATTATCTTTCTGAAGATAATCAATGGAAATTATCCCACGCGCATCCCAAAAAAAAATTAAGCCATGACTTTGCCTGCAGATGGAACTGCCTTCGCCTTCTTTGAAGCCGATTCTTCCCTTTGACTCGATTGTAATGACTGTTCCTTCGTCTCAGGTGTGAAGTGATGGACCCATGTTTCATCCATGGTCATAAATCTAGGCAAAAACTCGGCTTTATTGCTGTGAAGCCTCGAAAAACACTCGATTGAAACATCCTCACGACGTTGATCGCGCACCCCCCTTGATTGAATCGCCTTGTCGAGGTGTCCTACTGGCTATTCACAACAGCTTGGACTCCTCTCTCGTTGCAACATCATCCTCTCCTAAGCTCGACTTTGTGTCGGTTAAAATAACCCTCACTCGCAGATGCCTGTACGTTATGTGTTGTTACATTCTTCCGGCGCAACCTATTGAATCCTACCAACTTGCTATTGCAGCAATTGACAATTTGATCGACTTATCAGAATCGCTTGATGATATCATTATCTTCGGCGATTTTAATCTGCCTCAGCTGAAGTGGACTCCATCTGAAGACCTATCTTTTTTCATCGCTTCCAATCCCATTTCTACTAAGGAATGCCTATTCTTAGATCGGCTAACAGACTCTAGTCTATGCCAAGTCAGTGGCGTTTCCAACTATATGGAAAGGCAATTAGACCTTATCTTCACAACTGATCCCATCAACTCCTCAGTATCGTGTTGTCCCCTATCTCTTTCAACTATTGATAACTTTCATCCTCCACTTCTTCTCTCATTTTTCCACAACTCTCCCCTTCAGTCGCCTCCCCCTGCAGTTCTATTTTCTTACAATTTTCACAAAGCTAATTTCCGTAAAATTAATACCTATCTAAGCAGTGCTTCTTTTGAGTTTACCAATCTATCTCTGGTTGATGCCCTCTCCATTTTTTACAGAGAAATATTCAAATCCATCTCCCTTTATGTGCCTTACACCCGCCATAAAACTTCTTCTACATCCCCTCCTTGGTATAATCGTAGACTTCGCTCTCTAAGAAATAAAAGAAACAAGTTATGGGCGGTATTCCTTCGCACCCACTCTTCTTCCGACTATTCAAATTATCTAGGTACATATCTTCATTTCATTGAACTCTATAACTCTCTCTATCAGCGCTACCTGAATAGTGCGCAAACCAATCTCATAAATGACCCCAAGTCCTTTTTTCAATTTGTCGATTGCAAAAGTAAGACCGATGGTTATCCTTCCTCCCTCGCTTTCGAAACCACAACTTCATGTGATCCTCCTACCATCGCCAACTTTTTTGCTACATTTTTCAAGCAATCATTTGCCAACAACTCCTTCGTACCAGATCCCTCTTACTTCAATGATCTACCAAATTTCTCTATTGGTCCCTTTCTCACTCAAAATTTCGATCCTGCAGTTATTGAAGAAAAGTTACAAAATCTTAAGGATGAATTTATACCTGGCCCAGACGGACTCCCCGCCATGTTTCTTAAGAAATGCTCTTCCAACCTGTCTCTACCCCTTTCCTACCTTTTTCGTCTATCGTTCACACAGGGTGAATTTCCCCAGATTTGGAAGACCTCTTTTATAATCCCAATACACAAAAAGGGATCTAAGCATGAAGTTACCAATTATCGTCCCATTGCTAAACTCTCTCATATACCCAAACTCTTTGAAAGCATTTTATACGAAGCGTTAAGCTTCAAATGCAAGCCTTTTATTTCACCCCGACAACATGGTTTTCTAAAAGGTAGATCAACTACCACAAATCTAGTTGAATTCGTGTCTTTTGCACTCTCAGCCTTAGAAAATGGCAAAGAAATCGATGTTATCGCAACAGACTTCACTAAAGCATTTGATAAGATATCTCATAAATTGATCCTTTTCAAATTGTCTGCTCTCGGCTTTGAGCCGCTCTTTTTAAAATGGATTTCTTCTTACCTGGTAAACCGATATTATAGTGTTCGGTTTAGATCCGCCCTTTCTGTTCCATTCCTGGCCTCATCTGGAGTTCCACAAGGCAGTCATCTTGGCCCTCTTCTCTTCATTCTTACTATCAACGATGTTGAGAGTGTCATTAAGCACTCCTCCCTCTCCCTTTACGCTGACGACACAAAATTTTTTAAATCTATTTCCTCTCCCCAGGACTCTGCCCTTCTTCAAGAAGACCTTGATCGGTTTTCAATCTGGTGCCTCAAACACTGCCTAGAACTTAATATAGCCAAATGTCAATTTATAACTTTCTCACATAAATACAACCCGTCTCCCCCCCGACTTTATTTTCTCCATGGTCAACCAATTCCCCTGGTTCAGTCTTTTCAAGACCTTGGCATATTATTCGACTGTGAGCTTAATTTCCGTTCACATATCGATAAGATGATCCTCAAAGCCAACTCATCACTTGGCTTTATTAAACGGTGGTCCAAGGAATTTTCCAACCCGTATGTAACCAGATCTCTCTATATTACCTTTGTTCGCCCCCTGCTTGAGTATGCCAGTCAAGCTTGGTCCCCCTTTCACCGGGTTCATGTTTCCCGAATCGAGGGTATTCAACGTCGATTCCTCCGATTTGCCCTCCGTGGCCTGCCATGGAACGACCCTTTAATCTTACCTCCCTATCAAGACCGCCTCAAACTTCTAAATATGAATTCGTTAGAAGAACGTAGGAATATTGCTGACGTTCTTTTCATTCATCGTCTTCTCTCAGGTTCCATCGACTGTGCATCCATTTTGAACTCCATTTCCTTCAATACCAACCCCCGCAATCTACGTTGTCCTCGTCTCTTCTATCTACCGGTCCACCGCACCTCTTATGGCTCCAACGAACCTATCTCCCGAATGCTCCGAAAGGTCAACTCGAACCTCTCCCTTTTTCATTTCCACCTGAGCACTCCTCGTCTCAAACAAGATCTCCTCCATCACTTCCTTGGTCACTAGCTCTTAAGTCTTTCTGTTAGTTTTTAAGTTAGATTAAGCTTGTATTAAGCCAATAAATGGGGGCCTCAGCCCCCACCAAAATTAAAAATTGTTTTTGTTCCATTGTGAGTAATTGCAGCACCCATCTTGCGCACAGCTTTCTCACGTCCAATTTTTCAATCAACATGCGATGTACAGAGCTTTTTGAAATGCCTACCATGCTAGTTCACGCACTTTCAATCGAAGGTCATCCAATACCATTTTTGGATTTTTTTTAACATTGCTGGTGAACTCACCTCATTTGGTCTACCACTGCGATGTTCGTCATGGCAACTCGTACGGCCTCGCTTCAACCCAATATTTTATTGTTGTAAATAAAGGAGCAGACTTCCCCAGAGTAGAATCCAGTTCTGTTTGGATGTTGGTTGGATTGAGGTCTTTCTAATTTTTTTCATATTTAAAAATTCATTGACAGCGTTCACTATTGATGGCTGCCGAACAAATACTAAACAACATAGCGTCATCAAATTGTCACTCTTTTTCATTCGGAGAAATTGTGACCGACGATTGACGTACTAGAAATGGGTTAACTGTCAATCTTTTTACGATGAGGAGAAGCTGTCTGGCCTGACTCGTCTAGTACTTAAAGGTATCACCATTTTTTTTTTCGGATGTCATCTTGAATACTAAAAACAATCGAATTTCTCGCACTGTAAATGAGCTCTCGGGAAGGCATGCGGTTTGTCTTCGAGTAGGGTCCTATGAATCTACACGACCATAATAAAACCGGATATATCCTGATCTTAGTGAAACAGGCTCTCAAGTAAATATGTCACTACTATATCAACCAAACTGCAATGAGCGGTCTTTCTCAGCTGCATTGGGCTTTTCTTAGCACACCAGGCTCCGCTCTAGACGCACTGATGAATTTCACTCTACTTGATAACAATTTCATCGGCTGCGATTATTGTCATTGCTGCTATCTTATATTTAAAAGTGAATGATCTTTGGTACAACACGCACTGAATTTTTGACGACCTTACCTCCCTTCTAACCTTCGACTCTTTTCTAATATACAAGCCACCTGATTTAATGACATCAGAACTTCAGACGCAGCGAAAGGACGAAATTGACTTTCTCTACGGGTAGAAAACGGCCGGTATCTGAACTAGAAAAGGAGTGTATAGTACTCGGGTTTACATGAATGGTTCTAAAACCGAATAAGGATGCGGGCACTGTTGCCTTTTTGGAGGATAACTTGCGTCTGTCTTTAAAGCAGGGCTTTACGCAATCCTCATGGCAATGAACTGTATTGTAAAAAAATATGGTGGGCTAAGTATATTGGTTTGCAATGACAGCAAATCTGAGCTGATGAACTTGCTGAACACTCCCACGACTTTTAAGATTTTTAAAGAAAACTCCAAACCCAGTCAAAAGGCTGAATTCACAGAGTCTTGTTTGGGTTTCAGGTCATAATGTGATCTTGGGCGATGAAATTGCCAACGAACTTGTTGTGCAGGGTACGGAAAACATTTTTTCATGACCCGAACCAGTTGGATTTCTTCTGATTGCACAACTCCATAAGATGCTGGTACACCAAACGAATGCTTCCTGACATTCCTATGAGGGAACCGATTTTCATTCTGTCTCTCAGTAGGAAAGACTGTAGAGTTCTCACTGGCACCGTAACGGAGGACAACGCTTTTGCTTACCACATGGGCGCTAGGCATAAGTAAAGCATGTGAAACGGTACTGATGTGGTATGTGCTAGTATCTACTGGCACCAATTAGAACCAGTTTCTTGCAAGAGAACAAAAAAATTATTTCGCCAGATATCATCTTTCTGGAAAATTTTTTCTGTCCCGTTCTCCGCTAGTCACGTCTACAGTAATCGCCTTCACTCGGATATGATCTTTCAAGACAGAGATAGATTCGATTTCAAATTACAATTGACATCATATTTCTAACCTTTTTTATGGTTTTGTATTCAAAGCACTTCCAATTATCCAAGCTGGCCTACTCACCAAGACGGTCGCGAAAAATTAATCAAATATGTCAATGTGAACATTTCACCACTACCAACTCAACATATTCATCAAAAATAATTTTCGACTGTAATTAACTTCTTTAAACAACAGCTCTCTTAAAAGAAAATTAATTAAAAAAATTAAAAACCTGTTAATTAATAAAACACCGATTTTACATGCTTGCCATATTTTTCAAAAAATTTAAATACTAACCAGCCCACCGGGCTCCTACATAAATTAAACCTCACAACCAATTATTCTGAATAAACACTCGTACTCAACGTTGGAGGACATGTTCGCAAAACATCCAAATCCAAATTACCAGCAACTCATTCGGATGATATCACCGTACTTCCGGTGTTGGCTTTTCCACATTTCAGATATAAAAAAAACTCTAAAAACAAAAACTCCAAACACTGACAAAAGAAAATCGCCCACCACAAGTCCACGTAAAGTCCTGGTGAAACCGTGAAATGGTGAACTGTTTAAACGACAAGCCGACGGTAGATACGAGTACAATGATAATTTTTATTTATTTTTTTTTATTTAACGAACGAAGCAGAAATTGTCGGCAAATTCCCTCCGGAAATACTCGTACATCGGTTGTTTCTTTTGACAACCCATCTATTCGAAAACTTCACGAGACGTGGAATTAAATTCAAGTCCCGCTTACCTTCATACATGTACTCGTATGTAGAATGTCTTTGAAAAGTTTGGGCCCAAAAAAAACATTGTCGAAAAATTGAGAACGACAAACGACATGCGAAAAATGGCCGTTGAGAACAATGGATGTTTGTATGGGTATTTTAAAATTTTCGACTCATCTACGATACTGGCAAAGAAAAAAAAAAAAAAAAACCACCAGCGGAACTGAAAATATCTGATAAAAGGAAGTCGCACGAAGGGCGATATGATGAAACAATTTCATTTCTCTTTCTCAGAGAGGGGGGCGACACACTGACAGCACGTTATCTAATAAAACATGTGTGTAACTCTGGATGTCCTTTTTCCCTGCGACAATGACAACAGGCTTTCTTTTGTACTTTTCTACAACACATTCTCGTATGAGCAGGATTGTCAAAGCTAGTTTGTCAAGAGATGGTACATGACGACATTGTTCCACTTCTGGGTCGAATACCAAAGTCTGAGTGCAGACAAAGGGACTTTTTATCCCTTTCTTCTACCATGGATTCAACAATGACACATCATGTTGTCTGGTTTCTCCCACTCATATATCCCCATAACTATGTTACATCCATACGTCAACAACTATTCAACACTTAAAGCCCTTAAGATGCGATCAAACCACTTGGAAATTTAACACCAAACACCTTTGGGGGGTGTTACGGCACGTTCCCCAAATCGAAGCAGTTCCAGACTTGTAGACGTTCTAGTACGAATACGATGTGAATAGTTCTCACGTTCGAATAATTAAACTAAATCACTGAATATTTAAACACATTATAACGGCTCAAAACGTCAATTAAAACGAAGATTACAATCAACAAGTTAATACGCAACGAGTTCATAGCGTTCCATCTACTGTTGAAAGGTGTACGAATATTCGCAGTTCTGCCTGCCAATCGTTAACCCTTGATAGGAAATTGACAAAGTACTCGTAGTTTCCTCAAGGAGGACAGATTGCGTACAACGTACGAGTATGTTGGTTTCTAGGGGGAGGTGGAGATGGAATCACTATGTATAAATTCCAACATATGCGATTAATGACGTATCGAATCGAGAGGTGGTAATTAAACGTGCGTTTAGTCCTTAGAGGCTTCTTGCTCCTTGAATGCATAAATACGCGATGAATTGCAGTCGAACATGAAATCATTTAAGTCGGTACTAAAGCACTTTAATGCGTTCTGTATCTTATCTGGTGAATAGGTTTAAGTGGTTTGGTGTTTTCCATTTAAGACAAAGCTACGAGTACTTGAATGCCTTACCAGGAGCTAACATATAATTGATGGACATCCATTATCGTGGTAATTACCTTTAGCACGCCCTCGTTTATTGAGGGACATTAATTCCATTTTATTTTACCTAATTCCTTGGACTTTTTTTCTGTGGAACATTCCTTTGAAGGGCGACTGCGACTATTGTTTTGCAATGTCCTTAATATCCTTATTTAATTATCGTTATTGCATTACATTGACAAGCGTTATGTTACTCTGGAATAAGTGATTGTTAGAGAAAAGCAAAGAAGTGGATTTGAGAAACAAGAGAATACAGGATTACCTATGTACTCGTATTGGAGTTTGGTTCTTTGGATCATTGTAACTCGTGCAACACACTGCACTTGTTCTTAACCTCGTATTCCAATAAATATTTAAGCTATATGTAACGACCTTCAAGACCATACTCTTTAGTAGCGCTCTCGTGCTTAATGGCCAGCATTATATTCTGCAGTTTTCTCAGGCCAAACACATTAGTATCCGAATAACTACAAAACAGTAAACACTTCTGAGATACATAACAAGTTAGAAGCAACTGATGATGCCTCTGTTGTACAAGTAATACAGCAGATGAATAAAGTTACTAAAGATAATCTATTCTGTGTCTTGACCAGACCAAACTGTTCCAACTTACTTAATATGTGTCACTACAGCCACGGAAAGACTTTGGCCTTGACCAACAACTTTCCCCAGTTAAGATGAACATTGACTGATAGCTATCAACTGGATACGTCCAAGACCATCTGAGCATGTGGAATCCGGGAAATGTTGAGTAAGAACTAAATAGGAATTTGATTTTGAGCTTCTTGGAGAAGGGGTGACAGAAGATGCTCTTGATTTGATGATTTCTTCTTCAGCGATTGAATTATATAATGGAGGTCCTTTAATTTGACGGTGATACTCTCAGCCTGACTAGGGCCTTGGACAGAACTACGTGATAGCGGTGATACCCCTGGTGTAGCAAATTTATCCATAGAAGCTTTATCTTCTGTAGAATCAGCCCGTTTTGGAACTTACAATGCCAGTGACGCGATGATCTTTGATTCGGGAGCAGGTTTTTGTAGGTGAGATACAATTTCTAAGTTTTTTTTTGTCATCAAAGTACTAAGGACATAAGTGAAGTGGCCAATCTCATAAGTGATCTTGATTTGAAGGGCATCATTGACAGATTTTGCCATTAAAAATGGGAATCCTTGCTCCCAAACCGGAGAGCCATTTCTTATTTGAACAGAAGTTTATTCATTTTGTTTGCCAACACTGTGTCGAAGAATTGAATCGGGATTGGATGCGGATCGAGCATGTACCAAATTCTTGGCAGAATCAACAAACATAATAAGAAGAGCAGTGCTCATAGTAAGGCAATAGCTGAGTTTCCAAAAGAACAGACCCAGAATCGGCTGTTAACTTGTACCAGGTTGAGTAAACATATAATAGGCCATGTTTGGCTCTTTCAAGTGTTAACCAGGTATCCAGTACTCCTTTGTTAACCACGCTAGTGATCTCTACAGATGCTCTGCCAAATGATTCGTCATTCTTAGTGCGACCCCAGTCGGAAAGTCATAATACCAGGATACTATGCTGAGTAACTTCCACAATTGCCTCACACCAGAAGCCCCACCTTGGGTTAACAGTATTGTCATTGATTTGGATTTTGAATTTGTGCACCCACATTAATCAGGACATAGGGATCGGATTTACCTTTGCCCAAAACTCCAATGTCTTTCTTCATTAAATCCTTTGCTTCTGCCAAATGGATTATCAAAATATGCTCAGGTTCTGGCATTTTGAAAGAAGTAACTGCCACTTCATTGCTCAGTGTGATAGGCAATTTATTAATCACCACCATGATTAGGTTAGACAGGGGTATGATGAATATGCCCTCACACAGACACCAGGCATCAAAACGGGCCCATCGCGATCTCTTTGTCTTCAAATGGCAAAAACCTAAACAATCTGCCTGGTGAAACACCCAATCTCCCTGCAAAAGCCAAGAAGGCCTTTAAGGTTCATGCCCTCTATTTCCTCCAGGTTTTCGAATAAGTACTCGTATTTCCCTAAAATTTTTCTTCGTCTACGCGATATTGCCTTGCATTCACACAGCATGTCCTCAACAGCTTGCAAATCACCGCAGAATCTGCAAATATCCGTATCTGACAATTTGAGACTCTGCGAGACAATGCCTTCTCAGGATTCCTATTACTGTCCTAAGCTTATCCCTGTTTAATTTTATTAACTTCCTTGAACTTTTGCTCTCAAAAAGCAGCCAGAGAGCCTTGGATACACAGTGTCCTTCAAGACTTGACCACCTTAGGTTGGCAGTCTTTCTGATTTTTTCCTCGATAGTGCCGCTCACTATGCAAAGGGGTGGTCTGATGTTGGCAACCTGACTATTGTGGAGTAGCCTTTCTTTTTTTGCAAGCTCGTCCGCTTGTTCATTTCCTTTAATACCAAAGTGTCGCGACACCCAGCATAGTTTTACCGGGTTCTGACTGCATAGTGCCTTGAGCACTGTGCGATAGCCCCTGACTGTATCAGAATTGACATTGAGCTATCGATGTAAATAGCGATATCTCTTTCAGATACCGATCTCATCTCCATTAGCTTATCCGCCCTGAGCCAGAACGTCTGATCGGAAGACGCTGCTTGTGTCCGGTAGTCTTATCGACACTCTTAGTTCTGGTTCTTCTGAGAAGATACCAGAACATGTTCTTACCTCTGTTCTCGAACCACCTGTGACAATTGCAATTTCATTTGACCTGATTATTGCATTTTTTTGCCAGTCCTCCCTCTCCGGATATATTATATCATACGGGATGTCGAAGTCGACCTAGGAGGGAATTTCATTCATTGGAATTGGACTAGCTCCGCTAGTCCGAAACTACTACCGTCTAAGTAACCCAGATTAGTGAGTCTTATCGCACTGCTGCCACCAAATTTTTTGATCTGTAATTCAAGTGGTGTTAGGTAGAAAAATGTATCCAATGCTGTCGTTCGGAGCATTGCGCACCTGTAATGACTATGGAAGCCGTTCTTTGAACCGCCGCTAATTTTCCGTAAATCATTCTCTTGTTTGTTGCTTTCCACCATACTAGTGCGCCGTATATAAGTATGGGTCTTACCACCACCGTATACAACCAGTACACCATAGCAGGTCTTAAGCCCCAAATTTTTCCTACTGCTCTTTTGCAGACAAAAGGAGCATTATATGCTTGATTCCTTCCGCTACGTTAAGATTCCAATTCAGTTTTTTGTCCAGAATCTCACCCAGATATTTCGCGCTGTCCTAGAGGGACTATCCCACTCGTTGAGTTTTGGGAGTTTGAATTGTGGTATCTTGTTCTTTCTGGTAAAAAAAACAGTTCCGTTTTGGAAGAATTAACATTGAGACCAGAGCTTTTTGCTCATGTGCTGATCGTCTTCAGGGCAACCTTCACAGTGTCGCTTAAAATATTTAAGTATATTCCCTGACCACGCCATCTGCGTATGCCGTGACACTTATACCCATTGTACTAAGCTTTTTGAAGATGTCATTGATAACAAGCACCTACGAAAGTGATGATATGACTGCCCTCTGATGGGTTCCCCTGGTTACGGTCATTCAAACCGAGCTTTGCCCAATGGAACAGTTTATTTTTCTGCTTACAAGCATGTTGCAAACCCAGTTTGTAATGCCCTTTTCAGCATTTTTAATGGCGGTGCACTCCACGTTATTGAAGGCTCCTTCAATATCGAGGAAGGCCGCCATCGCAAACTCACCGAAGTGTAGACTCTTCTCTATTTTCCCCACTACCTCATGCAGGGCGGATTCTCTTGACTCAGTCAAAAAGCCATTGTTGCAACTATTCCTAACACAAATATTGCTCCACTATAACTCTTCTCAAGAAATCACACGATCCAGGCATTTGCAACAAATCAAGCACACCAACCAAATTAAAGTAAACATTTCAGTTGCTGAGGAAACATACATATTTGCAAGCCACTGACTAATGGCATCGATCGGATAAGTGGCCTCATGACGACACGAACTCATCCGTGAGTTTGAAAATATTTTGGTACCACCTTTCATGCCACTTAAGTGGAAATTAATCCCTGGAATAACATAAATCCAAGTCCATGATGATTTCATTACAATTCTTGTCGTAGACTATGACGACATCACCTTGAGGTGGATTCGTTCCTAGAATAATTCTGTCAAAGCGGAATCCTTTAAGTTTATGGTTTTGTTAGGCTTTGGCGACATTTGGTTCAATAGTTTCAGTGATTATAGTACGTGTTATGTGATGAGCACTTGGCCGGACTTCGATGACATCTTTCTCCGATGCCGTAGCCGAAGCCTTGCCTATACTCCTCTTCTTCTCGGTACTCTGGTTTGCCACTGCTGTTTCAGTTTCAGCCAGCTCCCAAGTCAATAATGCATCCAATTCTTTCACTTGCTCCGCCAATGGAGTCCAAGCAAGTTCCTCCGGTCCACTCACTTTGGCGTTGGTATGCGGGGTGTTTATGAAATACGGCTTCTTAGATCGCTCTTCTATATGTACATTCCGACAAGCGATTTATCAAAAAATGCTACAAATTATCCTAACTGCAGAGGATGTGCGTGATAAATAGATAAATCGATTTTCATTTTTGTAAACAAGAACACTTTTTGTTAGTCGAAATCAGAATGAATTACCAATGTAGGGGCAGGTAGGTGTGTTTTCCTACCTTTAGCGTCTTAAAGCACTTTCAGTCACTAAATATCCGACGTGGACGACAGAATACAGATCGTCTGATGTTAAAAAATTGACCAAATCGGAAATTTATTTAAAAAATAAAATCTTTTGCAGACTCTAGAAATATGGTTTAATAATATTTGAAATGCCTCCATCATCATGCGAAGCCGTAGCTTCAATATACCCTCATTCATTTTCTGATGAAATTTTACTTTCCTACTCACACCACATTACATCCGCTGATTAGTATGCTTCCAAGGACGTCATTCTCCCCACTATGATAATGATAATTACCATCCCAATCCGCTTCGTCTTTTCTACGTGAGTGTGACTCACCAAAGCTTTCTTTCATCCGTACGTCCGTGTGGATACTATTCTCACCCTCGTGCAATTTCATTCCATCGCAGAATCTGCGTCGAAAACGCTAAGGATATTTGCAAATATCGAATTTATCCCATTATCCTGGAAGGATGTGGATGTAATCTATTTCCTTATAATTTCTTGGTAAACACAACACCAAAATGGCCATTACTATTCTCGCATTGATATTCTGTCGGAAATCGCTTCGTATACAGGGAAAGCCTTTAATACAAGACCGAGAGGAGGATTATTTCGCTTGATTGGAATGTTCCTTCGAAGATTTGGTAAATAACATGTCTTTTTCTGGATCACATTATCCTTAAGGTTGCTTCGTGGTTACAACTTAGGCTATTGCTTTAAAAAAAATATTTTTAAACTTAAATAGCCAGAAAGGTGGGAGCTTCTGTTGTAATACTACGAGCAGTCGAAAAGTACAAGTAGATACATCCATATGACTATTTTGCTTTGCATGTAGCAATGCGAATAGAAAGCCCAAGGACCCGAACTAAATGGGGCGTATTTTTTACGATGTCTTAATGCAATTTATATTGAAGGAAAACAACTTGTACCTAATCCTTTAAAATCAAAAGAAAATTGTTCGCCAGAGACTAATAAAATCAACGACGTGGAACTTTCATGATGGTTCTACGACTGCTGAGACACAGGTTTCCGGGGGTAGAAATCAAAGATTCTGAATGCTTTTGCGAAAGGATTTAGGTGCGGGCAAGGATGCGAATAGAAAGACTATGGATGGGGATGAGAACGATGTCGTTTCTGGGAATGATGTCGATGATGATGATGACTGTGATGGGGTTAGAGGGTATTATGTATTAATCGGTTTGTAGCCGAATAAGAGGGTACAATGGTACGTGCCTAGACTTTGGGGTAAGAATTTGCCTTATTTCTATGAGAACGAGGGATGGTACTTGGATCTGTTTGATTGTAGTAAATTAAAACTGTCGAGGTTGAATATTTCGTTGTATCCATTCAAGAAAACGTAAGAAATGTTCTTTGCCGTTAAGGCTGTCCAAAGCATGGATAAATCGATAGCAAAATTTGCACGGTTTTCATGACATAATGGCCAAATTACAATAAAGTCCAATACTTGATTTAATCAAGTGTCTTCTGTCCATTGTTAGTCGGCACTTTTTCAAATGTTTTCCAATGGTTCTAATGCCAACGCTTAGGCCTATGCCGATGGTGTAGCTGTAGTTTTTCAGTCAACTCGCCCTGGAATTTCGTTGACGCTTTCTGCCGACTGTCATTTGACTCTGATTAGGTCGGGATGCTGTCTGATGCAAAGACAACCGAACTGCAGGTGGAACAGATCATCTATCGGTCGGAATATTGAGCCTTGAAATGAATGTAATCGGTTCTCAATGGATGAATCCAAGACGGATCCAGGATGCCGTGCTGGCGTCTTTGAGGAAATAGATATTTCAAGAGTACACTACACCCTAGGTAAACTTGTGTCTTCCATCTAAACGGATACATACGCAAACCTGATGGCAAGACTGCCCGTATTTTAATTATGCTCGTATGTCTTATGACCACTACTGTAAATGGTACAATTCTTCATTCTGGGGACAGACCAGTAACCTCCTCCTCCGCTATGAGTCAGGAAAAACTATGATCAGGAACAGTGATGGTACTGAACTTACAAACATTATTGGTGATTGAACCATTCAAGCCTGAAAACATTGAATGATAAGATAAGCAGATAAGCAGGCTTATCTTATTTCACACTACATATGTTAGATTGCATTGCTTTCAATACATGGTGCGACAAACTCTTACATACAAAGCTAGCGGAGAAGACATATGCAGACATCGTGTTAATATTGACACCAATTCACGATCCGGAGCCGAATGCGAGCCGGATAATGGATAATTATAGATCTTATCTTCGGAAACCAAAGGATGGCGAAACGGTGGACGAATTTGTAATCGCGTTAAGAAAATTGTCGGCGAAGAGCAAGTTTGAAGCGTGTTTGGAGACGTATCTGCGTAACCAATTTGTGTTTGGGTTACGCGGATAGAGAAAAACTTCAAAATTTACGTCGTCCAGTACCAAAATCGCTTGGAGGATAATGAAATTGTACAGCTTGATGAATTGTCATACTTAGAAGAGATCCATCAAATCGTCCATCCATCCATCCCCGTTTCTCCCAACGTTTCTTTGCAAAGTACTTAGTGAACTGTTGATTAATGATTTTCCTTTTACTTTTGAATTAGGTACCAGATCATTCATGATTGTGGTTGGCTTAGTGGACGCACAGAGGCATTTTGGCCGTTTTCGAGTTGAGAAAAGCCACATTGTACTGGCTATTGTGGCAACAAGCTGGACATGATGATCCAAAACGACTAAAAATATACCTTACACACTCGAATCGAAATATTGTGCGTATGTCATTGATCGTCGCGGAATTGAAAAGATGAGAAGAAAAATAGAAGCGATAGAAGACATGAAACAACCTGAGAAACAGGATGAGGTACGATAACGTCTGGTTTCCAAAAAAAAAGGAAACAAAATTCGTCTAGTGCAGTGGCTGTGAACACTCATTTTTAGACGTAAAATGACAAATGCAGCCCGATTGCCAGTATTGCCACACTATGATCCGAAGTTGCCATTGGTACTCGCTACGGATGAAAGTCCATAGGCAAGGGGAGCTGTCTTGAACCATATTTATCGAGATGGATCGGAACGTCCAATACAAACGCTGTCAGATGCCCAGCAACAGTACAGGGAAATTGATCGTGAAGCTTACGCCAGTATTCTCGAAATTGAAAGATTTCTTCAATACAACAGATCAATTTCGCAAATATTTTCACCAACAAAAGGTCTACCAACGTGAATGCAGCACTACGTTGCAAGAGCTCGAATGACAATGCAAATGCTGATGCTATGCCATTGAAAATTTACCAGTGTCTGCAGTAGAATTGGCTGAATCTTCGCAAAATGCCGAAATAGTTCGAAATTGGATACAAGCATTGAAACTTAGCTGAGAATCCAAAACGGGAGACTGTTTTGGAACCGAACAAACTGCGATTGTACAGCAGCAGGGCTGTTTGATGAAAAATAACGGGTCATCAGATATCAATGATAGTTTTTCCAATTGTTATGTTTCAGCAGCTGTCAAAGTTACCAATGACATCCGGCTGTCAAAATATTCAGTTAAGTTTGCTATTTCCTCATGCACAGTCTTACGCTTGCCGAACGTGCGGAAATTATTAAAAACGTTAAGTCATCATGGCTTCAGCGTGCAGGCAATTCGTCACACCGTGGAATAGTTTAAGCGTGAGTACACTCTTTTGAATCTAAAGCCACCAACCGCCATATCGGTCAGTATTCAGACCCAGAAATGTCGATTCAACGCAAATTAGCTGAATTGAGCATCGCCAGACAGTCAACCCCGCTTATTTTGCGGTTGGATTTGGGCCTACATTCATATAAGATTGTGCTGATGCAAGAGTTGAAGTCGGAGGACCATAGACAACGCCGAGAGTTCGCGCTGGAAATGTTGCCAGAGATCCGGATTTTGGCCAAAAAATCATCTTCTCGGACGAGCCCCATTTTTGGCTCAGCGGCTGTGTCAACAAGCAAAATTTTCTTTCCGCCTGACAATTCGTCTTGGGAATAGTACTGAATGTTATTGGTAGTCCAAATGTGAAAAAGATCTCTCGACATTTCCGAATTATGATTTCTGCCAGGAAACTTGTACACTTCTGGCATAAAGAAGCCATGATGGCGACTGACCTCAGAACAAAATCCACGTTGCGTATTTACAAGTGAGCGATAATATTTTTTAATAATTTCCGCACGTTCGGCAGGAGTAAAACGATGCATGATGAAATGCCAAAACTTGCAGAATATTTTGACAGTTGCCGAAACATAACAATTGGAAAAACTGTCATTGCTATGTGGTCACCCTTTAAGTTGATCTTTAATTTTTATATTGAAGTTACCACAGGACTGGCCACAGCAGGACGTTGACTGCGTAAGAACTAAGTTTTGCCAGCCCTCTTCCCGTTCGCACATAATTTAAATCTTGTTACTTAGGCCAAAAGTTTGCCAAAGTTTTCGCACTTAAGTGATCCAATTATTTTTCTTACGGCCTCTTTTTTGAAACTCGGCTGGAGCTTGAACCTCCGTTTCTTTTTGGACCGGATTATCGGACAGCCTTCAATGATCTCGACAAAAGTGATTTGCTCAGCCTGAAGTTTTTCCACAATCGGCTTCTTAATGTGAAGACTTCCGAAAATGAACATGCTTCGTATTACATTACATTTTGTTACACTCGATGGCATTTGTAATGCTTTCATTTCCGCCGCTGTAATCTCTCCATCATTTGTCCGATCCACAAAAAGAAGACCCTTTTGAATACGCCAAGAAATAAGTCTTCTAAGCATCGCCTTTAAGGTTTTTTCTGTCTTGTTATATCAGCGTCTGAAACCGTTCATGTTGGCCCATATCAGGTCAGGAAAGCCCACCATCGATCAAATATTCACACAACGACTGGTCTTGAAAAAGATCGGGGAATTTCTGATCGATTTCAAAGACGACGAGATCATGCACGGGGACGAGTTATGCGACAAGGCGACCAGACGTCATTTGATTTTTTTAGAAGAAACTCACTGGCCAACAAAAGAGGCACGATATTTCTTAATTCCGCAAAATGACTTTCGGCCTCCAATGACTTGATATAATTCGCCAAGCACAACGATCCAGCAATGAAACCTTTGTGCGTATTGAAGTGGATGCTGGCAAAATGGATGTGATCGTAAACGGGAGAAAACAGACGGACACCAGAAACGACTTAACGACTTGGGCAAAACTTCGCCATTGGCAGTTATAATATCGTGGTTATTACGGAATTCGTATATATTGGATCCACAATTACAAGCAGCAACGACAATCAACGAGAAATCAGACGCAGAATGAGTCTTGCCAATCGATATTGCTTTGGTCTCAGGAGGCTATTGAGTAAGAGAGCCTTCTCTTTGTTAAACCAAGTTGGCTGCCTACAAGATCCTCATCATTCCGGTCCTGCTCTATGTGGCAGAGGCTTGGAACTTGTCGAAAGTGAATGAAGAAGTACTTGGCACTTGGAAAGATACTGATTTTCGGTCCCGAACTGTATGTCAGACTGCGGCGGATCAAAGATCTGAGATGACTGCGCATGTTGGACATTAAAGATTCAGCTCAAAGAGTCTTCGGTTCTAACCGCAAGGGACGTTGCGGCGGAGAACGAACCCAACTAAAGTGATACAAGCAAGGGAAAGAGGACATCAACATACTTGGAGTGCTGCACCGGGCGCAACTGGCGAGAAATCATGCTAGGGCCCTTCTCTTTGCTAGAGGCGCAGGTTCACCCTAATCGCTTAAGTAAGTATGTTAAAGCTGAACGAACGGCTGTCGTGTGTACAACAAACCTTTAAGTTTGAGCAGCATTTTTTTTTTGTCATAAAATGATGCGGAGTTTTTGCGGCATTTGAACCACCGCACGCTAATTCTAACTCTGACAACGTCATGGCAATCTCCTTAACAGTTAGTGACAGATCCTAAATATTTAAATTGTCAACGCTCCTTGTCATAGTATGGGACATTAATTTCACTGATCCTGCCTTTATACAGTTGAACGTGAAAGCTCTCCTTGTACTGGTTTGGCATCCGATCGTCTCTCATCATATTATTAAACAAAATCGCGATTTCTTTAAATCCAAGGTTTACGATTGTCGTCTATACTTCAAAGGGTTTCTTGTCCGGACCGACAAAATTCGTTGCTCGTCGCTGACAAGCATTTGTAGTTTGTCTTCAATAATATCTGCAACTGAATCTCATCCGAATATTTCTTTCTTTGTGCCGCATTCATAGGAATAAGGAATAGATAAGTGAGCGAAGAAAGCTACGTAGAGCAACTACTTTACTAGGTAGAGTGCTTACTCTTTGATAGTTTGGTCACGTCGGATAAATGTACTAAATGCACTGCAATCATACACGAACTTTCGGAATAGAAGAAATGATGTTTCAAGGGGTCTTCTGTTTATTGCTCCTGATGATGAATCGAAGTCGATGACGAGGACGGGTGACTCTCATAATGCTGCATACCTGAGAGTTAAACTGTCAAAAGAATCGGACTTCTGGTTTGGATATTGTCATCACTTAGTTTGATGACAAAGCAAGAGTCAAAATCAAGGGGAAAACACAAAATAAAACTTAGTTCCATCCTTCGTTACGATCTGATACATAATATTTATCAATCTATCTCTCCATAGTGATTGTATCGAATGAACTCGTACATCTTCTCAATTGTCACTTGTTCGACAGTAAAACAAAGCCCGTTCCAATACCAAATTGAAGCCATCCCCATCCGTCATCTAACTCATTCCTATTCTACACCATTCACTGAACATAGTGAATTGTCCTATTGTCGCCCTTCGACCTGAACTTATTGCCAAATAAATCAGAATTTATTTTCATTGAAGGAATTAAAGTGATCAATAAATTCTTTTAAGTATCATCACGAGTTCTCGTAAAAACGGATGCCTGTTGAATTTAGAACACATACGATGGCCTTTTGCCATCCAAAAAAAAACCGACGTACTACTTAAGGATCCAATTCCGAAGCCAACAATCCAACAAGGAAGCCCAAGTTCAATGAATGAGAACAGAAAAATGATTCGGAACCACTCGAAGGAGTAGACTCGCAACATACGAATATTTGCTTTCGAATGATACGTGATGGGAATTCTTGTTACCCTTAAGTTGCACCATGAAAATGTCTGCTATCTGTCTCACATATCTACGCAGGGTTTCGCTTTGAAGTTCTCAACTGAAAACATCCTTCTTCCCACTGAGAAGGGTGTGGAGAAAATCTATTAAAAAAATTATAAGTTAATCCCTTGTGGAATATTTTCAATTGTTTACAAGACAAATTGCTTCCACGTGAGTCAATAGAGGGTTGAGAGGATCGGACCGACTGTGGGCCCGTTTTTAGGGGTATGACGAGCCTGGAACAAAATTGCTTTATTAAGTCTCCTTTGAGTGTGGCTGTGAGGGGATACGGTGAAGCTATATATTGTATATTCTAAAGTGAATGACAATGGGGATCATGGAACATATTGGATTTATTTCTTGGGTCGAGTTTAATGGCCGACATGATGTTCGTCCTTATTGTGCTGTTGTTTGGGTCAATTCTGGGTTCGTTATTGCCCTAATTATGACCTCTCAATATGTCGTTTGGTTTTATTTGATGTTCGGTTATTTTAAGGTCAATGGCAGGATTAAATGCTCCTAATGATGCTATGGTGCTCATCTCGGTTGAAATTCAATGGCCACTGGTTTAATGTGAAAATGTAAGCAACAGAAGCGCCCTCTATTTGTGATTACAGTGAATAATTACTTCCACTGCAGTAGTTAGCATAACCAATCGTTTGATATTCTAATGAAGTCACTTGGGGGTATCGCCAGTGTAATGGACATAATCTTAGTCTTCTATGCTCCCCTGATTTCTTTATTTTTTTTCTCTTTTTTATCATCCTGAATCGTCTGCCGTCTGTAAGGAAAGCGTCTGCAATAATTAAAATTCTTTATCACCAGTGTTTTTAATTTTATGGAGATCTGATTTGCAAAAAAAGGGAATACCACGGTCGCTGGATTTTCATAATAAGGACACAGCGTACCAGGAAATGCGAAATATAAAAACCAGGGGAAGGGAATGAAGATTTTTAAGGCGCTAGAAGATAATTATATTTTAATTAGAATCATCCGGCTGTAAACTGTCCTTTTTGCTTTTTTTTTTTTGCTGTTGTTTTCTTCATAACACAGAGTGAAGGTTCGAGGGTTTCTTGGATTCTTACTTTTTACTCCTTGTGAGACTGAGATTTATTAATGGGGATAATTCTGAACACGTTATCCAGGGTAGCTCGGAGATGCAGTTTTTTTTCCAATCGATAATTATTTTACCCATGGTTCTTAAATACGAGTATTTCACGAGTCATAAAAACGAATGATTGGAACCAACCTGAAGTGAAGAGTTTACAAGAAAACGTTTTTTTAGGTTGCCTCTAAGCTGGATCACTATTATCTATTCGATTGCTGTCAGTGAGTCTACCAAATCAGCGATTTTAAGCATTTCGAATCACATTCATATCTTTATGTTCTGATTTTTGCTGTCCTTGCAACCTTAAGCCTTAAGAAACTACTTATATCGGTAAAGTCATTTTTATCTCTTTGCTATTGTAACTCTGTTCTTTCAGCTGCTTCATTTTGCTTTATGTACATCTTTTCTTTCTTTCAATATGAAAGGGGATGTCACAAATTAGAGATTTTGCTTTATAGAATGTTGATGCATCAGCCTTGGTCTTATGGATCTCCAGGCTAATGATAGCACTCATACTCTGCCTCAAAAGAGGAAGTTAATCCTCGTCAGATGTAGAATTCGCTGACTTTCTCTGTTATTCTGTTATGTGTGACAATCTATGTTGATGTTGTAGACATGATTAGCTTGGTGCTCGTTCAGGTGCACTTAGGCCAGTTTTTGACACATTTTACTACCAATCGAACAGGGTGGTATAGCTCCTCCTAGAACCACAATGATTCCTCGACAAATTTATAGAGAATTGGTCACTTCGATTCCGGAATTTTTACCAGCTTAGAATATGTTGGAGAGTTATAAAGGAAGTTAACCTGTAGGCAAATGAGGCAATTGCCTCAGGCACCACGATCCCGGGGGCACCACAAATGATGAAGAAAAACAATTTTTTTTTCCTCACTACCGCTCGCATTTACAATTTCAACTCTATGTGTCAATATTTAAATACAAAAACAATTTATTTACTGTTTATTTGTTGATAAATTTTAGGTAATATAAACTTAAAATCTAACCTAAAGATATGTACATATCTGTTTTCTTTATATTTTTTTATCCCTAATTAATTGATTTTTCTACGATTTCTCAACAAAACTAATTCTTCAATTATTTCATCTACATATACAGGGTGAATGACTCGAACTCCAACTTATTAAAATCGTATAATTTGATTGTGCCAAAGCAAGAAATGTTGGAAAATACATCAATTTTCAAATTGTATCAGTAATTTTCAATATGTCCACCTTTGGCGCGAATAATGGCCTTGAGACGGATGAAGAAAACATCGCACGCTGCATGCAGGTGGTTCTGCGGTATTTTGGCCCATTGCCGGCGAAGTGCTTGTTGGAGGTGGTCCAAACTTTGGTATTTTTTAGTGCCAACCTTCGCCTTCAAAATACCCCAGACAGAGAGATCCAACGGATTTGCATCCGGAGAATTTGCAATCCATTGTGTCGAAGAAATGAAGTGTGGAATATTGTTTTTTAACCAATCTTGATTGACGCGCGCTTTGTGAAACGGTGCCGAGTCTTATTGAAATTTCCACGGTCTCCGACCGAAATGATTGTTTGCCCAAGGCTTCAATACTGCCTCTAAGACAGTTTCACGGTATACGATCGCATTAATTTTGACGCCATGGTCCAAAAGTACGAGCGAAGACCGACCAACGGCCTCCGGTTATGGCGGCCCAAACCATCACCACCGGTGCTGCCTGCTTTCTGGTGGCCATCCGAAGGTGTAAATTTTCGAAGGACCTCTCTGGCAAGTAAACTCGGTCATCTTGTTTGTTGACATATTGCTCGATAACAAATGGCGACTCATCGGAAAAAACCAAATCCAAATTCGGCAACTCACCACATTCGTGCAAGCGTAGTAACTCCTTCGCTCTTTCGACTCTAACTTTTTTCTGTTGCGGTGTAAGATCGTTTGCTTTTTGAAACTTCAATGGCTTGAGCCCAAGCTCATTTTTCAGTATGTGTTGCATCTATTTCAACGATATGTTGCGCTCACGAGCCATTATTTTCAAAGAATTCAAAATTTCATTTTCAATTGACACCAAAGCAAATCCATTTAGTTTTTCGTAGTTCATTGAGTTACGTAAGGTGTTTTTTAATAAATTTAAATTTTGAAAAAGAACACTCATCTGATATATTTGTAATAAACAACGATAAAAAAATTCGCAGCACAATCTCCATATTTGTTAAAACCGTTTGCAATCGATCTACTCGTATAATGATTGTAAAATAAATTGAAGCATGAGAAATAAAAGTGTTAGGACTACTGAAGAAATAATATTTTGCACTCGGAAATCAATTCGTTTTCGTCGAGATCATTTACATAAAATGATGCGATTTTCTTACAAGCCGTTGAGACTTGATCGACGTCCATTTCATTCAATTTAGTTAGAAAGCTGAATCTTTCGCGGGTTTGCAATTACTTTTCATTCGAGTTTTGAGATTATCGATCAATGTTTCTACAACTGGCATAAAAATTTCATTATAACAATTCGTTTTTTTTTTGTGTTCCATGGTATCAAGCATGATTGCTGTTCGAGTCTTCAAAGTGTGTTCCTCGGCATCTAATTCCAAATAAATTGATTTTGCATCATTGAAAAAATCTTCGAATAGAGTTTTCAAAGTTGCACAGTGATTAATGAAGCTTTGGTAGAGGTGTACTGGAATTTGACGAGAATATTATACCAAATTTTGAGCATTAGAATGTTTTCAAATTTGCACAAATCTTTCGGTTACCTGATCGCAATCGCTTTATTTTCAGGTGTCGTCTTCAAGTAATCGTAGCAATACTGCTTTGACTTCTTTTATGTATATTGCCATTGAGCGCATTGACGGAATTGAATTTTTGGGGACCATCTTATGCCAATTCTTCGTTTCATCACGAGGTGATCCGGTCCCAAAGCGTCGGCCAATAGGTCCCATAGAAAAGTTGATTTAACGATAAAGGAATAAATATTTTCCAAGAAACAAAAGAAAGAAATAGCAAAATGATTAGTGGAAACTGCTGCTGGCCCGACTAAATTTCATAATGTTAATCCGTTCAATTCGAAAATACATTGCTGAAGTCCGGAATATTTTCCTGCCATGTTATTTGCGTTGTCATAAGATTTTCCACGACAATTCGAAAAATTGATTGAATGTCTTGACATGAATTCGATCACAGATTTCGTAAGATATACTGACTTGTGTTGATTGATGTAAATAAATTGAAGGAACCTTTCGATTGGTACACCATTCATTACGTACCTGATATTGTACAAAATACTAATTGATCGTGATGGCTAACGTCAGGTGTTGAATCTACGCTTATTGAAAAGTATTTTGCTTCTCTTATCTGCGCTAAAATTCAGTCCAATACTTTTTTGCCAATCAAATTAATAAATTCATCACAAATCGTATCGGAAAGATACTCGTTGATCAAAAAGTTCCCGGAATGTATTCAGAAAATTACAAATACAAGTTTATTCATCTAAATCTATATTGTCCCCTTTAAAGTAGTCCCCATCGACTGCAACACACTTATGCCAGCGCTTGATCCAATCCTCGAAACATTTTTTATATTCGGTATGACACAGTGGGTGCATTCAGCGGAAAGGAACTTTTACTTTTTTTTAGAAAGTAAAGTCTGAGGTTCTTCGTATACTTACATACATTTCAGTATAATTCGTGACTGAACAAACAAATTAAAACTCATCTATAGCCTAATTACCAATAAGGAGGTAAGATTTAAAAGCAAAAAATCTTAAGGATCCGAAAATGATCCGATTTGGCACCAAGGAAGTCCTGACTAAACATTTAGCACTTAAAACTTATGGAGGCGTCCCCATCTACCACCTTGATCAACAATTTTTCGGAAGTTTATTCATCTAAATGTACATATATATTCCCCTTCAAAGTAGTCCCCATCGACTGCAACACACTTATGCCAGCGCTTGATCCAATCCTCGAAACATTTTTTATATTCGGTTTTCGGTATGTCCATCAGTGCTTCCTGCGATTTTTCCATTACTTCCTCTCGGCTGCTGAAACGCGTTCCCCGTAGTGGTTTTTTATCTCGATTGAACAGAAATAAGTCACAGGGAGCCAAAGCAGGTGAATTCGGTGGCGGTTGGATGGTATTGGTATGACGAATAATGATGTCACTGTGCGACGACGGTGAGTTATCATGGTGCAAAATCCATGAGTTTTCTGCCCACAATTCTGGTCTCTTTCGGCTAATTGCTTCACGCGAACGTCTCATAACGCCCAAATAATACTCTTTGTTTACTGTCTGGCCTTCTGGCAAAAGTTCATGATGCACTCACCACGCCGTTGTAATGAAAACTGCGAGCATTGCTTTCTTTTTTGACGACGTGGTTTTTTGGCCTCGGCTCATTTGGTGAACGCCATTCACTTGCCTGATGTCTGGATTTCGTGTCGTACTCATAAACCCACGTCTCGTCTCCAGTAATGATCCTTTTGATGAATGTGGGATCGGATTAAGCCTCGCAAATCATCTCTTTTGCGATGTCAACACGGTCTCTTTTTTGCATGAAATTGAGGTCTTTTGGCACCAACTTTGCTGCTACAGGATAGAAACCCAAATCATTGGACGGATCCATAGGCAATGTTCTCTGATGGTTAATTTGCGGTTATTGAACAACATTTCTTTTACTTCATCAATGTTTTCGATGTCGATGGTCTGCCTCTACGTTCATCATTTTCGACTGACTCACGACCACTTTTGAACCGCTCGTGCCACTGGTACACGGCCGTTTTCTTTAGAGAATCGTTGCCGAAACACTTTTCCAACATTTTCAACGTTCGCGCACCATTAAATCCGTTTTTTACGCAAAATTTAATACAAGTTCGTTGTTGCAAATTTAAATCCATTTCTAAAATTGTAAAAAATCGCCAACACACACAGAGATAGATGTACTCTTGGCTACGTAACTTTTGCAAATGTCAAGCTATGACGCTAAGATTTAGAGGGAATATCAACAACAGATTTACCAACTTAACAAAGGAAAACAGAACTCAAATCGGAGCAATGAGGGCGCCCCCGGGAACTTTTTGATCAAGGTGGTATGTTGCTCTTCCTGAATTTAATTTTAATTCAAATGGATAACTACTTAAACATATTATAACTCTTCCCTTATTCCCATACTTCGAGATATGAGATGTAAGTGACGGATCGAATTGACTTAGCAAATCAAGGATTCCCAAAAAATTTCCGAATCGAACCACATGTTTGGTTTGCGCCTCGGAAAGAAAGTCCTCTTGATCTTAAAAATTTTATAACGGCAAAAATTCGCTTCAAAATTGATTTCCAATATTCTATTTCGCCTTCTGATTGATTCACGATGCTAATATCGATTGTGCGCGTATTTGCTTCCTTCGATCGCTATTTATATGCCAATTCATTGAGTAAATGATTTTTAGATTTTTCATGCATTTTGAATGATCGCTGAATGTTATGGAAGTCTTGAAAACCGGTGGTCCCAAATTTATCATTGGTGCTGATCAAACCAAAATATAGAATTCTTCGAAGGTGAGTAAAGCACCCAGCTACCATCAACAATTTCTCCGTTAGCAAGGATGCGTTTCAAGTGTTGTGTAGTAAAAGAACGATCTTGATATTTGGCAATATGGTATGATTCGCATTTTCTGGAATATTACGACATAGCGATGGTCCTAAAATTAATTAATTCAAAAATATTTCTCTCTCATTTCCAAACATAACTTAATTTGTCATTCACGTTTGGCAATCCAATAGCTTTGTAGCGATGTAATTTTCTCTGGAATATCCCATAAGTCCGTATCAGTTGGAAACCCAAATGTTTTATATGTCGCCGGTAAATCAATTTCCCAATCGCTGACATGTGTTTCGTCATCCATAGTTTTTTCCACACTTGCGATGCATGTACTGGAAAGCAGATGTTGATGGAATCGCATTGAATAATTGATCAATTTTAGGAAATTTTGCGGTCAAAGCACTTTTGAGACGCGTATTTTCGTTTTTGGGCGCCGCCTAATTGTTTACGATTCACTGCTTCTTCAATTTTCAATATGTCGACAAATGAAACACACGAACGCACTGATTCATACGATATCTTACAACTAAATATGTTTGTTATGGCTGGTATTACACAGTGCAACTCGTGTTGCGCGGGTTATGTGTTTGCTTAGAAAATGTGGTTTAAAATTGAGTGAGTGTTACAAATTATGAATGGTCTAAAGAAACCTGGGTTTGTACAGGTAATCGGTAAGATCTTTACCTTTGCAATTACATAAAGTAAAACAAGTAAATACATACAACATGGATATTACTGCTTGAAGTTTTATTGAGGTATCTGGGGTTGTTCTGCGATGCAATGTTGGGATTTTATGACCTGTTCTTTTATGGCCGGACTGTAATCCAATATTATTGTTACTTGTTGCTGTGCTAGTGGTGTGGCGAGAGGGACGTCGTAACTCGCGTCCTTTAAAATTCAAAAAAAGAGAAATAGGATGAGACAGTACAGGACAAGAAATCGGCTGCCCGGAGCTGCGCCAGTAGTTTATTCGAAGATTTATTTTGATGTTATCGTAATTTCTCATTTTCTTTTATTATGCCTCGTACATTGCTAGAGTGAACATAATTTGCCATACATTTCACCGATCTTCCTAGGTCAAGCAATCAATCTTCGTTGAGCAAATGAAACCACATGGAAAAAGTGCAAAAAGGACAATATCAAACATTTTCGAAATTCGAATTGTTGCGCATCATCAGTTTCACCGTGTATTTCCCGCATATGTGCGCCCTTATGGTGGAAATGTTTGTCTTACCCACAATAAGGTCGCACATCGTTCGGCTGCTCTTTGTTGATCACAGGATTTGTCCAAACGAAGTTAACCTATTGAGCATGCTGAATATATTTAAATTTCTAATTGGCTGATTCTTAACATTGCTTGTGTCATAAAACTGAATCTGAACAGTAATGACCCAAGCGCAGATAAGTTTACAACCAAGAGACATTTTATTTGTATTGAATCTATTTACCCGGATCATCAAACTGTCATTATAAGTGCTGTGATAGTTGAATATGTTAGATTTCCATTCCATACTTAAAATTAAATAATCTAAAGTGGCGAAATCGCCTTTATTTTTATTAAATTAATTGCAAGGGACACAAATTTTATTTTGTTTGCCTCAGGCACCAAAAAGCATTAACTCGGCACTGGCATATCTCTCGGCATATGAGATCTAGTTGGTGCAGAAAGTAATTGCACCATTTTGTTTAGGTTTCACGTTGATGGCATCATCTGCCCTTATTTTTTCAAAACTGAGGCTGGACAGTCTATGACCAACGTTAGTGGACAATGATCAGTGATTACAATTTCCAAAACTATGAACGGATACGACTAAGAACCATACTGCTCATGCAACTTTCTGAGGACTTAATTCAGTGAGAACATTATATTGCGAAATCAGCCAGTGAATTGACCACTAAGTTCGTGCGATTTGAGATCACTCGATTATTTCTTGCAGACCTATATAAAATCGTTGGTGTATTCTAACAAGCCGCAAACTATTCAGCCTTCGTGAACAAATATTCAGCCTCAATATGCTCGAAAAAGTGGGCAAAAGTTGAAAAGATCGGATGCGCTTTATCAAACCCAGTAACGAAAACCATATAAATGAAGTTGTACTTAAAAACTCCGCGTTAAAGTCAACTTCTGTTAACTAAAAGTCGGTGGAATAAGATAGACCGCGATATAGCTTAAGCTGGCTGGTATTTCCTCCATTCAGCTGTTCCTTTTGCTGAGTGTCCCTCGGTCTACGGATCGAATTTGTAACAACCTGAACTGTTACCAAGCCTTAAGGCAGCAGCTTTTGAAAAGTCTACCTTAAAAAATTTACCTTTCGCCGGACTTTGGTGAGTGAAGCTGTCACTATTACGAAGATCCAGCATCCAAAGTTTGAAGTCAGGTGGTAATTTTCAAGCATTCATACGCTGCATTTGACCTATACTATCTACGCAGGCACGACCTGCCGAAGGCTGCTTCATAATATTACAATACGTGGCAACTAAGTTCTCTTGTCAATAGATGGCTCCAGCAGTAAGTGTTAGTCCATTTTGACATATCCAAAACGTCATGAACTAAGCTTAGATATATGATAAACAAACCGTTTTGACACACTAGTGATTGGGTTTTGGGGGATATACTTTTGGTTGTGTGAAAATGTCTGGTTTTGTGCCAAATAATCATCATTTGCGGGAAGTGTTGATTTTCTTCTTTCATTCGAAGAAAACGGCGTGGAAGCGCATCGAGACCTCCAAAAAGTTTACGGAGATGCTGTGAAAAAACTCTCCGTGAATGGTTCCATTCAAAGACGGTGATTTCGATGTTGACGACCGTCCGCGTGAAGGAAGGCCAAAATGCTTCGAAGACGCTGAATTGGAGGCATTGCTCGAGGAGGGTCCGTTTCAAACGCGAGAAGAGCTTAGTTCAGGATGAGGAGTTACCCGCCAAGCCATTTTCAAGCGATTGCATGCGTTGGGAATGATTCAAAAACAAGGAAGTTGGGTTCCTTAGGATTTGAAGCCAAGGTACGTTGTGCTTAATTTTTTCACCTGTGAGCAACTGCTCCAGCGGCAACAAAGGAAGGGTTTTCTTCATCGCATCGTGGCGGGTGATGACAAAAGGATTCATTACAGTAACTCAAAAAGAAGACTGCCCGGTCATGCTTTAAGTCGTCGGCTCGGTCGAATATTCACGCTGAGAAGGTTGTGCTATGTATTTGATTGGAAAAGGTCGGTGTTATTTATTATGAACTGTTGAAACGCTATGAAACCACCACTGGGGAACGGTATCAACTTCAATTGATGCCATTGAGGCGAGTACTGCGTGAAAAATGACCACAATACTAACTAATGCAGGAAAAAGTGATTCTACAGCATGACAACGCTCGGTCTCACGTTGCCAAACCCGTTAAAACTTACCTAGAAATGCCACCCGCCATATTCCTCAGATACTGCGCTGTCCGATTATTACTTGTTCCGTTGGATGGCACATGGTCTGGCTGATCAGCAGCCTCAAAAGATGAACACTTTTACTGTAACCGTATTCGAGCTCTGCCAGAAAGATGGGAAAAAGTTGTAGCTAGCGATGGGCAATACTTTGAATGATTCATTTGTAACCACTTTTTCACAATAAAGTTGCTCATCAAAAAAAACAGCGATAACTGAGTTGCGCACCTAATATTTGTTATATGTGTAATTGGTTATAACTTAGTCTTCTGAACGTGTATGATACGCGTCTGGAATCGAGAAGACAAAGTGCTCTTCCCTCTACCTTCAATACAGAGGTGTATAAAGCTGCGGACAAAATACTCCTGGCAGAAAGCAAGAATCGAAGAAATGTGGTTGGAAAGCCCTATTCAGGCCTATAAAGGGCATTACTAAGCTTTATTTTATTGTTTTTGAATTTATTAGCAAAGCCTTATATCATGCAGAAGTTGATAATTGATTGACCAACCAGGCACGAGAAGCCTGTTATTTTGACATTAGGTGCCCCTACAGTTCGGAGTGGATCTGTGGCACAATCAGCAACTGGTAAAGTTTGAGAGAGATCGCTCCAGTCACGTACACTTGGTTAGATGAGGTGTTCATTCACTAAACATTAATCTTACTGCATAGCCCGTAGTTTTGCCTGCCTTTGTGAGCGGATTTCAGTGCATGTCATATTTCGCAAGGGATTTGTTTTCATGTCGTAGCGTATGTTCAATGCACTGTCGTTTTCTTCGTGTAGTAGTGTCCATAGGTTTTTTGCCCATTCTCTGATAAGATTGTTCTTTTGAGATACGATTGAGTCTAACAATTCTTAAGATGATTCTTAGCTATCTATTTATGAAAGTCTGCAGCGTGAGTATGTCAGTTGTATCTACTGTCCAAGGACGACATTGGAACGAAACAGTTGCACCATGGCTCGTGTGTTGGGAACATTGCTTTTCCAGATTTTGGTTATCATTCGAACACAGCTTGGGTGTAGTCGAGGTGTTAACTGCAGAATGTCATAGTTCAAAGGATTCCATTTTTACATTTTTATACATACCTTCCCTCAATGCAGCATCTCTCAAGATCACCAAGAACAACAACTTTGACGGTATGGATTCCAGGAAGCCCTTTACTTTAGAATTTGAATGTCCCTTTCGATTCAAGTTATAGAAAGCCTTCCTAAGATCGATTAATAGAAGATGCAGCAGAAGCTTGTACTCAACGCATTGTGCAACGTTGGTTTATAAGACGTTGTTATGGTCGATGCAGGAGAATCCATGTCGAAAGCCTGCCTGTTCGATGTCGATTGTTAAGTCACAGCCGAAGTAATGCATATACCTCTCCAGGTGCCACATTTCACCAGGTCTACCTTCTTGGGCAGCTTAACAAAAGTCTTTGAGTAATGCTTCGGTTTTCAATGCTTTTCTAATTTTTAGCTGTAAGAATTCAGCCAAAGTATTAGGAACGGCTTTGAAGAGTTGCACCAGGATACCGGGTGGGTTTTGTTCCGGGCCCATAACGTCGATGTTATTTCAGCGTTACTGGGGTGAAAGGTGGGTAGTTAATCACTGCTGCAAAATATTCCCTCTAACTGGCAAGCTCATCTGACGAACCAGATTTCCGTCTAGTCATCGCCATTTTCACAACCAGCGGGTTCATTAATATTACTATCGCCGGCCTCCCTGTTGTATCTATTTGCTGCTTCTTCAGCCTTGGTGACTAATGCGTTTATGTAGTTGCTCTTATCTCGACTTACAATATAATATGCCGCACTTCAGTTCGGGAGGCTTACTGCTGAGGCCGTTGCCATCCGTGCTTTGAATGCAATACATTCATCGATCCGTCTCCAGGTGCCTGATGTTAGCTATATGATTTGGCTTTTTCACCTTCTACCGTGAATTTTATCCGTGCCAGACGTAAACACATTTTTAAATGCGCTCCAGTGGACGTCGGTGCTTTTAGGAGCGAACCATTGGTGGCACTTGAGGGCCCGGTAGCCTATCAATATTATACCTGGAAGCACTACGCAGACGTATAATAGCTGCCATTAGATGGTGATCCGTCTCAACTCCGATATTAGCCCCATGCTTGTTACGTACGTCTTCGAAGCGATTTCTAAAACGTGAACTATCGATTTGGTCCAATGTACTTTGTCAATCCGTCTAAACCCAGATAATCATGTGGCAATCGATTGACGTTGGGAAACCCTTTCGCTATTGCCATTTCTTGAGTCCCCGAATCCGTATGAACGTGGTGTTGTATTTGCCATCCTTCGCGTTAAAATTTCCCACGATCAAGATATTTCCGCTAGGCGTTGAGTTGGCGGCTGCTTTCAGTATTCTATTGAAATCCTCCTACGAGTAATTTGGTAGAGCGTATCACTGGATAATGGTTATATATATTTCTGACCATATCCTTGAACTATCTTCAGATAACGCCTCTGAATGGTTGCTACGATTTGACCAGTAACTGGTTGCCGGTCATAGGTCTTGTTGGCGCCTGGACCACCGGTAGTCCATACCAGGACTTAAGTCACGGTACCATGGGAGTCAGGAGCCCCCCGGATTTCGGTCCGGGCCTGACTTATTGAAGTAGACCCCCTTGTGGGAGCGTCATGGTGGCTGTGGTTTAAACCCAAATCGCGGGAAGGGTTTTCCTTTGGTTTAACCCATTGTAGAGTAGCAAATAAGTACTGGGTGCTGTGACCCTAAGAACAGTAAGAGGTTTTAGGTCGGCCTCGATTCTTACCAAGCGTGGAACTTGTGCCTCCAACACAGTTCCGAATTGGTATCAAAATATTTGTGGCGAGCGATGGCAAGGTGTATCCTTGCTCCCTATGGATGTATGGGCATCCCGTAAACATAAAGTCTGCATGACAGGTGGTTTACGTTAAAAATCATGAGACGTTCTTATCCTTGAACATCCCCTTTTATATCCTATCACCATAAGGTGGAAAGGGCAATAGGTTACAATAGGTTTAGGAGTCAGAACTCTACCCCATATACCACAACAGACCAGAAAGCTTTTGCCAGTATCTAGGAGTTGGATGTTGTGTTCCTAATTTCGCTTACTTCTAGGATGTTCAATTTATACCGCATGAATTTCATATCTAATTGTATTTTGGGATCTTGGTAATCGTCTTTTCCATTGTCAAGGAAGGTCCGGTTGTTGTCCATGGTCGATAGCCACGTGCTGCCTTTTCAGAGCAATATAATGTTTACGGGTGAGTCGGGGCCACAGACCAACCAATACTCTTTATAAGGACGCGGAGAACTTGCTACTGACCCTTTTTGAACTTTTCAATTTCCAAAGAAACTCCTAGGCGCCGCTTGGAGACGTTGAAATAGGACTTAGTAATAGTACTATAGGTGCTCGCCTGCAGAGGCATCATCTCATTTTTTAACGAACCAGCATTATTGGCTAATGATGCTTCCATTTGTTGGTGAACATTTGATTGATCACGGACTCACAAAGCCTAAAACCACACTCCAAAGGATATATCAGATTAGTGGTACAGGGTCTCAAACGTAAGCGTAGTGCGGTAGATAAGGAACTGATGTTTCACACGGTGCAGGAATTCAGTTCTTATTTAGAATCAAAGAAACGATGTTTAGACTCCCATTACCGGACATCCAAGCACAGTTTGTGGATGACATGCGTGCCTGACACCAGAGTGTTGGTTTTCTTCTATGTTATACTATCTTCAGTAGTAATTCTTCTCTGATCCTTCTTTTTCTTTCTGAGAATCCTAATTTCCTACCATCTCCTTTCTTTGTTAAGCTCACAAGAAGCTCTCCTTCGTCACTGCAGTACCGCCTTGTAAGTTTCCTGTATGGCTGCATGCCATCATAGGCCAGTGATTTCGTTTTGGTATCGATATGGCATGTTTGATAGCTTGCTGCCATTATCCTCAGGAGTCTTGCGGCATAGATTAAATTGCTTGATAAATGGTTGATAATAATATTGTTGATTAAGGACTAAATACTTTCCAGCCCAGGCTGTAGGCTATAATATCCTTCATAGCAGTCTTTTTGAAATATTCTTCTCTCCACTTAAGCCACAATATGGTGTACTCGTGAAACCGTCTTCTTCGACATTATTAAATCCTTAAGAGACACTCATCCATACCCACACATATATTTTCCATTAATTTAATGAATAGCTATACGCGCAAGTTATGAATATCCCTTAACTAAATTATGCCCGTTGATATCCACATGGTCACTGAATTTCCACTTTCTTACAACCTAACCAATACCACCAACAACAACAGCAGCCCATCACAGAAGGTAATGAACTTTTCGTTGATTAGTCAAGTCATCCCCGAAAACCAAGAGTGTGATGGGGTAAGGCATTATCATATAATGCCATTGGATGTGTTGCGGATTTATGTGCAGACACGTGAACAGACTACAACAGACATCGTCCTTTCCTTAGCGATGTCGCTTATGAGGACAATCGTATGAAAACTAATCAGATACTGGAATAATCCCAGAACGTCATCCCCTTGTCTAACCTGTCGACCCGTCTGTAGGAATTTCCGCCACCAGCTCCAGATTTGTTTGGCAACAGATCACGGTATTTAGAGTCACCACCCTTACCCTTACCCGCTTTCAGAACATCTGCCACTTTATAGTTTGTCATAAAAGCTAAATCGTAAAATTGCACTACACAGCTCCTGAGCGGATAATGGTTAGAGTTCGAGTTCGGGTTCTGGTTCTGGTTCTGGATGTGGTTCTGCTTCGGTTTCTGGTACTGGTACTGGATCGGGATATCCTTTTTTGCTTTGTATGTACGAGAATTCGTATGTAAATGCAGTGCACAGTTTACATTGTACCCCTGCCTGTAATTAGCATCTCCGAAACTCCGATATACAGAAAGCCAAGGAACATGCACAGGGACAAAAGGCCAAAACACTTTATGTTCGGCTTCGTCTAATGTTTTGAACCACCCGCCATCGCCGCCGCAGAGTGAGAAACCATGTTTGGGCCGGTCCCTAATTAGGATCCAATTCATTTTCACCGCACATGAATGAGGCCATGGAATCATAATGTGTTTCGGTTTGGCCATTGTGCTTGGGCATTGGGCTTGAAGAGGCTGTATTTGCTTTTAGCTTTTGAGGGCATTGTTCAAGTGTCACGGTGTTTACTGGTGGAGCAGGGGACTTTACTTGGACGATTATTTAAATTATTTTCATTGTTTGGCTAATTAGTTTGGTTAATATGCGTTTCTTCCGATGTATGAGTGGAGATGTAGAGCATGTTGTAACAATTAATGACAAGTTTAAGGGTTTGTTTAACATAAGACAAAGGATTCGAGTGTAGGGGTTCATACTATAAGTGCACGGATATATCGAAGAGCAGATAATGTTGATTTTCGTTTTTAGAGCGTAAAATTTACCCTTCTCTCTTCCCTTTTATAGACTTAATTGGGCTTTGTGGTATAGAATACGACGATATATATAAATTTTTAAGGTTTGATGTGGTTCTGTTAATGACTATGGCAAGGACCCTAAGCACTATTGTTTAAGTAACAGATGCACTCTTTAAACTTGGTCCAAACAAACAGGATAACAGTTAAGTTTTTGATGAAATGCTTCCCTTTTCTTCAATCATGACTACCTGGAAGGATTTGGCATCCAGCATTAGGCTGCGAATCTTATTGGGCTGGTGTTTAGTTAGATAGCGTGGATAAATGGCTAGAAAATTCTACTTTCGTATTACTCTAAAAAATTGTCTATCTTGGTTGCATAGACCTACTTTACTTATATTAGAAAAGAAGTAATGTTTGGTAGGACACACACTGAAGTGTGTACGACTTTCTTTTGACGCCGTCAGTTACGTGAACTTGGTTACCACTACCTTCGACTTTACTCCTCATAACATCTTTTGTAATGGTCATGAAATTTATTGTGAAGAACAGATCGATGGGCGTATTATACAGGGAGAGGTTTTTAACTTGAGACATCCAAATTACTCGAAAAATACACGATATTGCGAAAAATGTTTCAGACAAAAGTCACAAGGTTCTGAAGGGGACATAAGGTGGTGACTACGAGTTTGACTTTGAGACCCATTTTCAAGGTCAAACGAAGGTCACTTTTGATTTTTCAAATGATAATTCCTGATTTTCATTGCTCAGTCGTATTCCTCAATGGGGCACACGACATTGTCTCAAAGGTCTTATTCATTCAGTGCTAGATACGAGTACCACTGCACTGGCACGCCTAAATCATTAATCGGTTTCCAACGTTGTTAGGGTGTTAGAAGGTCGAGATTTATTTTGAGGAAGTCATTATTGCCTCGAGTGAAGTTAAAATTCAAAGAAATTTCAGATAGAGACAAATTGTCCTAAACTTATCTGAGAGTGTATGATGTGCACTCTGCCCTTTTTTTCTACTTGAACGGAACTGTACTTCATTTAGAAGTTCGATATTTGTTTTGAGGAACTGATTATTATTAGTAACGTTTTCCAGATTAATAAAGAAAAAATTTAAATGATATTGATTTGTGGAGAAAGTGGAAGGAACATCGATGGTGCTGTTGCTCTTTACGCCCAACGTTTCCCAGACCAGATACGATCGCGCGCTTCCTTTTATCGGGTCATCCAACGATTCACTGGTGAAGGAAGTGTGCAACCACAGAAAAGGAATCGGTCAGATAGGGTGGCTGTTGAGGACAATGAAATAGCAGTATTAGCTGCCGTTGCACACGATCCTCACATTAACACTCGCCAATCAGGAATTTCTCAAACGACTGTCTGTAAGATATTACATCGGCTTAAATACCATCCTTATCATGTTTCAGTGCATCAAGAACTTTCTAGTGAGGATTTTCGCAACCGGGTTTCCTTTTGTCAATGGGCACTTCAGCAAATTGAACGAGACCCCCTTTTCTTCGCCAAGGTGTTATTCTCTGATGAGTCGACTTTCACCAATCACGGTACGGTCAATCGACATAATATGCATTACTGGGCTACCGAAGACCCTTTTTGGTTGCGACAAGTTGAACGCCAGCACCCTTGGAATGTTAACGTTTGGGCGGAAATTATTGGGGATAAATTAATAGGTCCATATTTTATTGAAGGCAACTTGAATGGCGAAAAGTACTCGTATGCAAACTTCTTGCGGGACCATCTTCCAGTATTACTAGAAGAACTGCCATTGGAGTTGCGACAAACAATGTGGTTTCAACATGATGGTTGTCCAGCCCATTATTCCCAAGTAACTCGGGGCGTATTAAACAATGTTTACCATCAACAATGGATTGGACAAGGGGGTCCGAGGCAATGGCCTGCTAGATCACCTGATCTTACGTCACTTGATTTCTTCTTGTGGGGCTACTTAAAAAGTGAGGTTTACAGAAAAAAGCCAACAACACGTGAGGACATGAAAAGACGAATAATTGAAGTTTGCCGGAAGATTACGCCAGAAATACTTCTCAGTTCTGTTGGTTAATTTAGAGCGCGGATAGACAAGTATATTGAAGTGAATGGTCACATTTTCGAGCATTTGTTGAAATAGTCTCGGGAAATAAACGTCGAAATGGGAAGAATTCAATGATCCAACAGTGGGAGGCAAGGGGACCCACTTTAATTAATCACCCCGAAGGAAAGAAAATACTGCTACGTCCACGTCGTTGTTTCTAGGTTATGCTAAACGCAGTATGTAAAAACAATGAAAATCAGGAATTATCATTTGAAAAATCAAAAGTGACAAAAGTGACCTTCGTCTCACCTTGGAAATGCGTCTCAAGGTCAAACTCGGGGTCACCAGCTTATATCCCCCTCAGAACCTTGTGACTTTTGTCTGAAACATTTTTCGCGATATCGCGTATTTTTCGAGTAATTCGGATGTCTCAAGTTAAAAAAAATCACACTGTATACGACTGTAGTGACGCTAACCTCCATTCTAGGCCTTTCTTAACGTAAAAAACTAATTAGGAATATCTGAAATCACTAAGAGGTTTACAATCCACTCCTACCATATCACTGGACATTCAGTTTTAAATGACATCCCTCAACAATTTTAGCAGGCAAACGTTGTATCTATTTGCCTCAGTAGACGAGCAAGCCAACTGCCCACGCTGGTATCTTAGATATGTATGTATATAGCCAAACCTACCAGGAGACAAAAACTATATCACACTCCAGTTAAAGTTCAAAAAAAATTCCTGGTCACCATTCTTTCGAGGTCATTCTGTGACGAAGATGCATTTTTAAAGGACAATCCGATGGATCAAATACTTCCAATGGGGGACTGGGTGGTGTCTCCTCTAATAGACTACATCTTCTGGTGATAATGGCGATAAAAGAGTTAGGATCTTGGCTTAAGATAATCTTGATATCCACTAAGGATACAGTATCCTCGGAGACAGCCAAGTTGCTGGAATCATTCTAAAAAAATTCCAAGGTTGCAGTTCATCGCTTAAGGAGATGGCGGAGGAATCCAACGTTCATACTCGTTGGGCGCCGTGGTATTGACATATTTCAAGGAATTGTAAGGCCTACACTACTTTTTTTATCAGAAAAAGTACCTTATCTAGGTATACCGATTCCATCATGCAAGCTAATACTAAAGAAAGATGCCATCAGAAGAGCAGATATACGAGCTGCAAGTGGTTTAATTTTCCCAGCAACAAAATATATTTGTACGATACATAGATGAATCTGAAACAGTCTAAATACAATAGTTGATATCTCTCATTGAACAGTCCCGCACTTAAACATGTCCAGCAGCACATATGGTTGTGTTCCCCGCAGCCAGGATGTTAGGGACTTCGCTCAGCACTCCGTATAGGGCGGCTCCACCGGCTCGAGGTTCCCTCAACTCTTCGGGTGTGAAAGGAGGGACCTGTTTCATTATGACCCCCCCCCTCTCCCACACTTTTCTCCATAGGTTAATCCGTAAAGTGGGTGGTGGCTACTTCCTCCACGAAAGGCAATTCCATCGAGCCGACGGGGCTGTGTTCGCTCAGTTTACGAAGCGCCATTCAATATCACTGGCCCAACGTGTCCTTTTCTACTACGGCAATTATCTCGTACCAACAGCGCCTTCTGCTCGTTCTGATTACCCTCACCAAGCTTTTTTTTGTGTTCGAACCCCAGATACCTGCAACAGCGCTCAATTCTTGCTCTTGGGCCGACGCATCCACGCAGCCGACGCATCCACGCAGCCGACGCATCCACGCAGCCGACGCGGTTCCCCCTTTCTGTGGCAGCGGACAGTCTAACGACCATTTCTGGGAAGTTTCCTTCCGTCTTGGTCCACGGACGAAAACACCCTCCTTTTGATAGTGAATTTCCAAGGTACTACTGGTACCCATATGTAACAGTAAACAGCTAAACATTTGGTACTCCTATCAAAACAGAGGAGTGTTTACACAATTCGATAAGGGAGGAGGACAAGATCACATTCCAGAATTCGATAGTTGAATCCCACCACCACGGTCCTACCCGGAATTATTCATCGATATTCTCCATTGCACATATTCTAAAGCTTTCTCAAGTCTTCTAAACACTTTTCATAGGCCGGTTATGCTCCTCTGCGAATTTTTCTTTATCGCCTCAATCGTCTTAAAACGCTTTCCGCATAAGTCGCGCTTTAACTCGTATCATGCGCAAAACATCGGGCATAACGCTTTGCACCGTTTCGAACGGGACACCATAATCGGCTACTATCGCCCTGATGCGCACACGACGATCTGCGAGAATAATTTTCTCAACTTTTTCGATGTTCACGTCAATCATACTGGTGGATGGACAACCGGAACGAGGCAAGTCAACAACCACAGTACGGTCCGCTTTAAACTCTTTGTACTACTCTCACGCTTATATTTTTGACATTCTTGAGTTTCCGTTAACATTTTCAACGCTTCCGCACATGATATTTTTTTAGAAACACAACATTTCAGGCAAGCTCCCTGCTCAACTAAGTTTGACATTACGAAATTCGCAGAACGCAACAAACACTGACTTGTTTACAAGGCTATTACGCAAAACCTGCCTACAAATGGTTTCAAACAAAAGCTTTTCGCATTATCTCAAGCGCGGTTTGTTTGAATGAAAAATTCCGGGTACTTTTTGATAAGAAGTTGTATTGACACCTTACGAGAAAGCGATAATTCTATCATTTATAATACTTTCTAAGCGATGTTTAGGAGACTGATGGCTCAACCGATGGCTCCGGTTTTTGGTCGGATTAACGAAAATCTTAGCTTTCATCACTCAATTTGAATGGTTCGCTTTGCCTGGAAAGCGATTTTTTGTCATCTCCGGCGTTGGGCAGTCTGCAGAAGAAGTTACTCCATGGTTTTTTTTTTTTTTCTCGAAACAGAGCACTCAGACCAAGAACTAGTCCCTCGTACACTTTGTAAGTTCCTTTTGACATTCACAGAGATAGTGCTCCACGGTGTCGTCATCACTTTCACAGCAAGCATCGCAGATGTTGTGTCACTTATGCCCAGCACATTTAAAAGTGTAGTGCCATGTCACGATGCCAGTAATCAACCTCCAGTCCTTCCTGCCGATGGATAGCAGAAAGACCGCTGACTATCTAGACACGTCGGGAAGAATTCGCTTGATCTGCCTACATCCCGGGGAGCTATGCCATTTGCAGTTGTGCTCACATGAGACCCAACTGTGAATGGAAGCCTTAGCCGAGGACGCAGGCAGACCCAACGTAGGTTTGGGTTCTGAAAAACTATCCCCTGAACCTTGTCTGGCAAGTTTTCATTTCCCGCGATCCCATTGTGACCTGGGACCCAGACACGGATCACTGAATTTAGCCTTCCGACTGCGTTCAGTCATCTCTTGCATTCGTGAACTAGCTTGGAAGTCGTAAAAGGGTTCAGCAAGGCTCTAAACGAAGTTTAGCTGTCGTCAGGATTGCCTAAATCTCCGATTGGAACACAGATACGAACTTCCTAACGTGAAGTGAAATCTATCGTTGTCGTCCTCCAGAAAGACACCAGCGCCACATCCTGGTTTTGGAGCCATCCATGAAGACTCGACTACATTTCTTTGCTGACTCAGATTCTGGCCGAAATCACCCCCGGTCACAGGGAAAGTTGATTTCGTATTTTTTTCCGCAACAGGAGTTTGGTGTCATTGCATTGGACGACGTGTCCGTACGATCAGAGTCATAAGACAGCCGACGCCCTAGGTCATCAAAGCTCCAGTGCGTGTTGTACCAAAGACCACTTCTTTTTTAAACGGAAGATGGCTTTGAGAGTACAGTCTAGGATATGAATATCAAGGAGAGTGAGATTCATTAATGCGTCTAGAGTGGGGCTAGCAGTGCTGAGGGAAGCCCCCAAACATTCGAGACAAACATTTCTTTGGAGTCTGGTACAAGTGGCAATCACGTATTTTCGCCAGAGCTTATTCCACCAGACAACCGACGCATAGAATATAGTTGGCCTTATCATAGCCATGTAGATCCAAAGGATCTGCCGATAGCTCCTTTGCACTTCCAGAAGGCCGACAGCGTCTTAGATTCTTTCCGCGTAACATGTTTAATCCAGAGAAGCTTGTTATCCAGGATGTCACCCAAATACTTAGCTTCTTTGGAGAATTGGATGGTGATGCCTTTAAGCACCAGATGAGTCAGACCTGACAGTTTCCTCCTTCTCGTAAAGAGAACAACCTTAGTTTTAAGAGGATTGACTAAAAGCCCATTACTGGGTCATCGATCACGTCCAGGGCTGCCTGCGCTATAGAGCAGATAGTCGCTAGACACAATCGAACAGACAGTATAGCAACATCATCAGCGTATACTTGTGCATAGACGTTAGAACTATTGAGCGCGTTGAGCAGTGGGTCGAGCAACATGCACCATAGCAGTGGGGACAAAATGCAGCCTTGCGGTCAATTCCTGTTTATACCCACTACCACATATTGGCCGCAGCCAGCATCTGCAATCAATGTCCATTCACCAGCATTGCTTTTATCCACAAAACTAGTGGTTCGTCCACGCCGTGTTGTCTGGCTAAGTTACACATGTCGTCAAAAGTTGCGTTGTCGAAAGCACCCTCAGCGTTAATGAAAATGCCCAAGGCATATTCCTTCTTCTCGAGTGCACCTTCAATTCTACCTACCAGATTCTGAAGCGCACTCTCGCAGGATCTTCCGCGTTGATAGGAGTGTTGCATCGCCGAGAGGATGCATTTGCAAGGCGGTTTTGCGCACTTGGATCTCGACCATTCCATATCCTCAGCACCGACTGTGACTCTGCTATTAAATTTGCTTGCTCTTCTCTAAAGGTTTGCCTTCAAGTCCTGTTGACTTAACACGATCTTTTTACTTGATGGTAAAACTTGACAACACTGTTTCTCTTCATTCCTTGATTGCTAATTGCTCATGCTTTTTTCTTTTTTCTCCGCAAAAGCCGACGTTCGTCCTTTCTTTTTTGTCAGTGAGTGCAGCTCTCGTCATTTTTAGGGCACCGCTTTACAGGCGAATTATTTTACTGTATGTGCTTGATTGCGCTCTTCATCAAACCGGGGTTTTGACTTTGGTTCAGATGGTGGAGTGAAACCCAGCACATTAGATGCGAAATTTTTGGAATCTTTGCAACTGATCTACTCCACTTAGTGCATGTTTAAGAAGGTTGACGAGAGGCTTATATCAGCAAAGATCCTGGTTGTTTGCTGCAATCGCATAAATACATCATCAAATCTTCAGACAGCTCCTCGTTCTTGTGCCGCGAAATTTCATTAGCTTTTCCATAACTAAGCAGTGACCTGAGTATGCCATATGAATAGTGGCCGTTCGGACCGTTAAGTTATCAATAATTCTATAGAAGACCATTTCCAGACGTGGTGTTGTATAGGATATGTTTTCCAACAATACTACCAAAGACATCCTGTTTTCATATTTAAGACGTTGCTCGTTGGTTTAGACGAAGAGATTGTAGATACATCCCTTGATAGCATATTCTATTTCCTTGGTGTTTGCCCATATCAGGCTCATGTTGGTCTTGATGATGACTGTTAAGAGATGCTCGCTATAGTGCCAAAAGCTCAAAACACCTGGTCCTTGTCTGTTATTATAACCTCGAATTAAATGCGGACTTTGTCTAACTTAGCTCTGGAGACACATAGCAACGACATCAGCACAGAAATTAGACATAGAATTACTCTTGTCCATCACTGTTCCATTGGGTTCACAAGGCAATTAGGTTATAGAACTTTAGAACACCCTTATTATCGGGGCTCTGTTCTATGGCAGAGGGTTGAACCTTGTCGAAAGCAGATGAAGAAGTATTCTGCGAATGATTTTCGTTCTCGTTTGTATTGATGATAGAGGAGGAGGTTCAACCGTGACCTTTACTTTCTATACAGAGGCATTAGTCTAGTTAGTCGTCTACGGATTGAACATATGAGATGGCTGGCCATGTTAAGCAAATGGATGTCACAGCTCCTGCCCAAGCAGTCTTCGAGTCTAACCCCGAGCGACGGAACAGCGGAGGACAACCTCATCTAAGGTGATGTATGCAAGTGGAAAGGGACCTCAATCACCCCGAATTAAAGCGCCACCAAAGTAAATAAGGAAGCTTGTCTGGCCTATCGTGGGTAATATCAGCTTTATAACACTCTAGCGTCTCCGTTTGTCATACGGCTCCACGTACAAGAGTCCGAATATTCCATGAACAAATACGAATATCGCAAATATTGGCGCAATTTAGGCGGCCAATTCTACTCGCCCAAACGGCAAATTACACGACCAGGGAACTTCACGTGTAATAATACCATTTACTCACGGGAAGCACCGGCCTTTCGAAATCGTCTATTAGAAGCACAAAAACTGGGTCATCATTCGCGAATACAATGTTCCATTGAAAGTTCCATTGCCATTCCTGAAATCACCTTCAGAAAAAAATGGTCCAATGTTGCCTTCAGCTCAAAACCAAATTTAAGCAAGAACATATGGCAATTTTGCCTATTTATATAGCCATCGACATGAAAAGGGGCCTCATCCTTGAAGAGCGTTTTGTTGAACGGCTCACCTTTCTATAGATTTGAGTTGTTAATTCAGCTGGATTTCATAGACATGAAGATGCAAGTCTTCTTGAAATGTTCAATTCTTGACCACTATGCCGAATAGTGTTTCCTGACTCTCAGCCACATTCTGACAAATAGCGATGACGTTTCCTTCAGAACAACCTGGACACTAGTGAATGGCTTAACATCGCTAATAGACCACTATTGATGGACTAAAACCTTTGTGATTAGCAAAAATTGCACTCTTCCCTATGAGACTGTAAAAAATTCAAAATTATCCTGAGTTGCCAGACCCAATTAACATTGTTACGGATTCAGTTACCACAAGTCCTGTACTTCCATTGATTGCTTTTGTCTTAAGCTTAACCCTTATTCACGACTTTCACATCTCCAACCATTTCCTTTACCACAGCACATACCATAAGACCACATATTGATCGCCTTGCTTTTTACATCCAAATCTTTGCCTATTATGGATCTTTTGCTACACATAAATCCAAAAAGGATATTAGCTCAACATAAAAATTATTAACCCCTTGTCTGCACAATGTTTGGCTTCACCGTTCCTTGGAGTCCTTTGCAAATACCTTTTCATGAGACACAAAGGCAATAATTCTACTAACTACCGATGATGGTTTGGTGGCTGAAACCAAACGTTACTCGTACATTCGCTCCAACACCACCATCACTATAGGATGACTATACAACCGAGCTAACTAACTGAGATTAGATTCATATATTACCCGTGTTGGTTAGGGATTCACTGTCTGATCCTAATATTTATCTAAGGGTTCTGTTTAGCAGGGTGAAAACTATTTTATGATTTTGAATATCGTCGTTGGCGTAAAGCCCTTTCTCATTACTACCACACGGCACCAGTGGCGGTGACTACGATTACCTCTTTGTAAATGGTGGACACAAAAGTACAAGGAGCAGTAGTTTCAATTTTACAACACCATGACCAGGATGAAGTTATTTCTAATTTCGTGTGCACAGAGATTGGTTTCGCAGGTAGAATGCTTTATGGCTTGGTGACCTTTGTTGTAGACAATCGTTCTGTTGGAGGACTCGCTATTTCTTTAACTTGGGATTGGATTTACTGCCGAGCACTAACGTAGACTGTGTTCCCATTAAATTGTGGAATTGTAGTTAAGGAATATTTTGATTTTCCAAAGTTCAGATTTAATATTAAATGAAGCCCGAAAGCGTTAAAAATTTTTATTTTTTAGGTAATGCAACTGCGATTGCAAAAATGGATAAGAGTCTTGTGGGAAGCTTTTGTGGCAGCCAGTATGACTGATACATCATCATGCTATCAGACAGATCAAATTTGTGTTGTACAGTACATATTAGCGTTAACAGCTTACATAAAAATACGAAATGAGACACTGATTTATTTGTCACCCCTGTCCAAGTCTCCTTTTATGATTCAATTTAGAACAGCTCTGGCTTCCTGAAATTTCACTGATTTTTAGAAAGAGTTTTTGTGGAATGATGAACTTTGGATTCTCGTATCTGCACTGGTAAGGCTTTTCTAAGTCATTATACTTCCACGGCCGATCACTTCCATTTCGTCTTTATGCTGGCTCCAGAGCGTTCTTAATGTGAAAACTTTCTCGGGTAAGAGTAGGTCCCTTTTCGCAACACCCCCTGACGTTCAACATCCAGCACACTGATGTAGACGTACGAATGTTGTGTATAACAAACCTTGAAATTTAAGCGGCATTAGTTGGTCAGAAAATTTGGCGGAGTTTTCGCACCACCCCCTCGATATTGCAATTTTCTTTGTTGTTTTCTACAGAGCCCCACGTATTTACATTTTGCTCCCAACGACTTTTCCCTAGTAAATGTCAGGATCTCTGAGAACTCAACCGATGTGCAGACCTTTCAAGGCGTCTCGACGTTTTTGACTATCTAGAACTAATTTCATATACTCTCATAGATGTTGCAATTTTTTGTGTTGCCTTGTTTTTTTCTATTGAAACAGAGCACTCACGCTTGTACTCCTTGTATGTGTTTCGGAGGAAGATGAATAAGCGCTTCAGTGCATACAGTACCAGCACCTACCACACCAGCGCCGAGTGCCTTCAGCCTGATGCAATCACTTGACGGACACTAACAGCCGCTTAGTCATTACTACGTACATTGACAGGGTGTTGTGTCATTTATGCTCACCACACGTAAGTCCTTTACAAAAGTGTAGTGCCCCATCACAACTCCAGTAACTAGCCTGCAGTCCTTTCTACTGAGGAACAGCGAATATGCTGACTTTATAGACACGGTGGGAAATATTCATTTGGTCTGCCGATAATCTAGAGGAATCTGTCATCTGCAATTATGCTCATATGAGACCCAGCTGTCAATGGCAGCCCTAACCGAGAATGAAAGCAGACATGACATAGGTTCGGGTCCTGAAAACTGTGCTCTGAGCCTTGCCTAGCAAATTCATCTGCGATTTCATTTCCCGTGATCCCATTGTGACCTGGGACCCATAGATGATTCAGAGAATTCAGCTTTTCAATTGCGTTGAATTAGCTTCGAAGTCGTAAGAGGGCTCAGCAAAGCTTTCAGCGCAGCTGAACAATTCTTGGCAATATAGTTCGTTGCCACCAGGATTGCGTAGAGCTCCGCTTCGAGGACAGAGGTAAGTCTTCCTAATAACGAGTGAAATCTAAAGTTGTTGTCCTTCAGAAAGGCACCAGCGCCGCATCCTAAATCGTATTTGAAACTATCCGTGAAAATCCAACTACATTCCTTTTTTGGCTCAGATTTTGGCCGAAACCATTCCTGGGTACAGAGAAAATCGGTTTCGTATTTTTTCCGCAGCAGGAGTTCTGGTATCATCAGACATCATTTCCATGAGACCAGAGTTAAAATACAGTCGGCACGCAAGGTCATCTTGTACTTAATACTTCTCTATAAACGGAAAATTGCTTTAAGACGTCAGCCCTAGATAACCGGCGCACAGTATATAATTGGCCTTATCGCAGCCGTGTAGACCCTCCTCGGTGACAAGCCACATGTCTTGCCGATACTACCAGCAGAACGAAAATATTTTTAGTCCATAGAAGTTTGTTATCCAGGATGGCACCCAAATACTTAGCATGTTTGGAGAATTGGATGGTGATGTTCTCACGCACTAGATGAGTCGGACCCGTCAGATTCTTTCATTTTTCAACCTCAGTTGGAAGAGGATTGACTGAAAGCCCATTTCTAGTGTACCAGTCGCCGATCATGTCAATGGTTGTGTGCATTTGAAAACAGAGAGTCGCTGAGTCTGATCTAACAGATAGTACAGCTACAGCATCTGAGTGAAGTAGGGAGTCGATTAACATGTACCTTAGTAGTGGAGACAGGAGACCGACTTACGGGGAACTCCTGCAACTGCAATGCGCATCCATAGCCAAAGTTCACCAGCATTGCGCTCATCCCCAAATTTAAAGATATCGATGAAAATGTAAAACGCTTCCAATTCTGGATTCTGCGCACTAGATTTTGGTGCAGGATCTTTCTCGCTCGTAAGCATATTACATGTCAGACAGACGATGCATTCGCATGCCAGTGTGAGGTTAGCATTGAAGATTCTCTTCAGAGTTACCATCACCTGGTCTATTCCCTTTTATAACATACGAGTAACTGAGTTATACCATGTGTGCCAGGTGATTTCGAACCATTAAAGGAAGCAATAGCATGTTCGATGAGAGATACCAGCTTCGCTGATCGGAGCTGTTAGTCAGTTGGTTCTGATCAAGTTACCTGGGAAGTGAGTGTTAAGCACAGAACAAATAGTCTCTGCCTTCAAATAAGTGTAGATCTTTTAATTGTTTCCGACTGTTTCGGTCTTTTGGCAAAAGTCTTTATAAGATGCACTCTTCGCAATTCGAATTGGCTTCTTATATTCTTTTTTCTTCGATTTGCAAACCTAAAGTGACTTGTTTTGAAGTTTTTTGGTTTCTTTACGTAGTCGCTGTAAATCTACATTCCACCAAGAAACGAGCGATTATTTTTTAGCTGGATCGAGCAGTTCAAAACACTTGATGAGGGTACCATACCGTTCAAGTTCTGAACAACTTCCTCTAGTTTTTATTTTGTTCTAAGTTTAGGGGGAGCACTGTCGGACTTTTTGAGCTCCTCCTTAAATCGTGTCCAATTGGTTTTCCGCGGATTGCTCCTCTTCAACAATTTCGAGACTTCGCAGCCGATTCCAAATTCACTGCATATACGATATATATTCTCGGTATCAATATGAAGGGAAATGCGAATTCAATTTAAATTGTTTTTATTTTTCAATATAACATCAATACATTTGTTACATCTTGAGATAAGCTTTTTTAAACCCTCAAAAAAATTAATTTCCTAAATACCCATTTATTGCCGACTTGAGTTCTTCATCATCCGAAAATCTTTTTCCACGAAGACATTTTTTCAAATCCTGAAACAGGAAATAATCACTAGGGGCAAGGTCTGGACTATAGGGTGGGTGTTGGATTTCTTCGAAACCACAATCTCGCGCAGCAGCCTTGGAAACTCGCGCCGTGTGAACAGGAGCGTTGTCATGAAGAAGCAACACACCCGCTGCGAGTTTACCCCGTCTTTTCTTTTTAATTTCCTCCCGCAAATTATGCAAAGTGGAAGCGTAGGATGTGGCGTTGATGGTTTCACCTTTTTTTTTGTACTCAATGAGCAAGATTCCCTTTGAGTCCCAAAAAACTGTGGCCATGAGCTTCCCGGCAGACGGAGTGACTTTGAACTTCTTCGGGGGGTCTGTTCCTTTTTTATGCCACTGCATGGACTCTTGTTTGCTTTCAGGGTCATAGTGGTGGACCCATGTCTCGTCCCCAGTAACAATTCGATCCATAACACCGTCCGCGTTCTCACTACACATCTCCAAAAGCTCTCTGCAGCATGCGATTCTCACTTTTTTCTGAGGCGCTGTGAGCATTCGTGGCACCCACCTTGTACTGACCTTTGAAAGGTTAAGATGGTCATGAAGAATGGTGTGAATGGCATCAATTGAAAGCTTGGTGATCTCTGCCATCATTTTCACCTTTATTCGGGCATCCTCAAGAACAAGTTTTTCGATTTCTTTGATGCTTTCTCCCGTACAAGCAGTAGCCGGGGCGCCGGAGCGGGGGTCGTCTTCAATGCTCTCTCTGCCTCTCTTGAACTCACTTGACCACTTTTGCACAGTTGATAATGAAGGTGCGGAACCCTGGTAAACAGCCACCATCTCTTCATGAATAGTTTTTTGACTTTTTCCTTGCTTAGTGAGAAATTTAATTACAGTGCGATGCTCAATTTTCACCATCATCGTCTCAGTTGCCATTATGATTCTGTTTAACTAGAGATAAAACGCGAATTAATAATCACATTTATATGAAATTTTACATGAATGCACTAAAATAATAGTATTACTTGATAAATAAGTCAATTTGTATATGCAACCACAGCTTCACCCCGATACCGAGAATATCTTGAACGCCCCTCGTATATCTTCGAAATCCCATCCTCGAGCTACCTCTTTCTTCAAATCATTTTTGCTACCTTCGCAGCTTCAGTCAATGCCCACCGTATCCCATAGTTAGTAAGACTTGCCTTTTAGTCGTTACCACCATTTGTGTCTCATCGTTCAACCACTACCTTTCTTAATTTCTGTTGAACGAGGTTTTTAAAGTACTGAACAGAATTTTTCCACTATTCTTGCACTTTTCATCGAAGGTGGTCCACATACCTTGCTTTGCTAGTGCTTCCTTTTTACTTATATGTTAGAGTTGTTATTTCGAATTCACGGCCCAGAACTGACTTCTCTCCTTATTTTCGAAGTGCCAGTATATTTTCGTGACTGGTGGTACTTTTCATTGGCTTTTCTCTGGTTCACTGCAGATCACCTTGAAATCTTTTACCCACCATTTCGCGTTGTCCCAATATAGATTATAACCTACCTACCTGTGTTTAGTGTCCACCACTGCAATATTAAATCATGTGCTCCTGCTGTTAGCTAAATAGCGCAACATATTTCGAGTCTGATATATCTCCTTCCGCTGCAGCTCTCGCTCCAACTCATCCATTTTATTCAAAGCACACTTCGTGTTCATTTCCCATTAAGTCTCCTTTTGCAACAAGTTCGGGAACAAACTGTGGCAATATTCCACAAGGTGTTGCCATCCCGTCGCATTCAAGGATTACAACGAGCTCAAAGAATAACAACCTGGCTGATTTGTTGAATCTATGTATCTTACGTCAGATCCAAAATATGGTTTAGAAAGGTTAACCTGATAAGGGTAACAAACTGAGCCTAGTACAAATATTTCTAGTTCAAATTGCCTGATAACCAAGCAATAACTCAAAAAGCTTTTGCCACTAATGACCTTTCCAGACTGCCGCCATATCTACAGCAAAGCTATGTATCTCAAGCCAGTCTAATAGATAGAATGCACTCGGAATGCACCACAATGCAAATTCAACAATTTTTAATTGCGAAAACTAATACCTTGGCCCAAATCAAACATTAAGATTCTAGATTAGCCCAAAAGCCCATCCACGATTCCTTCTGATTGCCTTCAGGCAAACAGTGCTGGTATTCGTATTGTATTTTTCCACCCGAAAACCGTTAAGCCCAAAACCCCAAAAACAATTCACAGAAAGGGAAAAAAAAAAAGAAAGAATATCAAGGGAAATTAATCTTAGTCTAAACACGCTATACTGTAAAACCAAAGGACTCGGCTCGGTACCGGTACCAGCTGAAATCCTGACACAGACGCGGATCTGATTAAATTGGCAGAAAAAGTGCTAGGAACCCTAATTTGTGTTATTTCCCATTTCGCGTAAGCACCACCAAATAGCGTTGTGAGCCAATTAAGGACTATGGCTCTGGGTCTGGGTAGTTCCTGTTTAACCAAATCCACACCAGGAATTCGGTTCGTTGCAAGACCATGCAACGTATGCCACCCGCCGCTACTGGTGAATGGTGAAATGAATTTTCACGAAAATGTCGGTAATTTGTTTATTTTGTTTTTGTTGTTGTTGTTGTTGTTGGCGGTGATTTTTCTGTTATTCGTTTTTTTTTTTTTTTTATTCACATCCGCAAATTGAACACCACATGATGTGAGTTTGGACAAGCGGTGGCGAATGGAAATTTTGATTGCACATCGGCACGTCATACACGACGCTGACGTGTGGATTAGAAAAATGACGAAGCCAATCCACCTTGCCATCAATCCACAAGTTCTGACATTAGAACTGCATTCACAGTCAATTGTGAATCGATAAATGTCTGATGGCAGGAATTATATGGGGATTTCTGTGGCAAGTCTGCTATCAATTAGTCAGATGACTTGGAGACAGGTGCTGAAGCCTGGGGTACGGTATTCAGGCTAAGAAGACATAAGTAAATGAAGATCTTGGCTAAAATGGTGCAAGGCATTGGTTGGATCCACATTAGATGAAACCAATAGACTTAGGAAGTTTTTGAAGCATTGTGCCTCAGAAAGATGATAATGCTGTTTGTGCTATCTACTGCAGAGCCAGAGTCTCAGTAGTCGAAATCTTTCTTCACTTTCTGTCGAAATAGAGCACTCAGATAAAGACTTAGTGCACTGTTCTCCTTCTATGTTCCCTTCACTGGAATGGCTTTAGTGATATCGTCTCTTCAGTACCAGCACCAGCGATGATACATCAATCCCGAATACATGCAACCACATGATGAAGTTTTCCTGGGTATTCTTACTGCAAGTTTTGCAGGATGTTGTTGTGAACCGTTTTAAGCAGTCTACAGTTTTTCCTACTGAGGGGCTATAGAAAAATCGCTGACCTCTTACATAGAGACGTCAGGTTGGATAGTTTGACTTCCCAGTATCCTAGAGAATCATAGACACAAAACCAACTGTCAATGGATGCCTTTAAGAAGAACTCAGGCTGTCTTAACGTACATACGGGTCCTGGGAAACTATTGTCTAAGTTTTGCCTAGCAAGTTAAGCTTCCATATCATCTCTTGCGATGTCATAATGATCTGGAATCCAGACCGGACAAAGTGGCCCGGACTATGTTCGTAGTACCTTTGCATTCTGAAACCAGCTGGGAAGTAGTAAGATGGCTCAGCGAGGCCTTAAGGCCAGCTTGACTATCACTTCATCAGCGTGACACTTCTCTCCTCCTCCGATTCTTCACAATGTAATCCATCGCTATATATAGGTAAACTATAATGTTGTTGTCCCCTAATAAGACACCAGCGCTTCATCGTGGATGGCTTTTAGTGAAGACTTGACCACACTCCTATTCAGCCTCAAATTTTGGCTGAAACCATTGCCGGATGCAGAGTAACTCGATTTCGTAGTTTCACAGGAAGATAAACTTTACTGAATTCAAAAGACTGTTGCCTCGCAAGGTCACAAAAACCAAGATCAACGCACATTTCTTTTTAAACATAAGATGGCTTTGGGAGTCCACCACGTGATATGAATATCAAAGGGAGGAAATGCATCAGTGCGCTTAGAGCTAGGAAGAGTGTCAAGCAGCAGAAACAGACTGTCGCTTAGAGTCTGGTATAAGCAGCCGGGACATATTTTCATAAAAGCTTGTTAAACCTTTTCCTGGTATTTCCATAGCCGTGTTGATCCAAAGGACTGTCTTTAGCGTCAAGCCCCGTGATTAAATTGCCAGAAGGGCACACGAGCATGTAGTTGTTCTTGTCGAGTGCGTGTTTAATTCTTTTGAAGCGTCAAGTCAAGTCAAGTCAACTATTCTGTCTATTTTCTTCAAGATGAAAGAAGTCAGACTGAGACCTATCAGTCTTAGCGTGTAGTCATAATTTCTGAATTTTTGTATAAAAGCTACTCTTACCGTTAGCCAGGGATTCAGTTTCCGTCACCACATCCGATGATAGATACCAGCATGTTGTATTACTCTACTCACTTGCACGTTCTGTGATATGAGCTAGTTGTGATCTGGTTCCCATCAGGTTTCCAGGAAAGTGATAGTTTACGTATTAGCTGCTAGGTACGCCGTTTGAACCAAGTTGTCTGGGCTCTACATCCCTTGCTGGTCTACAGGATATGTTTTTACTTTTTTTTTGCCTCATTTACATTCAGGCGTACGAGTATATATCTTAATCACTCCTATCTGTCGCAATGCTATTGCAATAGTCGTTTGGCAGATTTTTAAAAGACAGTACCCCGCTTGTACTCGCTACTGTCATACCAATGAGAGCACGTAGAAGGTTTTTGGACGAACTTGTCTTTTATAGATCAAGGAAGTTGCACATCCTCCTCTTCCTCCTGGAAAAAATCATAGCGCTTTTCTTTCATTAGCATACTACCCTACGACTATACGAGGGTTGGCTGAAAAGTTTCCGACCGCAACGTATCTTTTGACAGTTACTTACCGAAGTTTCAGTCATTTTGGAAGCGCAGTTTTTTGTTGGCAGTCGTTCGAGCGAGTCGATGTGAGTGTTTTTTGTGGAAATGGAAAAAATTGAGTATCGAGCTGTTATTAAATTATTTTTTTTGAAAGGCAATACGCCTACGCAAATCAAAAATGAGTTGGATTCTGTGTATGCGGACTCTGCACCATCATTTACCACAGTGAAATTTTGGGCAGCTGAATTTAAACGTGGCCGTAAGAGCTTGGGAGATGATGAACGTTCGGCACGTCCAAAACCTGCAACCACTGACGATAACATTGCTAAAGTTCACCAAATGGTGTTAGACGACCGCCGAATTAAAGTGAGAGGGGTAGTAGAGGTTATGAAAATGTCCAAAGAACGTGTTTGTTACATATCAAATTAAGATTTAGGCATGAGAAAGCTGTCCTCGCGTTGGGTGCCGCGTTTATTTATGTTAGACCAAAAACGTGTTCGAATGAACATTTCTAATGCTCTGTTGGCACAGTTTAGGGGCAATAAATCCGAGTTTTGGCGCCGATTAATTACGGTAGATGAAACTTGGATACACCATTATACTCCCGAAACAAAAATTCAGTCAAAACGGTGGACTACAAAGGGCGAGCCGGCTCCAAAAAAAGCAAAAACTGTTTTTTCGGCTGGGAAAGTGATGGCGACTGTTTTTTGGGATAGTAAAGGAGTTATCTTAATCGATTATCTTCAAAAAGGAAAAACCATTACAGGAGCATACTACGCATCATTACTTGCCACGCTGAATGCAGAAATTGCGGAAAAACGGTCACATTTGTAGAAAAAGAAAATCCTGTTTCACCAAGGCAATGCGCCGCCTCACACCTCTGCGGTTGTCATAGCGAAAATCCATGAATTACGGTTTTAACTGCTTGACCATTAGCCTTATTCACCAAATCTAGCCCCAAGCGACTTCTTTTTGTTCCCTCATCTAAAAATTGCGCTCGGAGGACAGAGATTTTCGTCAAATGAGGAGGCAATCACCTTCGTGAATAATTATTTTGCAGAGAAAAATGACAAGTACTATTTGGACGGGTTAGAGAGATGGGAGCATCGCTGGGAGAAGTGTGTAGAGTTACAAGGAGACTAAGTATGTAGAAAAATAAAAATAAAAATTGAGAAAAATCATCATTGTTCAGACAACCCTCGTATGTGTAAGTCCTGAGAAATCCTTCTCCACAGATAGATTAGCTCTCTTTATTGTTTGTGATTGAGTATGCGGTATGTAAGCCTAGATGTCCTGACTTGTCCCAGCGGAAATGCGTCATATGTTTGACATAACACATTGATGGCTCGACGTCGTCAAAATATCTACTATTTGATGGTAGGTATCTGCACTATTTTCAGGGAAGGGTATACAGCATACCCTTACATAAACACCTTCGGCATTTTTATACTCGCTTGTGAAAATGGTATGAAGTTACCGTTACTTCCCATTATCTCCATTCGTTCCTTTCTAAAATCATGTGATTGTCATCTTAAGTTCATTAAAGTCAGACGGACAGAAATATTGTTCATGGTTGTCAAAACTATTGGAAAGTTCATTCAGACGATCTTTTGTCATATTTATGTTCCTTAGACGTCCCTGCTTATATTCGTTTTACTTCGGAAGATTTTTCGTTTTTAAAATAACAACTCCCTATGTCCTCAATCGAGGGCTTCTCACGAGTTTTCCTTTTCTTTGTGAGCTACTTAAGTTTTGCCTTTCTCTTTTGCTTATAAACCTTCCGAATAATACTTGGCTTTCTCCGTAACTACAATGCCTAATCAGTATGTCCCAGATTAAGCTGAACGAGCTTGTACAAGGACCTTCGTTGGGGTGATCACTTTAAACTCCGCACACCTGGAGCTGCATTTTCGATTGCTTCCAATCTCACACTTTTTATTTGGTACAAGCTTGGTGGGACTTCATGAGAGCCTAGGAGATGCTCATTTGACAAGTGCTATTACCGTCTCTCGAAATTATATTCGTTGACAGGTTAAGGATTTCTACATCTGTGCTTTCGTTAAAATGAAGTAACTGTCCAAGCTGGTTTCTTCCGAAATGTTAAGTTCCTCAGAAAGCTAGAGTTACGCATTGGTTGACAATACATAGAATACGCTGGCGATCTCTAAATACCTTGACCTTGGTGTCTATTAATGTGATTAACTAACTGTAGCATGCCGGCTACTAAACTTGTTGAAGGAATACTTATTGGGTAACCTTAAGTTTTAGACTGTAGCGTCCATAAATTACATATAACTGATGCTGCCGTCTTTCTCGGCAATGCATAATATTCTGACAAAGAAAGTGTTATGAGATATTTTCTCACAAGACAAGAACTTACAATTTCTTGCTTAGATCTGCCTATTTAGACAAATTTACTCCAAAAATCTTTTCTTTCAAAGCGATCAAGGGCACTTCTACCCAAAGACCAGGTTTCCACGCCCTACTACTGGGATGATTAACAGGGCTTCCTTTGATGTCCGTAAGAGGGACTTATTTCTCACTCCCATGCTTAGTCCAAGGAAACAGCAATTGGCAAGAGTGATTCATCGCTTGACCTCCACATTTGTTTAGTGGTTTTAATTTAGGGAGCGCCCTGTTAAAAAGGTCTTTAATCATATACCCTCGACCGTGATTTAGAGCTTCAGTTATTCCTTCTTCTTCTTTCTGGGAAGCCGATAGTCATTTTTACTCCTTAGCTTATAGAGCTCGCAAGCGGATCTCATACTTCCCTGCAGCGTCTTCTTAAGTTAACGTCAAAAGATCATTCTTGGCGATCTTGTGCTTGGGACATTAGTCTTACGGCTGGTGAAGTAGCTCGAATTAGCAATCTCTAGCAAAGTCGTCCTTTTATAATACATTGTGGGAGCGTGAGCGCTCCTAATCTGGATTATATTTAAACCGCTGTAACCTACTTTTTATCCATCTCATCACACTTCATTTATGTAAGTGATGCTTTTTAGTGGTTCAGTGATCCACCTAATCAATCACCTCCATATACACTCTTGAGGATTCGAACGTTCCTCAACGAAATTCATTGTCCGTTGTCCATTTGTTCTGGTTTTCAACAGTAAATGCGTCCATAGAACTTGTAGCTTACTACGGGAGAAACAACCCGTCATTTGCCTGGAATACAAATCTATATTTTGCTTTTGTTTGTTGCCAAACGCATGCATTTATCAAAAACTTCTTTTTCGATTTAAGGTTTACCAATGACCTACCACTACACTGTTTGCACTTAAACTCCTACACACAATAGGTCATCCACAATAAATGGCACTACCTTCTCATAGCACAATGTCCTCATTTCCTTTCAATGCAAAGGTTACGTCAATTTTAAATATTTACAAAATATTAGAGCGAACATCCTTAAGTCAATTGTTATGTAAGCCGCTAAATGCGAAAGAGAAATCCCCTCGAGCATTAAGCATCCTTTTGTGTGGGCGTCATCCAGGAAGGACTTATTTTTTATCGGATTTTCAGATTTCTTTTTTTTCGGAATTCTTTTTTGCAACGTTTGTCCTTGCTGGGATCTCAAATATATTTCACTTCCTTTTTTTTTTTTTGGGATGCTCTAGGGGGATTTTTTTTTTATTTGCATTTTCTATTCATCTTTTCAAGCGGAAATAATTCCGACCACTTAAAAGGTGATGAATCATGTTTTATGATAATATTGTTATTTCAACAGGAAGAGCACCTTTTGCATTTTTCCTGATCCTTTTCTTAATTTTTTTGTTTTTTCGAAAGCTTAATTGTGGTGGTTGGCGATATGGTGGCAGTAAAAACAATTACGAGTACGTATTATGGAAAAATGGACGAAGGATATGGAATATACATGTTATTAAACATATGCGCGAGACCGCACTTCTATTGCAAACGTAAACCGGGTTCAACTAAACGGACATCAATATGAAGTTACAGTCGTTTCTTGTGACTATCGGAGATTTCTACTAAAAACTGTCCCTTAAAAAACTTATAAAACAATTCACTTTTAACCGTCATTATCGTAACCGGGATTTTGTAATAATTGAGAGCTACGGACGAAGATTTTATTTCTTTGGATAGAAATAGCTAACACATGGGCTGGAAAGCCCGTGCCGTTTTATAGTAAAACACAACATTTTTGCAAAATTCAACTTTATTTATCACTATAGTTGCCTTCGAGGGCGATACACTGATTGAAACGATTTTTTAATCTTTCGATACCAGTTTTGTAGTACGATTTCGGTTTAGCCTCTAAATAGGCCTCTGTTTCGGCGATTACTTCTTCATCGGTCTTAAATCTCTTTCCGGCGAGCATTCTTTTGAGGTCTGCGAACAGGAAATAGTCGCTGGGGGCCAAATCTGGAAAATACGGTGGGTGGGGAAGCAATTCGTAGCCGAATTCATTCAATTTTGCCATCGTTTTCATCGACTTGTGACACGGTGCATTGTCTTGATGAAACAGCACTTTCTTTTTCTTCAAATGCGGCCGTTTTTCTGCGATTTCGTCCTTCAAACGCTCCAAGAACGCAATATAATAGTCGCTGTTGATAGTCTGCCCCTTTTGGAGATAGTCGATGAAAATTATTCCATGCGCATCCCAAAATACGGATGCCATAACCTTGCCAGCCGAGGACGAGGTTTGTCGCCTGCTCGCCACTCAGCTGACTGCCGACTTGACTTTGGTGTGAAGTGATGGAGCCAAGTTTCATCCATTGTCACATACCGACGCAAAAAATTCGGCTTTATTGCGGTTGAACAGCTTTAAACACTAATCTGAATCATCAACATGTTGTTGTTTTTGGTCGACTGTCGATCAACTTCACTTTACGGTCATTCGTAATCATTTTGTGGACTTTTTGATGATTTCATCTGAAACGGCCTCTTTTGGACGTCCACTGCGTTCATCATCTTCGGTGCTTGTATGACGACTTTTAAATTTTTCAATCCACTTGCCATTTATCAAGCCAGTTCTTTGCATCGGCTGCATTTTTTCCCATCAAAAAGCAATGATAAATCAACACACGAAATTGCTTTGAATCCATTTTTTTTCACAATAACAAAAGTTGCTTCACTCACAACGGTATATCTCGAGAACTAATCATCCGACAGCTGTCAAATTTATACACGTATCTTTTGAAGGTTGGTACTAACTGAAAATGGTATGGATTTAATTCAAGTGGTGCCCTCTCTTAGAAACGGCTTTTCAGCCCATGTGTTATTTAGAAGGTGTTTTTCTAAAACGGTCCGGAAAATAAATTCTGCCATAAAATCCGCATCTGTCCATTCGGAGAAAGTCCGACGCATGCCATGATGCTTAAATTTGTGTACTAATAGAATCTTGTAAGTCAGAAAGCCAAAGTGTTGGATGGATAAAGTCCAAGCTCCTGTGAACGCCTTCAAACTGACAAATTTTGATCTTCATTATCGCTAGCTTCAACTGCCCCGATATTATTTTCGGAACGCACTAGCCTCATTCTTATTGTTTGCCTTATGTCATGTAAGTAGCGTTAAAAGGGTCTGAAAATGACAACCTTTCGTGCGTCGCTTTAAGAAACTTTGATGTTTTGCCGCACTTTTGGTGACATGGAAAGTTAGTTCTGTACCGAAATGAAAAGTCTCATAGTTTCGACGATGAATGACATTTATAATGGCAAAAACATGTTCTTGAAACATCAAAAAGAGCACATCTTCAGGAAGGGGAAAGACATACCTAATAAACTAGATGATTTGTGTATATTATGATCCTAAAGTGATCGTGCTACTATACGAGTACGAGAGTGAATTCGTCCCATTGGCGATTTTTTTTTTTTTTATAATGAGCGGACGCTCAAGGGGTTTGTGTGCCCTTAAAATGTTTGTACCCAGCGCGGGCGAAGGAAATTTAGGGAGGAAGAAAAGAGAAGTACCGATGTACATTGTTTTTAAATGTTTGCAAGTTATAACGACCAGGAAATACAGAAATCGGCAAGGCAGTGCATAAGCGAGTTATACGGCTTAAGGACGAATCACGATATTTTAGAATACATCCGAGAGTGGGCTTGAGGGTATACCCATGAGCATTCATAGCGAGGCGGATGTTACGGTTAAAATTTTAGGGGGCGGTATGCTATTGGCGATTTCCATGGATCACTGGTGGTGGAAATAGCGATATAACTTCATCCCCAGATCAGAGGGGATGAGGTATCGCTGGAGGAAGCCTAGACATTTCGCATCATTTTTGACGACACCGAACATGTGGTCATTCCAACGTAAGTTTTCACTGACACACATACCGAGAATGGAAAGTTTATCCGTTTCGACGAAGCATGTGCCGACAGGGTGGTTAAATTTCGGTTTAACGACAGCAGACAGCATTGAGTTTTGGAAACATTAAATTCCACTCGGTTGATAGTTCCCCAATTGGTTATGCTGTTAATATCAGAATTTAATGAGGTTAACATACTACGCTGCCGTTCCCGTTCTACAGCTGAAGGGACGCGAGTCCAGGAACGAACATGAAAAGCATAGAGTACTGTCGTCAGCCAAGAAATATATTGGATTAGAAGTAGCAGACAAGATATCGTTGATGAAAATTAGAAAGAGTGTCGAAGACAGAAGTGAACCCTGAGGCACACCAGCATTTATTTTGTGAATATCAGACTTGAAACCTTCCAAGACAACTTGAATTTAACGAATGGTAATGTCCAATCCATTGAAGAAGAGAGTCATCGATCCTAAAAGCACGCATTTTCGACAAAAGAGCCTGATGCCAAACTCAGTCAAATGCCTTAGGAATAACAAGTGCAACTATCTTGCTTCGCTAGATTGGCCTACGCTTTCGTTCCACTTTGCGGTGAGACATGCCATCAAATCACCAGTAGTCTGTTGCTACGAAATTCGAATCGAATTCAGAAGTTTTCGTGTTTGGAGATATCTCATTAGCTGACGATTTATCAGTGTTTCCATGACCTTGGAGAGAAAGAACGTAAGTGCAATGGGTCTGTAGGAAGTGAGGGAAGAAGGTTCGCCTTTTTTTAAGGCCGGGCTGGACAAACGCTGTTTTCCATCTGCTCGGAAAGAGTCATAAAAATTAGGATTGATGAAAAAGCTTGCGCAGTGGTTATGCCAGCATAGAAGAACATATCTTCAGATGAAGGGGAGATATACCATCTGGACCATTCGATGCGCTCAAGGAGACGAGACACATTCTGGAAATAGGAGCTGGCTGCGAAGTGTGCTGTAAGCATATTGGCAAAAAGCAAAATGCCGTAATAAATGATCGACAGAAGAATGTCGAATGTTTTTGGCCAACGACCATCAATTTCTACAACCTTTGCAACACTAATATTTTGTTATGGTTTTAATACAATGGCATTGACAAGGTTTTCGCATGACCGAAGTGATGTCCCACTAATTGAGTTCAGCAGCCCCAACAGCCCAGAGTAGCGAGAGGTTCTGAGTTCGAGCTCAAGGACTAACGAATCACTTGTTCTTTTTTGTACTTTTCCCCGTCATGCTAGGGCATTAGACTAAGCGTTAAAGGCATAGGTAGCGGTAGATAGTTTAGCTACGTGGGGTCAGTTGTTTTGATCATGGATGGGATGATGAAATAGCTGGCTACCGAACGGAGGAGTGCTAGCAAGTGAGACACAATTCGGGGCAGTCAATCGAGAGCTAAGAAACAGGTCGGTCGAGAAAGCTAAGGTCGGGACGAGAGAAAAAAGAAACCCCAAAATGAGGAGTGTTTAGGAATGCTTTAATCGTCTATTAATTGATTTCTTAACTACATAAAAGATGTTATAATTAAATCTCATATTCATATTTTGTAATTATAAGTAATTATTGCGGTTGCACTATGTGTTTTGAAATCTCTGATATTGCCAAACATTATATATTTGACCTATAAATCTTAACGTTAGAATAATTCACTCAAACATAACTCAAACATAACTCAAAGTAACGTTACTCAAAGCTTTCTATTGCCGTTTATTTCATACTTGCTCATGTTAAAATCTATGTAATCTCGGCCATTTGGATTTCAGACGCAGCATGGTAACAATCATATCTTTAATAAAATAAATTATTGTTTCTTGTAGTCATACATAGAGTTTTTTTTTCGTTATCGTTCGTCCGTTCGAATTTGTTCATCGTCGATACCTTTTCGGATTATTGCACAGAGGAGATTGGGGTGAGGTCGAGGAAGTGTCGCGTGTTTTCTTTTTGTTTTCTTTTTTTGGAACGACTGTAACAATTTTTTTTCACTTTTGGGCCTCTTGCAACTTCAAACGTTTAGGGAAAGCGCTGCGGTTATTTCTGTCACGTTTAAACTGTTTTCGGTTTTCAACTGTTGCGTTGCTCTTGCAGGACCATGACATTTCGCTCGCGGCTCGAGGTGTAGTGAATCTAAGGGGAATATTTTTTTGTGATCGTATCAGCAGCAATATCCGCGTCGTTGTCTCAGAAATATTATGATCAATCCACCGACCTTATATGGATTTAGCTTTCCGACTGTATTCTGTAAAGTCTTGGATTCCCGAACTAGATTAGAAGTCGTATGAGGGTTCACCAAGGCATTAAGCATAGCTTGGCTGTCACTATAGATGTAAATCCCTCCACAGATACTCCACAATATAGATCAGCGACATCAGGACTGCGTACATCTCCGCTTGGAAGACAGGGGCGAGACTTCCAAATGAGAAGTGAAATCCAAGATTATCGTCCAGCAGAAAGACACCAGCGCTGCATTCTAAATCAGTTTTGAAGCCATCCTTTGACAGGAAGTCGATTTCGTATTTTTCCACTGCAGAAGTTCTGGCGCCATTGCATCAGACGGCATTTCCATAAGCCAATCGGCGGGCAAGGTCATCAAATTTCCAGTGATTGCTGTACCAAAGACCATCTCTTTTTAAACGGATGATGGCTTTGAGAACGCAATTGATGAAATGAATACCAAGAGGGGAAAGATGCTTCAGTGCATCTATAGCAGAACCAGGCGTGCTAGGAAAAGCCACATGTTGCCGAGACAGGCCGTTAATTGGGGTCCGGTGTGGCATGACATGAATATCAAGGAAGACTCGTCAGTGAAATGTGCGTTCTTTGGGGCCTGGTGAAAGAAGCAGTTGCCTATTGTCCTGAGAGCTTGTTTTACCAGACAACCGATACATGATATAATTGGCCTTATTATAGCAGTGTAGATCCAAAGGACCGTTCTCAGTGACAGATTCCATGTCTTGCCGACTGCTCCTTTGCACTGCTAGAATTCAAACAGCACTTAGAGGCTTTCCGTGTATCGTTCAGAGTTCAGGATGACACCCAAATACTTAGTTTCTTTTGAGGATACGATGGTGATGCCTTTAAGCACCAAGACAAATCAGATTTCTCCTTTTCATAAATAGAACAAGCTCAGTTTCAAGAAGATTTTCTGAAAAGGGACGAATCGGATAAAACATCACTATTGAGAGCTATAACTTCGAGGTAATTAGAGATTGTGTCTACCTCAACTCTGCTTTTAATTCTGATGATGACACTTCAGCGGAAGTCAGGCGAAGAGTTTCTTTGACCTTAGGAAGTGTTAAACCTTTAAAGACACTAGGGAGACTCTATTATTTCACTTCGGCTCGACTTGGTCTAAAAGAACGTATTAGTCATCAGAGAGAAAAAAACGGTTTTATTGTGAAGCACAAATAAATGGAAACGTGAACTATCCTGGAGTGCACAACTGGAGGCAGTTGGCCAAAGTCGTGATATAATAATGATACCGCTTGATCCTCCTCGCTTTTTGGTAACGTTGTGGTGGCATCTACCGAATATATGTAGTAGAACGGTTATAACTCGATAATTCACCAGAGTTTCACCGACCTCGAATAATATGCTGTACCAACTTTATTCTCTCGAAATTCTGTCATTCACATCTAGATGATACATATATTCCTGACATATCATGTTCTGTTCTTGGTTTTCAGCTTCTTTGGATATATTGACGGTCTTATGACGGACGAACATTAGGATTTTTTAAATTCCACAAAACCGTTTGCTAAAATTGTTTACAAGGATGCAAGGACTTCTTAAACGGCTTTATCTGATTGGATGTACGTTATCATGAAACAACTTTCAAAAGTGCTCTCATTTCATCGACCTCAAGAACCCTCATATATATTATCTCCGAGTTCTTCGAACCTTTGGATGCTGCTTCTTCGAGCAGTCTTGATACCCATGCAATTGTTGACAATAGAAAAGAAAAATACAAAAATCATTTACCGACAAATTCCACTAACCTTACCACTGCCGCTCACTGAAATTGCTTTGAATTACATTTTGAATACGAAATCGCGATTGTCCCGTTTTGCATACGTAATAGGAAGTTCATTGCAAAAGATGCCACTTCCGTCCACGACACCACCAACTACGATTTTAGAAAAATTAAAATTATTTCTCCATTTTCGTGCAGTGATTTCCGAATTGAATGGAACACTCGCAGCAATCCACCAACACCCAGCGATATGAGCGTACGGAAAGGCCTTGGGGATCTGTGGTGCTACGACCATCCAGGATTTAAGCTCAAGGAGTAGAAAATTATTAGGGCGTCATATGGTTTTAATGTTTTCTTCTATTTTTTTTTTTCCTTTCTTCATTAGCATAACGAAAACATGGAATTGTCTCCCGGGCCGACTTAATAAGCTAAGGCTGCCGTCACAGCCACCCACCTTCTCCAACTGCATACTACAGACGCTCCCATCCGCATGATTTTATATTCTTCTTCTTTGAGGAAAAATATGGCGGCGAAAAAGGATATGTGTGGTGGGTGGTCGTGGTAGTTCTGGCACATCTTGCCTCAGTGTCGTGGACAGATGTGCCAAAAATGTTTTCCATGGGCTGAGGGTGGATGGTGTACTCGTATTAGAAGACAACCTTGTGCAAATGAAAATCTCAAGGTGGTTTAATTTCCATTTGCATTCCTAAGTAATATGGAAATATGGAATTTTTGTGCGGTTAAAAATATTGTTGACTTCATTTTATGACAGAGGATGAAAGAATTCGACGATGGACAGAGATTTTTGCATAATCCTGTAAGATCTTCATTAAAGTGAAATTTGGTTGCGTAGTAGATGGCACAATACCTAGAAGGCTCGTTCAATTCGATTGGTTGAAAGTTTAAAAAAATAGATTTTTTTTTCTTTGCCAGTTTATGTACTTACGAAGGAAAATGGAATGGCTATTGAAAGAAAAGAAAGCATTTTGGGAAATATAATAAAAAAGCATGGATGTCCGGCGGCAATCACCGATGTCGCAGAAGAAACATCTACACGCAGATAATACAGATGTTTCGCGGTCTTTGGGAGTCACCCCTCTGATGTGTAGAGCAGACATGCAGATGATGTTTTTCAAGAGCATTTCCATAAAATTTGGCTAGGTTGTATTTGTTTGCAACGAAGGGACGCAGTGGACGTACCCAAAAAGGCTCCACTGCTTTGTTTGTGTGTTTCAGAACACGTGCAATCCCTTTCGAACTTATGGGCGTTCTCACCACAAAGGCATTTTTGCGAGGAGTTATAATTCGGACATCAATTCAACCTGTATAACTAGATTCTTAATCCTGGGGGTGAAAGGATTCCGTACCTGAGTCTTATTTATTGGGCCACAAAAGATTGACAAAATAGAAAAAAATGTCTAAAAATGCACCACGACTTCTGGAAGCCGTGGGCCTACAGGTATCTTCATAAGTTGCAGGTGAGAAACAAATTACAAACACTCAAGAACCTTAAGACTCAGTCAGAAAAATCTGAGTGTGAAGGCATAACACTGACATGTAGATTTGGCTGTTGTAGAGTTTTCAAGCACAAAACAACCTGAATCATTCCGAGTGAAGAAAAATCTCTCCGTCCTATTCGGACTCCCACCCCTGGAGAGTCAATATCGAAACCAAACACACCAGAGTTTCAAACCACTACATCACAAACTTTCCTTTCTTCTCCTTCTATCTTTCCGCCCACGCCCTGGCAACAGTATAAGGGTATTCATAACCCCTTAGGCGCGCGTAAATTATAAAAAAAAGACTTGTAACCATGTGCTGATTCGAGATGAACTCGCTTCGCTCACCTAATTTTGGAGGCGGATTAGTGCGATTCGATACTCCTCAAACGAAGTCATCAACTTCGAATGGGCGACCTTCATATTGCTCAAGCTTCTGCTAGAAGGATATGTGCCTGATGGTGGAAACCAAGATCGACTACAGCCAGTTTAGGTGCAGCACTTGAGCGAACGAGTGGAAATGTAAATATACGTTTTTGTCTTTCGTTTTGCATTTTGCTTTACGATATATTACCGGTGGTGTCTATTGCAACGTTCGCTTTATATGTTTGCTGACTGCATACATCAACATTACACCCTCGAATCCCGGACACTTTTTGTTTAGGCAAATAAGGAGAAGGTCAATCAGTGACCGTCATGTACAGAGAACCTTACCCAAGAATAACTTTAAAGTGCCCGGAAGTCTCTTTGCAGGCTTTAAACTCAATTTTAACAGCAAAATTCCATTTCTGTTAAACGAAACCGGGCAGCAATTTAACCTTTTTCGAGTTTGATACGCTGTGTGACTCTATTCAAAGAATTATACGATCGACCATTAACCCCTCTGACTCTATTAACGATATCCTTATTTTCGTCGACTTTGGTCTTCCTCAACTATAGTGGAAATCCAAATTCCAGTTCAACTAAGGAATGTCTCTTCTTAGATCGATTAACAGACTCAAATCTATTCCAAGTCAATGGTATATTCAACTACATTGCCTGTCTATTAGACATTATTTTCACAACAGATTCAATTAACTCTTCAGTCTCACCTTGTCCCCTATCTACCATCCTTCTTCTCTCGTCTTTCATAGCTCTTCTGTCCAGTCCACTCCCCATACAACCCTCTTATCCAACGACTTTCATAAAGCTAACTTTCACAAAATCAGTGACTATCTCAGTAGGTCCCATTTTAACTTCCCAACCTAACTATAAATGATTCCCTATCCATTTTTTTATAGAGAAATATTTCCCTTTGCATTCCGTTTTCCCGCGTTAAAACATCATCTACTAGTCCTCCATGGTATAATCGCAAGCTTCGTTTCTTACAAAATAAGGGAAATAAGTTATGAGCCTTCATGCCAGATCCTCTTTCGACTATTGTTGGTACTAAGTGCTCTCGGTACTTATTTTCATTTCACCGAATTTTACGATTTCTCTTACCATCGCTTTTTTAACAATGCGCAACTTAACCTTATAAACGACACGAAGTCCTTTTTCCAATTTGTTAACTACAAAAGAAGCAAAGATGGTTACCCTCCTTACCTCTCTTTCAACAACAAGTCATCAATCGATCCTCTCACTATTGCCAATCAATTTGCCACCTTTTTTAAACAATTTTTCACTAACGACTCCTTTGTATCAGATCCATCCTATTTTAATTTACCTACTGAACTTCTCCAATGGCCCACTTCTCACATCGAATATCGAATATATGTTAAGCTACACCAACTTAATGACGAATTCACACCCGGCCCAGATGGCCTCCTTGCAATATTTCTTTAAAAATGTTCCTCCTCTCTTTCCCTTGCCCTATTTAACCTCTTTCGTGTATCCTTTTCACAATGAGAATTTCCTTAGGCTTGGAAAACCTCTTTCATAAAACCGATCCACAAAAAAGGATCAAAGGATGAAATAACCAACTATCGTCCCATCGCTAACTCTCCCATATACACAGATTCTTCCAAAATATTTTGTATAAGCTCTAAGCTTCCAATGTAAATCACTTATTTCCCCTAGACAACATGGCTTCCTGAATGATGGGTCAACCACCACAAACCTCGGTAATGAAGTCGATGTAGTTGCAACTGATTTTGGCAAGGCCTCCAATAAAATCTCTCATCGATTAATACTCTCCAAATTGTCTGCCCTCGGCTTCGAATCACCAGTTTTTTCAGTTCATTTTTAAATGCATTTTATTTTATTAATCATTCACTCTTGCATACTAACAAAAAATGCTTAAATGCTAGCTTAAAATTACTTAACAATCTTATATTAACTAACTGGCCCCACACAGGCACTCTAAGCTACTCTAAATTCTTATATCTATGTCTTTCGACTTTGTTTACATTTTATACTTATATATACTTATTTTCTATGCTTAAGGCTTAGAAAAGAATTTAACAAAAAATTTAGCATATGGACATAATTTTTTTTTTTTTGTAAAAATTAATGTCTAACTTAAAATAAACCTTAGTCTACCTAACCCACATACACAATACACACACATAGACATTATACACAATTATATACATACGAGTATACTAGTATATACAAAGGTATATAAGTACTAATATATGTATATATTTCTTAAAGCCTAACCTAAACCTATCTATCGCAATGTAGTCAATTTGATTTAGCGTCTCATTGTTCAGAGCTCGCCATGTCCCCTTGTATATATTGAGATGAGAAAATTGTCTCGCCACAAAGTCAATAAGCCTAAGTCCTCCAGACGCGGTGCTGTATAGGCTATGATTACCAATTGTCCTACCAAATATGTTCTCCTTATCTATCGGGGCGTTAATATCGCCTAGTACTACTTTAAATTCATACTACGGATATTGCTCATACATAATATTGCATGTCAAGGTGTTCGTAGAAACATCTTTGGTGCCGTCGTCCTTGCTTTACGTAGGGGCATGTGCGCATATTAGGCTTATGTTTGCGAATTTGGTCTTGATGCTTATTGTCATAAATACTCGCTCAATACTTCTTGGCGAAGTTCGCCGCATATGGCAAATCTGCGTCCGAATAAGCGCTACGGGTGATTGTTTTGCTGTTTGGTTTTTCAATGTTCTACTTTTGACAGATCACGCATGATTAGTGACGTGTGTCAAAGTCAAACATACTCAGTTAGCATTGCCATTTTGTCGTGGAAGGACTTACATCTGAACAACGCTTACAAATTATTGAATTTTATTATCAAAATTCGTGCTCTGTGAAAAATGTTTTTAGCGCGACCATTTTACGATCATCATAATTGACCTGCTGAGCATACAACTTAAGCCAGAGTGACGAAATTTCGCACCAATTTCACGCTATTGGACAACAAGCCACCTACTCATGTGCACAGAGTGCGTTCAGAGGAAAATATTGCTGCTGTATCCGCCAGTGTTAATGAAAACCGTGATTTGTCCATTCGCCGCCGTTCGCAGCAATTGAGACTGTATTACACGACAACGTGGAAGATTTTACGCAAGGATCTTGGTCCTGGATCTTGCAAAATACAACTCGTGCAATAACTGAAGTCGAACGACCTGGCACAGCTTCGAATATTCGGTGAATGGGCTTTAGAAAAGCTGGAGGGAGATCCGCTTTTTTAACGAAGAAATGACGACGAAGATCATTACTGGTTGAATGGGTATGTTAATAAACAAAACTGCCATATTTGGTCCGATCAGCAACCTTGGGCAATACAAGAGCTGCAAATGCACCCGCAAAAATGCACTGTTTGGTGCGATTTACGGTCCGGGGAAGTTACTGGCCCTTATTTTTTCAAAGATGACTGTGAGAACAACGTTAGCGTGAATGATCTGAATATTTTTTTGCCCAATATGCGCTGAACTTGGGCAAAAAAACGGCACTACATGCCGCACAGCCGCGAATCGATGGATCAATTGAGAAATGAGTTCGATGGGCGATTTATCTCTCGTTTTGGACCGGTGAATCGGGCGGCTAGATCGTGCGATTTGACGTTTTTAGACTATTGTTTATAGGGATGTGTCAAATCACTCGTCTATGCCGATAAACCAGCATCAATTGCACCCTTGGAAGACAACATCTCACGTGTTATGTTGCGACATACCAGCCAATCTGCAGGAGAAAGTGATTCAAAATTGTACTCTTAGTATAGACCACTTAAAACGTAGTCGTGGTCAACATTTTCATGAAGTAATATTTAAAAAGTAAATGGCAAGCATTGATGTAGTACAAATTGTATACACTTTTGGAATTTTCCTGTTTTTTGACAATTAAAAACCAAACGTTTAAAACATCAGCCAATATGTCACAATTTTTCATCCTCCTCATGTCCGGCCCACCCCATCGCACTTCCTGGATGACGGTGATATCTGCGTGATAGCTCGTATATCTACTAATCGCCAGCTGCAAGGTAGTGGACTGACTTCCAAATCGGAAGGCTCGGTGTTCGAATCCCAGCCTCGCCCGAAAGACATATTCATTTTTTCAGTTAACGATAATCATGTACGATGAGTAGTTGACTAGAAATCAACATCAAGCCAACTTCCACTAAGAATTTAGTCTCCCCATTAAATGTTGGATGCCATCCACGAAGCGAAATAACCACTGATCCCAAAATCTTTCTTTCTTTCTCTATCCCATTTGTGTATTCATACCCACCTGAATGTTAAGTTCTTTAAAAAAAATATTCCACATCAGATCCGAAGGTCATTTTCCTATAAACGTTTGCAAGGCTCGTCAATAGTGAATCTATTTCTACTCGCTTTTTGAACCTGCAGCATAATAAATATAGTAGTTTTCCTTCTTCCCGTTGCCCGAGCAATTCCATAGGGATTTTTTATTGGCTGTCAAACCTACCTACTTTAAATCTGCTCTTTTGTCTGGTGCTTGTAATAACTCCTTAGTTGTGCTGGGGGTCAACTGTTGGTTTCCGTGTATTTTTCAGAAAATCCATTTTTAATACAAAAACCAATGACTTCTTGGCTCGATATTGTTGAGTTCCGATCCAAGTTTGTAAAAAATTCGGGTCTCCCTGGAATCTTATCATAAGAAAATTGTTTTATATAAGTTGAAACCGGTATCATTGTTTGGATACTGACACGTAAACTGGGCCATGTAGTCTCCTTGAATTTCTCATTTTGAATTCTCAGAGTCTCTTTTAGAAGTGGTCAAGTTTTCTGATTCAATTAAACTGTTTAATAATGACTGACTTTCCTCAATTAGAATCACGTCTTATTCACTTATTTGGGGACAAAACAATAACAAACTGTCTTAAAAATAGCTCCATAGGTACAGTTTCCTTATATCTGTCATTGTCACTATTTGATGGAAGACATCTAGTAAAACCGAAGGCTTTTAAAAAAATTAGTAATAACAAACAGTCTGTGTTAAAAAAAAAAAACATCACAAAGCAGCTGAATGTTATTTGAAAGGCGAGCAAAGAATTTGCTCCTGTATTGACAGATTCGTAGATAAATTCGTCCCCCGGGTGCCATCAATTTCTTATTTTCGAAATCGAATGCTAGTTTCCTTAATTTTTCTTATATTTCATTTTGAAGACAGACAAAAATCACATACTCGTAGTCACCCATCCTGTTCCCTATCTTGCTGCATACAAATAATTTCATATGTATGATAGAAGGAAATGTAAAAATGCAAATTTAAGATCAACAAAAAAAGAGGAAACCTATGAGTCTGATGGAAATACAAAGACAACATAACTTTCTCCATTTTTCTTGCACATGTGCGTAGAAATGCAAATGAATGCGGTTGGAAGTGTTCGTATTTCAAACGTAGTTATAGAAATTCCCTCACTGCCTTTGGCAATGCGACAACCCACCTTGAAAACCTCATACACCTGCGTAAAATTTACCAAAAATAATGCGAGACTTAACATATGGACTGAAAAATGCGAGCACCTCACAGATTGTCGGAAACATTTTAACCACCGACAGATTGCCGGAGATTATTCAAATTACCATTTGAGGTTTTTGGTTTTTTTCCTTTCGAAACCAGACATATGTTGATGTATTTCAAAAGATTATGGGTATTAAGGAATCAAGTGATTTTTAAAAAGTCAAATGAATTTTGAAAATTCAGAACAAATTTTAAATGGCAGCAAAAAGTAAACAGAATAAATTAAGTCCTCTACATCCAGGTAGATAAGCAGAATACACATCTCAAGGTTTTCAACTATCCACAGATGATCCGTACCATTCGAAAACCCTGCGGCAGCATTTGATACCTTTCTGCACCTAAAACCGCTTAATTTTCAGATCAAAAAACTTGCTGGCAACAGTGCGATACGACTCACTAATCTGGGTTATTTCAAGAGCAGTAGTTTCGGACATGGCACGGTCCTAGCGGAGCTACTGCCAGGGTATCCAATTCTAATGGATGAAATTCCTTGGGCGAATTCAACATCCTGACATACAATATGAATTTATCTAAATGTTCTACTACTGACTCTTTCACCTATAAAGACTTCAATTCTGTTGATATTAATGCCCTTCAACTAGCTGCAACATCCGCCTCTTGGGTGCAGTGCAGACTGAAGGCCGATCCCAATGACAAAGTCGATTCCTTTCAATCGATCCTAAGCCAACTGCTTAATCAATAGTAAGAGTATAAAACCAAAACTGTCCATGGTTTACCTCCGATGTGATTAATATAATCAAGATTCGATATAAATTACACAGTAGATGGAAGCGCAGATCAACGAACGTCAATTGGGAAGCATTTAAACAAGTCCAAAATCATGCAACTCTGGTTATACGTGCATCTAAAAAGAACTACTTCGCATCAAAGCTTAATGCCTCTTTACCCGCCAAAACACTTTGGAGAAACATAAAAAAATTGGTGTCTCTAAAGTCCTTAACGCTCAAAGTGCTCTCGACCCAGATCTTCTTAATAACTTTTTCCTAGGCGTTCAACTCCGTGATAATGATCTCGATTCTAACCGCATATCGGCGCAGTTGGAAAGCTCTGTTCAAAGGCTAGAAGATTTTGAAGTGGTGAGTGAATATGAAGTTCTCGGAGAGGATGGTCTATCAATACGGTTTATTAAATTTATTTTACCTCATATTGTTGGCCATCTCACTCATGTTATTAACTTTTGCATTACCACATCAACTTTTCCTATGTCTTGGAAAATTGCAAGGGTTTTGTCAGTCTTGCGCCAGAACTCTGGCAATAAACATAACCTCAAAGTGAAGATAAAGAATTTCTTTAACTTGAGTGGTTTCTTGACCTTTTTTGTTGTCTTAGTGCAGTTTCATCTAAGTGGAGGTTAATTCAATCTAAAAACTATTAGATTGACAATCATTGGCATCAAAGTGTTGCTTTTTAAGATAAAGACATATCAGTGAACGATAAGGAAATTTCTGCAGCAAAAATAACACGTAGTCGTACAACTAAACAAGTTAAAAATTATTTCGCGGGTGTTAATGAACTAGAGACAAGGCTAGGAATTCTTGAATCCTATTCGGAGAAGATTGACAAGATTCAAACGGAATTAGAAGTTCCTGATGAAAGCGAATTAGAAAAAAATCTTTGAAGACTGTTATTGTATTTTCAAAACTAGAATAGTTACGCTCATCGGTTCGAAAAAGCCGCGTTTTTTTACCACAAACCACAGAAGATTCATTTTCTCATCATCCACATCGGATTAAAATTGTCAACCTTCCTAAAATTACGCTGGCTAAATTTTTGGGAGCTACACTAAATAGCCAAGCCAAGAGGAGCCCTCTGCAGTGAAAAAATAACCAGTTCAACAAATTAAACTCACACAAGGTACTTCTAACATCAGATTCTAATTCTGCATGCTTATTTTGTAACACCAATGAACATAACATATACAATTGCCAACATTTTATTGCATTGTCTATCAATAAGCGTATCTCTGAATCAATTACTGGTTGTCATCCAAAACAGAAGATACAACCTCATTCTATTAGTATTCCAAAAAATATTGAGCTCGGTGATCACGCTTTTTATGAAGCAAATAAAACAGACGTGCTTATTGGGGCTTCATTATTTTTCGATTTGCTTTGCATTGGACAGATTTGTCTTGAATCCAATGGACCAACCTGGCAGAAGACACGTCTCAGCTTTTTCTTTTTTTTGTAATGAGAGCGCTCTCAAGGGGTTTTGTACCCTTAAAATGTTCGTACACAGCGAGGAAGGCGAAGGAAATTTAGGGAGGAAGAAAGGACAGGTACCGATTTACATTGTTTTTAAATGTTTGTAAGCTATAACGACCAGAAAACACAGAGATCGGCAGAGCATTCCATAAGCGAGTTGTACGGCTTAGGAACGAATCACGATACTGATGAGCATTCATAGCGAGACGGGTGTTACGGTTGAAAGTTTGAATGGGCGGAATGCTACTGGCGATTTCTATGGAGCACTGGTGGTAGAAATAGCGATAAAACAAAGTGAGACAGGAGACATTACGTCGGTATTCGAGGGTGTCAATTGATTGACTGATATTAGTATCGCCAATGAGTTTTATCGCACGGTTTTGAATCCTATCTAGCAGGTGCAGAGATGTTCTAGGAGCACATGACGAGATGTGGTCATTGTACTCTAATTTTGGCTGGATGAATGCCTTATATATTGTGGCCAGATCAGAAGGGGTAAAATATTTCTCTTATCGCTTGAGGAAATCTAGACATTACGCAGCATTTTTTCACTACACCGAATATGTGGTCATTCCAAAGTATGTTTAAATTGACACACATACCAAGAATGGAAAGTTTATCGGTTTCGACGATGCAAGTGCCATTCATTGATAATGGCTGGGTATTTGAATTTCGCTTTAATGACAGCAGACAGCACTGAGTTTTGGAAGCATTAAATTTCACTCGGTTGATAGTTCACCAATTGGTTATGCTGTTGATATCAAAATTCAATGAGCTTAACATAAGCTGCCGTTCCATTCTGCAGCCGAAGAGTAGGGAGGCGAGTCCTGAAATGAATATGGAAAGCAGAGAGCACTGTCGTCAGCAAAGGAATATATTGGATTAGAAGTAGTAGACAAGAGATCGTTGATGAAAATTAAAAAGAGTGTCGGAGACAGAACGGAGCACTGGGGCACACCAGCATTTATTTTGTGAATATCAGACTTGAAACCATTCAAGAGAATTTGAATTGAACGTTCCGAAAGGTAATTTCTAATCCATTGAAGAAGAGATTCATCGATCCCAAGAGCACGCATTTTCGACAAAAGAGCCCGATGCCAAACTCTATCAAATGTCTTAGAAATATCAAGTGCAACTATCAGATTGATGTACGCTTTGGTTCCACTTTTCGGTGAAACATGCTATCAAATCACCAGTGGACCGTACTGCCGATCATTGAGAAGTTTTCGTGTTAGGAGATATTTCATTAGCTAACGATTTATCAGCGTTTCCATAACCTTGGCGAGAAGGGATGTAAGTGCGATGGGTCTGTAGGAGGAGAGAGAAAAAGAGTCTGCTCGAAAAGAGTACGATTGATGAAAAAGCTTACGCAGTAGTTTTACCAGCGAGGAAGAACACCTCTTCAGAAGAAGGGGAGATATACCATCTGGGTCAGCGGATTTATTTGTATTAAGATCTTTAAGTACTCTTGCTTCTACACGAATGCAAAAGTGGATTCGTCCCATTGAAGATTCGGCGCACTCAAGTGTCGGCGGGGACAAAGCATCATCTGGGAGTGTTGAGCTGGCCGCAAAGAGTGCAGCAAGCAGAGTGTTGTTCAAAGAGCTGACAGCTGGAATGTCATTGTAAATAAGAGTTGCGATGGACGATGGACGGTTGCGATGAAATGGGACATTGTAGTATTTTTTGCCTTAGTTTTTGGTCGTACAAGAATTTCACTCGCTTAAGAAAGACGTGCAGTCATTCCTGGCTCGTGTAAATTTTTTGGTTTTCCTCTGTCGGATTGGTCTTGAAGGACCGAAATAACATTTCTCTAAGCCTGACAGCCTATTTACAGCTCGAGTCGTACCATGCCTTTTCTTTTCGTCGGATACTCTTCATCCGATGAGGGATAAAGGATCTGATTCCAAAGAGAATAGTGTCTGTGATCAATAGCGCCATCCACGTCGTTATCGAGGAAACATAACGACCAGTTAAAATTCCTAAAGAAGCTGTTAAGTCTGCTCCAATTGGTTTTCTCGTATTGCCTTATTGCGGTTCTTTTAGGAATCTTTTCTCTAACTGTGTGGTCGGTATACGAGAAATTGGTTGATAGAACACAGTGTTCCGACGGGTCTAGAGGGGAAAGCACATCGACGGTGTACCTATCAGGGTGAGAGGTTAAAAACAACTTCAGGGTGTTGGCTGTATGACTATCAACGTCTGGTATCCGCATGGTCTCATTTACAAGCTGGGTTAGGTTATTTTCCGCAGCGAAGATTTCCACACACCGTCCTTCGGGCGTTGTCTGTCCAGAATGTCGAGGATACCCAGAATTGTGTATATTGAAATCGCCCGTAATAATGATTTTAGTAAGGGGATACAGGGATACAATTCGTTGTATGGAGTCAGACAGCGCATCAAACTTGTTAAAGTTCGAGTTGCTGTCCAGTTTGGGGCTTCTGTAAATAAAGCAGTAGTGGATAATTTGCTTACGGAGATGGAATTTTAACCACATGAAATTGAATTCCGGATAGTTTCCGGTAACTGCAATTTAGCCAGCTTGAATAGAGTATGTCTTGCAATTAGTTCCAACGAGGACCTTAGAAATGGCAATAATGAATATCTTAATAACTTTCCAAAACGTTTCTGGGAAATCGATTCGCTGGATCATCCCAATCACACATTCGATGTCCAACAGGACCATATGCAGTTAAGCTGCCTTTTAAGCAAACACCTGGAAATCACCAAGAAAAGGTTTTACAAACTAGAAATAAAGATGGATCGGAACCCCTATATCAAGCAGCAATATATGGATTTTAAGGCAGAATACAAGCTAATGAAACACATGAGCTTGGCACATGCAGAAGTGCTTCAGAAGAATTATTACTTTCTACCCCACCTTTGTGTTTTGAAGGAAGATAGCACAGAAACGAAATTAAGGATTGTATTTGACGGCTCTGCAAAGACAACTACTGTCTTTAACTGACATCCTTACGGTTAGACCTACCATTCAGCCCGATTTGTAAATATCACTTACGTCGTGTTGTGGAGTAAGCATCCTTAAATTTTGACTAACTTCAAATAGAATCTATAATAAATTCCCAGATGACTTGACTGTGCTAACTCCTGGATATTTTTTGGTTGGTGGACCTCTCATAGCAATCCCCGAGCTCGACTTTACTACTCAAAGACTTCACCGCTGGTCAAGCTGGTAATTTGTTAAAAGTATGCAGCAACGCTTTTGGAATAAATGGAGTAAGGAGTATCTGTCTACTCTTCAGAACCGTCTCAAATGGGAATCTTCCACTTGCTTCGTTCGTATCTCCGTGGCGAAGCTCTTAACTTGCTAACACAATCCCAGTGTCCGATGATACATACGAACAGGCATTTGATAGATTGGTAAAAAGAAACATGTAATCAACTACCGTCAATTCAAATCCCAAACGTAAAGGTTCTGCGGTTCGATCTTCGCCTATGCTGCAGTCATCTACTCACGGTTTATACTTCCCAATGGAGGCATAACAACAATCATAATTGCAGCTAAAACTCGAGTTGCACCAATCAAGCAACTTTCCATACCGCGACTAGAGCAGTGTGGTGCTCTTTTGTTGGCACGGTTGCTCGGCTCTGTGCAAAATTCTCTAAACATAAAATGCTCAAATGTCTCGCTTGGTGTGATTCACTGGTTGTTCTATCTTGGCTGTCGTCCCCTCCCCGGCATTGGGACACGTTCGTAGGAAATCGAACCGCCGAAATACTCAACACTATTCCCCGAAACAGGTGGTATCACGTAAGGTCAGAACAAAATCCAGCCGACTGCGCATTTTGAGGCCACTATTAATAAATCATTCACTGTGGTGGAAAGGTCCTAGTTGACTAAGGAAAACCAACGATACCTGGCCGATGATAACTAGTTTTCGGGAACACCCTACTTGCAAGCAAGAGGAGAAAAAGAATCGCCAATTACTTATATTCGTTACCAATTTGGATCATTCATTCGAAACTCTAGCATCACGAGTATCGTCGTGGACAAGACTCATTCGTACAGTTGCCTTCATACTAAGGTTTATTTCGAAATGCAGAAATGTGTCTGAAAAGAAAACCCATGTCCTCGCTCCTCAAGAATTTTACAGGTGACAACCCTTATCGCAATCGATGCTCGTCAACGCTTACTACATCCGGTAGTATCTACGCTATTTGCAGTAATTCGCCAAGAATAATGGATTATCGGATGTCGAAATTTTCTACACAAAATTACACATAGCTGTGTCAGATGTTTTCGACAAAGAAATTATGGGAAATCTTCCAGCGCAGCGCAGCCGACCATTTTTACATTGCGGATGCGACTATGCTGAACCTATCATACTTAAAATTAAAATCGAACGCAAGGTTCACACTTCGAAGGGCTATAGGTATATCCCTATTTATATGTCTCGTGACAGACGCATACTTAGCTGCCTTTCGCCGATTCACTGCTCGTCGTGGTAAGCCGTCAAATACTATATTCACTCAGATAACGGCACCAACTTCCACGGATCTGCTAGAATGCTTTCAGATATGCATAGTTAGAGTACCAATTGACAATCCGAGCCCATTCCAAAGGCTGCTTTGCATCCGGTAAGTGTGTTACTGTGTGTTTGGTGGGATTGCAAAAGAATTTTTTATTTGGACCATCTTCAACATCGTGAAACCATTAATACCGACAAGTACTGCGAAAAACATTCCATTCTGGCCAATTAGAAAGTATTATATGCCAGGATAACAATGCTACGCCGCACGTTGTTATATAGACGCTGCGAAATATGCTGATACTGGACTGGGAAATTCTCCACCATCCACTATACTCACCTGATATCGCGCCTTCAGATTATCATTTGCAGCGTTCTTTGAAGAATAGTTCAAATGAACCCTCTGGAAGCTGCCGAAAACCAACTCATGAGCTATTTCCAGGAAAAACCAAGCTCTTTTTCAAAACAGTAATCGAAAAGCTTGTTAAACGTTGGAAAACAATTGTAAACAGCGATGGAAATTATATAATTGTTTTCTTAAATATTTTACGTATTGAAGATTACGAGTATTTTCAAATCTGAAACGAGCTTTTACAATCACCCATATTTAAGACAGTAGGATATGACTTGAAAGAGAGCTTACACCATTTGAAAACAATCTGATTGACCCCTATTGGTGCTATTCTAGGTCCGGTAATTCCAAATTTACACTGCGATGGAGCCTAGAGGAAACCCAAGAAGTACAGATAAATGCTCATCATCTCTCTATCAATCTATCAAGGCAACAGCATCTGACGAGACAAACAATACGGAGATATGTCCAGATCCTTAGAAAAACCCTATCAGATTGTAAAGAACGCTCGCTGCTTAGCAAGGCTCGGAAGCAATCTCATCGTGACCTTTGATGTAAAAAAAATCTATGGAAGAGGTTACTCGCTAATCATCAAAACGTCATCAGATACCAAATGAAATGTAACCCTGCGGTCCGAGTAAGCAATTGGATATTATCGCCGTAATCATCGCAGCTCTGCTCAATGACTCAAAGCCATGTACGTTAGGGAAGACAGATGAAAATATCCTTGGTCGTTTTGTGTGATTTCTGGTTCCACTTTCGTGGTTTTTTAACTCGATTGAGCAGAAAGAAGTCACAGGGAACTAAATCAGGTGAATTCGGTGGCTGTATTTGTTTGGTATTTGTTGCATTTTTCGTCAAAACATTACGAATAATGATGGCACTGTGCGACGGTGCGTTATCATGGTGCAAAATCCACGAGTTTTCTGCTCACAATTCTGGTCTCTTTCGGCAAATTGCTTCATGCAAACGTCTCATAACGTCCAAATAATACTCGTACTCTTTTTTTACTGTCTGGCCTTCTGGCAAAAATTCATGACGCACTCACCACACCGTTGTAATCCATGAAAACCGTGAGCATTGCCTTCTTTTTTGACTGAAAACGACGTGTTTTTTTTGGTCTCGGCTCATTTGGTGAACGCCATTCAGTTGCCTAATGTCTGGATTGCGTGTCGTACTCATAAACCCACGTCTCGTCCCCAGTAATGATCCTTTTCATGAATGTGGGATCGGATTCAGCCTCGCAAATCATGTCTTTTGCGACGTCAACACGGTCTCTTTTTTGCATGAAATTGAGGTCTTTTGGCACCAACCTTGCTGCTATACGACGGAAGCCCAAATCATTAGCCAAAATGTCTTGGACGGATCCATAGGCAATATTCAAGTCCTCCACTATTGACCAAAATTTCTTTTACTTTATCAATGTTTTCGTTGGTTTTCGATGTCGATGTCGATGGTCTGGCACTACGTTCATCATCTTCGATTGACTCACGACCACTTTTGAACCGCTCGTGCCACTGGCAAACGACCGCTTTCTTTAGAGAATCGTTGCCGAAACACTTTGTCAACATTTCCAACGTTCGCGCACCATTAAATCCACTTTGTTGTTGTAAATTTATAGTAAATCCATTTCTAAAATTGTAAAAAATCGCCAACACACACGGAGATAGATGTACTCTTGGCTACGTAACTCTTGCAAATGTAAAGCTATGATGCTAAGATTCAGAGGGAATGTCAACAACAGATTTACCAACTTAAGAAAAAAAAAACAGAACTCAAATCGGGACAATGGGAGCGCCACACAGTGGTGTGGGAACTTTTTTGATTAAGATGGTATACGACTGGTCGCACTTGAAACTCTCTTACTATTCTTCGAAAAAAAACTGAATGATTTCCTATCCCCCTGCAATTATCCTTAAAACTCTTTTAGTTTCACTTGAATGGGCGAAATAAATCCCTAGCGTATTATACCGGATTTGATCAGTCTCTTATTAAATTCCTAAACTAACTACCTACTCGTTCCAATATAAATCACGAGAAGAGTTTAGTTCCACGTACCTAACTCACTAAAACACTGGAAAAGGGTTTTTCATTTCAAACGGATACAGGATACGCATACTTTCTCAATCTTCGGACATTAGACTTTAGATGACTTTCTACTCTTGTTCGATACGAATAACATCAAAAAGAAATTTACTACACCCCACAAGACTAACGACATCAGAGCTGCCTTCGAAATCCTTTTTACATCATACTCGTACAATGGCATTCTCCAGCCCCATTCCTACTCAGCTCGCACCTGCTCGAAATCACTTAACCCCAGCCGAAATGACATCCCATTTAATGTTTCACTTTATTGCCATTCCTTGCCGCCAAAAGTCAAGAAGGCAGCAAGGAAAGCAGGCAGGCTTACGAGTCTACTTCTGTACCTTATGCCTTCTACTTTTCTTAGACAACATAAATTCCCGCTGGAGCATTCGCATTTCTCATGTTATTTATGGAACTGGATCCTTTTTAGCGGTAGAAAAAAATATATATATAGAAGGAAACATGTAGCGCGAATATCTTGTGCTATAATATTTTTCACAACATTATGGAAATCTGTTCGCCGTCTTGGCAGTGGAGTAGTTTATCTACGAGGCCAATGCCACCCCCAACCCTCGACACTGTGCTCACTCGCCGACGACGTGTACATTTGTCAAAAAAAAAAAAAATAAAATAAAAATTCTACAAGGATAGCAGGGGGTAGGAGCTTGAACGATTTTTGCATGCATTATTAAAGAACAGAGAACAGCGTACGCTGTTTTGCGGTTATTTGCGATGATGCATACTAGATGTGGCAGGATGTAAGTTGAAAGGAATTCGCGTTTCGCCGAATGGTTTGGTGGAGGGAGAAGGATACCGAAAATCGCACCCTAATTTATGGGATTGACTTGTGGCGTTTTTTTTTTTTTTTTTTTTTCACTCTCTCCTTTCTTTCCTATGCGTGTAATTCTTTCGTCGTAGAAACAATGAATTTCAAATGGAACGACATGAAACAAGTGTAGCATGTTTGTCGGTACATACGTCAGTAAAATGGTTCGCATTACTGTAGGCGGATTTTTAAGAGCTTTTCGCCATTTTCCAAAAAGGAATACTCACTTATAGAATATATACCTAATAGGCTGTTAACATTGAGTAATTGAAATTTATGATGTTTTTGTAATAACACAATAAAAAGTTGATGAAATAAAGCCTTTTGCGTAAGATACGAGTATCATTTTGGTATTATGGACTGAGAAAATATGAGGAAAGTGACTTTAAAAAGCCCTTTTTCATGTGCTGAATTAGATGCAATGAACTAATTGAATAACATTCTGGAGGAGATCTCATTAATTTGGAAGGCTTTTGACATTTAGATGTCTCCAGAAAATGACACCTTGCCAAACGATGCTTTTTTGAGCTTGTCGATCATACATATGCGCAATATCTAAGGATGACATTAAGATAGTCCTTTGTGAACTTATATCAGAGCATTCGGGAAGCCAACATTGACTCACACAACAATTTTGTTGTAGCCAAAGTGTGGATGCCAACATCGCGGACGCCAGAACACTGAAGAAGTATAACGACGGAATTACATATACTACAATCGCAGGACACTGCTAGAGACATTTAGGATCAAACGCAGAAGACCCATGGCGACCGCAGTTCATAGGAGACGCCGCATCTGACGTGTTAGGTTTCACCCGACCAATACAATGTAACTCCTGGTTTGAAGAAGAGTGCTGGTGAGAGGACGCAGCGAAACATAAGACCTACAAGATTTGCATAGAAGGACGAAATCAACTAGAATCTATCGGCTTGGGTGTATCAAGTGAGTAACCAACACGGCTCCGGCTCGCAGTTTCTTCAAATCCATTCCGGACACGCAGTTGCAGAAGACAGGGATCAGCTCAAGATCATTCTAAATGCCAAGAACTATCAATTGAGTGCCAAGTAAAAGTAAAGGCACTAGATTTTTAAGCCGCAAAAATCAATTTTGTTTGCTAATTGCAATCTGAACATTGTCCTTCGCTTGTTTATATACATATTAGCAGGTGCTGCAGCCCTGCCCTCCCTCTGGTTGGTTTACGTGATATCTTTGATAATTAAGCTTATTTGATATGGGGCTATCAATATTCTCAGTGGGTGATATTAAACTCAATTGTAACGTCCAATTGGCGCATTAGCAAATTTCCTTTGCGCTATTCCCGGATTTGAAAACTTTATCTTAGACAGAGCTCCCTATCCGCCGCAGATGATATGGCCTTAGAATTTTTCAATTACGGGAATAAGGAATAACACATCAGTCTCAATATTATGCACAACAAGATATTCCATGCTGGCACCTTTCCGAGTCGGTTCAAAAAAGAAACATCAGGATGCACATCACATCCAGCGAATTATAGAGATTATTGCTTCCTAAATTCTTTCTCCAAAATCTTTACGGCAAGCTTGAAACGTCGACTATTGCATCGGTTGAGAGTTGGAAATACAACGGTCGACCTTGTTTTTGTGTTGAAGTTCTTATTCCTTGGATTTTAAAGCTGCTTTTGGCACGGAAAGTACGGCATTACTATACGTACGTACAGGCAATATTGTGTCGGAAATTCGAACAGGCTATCCGATTTACTAAAAATGAAATCAGCGGTAAAAGTGGTGAGGAATGTCTCAGACATGGTGGGAAATGAGTCAGGAATCTGTTTTTAGCCCAATTCTTGTTGCCCTATACGTCGAAAATATGTATAGTCAATATGTTGTTTGGAGGTGTAGAACATGTAGGACTATGGGTAAAAGCACATTTCCCCGTCGAGGATGTAGTGTTTTTGGCAATCTTCCGGTGATTACCAGACTACATGTGTACTGTATCTTGCGCAATCAGTGGTATTTATTTATTTTATTTATACCCTCATTTCCAATGGCATCATCGGTCTTTATTTCTTCAAAAATTAGGCCGAAGCACAAATTACTATCAATAGACACCGGTACAATGCGGATGATTGACGATTAGTTGGCCCCAAATTTGCGTGGCATCAACCTGTGGTTCCAACAGGTTGATGCTCTACCCCATCGTTTTATTGAAAACACGATTTGGCAGTAGAGTTATTTCGAGAAATGAAGAAATTGGCCACCAATATCGTGCCATTTGACGCCCTTGGGTTATGACGATAAACCATTATTCAAGTAATACGCAATATACGCCCGCAATTACTCGAAAACCTGGTCGAAAATTAGACTTCTAGAGTGAACTTTGGGAATGAGGCAGTAACGGGTATACCCAAAACAATTTTCAAATATTAAATAACGTGAAATAATCCTTCGAATGATTTTAAATTAAACTCTTAAAAAAACATCCTTAATGGGTTTGAACTGACTATGGCAGAAACCTGACACTGGAGGTTACCCGCATAATTCACTGTTTATTCTTGAAATTTAAATATGTAAAGCGTATATATTTCTCCCACGAAATGTCACTTTAGTGCCATTTTAATGACCCTTCTGTTCTGGAAGACCTCCTTAGTGGAGCCAAGATTTGCCCGATACTTCCTTGAGTGATCTTATTATTTTAAGTGAGACCTTTTATTTGCACCATGGCTAGAACTTGAGCGTCTTCTGCTTTTTGGACCGGCCTTTAACGACGACCTTCGATTACCATGACAAATATAGCTGATTTGCCTAGCCCTAAACTTTTGCCTCTCATCATTTCCTTAATCAAAACCGCAAGCCATTTAGATATTTTGGTTTCCGACTAGGAGGGTGAGTGATCCAGCTTGAAGTTTTGCATTTCCCTTTCTACGTTTTCCCTAATGGTTACACCATGACGTTTCTTCATTTGTGTCAAGTCAGTCAGTCAGTACGACCACAGCCTCCCGACCTGCAAGTCCGTCGCGAACCGAAGGAAAACGTGCATGAGATGCGGCGAGGAGGGCCACTTCACGGGTGCATGTAAAAATGAGTGTAAGTGCGCCCTTTGCGGAGGCAACCACTCAGCCAGCAGTGCGTGCTGCCCGGAATTCCGCAAATCGGTGGAGAAACTCCGGAAATGAGAGTTCTCCAACTAAACCTCAATCACTGCATAGCGGCGCAAGACCAGTTCCTCCAGACGGTACACGAGCACAGCATTGACTTGGCAATACTGTGAGTGCAAGGAAGGCAGCGATCTGGACAGCTAACGGAAAAGCCTTCCAGTCCACCGCTCCAAATCTACACAACCACTTCATGTGGGCGAAGGTGGAGGGGGTGTATTTCCTTTCGTGCTACGCTCCTCCTAGCCTAGATCGGCAACAGTTTGAGCAGCTGATGCGGGACATAGTCGCGGAAGTCAGCTCGAAGTCACCGGTGGTCATCGCGGGGGACTTCAACGCTTGGTCGACCACGAGGGGCAGTAGACTCACAAATGCCAGAGGAAGATCGCTGCCGGAATGGTTCACGTCACTGAACGTGGTAGTTCTCAACAACGAAGAACACATATTCGAAGCGGGACGGAACCGTTCGACGATCGACCTCACCAGGGTCTAAAATACACTTTCACCACGTACCTCTTGGACTGTAGGAGGTATTTTCTCGAATAGTGACCATCAGACCATACTCTTTGAAGTTGCCCAAACCGCTGACAGCAGTTCAGCCCACGTCCACAGAAGAGAGTGGAAACATCATCTACTTGATACTGAAGTCTTCAATGGTATGGAGTGATGAGACCGTACTCTCAGACATTGCCCGCAATATGACCCAGGCGGTTGAGTCTAAGCTGGCCTGCGGCGCTTCAATGCCACGGGTGAACCGGAGACCAACGAGGAAACCGATTTATTGGTGGAATGAGGAGGTCGCTCGCCTAAGATCCATGTGCATCAAGGCAAGACGTCGTGCATACCACACCAGAGAGGAAATCCTCCGACAGCAGCGCCATGAGATATACGTGGACAGCAGACGTGCTTTAAAGAATGCCATTAAGCGTAGCAAGCTGCGCTCTTTTAAGGAGCTCTGTGCAAGCGCGGACATGAACCCGTGGGGGATGGCTTACATGACAGGTGTAAACACCGTAAGAGGTAGGCCGCCGCAACCTACAGACAATCCCCTGATGAACAAAATTGTGGCCACACTGTTCCCCAGGACAGTAGACAGAATCGCCCCGTTACCACAGAGACCGATCCCGGAGGTTAGTATAGCGGGAGTACTCATAGCTATGAATCGGCTTAAGCCAAATAAGGCCCCGGGCCCAGATGGCATCCCGAGCGTGGCACTCGCTTTGGCAATAAAGGTAAACCCGGCCCTTTTTGCAAGGCTATTTACGGCATACCTGAAGCAAGGCACCTTCCCGAAGCAATGGAAAAGGCCGAACTTGGTTCTGATTCCCAAGCCAGGGAAGAATCCCCAAGATCCCTCGGGATATCGACCAACCTGCTTCTTGGACGAACTTGGAAAAACACTCGAAAGCGTCATCGCGAATCGTCTGAATCAAGCCTTGGAACGCCTCGGCGGTCTGAACGAGCGACAATTCGGCTTCAGAAAACACAAATCGACCCTGGATGCCATAGAGATGGTCGTCAGCATAGCTCGAGACGCTACGGTTGGAGAAAGATGGAAAGGCGGTTCCAAGAAATACTGTGCTGTAGTCACGTTGAACGTGAGAAACGCTTTCAACTCGGCCAGATAGTCCAGTATCATACACGCACTGGATACTCTTGAGGTGCCAAACTACCTCCAGAGAATCGTACGCGATTACTTCAGGGATAGAACGCTGCAATACACAACGGATGTCGGTATACAACGTTACAGAGTGAAATGCGGAATCCCCCAAGGCTCGGTGCTAGGCCCCACCCTCTGGAACGCGATGTACAACAACGTGCTCGGGATTGCACTGCCCGAGGAGTGAACGATCGTGGCGTATGCGGATGACCTAGCCGTAGTGCTTGTGGCCAAAACTATTGAAGAAATTACGACTAGGAGCACGGAGGTGATCGGCATGGTGACCAGTTGACTTCAAAGAAACGGATTGGACCTGGCGGCACAGAAGACCGAAGCAGTGCTCTTGACCACAAGGAAAAAGAGAGAACTGTTTTCCTTCCAGGAGCATCTAAAGCAAGTAAAAGGTAAAGCCGACAGGATCACGATGGTTCTGTCCCGGATAATGGCAAATGCATCGGGCATCCGATCTAGTAAGCGAAGACTGCTAGCAAGAGTCACCAGTTCAGTGGTTTTACCATCTGGGCATCGGCAATGGCTTAGCGCTCTTACGCATCTCTGATGACGCTGCATGCGTAATACAATTCGTGCAATGTAAAGTAGATGGAGCCTTTCCCAAAAGGGTAGATGTACGTATGCCATAATCCCCAACGTCGATGAATGGCTGCAGAGGAGGCATGGAGAGGTAAAGTACTACCTCACGCAAGCCTTCAGTGAACATGGCTGCTTTAGAGGCTATCTCCATCGCTTCGGCATTGAAGAGGATCCTTACTGCCCAAACTGTGAGAGAACAACAGAGGATGCCTAGCATGTTCTCTTCTCGTGCTCGAAATTCGAGCACATCAGGAGCTCCATTAACGAAACGATCGCGGATCAGCGATAAACCTGGTACCCAGTATGTTAAGCAGCCCCCGGAAATAGCAGGCTATTGAAGACAAAATCGTGACATTGATGATGGAGCTGAGAGCTATAGAACGCCGCCGGGAGAGTGAGCATTTCCAGTGAGCTGTAGCTTCTCCACTACAGTGACAACCAGACGTACTTTTTGAGCCTTTGCTCAGGACATCCTTCTGACTAAATACCTAACAGTGCTGCCCCCGTCCGGACGATGAGGACATGCTTAAGGCTTTTCATATACCTTGCTCGATTTGCCCTTCCTCTTTGGTAATAGGGTCCTTAATACAAGTTTTCGCCCACAGTAGTATGTAATATAGCGCTGCTATTACTAATATATGCTCTTATTAAAAATAGCGTATTTAGTCTAGTTAGGGCGTTAGGCCATGTGACGTGCGTGGGCCTATTATATCTTCTCCCGCTGAGTATCTCTTTCTGAAACTCGATGGGAGTCTTCGTATACGCAATTCGATTCTTCGTTGTGTCCATTTTAATCAGAATGGATGAAAGGCATCCCTTAAAATCCCATTTAAAACCCCATCCCCAAAGTATTTATTTTTCTGATTGTCCTCTGCCTACTTGCGTAACATAGGCACATGCAGCATTGCACGTTCCGCACATTGAATATCAAAAACTAGTCGGACTAACAGCCTTATCGAAGGCATAATTCGGATCTTTACCTGGGCTTCTAAGAAACAAGCTACAAGAAACGCGAAACAACATATTCCTTCAAGAAGGCAATTGTGTACACCACCGCACAATAGCGCGAAATGGACTTCTTCTCTGGCCCCCAAGATCTCCGGTCGGAGGGAATAACTACTTTCTGACACGTTGAATGATAGCAGTTGCTATCCCTGAGAAGTTGGAAGATCCGATCTAAACATGCGTTAGTGGAAATTTATTGCTCATCATTTTCGACCAAATGTGTAGGCATTCTTGTAAACTATATCCTCCATCTGTTTGGTTAATCTTTATTGAAACTTAGCATTCAGCTATTTCGACTTTTCAAAGCGCGTTCTTGGCCAGTTTGATTGTTATTGGGTTATAAAATGGTTATCCTTTGAGTAGAGGACTGTCTCTCCGTTTCAGAATCTGATCGTCGTCTGCTATCAAATATTGCCAACCTGATATCTGTCCGGACTGCGGAAGTAATTTTTTTACCATTTTCTGGCACAGGAAGTTCAGCATCTCCGCTCTCTCCCATATCAAATTTGAAAAAGTTCATTGAAAGCAGCGAGAGTTCTGAAAGACGAAATCCTAGACTACAGTGGGACTGGCACTTTGTAAGCCAACTCATTCCGGGAGATACTGACTCTACAAGGTGAGTTTAAAAGAACTAATAGCAATTTCACAGCCAAAAAAGATGCAACACGTATTCTATCAGTTTCAGGAGTTAAGTGGCTCCCTTAATTCCGGGAGTAACATTCGTTTAAAGCTTTAAAAGTGGTCAACCTGTTGATAACATATTGTCACACAACACATTGTGATGTCTTTAAACATCGAATATTATACCAACCTGCTCGTTTTCAAATTTTTACCTTGGTTTCCGCCATTCAAGGTGGTTATTAGGAAACCAGCTTCAATAACAAATTAATATTTGGAATTTCCGCTACCTGTTATTTCAGCTTCTACTTTCTTCAAACTTGGACAGGACGCCTCTTGGCTGCTCGGAACTTTTTTCCGAAAGCAACCCTAAGAAAATTCTCAACATCATGCTTCAGTAGGCGATTCATTTTTCTCCATTTTTCTAAAAATAATGACAAAACGAGCTATCTTGCAAAGTGGCGTTTAACAAGCCGTTAACAAGTGCCCTCAGAACGAGCCCTGAAAAGAGCATTCTCCACCGCAGAAAGAAAACACTCAAGTATCCGACTTTGGCTTTTGTTGTGATTTCATTTGAATTTTTCATTTGTAAATTAAGTGGCAATTAAGGGATAATTTTTATGCGCCCGCCATCTGGATTTATACTTACATTCACGATTGATACTCCTGTTTGTTTCAAAAAAAAAAAAATTCCATTTGCTCTAGGAAAATTTTAAAAATTTATTTAAAAATATTTTTAAAGGGTTCCCGGGAAAAATGTTCTGTAGCACAAAAAAAAAATAAAAAATAAATATCTGATTCGCGGAAATAAAAACCGCACCTGACCCTAAATAAACAACAACAGCGGCAACAGTGAAATCGAGACGATAAGTTGGGGTGAATTCCGTCATCGGATGTCGGAACGAAAAAAGATTTAATTAAATGAAACCAAAGGAATCGACCCAAAGACAAAGAATGAATGAAAAGGCAAAAAAAAGGGAAAAGCAAATAATAAGGAAAAAAGTCGAAAAGCTTATTGTTGTTGCTGCGGTATGGGTAGCTGCAGATGGAAACGGACAGAACAATCCAACTGTTGTTCGAGAAATTAAAAATATTCAAAACAACAGAATTTTATAGACAATAAATCAAGTTCGCGAATAACATAAGGGCCATGGACTACTGGCAGGGGGTGATTTTCACCAAACAGCTTTAATGTTAACAAGAACATAAATAAAACAAGTGGTCTTCAATTTGGATTTAAGGGTTAGATACTTTTGCTTAAACGAATATGGTGTATCCACGAAATATTAAACAGGAAGCAAGGCGAGTAGTTTTTGATGTATCATTTGTGGTGCTGTTTGTGCTGAACACAAGATGATTAGATGGTCGAAATCGGTCGTTGCGCCTGGATACCTATGTACGAGTACCACATACTATATATTAGGAAAGGTATACACATGAGCATGCATACAGTCCGAATCTGCCCGGAGTGTCTTTTCAAGACTGAGCACTTGCATGTCCCTTTTACTGAAATTTGATAAACAAGATCAGCCTTCCCACAGCATTCAGAAAAGTGAACCCAGCTCGGAAGTGATGCTGATATTTTGTCCCCTCCACCGATTTTAGCAATATATGTACACAGTTCATTGCCGTCATGATTACATGTGTCTCCGCTTGGAAGACGAACGCTAGTTTTCCTATAGAGCAGGGAAATGCTGCCGTCTTCCACAGAGACACCAACGGCCCATCCCCATATCTTGCCGAAAATATTGCTTTCATCCACAAAGCTTCATATACCCCGTGTGATCTGTAACACATGCCGTCCGAAATTGCTCTGCCGAAGCACCCTACCTCTCCAGAGTGTAGTCATTTTTGCCGATTTTTGGTATAAATGTTACAGTACCGTTCGCCAGGGATTCGGTGTGGAGGGAGGAGAGAATTCTCTTCAAAGTTGCTAGCAGCTGAGCTGAACTCAAGGTGACCTGAAGCTATCAAGGGAAGTAGAAATATGTTTGATAGCCTAATCCGTCACAAGGGTGATCAACTCTGGTTTTTATCCAGTTCTGATCATTCATGGGATGGAGGGTATAAGTGGGTAGAGATAATAGGTGCTAAGGGTCTAATATGACCACTATCCTTGAAATGCAATGGAATGGGCAGGAAAAAAAAATTTCAAAAACTGTGTCAAATAAAGTCAAGGGCTTAGCCATATGACGAGTGACTGGTGAAAGTCCGCATCAGCGTTAAACTTACCTCGTGCACTACTTGCATGCATGCTTGTAGAGGAGAAAGACGATCCCGTCAGAATAGGCGTCTACGAATTCCTAGAGTCAGTCTATAAGCGCAGTGTCAAAAGTACGACATTAAAATCGTGCTTTGTGATTTTAGGGCTGAAAAAAGAAAGAAAGACAGCTTTGGCAGCGTCGTGTACAACCTACATAGCATCACATCTGGAAGCGAACCTGACTGACATCGTAAGTGGACGAAATATCATCTTATTAAATACTAGATTCCCTTATCCTATGGTCCACAGGGCCAGACGTCAATGTGTTAATTAAAACACAATAGACCAAACTGATCAATGAGACCTCTCAGATTCTGAGGGACTCGCATTCAAGAGGGCAACTACTTAGTTGTACCACTATCCAGGACACTAGAGCTCCGAGAAATTATTATTAGTGTATTAACTTCCGAATTGGACTATTCGGAAAGTAAAATTCCCAATCAGGCCAACTTAAATCATATGAGATAAGTAGTTGTCCACACGATAACAAAAAACTACAGGCTGGTGCGGATAACTAGTGGCGATGCTGCGAGAATGTTATCAGAAATGTCGTCTGTGATTTGTTACGCTTAATCAAGCGACCACCAGCAATAAACCCATGGCTCGAATATGAAAACCGGAGAGCGCAAGCTAAAAATGAAGGGGCATATCAGCGCTGCGTGGGAGGACTAGGACTGAGATAAAAGCTGATTTCCAAAATATAGCAACGTGATTAGAAGATAAAACGGACCTGTCAGGGTAAGTTAACCCGAACCAAAGTCTGCTACTATGACCTACACAATACACATATGTGCTCGTATATCGCAGTGACGCATTCGGTTCTGCAAGTGGTTACAGACTGAACATAACGTTGTCGGGCAGCGAGTTTTTTCAATGCAAGTGGATATAGTTTGGTAAGAAGCATGCATTAGCAATCTACGAATTCCGGAAGTTGATCCAGCTCGTCGCTATAAATCGACGGTTGTATTGGGACTATTTGGGTCTTATTTGTTCCTGAAAGGGACTCAGTTGTCCAGAATCGACGATTAACTAGAGTGTAATTTTTCGCTTAATCTCCATACCTGCGTCACTGTTTGCATTTGCAACGGAGACAGGGTAAACAAAGCCCTTTACCACCTCGAAGCTATAGTCTCCTATACAGGTGCGCGATCTGAGCGATTGGTGTTAGATGTCTCTCCTTGTAGATCATTCCAAGTCCTTCGGGTGGAACGACACTTATAAATACCTATCAGAGTGTTCACATAGTAACGGTAGATAATATCTAGTATGGGATGTTGAAAAGACTGATTCATTTATAGTTGCCGTAGTTTAGAGTTTCTCTCCTCTTAAGTATTAGACAAACGATCATTAGATTGCATTCTCCACACATATCTCATCCGGCCAGATTAGTTGGTATGTACGAGGGTTGTCTGAAAAGTTTCCGTAAAAGATAGCGGCACTCGTCAATAAAAGTTAGTGAATGCTAGTTGTGCATCTTTTGACAGTTACTTACCGAAGTTTCAGTCATTTTGGACACGCAGTTTTTAGTTGACAGTCGTTTAAGTGAGTCGATGTTTCTTGTGAAAAAGGAAAAAATTGAGTATCGAGCTGTTATTAAATTTTTGTTTTTGAAAGGCAATACGCCTACGCAAATCAAAAATGAGTTGGAATATGTGTATGGGGACTCTGCGCCATCATTTACCACAGTGAAATCTTGGGCAGCTGATGGACGTTCGGGACGTCCAAAAACTGGTGCTAAAGTCCACCAATTGGTGTTAAACGACCACCGAATTAAAGTGAGAGAGATAGTAGAGGTTATGAAAATGTCCAAAGAACGTGTTTGTTACATATTAAATCAAGATTTAGGCTTGAGAAAGCTGTCCGCGCGTTGGGTGCAGCGTTTGCTTACGTGTTCAAATGAACATTTCCAACGCCCTGTTGGAGCAGCTTAGGCGCAATGTATCCAGTAGATGAAACTTGAATACACCATTATACGCCCGATACAAAAATTTTGTGAAAACAGTGGACTGCAAAGGGCGAGCCGGCTCCAAAAAAAGCAAAAACTGTTTTTTCGGCTGGGAAAGTGATGGCGACTGTTTTTTGGGATAGTAAAGGAATTATCTTAATCGATTATCTTCAAAAAGGAAAAACCATTACAGGAGCATACTACGCATCATTACTTGCCAAGCTGAAGGCAGAAATTGCGGAAAAACGGCCACATTTGTAGAAAAAGAAAATCCTGTTTCACCAAGGCAACGCGCCATCTCACCTCAGCGGTTGCATTGGCGAAAATCCATGAATTACGGTTTGAACTGCTTGACCATCCGCCTTATTCACCAGATCTAGCCCCAAGCGACTTCCTTGTATTCCCTTATCTAAAAACTGCGCTCGGAGGACAGAGATTTTCGTCAAATGAGGAGGCAATCACCTTCATGAACAATTATTTTGCAGAGAAGAACGCAAAGTACTATTTGGACGGGTTAGAGAGATGGGATCATCGCTGGGAAAAGTGTGTAGAGTTACAAGGACTATGTAGAAAAATAAAAAAAAATATTGAGAAAAAATATCTTGCATCATTATTCGGTCGGAAACTTTTCAGACAACCTTCGTATGTTCCTTATCAAATCAAATGCTGGTGCTTTAAATTATGCGGCAGAAATTTCATCTGCTCCAGCAGAACTTGGTCGTCTGGACGAAGTTGCTTTTGATTATCATCAAGGTTCAAGCAGTTCATTCTGCTTTAGAGCGATGTGTTGGTATTTTTAACCCTTAAAGAGTCTCCTCAGGTTATCCTTTCAAATTCGCGTAAAGGCAAAATTCGTCAACATAAGCTTCATAGACTCTAACATGACAGTGGAGAAGGACGACCTTACCAAAGATGGTCAATGGCGATTTTAATGCAAAGGATAGCATCTTTGGTAATCCGGTCGAGAAGTACAGTTTTACGAAATCACCTCCGGAAATAGATACAAGTTTATTGATTCCCCTTATGTAAATATAGCCAGCACAAAGTTCCCACACCTTGATATACATAAAGGGATCTAACCGACTCCAGATCAACAAAATTAATCATATTGCCATCGACGCAAAGTACTCCTTCAGTGTTTTGAATGCCCCAAACTCAGACCATTACCTTGTTTTAGCAAAGTTACGAATGTGAATATCCATAACGACCAAGAACCAGCGAAGAGGAAGTTCAACGTCGAACAGCTACAATTGCAAGAGGTCGCCAAGAACTTTTCCGATTGAGTCTCCCGCATCCTCTCGAGAAGCCCGATGCCACAGAGGAATCAGAGAGACAATTTCAGATAGGCTGGATTTCAAGACAGAAACAAAGGAACCCCTGGATCGTTCACGAATGCAGACAGGCAAATTTAGAAAAAAACATCAAACGTGCAGAAAACAACAAGAGAGGCTCGTGAGCTCTACGAGCAGAAAAGAAAGGAAGAACATAGGAAAAATGTGCAATAGAGGCGCTAGATCGATGCCTCTAAAAAAATGAAGTTCGGAAGCATTACACAAAATAAAACGCACCATCGAAAAGTATAGCACCCATACACAATTCTGTAAGGATGAAGAAGGAAATCTCATAACAAAACCACAGTCGGTGCTGAAAGTCTGGAAAGATTATTTTTGTTGACTTTAAAGCGGTGATGACGACCAACATCCCACCTTCAAGCAGAATACAACATTCAACCTGTAAGAAGACAGGCCACATTTCCATCCAATCGAACAAAATGAAGTCAGGACAGCATACGTCTAACTGCGGAACTGTTTAGGTGACGATTAGATACGGATCATATATCAACTCATCTCCAAAGTCGGCCAACTGGAGGGGAATAAGTCTCCTTTATATCACATATATGTAACATCCCGTCTGTCATTTTATGTGAATGCTTAAGACCCTTCGTAAACAGTGTGATCGGTCTGTTAGTGTGGTTTTAGGCCAGGAAAGTACACCAAAGATCAAATGGTCACATCACGTCAGATCTAGAAAGAAACCCAGCGTTCCAAGTCGATACACACTATTTCTTCATCGATTTCCAAGCCCCAGATGACAGCATCTTTAGAGACGAACTAACATATATATAGCCATGTCTAATTTTGGCACTCATGCCAAGCTCAATCACCTATGCACGATGACGACCGGGACGTTGCTGCTCCGTCAAGGACGGTAATGACAAAACCGAGACTTTCAATGTCATAAAAAGACTTAAAAAAGGCGATACATTGTCAAATGATTTTTTCAACATCATTTTTGAAAAAATTGGGCGAATCTTGCACGTCAACTCCCTAGGCACTATCTTTCAAAAGTCTGTTCAGTTACTGGCATAAGCATATGGCATTGACCAGAATCACTTTTGCTAGTCGGTGCTTCTATGGGCTTAGAAGGAAATTGAGTAGTAAAGCCCTCTCTCGAGCAACCAAAAAGACATTATACAAGGAACTGATCATCAGTCCTACTTTACGGTGCACATGCTGATAAAGCGCGATTGGGCGCTACGAGACAGAAGTTTTCAATAATTTTCAGTCGCGTTTACGTCAATAGAGAATGGATAGACGTTTCAAAAGCGACCTGTACGGGCTGTACAGAAAAGCTCAGAAAAACTGGTCAGGTCATCTTAACATGAACACCAGCTACCCGGCCCGGAAAGTTTTCGACTTCAACCTAGATGAAAATGCAGTAGAAGACGATCTCATCTTAGATGGGGTACACAAGTGAATGCTGACTGCAGCCAACTTCGTATGCGCAACTGGAGTCAGCTTGCAAAAGATAGCGCTGGCTGAAAAGGCATGTTAGCAAAGGCTCTGGTTAACCCCTAAGTAAGTATCCCCTTCGATGCTCTGAGTGCTGGATATCCGCTATCTAAGTCGATGTTAGCTTCTTGTATACGTTCGAAAATATTGTCCTTAATGGTCTTGCGGTTAAGAAAGGTGTGGGTATTTATTTTAAAGATGCCCCCTGCAAAAGATGGCTTCAACTCTACTATCACACGTTCTCCCCAAGCACAAATGGTGGTCTTCTGATCAACAAACCGTCGACTTGATTGGTAATATTCCGATCGGCAACTGTTAATTACTACCTTGTGGCAGGTAAGTGCTAAGTACCTAAAGTACCATACAAAATGGATTACAGCAGGAAATCCCTTCAGCTGGCTTCAATAAGGAAGGGTTTGAAGAGGTCTACCTGCATAAAGCTGTAGGATCAAATGGACTCCCTACTGAGCTAGTTAAGGCTCACTGTTCCTTATACTCGTAAACCAAATCACCTGCGAAATATGATCCGATCAGCAGAGACCTTTTGTCTCCCCAACGGTTCCCAGGACCGTGCCTATTCAAGTCGTATAATGGACCGCCGAAGGGATCAAGTCAACCACCGCACTCTCATACTAGCTTCCGACAATATTAAGTTTAAACGGTACACTATCAGAAAAGCCAAGCCGAATCATTGCTTCTCTTGGACTATGCTATACTAGCCATGTCTTCACTTCTCTGAATACTCACGTGATTAAGTTATTCCAACCGACATGTTTTTTTTCCTCGAAACCCTTAAATGAATAAGCATTCAATTTATTATTTAAGATAAAATCCATAATTACCTCGAAAGAGCAATTAAAATCACCTAACCCACTATCACATTAATTTCCCCGCAAAAGCGACCGCTCGTTCTTCAAAGATGCGTTATTCCCTATTCTTACCCAGCACTCATTTAATTAATCACCGCGCAAATTCATTTTGTGTCAACCTCGACCCATAATTCCTAACCCAGAGAGACACACTCTCCAGGGCTAAAAGAAGACACATTATCAGTCTTCAGCCCGTTTAGCTAATTGTAATAATAATTGCCCGAGACAAAGCCAAAGTACAATGCTTTCATGTTTATCATTTAGTCTGGCAGAGCTTGGTACTCCTGAAGATAGAAACCACTGTCGTCACACGATGGAGCCTTGTCACAATGGAGCACCCCCCATACATATTTGTCTAATAAAATTCCGTTCCCGAAAATAATTTGTGTTGACAGGAATGTATGGCTGCAGAACCTTAGCACCCACTTCTAGGCAAGAACATCACCACCTTCACCATAACCGCCTACACAGGTGATGAGTACAATGACTTCCGTAAGAAGGGTGGCTCATCCGTGACACTATATCGTACCTGGGCAGGGGGGGGACCAAAAACATCCTGTGTGACAGACAATCATTAGAGGGCACCTGGATTCAGGGGTCTGGGAGAAGGGTAGAAAATTCGTTTCCACTAATTTAATCGAAGAAAACTGTTATTAACCAGAAGACAGGAGTAGATGAGACATCTTGGGATAGAATGCGAGCAGATACGACTACCCCCATAGAGAAGTAGTCCTTGGTACTTGGCTCACTGTTTGTTTGCGTTGCTGCCTGGAAAGCACGGCAAACATAATTTATTGCCGCAGCTACTCATGCTCATACATTGTGAAATTTTAATGTGTCTAAGCACGCAATGTAATTTAACTTTAATTAGGTAATTAAGAGTACGAGTATGGAGCTGACTGTGTTTACCTGTGAACTGGGAAGTGCATCCTCTGCAAGAATTCACTGCAGGAATCGGAGCGGGTAAACAGAAGCAGGAGCAGAAGCAGTCTTCGTACTCGTATCTTTGTGAAAATATTGCGCAAAAATGTATCTATGCAGTGGTAGTTGACTTTGTCGTAAGTAGTGCACCACACAGGGATGGGTTTATGGGAAACTCAAAAAAGTGGATTTACTCAGGGATGAAATGTATGCAAAAAGCGAGTTATTAATTTTATGCATCGGCAAGTTCGCGACAGTAATGTAGGGTTATGCGAGCTGGGCTCTTCTAGAGCTCTTAAGATTTTCTTTCTTTTTTTTGTGAAATGCTTTTCTGTCAAATTAACAGGATTCAATGTTGGTAAAGGTATATACTGTGTGAGGAATAAATAGTAACCAAGGGCTGATTGTTGTCCTTGTTGCGAGGCAATTATAAATATGAACATTTTCTGAAGGTCGAGTTGTAAAATTCAACTGGAAGAGCGCAACATTTTTTTTATCTTGTTAACCAGGCAACTAACGAGCATTTTACAGAGTTATACGAGTACATAACAATAAGTATCTATCGGTTCCACCATACGGATAACTCATACAAGGGCCACAGTGAATTTTATCAGAGCCCTCACTGGCGGTGCAAATGCTAATTTTGATAGGGGACGATTTTGAAGATTTTGAATACTTCGTGGCCTTTATGGAGATTCGGAGACTGAATCTAACAATTCTATTCTTCTAGAACAAAGGCTGCCATAACAATGAGGGCATCCTCTCAATCTCAAACTGAAATTTAAGGCCTTTTCTTAGCTATGTCCAAAACGGTCCATCTTTGTAATATATATCCGAGACGTGGTTCGACTCTGATATCAGAGATAGCGCTTAAAAGGTTGATGGTTATAGGTTTTCTCGTGGCGATAGGATTGGTCGGTTGGGCGGTGGTGTGGCTGTTTATGTTCGAGACGGATTAGTATCTTGTTAGTCAAAACCGTAGTAGTTCTTCCCATTATCTTTTCCTTAATATTACATGTGGTATTGAACATGTTTGCGAAGGAAATAAAACGCGATCGTTTGCAACAAATTAAAAGAAAAGGAGAACTTTATTATTATTATTAAAAAAAATACCGATTACAATATTAAACACCGCCGAGTGCAGTTGGTTCGTGTGCAGAAGGCCGAAGAAAAACTACAACTAAAATGACAATTCCATAAGAAAAGAAAATGAAGAAGAATAGAACAATAAAAGAAATGAGAAAGTTAAAGAGAGTAAATTGACTGGAAGAGCTTGTTAGTTTTCTTAAATACTTCATGTAATTGCAGTGTTACCATTCAACTACAACAGAGCATTTGCTACTTGGAGTAATATATAGGCCGCTTAAGAGCATATATATGACTCCGGTTTTTAGAACCCTAAAAGGAATATCATGTTCGACGCCGGCCATCATTGTTTGTGGTGACCTTAACTTCAATCTACTTAATGTACGTTCTTCCCCTCAACTGGTTGAAAGTTTCAAGCGTATTGACATAACGCCTGCTAGCGTATCAATAGCAACTCAAACTTTTCAAATGATCCTGCCACATTCCTTGACGTGTTCTTTGTAGGTAATTCTGATACAGCTCTGTTTTACAGTCAACTAACAGCGGCGGGCTTCTAGAAACAGGATTTGATCTTACTTAACCTATGACATGCAGATATTGTAGTTACTACGGAAATCGTATTTTCCTTTATTTACCTTATGCCTTCAGTTGATCAGCAGGTATCATTTCCTGAAGCTATTGTAGTTTGAAAACACTTTTCAATCGAGATGATCCGCTACGACCTAGGACAATTAAAAGTAGTTCTCCTCCTTGGTTTAACAGACGTATTTTAAAATTGATACACAAGCGTAATCTTGCCGATATTCGCTGGAAACCTTATAAGCTCCATGTGCTCTAGGACATCTATCGCTCTACGCATCCAAATTGCGAAGCTAGGGCTTTATGAAAGTTATTTAAATTCTAATGTTCAAACTGGAAAAGATCTTTGGCAAAAGTTTGGCAATGGTAAGCAAAAATCAGCTGCCCCGACAGACGTAAATTGCAATGTCCTCAGCCCACAGCTTATATTTGTCGCTGCCCCACTATCCCAAAATCATCATATTCCTGGGATTACAGCTCATTCAAGTACAGTAAATAGCATTGAAGGAAGTTTAAACTTCGCTCATTTAATAGATGAACACGTCATGTCTGTCAAATTAAATGCAACAGGCTTAGACGAAATTCATCCAAAATTTCTAAAACTTCTTCTATTCCTTTCTTTTAAAATACCACCTTCATCAAAAAGTTCCCGGGGGACACCACCGTGTGGCGCTCCCATTATTCCGATTTGAGTTCTGGTTTTTTGTTAAGTTTGTAAATCTATTGTTGATATTCCCTCTAAATCTTAGCATCATAGCTTGACATTTGCAAAAGTTACGTAGCCAAGAGTACATCTATCTATGTGTGTGTTGGCGATTTTTTACAATTTTAGAAATGGATTTCAATTTGCAACAACGAACTTGTACGAGTATTAAATTTTGCGTAAAAAACGGATTTAATGTTGCGCGAACGTTGGAAATCTTGGAAAAGTGTTTCGGCAACGATTCTCTAAAGGAAACGGTCGTTTACCAGTGGCACGAGCGGTTCAAAAGTGGTCGTGAGTCAATCGAAGATGATGAACGCAGTGGCAGACCATCGACATCAGAGAGATAGCGGAGAACTTGAACATTGCCTATGGATCCGTCCAAGACATTTTGGTTAATGGTTTGGGTTTCCGTCGTGTAACAGTAAGGTTGGTGCCAAAAGACTTCAATTTCATGCAAAAAAAGAGATCGTGTTGACGTCGCAAAACAGATGATTTGCGAGGCTGAATCCGATCGCACATTCATGAAAAGGATCATTACTGGAGACGACGGCGAGACGTGGGTTTATGAGTACGACACGCAATCCAGACATCAGGCAAATGAATGGCGTTCACCAAATGAACCGAGACCAAAAAAACCACGTCGTTTTCAGTCAAAAAAGAAGGCAATGCTCACGGTTTTCATGGATTACAACGGTGTACTCGTAGTGCATCATGAATTTTTGCCAGAAGGCCAGACAGAAAACAAAGAGTATTATTTGGGCGTTATGAGACGTTTGCGTGAAGCAATTCGCCGAAAGAAACCAGAATTGTGGCAGAAAACTCGTGGATTTTGCACCATGATAACGCACCGTCGCACAGTTCCGTCATTATTCGTAATGACGAAAAATGCAACAAATACCATCCAACAGCCACCGAATTCACCTGATTTGGCTCCCTGTGACTTCTTTCTGTTGGATCGAGTTAAAAAACCACGACGGGGAACGCGTTTCAGCAGCCGAGAAGAAGTAATGGAAAAATCGCAGGAAGCACTGATGGACATACCGAAAACCGAATATAAAAAATGTTTCGAGGATTGGATCAAGCGCTGGCATAAGTGTGTTGCAGTCGATGGGGATTACTTTGAAGGGGAAAATACAGATTTGGATGAATAAACTTGTTTTTCCAATTTTCTGAACACATTCCGGGATCGAGGTAGTATATACCACCTGTGAATACACAATTTTTTTGGAAAAAGGCACTTCCGATGCCGAAGTGGAATAATAATCAAATCAACGCCGAATATTGACCGATGGCTATGCTGCCGTTTTTGTCGAAAGTTCTTGAGAAGACTATTCTAAAACAGATGCAAGCGCACTTAACCAGCAAGCAATTCTTAAGTCCCGCCGAATCCGGCTGTCGTTCGAAAAGGAGTTGCAAAACTGCACTTTTACTGGTTGTGGACGATATTCACAAAGCCACGGACGCAAACTGTCGTACATTTTTAACATTATTGGATTTCTCTGCTGCTGTATAGTTTCGAATTTTCCCCTCTTGCAGTCAAACTCATGCACTCCTACCTTATGAATCGTGAACAATGTGTGGCAGTAGGAAATAAAATGTCTTCCTTTCTTATGTTTGCTGCAGGGGTACCACAGGGTTCCATCCTCCGGCCGTTGTTGTTCTCGTTTTATGTAAATGAACTTCCTCAACTACATAGTAAAACATTGCTGTATCCATATGATTGCAGACGCCGTCCAACTTTATCTTTGCTGTTCGCTAGACAGAACTAGTTGTGCTATAGAAAACGAAGACATGGAAATTATTCAGCAGTGGGCACTAAAGCACAACTTGTCCCTAAATCCAGTATTTATAAACAGAAAACGGATACATCCAATTTCCCGCCCATAAAATTGGGACAATCTTCCATAGAATACGTTCATAGGGCAAAAAACTTGGGGATAGTATTTAATGATACCCTATCTTGGACTGATCATGCAACTGTCACAATTCGAAAGTTGACAAGGGTATTCGTTAGTTATGGCTCACCCATAGCTCTGTCGCTATTTAAACTACTTTTTAAAACTCGCTTATCTTGTCTATAATATTATATGGGTGTGAAGTCTTTTGTATTGTTGACTACAATCTCGACGAAAACTAAATGTCTTCAATTACAATTTGGCAAGCTACGTCTTTAACAAAAGATACTCGTATTATGACCATATATCTAGCTACTCTAATCAGATAATTAATCTCAGTTTTGATAGCCTTATTAAGTTCAGGTCATTAATTCTACTGCATGGAATTATACGGAATCGACAGCGTGAGTATTTATACAGCAGACTAAATCTTGCCACCTCACAAGGAACAGCTGCTCTGATTCAGCCCAGATTTAATTGTCTACAATCTGAACGTATATTTTTCGCCCACTCCACTCGCTTAGGAAACTCATTACCCACGACACTCAGGAGAGTCACTCTTGGCCAGTGATACACAATAAACTTTAAATAAAATCAACTTTTGGTTTGTAAAATGTTCCCTATATCAAATTGTACTTCTTACCCCAAGATTTTTTAAATTTTTAATTTTGTTACCACTTGAATTTTTTCTTAAGCCTTTCACAAATTATGAGATATTGTAGTCTTACTGTGAAACTATATTAAAATAAATAAATGAACAAAATACTTAAAACAACACTAAACAATACACGTAATAACAATATCCCCTCATTGTCGGGGCACAGATTCTGGAGGCCACAACTAAAACGCTGATCAAAAACTCCCGTGAATAATTCTACAGCACGTTCGTTGGAATAATCTACAGAGGGTTCCGGAGAGGCTCATCCTGTGGTTGGCCATAGAACAAGAGTCACTCGAAGAGAAGCAAAATACTTAAAGTAAACATACGCGGCAAAGGGATCGAAGTGCTGTCGAAGGCTCTCGGAACTGAAACTGCATTATTTTTCTGGCGCTCCCCTTATCGATGGATGTGATTTCCGAATAAGGCCGGTGCCACTTCTAGCATGGTCGTAGTTCTGGTGGACAGAATTCTGTTGATGCAGTCAAACAAACCTGGCTTTCTCAGCGACTGATACCAGTGCTGCGAACAGCAAAAGTTGCAGTTCAAGTAGACGAAATTTGGATGTCGCGGGAAAACCCACCTCCAAGTCCCAGAATATGGAACTAAAGATGGCGAAACTCGAAAGAATGCCGCTATCACTTGGGAAGACTGGCAATTGGTCTGAATGACGCTGAGTGTAAACATTATGTTGATCAACTGCAGGAGCTAGCTGAAGCAGGAAATGTTTACATTCAAGCAGAGGGCTGCTATATGAAAATGGCTCTTGAATAGCTAAGCAAGTATAAATAATCTTTTTTCTGGTTTTAACTTTTAAGGTTTCAAAGCTGCAGAGGCCGACGCATTCCATCTTCTGGGTTCCAGGACCCTCGTCACTGAGATAGGAACATCTTTTTTTTTCATACACAGATATGTACAAGTTTTGGGAAAGCAAGGAATGCTTTCCGTCGCTGTGGACTTACCCAAAGCTTCTATCAAGATCACCAAATCTAGGTGGGACTCACGTCGAATTCTTTAAGACTGTTATTCCGGTAAAAAGGGACAAATCGTAAGAATACATTTTGAGGCAATAGCAAATGCAACATCAGAGGCAATCATCTCAATCACACATTTCTTACGAAAGTAAAACAGCAGGTAACCGGCTTAAAGCTATCCCACAGGTAAACCAACGAGATTGTCGGGTATTACAATTCCATATTAAGCCATATGCACATGGAGTTCAGAATTAGATGTATGACCGGCCTTGTTGAAGAGGGGGAAATCCAATTGCACACGCTTCAAAGAGTGCGTCAGATAGAAGCTTTTCCAAAAGCACTCAGTGAAATTAGTAAGCTGGTCAAAACCCCAAATTGCGGCCAATCAGCTGAGCTGGAAACACTTAGAAGATCTGATGGCAACTATGTACTTCTCAGGTAACCTGATCAAAACCAGTTAATTCTAGTGGCAAGTGAGCTGAGTAACACAATACTCTGTAGCTGGATGTCAGATACATCGGGTGTGGTGAAGCTGGGCATCAAATACGTTGTTGTTACCTTTGACCGCATGTATGCCTATGCAGTTACGCCAAAAAAAAATGTATAAATTAGCTGCTGGTGACTCTGAAGAGAATCTTCAATGCTAATGAAATGGCACAAATAGCCATTTTGCGAAAAATCAGAAAAGATTACTACGCACTCGACAAGAGCTTCAGATTTAGCAGCCTGATTTCCATCATGTTGAATAGCATGAACAGACTGGTGTTCTTTTGTGCGCATAGCCATCCTCCAAGATACAATATTCCTATCTATACAAAAAATTCTGCGAGACCTCTGTCCAAAATCTATTGGGAAGAACTTAAGGCGCATAAGACCGTAAGAGTGCGCGCTGGGTATTTTCATCGACATTGAAAATGCATTCGACAACAACATACTCGTAAATACGACGAGTATGTAACTCGATTAGAGAAATGACTCGTTTGGTGTCTAACAGGATAGCTTGTGAATCCCTGCAGGAGGCGTCCTGTCCCCACTCCAATAATATTGTGCATATTGGTAGAATTGTTGCTTAACGTTTTTACGGTTTTAACGTCTGCGCCCAGGCATTTTCAGGTGATGTAGCTCAACAGTCTGCTGCATCATACCTAGTGACTGTGTGTTCAAAAGTGCTAGCAGCCCTAAACGTGATTGATGCAAGCAATTGTTGCTTTTAGTGCAGATTTTCAGTCAGTCCTCTTAAAATTGTGGTTGTTTTCTTTACGAGGAGAAGGACGCTGATTGCTTTAGCAAGTAGTTTTTCCAACGCATTTTAGCATTTGGGTGTTATCCTGAATAACAAACTTCGGTGAACTAAATATGTCACGTCGAGCGCTGCCGACTTTTTTCCAATGTAAGAGGGTTTTCAACATGACACGGAGCTTGTCCTGATGGCGAAAAACTATATTGTGAAAAATCGGTGCAGGGGAAGACGCATCTGCATCTGTTGCGATAGACAAGCTCTATTTAAGGCCTTCCTCTATGTTTGTACAAAGCGCGAGCGAAGGGAAGTTAAAGAGGGAAAAAAGAAAGATACCGATGTGCATGGGTTTTAAATGTTTGCAAGTTATAATGACTAGGAAATAAAGAGCTCGACAGGCCATTCCAGAAGGGAGATGTATGGCTTAGGAAAGAATCATGATATTTCAGAGTACATCCGAAAGTGGGCTTGAGAGTATACTGATGAGCAATCAATTCGGGACTGGTGTTAAGGTTAGAAGTTTGAAGGGCGAAATACTACTGGCAATTTCTATGGAGCACTGGTGGCGGAAATAGCGATACAATAAGGTGAGACAGGAAACATTACGTCGGTGTTCAAGGATGTCGAAAGCTTTATCGCACAGTTTTGGATCCTATCTAACAAGTGCAAAGGGGCACCTGACCAGATGAGGGCACTGTGATCCAATTTTGGACGGATAAATGCCTTATATATTGAGGACAGATCAGAAGGGGTGAAATAGTTCTAACTTCGTTTAGGGAAACCTAGACATTTCGCAGCATTTTTGGGGGCATCAAATACGTGGTCATTCCAATGTAAGTTGTCATCGGCACACATACCGAGAATGGAAATTTTTCGGTTTCGACAATTCGTGGACAATGGCTGGGTGTATAAATTTTGCTTTAGCGGCAGCAGACAGCAGACAGCAGACAGCATTGTGTTTTGGAAGCGAAGTCATCGATCCCAATTGCACGCATTTTCAACAAAAGAGCTATGAAGGTGATAACGACACCGGTGAACACTATTTGCGTCTGTTCTACGCTATCATCAGACTGTGTACCTTGAAACGTTTACTCATCTTTCTACGAAAGACTGAGAATTTCCAGTAAAAGGAACATAAAGTATGTCTTTTTTAAAGGTTTGGTTTTTAAACTGGCAACACTGTTTCTACAGATTGTCAATTTGACAGTTGAAAGTTGATTTGCGGTTAGTACGTTTTACCAATTTCCTATGAATAGGTTAACGCCAGAACAACGGGTGCATATGGTGCAAACTTATTTTAAAAACCATGGTTCGGTTCGCCAAAGTTATGGTGCGCTGCGTCTTTTTTACGGTCGACATAATCGTCCATCTGAGCAAATTATTGAGAATACAATGAATCGTTTTCGCACCACGTACACTCTAGTATAATACGCATCCCCAAGGACGGCAAACAGTGCGAACAGAAGAAGTTATTGCCGTTGGGGAGCGCAGTATTGAGGAGAATCCGAATGAGTCGATTCGCCATCGTGCACAGCAATTGGAGCTATGCCCATCCATTTTGTCGAAGATTTTATGGAAAGATTTTGGCTTAAAAGCCTATAAGAACCGCGTGATCATTATGCGCGTCCTAGTTTCGGTGAATTGGCCGAAAACATGATTCAGCATGATCCACTTTTCTCCGCTGAGCAACTAAAACTTACTCTTTGGTGTGCTTTATGGGCTGGTGGAATCATCGGCTCATATTCCTTTAAGGACGATTCCAGCCAGCATGTTACCGTCAATAGAGAGCGCTATAGAAACATGATTTCTGACTTCTTCGTTCTTCAGTTAAATGGCATTGACTTGACAGAGCTTTAGTTTCAACAAGATGGCGCAACATGCCACACGGGGCGCGACACCGTCAATTTATTGCGGGAAACACATGCTGAGCGCAGAATTTCGCGTAATGGGCCTGTGAATTGGCCTCCACGATCCTGTGATATCACACCTTTAGATTACTTTCTTTAGGGGTATGTGAAGTCACAAGTCTATGCCGATAAGGAAGAGACGTTGGGCGATTTCGAAGTCAACATTCGCCGTGTTATTGTTGATATAATTGTACTTCACGATTGCGCTTCATTAGAGCTAGCCGTGGCGCACATATGCCCGATGTCATATTTAAACACTAATGGCAATCTATTAAATAAAACTAAATTAACATTAGCTTCAAGTATTTTATTTCATATTGAATTTGTATCCCTCTAAAAAAAAACACCCTTTACAATGAGTACAATACATCAGTCCTACATCTGAGTACTCTGCTACGCCAGAACAAAACAAAAAAGAAATTTATGCTCACCACTTAAGTCTGCACAAATCAGCACTTGTGATTGATTACGAAGTTCATCTTAAAATAAGCTTTCATGTTTTATTTCGTGTTACCGGGATAAGTTTCTAAGAACTATCTGGCTACAACGTCTGCCAGCAAAAATGCCGGTTTTGCTGGGAGCTAAGACGTGAAAAAAAATTCGTATAAGCCGCTGATACAATTCCAGAAATAAAACTCCAACGAAATGTTTTGTTCAAAATTGAATAACATGAAGCTATGTTATATTCATCCTCATCGTGGGGAACGGGCAAAATTTCGTTAAAAAAAGTTGCTGCTTTGTAGTTCTATGAAGCTGGATAAGCTCTCCTACAATAGACTTGTAAATGCCCCTACCTAATTTCTTCTTGCTCGTCTAACTCTGTGTCAAGTGACCCATTGATCCAGAACCCCCCATCCTGTTAAGTTATTAAAGTCAGCCCCATAATAATTTGTCCTGATATTGAAAAGGACTAGAAGATGTTGGACATTCGCAAGTGCCTTTCGTCACTTACTTTCGCATTAATAAATTTGAAATTTCAAAATTATTCCCTTTCTACATACGGACTATTTGAAACACATTAAATTGCATCGAATCCATTTCCAATTCGACACCAACAACAACGCAACACTTTACTCTTACCCGGAGTATTCGTATACCCAAAAACGAAGACAACAGCAACAATAATAGAAGCCACAATCTAAACCCCCATTATGGAATGTTAATCACAAGGACTCCTGTCAAAACGCTATCTGAATACTTTATGCCATTTAGAATTTTCAAAATCGCACAAACGGTGTAATTTATGGCGCTTCCACTGAAATACCCATACCCCACCCCCACAACTCATACTCGAAGCATATTTTGTTTTCCAAAAAAGGGGTAGCACTCAACCCCCGGTATTCCAAGGAAACGAGTACAAAACGTGTGTAAATGTCTGTGAATGTACAAGTAATTCAGGATAATGACACTACACCGGCTTTTTGGCATTTCACAATGGAACTGCCAGTTTGGATGAAAATATGTGAGACGCCGGTTGGAAAATATGAATATCTCAAATAACTTAAATCGCATTGGCAGAGCTGTACTTGTATTCGTAAGTACAGCTCTGCCAACCCTGATTGGGGTAGTGTTGGTATGTGAAAAGGATTTCAAGTCTCAAGCTGTGCACTTTCTTGGCTGAAAGTGTAATTTATAGAAATAATAAGTCAGAAGTAGTTTCGAATAAGATAACAATAAACAGAAAGTGGCACGTAGACAAATTAGTACAATCGAAGATGCGGAAGCTGAGATGTGGATTTACGGATAGTTTCCTCGATTTTCTGGGACTATTACGTACTAGTATGTACTCGTAGTACACCTTTGTAGAAAGGCTTTGAAATACTCGTACGTGTACCTTTAAACGATTGAAAGTCATTGCTGGTAATATATTTTAGTGTATGTTTTCTTAGGGTGAATGCGAATGTATCTTAGAACGAACAAATGGATATTATTGCCTTAAGGTAGAGACATTAAGTAATATAGATGTATGCATGTATGAAAACGCTGGAGGTGAAATAGCTGATACATTCGTGAGCAAGAATATCAATAAATTGGTAGCAAATCTCACAGCGATACGTATAATGCTAGGCTGAATTTGTCTTAAATTATTACAAAAGGGGCTCAGAAAACAATCAGCTTACTTTACTTTTCCAATAAGTTCACCAAAGAATTTTTAAGATTTCGTTACACTAAGCATATTTTAGAACTCAGCTGTAGAACAACGAAAACAGTGGTTCAGTTTGGATCCTTTCCCAACTGAAATACACTTCACAAATGGTGCGCTAGAGATTCATAAGACCCATGGAACATTCAATGAAGCATTTACAGAAGCTAAGAGAGAATACATTAAAATGGGTTAGACAGTGAACGAAGGCAATGATATGCATTGGTAGCTCCTTATCAATTAAGAATGCATTTATATAGTACATAGTTTAAGTAGTCTAAATACTATGACACGGCTCCTATCTGGATCTCCTGTTGTTCGACCCACAGATACAATTAACAGGCACGAACCAACACACCATAAATTGCCTACGCACTTTCGTGTACGGCAGTGACCATTGCAGTCTCAGTACCGAAACAACGTTTCGACGAAATTGCAGAATTGGAAGAGTTTGTTTAAAGGTATTCCTACAATTATAGTAGGCTACGCTGGGTACTGGAATATTGACGACAGCATTCTCCTCGATCTCGCTCTACCCACCGTCCGACAGAAATTTGTCAAACAGGGAGATTAACAGGTACCTTAAACGAATGGACGAGACCATTTGGATGATACGATACTTCGGTATGAAAACACCTTGACAATGAAGACACATTTCGCAACGCAACTATTGTCGCACTACACAAACAAAAAAGTAGACTGCTGTCGAGACTAAAAACCTTGTGCAGACGGTTTACTGACAGACATAATTTGGAGGTCATGACTCTGAAGTCGTCGATCAAAAACCTCCAAGAATTAATAAAAGAAAATTACAGAGCATCTGTAAGTTTGTATTGAAACAATAAAATTCGAGCTGTAAACACCAGCAACCCGAATATGTTCCTGCAAATAAATAGAACATTTCGGAGGAAAGATCAAAATGAGTTTCCGTGTAGACAATTACTGTTAACAGCAGGTGTAGATCCAGGAGAAGCTGTTGATGTTGACAACTTCCTTGTGATCGAGGATCCTCAAGAGATGGTAGTGGCCATTAGAGCAATTTTCCAGAAATTGTACAAGGTGAATGCTATCATTGCCTCTGACCACGACCTGGAAAATCAGTGACGAATATATGGCAAATAATATCAAGGTCGACGAGGGGGAACTACCCGCTTTCACTTCGAAAGAAGAACTCCAAACGATCTCCGAATCGCTGAGAAGTAAGAAAATAGTGGGAACCGATGACATATCAAATATTGTGCTTCGGCATCTCCCACTAGAAGCGGTGGGCATTTTCACTACCCTGTTTAATAATGCTCTGAATAGTGCTTATTGTGCAGCGCATTGGAAGACAGCAATAGTGCATCCCATTACCAAAAAGAATAAAGACAGATCCAAACCGGTGAATCTTTGGTCGATAAGTCCACTACCTAATATCACCAAGGATCAATAGAGTCCTGAAAAAAATATAGTTCCGGATAATCAATTCGCGTGGAAACTGGTATTTGATATCCAATGGAACAAAAGTAAGGGGGCCTGCCTGATCGACTTGGGGAAGGAGTTCGACACCTGAACAGGCTGAGCATAAGTAAACCACTGCTGTATATTCTTTTTGATATGCTCTCCAGTAGACAGTTCATCGTGAGATGTGGTTTCAGCTGGAGTATTTCATATTAAAAACGGTCTGCAACAAGGTGCAATAAATTCGCCGATCTTATTCAACATCTACACAAGCGATCTGGTGAACTCTCTTCGCTATGCCATAGCGTACGCAGACGACTTGATCGCACAGATCAGGTTCAAAGATCGAGATCATTAATATGCTCCTGACTTCGATCAGGTAAAACGACATTGCAATGACTGAAAGTTGAAGAAATCATTCTTTTTAGGACGCCATTGTCTGGGGCCTGTATGAATATCAAAAAAAACTGGCGAAAATTTTCAATCGTAGGACAACACGGGCAGCCACTTGCTTGTCTAAATGTAGTCAGATACCTTGGAATCTGGCTAACAAACATATAGTTGTTGCTCTGACCAGAGCCAAAGGTGTTTTCCCTTACAAAGAGACTATTTTACGCGGCGGTGCTGAGCGTCTCCGAATTAGAGTCGTGAATTGAGGGATATTACTCAGCAGCACTATGAATTTTGGTGGCTCAGTGAAGGATAGGAAACTTCTACGTAGTTCCCTTCAAATTCTGGCTAGCTCCTTATGGGACAGGGTTGGCAATGCTTTGCTTTTAAGCCATGGCCGGCTTACATATGTTAGGTAGATTAAAGACGCATTTAATTTAAAAAAAAAATAATAAGAAAAAATAAAAATAAAAAATAAATTTGGAGCATCCAGAGTTCATAGATGACACCTATCATGCCTTTGCCCTTTAAGGCATGGACCCTTGCCCATAATGAAGAAAGAACCCTTGGCTACCTCAAACGGAATATTCTTCTTATGATTCGGCCGTCCTATATGCAATAATGACAAATGAAGAAGAAAATTTTTCGAAGAGCTATGTGAATATGTGAATATCTTCAACCTGATATAGAGGACACGTACTTCTGCGCCAAGAGTTTCTTAAGGAGCCCAAGAGTTACGACACAGAAGAGGAAGACCGAACCTTAGTAAAATTGCTCACTTAGGTCGGAACCTAACCAACTCAGCATGCGATCGAGTTAGCTAAAGATGTTAGTTGCCTAAGTTCATGCTCTACTATGTGCCGTAGCTCCATATAAAGTAAGTAAAAGAGCTTTTGAAAACGTATCTTTCTGTACGTGTACCTGATTCAGGGCTATTTCAAACTATTCTTAAACCGGCTTTCGGAAATATTTTTGGTTCGAATTTTTGCCTGACATTTATATGTAAAGGTATAATTACAATGTACTCGTAAGTCATCTTATATACATATATAAATCCCAATAAATCTGCAACTTCTTATCACTACTATACGCTAGAACCAGTCTCTTGCGTAGTTTTACATTATTCGTTGGGGTATTGTCAAAAAATGTAGCTCCTTATATAATACGTGCTCCATCTCGAATTCTCAATCTCAAAGTATCGTTTAGCATGGTATTTGCAATTGTGGACGACAGTTGTCAGCTTTGCTGAGAATACTCGTATATCTTCTTGTGCTGAATCTTTCCCGACAACTAGCTTCATTTCAAAATATCTTCTACTTCCATTTCTGGTTTGAAACCCCAGATAAATTGGTTGGCCATTAATATCACCTCTTTTTCGGCTTTGTAGCTGTACTCCTTTTATTAATTTCTCAATCTTTTGAAGTTATCGATTCAGTTCTCAAAAGACCCACCTGCGAATGGAAACACTAACAGAGGGTGGCCGTGGCTCAAGTGGTAGTGTATTGGCTTCCCAATCGGGCGGTTCGGACAACTAAAATCTTGTGATATGAATGGTTGCCTAAATACAACATCAAGTCCAATTTACACTAATAAATTAGTCTCCCCATTAAATGTTGGATGTCACCCATGGAGCGTAATAACCACTGAGCCCAAACATCTTTCTCTCTCTCTCTATCCGATTTTCCGAATAACTTAACACGTGCTCCGGCATTTTAAGAGTAGTAATACCCTCTTGAGTGTTAAGTTCTTTTAAAAAAAAAAAAAAGAAACCACGCACGCAGTTTAAAGTCCTGAAAAGTAACATTCTGAGTCATGTCTTACGTTCATCGGAGATCTCGTCTTTCATTACGACCGGCGACTCAGAGAAGACAAACGCGATCACATAAAGCTTGAATTCTGGAGCTAGCTTGGAAGTTTTCAAAAGGTCTCAAGCCTAGGTTTGCCGGCGATGCAGACGCAGACACTCAGAAGTTTTTCTTGTATCTGCCTAACGAGTAGTAAAGTTTAAGGTTGTCGTCTTCCACAAAGACTCCAGCGCGACCTAATACAACAGATCGGTGTTGGACCCATCGGTGAAGATTCGATTTATTTGTAGCCGCAACAAGTCATAAGGAAGACTTCGTGTTCTAGCAGCAACCAGAGTTCCAATATTATTGCCCAAAATGGAATGTATATGTTGGTTCCCAACAATATTTCCATCGCTGTGGTGCACCCTAACTCAAACGTCATGATGGGTTGTCAAGACGCACTTCCACTTCTTGGGCATGGTATTTGGTTGCTGCAGCGCGAACGAAGTATACGCGCCGCCACTAAATATCCTGCAACGTAAACAAAATGTCACAAGAATGACAGGCAGCAGGTCAAAGAACATGCCGACTCACTCACACCTACGCTAAATCCATAAGGGACTTGGAATGGGTCACTCCAACCACCTTCAATCAAATGGGAGTGTTGTCAACACATGTAGTGAGAGAGCAATCAGCGATAGAGCCATCCCGTTCCCACAATGTAAAGTAGGGGGCATTGTTAAGAAATGTAACAATATTAGTGTACTATAAATGAAAAGCATGGCACATAAAATGCAAGGCAGGGTCAATGACCATATACGTACCAATGTAAAGAAAAACCGGCTGTTTTAAAAGGTACAGAGATTACGAGGTTAGTGCGTAGAGCAGATTGAAGAGTTGAATTCACCTCTTCATTAAATAAAAATCAACAAAAAAATAAGAAATTACGTGTTTTATTTTCTAAGCGTTCGGAGACTTCTTCTCCAACTATGAAAATTTAATTCTCGGCTCGTCTAGCCCAGAACAGTATATGTACAATATACGAGTAAATACGGTGTCGAATGACAATCTACTCACAAGCTTCATTGAGTGTTATACAGAATGCCACTTCTGTCAAAATGGAATATGGTTGTAAGAGTACCACACATGATATGAATCTCGAGAGAAGGGAGATGAATCAGTGCTCCAAGCAAAACCAGGGGTTCTGGAAAAAGCTGAAAGGCCTCCAAAATAAACCGTTCTATGAAGTCTGGTAAAAGCAGCGGTGACTAATTTCCGCGATAGCTTGTAAAATCAGGCAACCATCAGCATAGTATATACCTGATCTAGATTATACCTGTGAAGATTCAGAGGACCTTCCCATGTCTTCCCAAAAGCTTTCTTGCACTGCCAAAAATCAGACTGCATCTTGGTGGTTTTCGACGTGACATATTTACTTAGGAAGAAATTTGCAATTCAGGATAAGAATTGACTACGTTGGAGAAAAGAGTAGTAACGTCTTTTAGAACCAGCAGAGTAAAGATGGCCAGCTTCCTCCTTATTGCAGGAAAGCAGCATCAGTTTGACAGAAAATCCATTTCTAATACGCCATTCGTCGATTACGAATGGTGCTGCCTACATTTCGGAGCAATAAGCCTTTGGGCGTGATCCGACAGACAGTGCAGCTACGTATACGTAGCTGAATACAGATGCTGGATCTGTTAAAACCATTAACTTGAGAGTCAACCAACGTGCACAATAGCTGTAGATATAGGACGTATTCCCGGGGCAAACTCTGATTACTCTATTCATTTCCTCAGTCAGCAAGGTGAGTAGCAGATAAGTCATCTTAAAGACCCGCCAGAGGCCCGATATGTAAGCAGAACTGACACCAACTAACTTATATCTATTTACAGAAACTAAGGACGCATCAGCTAATTTAATGACCTCATTCGTCACCACAATCGTTGCCAAATACCAGGCGCCAGATTATGAGCAGATCTTGACCTGCTTACCTCGGCAATGAATCTCAAGCATAAGACAGAAAGTCTCTGCTTTCGACTTAGGTACATATTTCCAGTTTGTCTGATTTTTCTCTTAGTCAGTCTGGCGATTTCAGTGAGTCTTTTGATGTTTCCGCAAAAAGTCATTAAAGGATGTACTCTTCGAGATCTGAATTTGCCAGTTACGTTTTCTTTATTTTGATCTGTAGAGATTGCAATCATCATCCAAATAAGTCCAAGAGCCGACCAATTCAAAACTTTTAGAAATGTCACCGGAGGCTCAGCAACCTCTCTTTTCTGTCTCATTATGCGTTAAAGCGAAACACGGAGGGATTTGCCGAACTTCTCCTTAAGATTCGTCCTTCTTATGGAGGTCTATGATATCATCTAGAGTAGAGTAACTGGCTACATCATCATTTTCTTTCTAACAAATCCCGTATAGAAGCAAAAGTTGCGGACAATCAAGTCGGATGATAGTATGGATTCTAGGAGATGATTGGCGTTCACATTACACTTGCCTTGTGATGTGAACACTAACCTTGCGACATACGAATATGCTAAGTTCCATCTTTCTGGCATCACAATATTCAACACGTTCACCTACTGCCTTTGGTGGCGACATTAATACCACGTCAGAGCACAAATTTACCCAAGCAACGACGAACTTATGTTACTCTACGATGCGTTTGTTTCGTCACTTTTTGTACAGTATGATGAGGAATTTACCCCAATATCAACACTACAACAATCTAACAAATATACGAGTAATGTCATTCAAGATTGTACTACTGAACTACATTTTTTTTGTCATTAAAAGTAATTCCAAAATAAGAAGAAAAATATTGTCCAAGTATACGTTAACAAAATATGAAACTTCAAGGACTTTGTACTTTAAAAGCAACTTCTGAAGTATCTTGCGCCTGCTTGACTTAGAAGGACTCCAAATAGTTCACAGTTTCAAGCACTTGGCAATTTAGGTCATCAGTACTTACACAGTTAATTATTTTGCCGTTAATGTAACCTTACTCACCCATCCGTTAAGGCTTAAGGGTTGGTCAGGTCAAAATTGACACTTCACGCGAACGGAGGAACATTTTCCTGCCGGTCACTGCTTAGCCTTTCTATGATAAACGTTCTTTGTTTGTCAATGAAATAACATTGTTGTCCGACTTATATTTCACATGGATCCTTCGACTCTTAAAACCGAAACGAATTGGCTTTAAAATTGCTGCGTTTACCCAAACACCGATGTGAATAGAACAAGATATGTGGGATAGGTGATCCATGCGATGAAGTTATTCATGTTAGATTGCAGACGAACAACAAATGTTGTAACACATATGTACTTCATTCCTGAAAATGTAACAAATTACATAGTATTGTGAAATCATCATCATTTTGATAGTACATATTGTAGATCATACGATAATTTTTCAGTTAACCTTATGTCAACAGTAGCAGCAACATCTCCACTACGCAAACATCGTGAATACAATAAAAGAGTAATCAAACAAAACACAAAATTGCTTTATTCGCTAAACATCCTTTTTTTTTATGAACTAGCGCGCGCTCAAGGGGTTAAGGTACCAATAAATTGTTTGCACACAGCGCGGTCGACGGAAATTTAGGGAGGAAAGACGGATAGGCACCGGTACGTTGGTTTTAAATGTTTGAATGTGATAATGACTAGGAAATAGAGAGCTCGGCAGGGCATTCCACAAGCGAGTTGTTCGGCTTAGGAACGAATCACGATTTTTCAGAGTACTTCCGAAAGTGGGCTTGAGGGTGATGATCATTCATTCATTCGAATATGTGGTCATTCCAACGTAAGTTGTCACTGACACACATACCGAGAATGGAAAGTTTATCGGTTTCGTCGATGCAAGTGCCATACATGGGTTAAGGGCTGGGTATTTAAATTTAGCTTTAACGACAGCAGAGAGCATTGTGTTTGGGAGCATTAAATTCCACTCTGTTGATAGTTCCCAAATTGGTTATGTTGTTGATATCGGAATTTAATGAGCTTAACATAAGCTGCCGTTCCATTCGGCAGCCGAAGAGTAGAGTGGCGAGTCCTGAAATGAATATGGAAAGCAGAGAGTACTGTCATCAGCAAAGGAATATATTGGATTTGAAGTAGTAGACAGGAGATCGTTGATGAAAATTAAAAAGAGTGTCAGAGACAGAATGGAGCCCTGGGGCACACCAGCATTTATTTTGTGAATATCAGACTTGAAACCATCCGAGGCAACTTGAATTGAACGTTCCGAAAGGTAATTTCTAATCCATTGAAGAAAAGAGTCATCGATCCCACAAGCACGCATTTTCGACAAAACAGCCTGATGCTAAACTCTGCCAAATGCCTTGGAAATATCAAGTGCAACTAACTTGCTTTCGCCAGATTGATGTACGCTTTGGTTCCACTTTTCGGTGAGACATGCCATCAGATCACAAGTGGACCTGTTGCTACGAAAACCATATTGCCGGTCGTTGAGAAGTTTTCGTGTTTCGAGATATTTCATTAGCTAACGATTTATCAGCGTTTCCATAACCTTGGTGAGAAGGGACTTAAGTGCAATGGGTCTGTAGGAGGAGAGAGAAGAAGATTCGCCTTTTTTTAGGGACGGGCCAGCGTGGACAGAGACAGAGCACAATCCGGGAGTGTCCAGAGAGCTGACAGCTGGAATGTCATTGTAAATGAGCGCTGGGATGCAGGATGAGGCAGAATTTCTGATGTTTTTGACAAATGGCCAAACGCTTTTACTACCTCCGGGACATTGTAGTATTTTTTGCCTCAACTTTTGGTCGTATTGAAATTTCACACGCTTGAGAATGAGGTTGCAGTCATTCCTGGCTTGTTTAAACTTTTTTCGGTTTTCCTCTGTCGGATTGACAAAGTTGATTTGATCTGTGAAAAGAAATGTGAGCTTGGGTGATGCTGATTGCTACGCATGGACAGATTTGCAAGTGGTTTTGACGTGGGTCTCTCAACGTTCTGGTAATAGGAAAACTTTTGCAGGGAATCGAACATCGAAGTTTTTGGAAACTGTTCCTAAATGTCGGTGGCGGTGTTCCTTCGATGCTCAACCCTGCAAATTGTGCATCAAGAAGATTTCAGCTCAATCTATTGCCTTGGTGGAAGGGACCTAGGATTTTCAGGGACATAGCTGCGATTGAGAACAAATTCATTTTAAAAGGTCCTGGAACCGATCTGCTTTTATGGAGGACAAGTCAATCCACTTTTACACAGATGGATCTAAAACCGAACGGAGTTGGTGGTGATATCCTCTCAGATAATCTAAATCTAAACCTCTTCTTCCATCTTCCAAATCACTGTAGCGTGTTTCAGGCGGAAATTTTGGCGATTAAGGACGCTCTGTCCTGACTGAACAAAAACGTGATATCTGCAAAGGATATCCGCATCTTTTTCGGATGGACAGGCCGCTATCAAATCCCTGGACTCAGTCTCATTAAATTCTAAAACAGCCCTTGAATGCCGATCATCTCATACGGAGATGGCAGAGCAGTTCAACCTTCATCTTTGTTGGGTGCCGGGCGACAGAGATATTCCAGGGAATTATAGAGCCGACGAACTCGCCAAAAGTGGAACCACTCTACCTATTCTACTGAAAAGAGTAGCACCGGCATACCAATCGCTACGTGCACATCAATATTAAAGCTGGATGCTAATAAAAGAACAGACCTTAGGTGGACTATTGGACCAACATATCTAGCGACCAAACAGATCTGAACAAAGCTGGATCTGAATAGCTCTAAATAGGAAACATCTCAGCGCCATCATATTGTGGGTGTCATCACTGTACACTGTCTCATAGGCAAGCATGCAAGAAGGCTTGGCGCTTTTACAAACGATTTCTGTAGAAGCTGCATGGACGAGGAGGAAGAGGAGACAGTCCTCTACCTACTCTGTACATGTCCACTTAGGAGCTTTCTTCTACAATGACTTAACGATCTACTTTTATTTTATTTTCTCTTTTACTTTCTGTTCTACATATATTCCCATGTTCTTATGTACTGTTTTGCTTGAATTTATGTCTTAAGTAATGCATTCCTAATAAGTCAATGTTGTTGCTTTGAGAAAGGAGAGGAGGCCTTTGTTTCTGTTTTTGATTCGTGTGTATCGATCGGCTCTTGTAAGAATTTGAATGAGAGTGGGTTGAGTTCCACTGGTGGTGGTGGTGACGAGATACTGCGATCGATGATAAGAATTTTTTATTCACAAAGTTAATGCAATCCGTGTCTCGGAAACTTGGTTTTGTAAAGATTTAAAAAACTCACCATATGACTTGAGAGGCTACCGGCTTTTTCGCGGTGACAGAAGGGATCGTGTTGGCGGTGGAGTAGCCGTTTAGTCTTCTTAAATTACGTTCGCCTACTTGTTCTGCCTTTGATTACATTTCCATCGACATAATCTGTGGCGGAAATAGTGTTCGTCTAGGCACTGTGTATAGGCCAAATGGAAATATTGATTTAACACCCATATATGCCTTAATTGAAGAAAATGCAGCTAATGCAACCAATGTCATTGTTTGTGGGGATTTCAATAGTGACCTTTTAGTTTAATGTCATCTTATTGAAGATATGAACATGCTTCATCTTCACCTCGTAAATTCGCAGGTGCCTACTCATATTACGAGCATCTCAAGTACTCTGCTGGACTTATTCTTTGTAAATTGACAGAATATTACTGTTGGACCAAATTTCTGCCCCAGCTTTTTCTAAGCATGATCTTATCTTTCTTAAATATGACTTTAATATTGATGACCACACAAGCATATCGTACTACACGTTTAGAAACTTTAAAAATATAAAGAGATTAGCTCTTGAACAACACATAAGTTCTGTTCCTTGGGAACTTGTTTACGTTATGCCCTCACCGGATAACCAAATCGATTTTATTCAAAGGAACATAAATCATCTATTTGATACGCATGTTCAAATCAAAACTAGAACGGTAAAAGAAAAGGCAAACCCTTGGTTAACAAATGAGATTCGAACGCTAATGTTGCGTCGTGACCAAGCTTATCGTCGGTGGAAGCGCTTTCGGGTCGAAGAATTGCACCATGTTTATAAAAATAGTGTTGTTCGTGAAATACGAGCTGCTGAGGCACAATTTTATTCCAGACGCTTGAATATGAACGCAGATGGCCGCAAACTAAATAGTAATCTCCGGGAATTGGGTACTAGTAAGCAAAAATTTACTTGTTCAGCCAACATCGAATGCGATGAACTCAATCGAAAGTGTTTATCGCTTCTCCAACCTAGAACCACCGAGGCACATGATAAAACTTCTTGTGATGGCCCCGTTGTCCATACAAATGCATTATTTGCTTTTACAAAAGTGGACAACGTGGATATAGTCCAACGTTTTTTGTCTGCGAAATCGAATGCAGTGGGGTTTGATGAAGTTGATCCTGTGTTCGTTAAAGCTATTTTGCCAGTACTGTTGCCATATGTAACGCATGTGATTAATACCATTTTTATGGCCAGCATCCTTCCTCGTCAGTGGAAAATGGCTAAAATAATACCAATCCCTAAAAACTCGCCAGGTGACTATATCATGAATATGTACCTGGCACGTAATAATTTGCTGGTTTCAGTTCAAAAGGATAATCCTTTTAGACTTTTCGAAAGCTTTTGAAATGGTTCATCATTCCACCCTAATTAATAAATTACGCCACTACTTTAACATATATCTCTTTGCTATAAAGTTAATCGCATCGTATCTAAGTGAAGAAAGCAGGCAGTGTCTCTCGACGGTTTTCTATCAGAGTTACTTCCCTTACCACGAGGCGTTCCACAAGGGTCGATTTTGGGTCCTCTCCTATTCTCACTTTATATTAATGATATAGCTACCGTAATCTTGGATTCGTCGAAACACTTTTATGCTGATGACATTCAAATCTATCGACGTTATCCCCTAGGGCTTCTCGAAAGTTACGCCAGTGATGTGAATGAGGATCTTAAACGAATTTCGAATTGGTCGTTGAAAAATTGCTTGGTGGTTAATTCAAATAAGTGCAAATGTTTAGTTATTTCAAGAACAAGGGTAGATGTCTCATATTTTCCCTCTATCATGCTAGATAGCTCACCATTTCAATTCGTGGACTCTTCAAAAAATCTTGGTGTGGTATTCAACTGAACACTCACATGGAATAACCATATAAACTTGATATCGGGGAAGGCTTATGGCGTTCTTCGAACTCTTTGGGCCGCTCAGAAATTTACACGCCTGAGGACAAGGCTAGTACTCGCTAAAGCACTGGTTATACCTATTCCTATATGTGGCTGTAAACTTTTTTATGATTGTGATGCTAGTAGTACAAGAAAGCTACAATTAGTATTTAATAGCACTATCCGACATGCCTATAGTCTCAGAAGGTATGGTCATGTTTCACATCTGACTAAAAACCTGTTCGATATGTCTTTTCAGGACTATGTCCAGTTTTGTACACTGATTCTTCTTTTCACCATAATCAAAGTAAGGCATCCAACGAATCTCTATCGGCTAGCTCAATTCTCCCGCATTTCTTTTGCTTAACATCTGAGAGACAATTTTTCATTGCTTCCATCCGCCTTTGGAATTCACTTCCGCGTAATCTGACAGAGCTAAATGATGTACGTCGATTTAGAAGCGAATTAAGGCTTTTCCTGTCAAATCAGACTAGTTCTTCTTTTCTTTTTTTTGCCTTCTTTTCAAGCAAATTCATTCTTTTCTTCAATCTCAAATTTAAATTGAATTTATTACGAACATGTAAATATAAGTAGAGTTTATTATTCACTTTTGAATTCTAATTTAAAATTTTAATTTTAGTTTAATTTTAGTACTTCCTTTTAAATTTTAATTTTTATCAGTATGCCATAGATATGTAATTATATTGTTCTATTAACTATCAAAGAATTATAACTGTTGGCATGTACTCAATAAATAAATAAATAAATAAATATATAAATAAAAAATAAATAAAATAAATATAGACTACGCTTCATCATAAGCTCAAATTGGTTCCATTTGTAAGAGGATTATATGTAGATCCACGTGGCATCAAAATGGGCGAATAGGCCTAAGGGGGTTGATCTTTCCAACAGCCACTTTCACCTACCCTACCCTAGACTGCGGTTAGACCCGTGGAAGATAGATTCAGATATTTATAATCCAAATGCGAACTTATGACAAAGACTTCTAGCCAAAAACCAGTCGTCTACCTACAATCTGCATAAGAACCAAGTTCCTCAGCTAAAATCTAATATATACAGACTCTCCAATCGACGCATCTGCAGACCCTAAGCCCATCTGCACCCTGTCTAGAGTGTAACATCAAAACTAGGCTCAGTTTACCCGCAAAAAAGAAAGCGGATGATAACCGAGGCAACAAGAGCAACAGGGAAGTGTACCGAACCAAGAGAAGGAAGCGAGAGTGGCCCCTCTCCCTAGCTAAGCAGGACTTGGTACCCGAGTTAAAAATTAATAGGAGCAACAACGCTCTAAGTCTAACTATTCCTAGACTTCATCGTGCAGATCATGCGGGCAATTGCGGTATGGCCAAAACTTCGCAGTATTTTTTGATCGCCTACACTTACAGATTTGCTACATGAGTATACGGCAGTAGTACGTGAATCACAGTGTTTTATAAAAAACAAAACATAGAAGTCACCATAGAAAGCAATTAAACTTTAGTTCAGCGATACTAGGAAATAACCACTACAACGAAATAATACTTGTATCCCTCAATAGCAAAGGCGTTAGCAAACGGCGCTACTATCCTGGACCTGGGCCTACATAAATCGAATAAATTATCTCAATTTTTGACCAACTGCTTCTAGCTGTGTACTACACATTATTAAGGAACATAGTCTCCTCCTATTGACAGGACTTTTGAAACACTGCTTGCACTGACTTTTGAAACACTGTGCTTCTGGTATTGGCTTCCGAATTTCACAGTAAAAGAAGTCGCATAATAATGCATGATCTCGTCTAAACCCGTTCTGACATCAAAGATCTCTGTGATATTGCTTTCGATTAGTTTGGAGCAGCAAGAGTTCTTTATTGCTATTCCACAAGATCAGACGAGTTTTTTAGGGATATTAAAACTGGATATGGCTCCCTTTCATCGGGAAAGATGTGGTGAGTGTCAATTTGGAATTCTTTGCCTTTTCCGAGGACTTTCCTAGAGACATTCACAACACGGCCAACAAGATCAAGTACGCGACGTTAAGGAGACTGATGCGTCTAAGGTTCGTGCAGATAAGGGGGTCTCTTTTTTTATTCTTCAGAAATAATTTTCTCTCTTTTAATCTACGAAACTTGTTGATATATGGTTTCTACAAAATCATCTCCTGCTGCTTTAAATAGCTTGGCAGGTTTGGCTAGTTTTGTTCCACATAAATTGTAATAATGCTATCATATGCCAAAACCTGAATGATTCGTTATGCCTGACAACGGCAACGTTAAGCAATCTTCGGAATTAGATTTCCAATATCCTCAACATCGACTGTGACTCAACTCTTACCATTCTCATAACTCCGGGTTTCTGTTCAGGCCTTGTTGGTTTAACAAGTTCCTCTTACCTGTTGGTAAAACTTTTAGACCTTTTTCCTGGACAAGTAACCCAATTTCCTCAACCGCTTGCTTTTCATGCTGTCTCCATTTTCTTGCTTCATAAGCTGGCTGTTTTGCTACATGTCTTTAATTGCACTCTTCATCAAACCCAGGATTTTGTGGATGTCTTTGAATAAAACCCAATTCAACCGCTGTGGCATTTCAGATGGGTTTTTATCTTCGATGCGACTGATTTCCAGCCCTTAACGCAGATCCTATTGGCATTTCTTCCGAGGGGAAGTGAACTAATATCGGACTGCGCTACAATACGCTCGCTCAAGTGATGAAGCCTCAAAACTTCTTGGCCTGATCTGCTGCTTACAATAGATTCACGCATAAGAAGACACTGGTTCTGTTGTCTAATACAGTCACTGTAAGAGATGTCATCGTTTACGATCTACATTTTCCCCAATCCGTCCCACCACACTATCCACCCAGTGATATCTGTTCTGCACGTGGCCAGTTCAAAATCCGAACATTCCATGTGCAGGTCCAAGCTTTTTCAGTTTTCGCTGTCGTCGATTGCCGTCGATCGATTCCCTTCTGAGACCATGGCTTGGTTCACAGCAGCAGTGTTTTTACGTAGCAAGTAGTCACTCGTTAACCTATGGGCATATCTACAGCGGCGATCATATCTGTATTTTCCAGGAGCCGGTAGGTTAGGTTAGGTTAGGTAAGAGTGGGCGTTTGGAAAACCAACCCATTTAAGCCTATTGGCCTATTGTGATGCCAGGTGGATCTGTGATCCTCCTAGTTTTGGAGCCCATTAGAGCTTCTAACGAAGGTTAGGAAATAGTTAACGTCTATACTGTTTAGATCGCTGAGATCATTGTAGAAGAGAGCTCCTCTTTAGAAGAGATCTGGGCATGTACAGGATTGTCCCTCCTCCTCGTCGTGCAGAAGTCATTTGTTAGAACGCCAAGTGAAAAATCAAACTCTTAGAGTGATTCAGATTCAGATTTGGCCAGATTTGTTTGGCCGCTAGACATGTTGACCCAAAAGTTCACCTAAAGTTTGTCCTATTAGCGCCCACCTTTAGTATTTCTTTACATGTAGCGACTCGTATGCCGATGCTACCTTTTTCAGGTGGGGTAGGTAGAGTGCTTTCAGTTTTGGCCATTGTCGTTTCGTCGGTCCTACAATTCCCTGGAATGTATCTATGCCCCTGCACCCAGCATATGTGAATGTTGAACTGCTCTGCCATCTCCCTAAGAGATGATCGACAGTCAAGGGCTGCTTTAGAATCTTGTAAGCGGCCTGGCTATTCGAAAAGATGTGGATATCCCTTGCAGATATTAGGAGAGAGCCAGTAAGATCGTCCGAGACATTGTCTCAAAAAAAACTCATTGATAATGCAAGGGCATCAAACTTTAACATATTTTACATGCCAGCTTAAAAAGGTATACCACTAGGCTTGCAGTATTGTCCGATACAAATTAAATCCCCCTGCATCTCTGCACCTACTTTATGATGACCATGGATCTGCTCCATATAGGCACCTCGGGAAGCTAGATGATAAGGTCAACCGAATTGCGAATCACATTCTGATATCTCAGGTATCAGTCCGTCAATCTTCCTCTTAAAAATCGTCGAAATAATTGGCAGTTTTTGCATTAAGTAGATAAGTACAGCTTTAACCACAGTAGGGTGTCCAAGTCTCAACACGTCTACCAAGAGGAAAATCTATTGAGACTTCACTCTCCTCCCTCTCAAAGAGTATGCAATGGTGGCTTTTCTTGACAGCATTTCTATTTTCAACAAAGTTTACACCTCCTCGATTATCGACTCTTTTCAAGAACTGAACGCATATGATTAAATGCTAGGTTTGGTCGTTGATCGCTTAGAAAAAGACCAAAACGTTCTCACGAAGTCTATTCCTCAATAAGCTGCTTTCAGAAATAAAAGGACACAGGATGTGATGTGGTAGCTTACGCAGACGAAATCAGTCACTATGTATCGGGCACAGTCTTACGGATAATACCTAAAATTTTCTAATATGCCTTAGGCATACTCCATCCCCAGACACGGAGCCTTATCGTTAATCTGGCTACAACAAAACCGGTCCTCTCTACAAGAAGAGTTAAGATATTATTTAAATGACACGGCTCTGAGTTTATCTGGAAACACCAAATTTCTAGGCCTCATCCAAGGTATGAAACTGAGGAGGAAATGAAGCATTACAGAACGAAAAAAAAGTTCCTAGTAGCCATCTAATCATGCAATAAGGCCCTATGACCAAAGTAAGGACTGCAATTCAAAGTCATGCGCTGATTCTAAACTGCGCTCGTTAGACCAATTCTAATTAAAATTAGGCTACACTAAAACCAACATTGCTTTAAAAACTTCTCCAGCCGTGGTCCTCCAAACTCTGCTTTTCATATGCAACTTTCCAAAAACTCTCCCATGAAATTAAGAGATACTTAGCAATCGAAAGACCTAAACTGTTATACCAGACACTACGCACTGTAGTGTCCACAAAGCCGATGTCTCAGAGATATTCATCAGACCGCTCTCTGCTTGGCTGAACCTAAATTTAATACCCGCGACGGATATTAGAATATACGAGTACAACGAACCTGCGTGCAGATACCTAACTTCGAACACCATTAAATCGAAGGACGATACAGACTGTGGCGTATTTCATATTCTCTTGGATTCCGGGACACTTGAACGTCTCAGGGAACTGTGGCGTTGATGAACTGGGCAGACCCGGATTTCTAGGAACAAACAGTAGACAGTAGACAGCCCAAAAATCCATCAATCCTCTGCGCGTTCTATTAAACCAGACATACAATAGAAAGAGTCAGCGAGACGATTGTAAGACATCTTGACTTATGTCACTACATAAATTCGCAAAATAGTCGCAGGACCTTGTGCTATTAAAAGAACGCGCATTGATTACATTTTTGTCATTTCGATTTCTTTTGGAGCTCCAAGGACCACTTCTGCTCTATAAAGATCTCCCACCGTGCATCCTTTTTGAACTTAAGGACCAATATGTCTCTAACATTGGGCAAAAGTTTCATAGCAAAAAAACAAGAGCATGAAGATAAATTTGCCCTATGCCCCATGGACATCTACATACAAATGTACGTGAAAAAGGGATTTTTTTATTTGAAAAAAAAATAAATGTTCACCATGAAATTCTAATTCAACTTATTCAACTTCAATGGAATATGTTTTCTCCTCAATCATCTCTTTTAGCATATTGTCCTTTTTGAGCAGAAAAAATCCATTGAAAATGCTAACAACGACGCCGAAGGAAAAAAGTGAATAACTCGAAAACAATGCAACAAAGGGTATCCTAAATGGCAACAGTTCTAACAGGAAGCCGACTATGTTGACCACTCGTCGACTACTTGTTTCGATTTTGCAGCAGAGACACAAGATACAAATAAAAATGAACACATCAGAACTCCTTTGTTGCAAAAAGGATGTTTTGTCCACAAAGTAGAACAAAACCAAAAGCATACTAGTAAAAGCTAAACATCCTTTCAAATCCTCTTTCACATATGAGTACTCGCTGTTGTCCCACATGAGTGGGTGTATGTGTTGAAAGGACATTGTTTCATCTTCAATAAAAGCCGAACGAAATGGATTGGACTAAGATACTATTATAGTAGGGCTAGGATAGAGGACATAGAACAGAGAACATGCAATATAGGAAACTTTGCATCTCTATCGCAACCACTTCCGTCACTAAACTCATCCCTCTGTCACATTATAATGACCATGGAAATTAGAAAAATAATTTAATCCTTTGATTAATATTAAAAATCCTAAATACGGTAAAACAGCTGCATGCATATATTAACTAATTAAGTAGCATCCACGTAAATGGAATCAGGGAAATATTTCAAAAATTTCAATCTCGACAAACAGAACATTTTTGACATTTTCATGTCCAAGAGGTACGACTACATATTTTCCCTGTCCACGAGGAAAGGATATTTTTGTTATCATTTAGAAAATTCAGAGGAACATGGGGAAAGAGCTAAATATCGACCCATAGAGGAAAAATCATCTAAAAACCATTCATTTACGAATATGGTATGTATCTATGTAGCCTTCAGCAGCTTTCCACCCACCCTAATCTTCACCTCAATGGGTAAGGGTAAGAAGGAGAAAACCTTATTTTAATTTTTAATATAAAAATCCTTTCTACAAGATAATAAAACTCATTAACGCAAAAGGGTCTGGTCCCCTGGCATTGATTTGCATAGGGGGTAAATTAAGAATGCTTGGAAAGATGTGAGCATATATCCTTACAAGCTCAGACACATACTCCTGTTTACATAGAGATATTCATATGGGCTTGCAGTAGTCCTTATAGCTGATGAAGCACCGGTGAGGAGATACAGATTTACGTTATACGTACGTTGATCCTTTCCGAAAATAAATTAAATTTAAAGTGCTTCGGTGAAATGTTAACCCGATGTGCTTTCTTGGAGTACGATTACATTATATTTTGATCTCTGTCTTTCGATATGGGTTCGTTCTGTATACATACATACATATGTCTATGCGTGTGTATAGAGTATTTAAACTTAAATGTACGATGCATAGTTGAAGATACAGGTTCTTCGTTCACTTTAATGGTTACAAGTCGAATATTAAAGTTCATCTTACCAAAAATTATGCATTGGGTTCCAAGTTTAACGTACTTAAACCTATATTTCTAAGGGCTACCGATTGTAAAGACGTCGCTGGCATTCACGTGCATTTGTACTGAGAAACCAACTAATTGGCAAGTAGATGAGAATCATCTTCATGGTCTAATTTAAGTTTTCTGCTCATTGGAACATAGGCTGCAGAATAGCCTTTGGCAGAATTCATTCTAACCATGGATCTTTCAAAAATTTGTGAGCCAAACAGCATGAAAAGACAGGTGGTAGATCGTAGTTTGAGTCAAGCAGGGTAAAGCTGCTCTTCAGATACTTACTACGGAAGATGCTATGGAGCTCTTAGAACAAAAAGGAGGAAAATCAGAAATGCAGAATTGGCTGCAATTGATTGTCATTAGCGTAACTAAAGTGATCATTACTCTTCAGTTCAAATCATGTAATTATCAGCAATGGAAGTTGAATTTCTGATACCAAAAACATTTGCGAAGAGAGGTGCATTTCAGGAACCTAAGCATCCTTTCTACTTACTCTTATTTCTCCTCAATTGTCTTTGGTTCCGTGAGACGTTAAAGAGACCAAAAACGTCCAAACTTGACGTTAATTGGTTAAACTGTATAGAGGTGACCCCACAGGATTATACTTCACCCGATATTCGCAATAACGAATAATGGTCGTTTTACCTGCGGCTGGACACTTATTCTGGCCGCCCCAACCAACGTACTAAGAAACACCCATAGAGACTAAACACTGACCCAGGAGTTGTAGTTCATTCGATCCGCAACATATTTGATAGATTATACTGGAACGACTGCGACTGAAGGGGCTCTGCCTATTATAGCTAAGCTCCTAAAAAAAAGAGGTCATTGAACAGAGTGTAATTTTTGACAAGCCATCCCGGAAAACTGAACGGTCAACCTGGCTCCAGCAAAGGCATACTCTGAAGAACTAAGGGGCAATTGAATTGGAAAAGAAAATTAGGTAGTCGCACGATGCAAAGGGATCAAAAATACTGCCGTAGACTCGAGTGCATACAGCCGCACTCCTCCAGCGGTGACAGAATAGAGAAAAGGATCGGTGGAAGTGACACAGATCAAGTCTTCGGGATTGAAAATGCATCTTTTCTTCCCAAGAGCAAGAAAATTTCTGGAATTCCCTCTACCAACAGGTTTTTCCGCACATGATGCGCCGATGAAACACGTGCTGCAACCAATAGAGGCTGCAATTCTAGTGGACGGAAATCGGATGGAGCTCCCAAATCCATCGACAAAAACAAAAGCAGTGGCCCTTTTAGCCGCACACGATGTCCGGACAAAGCCGGTGCTACTACTACCAATGCTCGTAGATCTAGTCGAAAGACGTTAGTTTATGCGGTAAATTCACCATGCATAAGATCCACTCGAAACCAATGCTATTACGAGCAAAAATCAGTGTCGCGGTAAAACGTACCTCCAAGACAGCTTCGAAATTTGGTACCAAAAGGGACGAAACCAGAGCACCTATAAAGTTGCCACCATCACCTCTCTAACGCTTTCAATTGGAAAGGCTAACAATGACAACAGTCTGAACGACGTTAATCAACCGTGGAAGCTAAAGCAGAGATTGCTTGCATTCAAACAAACGGCTTCGATATGGAAAATGGAGCACTTAAAATGAAGTGCCCCACTCAACAAGCTCTGGAATGGCTAAGCAAGTATGTGCCGCAAATTTCCCTTAGGGTACTAAGACTTTTGAGGTTTCAAAGCACCGAATCCGGCATGTGCGATGGTGCAATGCGCTTATGCGTTTTCATACCCTGAAATGGTCACTGAACAGTGGAACATCTATTCTCCCAAAGAGACCAAGAATCGGAAAAACCGATTTGCAACCAAGATTCAGTTGATGCAGAATTAGCTACGAACCGAATGAAGAATGGCCCATATTCATCAGTTTATTTGTCCTATGACCACGACCAAAGACAGTCCAAATTCAGTGCAATGAATCCAGGGAAATGGGACTTATCACTGCGATGCTTATGATCAGAATACCTCTTGGGCCAATAGCAAATCCTGGACTTCAAACTATTGCCTGATTGTTAACATTGTTGGCTCTTAACAAACATTTGTTACGAGAGTAAGACAGGAAGCAATTGTTTTAAAGATATCGAATAGGCACAGTAACGAGATTGAAGGTATTTTTGGAGGCATTTAAGTCAAATCATAAGTACATCGAATCGACGGTCTCGACCTGTCGAAGAGGAGGAATCCGAGAAAAACCAACTGGACACTCTTTGAGAAGGAGCTCGGCAAATCGGTTGGTGCCTCGCATAAGGCAGAAGGTGAAGGAGGTTATTTGGAACACGAGTGATGACCTCACCAAATGTTTTGAATTCATCTGTTCTGTCTGAAGAAAAACTCTCGCCGATCCTTTGCTGGATTTTCACCTGCAGTTTAAGGAAACTCAAATGTTTTTAAACTGGTCACTGAAGACTAAAATTCTTATAGATCGAAGCAAAGATAAATTGGATTTCGAAGAGTGGCTCTGATATTCAGGCCGTAAATATTCGTCTCGAGAGCTTAACCTTTTATTCTAACTCTACACTTGTGGTTTTATGATTTAAGTACGTCGTTGTAACCAAGATTTCAGCTTTCGTGTAACATAATCCTATCCTACTGAAGTACTAATTTTAGCCGAATTGCCGAACCGCAATGCAAACACCCTCATTCTTCTCAGAGTATAAATATTTCCCAGAAGGAGAAATCACTTCCTCTAAATATATCGACGTGCTTAGCAATATCGTAGTCCTACGCAAAGAAGCCACTTGATAAACTGAAGCACTTTCTCGGGTGTGACGTCAGGAGAAACTAGAAAGTATTCATTGAACCATGCTATAAAATGCTGTGCCAACGAAAAACCCGTATGGCAATTTAAGTCCTGGACAAAGGCAAAGGTAGACAGAGATGATGGCAGATGAACTCCTAATAGGACAACGACAGCTCTCATATCCCCGAAGCGGGTTAAAAACCCCGATGATAGCCACTTCTGCGCAGTAAAAAGAGTTTAGCCTCCAACAAATGCAAGTGGAAAACAAACATTCGTTCGAAAACTTACATTTCATCGATGCCTTGCAAGACTATGCGCAGCAAGTTCACCTAGTCTCCGCCTTAAATTTAAATTTAAAAAAATAGGCTAGTAGTTGCAGACCTTGTTAAGGAAGACGTCGGAATGGCTACAACTGGATGGATTAGGAGATTATAAGTTGGACGAGTATTCAATCCAGCCATCCTCATTGCAACTTATTTATCTTCAAATATACGAGTGTTGCCTCTCTTGCTGGGAAAATGTGGATAAACCTCTTCGATTCGACTATTCGATCAACTCTTCCCACATCGTCTTAACATACAACAAGGATGCTATAAATTGATTATGAATAGATTTTCGGCACTTCATTCAAGTCACCCAAAAGCAGAGGTTTCCGATGCCAGTCATTGACGAAGTCATGCTGGAACTTGCATCGGGATACCATCAAATCCGCAAGCAAGAAATACACCACTTTTACGACGGAAGAAGATAATTGACCTAGTTATTGCTCCAGTAAATCTTGAAGTGTTGGCTTTATAATAGTGATCGGTTTGCATTGAATACGATGAAGTGATTCTTTTTCAAACTTATGACCAACTTCTTGGACTTCGAGTTAAATAAAGAGGTCTAAACCCGAAAGGGAAACAACAGCGATCACGGATTTACCGACCGTTTAGAACAAACACCAGGTGCGGTAAGTCCAGGGGCTTACGGGATTCTTTAGGAAGTTCATGAAGGGACATGCGCAATTGGCAATACCTTTGGTGGACCTGACGAAAGCGGATTAGGGTTTTTTCCTAGCAATCTAACAGGAGAAGGCATTTCAACGGCTCAAAGTAATATTAAGTCATTCCCCAATGCTGGTGCTCTTTGACCTCAAGGGTGAAAAAAGGGTGCAGTGTTCTATTCTAGAAGGTAAAGAAAGTGGCAAACTTCAGAACGATGCTCGAAAGTATTATTCTATGACCTGAAGGTGTTAGCGATGGTGAAAAGACCCGAACGATTCCAGTTTTACCTTCTTGGAGGGAATTTCAAGGTAGTGACCGACAGTAAGCCAATAATCGTGACAAAAAACAAATCGACGGTTTTTCCTCCGCTGAGAAGGTGCTGGTTGAAGCTTCAAAACTTCTCTTTCGAAATCGGAAAGAAAGAAAGCATTACGCATGCTCATTCATATTTAACATACACATTGCGGATGAGGATTGCTTAGCTACTATACATACAGTGGCAAGACCTTAAACTTCGACTACTGCTGTAATGAGGAAAATAAATTCTACCAAGTCAACGGCTTGGATGAAGCAGCTGCTAAAAGAATTCCCGCTTAAAGGATTACTACATATTGATTAGAACGAAGCGCAGGGAAAAGAGTGATCCCGCACTTGATACGCTAGAGAATTTTGAAGCTCTGCTATGAAAATGAAGGATACTTCGTGGAATAGGGACAACGGACAACGATCCGGGCGTAAGAGACATTTTGGATAACAAGTAGGTAGGGCTTCATCCGGAAATACACGAGGGTTGTCTGAAAAGTTTCCGACCGCTACGTAGAGATAGCGGCACTCGTCAATAAAAGCTAGTGAATGCTAGTTGCGTATCTTTTTACAGTTACTTACCGAAGTTTCAGTCATTTTGGAAGCGCAGTTTTTTGTTAACAGTCGTTTGAGTGAGTCGATGTTTCTTGTGAAAATGGAAAAAATTGAGTATCGAGCTGTTATTAAATTCTTGTTTTTGAAAGGCAATACGCCTACGCAAATCAAAAATGAGTTGGACTATGTATATGGGGACTCTGCACCATCATTTACCACAGTGAAATTTTGGCAGCTGAATTCAAACGTAAGACCGTAAGGGCTTAGGAGATGATGAACGTTCGGGATGTCCAGAAACTCCAACCACTGACGATAACATTGCTAAAGTTCATCAACTGGTGTTAGACGACCCCTGAATTAAAGTGAGAGAGAAAGTAGAGGTTATGAAAATGTCCAAAGAAGATGTTTGTTACAAAACAAAGCAAAAACTGTTTTTTTCGGCTGGGAACGTGATGGCGACTGTTTTTTGGGATAGTAAAGGAGTTATCTTAATTGATTATCTTCAAAAAGGAAACATCATTACTGGAGCATACTACGCATCATTACTTGCCAAGCTGAAGGCAGAAATTGCGGAAAATCGGCCACATTTGCAGAAAAAGAAAATCCTGTTTCGCCAAGACAACGCGCCGTCTCACACCTCAGCGGTTGCCATGGCGAAAATCCGTGGATTACGGTTTGAACTGCTTGACCATCCACCTTATTCACAAGATCTAGCCCCAAGCGACTTCTTTTTGTTCCTTCATCTAAAAACTGCGCTCGAAAGACAGAGATTTTCGTCAAATGAGGAGGCAATCACCTTCGTGAACAATTATTTTGCAGAGAAAAACGCCAAGTACTATTTGGACGGGTTAGAGAGATGGGAGCATCGCTGGGAGAAGTGTGTAGAGTTACAAGGAGACTATGTAGAAAAAAAAAATTTGAGAAAAAATGTTTGGATCATGGTTCGGTCGGAAACTTTTCAGACAACCCTAGTATACAAAAAATCTTGCGTGCATTGCGCATACTCCAAAAAGGAAGACGGGCTGACTGCATAGTGCTGTATCATTAGTGGCCACAGAAGCCAATGCTTTGCATTCGGATAATAAAGTTGAGGTCGTGGAATTGCAGTGAGTCGACAATGGAGAATTAGATCGTTAGGACACATTCTTTAAAGGGTTGCTGAATGTTAAGAAGCGGGACTCTTCGTCGAAATTACTAACCGATAACCTCTTTAACAGCTCAGTGAATAGCCAAAGAGTGAGAAGAAATAATTTAAATATTTAGTACTAAGAGGAGCAAACCACTTAATCCTACAATTCAACAATAATACTTACCTGACCACTCCTTCCTTGGTATGGCGATTTAAAATCCTAGAGTTGCTGTTAACACAATTCCATCTACAAACCTTATGCAAACATACTCGTCTACCTACTAAAGCCGGAAAACCCCCGAAAGATGTCCAAAATCGTGAAAAACTATTTACATTTTTCAAGTCGCACAAGCTGGCCAATTAAGTATAATAGTTCAACAACCTGTTAGCAATCGATGCGAATGTCTATAAATTCTTGAAGAAATATCCCTTATTTGATTTGTTAATATTCCATTTGCAATTCCAAGTACCATAGGTACTCACTTCAACTTCCCCACAACAAAAAAAAGTAAATAAAACCACTCAGCGCAGCTAAAGTTATTTTCTTTAATGAACAACAAAAATACTGCAGACATGCAAATATTTTATGCAAACACAACGCGTGGAAAGTGGAAAACGCCGTATAATTTACCACCACAAGTGAAAAATGAATTTTCTGTGAGGAGTAAATCCTTCCGTAGGCATCTTACCCCTTCCGACGACTAAATTTTACTCAAATTTTTGCACTCTTCAAAGTATCTTACAAGCAACATCGACACCCGAATACTACACGTGGAGTATCCAGATACACCCCCCTTTGTCCAACACCATCAGCAATAGAACAACTGAAAGCGGCTAATGTGGGCCAATCCTTTTTAGAATTTTATAAGCCACTCCACAGTGCAAAACAAGAATGACAGGCCGAAGGAGTTTGGCAAGGTGGAAATCGTCTTGCGGAAAATGCAAAGGATGGATATTTGGGATCCTTTTTTGCGAATGCAAAGCGGAAATTAACGAGTCTTTGGCAAACCGAACAACGCACACATACAATTGTATAAGAAGATACTCGTATTTTGCTACAGATACTCGTACATTAGTCGTATCCATCTTTGAGAGGCGGCATATTACAAGTATCAGGGCTGTTTGTGCAAGGAAATTGCCTACGTAGTCAGTGGTAGTATTTACAAGTTTCCACAGCGTAAGCTTCTTATTTATGTACAAGGACTAAGTGCGGCGATGGCGGTATTTGAAGGCGTCTGAAGGCGTACGGGTACAAAAGTAATAACATTAATTTCTACCACCATCACGCCCAGCATTCTAGTTACATCCTGTCTAACAAGGTGCCGTGAAAATTTCTTCAGCTAAGCGGAAAAATTTATTTTTCGAAACCCCAACTAGTCTCGTATGCATTTTTGGCAAAATTTAAGCGACTGTCTGTGTGAGAGGTTAGATACGAATGTGAGTCCTCGTATCTTTAGTGAAAACAAAAATTATCAGACGATATATTGTCGCGGTTGGCTAGGTTTAGATGCATTTTATGGGAACTGGCAGATCGCATGGTTTTTGGGAGAAGTCGTCTTGGAGTCATGGAAGTTGCTTCAATGATAGATATGCTGTTGTTGGTGTCCTCGTATGACACTACATATAAACTTGACATACAAGGATATATGGTTTTTACCTTTAAGACGCTAAATAAGGTGACAGTGCATTATTTTACATATTATGGTATTTTGAAAATCGTTTAACCACTTCTGCACATCGGTTTGCTTATGACATTCCTTCTCTGGTATGCTTGTTTGGAAATCCGTGTCAAAACGGTCATTACGCCGATATAAGGACATCTTCAGCCACATTTATGCCGGCTCAGATTCAGTATTGAACCGAAACAACTGAAGCTTGGTTTATAAGCTTATGTCATTGTTCCTCTTAACCTTGATATTGCTCTGCTATTTCGGCCGATTGTATCAGACAAAGTGGCCATCGCCCCTCAATGGGAAGGGGCACTTAACACGGAAGAGTTCATATGATAAAGAGGGTATACAGACAGCGTGACAGGTTACTTATAAGAGCTACTTTAACATATTTAAAGCTGAGGTTAATAGTCAAATTCCTGAAATGGAGGTTGTAGCTGATGAACTCTTAATGAGTTGAGGACAGCTCTTATTAAACAGGGTTACTACAATAGATCCGAAATATTCAGGCCCCAAAGGGCCCAGAAAGTGCCTGGCCTTCCAAGTGAAGATTGAACATGAAGTTGACAACTCAGCCAAGTAAATATTGTAGCATTCGGATGTCCTCATAAAATGTTCAGACCTTGAGCAAACCACATGAATCCAAACAACTAGTAAAGGCTGCCATGTAGTGGATATTACCGCCATTCAGGAATAGCCTTGGGTGAGTCGAAATAAAGGAGAATCAAATACTGAGGCATACATATACGGCAGCGATTACCACAGTGAGTAGAAGAAGCAACCTTTTTAGTTCGCATATGTTGCATGATGCAAACTAATTTAAAAGTAAGAATCCACATTAAGGACATATTGATACCCGCTTATGCTTCAAGATAATAGATAAACGATACAGCAAAGAATGCTTCTAAATTTTCCTAGATAAAACCCATAAGCAGTGCGCTAAGTATGATGTTAAAATTGTTATTCAGTCACCTTCAAATGCCACAATAGAAAAGGGGACACCTTTGGCAGAACACCCGGAAAGCATAGTTTACACCACACCCCATCTGCAAATGAAATTAGGCTAATTAATTTTATGCCGATGCATAGACAGCTCTAGGTTTTCTTCTTTGAGATACTTAAAATAGATAACCTAAAGTATACAGCGTCAAGAGCTACTGCACAAATTTTTTAACGCTATCGTTTAGTATGAGGAAAAAGATTTTTTGATTTCTCGCTTTCTTCAGTTTCTCAGTTGCTCACAATATTTGATAGCCGTAAAATAATATCTTACTTACTTACTTAGGCGGTACTACAGTCCGCGGTGGACCTGCGCCTCAACCAATAAGCCTCTCCAATTAGCGCGGTCTTTGGCTAACTGCCTCCAGTTGCGCATTCCAAGTTGATTGAAGTCCTCTTCAACTTGCGCGCTTCACCTAAGGCGAGGCCTTCCTCTGCTGCTTTGTCCCTCCGGATTAGGGTCGAATATTCAACGGGCTGGAGCGTTGGTGTTCATTCGCTATATACATATGTCTAAGCCATGTCAAACGCCCAATGCGCAGTTTTATGACCAGGTCGATGTCGCTGTACAGCTAGTAGAGTTCATCATTGAATCGTCTTCTCCAGAATCCGTCAACGCATACTGGACCAAATATCTTACCAAGAATTTTTCTCTCAAAACGATTTAGAAAGAGGCCTTGCCTCGGAAACAGGGATTACTGGGTCTGATACAGAGTTTCCTTGGTTGTTCGCGAGAGGGCCTTACTACATAGTTGCCTTCTCAGCCCAATGAAACAGTGATTGGCAGGCGCGATTATTTTTGATTTCTAAAGAGATGTCGTTTTCAGATGAGATGGCAGAGCCGAGGTAGACAAAGTCCCTTACTATCTCAAAGTTATAGCTGTCAACTGTGACACTCTGGCCGATTCGTCGATGTTGGATGTCCCTTCTTGTGGACAGCACATACTTTGTTTTGCCCACGTTTACCGTTAGACCTATTTTTGCCGCTTCTGTTCCTATACACGCATTCGCACGAGTGATACCTCGCTGTGTTCTATTAATATTACGAGTATCAATATCGTCGGCGTACGCAAGCAATTGAACAGATTTTTGAAAGATCGTAGATGATGCTGAAGAAGTCACATGATAGCGCATTGCCTTGCCTAAATACTTTGTTGATATCAAAGGTCTCGGTTAGGTAGTTACCGACCTTGATGCAGCAGCGAGCTTTCTCCATCGTCATCCGAGTTAGGCAAGGACGCCAAAACTAGGCATGGCTCTGTATAGCTCGTCTTTGTAGATTCTGTGGCATGCGGCTTTAAAATCGATAAAAAGATGGTGAGTATCGATCTGAAATTCTTGGGTTTCTCCAGGATCTCTCGTGGTATGAATATTTGTTCAATTGTGAACTTACCGGGCCTAAAACCGCACTGATATGGCAGACAAGATCTTATATATGATGTTTAGGAGACTGATACTTCTATAGTTCGCGCAGTTTAGAGGATCGCCTTTCTTATGAACCGGGCAAATGATGCTGAGGTTCCATTCATCAGGCATACTTTCATCCATGTCAACTCCAGCTGCCTTAAAAAGTTCGGCGGGTAGACCGTCCGGCCAGGTAGCCTTTTTCGCCTTCACTTTAGATATTGCTATTGTAGTAGAATAACAAAGCGATAACACTGCAAAAGATATATTGTAATTGTAAATGTAAGAGAGTCTGCCGGTAGGTAGGGTTGAGTGCTGAGCAAACCATCGTGAGATACGGGGGATAGAAAATAAAGCTAAATACGAAAATTAAATAAACGTTTTTTATTATCAGTGCGCGCATAAACTATCGTCATTTTATTTTGATCCGGTGGACGGAATTGACAATATTGTCAATATTGAATAATTCGCTCTGCCTGACAGCGGAATTTGTGTCTTCTTCGCCATTTAGCAATCTGCAGACTGCTCCATATCCTCACCACTGACTGTGACTCTACGACAAGGTTTCCTTGTTCAGCTCTACAGGTTTCCGTTCGGGTCTTATTCCCGGTCGCATTCTTTTTTTTACCTTTTGGTAAAAACCGAACATTATTCCTGGAGTAGCGGCTCTCTATTTCCACGATCGCGTGTTTCTCATGCTCTTTCTTTTTTCTCTGAAGAACCCTCATTTTCCTTCCCTCATCTTTTGCTCGTAGAGCTCACGAGTCGCCGTAGCGCCGCTTTGTAGGCATGTTGTTTTGCTGCATGTGCTTGCCGGCGCTCTTCATCAAACTAGAAATTTCGTGATGGTGAGCGGGTGAAACCCAACACGTCAGTTGCAGCATTTTTGATGGCTTCTCGTCATCTAAACCACTGGTCTTCAGAGCTTGATGCCGATTGAAAAAGACTTGTCGAGAGGTTGAGGGATGTGCGATCGGCAAAGCTTCTGGCTGCTTGTTGCGATTGCAACTGTCAAATCTCCTCATAGTATTTCCTCGTTGTTGTTGAATCTGAGATATCCGTAGACGTACCTTGGCTGCAACTAGGTAGTGGTCCGAGTCTATGCTGGCCTAAAATACTTACGTCTATCGCAACATGTTCAATCTGGTTGATAGTTTGCTGATCTGGTGTCTGCCATGTTCCCTTATGAATATTGAGGTGAGGAAACCGTGTGCTTGCTACAGTAAAGTTACGTCCCGCAGCGAAATCGATTAGCCAAAGTCCGTTTCCAGACGTAGTGTCATGTAGGCTATGTATTCTGATTGTACTACCAAAGATGTCCTCCTTTCCAATTTTGGCAATAATGTCGCCCAGGACGAGTTTAGCGTTAGACATCGGACTTTGCTCGTACGCTTTGTCGAGGAGGTCGTAGGATCTTTCTTTGATAGCATCGTCCTTTTCCTCTGTTGGGGCGTGAACAGAGGAAATAGCTGATGTTAGCGAATTTACCTTTAATATGGATTGTTATAAGACGTTCACTCACGTGTTAAAATCTGAAGACTACTTGCCCAAGTCTCCCGATTACAACAAATTCGCATCCAAATAGACGCTGCTTTCGTTCCCTATAGCAATCACCGTAGTAAACATAACAATTTCTCATCTTTCTTTTGACCTGCCCATCCCACCGCACTTCCTGGAGAGCGGTGATATCTGCTTTATAGCAGCGTTGTCAACAGTGAATACGTCCTTGTCCGAGGCTATTGGTCGCTTTGTAACAATTATTTTTTAATTTGGTGGGGCAGTTAACCCCTCGCACAACCCCCATTCTGGAGGGCCAGGCCCCATTTGGGACCCCTAGGACAAAAAGGGCTGGACAAAATTCCGAAGCCAGTAACCCGCTTCGGGGATATCCGCCACAGTTAACCCCTCGCACAACCCCCATTCTGGAGGGCCAGGCCCCATTTGGGACCCCTAGGACAAAAAGGGCTGGACAAAATTCCGAAGCCAGTAACCCGCTTCGGGGATATGGGTGCTCCCCTTGACCCTTATTAAGGGCTCATCCGCCACCAATACTTTTCCAAAACCCTGACTTAGTTTTGGAAGCCCTATAAACCTCGTATTCAAGTACGTTGAAGCCGACCTAGCTGGAACTGTTGACGTCACCGTTGATTCCATCCGTAGAAGTAGGAGAAAGTGAAGGTGGCAGAAGAAACGGATTAAAGCAATCAAGCAAATACGGCATTGGATCTCTAGCGGACTTTGATGAGGTTCAAAGAAGAACGAAAACGAAAACGAAAACGCCGGCAACGCGTTTCCTTATATTGAAATTTTCCTAAGTGCGCAATGGCCAGGAAATCAAAGTTCTACTTATAAGCTTGGCAAGCTGTATTATCATAAGTGCGAGTATATGTGGTCGAATATTCCTTTATTCGATCGTAAACTTCCTTCGTTATTGTACTTTATGCATTTTTCACAAATACACTTATTAATACACCACAACAATTCGTATTCGATAGATCACAGAAGGGATATTCGAATTTCAGCGGGGAACGGAAAAAATCGAAATCGAAATCGAAACACGACCGTGAGACTGGTAATAATTACGCAGAAGGTCACAGCAACAAAAGCGGTAGTGAAGCGGAAAAGAGGAAAAAATAAAGCCGCAATGACGACAAAGCGATTTAAAAAAAATCAAAAATCGAACGTGTAAGAATACACGAGAGAGCCTAACAAAAAACATCGATAGGTGGGCGTATGTACGGTTTGATAGACGGATAAATAGTACGGATAGTCTTAAAAGAGTTTTTTTTTCAGAAACTTTTCTTTTCTAGAGAGTCGATCATGTGATGACATTACACCGGGAGCGAGTTCTCCGTTGGAAAGCGTACAATCGAGTGAGGTTGTGTGGAGGTTAATCTCTACCACATTTAGCCCCATAAAAAAGTGATAGAGATGCCTCACTAATAGTGTTATCCAAATCTTCTGAGGACTCATTCATTATCAAAGCCGCGGCTGTGGTGCTGTTTGCAAGGAATTATTGAATTGGCAGGGACAGTGTGCCCAATGAGTCAGCCGTGGAAGAAACCCTTTTTTAACTGTCTATACACTACGCTTTCAACAGCAAAGTAATTACTTACTCAAACCATACGAATTTATTCGACTGTCAAGAAGAATACGATGCATGGCGTTTATCCTAGCGCTAGCTCTACGATGGATCTGATCCCTGTCTTAGACATGCAGTTTACCACCTGACCAAACCTCACCAAAACCACTGATGGCAGTGTTAAATAAGTTTACCGAGTTCCAATCTTGATAGGCCACTATCTTCAGGAAGCTCTCGTGCAAGATGGCAGGTAGTAGGGAACTTCCAATCCCATTTCTACTTAGGAATGCCTCTTCTTAGATCGGTTAACAGACTCTAGTCTATGCCAAGTCAGTGGTGTTTCCAACTAAATGAAAAGGCAATTAGACCTTATCTTCACAACTGATCCCATCAACTCCTCAGTATCGTGTTGTCCCCTATCTCTTTCAACTATTGACAACTTCTTTCATTTCTCCACAACTCTCCCCTCCAGTTACCTCCCCCAGCAGTTCTATTTTCTTACAATTTTCACAAAGCCAATTTCCGTGAAATCAATATCTATCTAAGCAGGGCTTCTTTCGAGGTTACCAACCTATCTCTGGTCACTGCCCTCTCCATTTTTTACAGAGAAGTATTCAAATCCATCTCTCTTTATGTGCCATAAAACTTCTTCTACATCCCCTCCTTGGTATAATCATAGACTCCGCTCTCTACGAAACAAAAGAAACAAGTCATGGGCGGTAGTCCTTCGAACCCACTCTTCTTCCGACTATTCAAATTATTTAGGCATACTATATATCTTCATTTCATTGAACTTTATAACTCTCTCTATCAACGCTACCTGAATAGTGAGCAAACTAATCTCATAAATGACCCCAAGTCCTTTTTTCAATTTGTCCAAAAGTAAGACTGATGGTTATCCTTCCTCCCTCGTTTTCGAAACCAAATCTTTAAGTGATCCTCCTGCCATCATTTGCCAACAACTCCTTCGTTCCAGATCCTTCTTACTTTAATGATCTACCAAATTTCTCCGTTGGCCCCTTTCTCACTCAAAATTTCGATCTTGCAATTATTGAAGAATAGTTACTAAATCTTAAAGATGAATTTCTACCTGGCCCAGATGGACTCCCCGCCATGTTTCTTAAAAAATGCTTTCGTCTATCCCTTACACAGGGAGAATTTCCCCAGATTTGGAAGACCTCTTTTATAATCTCGATCCACAAAAAGGGATCTAATAATGAAGTTACTAATTATCGTCCCATTGTTAAACTCTCCCATATACCCAAACGCTTTGAAGGCATTTTACACGAAGCCTTAAGCTTCAAATGCAAACCTTTTATTTCGCCCTGGCAATATGGTTTTCTAAAAGGTAAATAAACTACCACAAATCTAGTTGAATTCGTGACTTTTGCTTTCGCAGCCTTAGAAAATGGCAAAAAAATAGATGTTATCGCAACCGATTTCACTAAAGCGTTTGATAAGATATCTCATCAATTGATCCTCTTCAAATTATCTGCTCTCGACTTTGAGCCTCTCTTATTAAAATGGATTTCTTCTTACCTGGTAAACTGATATTATATTGTTCGGTTAAGATCCGCCTTTTCTGTTCCATTCCTGGCCTCATCTGGAGTTCCACAAGGCAGTCACCTTGACCCTCTTCTTTTCATTCTAACTATTAACGATGTTGAGTGAGTAATTAAACACTCCTCCCTCTCCCTTTACGCTGACGAAACAAAATTTTTTAAAACTTTTTCCTCTCCCATGACTCTGCCCTTCTTCAATAAGAACTTTGATCGGTTTTCAATCTTGTGCCACAAAAACTGCCTACAACTTAATATAGCCAAATGTCAATCTACGAGTATAACCTTCTCACGTAAATGCAACTCGGCGCCTCTCCGACATTATTTTCTCTATGGCCAACCAATTCCCTTAGTTCAGTCTTTTCAGGACCTTGGCATGCTATTCGATTGTGAGCTTAATTTCCGTTCGCATATCGATAATATCTAGTCGATCCCTCCAATTTGCTCTCCGTGGTCTGCCCTGGAACAACCCTTTAATCTTGCCTCTCTATCAGGACCGCCTCAAACCTCTCAATATGAATTCGTTAGAAGAACGTAGGAACACTGCTGACATTCTTTTCATTCATCGACTGCGCATCCATTTTGAACTCCAATTCCTTCAATACCAAACCCCGCAATCTACGTTGTCCTCGTCTCTTCTATCTACCGATCCACAGCACCTCTTATGGCTCAAGATCTCCTCCATCACTCCCTTGGTCCCTAGCTCTTAAGCCTTCGTATTAGTTTTCAGTCGTAGTTTTTAAGTTAAGCTTGTATTAAGCCAATAAAGGGGGGCCTCAACTCACACCAAAATTAAAATTTAATTAAAATTGAAAATTACGTCACGTGTAAAGGCACTTCAGAAAGCAGCACTCTATGCCGCCATTTATCGTATGTGATCTTCCCGCCAAGATGGAATATTTCAAGAACTTACGAGATTGCCTTTTACCTCCTCAGAAAAAGTTTTAGAGATGGTTTATACCACCTTTCCTTTTCTGAGGAGCGGAACAGCCCATTGATGGATCTGCGCCGTCTTGAGATACGGCCACTGACATAGTCTCCCCCGTATTCCAAAAGACGAACGTCAAAATTTTCTTCTGGTTAGGTGGGCCGTTGTGGGGTTTAGGGGTTGGCAATAAGTCCAGTCTGAGTTTTTCTCGATTTGGACATACATCCAGTCTCAGTTTGTCAAAGTCAAATATTTTTCTGGCATCTTACCAAGGCGATAAGACCGAGTTGCGAAGGTGGGGCTTTATCAGCCTGGCACCAATCTAGCCTTCGACAAGAGAGGTCGTGCAGGGTTTTAAGCCGCTTTCCCATGTGATGCGGTGCTGGATAGTGTCGAGCATCGCTAATGCTGAGGGTGAACATGCACTCTTCAATCTTATATGACATATGACGTGACAATGCTTTATCACATTGCAAAAAAAAATTTCGTTCTTACCAGTAGCTAGGAAATAGTACAGAGCCCTATACCGATAAGGCCGATAGACCCAAAATACACCCGGTTACTAGACGTACCGCATGGAGTTGGGTTATTTTTAAATTGACCCTCAACCACGCTGATCCTCCGCAAGTTCCGGATAATACCTTGTTCCAACCCAGGAAATGAGAGTGGATTCACAAGAAGAAAAAATAAAGGATAGAATAGCGCACAGATAATGGTCTTTTGTTTAAGACGATGTTGTTGTGTGTTGCGCTTAGCTCCCAACCTGGTCATTTAATGAATCGTAGAACTACTACAATCTTTATACAGAATACGATTGTATCCTGCCTTCGTAGGCGGCACTCTTGAAAGCATTCTCATAATTTCACCGGTACCATTTAATTAAATAGCTGTCTTCAACTTTCTTATACTGTTGCATGCTTCAAAGGAAAAAACGAATATGCAAATTTGGAATATGAGCATGTACTTACTGCGAGCACTTCAGCATTGAAACTCTACCGAAAAAGTAAGAAAAAAAAAAAACAAAACAAAAAAAACGGACCAAACTCAAAAGCATGAGTTCTCTACAAATACCAAGTCTCAACATCAAAACAATTCATAACTTTTCAACTTGACGATCTTCTTTTATTAGCAAAATGCCAATCAAAAATAATTTCTTCATTTTTCCTCGTTATACAGATACGGATACACCAACGATATGAGAGAGTGATTACCTTTTTCCTGCCAAAAAAAAAAAACACACACACACACACAGAATTCTCCCATTCCTTGTTCGTCCTCGTTTTTCTAAACTTTATCGCTCCGTGGAAAAATTGTTGGCATTGTAAACATTTCAAAACCAGACTCCACCTCAGCTCTACCTTGGTCTTTCTCATATTCGCCTGTGAAATCTTCAAATTCAAAAATCAAGGTAAAGTCAGTCTCCATCCCGAAATTTTGGAAAAAAAAAATTTTGTGAGTATTTGGCAGGACTCTGTTGAATTTTTTCTCATTTTAATTCTTCCTTCTTTCGGAGTAATGAAAAGGGAAAAAAAAAAAAAACCAACTCACACCACAAATGTTAAGGGTGAATGAGGAGAAAATGCAACAGAGGCCAGAATGGAGAAAAAAATCCACGTATCTGAAGAAAAAGAACCTAAGGACGAACAGCGAAAAAAAACCGGTGAAAAAGGAATCCACTTTGTTCAAAAACCCTCGAAATTCATAACGATCCTGAAGAAATTGTAGCTCTGGAGCTGGGACACTAAAGCAGGCAGCATCTGAGCTCATGGTGTGCAGGAGTCGGATGGTTAGTTGGTTGTTTGGTGGGTTTCGCGGCTGGTCCTTGCAGGATGTCTAATAAAAAATTTATAAATGAGCAATTCGAGACTTCGGCCACAGATTAAAGGTTTCCCCCGCGGACTACACTACACGATTCACGACAACGAGAGCGATGACGGTGACAAGGCAAGGACCATGGCAGTAACAACAAACAGCAACAGCGGCAAACTCTCCTAAACGTCCTGATTGAAGTTGGACGCGGGTAGGTAATAAAAGCATAAAGGACTTCTACCGCAGGAACAAAAAAAACAAAGTGAAGCAAAAAAAAGGCCCCCTTTAGACGGATCGAAGAAATGAGCAGCGGAACGAAATTAAAGGGCTGCAAGGACTTGCGACTCCACTGACAAAGTCACAGCATGCTAAAACAATAAAAACAAATCATTGTTCAAGTAACGGTTACAATTTTATTGTTTTCATGGGAGAGATGGTCGGGGACTGTGTACGATATGGTCGCAGTGGGAGGTTGGGGGTATGGGTGGAAGTGCAATTTTCATAATTTTCTTAAAATTTTCTAAGCTAGAGAAATATGTAGATTTACACCTTGGAGGGTGTGAGCAAGCGGTTTCTTCTGGACGACCCGTCGATTATTAGTGGGGTTGCGGTAGAATGAGAATTGGCAAGAAGCTCAAGGGATGATAAGCATGACACATGGGAAATTCAAATGAAAGCCATAACTTTTTAGGAACAAATAGGGTAATTCATATCAAATGAAGGAGTCCCTTGTGATAACTATATGGAAGTTGAAATTATCGGGCTCATCCTATAAAACCTGCATCTAGGATGGTCCTAGCATAAGAGTTCCATTTATTATGGTATCATTGTGCTTCTCTTGAGTTCAAGGGAAGCTTCGTTTTTGCCAGGTCTATACCTGGTCAACCTGAATAGTTAAACCGGAGCCGATTCCATCGCTTTTGCTTGATACATGTTCGCTTTTCTAGAAGAAGCAGTTGGTCGTTAATTTAAAGAGTCTTAATTGTAACTGCAATACGCCTCCCTTTGATCGATCACATTCCACCGACCTTTTAGATATATATTTTCCCAATTGTGAGCTGATTGCTCTGCGTAACAACACTGGCTTGATTCAGAAACTATGTCAAGTGCCGCACTTATGAGTATTACTTCTGATTTCAATAATTTTTTTTTGTGGAAACCTCGGCTAAAATCACGTTCACGTGAGCAGACAAATGAATGTCTGTGGTTAGGTATTACTTTGTGGACTTAGACCTAAAGATTTAGGTTTAGCTATAAGATTACTGACTCGCGCACCTCTTTCTGCTTCTTCAGCGAGTATGGCGATAGATTGTACTAAGGATACGACAAGTATAGGATCATTAGAACTAGGTCGAAAAGCACTGACGATCCTAAGTGCGCTATGATATTCTTAGGTAGAGGATAAATTAGTCCCAACACAAGTAAGACTTAACTTTCGTGACTTAACTTACTCAAGAAACGACTGACACTTTTCTGCTCGTAATTAGCACTCCTTCTGTATTATTATCGGAGAGCTGTAAGCATGCGCAAGTTGGTTACCGGGGCCAGGCGGGCTCCCCGGAAAATTTCTCAAAAAGTGTGCCTCCAATCTTTCGCACTTACTTTCCTCCCTATTTCATCTGTCCCTCACACAAAGGGAATTCTCCCAAATTTGGAAGACCTCTTTCATAACCTCGGTCCACAAAAAGGGATCAAAGAATGAAGTAACCAACTACCGTCCCATTGCTAAGCTTTCCCACATACCTAAAATGTTCGAAAGATTTTTTATATGAAGTTCTAAGCTTTCAGTGCAAGTCGCTTATATCACCCAGTCAGCATAGATTTCTGAAACGTAATCCAATTACTACAAATTTAGTCGAATTCGTATCCTTTGCGCTTTTAGCCATAGAAAATGGCAATGAAATAGATGTTTTTGCTACAGATTTCTCTAAGGCCTTAGATAAAATATCACATCGACTGATCCTTATCAAATTGTTTTCCCTCGGTTTTGACCCCATGTTGTTAAAATTGAGATCTTCTTATCCGGAGAACCGTTATTATGGTGCTCGCTTAAGGTCAGCCTTCTCAACCCCGTTTTTAGCCACTTCTCGTGTCCTACAAGGCAGCCATCTAGGTTCCCAACTTTTTCATTTTAACTACAAACGATCTTGACAGGATTATTAAGCACTTCTCCCCATGCATTTACGCCGACTATACTAAGTTCTCAAAGACCTCGATAGGTTTTCCACTTGGTGTTAAAAAAAATTGCTTTGAGCTTAATGTCTCCAAATGTCAATCTATGACTTTGTCTCATAAGTCCAATCAATCTCCCCCTCGACTTTATCATCTTCATAACCAACCTGTACCCCAGGTTCAACCTCTTCGCGACCTTGGAATATTATACGATAGAAAGCTAAACTTCCGTTCCCATATTGATGAGATAATTCTTAAAGCCAACCCATCGCTCGGTTTTATCACACGATGGTCTAAAGAATTTTGTAACCCTTATGTGACAAGATCGCTTTACATTACCCTTGTCCGGCCCCTTCTCGAATATGCCAGCCAAGTGTGGTCCTCCTTTCAGCGAGTTCATATATCCGGAATCGAAAACATTCAACGTCGTTTTCTTCGATTTACCCTTCGTGGAGTCCCCTAGGATGACCCCTTTATCTTGCCTCCCTATCGTGACCGCCTCAAACTTTTTAACCTGAATACCCTCGAAAAACGCAGAGACGTAGCTGACATTGTCTTCATTCATCGACTGCTCTCTGGTTCTGTGGATTGTGCTGCCCTTTACAACACTAACCCTCGTAATTTACGCTGTCCTCGTCTCTTCTATATTCCAACCCACCGCACCTCTTATGGTTCTAATGAACCTATCTCCCGCATGCTCCGTAAGGTCAACTCAAACCTCCTCTCCCTTTTTTTAATTTTAGCTGAACACTTTTCGTCTTAAACTTGATTTCCTCCATAATTCCCTTACTTCCCCAAAAAAATACAAAATACCTACTCAAACAGTTGCAACTGTCTCGTTGTTGAAGCGTTGTTAAACCTTTTCTAGCATTTTTGTCACAACCCCTAACGTAATGAATTTCTCGAAGGGAATATTTTACTCTTCGCTTGGAATCTCTAGGCGTAGAAACTCCCTCATACATAACGTTCTATAGCAGGGGGCCTAAGATCGAGCCTTGTGGCATACCGCGAGTCTCTTCGTTACCTTTAAATTCCAATTCGAAGAGACGCTCATTATTGTTTTACGATCGGTATATAAATGATTTCAGGCAATTACGTTTTACGACAGAGAAGCTCTTATAGAAGGTATAAGAGACGCATGCCTGATAAGTTGGCGAAGCCGGCATTCATCGTCAAACCAGAATTTTCACAGAGGTGGTCGGGCGAAATCTATCACATCAGAGCCAGAAACCCTGGCGGCTTATTGGCAGTTTTGCTACTGGGTTTCATGACAAGATGCTTTCGACGCACTGCGTCAATTGAGGTTAAGGAACAGTTGATCAAAAGAGGACCTGGCGGCTTTTTGCGATAACATCCTTCCAAGCCTCCTCACAGTACTTCCTCCTTTCAGCGACCATCAGGAATATTGGAGACACACCTGCGTTAATCAATCTGGTTGGTCAAGGATTGACCAGGATGAATGTCAAGTTTCGGGGGCAGCATACTCACTACGGCATAACATTTCGTACCCAAGACAAAGTCGATAAGCCCAAATCTGCTGTCAGAAGTAGTGACATGCAGTTTATATTTACCAACTGTGCCACCTAAGATGTTCTCCTTTCATGAACTCGGGTCGAAATCGTTTAGGACGATTTTAGCGCCATGCTTACTACATACATTGTCGAGAAACTTAATTCGTGCGGTGTGCTAAGAGATGGCGTAACCTGTATTATTCCATTGGAATAATGGATGCGTTGGAAAGCTACTGTCATTGTACGTCATTTCAGTATAGTCATTCATTTGAAGCGTAAACAACAATAATTTTTTTTCACTCAAATATGTCGAACTTTATGCCTGAAAAAGTGTTTTTGCGGGGGGTTCTTCTTCATTACTTTAATATGAAGAAAACTGCTGCCGAAAGTCATGGAACTTTATGGTGAACATGCGCTAGCTGAGCGTATGTGCCAAAAGTGGTTTGCACTATTTAAAAGTGGTGATTTTGGCTTGGAAGACAATGAACGTCCTGGGCAGCCAAAAAAGTTTGAAGATGAAGAACTGGAAGCATTACTCTATGAAGATTGTTGCCAAACACAAGAAGAGCGCGCAGAATCTTTGGGTGCCACTCAAGCAGCCATTTCAATACGTTTAAAAGCAGCTGGATATATTCAAAAGCAAGGAAATTGGGTTCCACATGAACTCAAGCCGAGAGACGTCGAAACGCGGTTTTGCATGTCCGAAATGCTGCTGGAACGCTACAAAGGGAAGTCATTTTTGCATCGGATTGTTACTGGTGATGAAAAATGGATCCATTACGACAACCCCAAGCGCAAAAATTCATATGTGAAACCCGGCCAACCAGCCAAATCAACGGCAAAGCCAAATATCCATGGCGCGAAGGTAATGCTCTGTATTTGGTGGGATCAGATGGGTGTGCTGTATTATGAGCTACTAAAACCGGGTGAAACCATCATTGGACAACGCTACCGAAAGCAATTAATGCGTTTGAAGAGAGCAGTGGCCGAAAAACTCCCGAAATATACGACCAGACACGAGGCAATAATTTTCCATCATGACAACGCTCGGCCCCACGTTGCTATTCCGATTAAGAACTATTTGGAAAACAGTTGAATGGGAAGTCTTACCTCACCCGCCTTATAGCCCAGACCTTGCCCCTTCTGACTACCATTTGTTCCGGTCGATGCAGAACGCCCTCACTGAAATACGGTTCACATCAGAGCAGAATATCAAAAATTGGCTTGATTCATTCTTGGGTGCCAAGCCGGCGCAGTTCTTTTGGGATGGGATCCACAAATTGCCAGAAAGATGGGAAAAAGTCATAGCTTCAGATGGACAATACCTTGAATAATACTATTGTACATGTTTTTCTTAAATAAACGTTCAAATTTTGAACAGTCATCGGTGCCATCGTTTTCGTTGGCAGTCGTTTACATTCCTGAAACTCAAGGCTTCTTGCTTAAGTCGGATCCAGATAGCCCCTACTTTCCTTCTTGGTATGGATTACAGTAATAGATGTTGTAATTGTTCATCCTTCTAACATTTTCTACATTCCACAGTTTGAATGCCGGTTAAATCAAGAGGCAGCGTGCACCGTTGATTCCATCTGAGAAATTCTTTCGCTGTTGCCTGCATTGTACTATAGTTTACACAAAGAGTTTCCAGTGGCCACCACGAAAGGTAAAACAAAACTTGGCGCAAACTTCAAACATTGCGCTACTGGTCTAATCCAGGCTTAGGCAGTCAGTAACTACCCGCTTAATTGACGTCCCAGTCTCGAAGACGAAGAAACAGATGAGCCAGGCCAGGCCAAGACGCGTTTACGCCTTTTAGATAAACTTTTCTTTGAGTAAGAAGGCATTACTACAAGTTCACTCAAAAATTTAGCTAAATCTCTTAACAAATCCGGCTTCATGAGAAAAATCTAACACAGGATATCACAACAGGTATAATCAGGCTGATATCAGGGCGAATGAAACCAGCGTTGCATTCAGCAAAGATGAAGTTCACGTGGACGAAAATTTAATGTCGCGTGGAAAATCACTTTTAGGGGAAAAGAGCAACGCCACAGAAGAAAAAAAATAATTTATACAGGGTCTTCCAATAGGGACTTCCGAACTGTGGCAGTTGATAGCGGCCATATTGTTGAAGCTACATCTGTCAAATTGGCTGTCATTTATTCAGCCTATTTTACCAAATCACCGTGGATGGACATAGCGTTCAACAACATGTATAAATGATAAAAATGTTTAATCAAAATAATTGTTCTGTTCGGGCAACATTTTGCGCGCTTCGCCCATTTTACGGTCGCCATAATCGTTCTACCGAGAGGAATATTCGCAGTGTGGTTCAGTAAATGATAAACCAACACCCGTACGTCGACGAAACTCAAGATCCGCCGAAAACATCGCCGCTGTCCCTGAGAGAGTGCTGGAGAATCCGAGGCAGCCGATTTTGCGGCCTTTTTCACAAGAAATAGGCCTTTTGCAGACCACAACTTGGCGAATTTTGCGTCGTGACTTAGGTCTGCACTCTTACAAAATTTAACTGATCTAGGAGCTGAAGGTAAATGACCGTAGACAACGACGTGCGTTCGCTGGCAGTTGGAAACTGACCCAAATTTTCATCGAAAAATCATCTTCAGCGATGAGGCCCATTTCTGGATGAATGGGTACGTCAACAAACAAAATTGTCGAATTTGGGACAATACCAATCCACATGAGATCCAAGAGCGTCCAATGCATCCCGAAAAAGTCACTGTTTGGTGTGGATTTTGGGCTGGCGTCGTCATCGGTCCATATTTCTTGGAGAACGACGTTGGCCAGGCCATCACCGTCAACGGCGAGCGCTATAGGTCGATGATTACCAACTTTTTTTGGCCTGAATTGGATGATATGGACACCAACGACATGTGGTTTCAACGCCACATTGGAAATTCGGCGCGAGCGATTCGAGGGCATTGTCATCTCACATGGAGGTGATGTGAACTGGCCACCGAGATCATGCGATTTGATTTGACTTTTTCTTGTGGGATTTTCTGAAATGGCAGGCCTATACGAATAAGCCACAAACCATAGCAGCCCTCAAAGCCAAGATAACCCATATCATCGGTCAAATTCAACCTGATCTATGCTCCAGAGTCATGGAAAATTTTCCATTTCGGACAATGGCTTAAGTTCATCGTTGTGTCAGCACTAACCAAGCTCAGAAGACGGAACTTACCATATGTTGTGATGTTTATGTGCAAAATACTTCCTAGAACAGTACCACGATCAACGGGAGAGGCAATCATCTCCAGGAATTCACACTATTGTCTCACTGTGGACTCCCAGACGACATTTGTGACGAAAGGAAGATAGAATACGAATAATCAGTTTAACCCTATCCTACAAATTCCAAGTTTTCATATAGCCCTATGTCAATATCCACGCCAAAAGTGCCCAATTTTCCAGAAAATTTAAAAGGCTTGTTCCCTTGTTCACATGCAGTCAAAGATTAGAAACTAAATTTCGCCACCATGAAGTTAAAATGTAAATAACGGAATTCGAGAAATATTAAGAGATATACGTAGAGTTACTATAAAGGCCGCCTTGGGCCTAGCGCACTTTTAAGACCTATAATCCTCTAGTCTTTTGGTCGTAAAAATCTGACTTGCTAACATCTCTTCCGTATAGCTCTAATTACTCACCATTAGATAACGACCACAAAAGTCCTCTCAAATACATCATTAGGCTTTCCATCTTTCGCCTTGGAAGAAACCATTAAATTTTAACACCTCTTTCGTGTAGTTACCGGCCTAAAAGATTGCAAAAACTTTCACTCCCGGACCACACCAAGTGTACTTAAAACCACAAACCTCATTGTTCAGACCTATCTACTTCCGAAATATACTCGTGCATTTACTCTCACTCACAGCAGGACATTAAAAAAATATTTTAAAATGTCTAAAACAACATAAATTCATCCCTCGGTTTTATTATAAAAACATAAAACATACCTAATGCGTTGAAAACCATAAATTTTTTAAAAGTTAATCTCTTCGTGGCCGGGACATGAATTCTAACGCCGTAATAATGAGTAATGATTGTACAATGGGTCGCTGCGCTGGTGTCCTGGTTCTGGCCTGGCTATGCCTGGCCTTGCCTTGCCTGCTTGGGCTACGGATTCTATAGGTTCAATAGCATATTCATCTTAGTCTCTTATGGTTGGAATACTTGGAAGATGTACCCAGCTCATGGTTAAGTAACAAAGAAGTGTTGGAACTTTTTCCTGCTTTCAATTCACCCGTACTCGTAAAATGGCAGTTAAGGCAAAATTCGAAATTAAAGAAGGGTGTAATGCAATGAAAAGGAGTATGGGAGTACTTACTGATGGTGTATCTGTGGCTTTGGTAGGGATTATTTAAAACGCAGATGCTATTTGATGGTATTGGATGGTTCTATCACGTTCTGGAGATGATTTATTGAGTACAATTACATAGATGAGGCAGAGGCGATTTTTTCATTGACAAACTATGGCGAAATGTTTTTCGCTAAAAATATACGTAAACATATAGATAAATACAATGTCTGATTCACCCATGGCCTTTAAAGGTGACAGGCCTGAGGACTAACAAGATCCCAAAGTTCTGTTCTCTAATCTTTTCTATAGCTTAACATACGAGTATGTCAACCATCTAGGAAAGGTGTCGATACTTAAGATCTTTTAAGATCTGACATCACGTTGTCAGAGGTAAGCCTATAACACTGGAATCCATTATATTGTTTTTTAACAGACGGAACAAAAATCTTCGTAAACTTTAGCAAGTAGTTTAAGCTTCAAGAGATACTCGTTTTGAATAGGTACCTTCACAGAAAAGCACTTGCAGATGCCTCTGTACGGGGTTTTCTTTATTGTGCTGTATCAAACGGCCTTATTCTTTAAAGTTTGCAATGACTTGTACCAGCATTGAGAGCAAGGCTTAGTATTTCTTCTTCCGCGGTAGCATTCCTAAGTCTCCGCGGATATCACCCTTCCATCTACGCCATGCAGTATTCACAATTATTGCTATTAGAACTTCATTTTATGAGATATTCCTACGAGTACCTCAACGCGTTTCTGAAGTCTTGCTAAAGTCGTTCACTTTCAGTACCTATGACGATGGGATGGTAACTCACTCTCTTTAGAGTCGCCCACAACAAACGGTCTTTATCTGTTGTCGTTTACCCTAAAACTAGTAGTGCTTACACTAACTCCATTGGTGATGAAAGCAATTCTGAATTTAGAGGCTCACCACAGTATGAAAGACCAGTTCTGAAGAGTTCACTGTAGCGTGGCTTGTATATCCGAATTCCTTGTCCAGACACGACGACTCTGTCGGTTTTGGCCATATTTTCGGCCACCACCTTTAAGTGCTCAGCAAAAGTGTAATGCCCCGTGACGACATCAGTAAGCAACATGCAGTCTTTCCTGCCGAGAGACATCAAGAAGGCCGCTGACTTCATTGATACGTCGGGAAGCATTCGTTGGATCTGAATGCAACATGGGGAGTCACACCATCTGCACTTGTGCTCATATGAAACCTAACTGTCAATGGGCGCCTTAACCTGGGAAGCAGGCAAACCTAACGTAAGTTCAGGTCCTGAAAAAACTCTCCTCTGAGCCTTGCTTAATAAGTTTATCCGCGATTTAATTTCCTGTGATTACATTGTGATCTGGGACCGAGACAAGACTCAGTGAATTCAGTCTTCCAACTGCGTTCAGTGATGTATTGCATTCTCGAACTAACTTGGAAGTCGTAAGAGGGTTCAGCACAGAACCACCAGTTTTCGCAACTCATTGCTATCAGGATTGCGTATATCTCTGCTTGGAAGACAGACACAAGTTTTCCCAACGAGGAGTGAAATCTAACGTTGTCGTCCTCCAGAATGACATCAGGTTGCACCCTATATCGGCTTTGGAGCCATCCGTGAAGACCGGACTGCATTCTTTTCCCAGCTTAGATTCTGGCCAAAATTAGTCTTGGGCAAGGAAAGTCGATTTCGTATTGCCTATTGCGTCAGATGGCATTTCCATAAGACCAGGGTCAGAATACAGCCGGCGCACAAGGTCATCAAATCTCCAGTGCGTGTTGTACCAAAGACCTTACTTACTTACTTACTTGGACAGCGCTACAGTCCGGGCTGGACCAGAGCCTCAACCAATAAGCCTTTCCAACTAGCGCGGTCTTTGGCTAACTGCCTCCAGTTGCGCACTCCAAGTTGGTTGAGGTCACCTTCCACTTGCGCGCGCCACCTAAGGCGAGGCCTGCCTCTACTGCGTTATCCCTCCGGATTAGAGTCGAAGATTCTGCGGGCTGGAGCGTTGGGGTTCATTTGTTCTACATGTCCCAGCCATCTCAAACGCCCATTGAGCAGTTTTTTGACCAGGTCAATGTCGATCATCTCCTCCGTCAACGCATATGGCACCAAATATTTTACGAAGAATTTTTCTCTCAAAACCACAAAGGATATCATCGGCCGCTTTAGAAAGGGTCCATGCTTCGGAACCATATAGCAGGACTGGGATTACTATACAGTTTCCTTGGTTTTTCAGAAGAGTACGTTACTACCAAAGACCACTTCTTTTTTAAAAACAAGATGTTTTTGAGAGTGCAGACTTTCGTAGAACGTAGACGTTAAGCTCCATACAGCCGAGACAGACCGTTCTTTGAAGTCTTGTGGAAGCAGTTATGATGTATTTTTGTGACAACTTATTCCAACAGACAACTGATATAGAGGATCCTTCTCGGTGACAGGCTCCATGTCTTGCAGACAGCTGTTTGCACTGTCAGAAGGCCGACAAAGCCTTAGGACATAACATAACGAGAATTGGATAGTGATGCCTTTAATCACTAGACGAGTCACACGAGTCAGCTTCACCAGAGTGAATAACATAAATTTTGAGAGGATTAACTGAAAGCCCATTTCTAGAGCACAAATCGTTCGATCACGACTAGGGCGTTAGCTAGACACGACCCAACAGACAGTGCAGCTACATTGTCACTTATGAAGAAGAACAAAAAAAACATCATTTTTGAAAAATCACTAGAAAATCGAGCGGATGATTCAGCTGGCATTAAGAGCCAGCATCTCCAATGAGGAGATTTCTGAGGGGTTGGAGAGGAAATTGAGTGTTTCCAAGTCGAAAGCAAAAAGAAAAAGCAGATCTCAAGGATTGTTCTGCTAGGCAGTGCACAAACGTACGGATGTTCTGGTAGCTTGAGAACCTGTTTTCTTGTCTGATATGGGCCATTTCAAAGTCTATTAAGGTGAAGCGTTCTTCTTCTAAACTTCTTCTAATAACCTGGAACTCAATGGATTGCGAACACCCAGGTTTGCACATAGCGTGGGCGTGGGAAGAAAGAAGGGGAGATACCGACTTACGTTGGTCTTAAATGTTTGCAGATTATAATGGCTAGTAAATCATGACATCAGCAGAGCATTCTATAAGTTGTCCGGCTGAGAAAAAAAATAACGATATGTCCGAAAGTGAATTTATTCATACCGAGACGAGTACTACGGTTGAAGTTGTGAAATGGGGTTTGCTTTTTGCCATTTCAGGGAAGCACTGGTCATGAAAACAGCGATAAACCAAGGTGGGACAGGATACATTGCATCGCTGTTCAAGAGTGCCAAGTAACTTTGCAAGGTTAGTACCACATATGCGTGTAATCGCACGGCTAGCAAATCCAGAAAGGTCTTAGGATCACCTGACCAGATGTCGGCACTGTGCTTCAATTTTGGGTGCATGAATGCTTTTTTAAATTGGTGTCATATCAATATTCCTGGCGATACCGAATATTTGGTCATTCCATGGCAAGTTCTCACACATATACCGAGAAGAGAAAGTTTTATATTTTCGGGGATGCAAATGCATTCAAGGATAATGTCTGGGTGCAAAAAACTATGTTAAACGACAACAGATAGCATTGTGCTTTTGAAACATTAAATTACACCCTATTGTTGGCTCCATAATTAGTAATGGTTTTAATATCGCCATTTGATTAGCTCAACAGACGCTGCTGTTTCCATGCTACCGTCGAAGAACCGGTATGTGAGTCCGGGAACGAATAAAAAAAGCAATGTATTGATTAGAAGTAGCAGACAAGCGATCATTAATGATAATTATAAAGAGTGTCAAAAATATAATGGAACCCTGGGGCACACTATCATTTATTTTGTGGATGTCAGACTTCAAATCAGGAGAACTTGAATTGAAAGTTCCGAAAGGTAATTTCTGTTCCATTGAAGAAGATTCCACGACCTCAAATGTACGTATTTTCGGCAAAAGAAACTGATAACCAACTTTGCCGAATATCTTTGAAATTTCAAGCAACTTCCGCTAGATTGGTGTACGAGTAGATTTTGGTTCCACTTTTCGATGAGACATATCATTAACTCACCAGTGGACCTGTTGCCATGGGAATGGTAGTGCAAGTCATTGAGAAGTTATTGTGTCTCGTGATATTTCATGAGCTAACAATCTAAGAGCATTTTTATGATCTTGTGAAGAAGGGACGTAAGTGCAATGCGTCTATACGAGGAGAGAGAACAATGTTCACCATTTTTAAAGACAGGCTGGGGTATTTTCAATCTTTCAATTGTTTCACGTAGCATTCGACACAGTGGCTCGTTAAGACCATAAGTTCTCCTGTGATTATTCGGACGAAAAAGGTGGACAGATTTTAAATGACACGGGTTTGTATTGAATGAGATTTGGGTGAGAATTGTGGGACAGTCGATGATGCGGTTAAGAGTTTGTGGATGAAGAGAATATCGGCGGACTCCCGACGTTTTTTCAAGGACAGTAGTTTGAGTCGATTAACGTAGGGGGGTAGGATAATGTGGTCAGCCCATAGTAGCACGCGTAATGCGAATTGTAGAAATCTCCATTGAACAGCTTCAATGCGCAGAATATGTAAATCTCGCTGGCACACCCGAGAAGTGGACGAACAAAAGTTATGTACAGAGATTTGGTGGCACAGGGGTCATAAAATTCTTTAGACCATCGTTTGACAAATCCGAGAGTGGAGTTAGTTGGGTGCGAAAATTGAGCTGTGTATCACAGATGGCACCCAAGTCCCGCATTGAAGTAACTGCAGTTACTCTTTGATTTGATAAATAATATGCGCGGGTTAGAAGTGTAAAACGCCTCCGGGAGTAACAAATGACTTGACATTTTTCTTTGATGAGCTCGAGGAAGTTTTTATGGCACCATATCGAGAACCTATTAAGATCATCTTGTAAAGGTTGAGAGTCAGAGAGGCTTGAAAGCTGTCTATAGATTTTCATATCATCAGCATAGATAGATATGTGGGAGTGCTTTAGAATGTTAACAACATCGTTAATAGTCAAGATAAAAATTAATGGACCAAAATGACTGCCTTGTGGAATACCCGAAGTGGCAAGGATTGGGTCAGAAAAAAGGTAACGAAAATGGACAAGATAGTAGCGATTTTTAATGTAGGAATTAATCCAAGTGGGCAGTCTAGGTTCGAAACCAAGATCTTTGAATTTGAATAGAATTAACTTGTGCGAGATTTTATCAAAGGTTTTACTGAAATCCGTGGCGATTACATCAATTTCTTTCCCTTGCAATAGAGCGCAGAGTGTACTAGAAACCAACTCAATGATGTTGGTGGTCGTTGATCTGCCTTTGGGAAAACCATCTTGGTTGGTTGCAAATATAGATTTACATTGAAAATATAAACGATACTTTCAAAAACCTTGGGGATGCAGGATAGTTTAGCAATGAGCGAATATTTGGTGATACCGTGCTTTAGCCCTTTTTTGTGAATAGCGCTTATAAAAGCGCTTTTCCAGTGACAGACAAAGATAGTTTGAAAATACTAACACAAATTGGTGCCATAACCCGTTTCTCTTATTACGAACTGCACGAAGTTCTTTGTTATACCAGGGATATACCAGAGATGACGAAGGATTTCTGCGCCGAATAAAAGGAGTAGTTTGCCATATATAGTGGAAGATATTATCGTAAAAGAGAACTACAGCCGCTACGTAACTGTTTTGTAGAAAACTAAAGTCAACATTTATGAGAAGATTGTTGAGCTTAGGCAATTGGTTTTACGGAAATCGAAGTGGAAGGGAGTTTCTGAAAGCTGGAAAGATGGACAAAGAAGGAGGACGACCGGAGCCGTTAATGAATGATGAAGATTAATCTGGTTTTATTGCCGCTATATTACTACAATCAAGCAGAGGAACCTCCCTCATAGTGTTATTCAGTTCCTGCGATTCCTTTGACATACCAAGAAGTTCGTCTTTGCGCAAATATATGAATCCATATCTGAAGACCCGTGATTACTGGCGGGGGAAGACTTGGTATGAGTTGCAGTATATGAGGCAATCTATCTGCTTATAATTCATCCTTTTTGTGGATTTTTAAGGTGATGATTCGAACGCTAATCTGATCACACCTTGGGTCACCGCCAAAGCAGAAAGAGACTATTTATCGATGACAATATTCTTCCAGCTTTTCAGCTTACCAGTTAGAATCGGAAGCATCGGACTGTAGAGAAAGTTTCGGCTGGAATCCAAGTGCGTGTTCTCGGTTGCTTGGAATGCCTTCCTTAGCAAGAGCTTTGAGCATCGTAGTAGGACAAACTTCCCTGAGCCTACTTACTCTATCTTGTAATGATGGCGAGATCTCTGATCAACACAAGCGATGAATTTTGGATGTGTTTGATGGCACTCGCCATCGCATGTGATTGAAGGTGGCACAAGGCTGTTTGTCACAATACTACCGTCCGAAGGAAGGTCTATATATACAGAAGTCAACTAAATACAGATAAGATGAGCAGATGAGACAACTAGAGGTCACCAAGTATTTGGATACTCCGCTAATCACCGAGTTACTTTTTTTTAATACGGACAAGCTGATCGTCGTCGGCAGATACTAGTGTCATACACCTTGAATTGTAAAAGGATTAGTAAAAGTGACTTAAGAATGTGCGGTAGTAAATCTAGGCCCATAGATTTTTGACCATTGTCTCAGCGTAGGCCGGGGCCTCTGTTACTTGATCGGCTGCATAGGGCTTACAAACGGATCCTACATTTTATATAAAAATATGAATATTATATATTTGCTGGGGTTATTGGAGAATTTAAATTAGTTTATAATGAACAGACTTCTTAAATGATCCAGTAGATATCCCGACAGCGCAACTGCTAACCTAGGCAGTCGGGCATTTTGGAAATCTTTGGAATCGCCAAAACTCAGTGTCGGCCATTTCATCCATAGGGTGTCTTTCAGTCGATCGGGTTAACACTACTCCTCAAAATCAACATACATAAATCACCCACTATCTTTGCTACTTTTTACGCCGTTTACATTCTAAATCGTGCAGCACTTTACAAATTTGACAATTTTGCGTAATACTAAGTCCAACGCTGAAAAGCTTGCTTTTTGTTGTTAACCGCACTTTTCTTTTCATCGTTCCATCACTACGAAAGAGTGAACAGTGAAATACAGAACACATGAAGACATGCTGATTCTTCAGTAAATATTCATCCAGACTTCTGCAAACAAGGACATGCACTAGAAATGTCGACATATCCATAATCCTTCACCCAGCAGGAAGGAAAACTCCACAAATACACTTTAAGACAAAGTACTACTCCTCCACTGACATCAACACCTCATTAAAGTCAACCAAAAGTGTCTTCATCAAATCAATCCTTTTGCGGATGTTCGCTGTTGGATTCCCTTCAACTTTCGACATTAGTATTCCGGTTTTGTGCTCTAAGAACCACATCTCAATGACCAAAATAGAAACAGGTAACCAAGAAGAAAGCTCACCCATCAGCCTCCATATCCAGATCTCATTGCGAATTCCAGTCGCATTCCAAAGTGGGCAAACATTTTAAAACAAAAAAAGACAAAAAAACGCGCAGAGGAAATCCCTCAAGGTTTATCAAATCCGTTTCGCCATCCATTCAACCCTCTTAGCGGTTAGTTGGAATCACCTTTAGGTTGAGTATTCAACTCAAATGATTTTATTACCACGTGCAAAGGGCCTTCGGATTGGGCTTCATTGGATTCGCTGGCTTCAATGGATTCAGTGGTCACGTTCGTTTTATTAAGCCATCTGGTGTACGACTTTGGATTACTAATTTTTTGTTTTCGTTTTTGTTGTTTGGAGGATTTGAGCTAATTAGAAAGGAAGGAGGTATATGGCCGTAACAGCTTATCAAATAAAATGTCATTAGACTGTTAGCGGCCAGTTTAATCTTAAGAATCCAGTCAGGTGTTAAAAGAGCTACATCTGCTTACTTCGATGGTGCAAGAGTCCTAATCGTTAAGTTACATACTTCTGCTACTTTAATGTACTGTTTCAAGAGTCCCTTCGAACCAAGGTTTTCAGTGACGCCATATACGAATTTATTCTCAGATATATGTAAAATGGATGTACATATACATGTACAACAAAACAGGATAAATGCTGGTGCAATGAGTTGTACCTGCTTCTTTGTGCAAGAAAAAGCCTTGAAGGCCCAAATGACAACAGCAACCAACTCATGACAATAAAATGCCATCCATAAAATCATTATTTCAACCCGGGATCTGACGGTGCTGGATTCTGGATCCTGGCTCACATGTGAAAGGAAAGTAACAGATCTTATTAGAATAAGCCAACAATTAAAAAGCTGCCTTCCACCTCAGTAACAGGTGGAAAGTCGATTGAAATATGGCCTCCAAATTGTACTAGGCCTAATTCCAATCGGGTATCCTTGAACCCCTTGTCAACTTCCGAGGTGATGTTCGAATATATCACTGGCAAACCCCTGATTTGATGAAGAATATAGCCCAGCATTTGAAACAAAATAACTCGAAAATGAAGCAGTGCTGTGTATAAAAACCAGACCGGTTTCCTCGGAGAAAACATAAACAAGAATTAGAAGCAAACATTAGAGGAAACGGAGAAGTGATAGCCAGGCTGTTTCGCGTAGAAACTAGCAAACTTCGCGAGGACTTTCTTTAAAAAAAAATGAAATTTAAATAAATACCCCAAGGGCAACTGGCGCCACTGGATCTAGTCAGCTATTTTAAATGCTCATACAAAAAGGAAAACACGAACCGATGGAATTGGTATTATATGTGTATATTTATTTTGACCTTTCTTTTCGGTGGTCTACTGGAGAGTGTAACAATTTTCTTTTCTTCATCTCTAACGAAAACTATCGATGTCATGGCCTTGAAAGTGCATCTCGGTCATTGCTTCTTAATTCCGCAGTTGATGCAGTTTAGGAAACAGCTGAGCATGAACGGCGTTGTCACAGCGTATTATGCAACCGGTCCGCCGGTCATTGACCTCAGAGTTCATTTCCCCAATCGGCGATTAATAGAATGTGCATACCAAAGCAACTATTGATAGTTCCCTTTCTCTTTCTTTCCTCTTTTCCTTTTATCTTGTGTTCTTCCTTTGTAGTGGGAGGGGCCATAGACAAAACATAGAATTTTGCCTATGCACCTTTTGCGAGTTGCTTCACGCATTGATCTCCACTATCATCATTGCCAAAATTGGTTCTATTGCCGACGGAATTTTATTGATTTAATTATCCCGGCAATTGATTGACAATCTTTGTTTAGATGTCATGTTGCGTTGCAACATCCTGCCGGGCCACAGAATGGATGTCAAGGGCGTTGTGATCCATGAGTAATGTAGTTGCTGCCTTCTATTGGATATCTTCTTCCCATAAAGGTGTATGTTGCGAGATGAATTCTGCTTCTGATCGGCTTGTTGAAATTTTGATCGGTTGGTACATGAAAAAAAAAGAACATTTGGTGAGTGGCGTGTGGCTATAATGTGTTTTATTATAATATAATTCAGTTTTATTTAATTCATTTTAAGTTATTTATTTTAATTCATAAGGTTAGTGGCTTATTCTACCATTGGGAGAGGGCAAAGTTTGGCAATAGGGCGCTTTAATATTGTTGTTGCCGTCTTAATGGTGACGACGCGAACCCTTTTGTCTGCTCCAGGATGCATTTCTATAACTCTACCAAGCCGCCAAAGCGTAGGCGGCGATTGCTCATCAGCCAAGAGTACTAAACTGCCTATTTTCAGGTTCATATTTGAAAGTAACCATTTTGGGCGCTGTTGGAGACGGGCAAGGTATTCAAGTTTCCATTTCTTCCAGAAGTCCTGCTGTATTTTTTGCATGAGCTGCCATCTATCCAAATAATTAGGTTTAATCTCTGTCAAGTCCCTTTCTGGTGCTGTGTTGAGCGAAGATCCAATTAGGAAATGTCCTGGTGTCAAAAAGGATAGATCTTCAGGGTCTTCAGTTACTGGACAAAGTGGACGCGAATTAAGACATGCCTCTACTTGCGCTAACACGGTTGAGTATTCTTCGAAGGTAAGAGTGTAGTGTCCGATGACTCGTTTTAGGTGGTGTTTCATGGATTTAACTCCTGCTTCCCATAAACCGCCGAAATGCGGAGCCGCAGGTGGATTGAAATGCCATGAAGTGCCATTGGCTTGGATCTGCTTTGCGATGTCCTCCGTCCATTGTTTTGACTTGTGTGCCTTTTCTCCGTCGAGCATTCTTGCAGCTCCTTGGAAATTAGTTCCACAGTCGCTGTACAAATTTGTGCAGATCCCACGACGCGCAGTGAAGCGTTTGAATGCTGCAAGAAATGCTGGTGTGCTGTAGTCACTGACGAGTTCAAGGTGCACCGCTTTCGTACAGAAGCATATAAATATAGCTATGTAAGCCTTGGTGATTTTACTGCACCTACCTTTCCATGCTTTTAGCTGCACAGGACCAGCATAATCTACCCCAGAAGTTTGAAACGGGCGACCCTGATTGACTCGTAGCGATGGGAGATCTCCCATTTGTTGCTGCATTTGTGTAGCCTTATACCTAAAGCACTTTAAACACTTATGGATACAAGCCTTGACATTGGACTTAAGGTGCAAAATCCAGTATTCAGCTCGAAGAGTTGCCATCATCAGTTGCTGACCACCATGCAGCGTTCTCATGTGAATATCGTGGATAATGAGAGATGTTAAAAAGTTGTTTGAGGGCAATATAATGGGATGTCGTTGTGAATAGGGTAGGTTAGCATTTTCTAATCGGCCTCCAACTCGGATTATTCCTTTGTCATCGATGATTGGAGAGAGTTTTGCAATTTTACTTCCTTTAGGGGCTCTTTCTCCTTTCGCGATCTTTTCAATTTCACTGGGAAAGAATTCTTGCTGCACAATCGTAATTAATCGAGTTTGGGCTGCGATTATCTCGTTGAATGAAAGCTGTCCAGTGATGCGACGTGATATCTTCCTGGCCTTAAATCGCAAGTTTGCAAAAAAGCGAAGCCAATACGCTGTGGCTCGAAGTAAACGAGGTAATGATGAATATCGATTAAAGAGTTGGTTGTCTTCGAAGGAACTGAAATGTACGCAGAGCTGAAAAATGTTTTTGATTGGGTACCCAGATGCGATGAAGGCATTTTTTCTCCTTGAAACTCCTGAGGTTTTTAACTCATGATCGGTGCCATTTATTTCTCCTTGCCAATCGATTCGCTCGTCAAATGTTTGCAAGAACTTCGGACCGTGCCACCATTGCTGATTTTGAAGAAGAGCTGTTGGAGGAAGTCCTCTTGACGCTATGTCTGCTGGATTATCTCTTGATGGGACATACTTCCAGCAATTAGGATCTATGAGCTCCTGTATTTCTGCAACTCTATTAGCGACAAAGGTAGTGCGTATGAATGGAGGGCTTGCGATCCACGCGAGTGTGATTTGTGAATCACACCAAGCATATATTTTTGCGTTCTGAAGTTCCATTGTCTTCACAGTGTGCACCAGTAGGTGCGCAAGTAGCTGCGCTCCACATAACTCCAAACGTGCCAGTGATTTGCATTTGAGCGGTGCGACTCTAGTTTTTGATACAAGAAGGTTCGTTGACATGCTGTTTCTGTTAATTGCTCGAATATATACTGCTGCAGCATACGCCTTTTCCGATGCGTCGCAGAAACCGTGGATTTCAACCTTTGATTGCTTGGTAAGGTCAAGCCAGCGAGGAATCTCTATGCCGTTGAGGGCGTTTAAATCAGTCCTTAAATTCTGCCAAGCTGAAATGATTGTTGATGGAAGCTCACTGTCCCACGGTTGATTTTGTTTCCAAATCTCCTGCATGAGGATTTTCCCAATGACGACGCACGGAGAAATCCATCCCATCGGATCATAAAGCCGGGCAATATCTGACAGGATCTTTCTTTTCGTCGTCCTTCGTTGATTATTCATACAAATTTGAAATGAAAATTTGTCCTTTCCTGGATGCCACTGAATACCTAGTGTTTTTATGATATTACCTTCATCAAATGCGAGTGGTACTTGGATTTCTCTGTCATTCTCAGGAACTGCAGACATCAACCTCTCACTGTTACTAGCCCATTTTCGTAATAGAAAACCTCCACGCTTTAACATCGTCCGAAGCTGGCGCTGCATTTCAATGGCTTCGTCTTCCGAGTCTCCCCCGTGAATGACGTCATCAACATAAAAATTCGTGCAGGCGATTTTTGAAGCAATTGGGTAGTCTTCTCTTTCGTCTGATGCCAATTGTTGAAGAGTGCGTACTGCTAAATATGGTGCGGCGGCCGTACCGAACGTCACTGTATTGAGTCGATATATCTTGACATCTTCTCCATCTTGATCTCGCCACAGAATTAATTGGTATGCAGCATCTTCGGACGGAACCCAAATTTGCCTATACATTTTACTAATGTCTGCTACGAAGACGATTTTGTGCTTTCTAAATCGCGTAACGTGGACAAAAATGTCATCTTGGAGTCGTGGGCCAACAAAGAGGTGATCGTTTAGTGATGTGCCATCAGAGGTTTTGCAGGACGCGTCAAATACAATCCGCAGTTTTGTAGTGGAACTAGATTCCTTAATTACCGCGTGGTGAGGAACGAAGTAGTGAGACTTTGTAAGTATAGTGGGGCTTATCTCTGTCATGTGTCCAAGCTCCTTATACTCCTGAAAAACTCTTTTATATTCCTCAAAAAACGAAGAATTTTTTCCGAATTTTCTTTCTAACTGTAAGAACCTAACAAGAGCTGCTCGATGAGACAAACCTAACAGGGGTCGCATTCCTTCTTTAAAGGGAAGTTCAACAACATATTTTCCGTCCTCTTGACGCTGGTGGGATCGGCGGAAATGCATTTCACATTGCTCTTCATCTGATGAAAGTGGTATCTTCTTAGCCATTTCTTCTAGCTCCCAAAATTTGTGCAAAATGTGGTCTAACTCACCCCCTTCAGCGGTCGTATGGTGAGTCCTTATTGTTATCTGATTGTTGGGAGCGATATATCCTGACAGCACCCACCCAAACTCCGTCCGCTGAGCCATTGGAGTGCCTGGATCTCCCTTTACTATGCCATCAAGTAAAATTGATGAATAGACATCACTGCCAAGTAAAATATCAATTTTTCCTGGTATATTATAAGTTGGATCGGCAAGTTCCATGTTTTGAAGATGACTCCAATTAGCACCTTGAATGTGTCGTGTTGGAAGATTAGTAGTGAGTTTGGGTAAGACCAACACTGTCAATTGTAAATTGAAGTCGTCGTTTACCCTTGAGAATATGGTGAGCGAAACCTTATGCTTGGCTATGCTAGCATCAGTTGCTCCAATCCCGTGAACGTTTACCCAGCTCCTTTTCCTTTTAAGCCTCAATTGTTGTACGGCAGCCTCAGAAATGAAAGAGGCCTCCGATCCAGGGTCCAGTAGAGCCCGAAGCACTAACGGTTGGCCAGCAATTGTAAAAACTTTAATGAGCGCAGTAGCCAGAAGAGCAGTAGTCTGTTGTTGACTAGTTTCGGCTACGTAAGTGTTGAGTGCTTGAGTTGTTCTGGTGGAGGATGTTAAATTATCTTGGTGCACCGACTGTGGGTTTTGAACTAAAGAGAAGTTTGGTTGAGTAGGTGGCGAGGTGACCACTGTTGAAGCCGGTTCCTGACTATGTATTGCGTTATATGCCTCATTAGAGTGAAGCAACGAATGATGTCGTTTGTGACATGTAGAACACGTAAACGTGCTAGTGCAATTTTGAGTAAGATGTGCACTTGACAGACAGTTGACACATAATCGTTTCTTTTTAACAATATCCAATCTTTTTTTTGGATTTAGTGCCTTGAATTTGAAACAATTCCTAATTGAATGTGTTCCTTGGCACATGGAGCATTTCTGAATGATGGAGTTGTGTGCACGCACTGTGCCTGGGGAGTGTTTTTTAAATTTGCTTTGTTGTTGACTTGATATTGCTTGTCCCATTACATCTAAAGTTCTGGCACGCATAAGTAAGAACTCCTCAAGTACGCTGTAAGTAGGATAATCAGCATATGATGCTATGTGAGACTCCCAAAGACCTCGAGTGGTAAGTGGCAACTTATTAACTGTAAGATAAATGAGTACGTCTTCCCATGTGTCCACACTAACACCTAAGTTTCCAAGCGATTGCTTGGCTTCGTTGGTTGTATCTACCAATAACTTAATTTCCTCTGCTGATTCATTCGCTATGTTTGGCTGTTCGAACAAAAGCTTAAACTGGTTGTCTTTGAGCAACCGAAGATTCTGATATCGCTTTATCAGTAACGCCCAGGCAGACTCGAAATTGGAGTCAGTATTACGGAGAATTCGTGCAGGTTCGCCGGTTAGATTGCCTTTCAAGTACTGTAATTTTTGTGCATCGGAAATCGATACATTTTTATTCACTATACTTTCAAACAGGCCCTTAAATTCAGGCCAGTGTTGAAGGGAGCCGTCAAAGGTGGGAATTTTTATTGGCGGGAGTTTTAACTCAACTGTCGGATTCTTGTTTAGCGTCGTTGAATTGTTTAGCGCACTTTGTGTCTGGTTGTGACTATCGTTGGTGGACAACTGATCCTTTAATTCAGCCGAGTACTTAAAATAAAGCTCTTTTAGTTGATGAAAGGTGAGAGCTTCCATATACTTTATCTTATTTTCCTCACTGGGAGCGGCAATAATTTTTTGATGAAGCTCTCTGGCCTCATCGAAAGATTTTTCTAAGTTAATTAATCGCACCTCATTCATATGAACTGATTTACTAGTCTTTGCAAGAGCAGCATAGGCCTTATACTCGACTTCTAATTCTACCTGAATCAACTGTATCGACTCTATTAGCGTTCCTAATTTGCCCTTACTCATTTTGCCAAAATTAAAATCTAACCCCTTTTTGGTAGTACAAAATTTTATTTTCAACAAATGTTATATGTAGTTAAATTATTATGTTTTAAAAATTATTATATGCCACACACCTGTTCTTTCTGCGTTGCTCCCTCGCTGCACCAACTTCTCCGGATGAGGATTATTATTGTACTTCAGGATGGATTGACGACTTTAAATTAAACTCATTTACCGCACAATTGCAAAAGCGCGCACTTAGTTGCGATTTTGTCGTTCGCAATGTTTTTTACGTATTTAGTTTCTTATGTTGTACACTGTCTAGATCCTTAAAATCTGGCTAGAAGGACCATATGTTTCGCGTAGAAACTAGCAAACTTCGCGAGGACTTTCTTTAAAAAAAAATGAAATTTAAATAAATACCCCAAGGGCAACTGGCGCCACTGGATCTAGTCAGCTATTTTAAATGCTCATACAAAAAGGAAAACACGAACCGATGGAATTGGTATTATATGTGTATATTTATTTTGACCTTTCTTTTCGGTGGTCTACTGGAGAGTGTAACAATTTTCTTTTCTTCATCTCTAACGAAAACTATCGATGTCATGGCCTTGAAAGTGCATCTCGGTCATTGCTTCTTAATTCCGCAGTTGATGCAGTTTAGGAAACAGCTGAGCATGAACGGCGTTGTCACAGCGTATTATGCAACCGGTCCGCCGGTCATTGACCTCAGAGTTCATTTCCCCAATCGGCGATTAATAGAATGTGCATACCAAAGCAACTATTGATAGTTCCCTTTCTCTTTCTTTCCTCTTTTCCTTTTATCTTGTGTTCTTCCTTTGTAGTGGGAGGGGCCATAGACAAAACATAGAATTTTGCCTATGCACCTTTTGCGAGTTGCTTCACGCATTGATCTCCACTATCATCATTGCCAAAATTGGTTCTATTGCCGACGGAATTTTATTGATTTAATTATCCCGGCAATTGATTGACAATCTTTGTTTAGATGTCATGTTGCGTTGCAACACAGGCTTAAACTAATAAAACCCTAACAGACCATGTTGGTGATGTGTACTTCCGTACAGCGCATAAATTTAAAAGAGAGCGCATTGCTATCTGAAACATCGGCACATTGGCCTGTAAAAGTTTCAAACTAGTAAACGTATAACGGCAACGTTAAGTCAATATATATTGGGTCTACAAGTAAGTTTCCAGCGTTTGTCAGAGATGGCGCCACCAGTGGATCCCGGGCAGAAATGTCAGACCCCATATGTTTTATTTGTAGGTTTTGTATCTGTCAACAACTTTGCTGCGTTATATTTGAGCAGTTCTATCGGTGTCGTACATTTTATCGAGCAAAATCATGGCAAGTTTCCAGCCAAATAAACGTCATTTGCGGGAAGCGCTGTTTTTATTCTTTAATATGAAGAAAAGTGCGGCTGAGGCCTATCGTTTGCTTTCGGAAACTTATGGGGCGGAATGTATTGGTGAATCGACGTGCCGCGAGTGGTTCAAATGGTTCAAAAGTGGTGATTTTGGAGTTGAAGACAAAGATCGCCTCGGAAAGCCGAAAAGTTTTGAAGACGAGGAATTGGACGCTTTACTGGATGAGGATCCGTGTCAGATTCAAGAAGAACTTGTTGCATCATTGGGCGTCACGCAACAAGCCGTTTCCCTGTGCCTAAAAGCACTGGGATTCGTTCGAAAGGTTGGAAACTGGGTGCCGTACGAATTGAAGCCAAGAGACGTCGAACAGCGATTTTGCATGTCCGAAATGTTACTGCAGCTGTATAAAAATAAATCATTTTTGCATCGTATTGTCACTGCTGATGAGAAATGGATTTATTATGGTAATCCTAAACGCAGAAAATCGTATACAAAGCCCGGCGAGCTCGCCCAATCGACGCCGAAACGAAATATTCACGTGAATAAGGTCATGCTCTGCATATGGTGGGATCAAAAGGGTGTCGTATACTGTGAACTGTTTCCGAGTGGTGAAACCATCAAAGGACCATTATATCGAACCCAACTAATTCGTTTGAAGCGGGCATTAAAAGAAAAACGGCCAGAATATGAGACCAGGCATGAGTCCGTAATTTTTCATCACGACAACGCTCGGCCACTTGTTGCGGTTTCGGGGAAAAACTATTTGGAAAATAGTGGATGGGAAATTCTGCCTCACCCGCCTTACAGTCCAGACTTGGCACCATCTGGCTACCACTTGTTTCGTTCGATGCAGAACGCTCTTACGGGAATACGCTTCAGCTCAGTAGAGGAAATCAAAAGTTGGCTCGCTACGTTCTTGGGCTCGAAAGACGAGAAATTTTTTTTGGTCCGGAATTAATAAATTGCCAGAAAGATGGGGGAAAGTTGTATCTTCCGATGGACGATACTTTGAATAAAGCATTGTAACTATGTTTTCATAATAAAACTTCAAATTTTGGAAAGAAACGCTGGAAACTTACTTGTAGACCCAATAGTATTATGCGTTTGAGAAACCAAGTATTGAAATGTAGGGAAAAAGACCGATATTTAGACTTGCCTTCATCTTAAATTTTGACTAGGATCAAAGACATATCCTGGCGCTATTTCGATAACTTTTTAAATAGTACATCAAGGGAGGAAATGCTTTCATCAGTGCAGATTTAAACGGGCACTTTGGGGAGTCGAATGGCCAACATGAAGACTGCCATAGAGAAAACGGTTTCGAAATGAGAAACTTAGTAAATTAGTGCTACATACTGCAGCGGTGGACACCAAACCCAGATAGGTTACAATCTATGCTGAAATAAAGGGAAACGGCGAGTATTTAAAGTAGTTTTGGGCAAACTATTGTATAATACATGTGACAAGTCAGCATAATTTTTCGAAGTGAAACCAGAGATAACCAATAAAAACCGGCGTGGACTTAGCACAGCGGAAATAGCCAAACCAATAAAGTGTGTTATGACCTAAACCTCGAATGGCGAAGTAGCTAGAGCACGGCCGATAGCAGTTAAGTCAAAAACAATATAAGAACTGGATATTCGAAAGACTGCCAAACAACTGAGTATTTGTATGTTTACGGCACAACGAAGAAAAAACTTTAAAGCAGTTCAATCGCTAAAATATCTTAAAGACGAAAGCGATACCAGCCGTTGTGGAACACCCAAAATTTCCAATAGATGAAGGGCATTTCAATAGCTCACTTAGCGCAGAATAGCATTCTCGCGCCTATCGCACGCGAAATCGAAACGGCAAGTTTTAGAGAAGTTAGAAAAGCTATTAAAAGAATGGACCGGCAGCATGCAATCAGGCAGGATAAAATACTCTCAAAAGTACAAAGTATGGGCGGCAATCCGAAGTCTTGGAATTCACACAGAGCTGACGGAAGCTGCAGCAACTACAACTCGGTGAAATTAGTGTGATATGTATAACGGGTGACCAGATAGCAATGATAGTCTTTCCAATTGTTATGTTTCAGCAGCTGTCAAAGTTGCCAATAGATCCAGCTGTCAAAATATGGTATTCAGTAAGGTTTGCCACTTCATCATGCATCGTTTTATGCTTCCCGAACATGCCGAAATTTATTGAAATTCCGCCTCAGTTGTAATTACGCAACGTGAATTTCGTCGTGAGGTCGGTCGTCATCATGGCTTCAGTGTGCAGGCAATTCTTTGCACCGTGGAAAAGTTTGAGCATGAGTGCACTCTTTTTGATCTTAAACAACCAAGTAGACAGAGATTGGTGCGAAATGAAGAAAACGTAGCCGCCGTAGCGGGCGTTTGGTAAGATATCTCATCAATTGATCATCTTCAAATTGTCTGCTCTCGGCTTTGAGCTTCTTTTATTAAAATGGATTTCTTCTTACATGGTAAACAGTTATTATAGTGTTCGGTTTAGATCCGCCCTTTCTGTTCCATTCCTGGCCTCATCTGGAGTTACACAAGGCAGTCATCTTGGCCCTCTTCTCTTCATTCTTACTATTAACGGTGTTGAGTGAGTAATTAAACACTCCTCCCTCTCCCTTTACGCTGACGACACAAAATTTTTTAAAACTATTTCTTCTCCCCATGACTCTGCCTTTCTTCAAGAAGAACTTTGATCGGTTTTCAATCTTCAATCTTGTGCCACAAAAACTGCCTACAACTTAATATAGCCAAATGTATAACCTTCTCACGTAAATGCAACTCGTCGCCTCTCCGACATTATTTTCTCTATGGCCAACCAATTCCCTTAGTTCAGTCTTTTCAGGACCTTGGCATGCTATTCGATTGTGAGCTTAATTTCCGTTCGCATATCGGTAATATGATACTCAAAGCCAACTCATCACTTGGCTTTATTAAACGGTGGTCCAAGGAATTTTCCAACCCGTATGTAACCAGATCTTTCAAGCTTAATCCCCCTTTCACCGAGGATATTCAATGTCGATCCCTCCGATTTGCTCTCCGTGGTCTGCCCTGGAACGACCCTTTAATCTTGCCTCTCTATCAGCACCGCCTCAAACTTCTCAATATGAATTCGTTAGAAGAACGTAGGAATACTGCTGAAATTCTTTTCATTCATCGACTTCTCTCAGGTTCCATCGACTGCGCATCCATTTCGAACTCCATTTCCTTCAATACTAACCGCCGCAATCTACGTTGTCCTCGTCTCTTCTATCTACCGGTCCACCGCACCGCTTATGGCTCCAACGAACCAATCTCCCGAATGCTCCGAAAGATCAACTCAAATCTCTCCCTTTTTGATTACCACCTGAGCACTCCTCGTCTCAAACAAGATCTCCTCCATCGCATCCTTGCGCCCTAGTTCTTAAGTCTTTTTGTTAGTTTTTAATCCTAGTTTTTAATAAATGGAAGCCTCAGCCCCCACCAAAATTAAATTAAAATTAAATCACAGCCACTGTGCCCTGGCACCAAGATTAAAAGGATTCTATTGGTGCCGGCTTGTGTTGTGAGAAGTTTAATGCAGTCCCAGACAATTTTTGAGGTTATCCACTTTGCTGTCAGGGAGAATATAAATGTTCTTGTTGGTGGCATATCCATTAAAGTTCTATTGCTGTCCATACTTGCGTACAGTGAGGTATTGGTAATTTCTCCGTATACAGGGTAACTGACTTGAACTGATTCGAACTGCAAAAATGTTGGAAAATACATAAATTTTCAAATTGTATCAGTAGTTTTCAATATGTCCACCTTTGGCGCAAATAATGGCCTTGAGACGGCCGAAGAAAGTATCGCACCATTCTCGGCGAATTGCTTGTTTGAGGTGGTCCAAACTTTGGTATTTTTTAGTGCCACCCTTCGCCTTCAAAATACCCCAGACAAAGAAATCCAACGGATTTACATCCGGAGAATTTGCAATCCATTGTGTCGAAGAAATGAAGCTTGACGCGCGCTTTTTGAGACGGTGCCGAGTCTTGTTGAAATGTCCACGGTCTCCGACCGAAATGATTGTTTGCCCAAGGCTTCAATACTGCCTCTAAGACAGTTTCACGGTATACGATCGCATTAATTTTGACGCCACGGTCCAAAAATACGAGCGGAGAGCGACCATCGGCGGTTATGGCGGCCCAAACCATCACCATCGGTGCTGCCTGTTTTCTGGTGGCCGTCCGAAGGTGTAAATTTTCGAAGGACCTCTCTGGCAATTAAACTCGGTCATTTTGTTTGTTGACATATTGCTCGATAACAAATGGCGACTCATCGGAAAAAACCAAATTCGGCAACTCACCACTTTCGTGCAAGCGTAGCAACCCCTTCGCTCTTTCGACTCTAACTTTTTTCTGTTCCGGTGTAAGATCGTGTGCATTTTGGAACTTCAATGGCTTGAGCCCAAGCTCATTTTTCAGTATGTGTTGCATCCGTTCCAACGATATGTTGAGCTCACGAGCCATTTTTCTTCCGCTTCGACGCGGATTTCGCTCAACTCGAGCCTTCACTTTCCGAACTATTTCTGCCGATGTTGCTGTTTTTTTATGACCACCTCCATGGCGTTTTGCAACGCTGCCAGTATCACGGTAACGAGCTATGATTCGAGACACAAATGATTTATTCACGTTGAGGTGCTGGTGGGCTCTAACGATAGCTACTTGTGGTTTTCCAGCCAAATATAAAGCAATCACACTATCAGGTGTGAATTCCATCGCGGATAAAAATTTTTCAACACAACTGAGACGCAAATCATTTAAAAAGCTTGTAAATAATAAAATTATCTGTCATGTGTCAAAATTTGAGCTCACTGTCATGAACGGTTTGGAAATTATTGCAGTCTGAAGGTGTATGCTTGCTCAACTCCTTCGTCTGTTTTGGATTCGTGAATCTTTTGTACACATAAGTTTATTTTGATCCCAGTTCGGTCGATCAGGGAATGTATCCTTGAAGTTATGGTTGAAGTGAAAGACAGAATTACCTGAAGAGATTTATTGGTTGAGTCTTAAGTCCACCCCGACTAGAAAAAATTATATATCGATGATACAAACATACCTACGAAATGTGGGAGCTCTACTTAATTAGTACTGATACAAAGTGTCTTGCAAAATCAGGCTTAAACAGCCCAGGCACGTGGATTTGAATTTTCATAAACAAGGCAAGCATTTACCGACCTCTTGTTAAATTTTCTTAACAACTATTATATGTAATTTCACGCTTCGCCATAGCTTAACCAAGTGAACCTTCCCAATAATCGTCCGAAGAGCGAAGGAAATATGAAATCATAGCTCTTCCATTTGGGAGCCAACATCCCCCTCACCACCGCCATTCATCCCCCCCATAGCATACAACAAATGGCGTGCTAATTTAGTTAATTGCTGCAATTATCTAAATGAGTCAGAGAGAAAAATCAGGACGATATTTATAAGCATTTCAGTGTTAGCTCCGTTTATCCCTCCACAACCCTTAGCCGAAACCGGATTTCTTTGCACAAAAGAAAAGAAATATTACAGCAGCTTCCAACCCCTCCTGGTCTAAGCAAATCCACCCAAAAGAAACCCATGTGACATGTCGTCCTAATGAAGCGCAAAAAAAAAAACCCGAAAACATTTCCCAGCATTTGTATGAATTAATTAAAAATGAGAAAGCTACTCGTAAATGCCATGGCACACTGCCAATAAGAACAGCAGGAGTTGGAGTTTGATGACACAAATACTGGAGCGAGCATAAGCTAAAATGATTGCTGCAGCATTTGTGTAACTTTATAAATTTTGGGAAAAAAACAAAAAGCGTTTGTGTATAAAAAAAAATTAACAAATCGATGGAGATACTTTGAAGTTGATGGGTGAACTTTGCACTGTTCTAATTGGCATCAGCGTACGAGTGAGTTGAGTTGAAAGCTACCTGAATTTCAATTCACAGGAGAAAGAGGCATTCCAAAAACAACTTTGAGGATTGCCTCTGCTTGAAATGAAGAGTCATTTCCACACCAAATTGTGATTTCAACAAATCGATGGTTTGAATTGCTATATGACACGCAGCGCCATGCTGTTCAAACCACATCTCGTCGGATCAATGTCATCAATATTTTGAGCAAAATTTTTGTGATACCGACAAGGACACTTGCGTACATTTTCTTCGGTGCGCTCAGTTTAATTTATTGAAAGTTCGGCGAATCGCTTGCTCAGATAGACGATTATACGCACAAAATATTTGACGAAATGCTCAATGAGTTTGGCGAACATAAATCGAATTTTGGAAATAAATTTCCACGAAAAAAAAACGTTGTATTGGCGTGAGTTTTTCCATTATTAAATTTAGGAAAACACATGACAAACAATGTTTTCTTGCTCATTTCTGCAGACGTGAATTCGGGCACCACCGGCCTTTCTAACTTACTTAGGCGGCACTCAACCCTAACCGACCTTAATCAAGTCTTTCCAGCGCGGTTTCTCGGCAACAGCCTCCAGTGCTGCACTCCAAGTTGGCTGCGGTCCATTTATACTAGCGTGTGCCACCATAGATGTGGTCGTCCTCTGCTGCGTTGTCTCTCGGGACCAGATTCGGTGACACATTTATTGAACGATTCTTTCTAGCGCGACAACCTGTGGCCTTGTCTTAAGCCTTTCCCTTTCTGGATCCATTACCGACCTCGATGGAGCACCGAGAATTCTCCACAGTCATCCTACATAACCCAAAACTTTGCACAGGTTTGTATAGCCCGTCTCTATGGATCTGAAATCTCCAAGTCTAGTCTGGAATCTGCCATTGTGTTTCTATCCTGAAACCACACTGATTTGGGCCAAACAGGTTGTTTATGAATAGTTTCAGATGGTGATTTAATACGGCGATGTTTAGGTGAATTAGTGGCGCACTCAAAAGGTCCTCCTATTTTTACGGATCGGACAAACGATGCTGAGATTTCATGCATCGGGCACGCATGGGCTAGTCCATGTTCCCAATCTGATCATCAACGCCAATAGCTTTATTATTGTCCCTTTACCGTCTTCAATTAGGTCCTTTGTAATATAAAAGACATTGCTAATCCTCATATTCTTGATAAGAAGCTATCGTTTAAGTGTGCTGCATAAGGTAGACATGTCTAGCTTACTGTCAAGTACCATTATGGACTTCGAACTGTCAGAAAATGTTCTGTGGATAAAGATGCATCGCTCCACTCCAGTGTCAATTAGTCTCTATCCATATGCATAGATGTTGTCGTGCAGTAAATAAACTCAGGTTTGAAGCCCAGTGTGTTGTAAAATAGAAAGCGAATAAAGAGTAGTGTAGGATGTGGCGAGCGTTATAGACCGCATAGACCGCAGCAGGTGCACGAGTGCTATTACTAATTGGCTTACTGGAACTAGGCCTGTTAATCCATTATTCGGCGAAACGCCTAAATTGTTTCGCAATGGTAACGGATGAGAATGAGTTCGGAAGATGGATGGACCAAGACGCGATGATATCAAACCATCTCGACGACATAACTATGATCTTGAGTATGAATGACCATTTCGGAACAGAAAGTTCCAGCTCTACAAGTAATATAGAGATTATAGCTGCAATTACAAAAATAGGATACACAAGTAGACATCGATGTATTCCGAAGGAAATAAGAGTGAATTGGCCACTCATGAGGTATGGCTGACATAACGAGTGTTAACCGCGTGGCAGAAAACAGGATGTTGTAAGTAAAATCTGCAGTTTGTAATTTTCCAATGCCTCTGATGATATTGGTTGAATCATTCGTTCGAGGATTATTTGATGGCTGTTATTGTATTAGCCTTACTTTTCTTTGAAGACGAAACGGTCTTGTCATAAACCATTTTCTGTTTGCTACTCGTAGATGCATCATGGGCTAACTACTCATTGACGCAAAAAACCTACTGGAATAAGGACGGACTTACTGCATATGGAATGTTTGAACCTTGAACAGGTCACGTGCAGGCGAACAACTAACACTCACACCCCCACAAAAGAAATAGACGATTGTACCCCTCGACAAAACCTGCAAGCAATGCCCTAAATATGAAGCTAAAGTCCTGTATGTGATTTTGACGTCAAAATAGCAAAGGAGGACAAAGTTGGTGAAAAGAACACGCCAATGGAGACCCCTACTGAAACCTGAAGAAATCAGCAACCAAATTTAAAAGTAGAGTCGCAGTTGGTTCGAGAATCCACAGCCGTAAAGAACCATTCAACTTAAAATAAAATAAATATAGGAACATCTAAACTGAAGTTAACCAAAGTTTGCCAACTGAACGGCGTACACCGAGCTTTTCAAGGCTGAAGGAGATGGCTTGGTAGAGAGCATACATCAAATCCTTTCCAAGACTTAATTGGAGGATGTTGTGCCTTAAAAGCGGAACTTCCTTAGCCGGATCTCCAAGAAAGAAGGCCGTCTTAATAGCCCAAACTATAGAAGCAATAGTCTTACTAACACAGAGTACGTGATCAATGATTCACAAGCAACGTTTACCCCCGAAAACCTACAATTGACCAAATGTTCATACTACGGCAGATTATATAGAAAACCCAAAAAGTCTAGCTCTATTCTCACCACCTCTTATTAGATTTCGAGGCCGCATATGACAGCTTCTATAGAGACAAGTTATACAGAGCCATGTCCAAGTTTTAGCATCCTTGTCAATCTCGTCAGATTGTACAGAATGACGATGCGAGATGAAGAACTCTCGCTGCCCCGTAGTAAAATCGGAACCGAAGACTTCTCTAAAAGGTTTACAAAAACTGATGCGTGGCCTCTTCTTCATCATAGTTGAGCAAATTATTCGAAACTTATCATAGTAAGTATATTGTGAATGGAGAACAAAAGCAAGTATTTAACTGCCGTCTGGCTGCATCTTCCATTAACTCAAGATTTGCTTATCTGTTTCGGCTAGACAGGCACAGTATAGATCCAGAATTTGTCCAGATTATGAGAACATAAACAGCGTTATCAATCCGTGTGAGACTTGCTCGATTACTGATTGAGGTCCACCCCCACTAAAACATGCCGGCCTAGATGTAAACGCCTTCCCTATGCTGCGAATGAACAGAAGTCTTAGCTATCCTAGCTGAGTTCTTTTCACTAGGTTATTGTACCGGGAACCCAAGGAGTTTCAATATCAATTGAAATGGATTTATCTTCTTATGTACCTGTGTTCATATACGAGGGCGGGTCAATAATTCCGTGCATTTTTGAATTTCTGACCTCTTTACTGAAACAGCAACACTGCTCCTGTCAACAGCCATTTGTCAGTTGACTCCTGTCAAAATTTAAACTTGCTGCGTCAGTTAGTTTGTGTTTGACAGCTATTTTTATCAGACTACTCACTAATTTGAGGAGAAAATGGAAAAAAGTGAATTTCTTGTGCTTATTAAGCATTATTTCTTGCGAAAAAAAACCATTACCGAGACCAAGGCTAAGCTTGATAAATACTATGGGGACTCTGCACCATCGATTTCAATGGTAAAAAAGTGGTTTACTGAATTTCGTTGTGGCCGTACAAGCACTGAAGATGCCGAACGTCCTGGACGCCCAGTTGAGGTCTCTACACCCGAAACAATCGAAAAAATTCACGATATGGTGTTGGCCGACCGAAGATTGAAAGTGCGAGAGATTGTGGAAGCCGTAGGGATCTCGCATGGCTCAGTGGTTTCAATTTTGAATGATCATTTGGGCATGAGAAAGCTTTCCGCAAGATGGGTGCCGCGTTTGCTCACAGTCGACCACAAACGCAATCGTGTAACAACTTCACAGGAAGGTTTGGCGTTGTTTAATCGCAATATGGAGGAGTTTTTGCGCCGTTTTGTAACCGTGGACGAAACATGGATCCATCACAACACACCAGAGAACAAACAACAGTCAAAACAGTGGGTTTCTAAGGGTGAATCGGCGCCAAAGAAGGCCAAGGTGGGTTTGTCAGCCAATAAAGTTATGGCGACTGTTTTTTGGGATGCACGCGGGATAATCCACATTGACTACCTTCAAAAGGGAAGAACAATCAATGGGGAATATTATGCCAACTTATTGGACCGATTCAATGACGATTTGAAAAAAAAACGACCTCATTTGGCCAAGAAAAAAGTTCTTTTCCACCAAGACATGGCAAGGGTGCACACATGTGCAGTTGCCATGGCAAAAATCCATGAATTGGGCTATGAATTGCTCCCTCATCCACCCTATTCTCCAGATTTGGCTCCGAGCGACTACTTCTTGTTCCCAAACCTGAAGAAATGGCTTGGTGGAAAAAGATTTGACTCCAGTGATGAAGTCATCTCGCAAACAAAGGCCTATTTTGAGGACCTCGACAAATCATTTTTTTTGGAAGGGATAAAAAAATTGGAGAAGCGTTGGACAAAGTGTATAGAGCTCAAGGGAGACTACGTTGAAAAATAAAATTATTTTTTTATCAAAAAATCTGTGTTTTAATCCAAAAGTCACGGACTTATTGACCCGCCCTCGTACTATACATAGTTTAAACCTATGTCCTACTGGGCAATCCTCCCCTTTCGCCCTGTAAATGGAACTTGACAAATGTGATTCTTAGTTTGATTGTTTAACTGATATCGTTGCATGAATTGATTGTACAACACAGCTAAATGAAGACCTCTCTCAAAGTTAATGCCATCAAGTAGCCAACCTTTTTGCTGAGAGGAGATACTTTATGTTGCCCTCGTGATCCATTCTGGAAGGGTTTTTCATCAGATGCGCCTCATTTGTCCAATTAAATAAATTAAACTACAATAATTGAACTTAACTAACGCATCCATCTTTTGATACTCGTAGATTTCAAATTTTTGTTTCAGGTTGTCTTCTATTTAACAATGGAAAGTCTTATGCCTCAACAACTGTGAAAAATCTTCCAAATTTTACTACTCATAAATTGGTGGACATAGATTCACCTATAATAGGTAAACTCTCATTTACGCCCATTATTTACTCCATAATGTTGCCGTACCAGTGGAACAGAAGTGAAGAAAATATTAAATCTGTAACTCAAGGCCTCAATCAATCCATTTCGTGCTACTGTAAAGATCTGGGCATCTCTCGAACACCCCTGCGACGTGTTTTATTAAAACGCTTGGCTATACGTCCGTATAAGATCACATTGACCAAAGCTCCAATGTCAAGTGGTCATTGTGCACGTCGATCTTTCGTCCACCGAAATGATCCAACAGCAGTCATTGTCTACGAAAAAATTAACTGTTGTTTTTTTTTTTTTAATTATCGCGCTCTCTAGGCATTAAGGTACCCGTAAAATGTTAGCACACAGCTCGGGCGTTAGGGAGGAAAGAAAGAGAAATACCGATGCACGTTGGTTTGGAATGTTTGCCAGTTATAAAGGCTGAATCACGGTATTTTAGAGTACATCTGAAAGTCGGCTTGAGGATAAACTGATGAGCATTCAGAGCGAAACGGGTGTTATGGTTGAAGGTTTGAAGAATGCTACTGGCAATATCATTGGAGCACTGGTGGTGAAAATGGGAGTAGAGCAAGAGACAGACATTTCGTCGGTGTTCCAGGTTGGCAATTGATTGGGTGATATTAGCATCACCTATGAGTCTTATCGCACGGTTTTGAATCCTCTCAGACAGGTTCAGAAAGGTTTTAGAAGCACCTGATCAGACATGGGCATTGTACTCCAATTTTAAGCGGGTGAATGCCTTTTCATTTCGCAGCAGTTTTGCGGCATTTTTTGTCAAGGGCACGCGGTGTACCAAGATCCCATGTGATCCCATCAGTTAACAAATATCAAGTAAGATGAGTAGTTGATAAGAAATTAACAACAAGCCAACTTCCACTAAGAATTTAGTCTCCCCATTAAATGTTGGATGCCACCCATGGAGCGAATTAACCACTGAACCCAAACATCTTTCTATCTCCCTCCATCCCATTTTCCAAAACACTTAACACAGGCTGAGGCATTATAAGTGTATTCATACCCACTTGAGTGTCAAGTTCTTGAAAAAATAACAAAGGAAAAGTGAAGCTCTCGACTCAATGTAGGTGCCATCAGAACTTGCGACAGTTTCCAGCCTTGCTGATTTGACCCTTTTAACGAGTTTGACCAGTCTGCTGTTTCGATATTTTCGCAAACATCCTTTATCTACTGTTTCGTTCTGAGTTAGGACAGAAAGTTGGCGGACTTGCCGAGCTTTTCGTTAAAGCGTATCTAGTTGATTTTTCGCAGATTTATCCTCTTCAACAAGACCCAGATTTTGCATCTGATTCTGAATTCGATGTGCCTATAGACTAGCATGGAAGCCTCTGTACTTTTCAATCGATAATCTCCTAAGCGTATCCGTTAGATAGCCTTAAGTCGATTGCTAGCTAAGAGCTGATTGGATTCAGTAGGTGTCACTTTCGCCGATCTGTTACTCTTCTCTGTCGCCTCTGGATGAGTATGACTTTAGCACTCGCGTTTTCGACAGTTTAGATTTTGCGTCTAATAAGTCGCGATTAACTCCCAGAGTAAACCATTGTGGTACCCCACCATTTGACTGAATGATCAGGATTCGACTGAGCCAGTCTTGTGTAAGAAAATTTACTGAAATCATCGATGGAAAAATTAACATCGGTCGAAGCCCTGAGAGCCCAAGCAAGCATTATGGTCTTGCATTACTAGTCATCATATTTGTTAATAGACAGAGGCGGGTTATTCATTTAGGGAGGCTAGGAGTATCTCTTCATCGTCAAGAATCTTTGAATCGACAAACCGAGCTTCTTTGTTTTTATCATGAGCTCGCACTCAAGGGGTTTGTGTACCCTTAAATTGATTGTACACAGTGCGGGCGAAAGAAATTTAGAGAGGAAGAAGAGAGAGGTACCGATATACATTGTTTTTAAATGTTTGCAAGTTATAACGACCAAAAAAGAGGTCAGCAGAGCATTCCGTAAGCGAGCTGTACCGCTTAGGAACGAATTATTATACTTTAGAGTACGCCCGAAAATGGGCTTGAGGGTAAACTTGTGAGATTCATAGCGAGACGGGTGCTATGGTGGAAGATCTGAAGGGGAGGAATGCTACTGGCGATTTCTATGGAGCACTGGTGGTGGAAACAGCGATAAAGTGAGACAGGAGACATTACGTCGGTGCTCGAGTGTATCAATTGGCTGACATATATAAGTATCACCTATGAGTCTTATCGCACGGTTTTGAATCTAGCAGGAACACAGAGGTTTTAGAAGCACCTGACCAAACATGAGCATTGTACTCCAATTTTGGGCGGATGAATGCCTTATATAGGTGGCCAGATCAGAGGTGGAAAAGTATTTCTCACATTATTTGGAGAAACCTAGACACTTCGGAACATTTTTGGCGACATCGAACATGTGGTCATTCCAACATGGGTTGCCATTGTTACACATACCGAGAATGGAAAGTTTTTCGGTTTCAATGATGCAAGTCCCATACATGGATAATGGATAGGAATTTAAATTTCGCTTTAATGACAGCAGCCAGCATTGAGTTTTGCAAACATTAAATTCCACTCTGTTGATAGTTCCCCAATTGGTTATGTTGTTGATATCGGAATTTAATGAGCTTAACATACGCTGCCGTTCCCGTTCTACAGCCGAAGAGCAGGGACGTGAGTCCGGGAACGAATAAAAAGCAGAGAGTACTGTCGGCAGCAAAGGAATATATTGGATTAGAAGTGGCAAACAAGAGATCATTGATAAAAATTAAAAAAGTGTCGGAGACAGAACGGAGCGCTGGGGCACACCAGCATTTATTTTGTGAATATCAGACTTGAAACCATCCAAGACAACTTGAATTGAACGTTCCGAAAGGTAATTTCTAATCCATTGAAGAAGAGAGTCATCGATCCCAAAAGCACGCATTTTCGACAAAAGAGCCTCATGCTAAACTCTGGTAAATGCCTTTGAATTCTTAAGTGCACCTATCTTGCTTTCGCCAGATTGATGTACACTTTGGTTCCACTTTCCGATGAGACATGCCATCAAATCACCAGTGTGCCTGTTGCTACGAAAATCGTACTGCCGGTCATTGAGAAGCTTTCGCGATTCGAGATATTTCATGAGCTGACTGTTAATCAGCGTTTCCATGCCCTTGTAAAGAAGGGACGTAAGTGCAACGGGTCTACAGGAGGAGAGAGAAGAAAATTCGCCTTTTTTAGGGACGGGCTGGAGAAATGCTATTTTCCATCTGCTCGGAAAGAGCCCTAAAGAGTAAGATTGATGAAAAAGCTTACGCAGTGGTTTTGCCAGCGAGGAAGAAGAGGAGATGTACCATCTGGACCAGCGGATTTGTGTATATTACGATCTTTAAAGTTTAAGTAATCTTGCTACTACACGAGTGCGAATGCGAATTCCTTTCATCGAAAATTCGACGCATTCAACGGTGGCTGGAAACAAAGCACAATCTGGAAGTGTTGAGCTGACCGCAAATTGTGCAACAAGCAGATTGGCCTTGTCCAAAGTTGACAGCTAGTATGTCATTATAAATTAGCGTTGGGGTGGAGGATGAGGCAGAATTTTTAGTGTTCTAAAGAACGATCATAAGTTTTTACTACTTTTGGGACATTGTAGTATTTTTTTTGCCACAGTTTTTGGTCGTATTCAAATCTCACACCGTTAAGGAAGGCGTTCCAGTGATTTCTGGCTCATTTGAATTTTTTTTCGGTTTTCCTCTATCGGTTCGGTCTTGTAGGACCGCAAAACTATGTAAACCTCTTTACAGCTCGAGTCGTATCATGCCATTTCTTTTGGTCTGATTCGAGGAGTGATAAAGGATCTCATTCCAAAGAGAATGGTGTATGTGATCATATCAGCAGCGGCATCCACTTCATTATCGAGGAAACATAACGACCAGTTAAAATTCCTAAAGAAGCTGTTAAGTCCTCCCCAATTGGCTTTCTCGTATTGCCATATCTTTTAGGAACATTTTCTCTAACTGCGTAGTTGGCATACGAAAGTTTGGCTTATATGACACTATGGTCCGACGAGCATAGAGGGTAAAACACATCAACTGTGTACTTATCAGGGCGAGAAGTTAAAAACAAGTCCATGGTGTTGGCGGTATGACTATCAACCTCTGGTATTCTCATGGGCTCATTTGCAAGCCGCGTCACGCTGTATTCTGCAACAAAGATCGCAACTCACCGTCCTTCGGCTATTGACTCTCCAGAACGTAAAAGCCCCTTATAACGATTTCAGTATGAGGATACAGGGATACAATTCTTTGAATGGAGTTAGACAGCGCATGAGACTCGTTAGAGGTCGAATTGCTGTCCAGTTTGGGGCTTCTGTATATAATTTGCTTACGGAGATGAAATTTTCACCAAATGAAATTGAAAACCGGATTGGAACAGGGGTTGCATTGTGGTGGCGTTTGGTACGGTGATCAATTGCCCCATCAATTGAGCCCCTCGCTTGTTCAATTTAAGACTCTTTTCTTTGGGTCTGCATGCCCGAAACTTAAGACGACTTGGAGGTGCAGATTCGACCTGAAATCGTTGGAATATCGGACAAATTATGTGGAAAAGTCATGGAAATTTGGGTCAGCGCATCCACTCAACCCTGTATCGTAATAAACTTTGACGTTGGCAGCTCCTGTTTTTTTTTTTCTGTATCGTCTAGGCTCCTTACATTTACCATAAAATCAGGGGCTCCATGGCAGTGGCAGTCTATTGCATCTATCATTGTGAATTGCTTTAAGCATTGCTGCCACCGACCCTCAATATTTTGGGCAACCGAAATACGACTAATAATTGTCAGGGATTAAGTTTGTTTTGCGTTGTCTGCAACTTGGGCTACTTAGTTTACAGAGGATTGATCCGGATAATTTAGCCTAATAAAATAGCACGCGATCTAAGTTAACATTTTACCCCGTTGCTAGGCGGACTGAAACGGGCTTGTGCAGTTTAAACTTTTGAATTGCACTACCAAAGATACCCATCTTTCCTAGCTTTGTGCTATTTTAACGACGTGTTACTGGCACTGTTCCCCTGCCTCGTCTCGGCATCAAAATAAGCCTCCTTCTGGTTCTCGTAAACAATGGCTGCTATAAATACTGCAGTATCTCATTACACTGACATCTGCTTTAAATGATAAAAATAAAAATAACAACTTTGACCTTGCGTGCCTACTATTGACCAATAAAGAGCTCACCTGACACATTCACGAATTCATTCAACTGTAGATACTACTCGTGTCCAAAAGTTATTTTTCGTGAAAGTTATGTTTTTTGCATACACGGGAAGATTGTATGTCACGGCCAATATTATCGTCGGAACACTAGTTTTTGAATAACAATAGCAGCTCTGTATACATAGATACATGTGTATCTATGACTCTACTCACAAAACCTAAACCTAAACAGTCACAGATACGGATTTCATTGTGCAGACAACATTGGTAATGATGATTCGCCTTGAGTTAAATGGAAAGTAGAACTAACTTTCAACAAGAGTTAGATCCTATTGTATTGTTTGGTGTATCAAACACAGAAGCGAATACATATTCGGTACACCAAGGCTAATCTGATTTGTTGTCTAACAAGTAGGTTGCACTTTGCTACACCAAATCTGAAATCTCTACCAGACATTGTGATTGCGTATGCATGCTGGATTCAGTACGATAAACACTGCAAATATCCAGATATTTGTTCGTCTGTGTAATGCTGAGGATGGTAAACATTGCATTTTAATAAAATTTATTACGTCTTAGCAAGCTGCAACTAATTAGAACTTTTTAATTGCTCGGATTTTGTTTGGCCTTTTCGAAGGAACTACAGAACAGTGGTTCGTTTGTACGAGTACTACTCGTACTACGAGTGAACCGAAATGTACGGTTTGCTAGGCGATGTTCGCAAACTTTCAAATACTGAGTGTGAGGAAATTAATTTGAAAGAGGATAAACTATCAAAGCAGCCGCAAGGATATTGGTTAGAGACGTTTGCTAAATCTAGTCATGAGAAATTTCACTCGATAAATGAAACCACTGACTGGTGGGTGGCTGTTTTACGCGCGGTGTCAACTTGATGGAGGAGTTGTGACTTCATATCAGCTGTGTTTATTTAACCTCCTCGTGGTAGCTATGGTGTTGGACATTTTAATGTCCTGTCAGAAATGACTGAACCTCAAAAGGTTGACGTACGGCGGATGAATTGCCGTGACTCAAAAAACCGCGGAATGCCAGTAGTCAGCATGACAGACTCCTTATACTCATTTGTGATACTCGTTTGTGCTGACGTCAACGAGAATTTCCTATAACTAGTCAGGATACCGACTGAAATGGAAATGGTGGAAGGTGTCAACGAGTCAACGGTAGCTTCCATATCTTCGAAGCTAATTAATGACTCCTGAATTTTCGACCAAAGATCGGGAAACTGCTGACTGTTTAAGAGCATAAGAGCACAACAATCGACTTCATAGCGCAGTGAATGTCTCACCTCCGACTAGTTTTGATGAGTGAAAGGTCGAAGCCAAGGCCTATCTCGCTACGAAGGGCAACTGGAAGTGCTTCGAAGGAACAGAGCTGGATGTTGACAAAAATGTTAGCAATGCAGATGCTTAATTTGCTTCTATCATCAGTCCCTTATACGTATACTACAAAAGATGCTTGGGCGTCAATTTGTGCTGCCCTTGAAGGCACTGGTATTGGTCATAGCGTTGTCTTGCTTAAGCAAATGGTTATACTTAAGCGATCAGACTGCTCGTCAATGGAAGAGTTCATAAAATGGTTTTGATGTCTATGATCATATTCCTGATCCTTCCTGTCGATTGCTTAGTGAGCAGAAACTGACACCAGCGGACAAAGTATGTCCATCGGTGGACCAGGCGAGCGACAAGCGCTGTGGCTGGTCGGCCTTTGATGTTTGCGAAACAACTTCTGGGTGAAGTTCCTCGATGGATGGACTATATCTTGATGGATGGATTTTAAGCGACGCACAACCGGTAGCGATTTAGTGAGAAGCACAAAGCATTGATGATGTCATTGTGTTCCAAAGTGTACAAGTTCTTGCCGTCATTAATATCCCACAAGAGAGGCTTGGCGTCCTTGCAAGCCGGAGGTGCATAGGAAACCATCGGGCGAAACGGTAACAGTATTCAAGTAGCCACTGTGTCATAGGAGATTGTTCTTCAACTTGCAATTGGCCAAGTTCCAGACCTTGTCGGTACGATCCCAACCGCATGAGACGATAATTCGGTTCGAGTGGTTTGGTGAGAAACGAACGCATGACACCTAGTCACTGTGTGCATCTCTGGCTGATTCTGGCTGGAAGCTATGTTCATGCCATTATGTGTGGAATAGTACATCAATCAAATAGCCGCCTCGGACTCGCTGGCAGTGCTTCAAGTGGTCGGTCCAGTTTTTGATGACCCTATCCAATATGTGCGGCGTTATTCCGGCAATAGCGTGTCGAATGTTGGCCTCGAATTCGCCCAAAATGGTTGGCTTGTTAGCGTAGACTAAGGACTTGACATAACCCCAGAGGAAATAATCGAGTGGTGTTAAATCGCATGATCGCGGCGGCCAATTATTGATCGCTCGCCGTGAGATGACCCAGCCGCCAAATAGCGAACTTACGGCTTTGTTTATGATCGTCGAGCTTCCATCTTATACGGATGTAGGGCCAAATCCAACCGCACAATAAGCCGGGTTGACTCTCTGCAATGCCCAATTCAGCTGATCGGAGCCAAATCGAAATTTCTGAGTCTTCTTCGATACTGGCCGCTTCGGCGGCTATGTTTTCTTCATTTCGCACCAATCTCTGTCTGGTTGGTGGTTTAAGATCCAAAAGAGTGTACTCATGCTCAAACATTTCCACGGTGCGATGAATTGCCTGCACACTGAAGGCATGATGACGACCAACCGCACGACGGATGTCGTTGGTAACTTTGACAGCTGCTGAAACATAACAATTGGAAAATGTATCATTGCCATCTGGTCACCCTATATATTCTGCACAAATAAGTCGTCCTGATATTTGCTTTGCTATTAGCGCACTCAGCAGGTACCACAAGAATTATGACAGTGCACATCACGTAGCAGCTCAAAATGTGTTGCGATATTTAAAAGCAACCACCGACTATAAATTGACATTTTATCCAGAAGTAAATGATGCGATGACTAGTTTCTAGGGCGCGGATTGGGCCGGAGATCTTGACAAGAAATGTTCAGCCACTGGCTACGTGTTTCGAATTCAGGATGCCGCAATTTCTTGGGCAACACGTCATCAACAACTGTCATAGTTGCTAAACGTCATTTTTTTTTGTCAGTAATAAGAATCTCTCTCTTATGTTAGCCATCAAACCGACAAGACGTGTTTTACTGTTGGTAATCCGTGAGCTCTTAAATAATCCAATTACTTTTTCTGCAGTAAATCCTTAAGCAAGCAGGCTAAAATTGAATTGCGTCCCCGACAAGTAACAAGCCTATACAGAGGAAATAAAAATGTGATGAAATGGGACGAGGACTGATTCACGATTAAAGGACACGGATCTTTGGTTCTCCACACGGAAGGTTCGGACCCTTGACAGACTCCTTCCAGCCGAACAACTAGCGGAGCAGTGAACTTCAATGCCGGCAGCGTCAAACGTAGAAAACCACGGGTATTGCTGCCAAAAACCAATCAGGGAGTCCGGCCTTGAGGTACCCGGTTTTCACCACCCCTAATAAAAAAAACCCTGGTTCGATGACTAATGAAGACAGGCAGACCTAGGGAAACAACAAATTTTCAGAGTGGCCCTGATGGAAAGAAGGAAAAAACATAGACTCCTATGAAGAAGAAAAATGATCACGAGATTCGCTCGAACGATGCCTTAGAGAGCTATTACCAAAGGGATGAAGATAAAATAAAAAATAAAATGAACATGCCTAATAGAAATCTGGAAGGATGGGAAAGGAAACCATGTAGTAGAGCCACAGTCGGTGCTGAGAATCTGAAAAGATTATCTCTGCAGACAAAGCGATGATGACAAAAACACATCCCACCGTCAGGCAGTATGACCCATTCGGCCTGGATGAGGAAAGGCAACATTTCCGTCCACGCGACCAAAAAGCAATCGGGACAGCGATTTGCAAACTTACTATAAGGCCAACAAAGCTGGTATACCCACTGACTTGCCTGCCGAGTTGTTTAAAGCATCATATGATGATTGGATACGAAGCGTATATCATCTCATAAGTCTCAGGAAATGAGACATCCTAGGACCCTTTGTCAACAGTCTGATTGGCCCCTATCAGTGTGGTGTTCGATTTCGATTTCAAAGCAGAATATGGCATCATCATCTATATAGGGCATGTTCAGTTTAGGCATACCTGACAAACTCATTCAACTTTGCAGGATAACGATGGAAAATCCACGCTGCACGGTCAAGGTTGGTAAACCGAGACTTTCAATATCAAAAGAGGGCTTAAACAAGGCGATGCTTTGTTGTGGGAAATTTTTAACATCATTCTCGGAAGAATTGCGTGGAACTCGCATGCCATTTCTCTTCAGTTAGTCGCATATGCTGACGACATTGACATAATGGGAAGAATACAGCCAGCTGTAGAGCGTTTGCGACTATTGAAGCAGAAACGGCAAAGATAGGTCTAGCGGTATACACTGTCAACACAGGACATCGACGCCTAAGTAGGGCATTTGTAGTTGGTAGTTACAACGTTGAGGTAATTAAGGACCTTAACCATCTCGGTTACGTTATAAACTCCGACAACGACACTATCGCAGCAATGATGCGACAAATCACTCTTGCTGCTTCTTTGGACTCAGAAGGCAAATTAGTAGTAAAGCCGTCTCTCGAGCAACCAAAAATACTTTATACATGACCCTAGTCATCCCAGTCCCGTTTTACGGCTTAAAAACTTGAACACTGATGAAAGCCGATGAAAATGCTCTCGGGCGCCACGAGACAGAAGTTCTTCGGGTAATTATCGGTCTCCTTTGCATCTATTAAGAATGAAGGAAATGTTTCAACAGCGAACTGTGCGGGCTGTTAAACGATGCCAACCTCATCAGAAGAGCTCGAATAACCCGGCGATCCATGCGAAGACTACGCATGGAATCAAGACTACTGGAGAAGAGCTGTAGTGAGTTGAAACACATTGCAGAAATTCGGACAGAAATTCACTCCTCTCGAGGTGTAAAAGGCTTTAACTAATTGCTGCAGTTTAGGAAGCACGCTGGCTAAGATCAAGAGCAACTAAAATAAAGAATTTTCACATAGTTTATAGCTCTTACTAAAGGTTCCAGATGTTCGGACACGGATTTGCTTTGGCAAAGAGGCTGATGTCGAACATCATCGATTTTTATGAAAATCTCAACGATGTAGCTGCAGGACCTATCACAAAAGATTCCAACGACCTCTTGATACCTGCCAAAACAAATTATGCTCGAAATGCTTGTATCAAAACGAGTGAGGAGTGCATCGTTACCGCAGCATACCTGTCAAAAGGATAAACAACAATAAGGCGACGGACCCAAACAACTAGAGTCAAATGAACTGTGAATCGCATTCGCGCCAGAAATGTATCCACGCGGATATTAAAAAATCCAAGAGCAGTCGGTGTTATTTGACTACTGAGTAGCATAGTCCCGTCAATACTTATAATGGCACTTATTGTATTGTATTTACCTTTAATAACTGACGATAAGCCCCAAAGTATTTGGTATCGACCACCAATGACCATGATCGCTAGGTCACCTTGATATGGAATATTAGCCCAGAAAGATAACCCACATAGAAGACGAGCTCATCTTAGTTGGAGAACATACGTGGAAGGTGACCTCAGCCAACTTCGTTTACGCAGCTGGAGACAGTTGACAAAAGGCAGCGTAGTTGACTGTAGTAAGTAAGTTAGTAAGTAAATTAGATCCAAGTTGTTCGGATGAACATTTTTTTTTTTTGTATAATGTGCGCGCTCAATGGCTTAGGTACCCTTAAAATGTTTGCACACAGCGCGGGCGAAGAAAAATCAGGGAGGATGGAAAGAGAGGTACCGGTGAACGTTGGTTTTAAATGTTTGAAAGTTATAATGACAAGGAAATAATCCATAAGCGAGTTCTACGGCTAAGGAACGAATCACGATATTTTAGAGTACGTCCGAAAGTGGGCTTGAGGGTATACTGATGAGCATTCATTGCGCGACGGGTGTTACGGTTAAAAGTTTGAAGGGGTGGAATGCTACTGGCGATTTCTATGGAGCACTGGTTGTGGAAATAGCGATAAAACAAAATGAGACACGAAACATTTCGTCGGTGTTCGAGGGTGTCCATTGAACTCCAATTTTGGGCGGATGAATGCCTTATATATTGAGTCCAGATCGGAGGTGGAAAAGTATTTCTTACATCGTTTGGGGAAAAATAGACACTTCGCAGGCATTTTTGACGGCACCGAATATGTGGTCATTCCAGCGTAAGTTGTCATTGACACACATAACGAGAATGGCAAGTTTATCGGTTTCGATGGTGCAAGTGCCGTCCATGGAGAATGGCTGGATGTTTAAATTTCGCTTTAACGACAGCAGACAGCATTGCGTTTTGGGAGCATTAAATTCCACTCTGTTAGTGGTTCCCCAATTAGTTATGCTGTTAACATCAGATTTTAATGAGATTAACATATGCTGCCGTACCCGTTCTGCAGACGAAGAGCAAGGACTTGAGTCCGCGAAAGAACATGAAAAGCAGAGAGTACTGTCATCAGCAAAAGAATATATTGGATTAGAAGTGACAAACAAGAGATCATTGATAAAAATTAAAAAGAGTGTCGGAGACAGAACGGAGCCATGCCCCAGGGCTTATTTTGTGAACATCAGACTTGAAACCATCCAAGACAACTTGAATTGAGCGTTCCAAAAGGTAGCTTCTACTCGATTGAAAAAGAGAGTCGTCGATCCCAAAAGCACGCATTTTCGGCAAAAGAGCCTGATGACAAACTCTGTCAAATGCCTTAGAAATATCAAGTGCAACTATCAGATTGATGTACGCTTTGGTTCCACTTTTCGGTGAGACATGCCATCAAATCACCAGTGGACCGTACTGCCGATCATTGAGAAGTTTTTGTGTTTCGAAATATTTCATAAGCTGACGATTTATCTGCGTTTTCATGACCTTGGAAAGAAGTTACGTATGTGCAATGGGTATGCAGGAGTAGAGAGAAAAAGATTCGCTTTTTTTAGGGACGGGATGGATAAATGCTGTTATCCATCTGCTCGGAAAGAGTTCAAAAGAGTAGGATTCATGAAAAAGCTTACGCAGTGGTTTAGACAGCGAGGAAGAACACCTCTTCAGAAGAAGGGGAGATATACCATCTGGACCAGCGAATTTATGTATGTTGAGATCTTTAAGTCCTCTTGCTACTACACGAGTGCGAACGTGGATTCGTCCCATTGAAGAATCGACGCACTCAAGTGTAAGCGGAGACAGAACACAATCCGGGAGTGTTGAGCTGGCCGCAAAGTGTGCAGCGAGCAGATTGGCCTCGTCCAAAGAGCTGACAGCTAGTATGCCATTGTAAATGAGCGTTAGGATGAGGCAGAATTTCTAATGTTTTTGACAAATGACCTAAAGCGTTTACTACCTTTGCGACATTGTACTATTTTTTGCCTCAACTTTTGGCCGTATTGAAATTTCACAGAGAGACTTTGCAGTCATTCCTGGCTCGTTTATACTTTTTCTGGTTTTCCTCTGTCGGATTTGTCTTGAATGAAGATAAATCCAAGTATATGCTGTCAACAAGAAGGGACACATAACATCGACAAATTAAACAGAACATCACAGTCGACACCTGCAATTTCGAGGTACGTGTAGTAAGGGATTTTATCTAGCTTGGGTCTGCTGTATATTCTGCCAACAAGACCTCAGCAGAAATAAAATGAAGAATCACTCTTGCCAATCGCTGTTTCTTTCGGCCAAGGAGGCAATTGAGTAGTAAGAGCTAAAGCATGGAAAAGTCGTTTCGAGAGAAATATCCTTCGAAAAATATTCGATGCTTTGGAGGAGAGTATTCAACGAGGAGCTATACGAGCTATACAGCGACATCGAACTTTGTCAGAAAACTGCGCATCAGAGGAGGGAGGCTAACTTAGGTGGCGCGCACTATTAGAAGTTGACCTCACCCGACTGCAGGCAGTTAGCTAAGCATTGGGTCAACTGAAGAGGCTTTTTAGTTGAGGCCAGGATACATCCCAGATTGATGTACGCTTTGGTTCCATTTTTCGGTGAGCCACGCCATCAAATCACCAGTGGACCTGTTGCTGCGAAAGCCATACTGGCGGTCATTGAGAAGTATTCGTGTTTCGAGATATTTCATTAGCTGACGGTTTATCAGCGTTTCCATGACTTGGGTTTATAACTTAATTGTTAAAAGATGGCGTAACTTGTATTGTTCCATTGTTATTATTCCATTGGAACATGCGCTGGAAAGCTACTGTCATTGTACGTCATTTCAGTATATGTCATCCATTTAAAGCGTAATCAACAATAATTTTTTTTCACTCAAATACGTCGAACTTTGTGCCTGAAAAAGTGTTTTTGCGGGGAGTTCTTCCTCATTACTTTAATATGAAGAAAACTGCTGCCGAAAGTCATCGTATTTTGGTGGAAGTTTATTGTGAACATGCGCTAGCTGAGCGAATGTGCCAAAAGTGGTTTGCATGATTTAAAAGTGATGATTTTGGCTTGGAAGACGATGAACGTCTTGGGCAGCCAAAAAAGTTTGAAGATGAAGAACTGGAAGCATTACTCTATGAAGATTGTTGCCAAACACAAGAAGAACTCGCAGAATCTTTGGGTGTCACTCAAGCAGCCATTTCAATACGTTTAAAAGCAGCTGAATATATTCAAAAGCAAGGAAATTGGGTTCCACATGAACTCAAGCCGAGAGACGTCGAAAGGAGGTTTTGCATGTCTGAAATGCTGCTGGAACGCCACAAAAGGAAGTCATTTTTGCATCGGATTGTTACTGGTGATGAAAAATGGATCCATTACGACAACCCCAAGCGCAAAAATTCATATGTGAAACCCGGCCAACCAGCCAAATCAACGGCAAAGCCAAATATCCATGGCGCGAAGGTAATGCTCTGTATTTGGTGGGATCAGATGGGTGTGCTGTATTATGAGCTGCTAAAACCAGGTGAAACCATCAATGGACAACGCTACCTAACACGATTAATCCGTTTGAAGAGAGCAGTGGCCGAAAAACGCCCGGAATATGCGACCAGACACGAGGCAATAACTTTCCATCATGACAACGCTCGGCCCCACGTTGCTATTCCGGTTAAGAACTATTTGGAAAACAGTGGATGGGAAGTCTTACCCCACCCGCCTTATAGCCCAAACCTTGTCCCTTCTGACTACCATTTGTTCCGGTCGATGCAGTACGCCTTCACTGAAATACGGTTCACATCAGAGCAGAATATCAAAAATTGGCTTGATTCATTCTTGACTGCCAAGCCGGCGCAGTTCTTTTGGGATGGGATCCACAAATTGCCACAAATATGGGAAAAAGTCATAGCTTCAAATGGGCGATGGGCAATACTTTGAATAATACTATTGTACATGATTTTCTTAAATAAACGTTCAAATTTTGATAAAAAAACCGCACGAATTTATTTATATACCCAATACATTGTGGTGGAGTTTGGTAAGCTACATCACTACGCACGTAAATGGCGAGACCGCGGTGAGAGAAGAATATTGGTACTAGTTTGTAGCCAGGTAGCTTCAGATCAGAGTAATCTGAGAGGTGTGGGCGGGGTCTGTATTTGCAGACGTGGACGTACGCAGAAAAGTGGTTACTTTTTAGTATATCGGCAGTATCCACTCTGAATTCCCGAGTCATTATAAAGAAAGACAAACACAAAAAACAAAACGATATTCCTATTACTGTATTCTGTACCTAGTCGCTCGTATGATTTAGTTTTAGGGAGAGAAAGTGCGGCGATGTCCAGAACTTTTCATTGCCTCCAATGTTTGATTTGAATTTAAACTTATAGCTCAATACTGCTGACACTATGGAAACCGTGGTCCATTAATATAATCGTCTTTGCACACTAGTTCATAAGTCTTTTATGCCATTTAGGACACTTGCACTTGTTTTGAACCGATCAAAATCGTCCGTACATGTCTTCCCTTTACTACAACTCTAGACTAAACTGGCGACAAGAATCTCCATCCCTTATCTGAACCTCATATGCACGAACTTATCTTGAAGATTCTTTTTATGCGATTTTTATTGAGCACACCACAACAATAGTTTGGTTCATAAATTTATTGGTTCCTCTGCTCCAGGCGTAATCTTATAAAAATTTTTCATACGAATACAAGCCAATCGACAACGGGGATGATTTATATATTTTCCTGCATGTGCGTCTGTGAAACATTGACTTGATGTGAATATAAATGTTTTACGGTCACGATTTTATAGAGTGATTTTGAATTGCCCCCACTCATGTGGGTGGGGTAGCTTAAAATGTGTTCACATTTTTCTTCCAACGTACATGCATTGGCGGTTGTTGGCTTGCCCATAAATTATTACAAAATTGACCGACGGACGACAACGACGACGCCACCGCTACTGTCATATAGGAGAGCTAATAAATTTCCTACCAACATCGACCCGTTCTTTGTCCAACTTTAGTTGTCGTCCTCGTATTTTTGCCTGGTGAGTTGGAGAGTGTTGAAGTGCTGCAGAGTTTTTCGTTTAATCTAGCTGAGTGGCGATTTGTCACCGACCAAAAGTTAGTTACTGGCCGCGCTAGTTGTAGTTTGGTAAAACTTTCGTCATAACTAATCCATCCACTGGCTTAATAGATGGTCCATTTTTTAGTAAGGACCAAATTACCCAGGAATACCACACATTCGTCCAGGGTAGTTGAGAGCTGAATTTATGTATGTCTGTATAAAACAGTGTGGTTCACCTTATGTGAACACAGTCGGGGTGGGATCTTGCCAGTAAATTATGTTTGTTACGGAAAAGTTCTAATTTAATTTAAATTAATTAGTGGCAGACGAATTTGAGATGAATTCCATATTTCCAAATATTCGAGAGAGAATATTGAATGTTGTCCTTGTGAATGTTATTCGAGCGCAGTACTAGTGCGTGTGCTTAAGTCAAGTTTGCCAAAATGAAAATTTATTTTGAAAAACAACATTTGTTCGAATTTCAATTAACAAAATGACCCATTGATGCAAAAGAGGTTGAAATTGTTTCAGTGGTTTCATGCCGAACAAATTTGAGAGGAATTAAATGAAAGTCGAGCCTAAGGTGTATGGAAATATGAACTTTGAAATGAGTACTCACCATCAATAAGACAAATCTTGACTTAGACTACGCATGGTGCACACATGACGCGAAGAAAGTGGCAGCTAGAGCACGTGCGGTAGCAGAAGAGGCATTACGCCGAAACTTAGAAGATGTATGTATTCTCAAAATCTGTAAAAAGGTGACAAGTTAGGTGACAAGAATCGAAGCAATAACAAACGTGCTAGCAGAAGAAACTCGCAAGAGATTCAATCGCCAAAATATATTGGAAATTAACAAGAATACGCTCTAACGCGAAGCGACAAAATTTGCAATAGATGGAAAGAGTATAATAACACGAAATACCATTCTTTCGCCAGTCGCACTCGACGAGGGAACGGAAGCCGATTTAGCAAACCAATGAGACGCATGACCTAGGGGGGCACAGCCGGACCGGTTCACATATCCTACAAGGATAAAATGCCTACAGTACCAGCAACCATCACATCACATCGGTACCTCTCTTTTCTTACTCCCTAAATCCCTTGAGCGAGCGCTAATTTAGAAAAAAAAAAATCAGCACTGAGTACCAGCAGCTTGAAGCAAGCGTAGGCCGGACACTGGTAAAGGCATTGTACCGCGGTGTCGTCATCATAGTCACAGTAAACATCGCAAGATGTTGTGTCACCTATGCGAGCACTCTTAGGCGCTATTGCTATGCAGTAAAAGACACCAGTATGGAGAACAGGAAAGTCGCTGATCCCTAAGAGACGTCGGGTAGCATTTGTATGGTCTGCGGGTAACATGAAAAGTTCTGCAATCTGCAGTTACGTTCATATGAAACACAACTCTTAATGGAGGCCCTAACCGATAACACAGACAGTCCAAACGTAGTTTCGGGTCCTAAAAAGCCTTACTCTGAACCTTGCCAAAAAAGGTTTGGTCTACCGGCAACCTAGAGAGTCATGTTTGCTGAAGCATACTCATACAATATCCGAATGTCAATGGAAGCCCTAACCGAGGATACATTCAATCGAAGTGAACCAGAACCTTAGCCAATATGCTTCCCCAGCTATTGCAGCATTTTGCCAGTTGCCTCCTGTTGCGCGCATGAAGCTGTCTGAGGTCGCCTTTCACATGTGTGCGCCACTTAATACGGGGTCGTCCGTACCGCCTTGTTTGGAGTCAAAAACTTTCCGGGTCGAAGAGCTGGTGTCCATGCATGACTTCGTTATCTAAGACGGGTTATCGGAGCTTTACTATTCTATCCTCCATTATTGTAAACATGATCGAAAATTAGCCGAAGATCTTTTATATCTAAGCGCCTGAGCGCATATTCAACCGCTTTCGTCAATCTCTAAGCCGTATAAAGTCTTTTTGGTTGCTCGAGAGATTGCTTTACTACTTAATTGCCTTCTGAACCCAAAGAAGTAGCGGTTAGCAATAGTGATTTCAGATCTGGTGTAGCTATCGGAGCGGATAACTTAGCCGAGGTGAGTAAAGTCCATCAAAGTTGTAGCTGCCAGTCGTGGCTTTTTGTCCTAGGCATCGAGGTTGTATGTCGTTCTTTATTAACAGCATATACCGCTAGACCCATCCTTACCGCTTCTGCTTCAATAGTCACAAACGCTCCACAGATCTCTGTGTTTTTCCTATTATGTCAATGTCGTTAGTATATACGAGTAACTGACCAGAATTTTGAAAGATGATGCATCTGGAGATGGCATGCGAGTTCCGCACAATTCTTTTGAGAACGATATTAAAAACTTTCCACGACAAGGTATCGCCTTTTTTAAGTCCTACCGACATTTCGCAGCTCGTATTCTCCATCGTAATCCTGCAAAGTCGAGTGAGCTTGGCAGAAGTGGCCAAAATTAGACATGCCTCTGTGTAATTCACCCTGGCTGCTTTGAAATCGATGAAGTGAGTATCAATTTGGAACTTTTTCTTTTCCAAGATCTGACGTAAAGTGAAGCCTTGGACCATGGTGGACTCTCCTAGCCTTAACCACACTAATACGGGCCTGTCAAACTGTTGGCGAAGGGTCTTAGCTGTTCACATAATACGGCAGACAGAATTTTATATGCGATGTTGAGGAGACTTATTCCTCTTTAGTGGAAGCAGTTCATACTGTGTCCCTTCCTTACGATCGGGCAAACAATGTTGAGGTTCCCTTCGTCGAGGATACTTTGGTCGCCTCTGATTTTAGAGTCCAATCATCGCCTGCAGCTTTAAACAGTTCGGTAGTTTAGCTACCAGGTCCAGCAGCTTTGTTAGAAGTACGCTTTTATACTAGGAGATTACTGTCCTGACTTCGTCTTGCTCGGGTGGATGGAAATGTGGTATGTCTTGGGTTGAATGGGCTCAATCTGCTTGACGGTGGGATGTTCTTCGCCATCACCGTTTTACAGTCTACAGAAATAATCTTTGCAGATTCTCAGCACCGACTCTAGTTCCATCTCCATCCTTGCATATTTATGTTCGGGCCTTAGGGTTTTGGCATGGTCGTTTTATTTGTTGGTACAATTTCCGGACTTCACTCTTTTGGTAGCACCTTTCTAAAGCATCAATTGATCAATCTTCTGGTTAGTTCATATACTTCCCTTCTTTCCTGCTCATAAAGATCCCATTTCGTTCCTTTCTGCATGGCCACTCTGTACATTCGCTGATTTTTTAGGTTTACCTGTCTGCATATGCCATCGAACCAGAGGGTTCTTTGTTGTGTCTCTGATTGGTATTTGGCAATGATGCCACTGGTTTTCTACGTTCGATGCTGTAGACATCGGGAAAGTCGGTCGGAAGAGGTCCTGGCGATGTCTTACGATTGTAGCCAAACGTCCCACCGCAAAATCATTAAGCCTGTGTCCGCTTGCCGAGCAGCATTTTCAGCTAATTCCAAAACCTCAGCTCCCAAATATTCCATAACAGCTGTTAAATACACTGGAGCACCAGCACCGGTATAGTAAACGATGAATTCGACCAACTGGGAATTGTAAACCAGCACGATTTGAGCGAGACTTTACCTTCCCTTAACTTTACCGCCTTTACCATGACCAGACATATTGAGTTTTTGATATGCGGTCTTGAAATCGTTAAAGAGATGATGAGTATTGATCTGAACATCTTCCGTTCTTTCTAGGATTTGCCTTAGTGTGAATATCTATCTAGTCATTTTCGGGCCTAAAACCGCACTGACAGATACGGACATTTGCAGATTCTGCGATGATCTGCAAGCTTTTGAGGACATAACACACATACTGTGTGAATGCGAGGCAATATCGCCTAGTCGAAGATAAGTTTTGGGGAAATACTTTTTCGAAAACCTAGAGGAAAGAGACGGCATGAACTTCAAAGACCTTCTTGGCTTTTGCAAAGAAATTGGATGTTTCACCAGGGAGATTGTTTCGGTTTTTGCCATTTGAAGACAAATTCAACTGGTTCCACAGGGATCGCGATGGGCCCGTATTGGTGCCTGGTGTCTGTGTGATGGCATATCCATCATACCTCTGTTTAACCTAACCCTACAGAACTTAAAACCACACTGACAGAGGCCTATCAGATCGGTGACATTAAAAAGACGGATGCCTCTATAATTGGTTCGGGAAAACGATGGCGAGGTACCCTTCTTCAGGTATTTCCTATGACCAAATTGGTGTATGCTCTTATAGATGTTGCTATCTTTACTTCATTTTGATCGGACTGACAGCACCATTTTCAGTTGTTTTGGAAATTTTAGAAATTTTAGAAATTCTTGTTTTTATTGCCAAAGTTGAATGTTTCGTTCTTTCTAAAAGCGGAATTTTTGTTGCCCGATGCTCCTATCTCCTTCTTTGCTCATAGAGCGCACAAACCGCTCTCGTCCGTCTATGCAACGTTGGCGAGTTGTTTTGCAACATCTACGCACCTGCACCTCTGCATTCAACCAAGTGTTTTGCACGGGATTACCTACAGGGGTAATGCTATCGTTACTACTGATTTGTTAAGGGGCTTGACGAAAGGTTTATGTATACGCCATAGACAAAGATTTTTGGAGTTTGTTGCAATGTTAGATCTCCTCTGTTCTTATAGCATTCGACATATCCATTCCTTGCCTACGAGTAGATAGTGATCCGGGTCTCCCTTGGCCGCCCAAAATATTCGGCACTTGAACAGGCTACGTGCAGGCTAATAACTTGTGCGGGCCCTTGACTGCTGCAATGTATAACGTGCGGTGAGATGAGAATAAAGAAACTGTGACTTATGCTCCACTTCACTATGGTGAAAAGATCAATTCAACAAGCAACCTAGGTCACCATAACGAATTAAGTCGGTTACATTAAAGCCAGTTGCCCCCATATAAACCTGAATTCCACTGATACCTTTTGCAATCGCAATTGCGAAATTCATTTCAGAGACTTAAAATTGCAGATTGTTCTTCGAATTTAAATCGTTTTCATATTCAAATTAGAGCCACGGTTGACATATTCTCCCACTCAGTTCATTAACAATTCAACTGGTCAGAATACGGTTGTGAACCCGGACCATTATCTACGTACTCCCCCATACCGTACTCCAAATATCATGGGAAAACCACAAAATTGGCTCCATTTGCAAACAACCCCCATTCACACAAAAGTACCCCAAACACCCGGCCAGAAAGGCTAAATGTCATTGACAAACGAATGTTGTAGACAAAGACCAATCGGAATGCAAAACATTTATTTACATTATGTTGGACACCTCATCCATGAATATTCGAAGCCCAAATGCCATTTAAAATCAATCAAATGGCTGTTACTTGATACCCTCGGTTGAGTTTTCGCTTAAACCTCCTCCTTGGCCATTAATAATTCACTGCTCTTCACTGCAGAGCTCGGAACTTGAACGAAGTAGGGTAAAGGAACAGCATACAGATGCTGAATATTTGCTTACCATGGCTCCAAACTGGAAACAGCATGTGGTATTGAAACGACATGTCCCATGCTCACTTTCGATATACGAATACTTCACATACGTATCCGAATACTGGTATCTATCCTCGTGGATTGCCGGCAATCTGCATGCCAATTTATCAACCACTTACCAGTTGTGGTCATTTGTCACATAGATTATGGCGGATACAAATTGGTGGTCATCAATTCTCCAACAGTAGAGGGTCATTAAAAAAGGTATCAACTAGAAGTGGATAAATGGAGCTCCTCGTGATTGGAATTCATAAATTTTCATTGGCGTTCGCGTACGAATATCGGCGCCAATAGATGAAACCAATTCATTATCAAAGTTTCGATATAAAGATACAAACGAGCACATGTTTATCTGACTGGAGTTTTGAAAAATAAACTGTATTCCATGAAAAAGATTCGAAAGTTAATATTTAAAAGATTTTGATGATCTTGAACACTTAATGTGAGTTGAAGATTTATTCTTGGAACTACGGCTTCCGATTCGTAATATGTAGTCAGTCTTTTATTCTCATCTGGTATATACGATTGGTACACTACTCCCATCTATTAGTTCTTAAAACAAGGATTCGGTGTTTTTGCTAATTCGAATAGCGATCCTTACAATCGAACGCATTACTGCTTTATTAAAAACATGGCATGGGGTCTAATTTCCGCTTCCACACCAATGATATCCTTTCCGCAGTCACTACACATCCAGTGAAAATGGCTTCTCCTCCATCTGCGAATTTTCGAAAAGTGGTGAAGAAGGCTCGGATCGCGAAGTCAGTTACTTGCTTATTTACTTATGTGTCGATACAATTTGGGATGTATCCTGGCCGCAACTAAAAAGCCTCTTCAGTTGGCCCAATCCTTAGCTAACTGCCTGCAGTCGGGTGAGGTCCCCTTCTAATAGTGCGCACCACCTAAGTTGAGGTCTTTTTCTACTGCGCTGTGCCTCCCTCCTCTGATGCGCAGTTTTCTGACAAAGTTCGATGTCGCTGTATAGCTCGTATAGTTCCTCGTTGAATACTCTCCTCCAAACCACCGAATATTTTTCGAAGGATTTTTCTCTCGAAACGACTTTTCCATGCTTCAGCTCTTACTACTCAATTGCCTTCTTGGCCGAAAGAAACAGCGATTGGCAAGAGTGATTCTTCATTTTATTTCTGCTGAGGTCTTGTTGGCAGAATATACAGCAGACCCAAGCTAGACAAAGTCCCTTACTACACGTATCTCGAAATTACAGGTGTCGACTGTGATGTTCTGTTCAATTTGTCGATGTTGTGTATCCCTTCTTGTTGACAGCATACCATATACTTGGATTTATCCTCATTCAAGACCAATCCGACAGAGGAAAACCGGGAAAAGTTTAAACGAGCCAGGAATGACTGCAACGTCTCTCTGTGAAATTTCAATGCGACCAAAATGTCCCAAAGGCAGTAAAAGCTTAAGGTCATTTGTCAAAAACATTAGAAATTCTGCCTCATCCTCTATCCCAACGCTCATTTAAAATGACTTTCCAGCTGTTAGCTCTTTGGACAAGGCCAACCTGCTTGTTGCACACTTTGCGGCCAGCTCAACACTGCCGGATTATGCTCTGTCTCCGCTTACACTTGAGTGCGTCGAATCTTCAATGGGACGAATCCACTTTCGCACTCGTGTAGTAGCAAGGGCACTTAAAGATCTCAATATACATAAATCCGCTGGTCCAGATAGTATATCTCCCCTTCTTTTGAAGAGGTTTTCTTCCACGCTGGCAAAACCGCTGCGTAAGCTTTTTCATCAATCCTACTCTTTAGAACACTTTCCGAGCAGATGGAAAACAGCATTTATCCAGCCCGCACTTACGTCCCTTCTCTCCAAGGTCATGGAAACGCTGATAAACCGTCAGCTCATGAAATATCTCGAAACACGAAAACTTCTCAATGATCGGCAGTACGGTCCACTGGTGATTTGATGGCATGTCTCACCGAAAAGTAGAACCAAGGCGTACATCAATCTGGCGAAAGCAAGATAGTTGCACTTGATATTTCTAAGGCATTTGACAGAGTTTGGCATCGGGCTCTTTTGTCGAAAATGCGTGCTTTTGAGATCGATGAATCTCTTCTTCAATGGATCAGGAATTACCTTTCGGAACGTTCAATTCAAGTTGTCTTGGATGGTTTCAAGTCTGATGTTCACAAAATAAATGCTGGTATGCCCCAGGGCTCCGTTCTGTCTCCGACACTCTTTTTAATTTTTATCAATGATCTCTTGTCTACTACCTCTAATCCAATATATTCCTTTGCTGACGACAGTGCTCTCTGCTTTTCATATTCGTTTCCCTACTCACGCCCCTGCTCTTGGGCTGTAGAACGGGAATGGCAGCGTATGTTAAGCTCATTAAATTCCGATATCAACAGCATAACCAATTGGGGAACTATCAACAGAGTGGAATTTAATGCTTCCAAAACACAATGCTGTCTGCCGTCGTTAAAGCGAAATTTAAACACCCAGCCATTATCCATGGATGGCACTTCGAAACTGATAAAGTTTCCATTCTCGGTATGTGTGTCAATGGCAACCTATGTTGGAATGACCACATATTCGGTGTCGTGAAAAATGCTGCGAAATGTCTATGCTTTCTCAAACGATGTAAGAAATACTTTGCCAACTCTGATCTGGCCTCCCCAAAATTGAAGTACAATGCTCACATCTGGTCAGGTGCGCATAAAACATCTCTGGATCTGCTAGACCGGATTCAAAACCTTGCGATAAAATTCATAGCTCGAACACCGCTATGAGTGCTCATCAGTATACTCTCAAGCCCAGTTTCGGACGTACTCTGAAATATCGTGACTCGTTCCGAAGCCGAACAACTCGCTTGTGGAATGCCCTCCCGAGCTCTCTATTTCCTAGTCATTATAACATTCAGATATATAAAACCAAGGTACATCGGTACCTTTCTTCCCTCCCTAAATTTCCGTCGCCCGCGCTGTGTCAAATATTTTAAGGGTACCTTAACCCCTTGAGCGCGCCCTAGTTTATAAAAAAAAGAAAAAAAAAAAATACCGCTGAATCCATTTTGGCAGCTTTCGATACTATAGAACGCACTGGTGACAGCCCGCCGAGTTCTACCAATTATGTCAATATCAAGTATGTACGCTTGTAGTTGCACAGACTTTTGAAAGATTGTGCCTCCAGTATTCGTTACTGAGTTCCGCGCAATTCTTTCAAGTATGATGTTGAAGAAGTCACAAGTCAGTTATCGTTTTCTTTCCTTTTCTCTTCAAAATGATCTGCCATTCGCCTCTGTTATGCCTGCGATCAATGAAGGTTAACACGTCCCTTCAGCGAGTTGCACCCATATATTATAAACAAAATACCTTCTTTGCCAAACAGGACCCAACTAACGCAGCTACTGAATTTTTATCTGACAGTGTCAGACCCAAATGTATGTAATTGAACATGTACAAGCACAGCTGCATGAAATCAAGTCCATACGCCTGGTTAAGACTAGGCATAATGTGGATGTTTCGACAGAGGTACTCTAAAGATGTAATCAACGGCGTCGTCAGAGACAACGAACTATCTTAAGAGCTTAAGTCATATGAGTATTTTTCGGTTGTCAAAATTGAAATAGCGATAGAAGGGAAGTACTCTCTACCGCTGTATTGGACTCCTGTCATTATCCTCTGAAGGGCCTGGCCCTCTAGGTCAGACACATATGTTTATGTTTTGAAGCGACACACAACCTCGAATAAGAGCAAACAATGACTTCCTGGAATGCACGTGGAATTGTCATGCCCTCATCATTCCACATCCAGATGAAAAATTAGAGCAGGTCCCAGTCCTCTACAAAGTGCATTTCACTCTCATCCAAGAAGTGCGATGATTGCTATATACAGCACGAGAAGCGTTTGGAATTCAGACGTGGATTTGTCATCAAGAAAGGCCTTAGTAAGGAGTCTTGAGCTTCACTTACAATTAAACCCATTTCGGCCGCTTCCACCTCAATTCTCACGAAATCTTCATTGACGGCTCTGTTCGTCCATTTACATCAATACCCCGTTTTTTGACTAGTGAATTTTGCGCGGTTTTTCCAAGGATAATATTAAAAAAGCCACATGACAGCGCGTCGCCTTGTCTAAAATATTTCTTGACATTTAAGATATCGTTAAATTCTATACCGACCCTGATGCAGCATTGAGAATTTTCTATAGTGATCCTCCACAAACTGGTGACCTTGCTCTAGAGCCCTAGACGTGATCGACGACTGGTGCACCAGTAATGGGTTTTCGGTCAATCCTCTCAAAACTGATGTGGTTCTCTTTACGAGAAAGAGGAAGCTGCCTTGTCTGACTCATCTAGTGCTTAAAAGCATCACCATCCAATTCTGCAAAGAAGTTAAGTATTTGGGTGTCATCCTGGATGACAAACTTCTCTGGACTAAACATGTTACGTCGAAAGCATCTAAGGCGCTTTCAGCCTTTTGGAAGTGCAGAGAAGCTATCGGCAAGATATAGGGCTAGTCACCAAGAAGGCTTCTTTGGGGGTACGCGGCTATGATAAGGCCAATTATATCCTATGCGTCGGTTGTCTGGTGGAATAAGGTCTCGCGAAAATACGTATACCCCACTCCGAAGATCGGTTTGTTTCGGATGCATGTGGGCTTTCCCCAGCATTTCTGGCTCCGCTCTAGACGCATTGATGAATCTCCCTCCCCTTTATATACCTATCATGGGTCTTTGGTACAACACGCACTGGAGCTTTGATAACCTTGGGCTTCGACTGGCTCTGGTCTTATGGACATGCCGTCCGATGTAATGACAACAGAACTCCTGTTGCGGAAATCGACTTTTCTTATACCTCGGACTGGTTTCGGCCAGAATCTGAGCCAGGAAAGGAATGCAGTCGGGTCTTCATGAACGGCTCCAAAACTAATATAGGATGTGGTGCTGGTGTCTTTCTGGAAGACGACAACGTTAGATTTAACTTCGGGTTAGGAAAGGTGGCATCTGTTTTCCAAGCAGAGACTTACGCAATCCTGATGTCAGCGAACTATAATGCGGAGAACCGGCTGAGGGGGCGAAGCATATGCATCTGTAGCGATAGCCAAGTTGCGCTTAGATCCTTGTTGAACCCTCTTACGACTTCCAAGCTAGTTCAAGAAGGGAACAGATCACTGAACGCCGTCGAAAGGCTAAATCCCGTAACCCTTGGCTGGGTCCCAGGTCACAATGGGATCACGGGAATTGAAATCGCCAATGAACTTGCCAGGCGAGGTTCAAAGGTGAGTTTTTCAGGACTGGAACCTACGTTGGGTCCGCCTGCGTCCTCGGTTAAAGTTTCCATTGACAGTTTGGTCTCATATCAGCACAACTGAAGATGGCAGAGCTCCCCGGCATGCAGGCAGACCAAACGAATTCTTCCCGACGTCTCAGCGGCCTCTCTGCTGTCCGTCAGCAGGTAAGACTGCAGGTTGCCTACTGGCATCATGACAGGGCATTGCACTTTTGCAAAGCATTTAAATGTGCTGGGCATAAGTGACACAACATCCTACAATACTTGCTGTGAAAGTGATGACGACACCGCCATGCACTATCTCTGTGAATGTCCGGCGTACGCTCGCATCACGCTACATATACTCGGCGCTGACGTGGTGGGTGCTGGCGCTATAGGCACCTTATCACTGAAGAGCTTACTCATCTTTCTTCGTAAGACTGAAAGATTTCATTAAAAGAAACTTTACAAATAGTACAATGGACTTGTTCCTTGTCTGAGTGCTCTGTACGGACAGAATCAAAACTTAGGAGAAGTTTTCAACGCATAGGACACAGAATAGAGCAGCAGAACGATGGATGGAAAAAGACGGGCACTACTCAAGACATTCGCAACACTGGACATAGTTCTAGTTAACGACTAGTGACTGGTCCAAAGTGGAGAGATACAGCCTTGGATAGAGAAACTTTGAGAAAGCCATCAGTACCAACTGAGACCCGAGACCGCGGAGAACCTAGTGCTCCATCTGTCGGGCCTATTAATTTCTGCATGTGATGGTTCTATGCCAAGAAAAAAGCCCAACCCATTCGGCTCACCCCCCTGCTGGTGTAATGACGAAATAAAATTCCTAAGAACCAGCTGGCTGAGAGCGAGACGAAAGGCCCAAACCTCAAAGGAAAGCCTGGAATTTAATCAGAATCTGGCTATCTTTAATCAGGCGGGGACATACTTAAAAAGGGCCATTAAGGACAGCAAAAATGGGAGCTTCAAAAAGCTGCTAGACGAAGCCGATGTAAACCCTTAGGGAACCAACTACAGAATCATCATGAAAAAGGTCAAAGAACATAGAGCACCTCAACTAAAATGCCCGACAATCCTGGAAAACATTATTAACTGTTTCCAGAACAATTACCGAGCCGTAAGTAGAAACTGCAGATGAAGAGATTCCACTGTTACAGATGATGGATTGCTGCTGGCATGCAAATATGTTGACAACAGAAAAAGCCCAGGTCCGGATAAAATACCAAACAGACCCCTTAAAACGGCAATTGCCTAGAGACCGGCATCTTTTGAGAAGTAATTTACAGCTGTCCCAGAGAGGGGACATTCCCACATCACAGAAAACTACAGGTCATTTGCAACAGACTGATGACAGTAGTGGAAGATCAGAATACCAGTTCGGCGATTTAAATAGCAAACACAGCCATCGAGGGACGCCTATAGCAATTCTGAATAAAGCAGTACTGTGCAGTGGTCACATTAGACATCAGCAATGCTTTCAATACGGCAAACTGAACGTTTATAATGAATGCTCTTGGCTAGAATGAACGTACCCAACTACAATATATCCTCAGAATTATATCTAGCTACTTCGGGAACAGAAATCTAAGCTATGACATCGACGAGGGTACAAAATAATACAACGTTAAAGCATGTGTGCCACAAGGCTCCGTCCTAGGCCACTTGCTGTTAAATATTATATAAGACGTGAAGATAATAGACTTTGCTAACGATATCGCCATCGTAACCGCGGCCAAGCATATCCACGAAGTAGATGTCCCGAGTCAAAACTTTGCTTAAGACAGCAAGCCTGAATTTAGCAAAACATAAACCAGAAACAGTTGTGGAAGAACCGATGGAATAATACCACCAAAGGAAGATGGACATACCAACTAGTCACCAACATAGAACCCTGGGTGAAAAGAAGAGCTGGAGAACTAAACTTCTACAATACATCACACAGTTTCTACCCGGCCATGGTGTCCATCCTGTCTGAACCAGGAGGAGAGTACATATCATCCATTATCCACTGCCGACGCTTCAGAAGACCAGTTAGCCACTTTTTACATGCAAGCGTTATTATTATCGAAATGACCCTCTCAAATCCCAAAAAATGGAGTGAAGTTGGACAGTTAGTGACGGCCATTCTAATTGAACTGAGAACTCGAGCGTCAAAGAAGGCAAAATGGCGAAGAAAATAATATTGCCTGAGACAGTACAATTAGGCAATGAAGAAACTGCTAACCAGCACCGCGAAATAAGAAAGTTTGGCAGGGAAAGCGGTGAAAATCAAGAATCCCGCAGCGACGTGAGCACAAACACATATGTATATGTACATGGATAAAATTCCCAGATACGCGCTATATTCACGAACCCACAGCTCTCATTTCCTTTTCTCCCGACGAACATCCACATACGCAAGTCCACTCCGGCATTCGTAATACACTCACGTAGAACAGACGCCCAGGAGACCATCGTCAACGGCTTAATAAGCCAACAATATGAGAAAGTACGAGAACTTAACTAAGAATCGACTAACAAGCCTATGATTTCTAGCCGAAGGTTACTCCCCTGCCCAATGAAGTTATGCTTTAAGGTGGTTCCGCGGGACGAAGATGCTGAGGTAATGGTTTAGTGAGTAGGAGTCTACCTGAACAAATAGGAAGTAACCAGGTAGACGACAAACTTACACGTTTCTAAATAAAGGAAACTGGATAATCGTAAGCTACATTGCAGTGCACATACCCAGTGTCCTTAGACGTTGAGAACGCAAATGTAAAGAGAATAGGTTGAACAATCGACTTACAGTAATGCTTTACAGCGGTGCTGTGGGGGACAAGAATCGGTCTGTTCGGTTGCTCCATTATACACTTTACCAGAGTTTGTTCTGCTAAATAAAGGGTGAGCCAACAGATGGTGTGGATGTTGGCTGTCACTGAATTCAATGCAGTTGATCTTTTTGACAGATGTCATGCAGTCTGTGACAATTTTAGTCGTTGAGTCGTTTAACACGCAACAACTCATTTTTGTTATTCAATCAATTGGCGATCTGTAAAAGTCACATTTCGTAAAATTTTTGAATTTTTCAGCCATCTAATCCCCGGAAGGGTTTTGAAGAAACTGGTTCCGTATTGGGTCAAATTCCATATTCCCATGCTTGGTTAGCACGTACACGCTAAAACATCACCACTGTGAGTGAAAGTGTTCAAAATCAGCCAGGCACCTCCATTCGTCGGTGAAGTTCACAATTGGGCCTCACTTACGGCACTTTACGGCGAATTTTAAAAGTTGATCTTCATTTGGACGCCTATGAAATCCAAAGCACACAACAATTGAAGCCCTTGGACCATCTACGACGTAGCCGGTTTGTTAACTGGATGTTGGATTGCCAGGACAATTTGTCTTCGAATTTGATCTTCTCCGATGTAGCCAATTTTTGGATGGATGGGTACGTAAATAAACAAAATTGTCATCTCTGGGGACCGTAAAACCATACGAGATTCAGAAAAGATCAATGCATCCCAAAAAAGTCACTGTATGGTGCGGATTATGGGTTGGCGGCATCATTGGCCCGTACTTTTTCGAAGATAAGGCTGGAAAGACAGTTACAGTTGACCAGCTATTTCCCAAAATTGAATGAATTGGGTTTAGACGATCTCTCCTTTCAACAGGATGGTGCTACCGCCCACATAAGCCATCAATCAATCAATTTATTGCGCACGAAATTTGATGGTCGCATTATTTAGGTTAGAGGTGAAGTTGATTGGCCTCTAAAGTCATGCGATTTGACACGTTTAAACTCATTGACCCACTTATTCTTTAAAAAGTCATCGATAATTTTGACCTTTGGATGGTCGCTTGCAACAGAAGCCGTGGTGGTCACATGAACAAGATCGTACTTTTCTCATAATTGCCGTAGACTGAGCTTTATTAATCAATAAAATTCTACATTGATTTCTCAATAATGTGCGCTTAATTTAACGAAAACATCCACGCTAGTCGTTGCCTCACCCTTCCCCTCACTGTACTCTGATGTACTCCGTATATGTACATATAGTGCGTAGTGACCGAAACGGGTGAGTAGAGTTTAAAACACAAAACTCAAAGTGGCCTCGACTTTCTATAATATTTATCTAACGTACTTAGAACTGGCATACAACACGTTAGCGCACTAAATTTATTTAAAAAAAAATATAAAAATATTCACGGATTATACAAGCTGATAATTAAAATCAAAAAAATTACTACTTGCACGAGTATCTTTCAAATGATCGAGAAGCTCACGGTTGCACTTTTATAATTGATCACATCGCGTGAACAAATTCCCCATGTACAGATTTATGTCATTTTCGCAAATTATGACTGCCAAGTTTTCAAACTGACATTTGCATTGAAAGCTAATATTAAACTTCAGATACGAGTAACATGCGACATGACACGCAGACATTCTAAGGTTGCCCTCGCGATCAGAGTTTGTACTTAATTGCATGACTTGTTGACGTGTGGGATCTAGGCATTTGGAATTAATTGGTGGGATGCCTTATGGGTTGGATTCCACTCAGAGACATGCAACCAAAATAATGATTTTCTGAGATTTCTGAATCTGCAAAACCCAAATCTATGTTCATAGAGAATTGGTTCGACTTCCGAGCTGTGATATTTTTTTTTTTTAATTTTTGCGAAGTTGATCGAGTTTTCATAAGAAAGTTCCAAGCTTTTTGTGAAGGAATGAGCACTCACCACATACAATATATCATCAAATACCCCATCCACCCGTTGAGGAGATAGATGGTTTGGATAGGGAGTGTTGCGCAGGTTCCGGTTGTTGGAGGCAGTCGTCATTTACATCCCGCTCCGCAGTGGAAAGCGGCTGTACTTGGCTTCTGTTTATGCACCTGAGACTTCATTTATCCACTTTATTCATTGCAGAGCTCGATACGCTTTTTCGACTCCTGAGGCTGGAATCGGGGGAGAATTATTTTATAATCGGCGGGGATTTCAACGCTAAACACAGAGATTGGGGAAATAATTTGCCAAATACTAGAGGAAGCCTTCTACTCGATTGGTGGGGTCAGCACGATGTCATGTACAGACTCGGTCTTAAAGCGACGGATAACCCGTCGTTTCCCAGAGGCGGGTCTTATTTGGATCTACTGCTGTATGACGAACGTATACGACTGACAGGTACGAATTTACAAACGCTTAACTGTCTGCGCACATTCGTGTATGACAGTGACCATTGCGGTTTTAGCACCGAAATTACCGTTCCCAACGAAATTGCGGAATTGGAGGAGTTTGTCCAAAGATATTCTTACAACTACAGTAAGACTCGATGGACACGCTTCTCCACAACCATGACAAGTGCGCTCTCCTCGAATACGCTCCACCCATCGTCCAATAGGAATTTGTCAAACGAGGAGATCGACAATTACCTAAAACAAATGAACGAGACAATTAAACAAACTATGGACGCTACAATACCACGCTATCGATGTACGACTAACGAAGACCTGTTCCGCAATCCTACTATTGACGCACTGCACCGACAGAAAAGTAGACTTCTGGCAAGACTCAAAAACTTGTACAGACAGTTAACTGACAGACAAGACCCGGAGATTAGGACACTGAAGGCGTCGATTAAAAATATTTAAACGTTAATAAAAGAGAATTACAGAATTTCTGTAAGTTTGTATTGGAACAACAGGGTTCGGGCTGTAAACACCAGCAACCCGAATATGTTCCCGCAAATAAATAAACTATTTCGGAGAAAAAATCAAAACGACCTTCAGTGTCTTAAAATAGCGCGGACAGCAGACAACGAACGGTTACTGACAATAGCAGGTATTGATCCAAATAAGGCCGCTGATGATGACGACTTCTTTGTGATCGAGGATCCACAGGAGAAAGTTGAAGCCATAGGGGCGACTTTCCAGGAAATATACAAGGCCAATGATACCATTGGCCCTAATTATGACCTGGACAATCGCGTCTTGGTGCACGACCTCCACATTCGAAATGAAGTAGAGAACTGGCGATCCGAGGGCTCTGGTTTCATCCGGTTCAGAGAAGCAAATATGGTAAATAATGTCATTACCAGAGAGGGTGACCTACCCCCGTTCATTTCGAAGGAAGAGCTCCATGAGATCTTCGACACAATCTGGGCTAAGAAATCAGTGGGGACCGATGGTATTCCGAACATCGTGCTTCGACATCTTCCTCTAGAAGCGGTGGACATTTACACCACCCTGTTTAATAATGCAATGAATAATGCACATTATCCAGCGCATTGGAAAACGGCGGTGGTGCAACCTATCCCCAAAAAGGGAAAGAATATATCCAATCCGGCGAATCTCCGGTCGATAAGTCTCCTTCCGAATATCAGTAAGGTGTTTGAAAAAGTAATCAATAGAGCTCTGTCCAGGTGGGTTGAGGACAAACATATAGTTCCGGATAATCAATTCGGTTTTAAGGCGGGACATGATATCTCACATGCCGCGTCTAAACTGGTGTCCGATATCCAATGGAATAAAGGCAAAAACCAATGTACTGGTGCCTGCCTTGTTGACTTGGAGAAGGCCTTCGACACCGTATGGTCAGAGGGTCTTTTCAATAAGCTGACTAGGCTGGGGATCAGTAAACCACTCTTGTACATTCTTTATAATATGCTAACCAACAGACAGTTCAACGTGAAAAATGGTGATGTGACTTCTGTTGGAATATTTCAAATTAAAAATGGTCTGCAGCAGGGCGCGGTCAATTCGCCGATCCTATTCAACATTTATACAAGCGATTTGATAGGTTCACTTCCCCATACTATTGCGTACGCAGACGATTTGATAGGCTACAGAACAGGTCAAAAAATCGAGGTCATTAATACTCTCTTGCAGCGTGACTTCGATAAGATAAGACGATTTTGCGATGACTGGAAGTTGAAAATCAACTTTCAGAAGTCGGAAACCATTCTCTTTAGGACCGTTGTCTGGAGCCTCTAGGGATACCAGAAAAAATTGGCGAAAGTTCTCGATCATTGGACAACACGGACAGCCTCTTGCCTGTCGAAATTAAGTCAGATACCTTGGGATCTGGCTAGATCAGTTTCTGTATTTTGATAAAAATGTAGATGCTGCTCTGGCCAGAGCCAAAGGCGCTTTTGCCCTTACAAAGAGACTGTTTTATAGCAGCCAACTCGATGCGAGGGTAAAGGTAATCTGCTACATGGCCCTTATCAGGCCCATGCTGGTATTCGGGTGCCCCGTGTGGTTCAATGTACGAGCAAGCTTAATGGAAAAGATTCGGGTGTTTGAGAGGGCTTACCTTAGGGCTTGCCTTCGCTTGTACAGAACACCAGTGTCGGAGTACAAAAAATTCTATCGTAATGAGGTCCTTTACAACAGGGCGAACCTAATACGAGTGGACAACTTCGTAATTAAGCTGACTCGAAGGCACATTGCAAGAGCAATGGCCTCGACGAATAACCTGATATCCGGGGCTTACTACCCCAAATACCTTTACCACGAGAGTGTGCGCTCTGACGGCTTCGTTCCACCGGAAGCATTCCTCTACCTAGATCAGATAGGGTTGATCCAGGATAGATCAGCGGTCCCGTTAATCTTCCATGTCGCTCGGAGAACTGGGGACAGGCGACTCAACTACGGCAGAGACGTCGCACACGGCAGTGTGGATCGTCTCAGGTTCAGTAGGGCGGTGGGGAATCGCGATAAGAGGGATGTCGTTCGGCAGCACCAGCATTTCTGGTGGTTGAATGATGGAGAAGATATTTCGTCGTCGTTTCCGTCAATTACGGGCCAGCCTCACTAATGAGGCAGAGCTGACCAATCTATTTGCTCTGTGAAAAGCGATGGCCAGCTTACGTAGGTTTAGGTTAGCATTTAAGAAATATATACATATATTAGTATATACCTTTGTATATACTAATATATGTATATAATTGTGTATAATATCTGTGTGTGTGTATTGTGTATGTAGGTTAGGTAGACTAAGGTTTATTTTAAGTTAGATATTAAGTTTTATAAAAAATTAAGTCCGTATGCTAAGTTTTTGTTAACAATTTTTTCTTAGCCTTAAGTATAGAAAATAATTATTCCTATGTAAAATGTAAATATAGTCGAAAGACATAGATATAAGAATTTAGAGTAGCTTAGAGTGCCTGTGTGGGGCCAGTAAGTTAGTATCAGTTTGTTAAGTAATTTTAAGCTAGCATTTAAGCATTTTTTGTTAATGTGTAAGGGTTAATGATTAAGATAATAAAATGCATATAAAACTAAAAACTAGATGGTTTGGATATTAAAATTGCACCTATCACTTGCAAAGGATCAATTCAATCACCAATCAGTGTAGCAGATGCCTCATAAAGTGTGATTTTTTTGCTGTTTGGTTTTTCAGTGCTCTATTTTTGGCGGGATTCGTGACATGTGTTAAAGTCAAACATGCTCAGTTAGCATTGCCATTTCATCATGGAAAGACATACGTTCGAACAACGCTTACAAACCACTGAATTTTATTATCAAAATTCGTGCTCTGTGAAAAATGTTTTCCGCACACTTCAACCATGTTACAATCGTCATAGTCGACCTACTGAGCAAGCTATTCAAGACCAAATTTCGCACCAATTTCACGCTATTAGACATCAAGCCACCTACCCGTATGCGTAGAATGCATACAGGGGAAATATTGCTGCTCTATCCGCCAGCGTCAATGAAGACCGTAATTTGTCCATTCGTCGCCGTTCGCAGAAAGGGTCTTGATATAAAACTTTACAAAATACAGCTCGTGCAAGAACTGAAGCCGAACGAGTTGCCACAGCGTCGAATTTTCGGTGAGTGGGCCTTAAAAAATCTGAAGGAAGATCCGGTTTTTTATCAAAAAATTGTCTTCAGCTACGAAGCTCATTTCTGGGTGAATGGGTATGTTAATAAACAAAACTGCCGTATTTGGTCCGATGAGCAACCCCAGGCAATACAAAAGCTGCCAATGCACCCGGAACAATGCACTGTTTGGGGAGGTTTATGGTCCGTCGGAATCATTAGCCCGTATTCATTCAAAGTTGTCCAAAATGCACGAGCTGAACCTGGTCAACATGTGGTTCTAGCTAAACGGCGCTACATGCCACACAGCATGCAAATCGGACCAATTGAGAAATGAGTTCGGTGAGCAATTTATCTCTCGTTTTGGACCAGAGAATTGGCCGGCTAGATCGTGCGATATAATACCTTTACTTATAGGTACTAACTTACTTAGGCGGCACTACAGTCCGGGCTGGACTTGAGCCTCAACAAATAAGCGCGATCTTTTGCTAACTGCCTCCTTTTGCGCACTCCAAGGCCTTCCTTTACAATGTTGTCCCTTCGGATTAGAGTGTTGGTGTTCAATCGCTCTACATGTTCCAGCCACCTCAAACGCCCAATGCGCAGGTTTTTGACCAGGTTCATGTCGCTGTACAGCTCGTAGAGTTCATCGTTGAGTCATCTCCTCCAGAATCCGTCAACGCATACGGGACCAAATAACTTACGAAAAATTGTTCTCTCTAAACGACCAAGAATATCTTCATCCGTTTTAGATAGGGTTCATGCTTCGGAACCATCGAGCAGGACTGTAGTAAGGCCCGAAGAAACAGCGATCGGCAAGCGTTATTCTTTTTGGTTTCTAAAGAGATGTCATTTTCAGAGGAGATGGCACAGCCGAGGTAAACAAAGCCCCTTACTACCTCAAAGTTATAGCTGTCGATTGTGACATTCTGGCCGATTCGTCGATGTTGGGTTTCCCTTCTTGTTGACAGCATATACTTTGTTTACCGCTAGACCTATTTTTGTCGCTTCTGTTCCAATACTCGCAAACGCATCAGTGACAGCTCGCTGTGTTCTACCAATAATATCAATATCGTCGGTCGTCGGCGTATGCAAGCAATTGAACAGACTTTTAAAAGATCGTATCTCGTGTGTTGGCTTTTGAGTTTTGCACAATTCTTTCAAGTATGATGTTGAAGAGTTCACATGACAGCGCGTCGCCTTACCTAAATCCTTTTTTGACATCAAGGGTCTCGGTTAGGTCGTTACCGATCTTGACGCAGCAGCGAGCTTTCTCTATCGTCATCCTGCACAAGCGAACAAGTTTGGCGGGGACGCCAAAACTAGACATGGCTCTGTATAACTCGTCTCTGTAGATGCTGTCATATGCAGCTTTAAAATTGATAAAAAGGTGGTGAGTATCTATCAGAACTTCTTGGGTTTTCTCCAGGATCTGCCGTAGTGTGAATATTTGGCCAATTGTAGACTTGCTGGGCCTAAAGCCCCACTGATAGGGTAAAATCAGATCGTTGACAAATGGTTTCAGGCGCTCGCACAATACGGCAGATAAGATGGCTCAGTTTAGAAGCTCTCCTTCCTTTTGAACTGTGCAAACGATGTTGAAGTTCCATTCATCAGGCATACATTCATCCGACCAAATCTTGGAAATAAGTTGGTGTATGCTCTTTACCAGTTCATCTCCTGCTGCCTTAAATAGTTAGGCCCGGCAGCCTTGTTCGACTTCAGTTTAGACATTGCTATTCTCACTTCATTTTGGTCGGGTGAGCAGAATTCTTGACTTGCATAAACAATATTGAATGGTTCGCTCCTCCTGGCGGCCGCATTTATATTGCCTTCGCCGTTTAACAGTCTGCAGAAATGGTTTTTCCATACTCACAGCACCGACTGTGACTCTACGACAAGGTTTCCTTCTTCATCTCTACAGATTATTATCCTGACACGTTCTTTTTACCTTTTGGTAAAACTTCCGAACATTATTTCTGCCGTAGCACCTCTCTATTTCCACAATCGCGTGTTTCTCATGCTCTTTCATTTTCCTTCCCTCATCTTTTGCTCATAGAGCTCTACGAGTCACTCTGCTTCTTTTGTGCAGCGCCGCTTTGTAGGCATGTTGTTTTGCTGCATGTGCTTGCCGGCACTCTTCATCAAAGCAGGGGTTTCGTGGTGGTGGGCGGGTGCACTTCCAGCACTTCCGTTGTGGCATTTCTGATGGCTTCTCGGCATCTAAGATACTGGTTTTCAGCACTTAATGCCCGTTGAAAAGGACTTCTCGAGAGGTTGAAGGATACGCGATCGGCAAAGGTTCTGGCGGCTTGTTGCGATTGCAACCGTTCAACGCTACATCTCCTCATAGTATTTCCTCGTTGTTGTGACGTCTGAGATATCCGTAGACGTATCTTGGCTGCAACTCGGTAGTTGTCCGAGTCTATGTTGGCCACTCAGAATGTTCGGACATCTAAAATACTTGAGGAGTGCCTTACGTCGATAGCAACATGATCAATCTGCTTGACAGGTTGCAGATCTGGTGTATGCTATGTTCCCTTGTGAGTATTGAGGTGAGCAAACCGTGTACTTGCTATAGTAACGTTAAGCCCCACAGAAAAATGGATTAGCCTAAGTCCGTTTCCAGACGTGCTGTCGTGTAGGCTATGTCTTCCGATTGTGCTACCAAAGACGTTCTCCTTTAAAATGTTGACATTAAAGACGCCTAGAACGATTTTAACGGCATACATCGGACATTGCTCGTACGTTTTGTCGAGGAGCTCGTAGAAACTTTCTATGGTAGCATCGTCCTTTTCCTCTGTTGTGGCGTGAGCGTATACATATAAGGCTGATGTTAGCGAATTCACCCTTGATACGAATTCTTATAAGTGATTCAAAATTTGACTCTCCGTATGGACCATTTAAAACGTAGTCGTGGTCAAATACATCCTAAGTTTCGAGCTGGATCCTTCTGCATCGACCACATCAACATCGTGCGGGGAATCATTGAACAATGCTTCAAGTATAAATCTCCGCTACATTTGATGTTGATTGATTTCGGAAAGTCCTTCGACAGCATTAATCGAAAGGCTATAAGACGAAAACACTAGTCACTATTGTAAAGTAGTAAAGTCTTAAAAGAATTTCAAATCCGTAGCGGAGTATGACAAGATAACTTCGCCGCTGTTATTCCTTGTAGTTATTAGTAATCTGATCCGGGCAGGTCTGTCTGGACGAAACATGGCTAAGAACAGAAAGTGACATCATATCTGAAACATCTTTACTACGCTAATGCCGTTTACTTGTTCTCATACAGGATATTGGACTTGCGCCAAATGGCGCACAATTTACATTTAGAACTAAACAAATAAAGGCAAAAACAAGGCCCTAAGCTCTCTAATTCGTCAGCATAAAACCAGAACTGCTAAACTTAACCCTACCGGACAACAAATCGAAAAAGTAAGCAGCTCTCTATATTTATAAAGTATGGTCTCTAAAGACTGTATTCGGTGTCATGTCTTAAAATTTTGAGAAGCAATGTTTCCAGCATAAAAATATGAGCGCTACTTTGTAGGTCTAGTTCTTAGAAAGTGCCAACAAATAGATTTACTGGTGACATACTTCTTCTGGTCAGAAACTTATTTAGACGTCAAAATTTAGAGGAGATCTGGGGATAACTGTGGTGCAACTCAAGCGCTTTGCAATATTTTGAACCCAATGATGTGTATGTGTTGTTGGCAACCTATACATAACAAGGGTACACAGTACCTTATTAAAAACCAGTAAGTGTACAAACAAGACTGGTCGTACGTATGTGCATAAAGCACAACCTGAGCAGGCTCTCAACTAGAAATCCCGAATTTAAAAATTACACTTAGTATCAGCACCACAACATCAACTCCTAGTACCTGCAAATTGGCTGATGGCCAATATTGGCGCCCCGCTAGAGATCAAAAGAAAGTTACTTGAATTGATTGCCAACTATTGATGTTGTAGGCGGGTGAGCTGAAGAGATTGATTTGCCAAAAGCGTCGGGTTCCTTTGGACGCGCTTACCGCACTGTCTCCGCGATATCCGTTATGATGATTGTGAGAGCCGTGCCCGTCGTGTTGTTGGCTCGGGAGAGTTGAGAGAAGTTTCTGTGCCTGTAAGGCGAACAAGAAAGCGGCAGGAGCGATACAACATTGGCGTGCCGACAACATGAATGTAATGAGAAAGCTGTAGGTAGATGGAAATACCGACTCATGCCCGTGTTGCGCCCGTATCTGTAGCGAAGTCGTGAGGTTACAATCTCACTCAGCTTCTTTCCCGACACGGTCTGTTCAGCGCATGACGGTGCAAGCATCACCAACATATGGCTTTGCCCTGTGGTTCTTCGACTACTCAAGGTGGCATCGCCAGCGACAGCTGTTAGGGGACCGACTGGGCCCGGTAACCGTGAGTACATATGCCAAGTTGGCAATAAAGAAAAAGAAAAGATAAGCCTGGCGTGACTCGCCTCCTCACGCCTAGGTATGAATTGATACAGAGCCAAATTTCGCTGCTCCTCTGAAGCTATTAGCAAGGCAATGCACCAAGCACAAGTGGAAGCACTGTCGGCGGTGCTGATTTCTTCAGCCCTGACTCCTCTGGGTTATCAGCAGTATGTAACACTAGGTCGCCAAATGAATCGGTGAAGCCCACCGATAAGAAACCATTGTACCCATCGGGGTGCTTGTGGGTAGACTTTTTTAGAATGGCTGAGAGACGAGCTTGCTCGTTACTGTTGCAGGGTTCTAAGAACCCGAACGGTGGCTTCGCCTTGTAATGTCAATGCGGTTCCAGGTTAATTCAAATCCACGCGGCAAAACAGTGGTTTTAGTGATTATCAGGTTGGCTCGGTTCAATTCCCGCCATTGCAGAGGTCTGACTCTAAGTAGGATTTCCTCTCCATCCTAAAAAAAAAAAGTACCTGCAGCCAAATGCGAGCATTTTCTAAACACTAATAAACAAAGTACATATTGCAAGTTGTTATGTCACTTACACTGTTGTGTAGGAACAGCATGGAAGTCAAAGACTTTCTAGAGACTTTAGGAGGCGTTCATCTGATCTGTCGGCATCCTGGATAGCCAAGCTATCGACAATTATATTCTTAAGAAACCCGACTAACAGTGGAAGATCTAATATGATGCAGGCAGTCCTAACGTAGTCTCGAAAACTGAGAAATTTCCCTCTTAGACTTGCTTAACAAATGCATTCAGTGACCTCATTTCCCGCTATCACATTGTGACCTGGTACCCAAATACTAAGCGATTTCAGGCTTTTAACTGCTTTCATTCCTATACTAGCTTAGAAGTAGTGAAAGGATTCAGCAGACCTTAGGCACAGGTTGGCTGTTGCTACTTTCGCAGATACAACCCCCCCTCAACGAAATCTTTACAATGTAGTTTATTTCCACCTGTATTGCATATATCTCAGCCTGAAAGATAGACGCAAATTGTCCAAGCAACAGATCTGCTGATAGTAGAAGTAGAAAGTCGATCAGCATGGTCCATAGTAGTGAAGGCAAGCCCCCAGACACTGAGTCGATGAAAATGTCCAGCGCGTACTAGCCGAGTGGCTTTCAACTACGCCCACCACCTTTTGTGGTGCTGTTTCCCAAGATTTTACTCATTGGAAGTTATTTTGCGTCTTAAAAAGAGGTTGCATTCTCAAAACAGTTTTGTGTTCATGAAACTCAATCATTGTCTCCATGCAATTCAAGAAGCAGAAAGTCAGACCGATTGGTCCGGAGCTGCTTGTGAGCGTTGTGAGCGGAATAACTGGTAATATTCCATTGGCACCATGAGACCTCAACCTATTTGATACCCCGCTTGTCATCACAACCGGCGACAGATAGCAGTTACGTCAAATTGTATTTTCTAGCTCACTTACAGCTTCAGTGATAGAAGCTGGTTGTAAGCCAATTCTGCTCTTGTTATCTGAGTGTTTTCTAGCCTTTTTGAGGGCTTTAATCAGTTAGCGATATTAGGACTGGTAAATGTTGTAAAATTCAGAGATTATAGCTCCGAATGTGTGATATAAGTGCCATTCTGGCAATGGGGTCCACCGCAAAAGCTTAGTGTAACTGCCACTGCTTGTCGTCCAACGCAATCACATCGGTGATTTTTTTTAAAGCGATGAAATCTTCTTAAGAGTCAGATTGAGAAATTAGATGCTCCACTACATTAACCATATTTACCTATTCATCATTTAAAATTAAAACGTCCCTCCTCTCTTCCTATCTGTGGAAAGGAAGCTCATAAATCCTCGAGGTAAAAAACCTCTCTTTTTTTTCGGTTACACCTGTCAATTGCACACACTCCCCAAAAAACATAGATTCCCACACGAACATGCCAATTGCCACAAAGCAACTCCCTCGAAAGAAAAAAAAGGCGATCCTTATCAAAACACGGTGTAATTTTCTTTTGATAACCTCTCCCCTTGACTCTAACACCCTTGGGTAGCAAAAAAAGAAAAAAAAAAACAACTCAAAAAGCATCCACCCATCCAAAAACAAGTGCGAAAACCTAAAATCGTATTTAATCCACAAAGGAACATATTCTCTGCGAAAAAGCCAACAAATCATTGTTGTCATTTGGAGTTGAAAGGTACTTTAATCCAATCTACCACCCCGATGTAGAATGGCACGGCAGTAGCTGCATTGACAATCCACCCCCCGATTTTGACATACGTATAAAACAAGGATCCTGCCAGTTGTACTCAAACACCCTGTATATGGACTGCACTACGCTCTGGACGAGCACTCGTAGTCTATGCCGGTGTCTCTCGTGTCTGGACTCAACTGACTGAAAGCATCCGCTGTCCGATTGTTAGTAGCCGACGGGAATCAAGGAAACAGCTTAGATAAAATGTGCGCATGGCCTCCAAGGGTAACCACCTCCTCGCGGGAAACTTCTTTTCGGACAGCATTCAAATGGTTGCCGAGCGATTTTTGGCTCCTGCACATTTTCAATGACGCCACCCCCACTGTATATAAGAGAGAAAATTCATATGAATCCTGATGGACTTTTGAACGGACGACTTTAAAAAAAAAAAAACCACATCACCAACACATAATGAAACAAACGACACGTCCCTGTGTATTGAGTATACAGACCCCCCCACTTTTCGGTGGTAATCTTGGCACTCGCTGTAGTAGGTCAACAAACTTGGCGCTGCCAAAAAGAACTGAAAAAAGCAAAACAAAAAACTTTCCAGACAAAAGTAAAACTCTCTGTCGAAAATTATTTAGCTGCCCCCTACACAGCGCGCAAAATTGTTCCTTTTCCATGGCGAAAAAAAAAATAAGTAACCAACAATCGCCATTACTGTAGTTAAAATCAATTCCCCGAAAGTCGTTAGCAGGTACCTACTACGCAGCTCTTTGTGTCCTGGAATTGCACATGCAAATCCTGCAAGTGAACGTCAATTTATTCGTATTTTTCTTTTGGATAGGGAAACCGTTATATTAAATTAAGAAAACTCTGATTAATGTATGCACTTGACAGACACTTAGCTCTTGGCATAAAGGATTCCCGTCTCTTTTTTTTTCTCCGCTAGTGAAATATGTACGGGTGTCCTTAGACGTAAGGAATAACTCATTAAATTGATAATGTCAGTGGTATCTGAGGACGACAGGTAATTTTTTCATGTGAGTTTCCAGTGAATTTTCAGCGAATTTTTTTGGTTAGGATTTTCCACAAATTGAATTCGAATTCTGAAGTCAGTTGATGACGATAATTATGTTTGTGTACGAGCATTTATCCTGGAGGATATGGCTGTGTGGGGTGACATGTGTGTTCTCTTACTTGCAAATCAATTGTTTGTGAAGGGAAAATTTTCGAAACAGCTCAGAAATTTTTTTTTAAAAAAGTTTAACTCCAGAACACTTCTGTCAATTAGTCTATCAGTTTGTCAGTTCGAATATAACAGGGTCCTAACTTGTGTTTTTCTTTCTCTGTGTGACTGCTTTATGATGGCAGGAGGACCTAGGCTTTCTAGGCTTCTTGAAATAATCAAGGCGAGTCATCGAACTAAGCGCCAAAAACGTCTGAAGTATATGGTGAATGATTAACATTATAGAGGTGACCCCAAAGGATTATATCCCAGGTCGTATCCGCAGTGACAATCCACCCGTGGTCTTCTTGACACAGTGGTTGGGTCATGGGAGCCAGGAGTGGCTAGATAATTCATTTGCAATGACCGCAGTTACTTTTCTACGACACACATGCGCATCCTGTTACGATTGAACTCCTTCAGAAGAGTTTGGCGGTTTGTTCCGGGAAATTGAAAAGTCAAACAGTCAGCCCACAAAGAGGCACACTCAGCAGGAGTACCGTTTAAAGGCCAGTTGAAGTGAAGGAAAAGGCTTCAGGCGTCAGGCGTCAGACGCACACGGCAAGTGCCATAGAAGCCGCGAGTGCTTAAAGTCTTATTCCTACAGCGACAACGGAAAAGAGACTAGTTCGCTGATCGAGCTCTCAGAACTGAAACTGCGTGCCACTTTTTCCGTCAAGAATAGGGCCAAAAGGAAGACAGTCTCTGGATTTTTTCGCGCAACATTACCGAATGAAACCGGTGTTGCAATCTCTAATGGCTGGAGTCCTAGTGGAGAGAAATCAGATGAAGCGATCAAACCTATCAACAAAAACAAAACAAGTCCGGATAAGGGTGGTGTAACAACCAGCACAGCTCGTAGTTCTGGTGAAGAGAAGTCCGCTGATGTGGTCAAATTCACACCGAGAAACAACCCTCATAGTGACTTTCTCTGCCCAAAGTCTGAAACCGCTGTGGTAACTAGCAAAAGTTTGAGTTTGGGTGCGGAATTTGGGTGTAACGAGAAAACGAACCTTCAAAAAAGTGACGAAACCGGTGCATCTATAAGGATACCGCTATCATTTCTCTGACGCTTCGAATTAGAAAGACTGGCAATGACAACAGTCTGAACAACGCTAAGTGCAAGCCCTATGTTCATTAGCTAGAGAATGATTACATTCAAGCAGAGGGCTGCGATATTGAACACGAAATCAAGCGTGTGTGTCGAAAATCTTCCTCAGGATACTAAGACTTTTGAGGTTTTCGGGTCACTAAAGCTGCCGAATGCCATCTTCTAGATTCCCGGCAACTCAGGGAAACGGAGGATACGTTGATGCGTCTTCATACCCAGGACTCTAAACTCGTCACTGAAAAGTCCAAAATCTATTCTCATAAGGAGAGGAAGAATTGGAAAAACAAGGACAGCCCCACAGCTTCTATCCGGACCAATTAATCTAGGTATGACTCCTGCACCTATCTGCATCTTGGAAGGGTTACTTTCCACTTTATTTTCAAATGAGTGCAGATAAGAGAGCATCATCCCAGTATCTCCTACTACATCTCTATTTAGGTGGCTGAATACAAAACCTCTCATAATATTGTATCTATGTATACAGGAACCATGAGGAGTAAGCGCATCTGCTGTTTCGGATATTTAAACCCTGTTTCGCATCATGAGTGATTGAAAAGGCTGACAACATGTCTTTTGTGCCGAATTCATTCTCACTATCTGCACGTGCAGCTACGAGACGATTGGAAAATGGCACAAATTCGTCGTTACGTCCGCTTGTCTTGCCTATGACTCGGTACTATCTCCACAGTTCCCGAGTTCGTTGAATATTATGAAGCCAAGAATATGATATCCAACTGGAACGTCAAAAAGATTGCCGGATCGCAAGTACTAGAGGAGGTTTTAAGGTCAGACCAAATCAAATTCAGAATCGGAAGCGAGACCTTTACCTTGTTGAAGAGGAGGTATCCACAGAAAAATAACTGACACCTAATACTGGCATACATGCCGAACTCTTGTTGAACAATGGAATAGTCATTATGTCGAAAATCGGGGGAAAATACTACGTACTTGGCACGCTGGGGATTCGCGCTGCAATTGGCCGAAAAATTACTGACTGTCCTATTGTAGCACCGCAATAGTCAAGTTCGTAGCCAAGTGCTTGCCTTACCACCCGGTAGTTGTTCCAAGTAACTGCATGAATTTAGACTCAAGAAGGCTAAAATTGGAAGCATATGCTCGACCAGTAGAACAATACTGACCTAGGTCATTATAAGACTCTCAGCCCTATATGGAGGAGATTAACAAATCTGACGAACTAGCTAATACCCTCGGATAATAACGGATTTTCTGTTGACGATCCCGAGAAGCGATTAGAGGACCACGATCCTCGGATCCGCACGTGGAATATTCCGACCCTTAACAGCTAGCGGCTACAATAAAGCCAACATAACTAACATCCAAGAAGTGCGATGGAATGACCGAACGAAAAGAGAAGAAAAAAACTGTGGTACCTACTATGGACGATGTTACATACAACTGGCGCGACAAGGACAGCAGTCTTAGCGTTTAATTGAATGCGGATAGTTATAGATAGATTGCAGTGAGAGGAAGGCTTAAGGAACAAGTCTTGACATCGATCCGCGTACATGGTAAATTTGGCAACATAAGCCTCATAAACGCTACGGATTGTAAAAAAATCGCCAACTCAAACAGTTATAGATGTACTCTTGGCTACGTAACTTTTGCAAATTTCAAGCTATGACGGTGGTGTCCCCCGGGAACTTTTTGATCAAGGTGGTATGACGTCGAAATCGTCTTTGGCGAACAAGCTAAGCAAGGGCATCTTTGGTAATACAAAGGCTTATTGATGTTGTAGCGGGACATAATGTAATTATAACCAGCACGCAGTTTCTACACCTTGATATCCTTAAAGAGATCCAGCTTTCTCATGATCAAGAAACCTTCAACCAAATTGATCATATTGCGATCGACTTAAGGCAATCCTCCAATATTTTGGATGTTCGTAATTTTCGAGCATCTAACCTTAGCTCGGATCATTACATTGTTGTAGCCAAGTTACTGATGCGGATATCCGAAACAGCCCAAACTCACCGAACCATTATTGTGAGGATGTTCAATGTCAAGCAACTACAATCGCAAAAGATCGCCACGGCGTTTTACGATCGAGTTTCGTTTAACCTGTCGGGAAATCCAACACCGCCAGCATTGAACGTAGAAAACCAGTGGCATCATTGCCAACGATCAAATCGAGAATCCGCCTCTGATGTACTGGGTTTCTACCCGCTCCAACAAAGAGAGCGCTGGTTCGATGGTGACATGCAGATCTAGAAAAATTACGGATATGCAAAGCGGCCTTGCAGAAAGGCATGAGATGGGCTCACGAGCTTTATGAGCAGGATAGAAGTCAAGAATATAGACTGCCAAAAGAATGAAGTTCGGAAATTTTACGAAAAATTTAAAACGAGCATGCCAAAACTTTAAGGCCCGAACAGAAATCTGCAAAGTTCTCCACCTCATAGTAGAACTACAGTCGGGGCTGAGAATCTGAAAATATTATTTCAGCAGACTGTAAAACGGTGATGATGAAAAACATTCCACCGTCAGAATAAATGAACAATTCAGCCTGGACGAGGAAAACCAACATTTCCGCAGAAAGAAATCAGGACAGGACAGCCATTTCCAAACTTGAATCCAACAAATCTGCTGGACCCGATGGCTTACCTGCCGAGTTATTTAAAGCAGCACGTGATGATTGGATACGGAGGAGCATAGACCAATTCAACTCCAAATTTTGGATCTACGAAAGTATGCTCGACGAATAGAACCTCAGCATTGTTTGTCCGATCCTAAAGAAGGGAAATCCCCTGATTTACACCAACTACAGTGGAATAAGTCCCCTTATTATCGCATTTAAAATCGCGTGTACCGTATTACGTGAACGCTTAAGACCTTTCGGCAATAGTCAACACCATAGATCAAATGTCACATCACGGGAGAGCTTGGAAGAAACGCAAAAGTTCAAAATCGATACATACCGCCTCTTCATCAATTTCAAAGCTATATATGACAGCATCTATAGAGACAACCTAATCAGAGCCATGCCCCGTTTTGGTATACTCGTACGTGCTAAACTCATTTGACTAAGCAGAGCACCAAGTTTGTTCAATTACCGGCATTTGCAGATGACATTGACACGATGGGAAGGACACAGCGAACTGTTAGTGGAGCGTTTGCACTATTGAAGCAGACGTTGAGAAGATGGGTTTAGTGCTCAACGAGGGAAGTACAAATATATGCAGTCAGCAAAGAGGGACACCCATCATCGATGCCTAGGCCAAATGTCACTCTTGGTAGATACAACTATCTTTACATTATCTATCGCTATCAACTCCGACAAGGACACCAGCACGGAAATCATGAGAAGAATCATGCTGAGGCTATGGTCCATCCGAGGTTGGAAAGAACGGAAGGAGTGTTAGAGCTTCATGTTGAGCAAAAATGCTTTGTGAGTGCATTATAGTATATGTCCAAGATGGAATATGTCTACCACCGCAAAAAGTCCTACGAAACAGCGCCTCTAAACCTGATGGACAGAATTGAAGGAATACGCTTTGGCCATTTTCGTAGACATTATATTCGACAACGCAACTTTTGACAGCATGTGTACATGGTGTAGACGAACCGCTATTTCAATACTACTGAACAGCTTGTAAACTGGTTGCGAATTCTGAGTGTGTCAATATGACAACACCCGAAGGACGGTGTGTTGAAATCTTCGCTGCGGAAAATAATTTAACCCAGCATGTAAATAAGCCCATCAGACATTGATAGTCATACCGCCAACACCCTGGACTTATTTTTAGCTTCTCACCCCGATGAGTACACCGTTGATGTGCTCTCCCCTCTAGGCTCGTCGGACCATTGTGTTATATCAGCTAATTTCTCGTGTACTTACCACACTGTTAGAGAAAAAATTCTTAAAAGAACCGTATGTCAATACGAGAAAGCCAAGTGGAGCGGTCTCAACAACTTCTTTAGGAATTTTAACTGGTCGTTATGTTTCCTCAATAACGACGTGGATGCCGCTGCTGATATGATCACATACACCATTCTCTTTGGAAGGCGAAACTTTATCCCTCATCGAATGAAGAGTATCAAACCAAAAGAAAAGGCATGGTACCATTCGAGCTGTAAAGAGGCTATCGGGGTTAGGGAAATTTTTTTTTCGGTCCTTAAAGACCAGCCCAACAGAGGAAACCCGAAAAAAGTTCAAACGAGCCAGAAATGACATCAACGTCTTTCTTAAACATGTAAAATTCCAATACGGCCAAAAACTGCGGCAAAAAATACTACAATGTCCCAAAGGTAGTAAAAATTGTTAGTCGTTCGTCAAAAATATTAGAAATTCTGCCTCATCCTCCATCCCAACGCTTATTTACAATGACATTCCAGCTGTCAGCTCTTTGGACAAGGCCAATCTGCTTGCTACACACTTTGCGGTCAGCTCAACACTCCCAGATGATGCTTTGTCGCCGCCTACACTTGAGTGCCTCGAGTCTTCAATGGGACAAATCTAATTTCGCACTCGTGTAGTAGCAAGAGTTCTTAAAGATCTTAACATTCACAAATCCACTGGTCCAGATGGTATATCTCCACTCCTTCTGAAGAGGTGTTCTTGCTCGCTGGGAAAACCACTACGTAAGCTTTTTCATCAATCTTACACTTTCGGACTGTTTCCGAGCAGATGGAAAACAGCATTTGTCCAGCCCGCCCCTAAATCTCGAAACACGAAAACTTCTTAATGACCGACAGTATGGTTTTCGTAGCAACAGGTCCACTGGTGATCTGATGGCGTGTCTCACCGAAAAGTGGAACCAAAGCGTACATCAATCAGATGAAAGCAAGATATTTGAACTTGATATTTCCAAGACATTTGACAGGGTTTGACATCAGGCTCTTTTTTGATGACTCTCTTCTTCAATGGATTAGAAATTACCTTTCGAAACGTTCAATTCAAGTTGTCTTGGATGGTTTCAAGTCTGATATTCACAAAATAAATGCTGGTGTGCCCCAGCGCTCCGTTCTGTCTCCGACACTTTTTTAATTTTTATCAATGATCTCTTGTTTGCCACTTCTAATCCAATATATTCCTTTGCTGCCGACAGTACTCTCTGCTTTTCATTCGTTCCCGGACTCACGTCTCTGCTCTTCGGCTGTAGAACGGGAACGGCAGCGTATGTTAAGCTCATTAAATTCTGATGTTAACAGCATAACTAATTGGGGAACCACTAACAGTATAGAATTTAATGCTTCCAAAACACAATGCTGTCTGCTGTCGTTAAAGCGAAATTTAAACACCCAGCCATTATTTATGAATGGCATTTGCATCGTCGAAACCGATAAACTTTCCATTCTCTGTATGTGTGTCAATACAACTTACGCTGGAATGACCACATATTCGGTGTCGTCAAAAATGCTGCGAAATGTCTAGGTTTCCCCAAACGATGTAAGAAATACGAGTACTTTACCCCCTCTGATCTGGCCACAATATATAAGGCATTTATCCGCCCGAAATTGGAGTGCAATGCCCACATCTGGTCTGGTGCGCCCAAAACCTCTCTGCACCTGCTAGATCGGATTCAAAACCGTGCGATAAAACTCATAGGTGATATCACTCAAACAATGGACACCCTCGAACACGTGTCTCACTCTGTTTTATCGCTATTTCCACCACCTGTGCTCCATAGAAATCGCCAGTAGCATTCCACCCGTTCAAACTTTTAACCGTAACACCCGTCTCGCTATGAATGCTCATCAGTATACCCTCAAGCCCACTTTCGGACGTACTCTAAAATATCGTGATTCCTTCCTTAGTCGTACAACTCGCTTATGGAATGCCCTGCCTAGCTCCTTATTTCCTAGTCATTATAACCTTCAAACATTTAAAACCAACGTTCATCGGTACCTCTCTTTCCATCCTCCCTGATTTTCTTTAATCTTTTGAGCGCGCGCAAATTATATGAAAAAAAAAGGATCCGAAGGTAAACGATCATGGAAAACGGCGTAAGTTCGCTGAATGAGCTCTGGAGCAATTAGAAACTGACCCTCATTTTCATCGAATAATCATCCTCAGGGATGAGGCCAATTTCTGGATGGGTACGTCAGCAAACAAAATTGTCGAATTTGGGACGATACCAATCTAAATGAGATCCAAGAGCGTCCAATGCATCCCAAAAAAGTCACTGTTTGGTGCGGATTTTGGACTGGCTCTTCGGTCCATATTGCTTTGAGAATGACGTTGGCCAGGCCATTATTGTCAACGGCGAGCGCTATTGGTCGATGATTACCGATTTCTTTTGGCCTGATTTGGATGATATGGATACCAACGACATGTGGTTTCAATAGGACGGCGTTACGTGCCACACAGCCACATTGGAAATTCTGCATGAGCGATTCGATGTGAGCTGGCCACCGAGATCATGCGATTTGACCCCGTTAGACTTTTTCTTGTTGGGTTTTCTGAAGTCATAGGTCTATGCGAATAAGCCACAAACCACAGCGGCCCTCAAAGCCAACACAAACCATGCCATCGGTCAAATTCAGCCTGATTTATGCGCCAGAATCATAAAAAATTGGACATTTCGGATGCGCGTCACTCAGAGAAGCCGCGGCGGACATTTGAACGATGTTATATTCCATACATAATGGCATCGATAGGGCTTTCAAACGAGTAAAAAATTTCGATAATATCTCATACACACTTTGTTTTATTTAAATTTAAAAATAAGAAGCGCTTGATGAAGGACTCGTTATTAGGTGCGCAACTAAGTTATCGCTGTGTTTTTTTTTTGATGAAAATGCAACTTTATTGTGAAAAAATGGTTACAAATGAATCATTCAAAGTATTGCCCATCGCTAGCTACAACATTTTCGCATTTTTCTGGCAGATCTCGAATACCTTAACCGTAAAAGTGTTCATCTTTTGAAGCTATCCACGAATCAAGCCATTTTTTGATGTCTTGATATGAGCAGAACTGCTGATCAGCCAGACCATGTGCCATCGAACGGTCGTAACAATCGGACGGCGCAATATAGCGGGTGGGATAGGACTTCCCATTTGAACGTTTTCAGGTAGGTTTTAACGGGTTTGAAAACGTAAGGCCAAGCGTTGTCATGCCGTAGAATCACTTTTACGTGCCTCTACTCGTATTGTGGCTCGCCTCAATCGCATCAATGGAAGCCGATACCATTCCCCAGTGACGGTTTCGTTGGGTTTCAACAGTTCATAATAAATAACACCGACCTGGTCCCAACAAATACACAGCACAACCTTAGCAGGGTGAATATTTGGCCGAGCCGACGACGTAGAAGCATGACCGGGCAGTTCCCATGACTTTCATCTCTTTGTGTTGCTGTAATGAATCCATTTTTCCTCAGCCGTCACGATGCTATGCCGCTGGAGCAGTTGTTCACAGTCAAAAAATGACGCGCAACGTCCCTTGGCTTCAAATCATAAGGAACTCAAGTTTCTCTTCTTTGAATCATTCCCAAAGCATGCAATCGCTTGGAAATGACTTGGCGGGCAATTCCTAATGCTGAAGCAAGCTCTTCTTGCGTTTGGCATGGATCCTCATCGAGCAATGCCTCCAATTCAGCGTCTTCGAAGGGTTCTGGCGTTGGCGACGGAACCAATCACGACACGTTGTTTCACTTAGAGCAGCATCTCCGTAAATTTTTTGAAGCCCTCGAAGCGCTTTAGCCACCGTTTTCCTTGAATGAAAGATGAAAATCAACACTTCCCGCAAATGACGATTATTTGGCGCAAAATCGGATATTTTCACACAACCAAAAGTATATGACGCCATAACAAAATCACTGTTTTTCAAAACGGTTTGTTTACCACATGTCAAAGCGTGACGTTTTGGATATGTCAAAATCGAACAGCACTTACTGCTGGAGCCATCTATTGACAGAGAACCTAATAGTTCGCAGTTTGATAGTAGACCAGTTGTCTGCAGAACTAATGGATACTGCGCAGCCAGGAACATCAATTTCGACGCAAAGGATATGAAAAAACACAAATCAGAAAAAATCGAAAGCAAGGAGGAAAAAGAGCATGCTCAACGTCAATGTTTGACTTCTTATAGGTGCAGTTTTTGTAACATACCCCTTCACGTAGATGATTGTTTTCACAAATACCATACTCCTAAAAATCACTAGTTTATTACGTATTTTAACAATTAAATAATGAAATATTCTGATGTGTTTTTTTGCACTTTTATTTTTTTTTTCCGTGGGCAGGTGAGAGGCCTTCATAGACGCTATAAGCTTTAGTGTGAGATTCTTGCTCACTAAAAGACACCTCCCTTATACAAACTACGACTGAGTTCACACTCAACAAGCAGTTCTTCGTTCGCGTTTTGTTTTGCTTTAATAAGATATTTTGCAGGCGATTTGGCGATTTTCCATTGAAAATTCCTACGTACTTCAAAAATTAAGCGCTGCTGATCAGCGCGCTAGATCGAGAGACTTATTCCTTTTCAGACGACGCAATAAATTTGTCTCGTCAGGGATCTGTTGAACAGAAATATTTATTCGTCCTTGTAGTCGATTTTTGTGTTTTCGCGCAAACGTTTTAATTTCGTTCTGAACGTTTTCGACTCCTAGGTCTCTGTGGATATCATCGTTTCTAATGTACCACGGTGCATTAACAAACTCTCGAAGAACTTTATTTTAAAATGTCTGTAAGACGTTAACGTTATTAATTTTGGTACAACCCCACAACTGTATGCCATAAGTCCAGACCGGTCCTAGCACTTGCTTGTATAGCAGCAATTTGTTTTCTAAACTGAGCTTGGAATATGGTACTTTCCAAGAAGCCAATACATGTCTCTATACTTAATCTGAAGCTCTTCACGTTTTTTCTTAACGTGTGCTCTCCATTCAAGTTTAGCGTTGAGTGTCATGCCAAGATATTCGACCTCGTTCGAGAAAGGAATTTGTACTGCATTGATAAACACAGGTAGATTGTCAGTTTCTTGAGAGTGAAGTTCACATGGACAGACTTGTTTTCATTAAGCGCGATTCGCCAAGTCTTTGTCTAATTGTTAATCCGCGTAAGGGCACGTTGCAACTTAGCAGTTGCCAAAATGGCAGTATCATCAGCAAATGTGGCTAGCACTATATCATCCTTTTGCGGTATGTCGCGGGTAAAAAGCAAATATAGCAGAGGGCCAAGTACACTTCCTTGCGGCACCCCCGACTTTATTGTCTTAAAGTTGGGAAAGTTTCCGTATCTGACACGGAAGAGTCGGTCATCTAGGTATGAACTTGAAATATGAAACAATTGCCCGGGTAGGACTTGTCGAAGTTTATATTTCAGGTCCTCGTGCCATACCTTATCAAGGGCTAGCTAAGCGTCAAGCACTCGATTGCTCGTTCAATTATATCAGTTGTTCGATGCACTTGGTCAAGAGTAGAGTGTTGGCTGATGATCGAGCAAGAGGCGGTTTGTGTCAATAATCGGTTTAAGACGATTGAGTGAGATTCGCTCGAAGACCTTCGATATAATCGAGAGGAGCGATATTAGTCTGTATGACTTGACTTCAGTCAGCGGTTTACCGGGTTTCGGAACCATAATAACTTCGGCAACTTTCCCCTGATGCTGTACAAACTTTAATCTTATGGTGGCGTTTATAAGATAGAGCAGCTTTAGCAAATCTTTTTTCGGTAGCGCTTTAAGTATCTCTCCCGTAATTAAGTCATATCCGGTTTTATTGGCCTTAAGCGTGTCTATAACTAGTCTAAGGTCCTTAAGTAGAGCTTTTTCTATTGGAAGGTTCGTCGTCACGTCTAGCGTATTGACAATCTTTGAAAGCACTTCCCCATCGAATGGTTTGAACGTTTCTGTAAGATGGTCGGCGAAAACATTAGCTTTTTCTTTATCTCCTTTCGCCCAGTCATCCTGGTTTCTTTTTATTGGCGCCATATGTATTTGGGGCTAATACTTTTAACGGCTCTCCATATGGAGTAATTGGTATCTTTTGTCACTGTGAGGCTTTCTAGGTAGTTATTAATACCTTGGTTATTGAAGTCCTTAATCGATTTTTTTCAAAAAGTTGCAGGGCCTATTAAAGGACGTTTTGTCTTGTTGAGCCCGGGTTTCATGCCACTTTTTCCGCGCTCTTCGTTTCTTCCTGATCATTTACCTCATTTCTGGCGGGTATGTTATGATGATACTGGCAACTTTGTTCGATTCGCGTGAAGTGTTATTCCAGGCCGCTTGCTGTATGACTTCAACAAACCGTTCAACTTCTGTTTCCAGTTGATACGGCGTTCTGGTTCGTACTTTTAGCTCAATATTTTCGACAACCTCAATTCGGAAATCTTCCCAGTGAGTTTTTTTGTTGGATAATCTGGGTGGTCTTTGTTCCTTTGCACAATGAAAGGATAATTGGAGAATGATCGGAGGAAAGATCGAAGCTTTCTTCAACTTTGACGTAACTAGCGTTTACTCCTTTTCCGATAAAGAAGTCTGTCAGATCGGGTATTTTGGCAACATCCGAGGGCCAGTACGTGCGTCAGTCTGCCTGTTGAGTAGAATCGGCAACCACATTCCATACCAGCCCTGTAGAGGGTTTTGCCTTTTTGTGATATACATCTTGAGCCCCAAAAGGTGTGCTTCGCATTAAGGTCGCCACCAATAATAAAGATTGGTCCAAGAGAGTTAAATAAGACAATAAATTCGTGTTTTTCTATTTTGCAGCGCGATTGGCAATAGAGTAATCTTTATTTTTAGCGCGCACCGTGGTCATTTGAAATATGTCAAGTTCAGTTTGTGCTTCCAGAGAGTGTTCAATGCAGTCTTTCATAAATAGGGACGACCAGCCTCTTATCTTCCCCGATGGATGATGAGCGTGGTAGTCGCGGTAACCTTTTAGTTCCACGCGCGATTGTGTCGTCAGGTGAGTTTCAGAAATTAAACGTACCGTATATCAACTGCTTTTCCCTGAATAAAAATATTTAGTTCATCAAGCCTTTTCTGTAGGCCGTTGGCATTCTACGCAAGAATATTGAGCTTCTTTGAGGTTAAGAAGCCGTTCGACTATTATCTTATTTGTTTTAGTCAGTTCTTCTAGTCTCTCGAGAATTACTGAGAAAACATTTGAGGCAGGATCAGGTTGGTCGTATTTGTTTGCGCCGCTATTCGCCCGTAAGTTTTTCAACTTTTCCCTTGCGCATTGTTATTTTTGCCATTGTTGTTATTGGTGGTTTTAGCGACCATCACGGCGTTTGCTATTTTTGCCTTCTTTAAAGGTTTTGGGGTTGGACCGCTGTTATGATTTCTCGTACTCGCTAGCTCTGTGTTTTTGGAAAAGCATTGTTTTGGATTGATCCCGTCGTTTTTGCAACTCCTTCGCGACTTCGCAGCCTCGATAGTTAGCTGGATGTTTTCCCCTGTAGTTGATACATATCGCTGGGGACTCTTTCGCGGAACTGCACTCTCACGTCAGATATTTTCCGGCGCATTTCATACAGCGATGCTCCTTCTGCCAGTAGGCCTGAGTATAGCTGAATCCCTGACAACGTGTATATTGCGGAATCAACCTCGAGTTTTTTCGCGGAGATAAATCCCTTCTAGGCTTTCAGTTTTGTTGAAAGTTACCCTAAAAAGAGAGAGACCTCGTCTTGAGGTCGTCCTCTCGCCTTCAACACTGCGCTGTTTTTGCGCAAGTATATTAACGGCGTCGATTATTTTTAAGGTCAAATAAAATGTAGAGGCATGCAAGCCTCTAGCTACCACGCGTATGGGTCTTTCCGCTTTATTTTCGTATGTATGCCACTGAATCTTCTCGGCATTTAATTTTTGCGAAAGCGAATGGTAATTGTCTGGATTAAGGACATTAACAGTCCATGTATTGTTATTGCGGGATTTTACTCTGTAATTCGGTTGAACACAGTGATTTCAAGATTGCGTGCAACTTGTTATAGTCCGAGATTTCAAACACGTGTAATTGGCGGCGGCAGTCTTTGTTTGGGTTGCTTTTTTTTTTATTAACCTCAACAGTATTAGAGCTGGCTGCCGTCTCTTTTTATACAATTTCAGGCGAGAAATCAGCTTTGCGTTTCTTACCTGGTCTATTTCTCGGACTAGCTCTTTTTCGTCCGTGTGAAAACTCGAGTTTTCCGGGCGGTTAAGTAGCGAATCAGACTCGGTTTTAGATTGCGTCTTAATGGCATCTAATTCCCTTTTAAATTCGGCGCAGAGTAATTGCATATTTTGGAGTCTGGCGCGGAGATCAGAATTTTCGCGTTCGGGATTTTGTAGCTTATTCGATGTAACACTATAGTCCAAAGCTACTGACTGTGCTTGGTCTTTGCTTCCGCACGATTTTTGCAGCGATCCGCGTAATTTCAATTTGTTTATTTTTTTCGAAAATTACACGTGACTCAGCGTGTTTATTTGAACTTTTTGATAGTTATGCTGCTGCTCCTTAGTGAGTTTAATAGTGAAGAAATTATCAAAATATCTTGAAAATTATGACATTTGATGCTGTCATTTTTTTCCGCGAATGCTTTAATTTTTGCCCGCGGTAATTTATAAACAATTAGTCGCGACGCCCCGCATGTAATGTGTTAAGATGTTCTCACTTTGGGTTTACGGTATGCGGCTAAGGCATTCCTGGGCTTGGACAGCGAATTGCACTTTGATCCATTCAAAGGATGCAGAAGGCAATAAGCATATTTCTGCTCGTTGATTTCAGGACTCATCAGAGCCACTGTCCCGATAGTAAAACAAAAAGGCAAGTATGTTAAATGGTATTGCCGCTGTGTTCCAGAGACATCTCAATGCCAAATCATTCTTATTAATATAAACTGCAAAACTAAACCTATGATATTTTCTGGCGTGTTCGAGACTGACTCTTTACAATTCAAATTATTTCCATTAATTACTTCTGCACGTCAAGGAAATGGTGTTGATCAATCGATCATAAAGGAAAAATACGTCACATCTTAATGATTGTTTTCAAATTGCACTTCTACATGCCACTTAGATTAATCATCGCGCGATAACGAAGTGCGCGTGTTGAAATCGCTTAAAGGCGGAATCAATTTCCACATTCATACTTTAGTTACCAAACAATAAGCACCCACACTATAAAGCAATTAAACAAAATCGGCATCCAACTACTCGTACTAATTTGATGTTATTGAAACCTGTTTTAGTCAGCTTCCCATCACCTCGCACTGATCTTCTAGAAACTTGTCGTGCTTCTGTTTACAAATAAACAATCTCAAAGCCCCACAAAGCCCCTACACTCGAAGTGAACCAACGTAAACTAGCAAATAGATTTGTGGACAACGACAAAACCAGTTGTGCGGCGTGTAATTTGTCAATATTTCTTAGACTTCGAATCTGAGGTTAATGGGTATAGTGTGCTTGTATTCAGATAAATCTTTTGGATGTCGTTATGATTTCGAGGTATTTTTATAGTTACTCAACAATAATTTATGTCAGAAGTATGAACGTTCCGTAGATGTTAGTTGGATGCACCATCGTTCGTGTGTCACTGTCCTTAGTTTATTGTAAGTGCTTCAAACATTTTAACAACCCCTGGTTAGTGTATTCCTCCGATGACATCCTATCTAATTATGAAATAATATGAGGCTACATAAGTGTGTTTCCGAACTGCTCGAAACCAATATGTTTTTCCTCGCTTATAATTCCGAGAATATCTTATGAGCATTGCATCCTGTGGTCCAAAGATCTGTTATTAAAAGAACACACTAACTCCTGAAGATGCACTTTTCATTTGTATCTTATCGTGGATGTGTAAATGTCGCCCTTTTTGCAGGTGGATAACAAAAAGGCTGGTACTAAACAAACAGTACCGGTCACGGGATTCCATAAGAAAGGACAACCCCAGCGATCAACTAAAAGCAGCCTTGAAATGAATGGTTTTATTTTTGACAGCTCAATCTGATGTAGAATATGTAAATGAAAGCGATAAGATATTCCAGCGCGATAGGTAAGAGTTGTCTTCTTCAGCTTCGCATACGAATATTAATTCTTTGCTCGTTATACCACAGGTGGAGCTCTCGAATCATTAATCAACATTAAGTGCAATAAAAATCTTAAGCTTTTGTCATATAAGCAAACGATTAAACAAGAATCCGCATCAAGGCCAAATTCGCCCCTATAGAAGTTAAGAATGACAGCATCAAAGTTTAATTCTGTGACTTCCAATATGTATGCTGGGTGCCCCAACCGCAAAATTGTTCTAGGAAATCTTAACGCAAGGCTGAGTAGGGAAACCGTCTTTGAGCGGATCATCGGAAATGACAGACTGCATAACACCACGTCCGACAATCGATTCAGGTTTGAAGAATTTGTAACTTTGAGTAACCTTTTAATAGTCAGGTGGCGATTTCCAAATTTCAACATGCATAAAGGACCCTGATCAATCAACCATCAACCAGATTGATCTCATTGCGATCAACGCCGGACCCTTCTCCTGCATTCTGAATGTTCGAACTTCTCGAGGAACCAACATCGACTCAGATTATTACCATGTCGCAGCCAAGTAAGATCACAAAAGTTCGATGATGAAAAGCTGCAATCTGTAGAGATCACTGGAATTTTCGCTGATCGCATTTCCCTCAAGTACCCTTAAAATCCTAGCCCACATACACAAACCATATAAGACCAATGGGAATGTTGTCAACGAGCTATCAGAAGCTGATTGGTTTCAAAGCGCCGCCACAAAGAAACATCTGGCTTAACAATGAATGTAAGTGCATACATGCAGCCAAATAAGAAGCATCGAAAGATGTAAGCTTCTCGAGAGCTCTATGAGCAGAAAAAAATGCTGGAGCACCGTCTACGCGCTATCGACGAAATGGAGAGATGTTCCTGCAAGAATGACGTTGGAGAATTTTATCAGAGGATAAAACGAATGTACTAGGGCTACAAAGATGAACATGGGCATTTGGTACTAAGTAGAGTCGCAGTCGGTGCTGAGATATGGATAGACTATTTCTGCAGTCTGTATAGGGGAAATGTTGGTCAAAATACCGCTGGCAGGTAGAATAACAAATGAGGACGAAGACGACAGAGAATTTCGTCCTTCTGACTTAGACAAAGTTAAGAAGATAGCAATATTAAATTAATAGCTGCGATTTGAAGCAGCTGAAGATGACCTGATTGGAAATATGCAGAAGCTTATCGGTAAAATCTGGTCAGAGTAAAGTATGCCCGATGCACAAGAAAGGACCTACAGGGGAATGAGTCTCCTAAGCTTCGAATATAATCTTTATTGCCCTTTAATGTGAGCATCTGAACCATTCATGAACAATTTAGTTGGTCCAAATCAGTGTTATTTCAAGATTAGGAAAGTCCACCATCGACAGAATATGCACACACTAGAGAATTTCACATCGACTCTCACCATCTATTTGCCGTCTTCAAAGCCGCATATGACAGCGTGTTTAGGGACAAGCTATACATACAACACAATGTCCAGTTTTGACATCTCTGCCAAACTTGTTTGGTTGATATGGAGAACTCGCCCTGCTTCATCAATGTCGGTAATGTATTAACCCAGGACTTAATATCAAGGAAGGTTTAAGGTAAGATGACGCGCTTTCATGTGGATTTTCTAATATCGCCCTAGAAATAATCGTGCAAAACTTACTGGCCAAAAAAGAGCCACGATCTCACAGGTGCTGCATATGCAGATGACACTGAAGTGATTCGGCGAACACAGCGAGCCGTCAATGAAACTTTCGTGAATATTGAGGCAGAGGTGGCCGAAATGGATCTGGTAAGTGAGGGCACAGCATTGCATTTGTTTTCATTAGAAAAGAGCCAAAACGTCACCTTTGGCATATATAACTTTGCGGTGGTTAAAGAGCTACGACATCAGCGCAGAAATCATAGACAAAATTATTCTTTCAATCGCTGTTTCTTTGAGCCCAAGAGACTATTAAGTAATACAAGACTACCCTTAACATCCAGGTCCTACTCTATGGCGCAGACTTGAACCTTATCGAAGGTAGATGAAAAGCACTTGGTCTTTTCAAGAGAAAGATACTGAGCGTGATTTTCAGTCCAATTTTTAGTTCCGAGAGATGGTGAAGGAAATTCAACCGCGAACTCTACGGGGTGTAGAGCGGCATCGGATTTCAAGGCCTGAATATTTTAGGGTCCATTAGGATACTGACTTTACATTTGCCCACAACAATCGGTGGCCAATTCACTGGTCTATTTGTATCCTGCAGATCGTTCGTTTTTTTGGAGATAAAATCACTGATCGTTATCTAATACCGCTGACCATAGACAGCAACGCGAACACCGTCCTCAATTTCAGAAAATAAGGACGGATAATATGTATCACCGCATCAGCGTGAAAATCACAGCAAACAGTGTACAGTGGATGAAATTGAGTTTCATGAACTTCAGCTGGATTAGACTCATCCCAGAAATACCAATTTTGCTAGTTCACAACTCCATTGGGCATCGTCACTAAAAAATATTTTTCGATAAAAATAAGCATCGACTTGAAGCTGCTCGAGAACCTAATCCGCGAACTACCTTCATAAGCTACGCTCTCATGGCTTTAGTTCAAGCAATAGCTGGATCTTATACAGGTGTAGGCCTAGGTTTGTATGCGAAATTTTTCACTTAGTTAATAGAAAAGGGCCAAACTCTTGCGATAGACGCCGAACGGATTACTGCGGATGTTCCACCACACTTTCACTCATAGCGGCTACAGTTTTATCTGTTTAGTGTACTCGTATTTAGTACGAAATTTATTTACAACACGACGAATAGCGAGATCAGTTGCTCGAGGCTAATCGACTTTGCGGCGGGGCAAAATATTGTCGTAGCTAGCACGTGGATTCCACATCTTGATATTCATAAACGGTCTTGGAGAACTCCTGATCAAACAACCATCAACAAGATGAACTACATAGCGATCGACGCAAGACACTTCTCCAGTCTAACAGATGGCCGAGGCAAGGCAAGGCAAGCTAATACTGTGAGGAAGTTTGACGTCGTACGACTACAATCGCAAGAGATTACTAAATCCTTTTCCGATCAAGTCTCTCTTAATCTCTTAAAACATCCTATGCTGCCGCCATCAAGTATCGAAGAGCAGTTGCAACATTTCCACTGGGTTTCAATCGCCCACACAAAGAAACCCCCGGTTTGACGACGAGTGCAAGCAAGCGCATGCAGCTTAGCAATATGCATGCAAAGCGGCGCCGTATTAAAGGGCTAGAACTGCTTATGAGCTTTACAAGCCAAAGGGGGAAATCGAACACCGGCTTCTCAGAAGAAAGAAGAAGGAGCATGAGAAGACCGCTGGGAGATTCAGAAGTTTACCAAAGGGTAAAAAGGACATGCCGCGAACACAAACCCGAACCGAAGCCTGTAGGGACGAACGGGTAGTAGAGTCCCAGTCGATGCTGAGAATTTGGAAAAAGCATTTCTGTGGACTATATGACGGCGATGACGAACCAAATACCATTGTCAGGCAGATTGAACCTTTCAACCTCGACAATGTAGGCCAACGTCCACCCAACCTGGATGAAGTGAAGATTTCCATATCTAAGCTTAAGTCCAGCAAAGCTTCTATAGTGAACGGTCTGATTGCCGAGCTCTTCAAAATGGCGGACAATGACTTGGTAAGGTGCATACACTGACTCATCTGTAAAAATGGTCGGACGAAAGTATGTCAGATGAATGAAACCTCAGCATTGTTTTTCCGATCCTCTCCTACAAGACTCTATCTGCGGCATTGTGAGATCATCTGAACCCGTTCGTCAACAACCTGATTGGTCCATATGAGTGTGGCTCTAGGCCATGAAAGTCCACTATCGACCAAATATGCACATCACGGCAGATCCTGGAAAAAGCCCATGAAAAGGCCTATGACAACATATACAGAGGCGAGCTTTGCAGAGCAAAATCTAGTTTTGGCATCTTTGCCAAACTCGTTCGCTTATGCAGGATGTCAATGGAGAATGCACCCTGCTCCATCAAGGTCGGTAGAGAGCTCGCCAAGACCTATGATGTCAAAAAAGGATTTAGAAAAGGCGATGTACTGTCATGTGATTTCGTTAACATTAGTCTTGAAAGGAAAGTGTAAAACTCACGCGCAAACAAGGATAATCTTTCAAGTCCGTCCAATTACTCGCATACACCGATGATATTAACATAATCGGAAGAAAGCTGCATGATGCCGCGAGTATTGAGGCGGACCAAGCATATTTAATTGAAAGCGTTTGTTCCACAAAAATAAATGCGCCCTACGGCTTTTTAACGACTAGGTAATGTGCCAGGTAACCATATGGACACATGTGAGAAAACTGCCCTCAATTACTCGCTTTCATTCTCACAGGTTGTCTCCTGTGAATCGAATCCATACAATAAACGATCGTGCCTAATGTCCTTCTCCAACTCTTGCTTGTCTTCGTTTTCCTACTTCTTCTCTTGGGCCTTCTGCTTCCTTTTCACTCGTTTCACCTTCTTCTGATTCTCTAGCATTTTCTTGTTTTGCGCTTCAACTTGCTTCATCTTTTCCTTGACGTTCTTCAGAATGAAGTTCCGATCGTCGATGATCTGGTGTGGCTGCGCGCTACGCCAAGGTGGAAAGGAGCAGGGAAGAATCTGGTAGAAGTCGTGCATTGCACTGAACAACGTGTCATTGATGGGAGTGAACTGTGGTGAAGTCATGAACGGTATGTCGGTCGGTATCTCTCAGACGAGGCCATGCAAAGTGATGATGGTTTTTGTAGAAGCATTTTCGGTTTCACTATAAAGAGTCAGTTTGTCGTGGAAACGTTGATTAAATCGTAGAATGTATCTGCCTATCTGCCCGGCATGACTTTGGTCAGCAATCGTAGGAAATCATCAAGCGAAACGAGGAGACATGGCACCTTCGCCATGCAGCTACCGCTCCAGCTCTTGTTTTATGTCTTTAAGGACAGCTTCCCGTTGAGGACAATTTTGTACTTTGCAATAATGTCAGCGGCCCTTTTGCGTGTATTGAGGAGGAAGCATTCGGTTTAACGGTCAATGAGGGAAAGACCACGTATATGCTGTCAACAACACCGACATCTCGAACAGAACTTCACCGTCGACAGATATAACTTTGAGGTAGTTAAGGACTTTGTCCACGTAGGCTCCGTTGTCGATTCGGACAACGGCACCAGCGCTGAGATAAAACGAAGAATAACTTTTGCCAATCGCTGCTTCTTTGGACTAAGCAGGCATTTGTCCAGCAAAGTTCTCTCTCGAACAACAAAAGTTACCTTCATAATCCCAGTCCTTCTCTATGGCGTAGAGCCATGGACTTTATCAAAGCAGCTTTTGCCTGCTTTGAGAAGAAAATTGGCGTGATTTTCGGTCCCGTCTGTATAGACGGTTAGTGGAGGAGGAGATACAACGACGAACTGTACAGCGACATCGACTTAGCCAGGAGAAGGTCCAACGACGGAGGTGTCTGGCCCATGCAGAGCGGATGAACATCAATGCTTCGGCCTGATAAATCTTCGAATTAGCCCCTGAGGAGCAGCACAATAGAGGCTCAGGAGGCTCACGCAAAAAGAAAGGGATCTCAATCAACTTAGCGTGCGAAAGTGGAGGCAGCTATCCAGAGATCGAACTGGCTGAAGACACTCGCTGGTTGAGGCTCAGGTCCACCCCGGACTGTAGCGCCACCTTAAGATTTTCCTACTTTGATTTGAAATGGAGAGATATACTCTTCTCTAGTTAGGGTTTTATTGTATGGGGCCCTTAGATGTGTGGAGTGATGTGTTCGAAGAAAGTTCAGTTCATTTTGCCAGTTCTTCGTATTTATTAGCACTGAAAGCTCTTCGAATGCGCTGAGGGATATTTGACTGATTTTTTAAATATGGATAGCGAGTTGCTTCCCTAGCTGCAGAATCTGCTAATTCATTTCCTTTGATACCAGCACGACCTAGTATTCATGCTAAAATTAAGTTGTCATTGTTATAATTGTTGATTCCGGTAAGGATACTTAGACTGCCAGTGAGTATTGGTGTTTTTACTTGAATAGTGCTGTAACCTCTACAACAGCTGCAGCTGAAAGAAGACATTGGAAAGTGACGATTTCTTAATTTTTTCTTTGAGTTCGATAACTGCATATATTGAGCTATTGTCCTTAAAGTATATAATGTTCTCACAGGCTTAATAGATTTGATCAGGTCCTGGTGTAGCATACGGAAGTATTGATTGGGAGTGCTTGTGAGGCAGCAAATGTCTTTTCCATGTAGGGGGCGATCAGAGAGTTCGGTTTTCCTGATATATTTTTCCCTATACTCGTATAGAGTTTCTATAGGATATGTCTGAAGTACATGAACATGTGAATATCAGTAAAAACTTTGTTTATTGGTTAACTGCTCGTTTTTTTCCCAGTCTACTAAGAGATTTAATTGGTGTTGTTCTTAGTGCTCCTATTGATGTGTGGTAGCATTCGCTTATGGATACATAAACGCTTTCGTTTGATATTGTGTAGTATTGAGGGTAAGGCCATGCCTTCGACTTATTATACTCATTGTATAACATTCTTCAGACTGGTAACTTTCCTCACAATTGGTAAAAATCCATACTTAAGTCGATTCCCAAGAGCCCTCGAAACTATCATCACCTAGATGAGTATCGTCCTACATATCTTCTACCTGTTCTCTCTAAATTTGTTGAAAATCTATTCGATTTTGAATAGCCCGGTTGATGGAAAAAAGAATGAGCAATGAACAACATATTTTTAGACCGAATAGAGATGTTCAATCACTAATTCATCTCATGTAATATAAATTACCAAACAATCGCTCAGCTTGTAAACACGGCTAAATTATGTCATCTTACCTCGAGAAGGCCTGTGATCTCGTCACAACTTTTCCTATTAGCGAGCAATTGCATAAATGGGGAGTAAAAATTATTATTTTCTTTTTGTCCAGAAAAACTTTTTGTGTAGAAGTCGAAAACACAGCAACTGGAAAATGTAGAATTTCTTACGCGCCACCGTTGCGGTGGTCACCCCAAATTGCAAAACGGCGCTCTTGCTTAATAAACACATATTTCATATGGATAAAGCATGCGATTTGCGAGAGTGTATCTTTTCGCGCCGAATGCTTTGTGCAACTATTTGTTAGGAGTGCAGTTGTTATTATGATGATCAACCCCTAGATGGTCCTGTTTGCGACATCTCGTTACTTGGTTTCTTGAATGCATATTATATCGAGTTCGTTACTATAGTACGTTCTTGTTTGAAGCTTTTGTCCGTTATAGACCGACGTTTGCAGCTTGCAATACGTAAATTTCTCTGGTCCTGACATGAATATATCTATCGTTTCACTTCGGTATGAGATATAAAATTAACTCTGGCTTTGTTTTGAAGCTACGTTCATGCCGTTATGCGTAGATTTGCACATCAATCAAATGGCAGCCTTATTTTCCTTGGCAGTGCTTCAAACGGTCGGTCCAATATTTGATGACTTGATAGATGCGGCATGATTCCGGCAATAGCGTTTCGAATGTTGGGGTAGAGGTTGGCTTGTTAGCGTAGTCTAAGGATTTGACGTAGCCGCTGAGAAAATAATCGAGTGGGGCCGAATCGCATGACCGCGGCAGCCAATTGATGAACGCTCGTTGTGAGATGACCCAGTCGCTAAATTTCTTGTTGGAACCACAGCTCGGATATATCGATGTTGTCAAGCTCTGAGCACAGAAAGCCGGTTAACATCGCTCTATACCTGATACCATTTACCGTTCATGGTAAAATTTGTTTACTTCCTCATTTCTAAAGAAATAAGGTGCGATGATGCCGCCGTTCCATAAAGCGCACCAAACAATCAATCTTTGTGGATGCATTGACGCTTGGCCGAACACTTGTGGATTGTACTCGCTCGAATAATGGCAATTTTGCTTGTTGACATAGCCGTTGAGCCAAAAATGGGACTCTTCCGAGATGATTTTTTGTGCCAAAATTCAGATCTCCGGCCAACATTTCCAGCGCCCAATTAGCGAACTCTCGGCGTTATGCTATCCCGGAATGTATTCAGAAAATTTAAAATACAAGTTTACTATATTCATCTAAATCTATATTGTCCCCTTCAGAGTGATCCCCATCGACTGCAACACACTTATGCCAGCGCTTGATCCAATCCTCGAAACATTTTTTATATTCGGTTTTCGGTATGTTCATCAGTGCTTCTTGCGATTTTTCCATTACTTCCTCTCGGCTGCTGAAACGACTTCCCCGTAGTGGTTTTTTAACTCGATTGAACAGAAAGAAGTCACAGGGAGCCAAATCGGGTGAATTCGGTGGCTGTTGGATGGTATTTGTTGCATTTTTCGTCAAGAAATTCCGAATAATGATGGCACTGTGGGTGCGTTATCATGGTGCAAAATCCACGAGTTTTCTGCCCACAATTTTGGTCTCTTTCGGCGAATTGCTTCACGCAAACGTCTCACAACGCCCAAATACTGGTAATACTCTTTGTTTACTGTCTGGCCTTCTGGAAAAATTCATGATGCACTACACCGTTGTAATCCATGAAAACCATGAGCATTGCCTTCTTTTTTGACTGAAAACGACGTGGTTTTTTTGGTCTCGGCTCATTTGGTGAACGTCATTCACTTGCCTGATGTCTGGATTGCGTGTCGTATTCATAAACCCACGTCTCGTCTCCAGTAATGATCGTTTTGATGAATGTGGGATCGCATTCAGCTTCGCAAATCATCTCTTTTGCGACGTCAACACGGCCTCTTTTTTACATGAAATTAAGGTCTTTTGACACCAACTGCTACACGACGGAAACCCAAATCATTAACCAAAATGTCTTGGACGGATCCATAGGCAATGTTCAGTCCTCCGCTATCTCTCTGATGGTTAATTTGCGGTTATTGACCAACATTTCTTTTACTTCATCAATGTTTTCGTCGGTTTTCCACGTCGATGTCGATGGTCTGCCACTGCGTTCATCATCTCTTTTGAACCGCTCGTGCCACTGGTAAACGACCGTTTTCTTTAGAGAATCGTTGCCGAAACACTTTTTCAACATTTCCAACGTTCTCGCACCATTAAATCCGTTTTTTACGCAAAATTTAATACAAGTTCGTTATTACAAATTTAAATCCATTTCTAAAATTGTAAAAAATCACCAAAATGTACTCTTGGCTACTTAACTTTCAAGCTATGACGGAATGTCAACAATAGATTTACCAACTTAATGGAAAAAACCGAACTCAAATCGGAAAAATGGGAGCGGCACACGGTGGTGTCTCCCGGGAACTTTTTGATCAAGGTGGTATGTCAAGTCAGACGAGCTCCGTTGATTGTTGACATTTTTTCTATGGATGGCATCGAGAAATCTATCATTATATAGAGAATATACCATATACCAATTATGAACGCAAGGCATACATATACAGATGCATCCTGCCTCGGTATAGGCTTTTAGGCTATGAGAAATAACTATAAAATTACATTTACACTTGAGTATTAAGTTACGAGTATCTGAGAGCAATTAAAACGGATAATTGCCACTGAAATTATTTTTCCTTTAAGTTTATTCATTCCCCAGTAAAGATCGGACGTATTGTAATTACTACCAGTATGCGAATACTCGTACATCGAGTAGAAGGTAAAAGTGGTTGATACGGCGCAAAAAGGGGATTGGGGTTTTGTTGATATAACTGAGTGCAAATCTTTTAAATAAATGAGAATAGTTTGTGGCTAATTTGCGGTTTTGTACGATCATCAGTTGCGGCATTCAACGAGGCTTCGCACTTACAGGTTTTAGTTATAATTCACCTGTTTAGATTCAATGCCAAATCACGTAATTGAACTTGAGTATTGGTTGCGAATTAAAAAATAAATATTCCGGCTTTCTTAGTCCGAATCAGAAATTTGTACTCTGCTTGATTGATTTTGCATTTACCTTCTTTCATATTACGGGTGTGTATGATTCTGCGATTTAAAGATGCGAGTAATGTTTGGGAGGAATTTTGAACAGTTATTATTTCTGCTGTAGCATGAGTTTTCTTTTCAAAAACCTTTGCATTCGATAATGCGAGTATTAGCCGTAATATAGGTTGTTAACACTTACAAACAGTGTAATCCAATTTAATATTCCAAGTATTGTTTGCCCGATTTCGATACATCTGGAAGCACTGGTTTTGTCAGCCAGCAACCTCAAGTGACATGTCGTCTGCAGCTGACGCGAAAATTATACCCTATGTCAGTTCTCTTTAAACAGAATACGGTCTTGGGAGGTCTTACAGCCCATGAGATTAACTTCGAGGGGCAGCGCATCCATAACAGAGCCTAGCGTGCTCCGAAAAGCTGTCAAGCAATCGACACAAATCTCTGCTAGTGAAAAGTGTAGTGATATACATATTTCGTGAAAGCGTATTACAAAACCGACTGAAGCATGATAAACGGTTGATCTTATCATACCCGTGATGATCCAGACAGCCCTTCCGAATGACAAGCTCCATGTCTTACAGAAAGTTCCTTTACATTGCCAGAAAGTCGACAGCGCCTTGGAAGTGATATATTTAGTCCAAACAAGTTGTTTCCAGAATGACTCCCAATTATTTAGCTCTGTTGGAAAAACGGCTAGGGATGCCTTAAGTTGAGTAAGTAAAGAGTATAAAGAGTTTGAGGATTGAAATATAGCCCACTTTTGGTACACCAATTGTCAACTATTGCGGTTTGCTAAGAGATGGCGTGACTTGTATTATTCCGTTGTTATTATTCTATTGGAACATGCGTTGGAAAGCTACTGTCATTGTACATCATTTCAGTATATGTCATCCATTTAAAGCGTAATCAACAATAATTTTTTTTCACTCAAATATGTCGAACTTTGTGCCTGAAAGTGTTTTTGCGGGGAGTTCTTCTTCATTACTTTAATATGAAGAAAACTGCTGCCGAAAGTCATCGTATTTTGGTGGAAGCTTATGGTGAACATGCGCTAGCTGAGCGAACGTGCCAAAAGTGGTTTGCACGATTTAAAAGTGGTGATTTTGGCTTGGAAGACGATGAACGTCCTGGGCAGCCAAAAAAGTTTGAAGATGAAGAACTGGAAGCATTACTCTATGAAGATTATTGCCAAACACAAGAAGAGCTCGCAGAATCTTTGGGTGTCACTCAAGCAGCCATTTCAAAACGTTTGAAAGCAGCTGGATATATTCAAAAGCAAGGAAATTGAGTTCCACATGAACTCAAGCCGAGAGACGTCGAAAGGCGGTTTTGCATGTCCGAAATGCTGCTGGAACGCCACAAAGTGAAGTCATTTTTGCATCGGATTGTTACTGGTGATGAAAAATGGATCCATTACGACAACCCCAAGCGCAAAAAATCATATTTGAAAGCCGGCCAACCAGCCAAATCAACGGCAAAGCCGAATATCCATGCGCGAAGGTAATGCTCTGTATTTGGTGGGATCAGATGGGTGTGCTGTATTATGAGCTGCTAAAACCGGGTGAAACCATTAATGGATAACGCTACCGAACACAATTAATCCGTTTGAAGAGAGCAGTGGCCGAAAAACGCCCGGAATATGCGACCAGACACGAGGCAATGATTTTCCATCATGACAAGGCTTGGCGCCACGTTGCTATTCCGGTTAAGAACTATTTGGAAAACAGTGGATGGGAAGTATTACCCCACCCGCCTTATAGCCCGGACCTTGCCCCTTCGGACTACCATTTGTTCCGGTCGATGCAGAACGCCCTCACTGAAATACGGTTCACATCAGAGCAGAATATCCAAAATTGGCTTGATTCATTCTTGGCTGCCAAGCCGGCGCAGTTCTTTTGGGATGGGATCCACAAATTGTCAGAAAGATGGGAAAAAGTCATAGCTTCAGATGGGCAATACTTTGAGTAATACTATTGTACATGTGTTACTTAAATAAACGTTTAAATTTTGAAAAAAAAAACGCATGAATTAAGTTATACACAAAATACATCTAGAATTCCCTAGTCTTTGGAATAAACAATTTCTAGCCATGAAGTATTTTTTGTATGAAGGTTTTTGTAGCAACATTCCTCCGCTTGTACTCTTTTCCCTTTGTATCAAAACCTTTTCCCTTTTTAGTGGTAAAGTAACAAATGTACCAAATCTCTAAATGTAAAATGTGCAATACCAAATGTAAGTTATATTATGCAAAATAAAAAAATATATCTAAGTATCTATCTATCTATCTATTTCTAGCCATGATCCCAAACACAAGACGACTGGCTGAGACCAACTCTACTCTACCACTGCCAACACATATTGGAGCATTGACCTTCCACAAAACTGGTTATTCATTCCCGAGTTTTCTGACCGACGTAGGTTAGGTTAGGTTAGGTATACGGGGTCGAAGCTACTATACATATACTCGTACCTCATCACACTTAGGTCGGTGTAGACCCATTTTGATGCCCAGATAGGGTAAGGAATTTGATTGCCTGGTTTTGGTTTCCGCTTTCTGTTTGGCTTTGGTTGTCAGTGGGTCTAAGCCATCTTGTCACATCAGCTAATCTGAAAAAATATGTAAATGAAGCAGCAGTTAGCCCTGAGAGGTCGTGGAAGTAGTAGCTTCCTAAGGTTCTTTGATTCAAATTACTGGGGCTGGGACAGTGGCACAAAAAGTGAAAAGTCGAGGGTATCGTCCCGTGAGCCTATGTCCCCCAGCCTCTGCACAGGTCGTCGTCGGTAAGGGGCAGCTTTATTGCTTGCGTCCCCAGAATATTCTGGCCTGTGAGCAATCCAAAAACGTAGATAATTCAGCTCTGCTTTTCAAGTAAATCTTACTTGTTCTGAATTTGCTCAGTTCCGGCAATAATTATCTTGAGGTTTCATGGGTTTTTCCACCTTTCATTGATTTTTATTTGTATCTTTCGCTCCACTTGTATTCTTAGAGTGCACAGTGGAGGTTTGATACTTTGGTCTGTTAGTTCCCTTTCTAGGGAGGATCCTTTTCGAGTTAGCTCAACTGCATGCTCACTCCCTGCCACTCCTTTGTGACCAGGGTCCAGCATAGCGTGACCTTATGCTGAACGCAAAAAGACTTAAGCCCTTCGCGACAACGCTTCACAAGCCTCGATTTGGTTTCGACTATCGTGATAGCCCTCATGGCAGCCTGGCTGTCGTGGGATATTGCTTTTATTGCCGCAAATCTAGGTGCTTCTGCTACATCCAATATCTCAGCCTTGAGGATACTGCTGTAGTCCGGAAGGTGACGTGAGTCCGTCCGTCTAGATGGATATCGAGTATTCTACCATTTGATTCCCGTCCCATTCCTCTCTGCATGGGAAAGTGCTGGTGAATGGTGTTTCAAAGCCGCCTTGGGGTATTATGTAGTCCGTATTGGAACATAAACCCAATTCGTTTGTAAGGATTGAGCCGTGGCCTTTCGGGTTAGTTTCCCACACCCGTGCTGCAGATTGTTGCATGTATAGATCTAAGGACAAATGATGAGTTGTGCCAATCAATCCTCTGTACTTTTGTCATTAACCTAACGATGCTAATTTTGTTTGTGGGTTGCCACTATTCTAAGCTACCGAAGGTTAGGATAGGTGTGACTATAGCCATGTACGTCCATAGGATATTGTTAGGGTTAGGTTCCAATTTTATCCTAAATATACGGCTGCAAGCGTAGAAGACGGTAGTTACTTTCCACGTTCGTCGACAATAAGCTTCCAATTCAGTTTACTATCTAGTTGGATAGTCGAAGGGTTGACGCATCTATGGAAGGAAGATCGAATTGTGGCATTATCCCTTAATATGTGATTAATAGAATATTTGATTCGTTTGATTCCCATACCACGGAGTTTGACCGTTTGTGGCAGTTATTCCCGTTAAAAACAAGGATTGTCTAATCGAGTTACATCTGCCATCAAAAGTTGAATTGTTGAAAGCAACCTCAATATCGATGCAACTGCGCAGTGAATACTTCTTCTTGTTGAGTGCGCCTTTAATTCCGCCCAACAGATTTTGAAGTGCAGGTTGGCAGGATCTACAACGTTGGTAGGCATCTGCATCTTGGACAGAGGATACATTTTTAGCGCAGACGAAGCTCAACCATTACCTCGAAGCTCTTCAGTGTGAGGGAACTCAGATTGATTGGTCTTTTCGGATTTTCGGTATAAAGTCCACTCCTAATCTTCACCTAGCAGTGAAGATTATACGCTGAGGTAACAATAGTTAATCGAACGTAGTTATGCTCTATCTCACCGCCATTCAGCAGTAAACCGACCATGGCTACTTCTGCTTCGATGCTACCAAACGCAGCATGACAGATTGATCTCTTTCATAATGTCGTTGCCATCAGCGTATGCTAGCTGTGGTACAGATTTATTGTGCCTCTTTGATAATGTTGATCAAACCACATAACAGCCCATCATGTTGTAGAAATCCTTTTTTGCATCACATGCCTCAATGGGGGCATTTCTGACGTTCATGGAACAGGGAGTGATCAGCATTGTTATCCTACACAAACGAGCGAGTTTAGCAGGGATACCAAAACTTAAAATGGCCCTAAACAGCTCGCCTCTTTAATTGTTACCTACTTATGCGATGTTAAGAGGACTTAACCCGCTTGAGGATCTAGCAAATAAAATCAAAGTTGTCTTCGAAGTTAAAAAGCTGCAGAAGCACTCCTTCCTAAGTTTCAGTACCGACTGTGACTCTGCTAGTATTAGGAGGAGCAAAATTAATCACCCTATCGGAAGATGGTATAATTTTTGCAAATGGTGTCGTACGTCAATCATATTTGACATTTGTGAACAAACAGATAAGCAATGAAGCGTGTGGTCGGTGGTGTTAGCGCAGCGTGAAGTTCGACGTCAATTTCCTAATGGTGTCGTGCCAACTGTGGAAACATTCCGGCGCTTAGCTACTCTACTCGAACAGAGTAGAACCACAGGAGACCATGCAGGGCGTGGCCGCCACCGGACTGGTCGTTCGGCTGAGAATATCGCGGCTGTGGATGCTGATGTCGCTGAGAACTAAGAAACTTCAACCAGACGACGACCCACGCAATTGGGCATCACCAGACAGCGAATTTTAGTGAAAGACTTACACATGTTCCCCTACAAAGTGCAAACAGCGCATCAGTTAATGCCTCCTGACCGTCAGCCGCGTGTGAATTACTGTAAAGCCATCCTTAATCTCAACGACGAAGAGGACGATTTTGTGTCGAAAATCATCATGAGCGATGAGGCGCATTTCCACTTAATCTTCGTTTCTGGGGCACTGAAAATCCGCGTGTGATGCACGAAGAGCCATTACATCCACTCAAAGCCACTGTGTGGTGTGGCGTTTACGCGGGGGGGAGGACGCCATCGGCAATACGGACCCTGTTACAGGCGAACGCATCACGACCATGATAAACGACTTCTTACTGCCGGAATTGGATGAGCGGGGCTTGGTGGTTTCAACAAGACGGTACAACCGCACACATAGCATGAGCCACAATGGATATTGTGAAGAAAGCGTTTCCTGGTCGCATAATCTCCTCTTTTTGGCGATTTGGCATGGCCAGCAAGATCGCCCAATTTAACCATCCCAACAAGCATCAGACAATCGCAGCCCTAAAGGAGAATATTCGACAGGAATGCGAACAGTTATCACCGGAAATCTTGCCGAAAGTCATGGAAAATTCGATAAAATGGGCACAAATGAGTATCAACACTGGCGGCAGCCACTATGCGGATATCATCTTTTCCACTTAACAGAAACAATATTGTGAAGGTCCAAATAAAGATTTCCATCACTCAAAATCATTTTTTTTTTATTTAGTAAAAAAGTAATTCAAAAACAAAATTGGATGATTAATTTTGCGCCACCTTGTACCTTGCCTTCCTTATCTCTGCAAGCTTTTGAATGGTGTTTGTGTCATCGGCAAATTCTTTTTATTTTTCTCGATCGAGCGATGTTTTCTAAGTAGCTCCCGTACCCTTTGGTCATAGAGTTCGTTTCTTTACAGCGCCATCTACAACCATAAATACTTTGGTCAAACCAGAGGTCGCGTTGTGGTGGTTGTATGAAATAAAATAAAATAATAGATGCGGCATCTTTAATGACTTTCTAACAATGCCCCCAATGAGCTCGATGCTGGTAGACTAAAACTTCTCGAAATATTTTTGAAGACTCGTGCGATTGTAGCCGTTCGACATGGAATTTCTTTACAGTACTTCTGCGGTGGTGTGCCATCGGAGATATTCTCACTTTTACTTTAGCTGTAACATACAATAGTATTGCAGTAGTCTGAGTCGATATTGACTCCACGAAATATTCCAACATCCAATACACTGAAGCTAAAGACTTGGTAGTTTTCTAATCAGGTGGCGATCAAGTGGCTTTTTTTAAAGTTGGGGTATCGGAAATTTGCTCTAACTGTGATGAAATTTCGCCGCAGCCCGATATCAATTAGCCTGAGTCTATTTTAAGAGCTGATATCGTGGAGACTTACATAGCGATAAAAAGGGTCCTCATTCAGCTGGTCGAGAAGTTCCAGTCTTACATTGGCGATATAAGGTTTGATGAGGATTGTTATCAGGCGTTTACTGAAATACCTAAAGCTGATCTGCGCTCTATAGCAATCACATTTTTTCATTCCGTTTTTGCTCCGGTAAAAACATGGATGTCCGTAATTTCCGCTTGATATTGGACTAGGGCCTACGTTAATTTTTCAGCTGCACGTGGACTGTTAAGGATGCGAACGTTCGTCATCCAAAGTCGTAATTCTTGGTCTGTTCATCATTTGTTTGACTAGTTTTGTGTCGCTGTACAGCTCATGTATTCGTCGTAGATTCTCATCCTCCAAATCCCTTCAACGTAAACGGGGCCGAATATTTTTAGAAAGATTTTTCTCCCGAAACGGCTGAGGATATTTTCATCTGCTTTCATAAAGTAGGACTAGGATGATCAAGCTCTTATATAGAGTCTCCCTAGTTTTCCGGGATAGGGCTTTACTACTCAATTGTCGTCTTAGCCCAAAGATACTGCGATTGGAAGGAGTAATTCTTCATTTTATTTCTGTTTTTTCTTTCGAAAGATCCGCTCTCCATCGTCATTCTGCACAAACGGACGAGCTTAGCACGTACGCCAAATCTAGATAGCACGTCTCTATAAATGCTGTTATATGCGGCCTTAAAATCGATGAAAAGATGATGGGCATCGATTTGGAATTCTTAAGTTTTTTTCCAGGATCTGCCGAAGTGTGAAGATTTGCTCGATTGTGGGCTTTCTTAGTCTGAAACCGCATTGAAAGGTACTAATCAGGTTGTTGGCGAACGGTTTCGGATGTTCACGCTATTGCAGATAAGATTTTGTGTCCGATGTTGAGGAAAGTTATACCTCTATAGTTGTCGCTGTTATGGGGGTCTTCTTCTTTGTTGATCGGGCATGCATGTCTTTGTTGACCAGGCATACACTCTTCTGACCAGGTCTGAGAAATCAGTTTCTACAAGGTCATTTCCAGTAATACCATGGCTGGCAAGTCGTCAATTCCAGTTGATTTGTTGGATTTCAGCTTAGATATTGCTATCCTTACTTCGTTCTGGTCAGATAGAGGGAAGTTTTGGATATTATCGTCTAAGTTGAATAGTCTATTCTGCCTGACGGCGGCATGGTAAGCTTCTTCGCAGTTATACTGTCAGAAAAAGTTGTTCCGTACAAAATTCTGTACGGCTCTTCTTTGACATGTTCTTTTTACCTAGTTGTGAAAGTTCCATACGAAATTCTTGGAGTATAACCTCTCAATATTTTCGAGAAGTCGAAGTTTTTCCCGTCTGTTCTGCTCGTAGAGTTCACGAGCAGCTCTCGTCCTTCGCTGCAGTATCGCTTTGTAGGCTTCTTGTTTAACTGCACATGCTTGCCGGCATTCTTCATCAAACCAGGGTTCTCTTGGTGGTGATCAGGTGGAACCAGCACATCAGTTGCAGAGTCTCTGATGTCACGTTAGCAGCATTGCCACTGGTCTTCCGTGCTTGATGCTGGCGGCATAGGAGTTGTTGAGAAATTTTGGGATACGTGTTTGGCGAAGATTCTGGCCGTCTCTGGTGATTGCAGCTTTTCTACGTTATATCTTCCCACAGTAATTCTTCTTTTTCGCGGTGCTTGGAAAATCCGCATTCGCACCTTGCCTGTTGCAAAGTGATGATCCGAGTCGATGTTGGCTGCCCGGATGTTCAGAATACTAGAGGCATGCCTTATGTCTATCGCAAAATGATCAATTTGCTTTAGCGTTTGATGACCCGGAGAACGCCATGTTCCCTTGTGTATGTTGGGATGAGAAAACCGTCGCCTAGTAAGATTTTAACGTCATTCTTCGGATATTGGTCATATGTCCTACCCAGGAGCTTGTAGAAACTTTCTTCAAGGTGTCGTCCTTGCCTTTAGTAGGGGCATGGGAGCAGATTAGACTTTTGTTGGCAAATTTAGCCATAATGCGGATTGTCATAAGATGCTCGCTCATGTGCTAAGACTTCCTCTCTAAGTCTGCCGCATTTAGAGGATCCGCATTCGAATAAGGACTGCTTCGTTTCCCTATAGCAATCACCATGGTATATGTTACAGTATTTCATCCTCTTTATGTCATGTAAATCCCATCGAACTTCCTGGATGGCGGTGATATCTGCGTGATATTGTTTGGCTGCTAACTGTTTGGCTGCACGTGGCCTGTTAAGGGTCGAAGGTCGTTGTCCTTTAAACGTTTGCTAGAGTCAGCAACAGTGAGTTAATTTTTATCCGAGGCTATCAGTTGGTTTGTACATATTCCTACTGGCCGGGAATGCCATTGCCATTTAAGTCTGCATGAATAATGGTTTACTCATGCAGTTACCCTGGACCACCAATGGGAGGTAAGGCAATCACTTCGCTACCAACTTAATTGTTGCTTTGCTGGACCAATAAAAGTTATAGGACACTCAGCAGTTTCCCAATCAATCGTCACGCAGGCCGCCAACTCATCTGTCACTATGTCCTTTTGGATAGCCTGACCAGATGGTGAAAGATCCTCACATATCCTGAGCTCAAAGCATGTCGAAATACTCGTAGCTCTAATGAAGTTATCGCTATGGACTATATCGTTAGAGTTCGTCCGCCAAAAGTTCTGTATAGTACCTTGCCTAGATATGCCACCTGATACCTTATTGTTTGAAAGGTAATATCCGTGTATATTTCTCATAAGGAAAGCAAGTATCGGCTCAGCAATTCTGACTTACTCGTGTGCTCTACTTATGTTATAGCTAGGCAGCCGATTTTATGACATCTTGCATACGTTACGCCTTTTAAACTAATTTTATCAGTTGACCATTCTGGAGATGAAATTAAAACAGTCTGTGTTATTCTCAGTCTAGGGAATGAGGCGATTCTTAAGGGTCAGGCGGACGACATTAAGGCACGTGTAAACAATATTACACTGTGTACAAGTAAACTTAATGTGCATACACTTGGAGCCAATTGAGCTTCCTTTTGCGGAATAAATTGTTTACACTTCGATGGTGCCGACCATCTGACTTGTGTGAATTTAATTCCCATTGAATCGAATCAACAACTTTTGTGTCATATTTTATTAGCAATAAATAAATCTCTTGCATAATCCAAACTTTAGATACAATATCTATGAAAATATATATGCAACACCCAACAATATTCTGCATCCAACCGTGACAAATTTCAATAATATTGCAACTGCGTTTACTCAATAAATCTGTAAGCACTTATTCAAATTTGAATTACGAGTTATGAGTACTCGTCTACCAATGAATTGAGTGGGCGTATGAAATAGATTCTCCACGCCTTGTTTGGCCATGAACATATTAGCCGTCTAGCAGCGGTTCCGACAGTCAGTTTTGCAATCTAGTTCATTGCATTGCATAAGACCTTTCAAACTCCAAAGCTATTACGTTCTACCATCATGATACCGAAATAAAATCTAAACACCTGCAGCAACTGAATTTATGTGTAGGCCTTACTCGTAGATCGTTCGAATCGGTCATCCATAGTGTCAAGGCACTGATTTGGCTTAAGCACTTCTAGTGGACTACAACCTGTTCAGTGGTATCTAATGGGGAACGTCAAATGTGTAAAAATTTAATGTTACTCGTAAAATACTGGTCAATACGAGTATGTGATACCTTACCTGGCTAAGTGAGTGTCAGTTATTGACGATTTAAAATAACAAAATGTTATTTTAATTTGTAATTTGATAAACGACTTCATTGCTTCGAAAAAATGTAACAATGTCAGCATTAGTTACGGCCATGTTGAAACAATTTTCATTCATAGCATAAATATGTGCTGGCAAGTATTTATTACCACTCAATGTCTTTTCGTTGTTCTTCTAAATTGAATAGAGTTTTGTAGTTTCTAGACTTGGCTCACAACTGAACTTGAATACGGATGACAACGAGTAGCTCTACTTCCTTTAGACTTCATAAAAGTAACATCTTTTAACGGAAGTTGGGTCGCTTTATAGCGAGAACCGGCATCTTTCTCATGATTGAGGTGCTGCGGGACACACTGTAATAAGATAGAAATGTCTCCGAAATGCAGAAAAATATTCAGGTACGGACGGATGATTTCGATGTTGATGCCAAACTGTCAGGCGCAAACAGAAATATGCAGGGATGGAGCAGAAAACCTCGTAGTGGAAAGAATATTTCTGTAGACACTTAAAAGGTTATCATGAATAACATGCCACCGTCAGGCAGAATGAACGATTAAGACGACATCAGCACAGCAATTTATAAGCTTAAGTCTAGGTTAGGTTCGGTTAGGTTATACAGGGATATGATGGATATGCCTTCACTTAGACACCAGACACCAAAACGGGCCCATCGCGATCCCTGTGAAACCGCTTGAATTTGTCTACAAATGGCAAAAACGTCAATAATCACCTTGGTGAAACACCCAATTTCCCTGCAAAAGCCCAGGAGGCCTTGGAAGTTCGTGCCGTCTATTTCCTCTAGGTTTTCGAAAAAGTATTTCCCTAAAAATTTTCTTCGACTAGGCGATATTGCCTCGCATTCACACAATATGTGTGTTATGTCCTCAAGAGCTTGCAGATCATCGCGGTATCTGCAGATTCCTATTACTGCCCTAAGCTTATCCCTGTTTAATTTTATTAACTTCCTGGATCTGTTGTCGTCAAAAAGCGGTCTTGACTTGAACAAGACTTGACTACCTTAGGTTGGCAGCCTTTATGATTTTTTCCTCGATAGCGCCCCTCACTATACAAAGGGGTGGTTTGATGTTGGCAACCTTAGTATTGTCGAGTAGCCACCCTTTTCTTGCAAGCTCATTCGCTGGTTCATTTCCTTTAGTAGCGCCGTGTCCTGGCAACCAGCATAGTCTTACCCGGTTCTGGCTGCATTATGCCTTGGGCACTGTGCGATAGCTCCTGATTGTATTAGAGTTAACATTGGTTGATTCCACTGCATTGAATGCAGCCTGGCTATCGATGTAGATAGCGATATCTCTTTCGGATACCGATCTCATCTGCATTAGCTCCACCGCCCTGAGGACAGCTAGAACCTCTGATTGGAATACACTGTTTGCGTCCGATAGTCTTATAGACACTCCTGTTCCTTCCTCTGTTTTTAAGCCATCTGTGTAAATTGCAATTTGATTTGACCTGTTTATTGCATTTTTTTCCAACCCTTCCTCTCCGGTTATATTACGAGTATATCATACGGGATGTCGAAGTTCGACCAAAGAAGGAATTTCATCCATTAAAATTGGACTGTCTGGTTGTAGTTCCGCTAGGACATGTCCGAAATTGCTGCTCTTGAAGTAACCCAGATTAGTGAGTCGTATCGCACTGTTGCCAGCAATTTTTTTGAACAGTAAATCAAGCGGTGTTTGGTGCAAAAAGGTGTCCACAGCTGCAGTAGGTGTGGTACGGAGCGCGACTGTAATGGCTATGGAAGCCGTTCTTTGAACCGCCGCTAATTTTCCGTAGAAGTCTAACAAAGCTGCTGAACCGGATGACTTCACAGCCGAGCTGCTTAAAGCAGCAGGTGATGATTGGATACGGAGCATACATAAACTCATCTAGAAAATCTGGGTCGATAAAAGTATACTCGACGAATAGAACCCCAGCATTGTTTGTCCGATCTTAAAGAAAGGAGATCCCCTGAACTGCGCCAAATACAATTGAATAAATCCGCTCCACATCGCATATAAAATCCTGTTTGCCATCTTATGTCAATACTTAAAGCCCTTCGTCAACAGTCTGATCGGCCCCTCTTAGTGTGGTTTAGTCCCAAAAAATTCACTGTAAATCAAATGTTCACATTACGGCAAGAGTTTCAAATCGATTCATCGATTTCAAAGCCGCTTATGACAGTTTCCATAGAGACGAACTACACAGAGCATGTCTTGTTTTGGCATCTTTGCCAAGCTCATACGGCTATGCAGGATGACGATGGAGAATGCACGTTGCTCCGTCAAAGTCAGGGATCACAAACTCGAGACCTTCAATGTCAGAACTTGCAACTTCAATGAATTGAATGAATGAATTATGAGAAAATCGTAAGTCACTATCAGAGGCACCATCTTTCAAAAGTCTGCAATTGGCATTGACATAATAAGATGAACACCGCTCTGTCAATGGAGTGTTTGCGACTATTGAAACAGAAGCGGCAAAGATAGGTCTAACGTTCAAGGAAGGAAAAACAAATTATATGCTGCCAAACAACAAAGAGGGACGCACAACATGGACGCCTTAGACAAGTGTCACGATAGGTAGCTACAATTTTGAGATAGTCAGGGACTTTATCTACTTTGATTCCGCTATCAACTCCGACAACGATACCAGCGCGGAATTCAATCGAATTCGTAGAATCACACTAGCTAATCGCTACTTCCTTAGAAAGCAATTGAGTTGTAAAGGCCTCTCTCTAACAACCAAAAAGACTAATCATCTCAGTCCTACTCTGGGGTGCAGAAATTTTGACGCTGATGAAAGCGGAAGCAAATGCTCTCGGGCGGCTCGAGATTAAAGTTCAGGTAAAGCTCAATTCTGTCTACATCAATTGGAGAAGCAGCATTGAGGAGATTTTTTCATCACCGAACTTAACAGTGATGCCGGTCTCATTGGAACAGCTTTTATAACCCGGCTTAGATAGGTAGGTCACCTGTAATGCATGGACACCAGAGCTCCAGTGTAAGTTTTCGATTCCAATCCAGAGGAGCAAAGGTGTAGAGGTGGGTCACAGAATTGGAAGAGGACAATCAACTTTGTGTACGCAGCTGGAAGCAGCTGGCAAAAATTTGCGCTAGCTGGAGAGGTATATTTGCTGAGGCCGTAATCCGCTGCGGACTGTAGCGCCATCTACTCATAAGTAATAAGTAAGAAAGCTAATATTCAGTGCCTTTGGTCAGATGGGTGGGTTGCGATTCGTCAAAAATAGCAGAGAAATTCGTATTCAAAAGGCAATAACATGAACCATTTTACGTAATGGACCTACTCAACTATTTAAGAAAGCTGGAGATGACTTGGCAGAGAGCATACATTTTCAGATTTAATCAGTCTCAGGATCTCTGAGAATAGAAAGAAGGCGCTGTGAATGGCACAAAATATACTTTACTTAATAATGTGTGAGAGGTCTTCTTTTGTTGACCATTTATCCAAGATCTGATTGCCATTTACAAATGCAGTTTCCGGCCGAGTAAATCCACAGATGATCAAATATTCACACTCCGCTGAGGCACATTTTGGTTAAAGCCTGTGGAACTACTTACATGCGCTGATGACTTTGGTTTCTTTGACAGAACGCAGTGGGTGTTCGAGACAAAAATGGGTTTAGTTGTCAAAACCAGGTACATACATATGTATTGTATATGTTTTCAACTAGGTTGGACTCACAACATCAACGAATCGGGCAGAATGTCGCAATAGACAGCTATCTATTTTTGATCCCCTCTCGCCACTTAACGTTAAATTAACCCAAAAGAATATAGACACCACGGAATGCCGTTACGCGCTCTCAAGGCTGAGTTATCCCTTAGCGAAAGATATACGAAAATATACGTCTCTTTCTTGCATATTCATAAATCCGACTCTGTTTGCTTTGAGGGAAAAACGAAAACAAGTGTCATGATCTTTATCCAACAGGAAGGCCTTCATACTGATATAACCAGTTTCAGGAAACTTTACAACAGGTACCACGAAATCTTCAATCTTCACCTGCCCAAAAGGTTGCGGATGGCCTCGCTGCTTTCCGCAGCTATGTACACTCTAAAAGAGTTGCTCACCTTCAGCGTAGCCGAGCTGACCATGTTAAATTTTTTCGTTCCTAACTTGTCTTCTTTGCCTGCATCACATGGTGGCCGTGGTGTAGTGGTACTAGCAATCTCTTCTCACTCGGAGGGTCAAGGTACGAATCCTAGCCACGGCAAGTTTTCATTTGTGTAATTGGAACTCAGTCAGAAAAATGTAGATTTGACTGTTGGAGAGTTTTCAAGCACAAAACCGTTAAAATTCACAACCTGAATCATTCCGAGTGAAGAAAATCTCTCCGTCCTATTCGGACTCCCACCCCTAGAGAGTCAATATCGAAACCAAACACACCTGAGTTTCAAACCACTACATCACAACACTGCCTTCCTTTCCCCCCCTTCTAACTTTCCGACCGCGCCCTGGCAACAGTAAAAGGGTATCCATAACCCCTTAGGCGCGCGTAAATTATAAAAAAAAAAAAAAAAATCTACACTCACCTACCCCTTTTGGAATGAGTACTGTAGGTGAAGAGTATTGATGACATAGGCGCCTGCCTGACGAAAAGCACATACCCCGAACGGAGCAACGAAGTTGCGTGAGCGGGACCTGCCGCCTGCGGAAAGAGAGTTGAAATTCCTTAGTCCCGCGAAGCGGGTCACCCGTGTACTCTTAATTAAGAAAACTATTGATTTAGGCGCCTGCCAGACGTTTAATTTATTATATTCATTTACTTACCTCAAGGGAAGACCATGTACTAGATGGAGTAAAAAGTGACCTCCTTGGGAATTAAAAAAACTTTTTTTTTTAAATGTGTTTTTTTTATATTATTCAATATAGTCCTCTTTTAGTTTGATGCACTTATTTCAACGATTTTCCAACTTCTTGATCCCGTAATTTTTCTGAAGGTCTGCAAAATACTCCTCCGTGGCGTCAATGATTTCCTCGCGTGAGCTGAATTTTTTATTGAAGAGCCATCTTTTGAGGTTTGGGAAGAGATAATAGTCCGAGGGATCCAAATCCAGTTACCAGTCGACGCCAAAAGTCCACCCGATTCCGCATCAGCAAGGCCAAACACTCTTTCAAAGTGCTCTCGCGTTCGTGTTTTTGGTCAAAAGTAAGCATTCGTGGCACCCAGCGGCACGATAACTTCATCATATGCAGAATATTGGCAAAAATATGGCGTGTGCGCTCAGTACTAACATTTGTGGTATCTGCTAGTCGGCGCACCTTCACTTTCCGGTCAGCCAACACCATTTCATGTATTTTTTTGACATTGTCCTCTGTAACCGCATAGGAGGGCCTACCGCTGCGGACTTGATCGGTAGTGGAGTTGCGGACACCACGAAACTCTCGAAACCAATATTTGACGTTGTAATCTGACAGAGAATTAGCCCCATAATGTTTATCCAACTTTTCTTTTGTTTCCTTCGCCGTTTTGCCTCTCAAAAAATAATGTTTTATGAGAAAACGAAAACCGTTTTTGTCCATACTCAACATGATGCCAAACACGTCAACAGCAATCAGACAGTATCGCACTAACATTTGGCATGTCTGCCTAAATATGAACGGATTTCAAGGCACCATAACCTTTTTTGCAGTAGCAGCGCATTCTGGCGGTCAAGGAGGTCACTTTTCACTCCATCTAGTAAATAGTAATTTTCAATTTTCTCAAAAACTAGACGACATAAATCCATTGGGTTTCAGTGAGTTCGATTCAAAATTGATATGGGCATCGACCACATGAATCCAATTCAGCACTTCATTTCACAATTTTGAAAAAAATTGGTCCAAACTTCATTTTTTTAAATTTTTTTTTGTCAAAATTTTGGGTTTGCATGCGAATTTCTTAAAAATTATTGATACAAATAATATAGCTGAAACTTAGAGCTAAAGAATAGGTTTCTGACTTTCGAAACTGGTACAGTACTTTATTGTAGGTGTTGCCGTTGTTTTTTAATAATTTCTTTTCCATTTTAAGTCATTTTTTAATAAAATTGCCCCTACCTCCTAAACGGGGCGAGATAGAACCCCTCTCCAGTAGTAAAAAAAATCTTGTTTTTGACCCCTCTATAAAAAAAAGCCGTTATCAATTTTTGGCGCCAAAGTTATCATACTCTCCCCAAAATGTAATATTTTTGCGTAAAAAAGAAGGAGATGTTGCAATTCAGATTCAGTCCTTATGTTTAAAATGAATCTTAACTCTTCTAGTAGCGTAAAAATAAATCAAAATCCTCATCCTACTTTAATACATCAAAATATGCGAAATATGCGAACAAATTTCAACTCTTTCGTCGCTCATATTGATTGTTTAAAATTGTTATCTGACTTTATTATTTTGTCTGAAACCTGTATGTACGACTACGAACTATCCAATTATACTATTCCGGGTTATGAATTATTTGGTAGTTGTAATAATTCGTATAGTGCAGATGGTGTAGCAGTATTCATAAAGGATTTCGTCAATTGTGAAGAGATTGCGAAATATAGTCTTGGCAGTGCAGATATCCTTCAAATTACCCTCAAAGAAAATGCTGGAGTTCTTAGAATTTTATGTATCTATCGCTCACATGAAAATGGTTTGAACAAAGATGTATTTATGGAGCATATGGATGAACTTTTGAATAATGTAAAGTCAAGGAATTTAATTGTTTTAGGAGACATAAACATAGACACATTGAGTGATAGTAATGATTCGGATAACAGACGTAACTCAAACCTGTATTGACCACATTTTTGTATAAGATTCCACAAAAATTGGTCTCACATAGGGTTCACGTGAAGTACTTGATTTGAGAATCACTGACCACTATATGATAAGTCTAGATTTAGATCAAACGATTCATAATAAAAGAAATAGATATATCCCCTTTCCAGATAAACAGGTAATAGACTACCCAAAATTAGTGAATATCCTTAGGTTTGAATTTTGGGAGATGGTTTATTTAGAAAATAATCCTTCATTAGCCTGTGATGTTTTTTTTTTTGAAAATACTAAAATGCCATATTATAAATTCCACCAATATCAAGTCTTGTAGCAATACTAAGCTCAAACGATTGAAGCCTTGGATTAATGAGCATTTACTGAAAATGATGAACGAAAAGAATTCTCTTCGTAAAAAATGCAAAAAGAACCATCGAAATAATATCCTAAAACGGCATTACAATAAATTGAGCCAAAAAGTGAAAAGAATAATAGCTATTGGTCGAGATAATTTTTATTCGTTTAAATTCGATAACTTCAGGGGAAATATTAAGGAGGAATGGAGAGCTGTTAATAGAATTTTAAATAAGTGAGAGAAACGAGATTCAAGTAGAAGATACGTTAGGGCATAATCTCATAAATATTGCAAATACCTTCAACTGCTATTTTGCAAATATTGCAGCGAATTCTAAACCCAGCCATAATCAGACGAATTGCAATTGTGAATTATATACGGATCTTATTGATGATGCATTTCAGAGTAATAGTTTTGTTTTTCAATCCTTTTCATCACTTGAGTTTTATAAATGTATAATGAATCTTAACAATAAAAACTCGTGTACCTCGGATGGTATAACTAATTGTCTTGTTAAGCATATTGCCTTCTTCATTGTTGATATACTGTGCTATACATATATTTAATCTGAGTGTTAGTTGTGGTAGCCGGAAATTTATCAGTCAATATTGACCAATATCAGTACTTCCAACATTCACTGAAAAAGCAGTGAAAGACAGGATTTCATTATTCCTAAACAAAAATAAAGACTGAAACGAATGAAATTTGGAAACTTCTTTTTGCTTTAAAATTCTGTTTTTATTAAATTCATTCACAATTACAAAAAATAAAAAAAATTATTTGGGGTCCCATTCTTTCCTCAACTTCTTTCGAATGTCCTTCATAAGGTTGGTGACAGTTACATCCGTGATCTTTTTGGACGCTCTTTTCCATTTAGCACTAAAATCTTTTACGTCCTTTGCACACTGCTCACTTTTCCTCAATTTAGTTTTGACCAAAGCCCAATACCTTTCAATGGGACGGCACTGTGGAACATTGGGTGGATTCATGTCTTTTGAGACAAAGTTAACATTTTTAGCAACAAGAAAGCTCAACGTCGCATGAGCATAATGAGCTGAAGCTAAATCTGGCCAAAATAATGTTGAACCCTCGTGTTTGTTTAAGAAAGGAATCAACCGTTTTTTTTAGGCACTCGTTAATGTACACTTCTCGGTTAATTGTTCCCGTTGTAATAAACGATGATCTTCTGTGTCCACATTGGCAAATGGCCTGCCAAACGAGATATTTTGACGCGAATTTTTCCATTCCAATCGTTGTTGTTGATTGCGGAAGAATCTCAGCTTCAAACGAGTTGTAAAACTGCGAACCTGGAAGAGTAGTAAAGTCGGCTTTGACATAAGTTTCGTCATCCAAAACCAAGCACGCTTCCTTGTTGCCGATCAACTCGTATAGCTTTCGGGCTCGTGTTTTTATGACTTTTTTTTTTGCTTTTCAGTAACTTTTGGTATTTTTTGTTTTTTTCGTGTTTTTAGACCGTTACGTTTTTTAGATCTTTGTTTGGTTGGTATTACATTTCCGAGCAATATCTCTGGCTTTTTACGATGGTACCCGCTATTTTCCTGTCCAAATTTGTATCATGTGTTCCACTTTTAGCTCCCCTTTTCTGCCTTCGCTTAACTGTCAACGTCTCCAAATATCGTTTAATATCAGAATCCACTGTAATGCATGCTATGTTTAAATTTTTTGCGATGAAATGGTTTGGACGCGAAGTATTTTCGAGCCATTTGTCGATGATCTTTCTACGGCGTTCCTCTTGACTCATATTTTATAAATATTTTCAACCGCACCGAACTAAAATCAATAACAAACTGAAACTAGAGAGTATACAGGCTAATTTGGATACAAAATGGGATTGCGATTTTTACGCATTGAAGTATAGCCCGTATTAAAATTTACAGATTTTATTCGTTTCAGTCCTTAACTACTTGTGTTATCAACAGTATGACTTTCGTGAGGGTAAATTGACAGAAGATGCCAATATCATTATTTATCGACTTGACAAAGGCCTTTGATATGGTTAGCCACACGATTCTTTTGGACAAGCTCTGCAAGACTGAATTCAGGGACTCAGTGTTCACTTGGTTTAAGTCTTATCTGATAGAAAGTACTCAAAAAGTAAAAATAAACGGAGTTTTTAGTACTAAGCTGCCATTATGGGTTGGTGTACCTCAAGGCTCGGTTTTAAGCGCCATCCTGTTTCTAATTTATATAAACTCCATATTCTAGCAAAATCTGAGTAGTAATGTATCTGCTTTTGCTGACGATATGTAAGCAATTCTTTGTTCGACTTACTGGTAAAATTAAAGAGTGACATACAGCTGCTAAGGCAATGGTTTGCAAAAACATGAATTAATTGTAAGCGAAAAAACCAAATTCATGTTTTTAAACGTAAAAAAATCAAGTATGCTCGAAAGAAATGTCGTTTTTCCCACCGCTGCATGTCCAAAACTTTCAATGTCGGCTCAAATTTCCGTGCTACTGTCTCCTGTTGTTGTAATTGTTTTAAAATTGAATCTGTTGAATGTTTTAAGTATCTGGGAGTAACAATAGACAGACACTTGAGTTGTGGATTATTGTGGTTTAACAAAGAACTTGCAAAGAACTCGTTCAAATTTTAAAAACTATTTCAGTTCCTAACAAACTAAATCCTGTATCCTCCAGTCCACAATGCCTTTCCATTTACTACCAAAATGTAAGAGGTTTGCACTCCAAAATCTCCGTCGTATATCTCAATTCTCAAAAGTTACCGTATGACCAAATTGCTCTTACTGAAACAAATCTAATTCCGAACTAACCTTGAGCTGTTTCCTCCAAATTTCAACGTTTTTCGAAAAGATAGATTTGAAAGAGCTGATAATGTGTTTTTTTCACGCAACTCCTGTTGATATTCCCTATACTGACAACTTTGAGTTAGTATGTGTGAACATTACGCTCCGAAAACGTTGTATTTACGTACTTTGTTGTTACATTCACCCATCCCAACCAATTGAGTCTTATCGACCTGTAGTTCACGCAGAGGATTTTTTGACTGATAATGCACAACCTGAAGGCTGTATTATTCTAGTAGGGGATTTCAACCTCCCTCAACTTAAATGGGGGCCTTCCGACGATTCGTCTCATTTCGTCTCTCTTAATTCGTCCTAAGAAATAGAAATTTTGATGGTGGACTGCCTAACCAACTCAAGTCTATATCAGATTAGTGGAATACCTAACACAATAAACAGATAACTCGACCTTATCTTCACATCCGATTCAGATAACTGTGTCGTTTATAGGAGTGATCATCTTCTTTCTACCCTAGACCGCCTTCATCCTCCCTTGTCAATTATATACTCATATCAAATTGGCAAGACAAGTGTCGATGCGGAAAATGCATTTTCATTTAACTTCCGAAGAACCGACTTTAACAAACTTAAAAACCTCATCAGCAACATTAACTTTGACTTTATTGCTGAGACAACTAACATTGATCTTGCCCTATCAACGTTCTATTTGTTAATTTTCTCCTGCTTTGCCCAATCGGTTCCATATACCTTCCGAATGGACTGCATGCCAGCTGCTCCCTGGTACAACAAAGTGTTGCGCTCTCTCCGTAATTACAGAAACAAGTTGTGGCATAAATTCTTAAGGACTCGATTTGATTCCGACTACAGTAATTATCGATTGGTAGTTAATCGTTTTTCTGAACTTTGTGAGTTTCTTTACCTTGAGTACCTCTATCGCATGCAATTTAACTTAGTCTCAGACCCTAAACGCTTCTACTAGTTTGTTAATACCAAAAGAAAATCAGACGGCTACTAATCTACTCTCAAGTTTCTTAAAACCATTGCAAATTTCTTTGCCTGTCATTTTAATAAATCCTTTTCTAAGAAAACAACTGAACGCGATCCTAGTTACTTTAGCTATATGAGAAACTATCCTGAGACACCATCCGTTTCGCTAAGTATAACAACATCTTTGGTATCTGATAACATTACCAATAATGATGGCCTTCCGGCTATTGTAATAAAAGAGTGTGTTAACCATCTCGGTCCTCCCCTTGTTGCCCTATTTAACTTGTCTGTCTCAACAGGTACTTTCCCTTTCCTATGGAAGGAATCTTACATCATCCCTATTCATAAAAAAGAAAGTAAGGCCGAAGTCGATAATTATAGGCCCATAGCAAAACTCTCTTGCATACCCAAACTTTTTGAAAGCATAGTCTATCAACAACTGCTTCCGTACTGTAGGCCAACTATCTGTACAAATCAGCACGGTTTCATGAAAGGTAAATCAACGACCACTTTAGAAGACGGTGATAAAGTCGATTCAATTTCCACTGATTTCAGCAAGGCATTCGATAAAATTTCTCACCAACTTATCATTTTTAAACTAAAAAAACTTGGCTTTTCCCCTCATTTTGTGGCATCGACCAAACCGTATTTAGAAGACCGAGAATAGAGGGTCATCTTCAGATCTTCAATATCCGACCGCATTAAAGCAACATCTGGTGTCCCTCAGGGTAGTCACCTTGGACCAATCATCTTTATCCTAACGACTAACGATATAAATCTCATTTTAACGAATTGTCAAGTTTCTATTTTCGCTGATGACATGAGAATTTCCAAAGTCATTTCATTGCCTTCTCACTCCCATTGCCTGCAAGATGACTTAAATAAGTTTTCGGTATGGTGCAAGCAAAACTTTTTGGAGCTTAATATCAGCAAATGCCAAGCGATAACCTATTCTCGCAAGCATCTACCTCCCCCTCCGAGAAACTACTTCATCTGCGATGAGCCTATTCCTTCCACTACCCAAGTACGGGATCTAGGAATAATTTGTGACAGAGAATTGAATTTCGACTCACATATTGACAGCATTATAAATAAAGCTAACTCTGCACTTGGTTTTATCAAACGCTGGTCGAAAGAATTTTCCAACCCTTGCGTTACAAAGTCCCTGTGTATTACTTTTGTAAGGCCTCTTCTCGAATATTGCAGCCAAGTTTGGTCACCCTATAAACTAATCCACGTTCAAAGAATAGAAGCTGTCCAACGCAGGTTTATCCGTTTCGCACTTCGTGGTCTACCCTGGGCCGACCCATATGGATTACCCCCCTATGAAAATAGGCTAAAACTAATTAGCATGCATACCCTAAAAAAACGTCGTGAAGTCGCTGATCGCTTTATCCACCAGTTACTGACTGGAAACTTCGAGTGCTCGAGAATAACGCAAAATATTGCATTCACTCCCAATCCCCATCTCTAGAATGCTGCATATAACGAACAACTACACCGAAGTGTTTGACCTAAATAGCAGCAAACACGAAATAAAAAAAGCACTGCTCAATATGCCACTCCCTTAACATCCCCTCGTCCACCATTTCTCCTCGCCCCATTAGGTTAAGAATATATTTGTTAGTTTTAAGTCTAATTTTAAGTTTTTGCTTGTTAATAAGCTTAATAAAGTTGTCCGGGGTAGACCCGGGCCAATAAATAATTAATAAAAAACAAGCTGGGGAGGTGCTTATAATAATCCAATTGAACCACTGCAAATTGCACAAAAGCACATAGTCAGAATTATACATTTGTAAAAAAAGTAAATTAACAAATAGTTGGCCTTTATTTCCCCCCCTTCGGATCTTACCAATAAAACATTTATATATAATACAGTTCAATACAAAGAAATTCAAATATATACAGGTTAAGAGTGAACTTTAGGCAATTAGTAAAGGCACCGATGGATAACAAGACTATTTTTTCCAATTTTTATACTGTGTCAGCACCTACATTATTTAATCGATTACCGTACGATATTAGAATCATTAACATATGTACAAAGTCTATTTTTAAACAGAGTCAAATTATTGCTATTTAAAATGGATATTTCGCAAGTCAAGAATTTGTTTATGAGCACTGTTTAAGCATGTCTTTCATACTTTTTATAATCTTGTAAATCTTTAATTTTTGTATAAGGTTTTGAATAGATTAATAATTATTTTGTTTTTTTTTCTGATTGTATTTTGCAACTACCCCACAACTATCGTATGTTTATTTATTTTAATGGGCCATTCGCCTCTAGTCTTTAAGGCTATAGAATGCAACCCTATCATTTAATTTTGTATAGAATTTGTATTATAATATTTATAAAAAGATAATAAAAAAAAAAAAAGATCACTTTACATTACACTTGTCCGGCCCCCTCTCGAATATGAACCCTTTAAGCGAGTTTATATATCCCGAATCGAGAATATTCAACCTCGTTTCCATCGATTTGTCCTTCGAGGTCAATCTTACCACACTATCGTAACCGTCTTAAAATTCGTAACCTGACATTCTCTTCATTCATAGACTGCTCTCTGGATCTGTGGACGGTGCTTCCCTTTACAATTCTATTCCATTCAACACTAAACCTCGTAATTTACGCTGTCCTCGTCTCTTCTATATTCCAATCCAACGCACCTCTTATGGTTCTAATGAATCAATCTCCCGCACGCTCCGTATGGTCAACTCAAGCCTCCCCTTTTTGGTTTTAACCTGAGCACTTCTCGCCTTAAATTTGATCTCCTCCACCATTCCCTTACTTCCTAATCCTTAACTATTGTGAGTTTTTAGGTCCTAGTTTTTAAGTTAGCCTCAGCTTGTATTAAGCGAAATAAATTGGCTGCGTCAGCTCCCACCAAAATTTAAAAATTTCAAATACAATATTGCAATAATTTGAGAAATTTAGAGTTCAGAAATGAAAAGAAGAATTACTCGAAAAACACTTGGGAGATGGTACGTAAGGCACTTATTACGCCAGTCCTGCTCTATGGAGCAGAAAGGTAAACGTTAGCAAAAAGCGATTAGAAATGCTTGGCCCAAAACATAACAGCGAGTTCTAGAAGACCTTATTAGGAAAGTGCACGTGAGTCGCTTGAGATAGCTAGGACATGTAGGTAGAACGAGTAAATTTTAACGCTTTAGCGCGAACAGTGTTCAATTTCCTACACGGACAGATAGCGCAGTAGGAAACGATCTACACCCTGAATGGCTCGAACTGCAACCAACTTCAGACTGCTATAATTTCCAAACCGTTCATGACAATGCGCTCAAATTTTGACACATGACAGATATTGGGTCTACAATTAAGTTTCCAGCGTTTTTTTTCCAAAATTTGAAGTTTTATTATGAAAACATAGTTACAATGCTTTATTCAAAGTATCGTCCATCGGAAACTACAACTTTCCCCCATCTTTCTGGCATTTTATGAATTCCGGACCAAAAAAATTTCTCGTCTTTTGAGCCCAAGAACGTATCGAGCCAATTTTTGATTCCCTCTACTGAGCTGAAGCGTATTCCCGTAAGAGCGTTCTGCATCGAACGAAACAAGTGGTAGTCAGATGGTGCCAAGTCTGGACTGTAAGGCGGGTGAGGCAGAATTTCCCATCCACTATATTCCAAATAGTTTTTCACCGAAACCGCAACATGTGGCCGAGCATTGTCGTGATGAAAAATGACGGACTCATGCCTGGTCTCATATTCTGGCCGTTTTTCTTTTAATGCCCGCTTCAAACGAATTAGTTGGGTTCGATACAATGGTCCTTTGATGGTTTCACCACTCGGAAGCAGTTCGTAGTATACAACACCCTTTTGATCCCACCATATGCAGAGCATGACCTTATTCACGTGAATATTTCGTTTCGGCGTCAATTGGGCGGGCTCGCCGGGCTTTGTATACGATTTTCTGCGTTTAGGATTATCATAATAAATCCATTTCTCATCACCAGTGACAATACCATGCAAAAATGATTTATTTTTATACCGCTGCAGTAAGATTTCGGACATGCAAAATCGCCGTTCGACGTCTCTTGGCTTCAATTCGTACGGCACCCAGTTTCCAACCTTTTGAATGAATCCCAGTGCTTTAAGGCGCAGGGAAACGGCTTGTTGCGTGACGCCCAATGATGCAACAAGTTCTTCTTGAATCTGACATGGATCCTCATCCAGTAAAGCATCCAATTCCTCGTCTTCAAAACTTTTCGGCTTTCCGAGGCGATCTTTGTCTTCAACTCCAAAATCACCACTTTTGAACCATTTGAACCACTCGCGGCACGTCGACTCACCAATACATTCCGCCCCATAAGTTTCCGAAAGCAAACGATAGGCCTCAGCCGCATTTTTCTTCATATTAAATAATAAAAGCAGCGCTTCCCGCAAATGACGTTTATTTGGCTGGAAACTTGCCATGATTTTGCTCGATAAAATGTACGACACCGATAGAACCGCTCAAATATAACGCTGCAAAGTTGTTGACAGATACAAAACCTACAAATAAAACACATGGGGTCTGACATTTCTGCCCGGGATCCACTGGTGGCGCCATCTCTGACAACGCTGGAAACTTACTAGTAAACCCAATAATTTTATTATATACAAGCCTTTTAAACGATTTGCGTCTCAGTTGTGTTGAAAAATTTTTATCCGCGATGGAATTCAAACGTGATAGTGTGATTGCTTTATATTTGGCTGGAAAACCACAAGTAGCTATCGTTAGAGCCCACCAGCACCTCAACGTGAATAAATCATTTGTATCTCGAATCATAGCTCGTTACCGTGATACTGGCAGCGTTGCAAAACGCCATGGAGGTGGTCATAAAAAAACAGCAACATCGGCAGAAATGGTTCGGAAAGTGAAGGCTCGAATTGAGCGAAATCCGCGTCGAAGTGGAAGAAAAATGGCTAGTGAGCTCAACATATCGTTGGAACGGATGCAACACATACTGAAATGAAATGAAATTCCAAAAAGCACACAATCTTACACCGCAACAGAAAAAAGTTGGAATCGAAAGACCGAAGGAGTTGCTACGCTTGCACGGAAGTGATGAGTTGCCGAATTTGGTTTTTTCCGATGAGTCGCCATTTGTTATCGGGCAATATGTCAATATTTGTTTACTTGCCAGAGAGGTCCTTCGAAATTTTACACCTTCGGACGGCCACCAGAAAGCAGGCAGCACCGATGCTGATGGTTTGGGCCGCCATAACCGCCGATGGTCGCTCTCCGCTCGTATTTTTGGACCGTGGCCGTGGCGTCAAAATTAATGCGATCGTATACGGTGAAACTGTCTTAGAGGCAGTATTGAAGCCTTGGGCAAACAATCATTTCGGTCGGAGACCATTTACATTTCAACCAAACTCGGCCCCAATCGCTCGTCAACCAAGATTGGTTAGAAAACAATGTTCCACATTTCATTTCTTCGACACAATGGATTGCAAATTCTCCAGATGCAAATCCGTTGGATTTCTCTGTCTGGGGTATTTTGAAGGCGAAGATTGGTACTAAAAAATACCAAAGTTTGGACCACCTCAAACAAGCACTTCGCCGGGAATGGGCCAAAATACCGCAGAGCTACTTGAGTGCAGCGTGCGATGCTTTCTTCGGCCGTCTCAAAGCCATTATTCGCCCCAAAGGTGGACAAATTGAAAACTACTGATACTATTTGAAAATTGATGTATTTTCCAACATCTTTTGCTTTGGCACAATAAAATTTATCAAAAAATAAAAAAATTATAGCATTTTAAAAAGTTGGAGCTCGAGTTATTCACCCTGTACATTGGAAGGGGATCCCAATAATTTTAGAGTACTCGTACTATAGACAATTTGCCAGAAACCTCGCTGACATCTAAGTAAATAGGTAAGTAATTCTCTTTTCGAAAAATCCAATCATTTGCCTTTTACTATTGTCACCAACAACCTTTCGAGACTACCACATGGATTTCTACACCCCTGGTCACTTCCATTCATCTGTTTTTAGTGTGAGCCCATTACATAACCTTCTCATGAATTCTTCTCTTTTCTATTGATTCAGATCGCACAGACTTCTTTGTTTTTGAATTAATTATTAATATTTTAGTTTAAAAAAAAAAAAATATCAATATGTTCCTAAATATAACCACATAACCACTATATATTTCCTGGTCTTTAGTAACTTGATTGTTTAATTGATGAGCGTGCAGTGTTGCGGCCTTGACCTTAATGTCAGTTAGTAAAAATAAAAAATGAAAAATATTCACAGTATTTTCTAAAGATCTATTGACGTTTTTATCTTACTCGATGTTAGGTTAAATATGCTTCCGATACTATGTATACTCCAAAACCCCCTCTACAGCCATAAGATCTCGCAGCCTATTAACAAAAATTTAAATGGGTACAATGTTGAGATACTTGTAGACAAAAATATGGTGAAACTGCCTTCTACACCATGAACAAGCTCAACACGAACTCAGAAATATTTCTTCATCTCAGCTGATATTGTGTAATCGATTCCCGTTTCAACTTAATGCCTAGAATCAAATAAAGACCTATCAATCGCATCATACAAAATGAATAAATTCAATTTTATGATCCGTAATTAACAAATAATCAGCATCTACCTAAGCTCATCTATTCACTCACACTCTCGATGAGATGCACAGGTGTTTTGTAACCTAATCTTTTAAACTAGCCGCTCTACGCTCAGCACGATCCCCATACAACTTACCATAAATAACAAGCGCGATATCTCACTTTCTGATTGCCGGTCGATCGAAACAACTTACGAGCTTCTATCATTGCGTATGATCTTACCAGTAACCACAGCACATTTTTCAGATTAATGATCATGTCCTAGCGACTCAAGGTGATAAAAATAATTAAACTCTCCACTCAGTTGTATGTATCTTTGCGAACCAACTCTGCTCACTCTCTCAAAGCTTATCTCGTCTCGCTAAAATTCAGCTATGATATTTTCAACCAATATCCCCCCCCCCCTACATTGATCATCTAAGCAGCTGAATATGTATAATAGACATTCAAGCTTCGACTCACTCAAGCTCGTATATAAGCTTCGCTGTTGTTGTGAGTAGACCCAACCTAGACACTTCATAGAAAATCATCCGAGAGTTACTCAAAAACAGAAAATCGGCAACGAAAAACCTGTATCTGCTACAGTAGGTCTCTGATAAAGAACTTCAAATAACCTGAATATTTGTATAAGCCATTCAGTTGGTGCTAGTACATCGCCTAGAATGAGTTTGCTAGATACATTTTTGTCGCGTACATTTTTGACCCGTTTTATCGTCGTCGTGACATGTCTCTATGTTAGTCAAGTACAGAGTCGTACTTCGGATATTTTAAGGGTCAAACTATCACACGGTGGTGTTTTAGTCGGGCGCCATTTAACCTCACACAACGGTCGACATGTCCGCGCCTTCATGGGAATACCATATGCGGAACCACCGCTAGGCGAATTAAGATTCAAAGTAAGTTCTGTGAAAAGTGATTTTGGCACTATGGAAATTCTTCGGACTACAAATCTTATCTACAGTGTTGCAAAGTGTGATTTAAACTTGATTCAATTGAATTGGAAAGTATCCACATATGATTTAAGTCTTATTAACAACTGTTGTAAAAAATCGATTTTAACTATTGTGGTTTTCAATTTGCGACCACAAATGCTATTAAAGAAAGTGTTATTGCCTTAGATATTGCGCATACTATTCCGAGATCGGTGTTGTGATTTATCTAAAAACCTAAATTCGGACTCCCTAATATTGTACAAAAATAAGAGATGATCTCATCGGAAAAGTGTAAGGTTTTTCCAGCATTTCCATGCCAAATCTGGAAAACTAGAAAACTTTTGACTACGGTTTCTTTCTCGTTGTATTTTTGCTCATTTTTAAAATCGATCAGCAATAGATAACAACAACAAATAAATGGAATGTGATGTGAATGGGATTTTTGCTTTGGATTAAATTTTCATGCTAATGACACACTCGAAATTTACGAGTATGAATAAATTATTTGTTACGATGAACTGATTAATTATGATGTTAATAGTTATATAAGGGTGTCACAGTTTACGTTTAAATTTTTAAATAACTTTCCTATTCCTGATTGACCTCAACAATGTTTGGCAACATTTAGGTCATATTTCTTTCACAAAATATATTGCCTTTGTTTTGTAAGTCGAAATTTGAAATATAAAAATAGATAACGATTGCCAAACTAACATGGACTAAAACTGCGACAATGCATGATTAAAGTGTCTTACTTTCTTGACCTTTTAGTCATTTATGTCTTCATGATGAAACGACAATTTTTCGCATATTGTCGAGTATACTCGTCATAAAGTTGAAAAAAAAAATTACATTCATATTAGCAATCAACGAATCAACTGTAATTTATTTTTCAAATAAAGATCTTTTAAAAAATATACATTTTAGAATATTCCCAGTCTGGCAACTTTATGAGTGTTTTTTTAGAGTTTAGTTCTTAAACTGGCAACACTGTTTCTACAGATTGTCAATTTGATAGTTAAAAGTTGATTTGTGGTTAGTACGTTTTGCCATTTTACGATGAATATGTAGATTAATGCCAGAACAACGCGTGAAAATTGTACAAACTTATTTTGAAAACCATGGTTCGGTTCGCCAAACTTATCGTGCGCTACGTCCATTTTACGGTCGACATCTGAGCAAGTTACTCGGAATACGATGAATCGTTTTCACACCACGTATATTCTAATGGATAATACGTATCCCAAAGATGACAAACAGTGCGAACAGAAGAAGTTATTGCCGTGGTGGAGCGCAGTGTTGAGGAGAATCCGAATGAGTCGATTCGCCATTTTGCACAGCAATTGGAGCTATGCCCATCCACTTTGTGGAAGATTTTTCGGAAAGATCTTGGCTTATAAGCTTATGAGATCCAGCTTGTGCAAGAGTTGAAACCGCGTGACCATTATACGCGTCGTAGGTTCAGTGGATGGGCCGAAAACATGATTCAGCTTGATCCTCGTTTTCAACGCAAAATTTTGTTCTCCGCCCTTACAACCATTAAAACTCACTGTTTGGTGTGCTTTATGGGCTAGTGGAATCATCGGCCCATATTTCTTTAAGGACGATGCCGGCCAGAATGTTACCGTCAATGGAGAACGCTATAGAAACATGATTTCTGACTTCTTCGTTCTTCAGTTGAATGGCATTGAATTGACAGAGCTTTGGTTTCAACAAGATGTCGCAGCATGCCACATGGGGTGCGACACCATCAATTTATTGCGGGAAACATTTGTTGAGCGCATAGATTACTTTCTTTGAAGGTATGTGAAGTCACTAGTCTATGCCGATAAACTAGAGGCGTTGGACGATTTGGAAATCAACATTCGCCGTGTCATTGCTGATATACGGCCCCAGTTCCTCGATAAAGTTGTCGAAAATTGGACTTCACGATTGCAGGCAGAAAAAGTTAAGTAGCTCTAAAGTCCGGGGTGCACCTAAGCCTCAACAAACAGGTCTCTCTAAGTAGCCTTGTTATTTGCTTTCTGCTTTCAACTTCCCTGGCAAAGTTGGTTGAAGTATCGCAACTAACCCCCTCTGCTACGACTTCTCTTGATCATGGGTTCTAAGACTTTATGCCCATCCGTTCTATAGTATATTTCTAAGCCTTCTTAAAGCTTGAATTCTGACTCTTTTAAGTAAGTTCATGTTAATGAGACTCTACATTAACACAATTCTTGGTTAAATCTCCTTCTCGAATACTTTTCCCCCGACCAATCAAGCGCCTCCTTATCTTTTTTTGATAAAGTTCATCCTTCTGCGCCATAGAGGAGAACTGGAATCGCTTTTTTGGTTGTCCAAGAGAGGGCGCTGTTTCTCAGTTACCTTCTGCTCCTTAAAATAAGAGGAATGGTCTGTAAGATAGTGTCATTTATACAGGATCTTCCAATAGGGACTTCCGATAGCGGCCATATTGTTGAAGCTATATCTGTCAAATTGGCTGTCATTTATTCAGTCTACGTTGCCAAATCACCATAGATGGGCATAGCGTTCAACAACATGTGCAAATGATAAAATTGTTTTATCAGAATGGGTGTTCTCTTCGGGCAGCGTTCCACGTGCTTCGCCCATTTTACGGTAGCCATAATCGTCCTACCGAGAGGACTATTCGCAGTGTGGTGGATAAATTTGAGTCCACTGGTTCAGTAAACGATAAACCAACACCTGTTCGTAGACGAAACGCAAGATCTGCCGAAAATATCGCCGCGGTCGAGAGTGTGCAGGAGAATCCGAGGCAGTCGATTTCGCATCGCGTCGATTTTGCGTCGTGAGTTGGGCCTGCACCCATACAAAATTAAACTGACCCAGGAACTGAAGACAAAAGACCATGGACAACGACGTGGGTTCGCTGAATGGGCTCTGGAGCAGTTGGAAACTGACCCTAATTTTCATCGAAAAATCTTCTTCATCGATGAGGCCCATTTCTGGATGAATGGGTACGTCAACAAACAAAATTGTCGAATTTGGGACAATACCAATCCACATGAGATCCAAGAGCATCCAATGCATCCCGAAAAAGTCACTGTTTGGTGGAGATTTTGGGCTGGCGGCGTCTTCGGTCCATATTTCTTTGAAAACGACGTTGGCCAGGCCATCATCGTCAACGGCGAGTGCTATAGGTCGATGATAACCAACTTCTTTTGGCCTGAATTGAGTGATATGGACACCAACGACGTGTGGTTTCAACAGAACGGCGCTACATGCCACACAGCTCACGCCACATTGGAAATGGAAATTCTGCACGAGCGATTCGAGGGCATGGTTATCTCACGTAGAGGTGATGTGGACTGCCCACCGAGATCGTGCGATTTGACCCCGTTAGACTTTTTCTTGTGAGGTTTTCTGAAGTCGCAGGTCTATGCGAATAAGCCACAAACCGCAGCGGCCCTCAAAGCCAACATAACCCATGCCATCGGTCAAATTCAGCCTGATTTATGCGCCAGAGTCATGGAAAATTGGACATTTCGGATGCGCGCCGAGAAGCCGCATCGAACATTTGAACGATGTTATATTCCATACATAATGGCATCGATAGGGCTTTCAAACGAGTAAAAAACTTCGATAATATCTCACACACACGTTGTTTTATTTAAATTTAAAGATAGGAAGCGCTTAATGAAAGACCGTTTATTAATTGAGGAGACTACGAGTACCTATACATTGTGACTTTTTATTATGTCCTTGCTCTGACCTAACAGCATTTACTTCCTTCAATACTGCCGTCAATACTGGCAAATGCCTCACAAATAGCTCGCTTTGATCTGCTGACAATGCCTATGTAATCCGCATAGGCAAGTAGTTGTATAGGCTTCTGAAAGATTTGTTTCACACAATACTGCCAAGTACAATGTTGAAGTGACAATGGATCGCCTTACCGGAAGTCTGAAAAGCCAAAATTATTACCGACCTTCACGATGCATCGAGCTTTCTCCATGGTCATCCAGAGCCAGCAGGGTCGGACAAGTTTAGCGGAGGTGCAAAAACCATTCATGGGCGACCAAAAAAAGAAGTGGTATCTGCCGATTTAGAATTCGAGGTCTTTTCCAAGATCAAGTCTAATGTAAAAATTTGGTCAATGGTGGACTTTCCAAGCTTGATCACTGATAAGAAGCAATCAGTTGGTTGGTTTAAGATTTTAGATGATAACATAGTACGCCAGAGAGATCCTATAGGCGATATGGAAATCATTAGTAGACGGTCTTCTTTCTTCAGAATCGGGCATACAATATGGAGGTTTTATTTGTCTAGCATACTTTCGTCCGACCATATTTTAGAAGCGACCTGGTGTATGCTCCTTACAAAGTGATCTTCCTCCACCTCCTTCAACAACTCAGCAGCTATATCGCCACCAGCGACAGTCTTGCTTGACTTAAGTTTGGATATGGCTATCCCCAGTCCAAATTGTTACAAATCATCGTCCATTTGGATTGTTCTTTCTGCCTGAAATCGGATGGTTGATCATTGTCGCAATCTAGTAGCCCATCAACACTGACTGCAGATCTAACATGTTCCCTTCTTCGTCCTTGCAGGTTTTCATTCGTACTTTGTTGACCTAGCATGTTCTTTTGGTTCGTCCAGGTTGGATGATTCTTTCTGCCTGACTACGGAATGTTGATCATTATCACAGTCTATACATATAATAGTCCACAGAAATGGTTCTTCCATATCATCAACCCTGACTGCAAATCTAACATGTTCCCTAGTTCGTCCTCGCAGGTTTTCGTTCGTACTTCGTTGGCCTAGCATGTTTTCTCAACTTCCTTGTTCTCGCGTTTCTCTTGTTCTCCTTTCTTACCGTAGAGAAGCCGCTACTCGTCCTCCTAGAACTAATGAGCCGCTTTAGTCCTCCTTTACAGCGCCGTTCTATTTGTTTTCTGTTTCTCATTTATCATCGTCCAACAATGGGTTTTGCAGTAGATTGCTTGTTGGCTGTTCTGCCGCTTGGTCTCGAGACAAGACGTCAAACTTCCTCACAATATTTTCTCTTTTTAGTGGCGTTAGGGATATCCGCAATATTCAGAATTCTGCAAAAGCGCATTGCACATGTCTCAATGTGATTAATCTCGTAGATTAATTATGAGACTGCCAGGTCTCCTTAGGAATGCTGAGATATAAGAACCGTGAGCTTGCTATTACGCCATTTTGCCCCGAAGTGAAGTCGATAAGCCTGAATCCGTTTTCGGGGGTAGTGTCGTGCAGGCTATATTTTCCCGAGTGTAGCCTTTCGCTCCATGGGCATCCAACATGTAATGGAGAGACTAAATTGTTAGTATAAGTGGGGCTGTTGCTATATTGTTCGCGGCCATTCTCACATGGTTTTAGTTGCCAGTAAAAAATAATGTTTTTCCGGCGCAATCAGGTTATTTGAATGCCGGACCGTCTGATTTGAAAGCCAATGCACCAGGACTGGAGCCAAGGCCACCCAACAATTAATGACAGTGTCCTGTCAACTCCCTCGATTCAGTGGGCAATTTCAAATGTATGCAGCAAAAGCTATACCGGCCAGTAGTTGTTACAATTTTCCGTGATGCCTTTGCCTTTATACAGTGGAAAAAGGAAGCTCTCCCTCCATTAATTAGGGACTCTACGAGTATTTCATCTTATTAAATAAAATTGTGGTAAAAGAAGTTGGCAGCTAGCTTATAAGGTCAAACCAATTACTTCTATTGCTTCGTGTCACAGAAAATCTTTGTTCTGTTCATTATATTTTGGGAGAATTCTTATAAGGTAGTCCTCTTCCATCTATTGCAAATTTATTTACTTATTTATTATGGGGTCCGATCGTCTCCTATTTTAGACTAATCGACTTTATCAGACCTTGGTCCACCTCAACCATAATTCTATGTCAATTGGAAGGAACTCGTATCCTGACTAGGTGCATTCGTTTTCTCAAATTATCGTTTGACATTTCATCGTAGAAACTACACTTAGTGCAGATGTTTAATCACTATCATTAGTCACACATTCTTTTAAAATAGAAAAGGCATAAACTAGTCTTATTGCGTTTTAGTTTAACGAAAATGGGAAGCAATAAATTTACACGTTCGTAGATGGCCTCCAAACAGCAGGTCTTATTTATTGCGCAGCAGGCTGGTACTCGTAGGTCTATGTTCAATAAGCGTACTATCGCTGTCAATCGAATTAATTGTTTTTACATAAAAGTGGATATTTATTTAAAAATAATTATAAGGCACTAACCAAATGACACTTATGCATATAGAGGTTTTAAGAGGCTCAACCTGACAATTGTGATAACACCTACGTAGCTGACCTTTTAAAATAAAATTCTAAACTTAATTTATTTCAGCATATATAATGACGTTCCTTTCACTTATCAATAACTTTAAATCAAAAACTTCAACTTCAACTAATCCTACTTCGGATAGTCTCTCTTCTACAAGTTTTAGTAATTTATGAATTTTTATACAATATCATTTATCATAAAAAGCCATGAACGCTGTTTTTTAAAAGGTTAAGAATTTTTCTTTAAATAACAGAACTTAACTTGACGGCCATTTAATATTTGGGAATATCTTTCGGCATATGGCCACCACAGCTCCATCGTACAAAGCGCATTCCACAGATTTAATTTTCGAAAACTTTTTCGAACAATTGGGGTCGTATATCGCGTATTGCTTGAACTTTATTGCTGGTTTATAGGCATAAACTAGTGACTTGACGTAGACCAACAGAAAATAATCCAATTGCGTGAAGTCGCATTTCTTGAAATGACTCTATTGCCAAATCGTGTTTTCAATAAACCGATGTTTTCGTTGGTGGTATAAGGTGGAGCATCATCCTGTTGGAACCATAGTTGTTTTAAGTTGACGCCACGCAAATTCGGGAACACGTAATCATCACATCAGCATTGATCATCGCATTGTCGGTGTCTATTTTTGTTTTTTTTTTTTATAATTAGCGCCCGCTCAAGGGATTTTACGCACCCTTAAAATGTTTGCACACAGCGCGGGCGAAAGAATGTTAGGGTGGAAAGAAAGAGAAATACCGATGCACGGTGGTTTTGAATGTTTGCAAACTATAATGACTGGGAAAGAAACAGCTCGGCAGTTCATTTTATAAGCGAGTTATACGGTTTAGGTAAGAATCACGATATTTCACTGTGTGTCCGAAAATTGGTTGGAGGGGCGGAGTACTACTGGCAATTTCGATGGAACACTACATTACGTTGTGTATTCGAGGATGGCAATTGATCAAGTGAGTCACCTATGATTTCTATGCCAAGGTATTAAGTCCTATCCAGCGGGTGTAGAGATGTTATAGTAGCTCCTGACCAGATGTTGGCATTGTGCTCCAATTTTGGGCGGATGAATCCTTTATATATTGAGGCCAGATCAGAAGGGAAAAGTGACAAATATGTAGTCATTCCAACCTAAGTTGTCATTGACACTCATACCGAGAATGGAAAGTTTTTCGGTTTCAACGATGCAAGTACCATTCATGGATGGATGGGTGTTTAGAATTCGCTTTAACGACAGCAGACAGCATTAAATTCCATTTCGTTGATAATTCCCCAATTGGTTATGCTGTTGGTATCGGAATTTAATAAGCTTAACATACGCTGCCGTTTCCGTTCTACAGTCGAAGAGCAGGGACGTGAGTCCGGAAACGAATAGGAAAAGCAGAAATTACTGTCATCAGCAAAGGAATATATTGGATTAGAAGTCGGAAACAAGAGTGTCGGAGACAGAACGGAGCCCTGGGGTACACCAGCATTTATTTTGTAAATATCAGACTTGAAACCATCCAAGACAACTTGAATTGAACGTTCCCAAATGTAATTTCTAATACATTGAAGAAGAGACTTTGGTTCCACTTTTCGGTGAGACATGCCATCAAATCACCAGTGGAGCTATTGCTGCGAAAACCATATTGCCGGTCATTGAGAAGTTTTCGTGATTCGAGATATTTCATGAGCTGATGGTTTAACAGCGTTTCCATGACCTTGGAAAGACAGAAAGGAAGAGAAAAAGATACGCCTTTTTTAGGGACGGGTAGGATGCTGTGTTTTACCTGCTCAGAAAAAGTCCTTTAGAGTAGGATTGATGAAAAAGTTTGTGCAGTGGTTTTGCCAACCTCTTCAGAAGGAGAGGACGTACACCATCTGGACCAGAGGGTTTAAGTATGTTAAGATCATCTTTAAGTTCTCTTGCTACGCAATCAAGTACAGGCGAAGATAAATCACTTTTTGGAAGTGTTGAGCAGTGTGCGGCAAGCCGATTGGCCTTGTTCAAAGGTATGTCATTAAATGAGCGGTGGGGTGGAGGATGCAGGAGAGTTTTTAATGTTTCAACGAACGACAATACGTTTAGTATTGTAGTATTTTTTGCTCCAGTTTTTGGTCGTATTCAAATCCTACACGATTAAGAAAGGTTGCAGTCATTTCTGGCTCATTTGAATTATTTTCTATTTTCCTCTATCGGTTCGGTCTTGTAGGACCGAAAAACCATGTCAGCCTCTTTACAGCTCGAGAGACACTACTCTTTTTCTTTTGGTTTGACACTCCTCATTCGACGAGAGATAAGGATCTCATTCCAAAAAGAATAGTGTCTGTGATCATATCAGCAGTAGCTGAAGAAACATAACGACTAATTAGAATTTCTAAAGAAGGTTATCAGTCAGCTCCAATTCTCGTATTACTACACGGTTCTTTTAGGAATCTGAATCTAACTGTGTGGTCAGTATCCGAAAAATTAACTGACATGAAGGAATGGTCCTACGAATCTCAGAGTAAGAAGTTAAAACCAAGTCCAGGCTGTTGGCGGTATGACTATCAACGTCTGGTATTCACATGGGCTCATTTACAAGCTGGGTCAAGTTGTTTTCCGCTACGAAGATCTCAACACACCATCCTTCGGGTGTTGTTTCCCCTAATATCGAAGCCACCCAGAATTGTGTTTATTGAAATCACCCGTAATAACGATTTCGGTGTGAGAATACAGGGTCAAAATTCTTTATGTAGAATCAGAGAGTACGCCAAACTCGTTAAAGATCGAATTGGTATGATGTTTGGGGATTTTATGAATAAAGCAGTAGCGAATAACTTGCTTACGTAGATAGAATTTTAACCACATGAAATTGAATCCCGGATTTGAACAGCGATTACATTGTGGTGAAGTTTGGCAAGCTAGTGGCACTAGTTCGTAACAAGGTAGCTTCAGATCAGAGTTAGCTGAGAGGGGTGTATGGGGATCTACCTGTGATTCACAAAGTGCTAAAACATTTACCCGGTATTTAAATTGACAGTAAATAGTGTTCCGGCCTCATTTTTGAAAAGATAAGGACCGATGACGGCACTGGCGTATATTCCGCAGCATACAGTAGATTTTGCTGAATGCAATGGCATCTTATGAATTTCTTAAGGATTGTCCTCGCTCCAAATACGGCAACTCAGCCTGTTTACACAGCCGCTTCACCAGAAATATGCCTCATCACTGAGCAAAGGTTACTCGGCTTTAGCTTTTGCAGCAATTTGATCCTATAAGCCATGACGCATCAATAGATTGAGGTTCCCTTCAACGCAAGCTTCTACACTGTTCTCATTCTGGTTGGTGTGTGAGTATCCAATGAATGAATTAGGGTCAAAATTCAAAAAATAGGACGTTCAGATGGTTGATAATGCCTATTGCAAATTTCGCGAAGTGTTCTATATACGAAGTGCTCTTTGTATAAGTTTCGCGAGCAAAATTTCGATTGTAGAAATAAATTTCAATGATTTGTGGGTCCAATTGTTGCATAGTGAAATAGGAAACTGTACTAAAAATAAGTGAAGCTTGGCAGCTCAAACTGGCCGCTTATTTCACATTTAATCTCTATTGAGAAGTCAGACAGTATAGTGTGAACCCCCGATGTATTACTTAGCTTATCGCTTTGTGGACAATTAGGAGGAACCATTTCTTGCTGACTCCAAAATAGTGAGAGACTTTTTAATTGGCATTCCAAATTTCATTTTCTTGAGGTTGGATTGTCTTCTGAAAGAGTAAGAACGCCGTTCTTTTGTGCATGGCCTGTTGATACCTTCTACGTCACCCTGACCATCGGATCATCATAACCTTCGAATATCTGCATTGCTATCCTCCGCTGGTTAGATTAGCTGAATTAGGGGACTTTTTATCATTCTACAGGCCGCTCTACTTTAGGCCTAGTGAGGCCACTTGGAACTTGAGCTTCTATTGGTTTTCGGTCCAACAATGACCAATATGCTAACCCTTGCGGATAGGGGTACCCCTTATTTGATGACGTTTTGTATCCCGGTTGCCTGTCCTTTATAGTGCTTCAACGAATACTTCCCGTACATCGTACAATATTGATGCACACCGTACTCTATGACATTAGTTTCAACTATCGGTAAATATCATAATTTCTCGAGCCGCCTTTACATTTATATGGGACTAATTTTTAATTATTTTTGAATTTTTGGAAGCTCTCGTCCAACTGTTTAGCCATCGATCTGAGATGCGATCGATGGCTAAACAGTTGGACAACAAAATCGCGAACCATTTAAAACAAAGATTTTCGACTGTCGCCTATGCTGCGAAGGGATTGTGAGTCGATCCGAAGGCACGTCCCCTGTACTATGCATTGTTTTTACTTTGACAAAGGCATGCTTAACGTCTCGAAAAATCTGCTGTTTCCTCACAAAGAGCGATAGCCGAGCCGATGTTTTATTGAGACATTCTTCGTAAAGTAACGTGTTTCTTTCTGCCCCAAATTTCGTAGTTGCCTTGCTAGGTTTTGTTTCATTGCGCGGCAATCTTAAAAATACTCGGTCGTTTGCCTGTTCTTCGAAGTTGCGCTCTAAAGGGTTGTTCCTATTTATTAGTTGGGAGGGTACATAACCAATGTCCAGTAACAATGCCTCTACTGCTTCCGTACGTGGTCTAGTTATCGCCTTCTTCACCTTTTGATTTAGACCATGGACACTTAAATATAGTATAAATCGAAACGTCCATTGAGGGGTTAAGCCACTCTAGGATTTTCAAAAAATCGATTTTTTTTTTATATTGGTCCCTTAGGACCTCAAAAATTTAATGACTCATCATAATTCAAAATTTACAGGAGCTGTTAGTACAGCTGTAGACCCTTCCAAAAAAGAGGGGTCATCTGAGAAACGCTACACAGCCGCCACTTTTAAATAAATTATTCTCTTGTACATATAAAAATTATGTTTTACAGTCAATCATATGTACAATAAACTTCTACCTTTGTAAACTCGATTTATTTTATATTTTTCCTAAAAACAAAATCACAAAAAGCCTATTTTTACGTACTCTAGAATGACCGTAGCAGATTTGCTATTTCCGCTGTATTAAGTCCACGCTCGAAAGGCTTGCCTTTTTTCCATACCACCATTTTCGTTCTCATCGTTTCTTCAGCACGTCTCTTTATTTGTATAGGGCCGCCATTTTGAAGCACAGAGCAGAATTTTGGCAATACTCTTGTATTACCCATCGGAAATGTTCCATCGGCCTTACGAGCGTTCTTCTCCTCGGTTTTTACCATTTTGAAGCTTTTCTTGAAAATTTAACGCCTTCGATTGAAGTTGGGTCAGCTTATTTTCTCGATTGATGCCTGTTTTCGTTGGTTTTCCCTGGTTTCTTTGAGAAGAATTGTGTCAGGTATTGATGGTAGAAGTTCGCCAAGATCACTTTAGAATCTGCCACCAGCCGTTTTGTGCTATTTCAGCACAGATCGTAGTCTTTGTGTATTTGAACGACGTACTTAGGATGGATAAACCATTTTATTTGCAAGTTCTGGTAGTAGGCATTGTTTCCAACATTTTGCAACTTATTGAACGCCATATTATATCTGTTTTATGTTGCCGGAATACTTTTTCTAGTTCGAAACTTTTACTCGTCATAGAGCGGACGTTACAGCTAATGATTCGCAATTTATTTCCTAAATGCACCGCATTGGTTCCAGGACAACAGTTCTGAAGCAACGTGTTGGATAAGGCCGCCGTCTGCTGGCCTACCGATTGGAGGATCAGAAAATTTCCATACCATATATCCATATCTTCAAATGTCCCTACTCCCTTTTCGTTAATGAAGAGTGGGAATGGTGTTTTTTGTTTTTTTATTTTCAGGTCCTTCACCTTGAAGACTTATCAATATTTTATCAACATTCCTAGGTTTTGAAACTTGAAGCACTTAAAAAACTTTTTAGCGTCAATCTTTATAACTTGGAGCCAAATGTGCAGCGCTGGGTCTCTTCGGGATATTTGTGGTAGAGTTGAGCGCTAAATTGGTGTCGTCTACTTTGTCTAAATTACTTATCCCCTTCCACGAGTTCTTGCGAGAAACATCATCTAACTGCGTGGCAACATATGGAAAGATACATATTGCTATGATCATATCTCTAGATAACGATTCTACTACCTTTGTACTGCCAGAAAGCCTAACATACTGAAATAGGTATTTCTCCTTGAACACTTTTAATTTTTAACATACATCTCTACCTATAACATGTATTTTTTATGGTCTGTATTACGAAATCCTCTACAAAGCTGATAGTGGATTTTGCCTGTACCTGGTTATAATGTATTCAGATTCACATGATATGAGAGTTGCTAGACTTAAATGCACACAATCTGCTGTCATCAACCAGAAAACTAACAAAAATCAACTGAAAGTCGATTCAGTCGTAAAGGGCAATGATGAACAGAACATCAAAACATTCTTATCGCTATGAGCAGGAATAAATCAACCAACATTGAGTAAACAATTATCTGTTCAAAACAATGCTAAATTTAGAATAAGAAACTGATGCGGAAATCAGGTTAACAGATAACCTATTGTAGTTTCATCAGTGCAACGAACCTACAACTTAACGAAGAGCTGTGCTTTTAATCTCCTGTTAAATGTGATACGCATTCTTCTCCGGTACATAAGGTATTAACTGCAGTTAGCGATAGTATTGCCAAGATACTCGTAGCTGCTGTTTTAGAAAGGGGTTATTGATTATTTTAAATTTAGTCAGAAGACATTGTCTTGACAATCCAAGTCCTACCGACGTACCTTGACCTCTCAAACCTATGAGCTCAAGTGTTAAACAGGAGAAAATATGAACGTTAAGACTGTCTGTCAGCCTGCCAGAAATGATGTGGATGATGACTCTGTGCGATCTGTCTGTAAAGGGTTTAAAGTTTCTCATATAAACGCCCGTAGCATAGATTAGGTTAGGTTAGATAAACGTGGCTGTTGAAAAGACCAACCCACTTAGGCCTATTGGCCCATTGTGATGCCACGTGGATCTGTGATCCTTCTACTCTTGGAACCAATTTCAGCTTATGATAAAGTGTAAGAGACTGTTAACGTTTATATTCTCTAGATCGCTTAAGTCATTGTAGAAGAAAGCTAATAAGTGGCGTTTTCTTCTTTGGGAGAGAGCTGGGCATATACAGAGTAGGTGGAGGACTTTCTGATTCTCCTCCTCCTACACGCAGCTTCTGCAGAAATCATTTGTAAAGGCGCCAAGCCTTCTTGCGTGCTTACCTATAAGGCAGTGTCCAGTGATGACACCTATGATGGCGCTGAGATGTTCCTTATTTAGAAGGATCAGACACTTAGAGCGATACAGATCCAGTTTTGGCCAGATTTGTTTGGTCGCTAGACATGTTGGTCCAACAGTCCACCTAAGGTCTGTTCTTTTATGGGCATCCAGCTTCAATAGTAGTTTGCACGCAGCGATTGGGATACCTATGCTACCCCTTTCCGGTAGAATAGGTAGAGTGGTTCCAATTTTGGCGAGTTCATCGGCTCTACAATTCCCTGGAACGTCTCTGTGGCCCGGCACCCAACAGAGGTGAAGGTTAAACTGCTCTGCCATCTACATAAGAGATGATCGGCAGTCAAGGGAGGTTTTAGAATTTAGTGAGACTGAGTCCAGGGATTCGATAGCGGCCTGACTATCCGAAAAGATGCGGATATCCTTTGCAGATATCTCATTTTTCTTCAGCCAGGACAGAGCTTCTTTAATCGCCAAAATTTCCGCCTGGAATACGGTACAGTGATTTGGAAGACAGAATGAGAAGCTTAAATTAAGCTTATGTGTGAAAACACCGCCACCAACCCCGCCATCAGTTTTATATCCATCTGTGTAGAAGTGGATTGACTTGTCATCCATGAAAGCATCTTCCTCCCAGAAGGATAGGCCAGATTAGTGTGGTCAAATAATTTATTTGTCCTATCTGTAGTTGCTTTAAGAAGATATCGAGGGGTGTCAAGTGAAACAGAATATCCAGTACCGCGGATATAGACAGGCTATTTGTTGGACTCTGCTTAGTTTGCTGCAGTTGACTGCATTGTCTAAGGCCGTCCAGTACACAACCACCCCGCGGGTGAACATCGGTCTTATAACTAAAATGTATAGCCAGTGGGTTATGCGAGATTGAAACCTATATTTGTTCCCAATGGCTTTTTTGCAAGAAAACAAAGCTACTGCAGCTTTCTTGACTCTTTCTTGAATATTAGGTGTCCAGTTTAGTTTCCTGTCAAAAATGAGACCCACATATTTTACTGTACCGTTTATTGAGGGAGGGTCTATAATTGGAATTTTGTATTTCCTGGAAAAGAGGACAAAATCAGTTTTATAGGGGTTTACTCCCAATCCACAGCGATCTGCCCAACGGGTGAAGATTTAGCTGAAGGAGTTCTTTAATGGTACTAAGATGTTTACCTGCAACGGCAATTAAAACTTTATCCGCATAGGCAATCACCCTGCCACCACCCGCTTCCAGGTATATCAGCAGTTCATTAACCACTAAGTTCGAGAAAAGGGGAGAAAGGACACCGCAAGTGAGTCGTCATCTACCTGCAAAGTTGACAGCACAGTCGTGATTGCATATATGTTGACGTTGTTGCGTAACCTAAATACAGCTAATTTAAAATTTGTTATACGAGTATCCTCGATTATTCTGGGATTGGTATAGTGTGTATAACTGAAACTTGGTTCAAGCCTATTGTCCATGACATCTTTTACGACAAAATTACTAATACTTGTGGTGTTGAAATTGTTGTGTATTATAACGAGTCTCTTGGATGTGAACTTGTGAAAAAATCGAAAGTAGTAGCATTGAATATCTCTTTTTCGAGTTTCTAATGGTAACGTTAAGTGTTTTATGTGTGCTGCTTACTCTCCGAGCAGGAGTTGTTCTTTACTTTCCCTCTTCCCCTGTTTGATGCCTTTGCGGCTCTATGAACATATAATTGTTTACGGCGTCTTTAATGCCGATCTCTTGAAAGCTGACTGTAGAGCTAGACATCTTCTTGATTTTGTTGCCGGTCCTGGCTTGGAAGTTACGAACTTTCATGTCACTCGGTTTACTCCTAATAAATCTCCAACCCTGCTTGATCTCTTTTTTTGTATCTGACCCATTCAATGTACTGGTCCTTGGTCAATAATCTTTGAAATGAACAGACCATGATTATATTGTATATTCTGTATTTATAATATCGATGATTTTTCTCGTAATACAACTCCAGATACTTTTAAGTATAGAGATTTTAAGTCCATTAACATTCCTTGCAACTTACAAACTAATCATGTGCAATCCTTGATAATTAAACTTTTTAATAAACATGTCCCTCTTAAAAGCGTTTCGTTACGTAATCGGAAATGTCCATGATTTACAACTGAGGTATACAATGCGATTTGATTTCGTCGTAAGTTATATGCAACATGGAAATGAAATTCTACTGACTGTAGTTAGGAGTTATTCGGTTAGGCACGGAATCGGCCCAGTTTTGTCACGCGTCAAGCAAGCACAGTTTTGTCCGAACTTAGTATACACCAAGACCCGGAAAGCTTTGGAGTAATTTGCGCGACATTGGAATCGGCAAAAGGGATTTTTTTGTTAGTATACAATACATGATCCTGATAATTTCAATAATACATTTGTGTCCAGTTTTGTAGATTCGTCAAATTTTGTAAAAAGTAATGCACTTCTTTAGAAACCTCTAAAAACTTTTGATTTTGAAATTATAGCAGAGTCTGAAATGATTGAAAATATTTTTTCATTGAAATCAAATGCTATCGGCATGGACTTTTGGTATTGGTATTGTATCGTCACATTTTCTTGATGCTTGAAAACTAGCAAAGATTATTCCCATGCCCAAAAAACCACAATCCTCTTCGATTTCAGATTTTCGACCGATAAGCATATTACCGTGTCTGAAAAGTCTCTTGCAAGACAATTTATCTGTCACCTAGACCAATATAGTTTGAGGTCTCCTGTGCCACAGCAATGGTAAACATTCTTGATGATATAAGAACAGAAATCGATCTGAAGAACATCACAATACTGTGGTTACTTGATTTTTCAAAGGCGTTTGGCCGTGTCAGCCATGCACTTTAAAGCATGTTCAATTCAAGAGCAACTCGGCTTATAAAAGACTATTTCAGTAATCGAAGTCAGAGAGTTAGTGCAGGTCTAAGACTATCGAAGCCTGAAAAACTAATGCATGTTGTCCCTCAAGGTTCAATACTAGGCCCTCTTTTATTCTATTTATTAAGGGTCTTTCATTTAGCGCTTCCTATCTTTAAATTTAAATAAAGCAAGGTGTGTGTGAGATATCATCGAAATTTTTTACTCGTTTGAAAGGCCTATCGATGCCATTATGTATGGAATATAACATCGTTCAAATGTCCGCCGCGGCTTTTCTGAGCGCGCATCCGAAATGTCCAATTTTCCATGACTCTGGCGCATAAATCAGGCTGAATTTGACCGATGGCATGGGTTATGTTGGCTTTGAGGGCCGCTGTGGTTTGTGGCTTATTCGCATAGACCTGCGACTTCAGAAAACCTCACAAGAAAAATTCTAACGGGGTCAAATCGCACGATCTCGATGGGCAGTCCACATCACCTCTACGTGAGATAACCATGCCCTCGAATCGCTCGTGCAGAATTTCCATTTCCAATGTGGCAGAAGCTGTGTGGCATGTAGCGCCGTTCTGTTGAAACCACACGTCGTTGGTGTCCATATTACTCAATTCAGGCCAAAAGAAGTTGGTTATCATCGACCTATAGCACTCGCCGTTGACGATGATGGCCTGGCCAATGTCGTTTTCAAAGAAATATGGACCGAAGACGCCGCCAGCCCAAAATCTCCACCAAACAGTGACTTTTTCGTGATGCATTGGATGCTCTTGGATCTCATGTGGATTGGTATTGTCCCAAATTCGACAATTTTGTTTGTTGACGTACCCATTCATCCAGAAATGGGCCTCATCGCTGAAGAAGATTTTTCGATGAAAATGAGGGTCAGTTGCCAACTGTTCAAGAGCCCATTCAGCGAACCCACGCCGTTGTCCATGGTCTTTTTCCTTCAGCTACTGGGTCAGTTGAATTGTGTACGGTTGCAGGCCCAACTCACGATGCAAAATTCGCCAAGTTGTGGTCTGCGAAAGGCCGAGGTTTTGTGAGCGACGCAAAATCGACTGCCTCGAATTCTCCTACACACTCTCACGGAGAGCGGCGATGTTTTCGGCAGATCTTACGTTTCGTTGACGTACGGGTATTGGTTTATCGTTTACTGAACCAGTGGACTCAAATTTATCCACCACTCCGCAAATAGTCCACTGTAGTAGTTTCTCCCAATTGTGGCCGCTTGACCTCAAATTTATTCACAGTACTTCTTCAGTGCTCTAGCGTCAGGGATATTCGAATTAGCAACTTGTCTACAATAGAATAGGGGTCTGAGCCGATGTCGGCTCCTCAAAACCTTCAGATATCGAGTGTGTTGGAGCTGTGTCTTGCGTCAACTGAAATGCTACTAGTCTGGTTGACTGGCAGGTCTTTTTCTAGATTTTAAGGCAAGGAAAACGTGTGACATTTCGCACCACTGCGAAGCCCATTTTTGGATCTTGTATCGTGTATGCTATATTTTCCAACTGTGTCGCCAAAAATGCTCTACCTTGATAATCTGACATCAACATCAGCCAGAACGATCTGAACGTCATGCTTAAAACATTGCTTATACGAAGTCAGAATGTTTACTTACATTTGACCGGTCAAATTTGACATACTGAAGAAAGTCGGTGGTAGCTATCTTCATTGGCTCTATTCCTCGTTTGTTAGCATGAGCTTAGGACCAGCTATAGCGGAGTTAATTAATTAATATGCATTTGACATTGAAAAATATTTGATGTACTCAGGGCAGAGCACCACTTATTTCTAGATATTTTAAGCTTTCATAATTACGAGTTCAACGGTGCCCCACTTGATACCTCCCTGTTCAATAGAAGAAAAAATTGGCTAACGGAAGGCTTATTTAAAACCTCTTTATCTGAAAAAATGCATTTCCACACATCTTGCTTAAAGTACTTTTGCCAGATGGCTTTGGTAAATAGTTTTCGACTCAGTATAATCTGGCCCAGAGATTTGGCTGGATTTGATGAAATGGTTGAAATGCTTCTCAGCGCTAGGATACTTACTGCAGATACCAAAACACTTAAGTAGGAGGCAGCACTCATGCATTCTCCTTATCATGACATACATTTCGGCAAATCTACCGTAATTCTGAGTTCAATGTTCTATTTAACTCTACCTGGCGCAATTAAGGATGATGCTAAAAGCTGCTTAGATTCCACAAGCGAATTCTGCTCAAACCTGAAAGATAATAAAAGTTCGATCAATCGAATAAATGAAATAGTACAATAAAATCCAAATACTGAATGAGGAAGCAAGAGATTCAAAACCGGCTTTCAAAGTAAACAAGCACAAATATAATTATTCAAAAAATGTAAATTCTAACACTCCCTAATCATTAAAATGCGCTCCGCTCACATCTCAAAATATACGCTACTTTTCTCAGAACAAAATTGAAATTCTATAATAATAAGTTATAGGGATATATTTATGATGTAGAAGTACATTTTATCATTCACGTCAGTCAATACATATAATTAAAAGTAATACAGATACATAAATAATTAAAACCGTATGGGAGTTTATTTAATCAGCGGAAAACGATAAACTTTGAATGATCGTTAAATAAGAACGTAGAACCAGGTCCATTTACATAAGTAGTGGTAGTTCCGACGATTCACTTAACACTTCTTTGGTAAAATGTAAAAATCAAGGTATCCCTTGTAGTCGTTACAAGGGTAAATGACTCAAATAAGGAAAATCCCATTTTGGTCTGCTTCAACTGACGCATCTCTACCTTCATCTCCAGTTTTGGCTTTTACAGAGTTTTTTCATTTATTGTACATACGAGTACTACAAGTGTTCACGGGCTAATGTATCTGTACTCTAAAGTGACAGGCTTGTATAACAATTAATGACTTATTTTTATTGTAACAATGAAAAGCTTAACAACTATTGAATAACTAGCATGCAGTAACACATCCGTTTTATATAATATTATTGTTAATTAAAATGTAAACCAAATACATAATTCATATAATTTGTTATAAGTGAATTCTCAATAGTTACTACTCCTTGTAATTCAGTATACTATCATGATCTAAAAGTTCCCGGAATGTACGAGTATTCAGAAACTTTTAACTACAAGTTTATTCATCTAAGTCTATATTTTCCCCTTCAAAGTAATCCCCATCGACTGCAACACACCTATGCCAGCGCTTGATCCAATCCTCGAAACATTTTTTATATTCGGTTTTCGGTATGTCCATCAGTGCTTCGTGCGATTTTTCCATTACTTCCTCTCGGTTGCTGAAACGCGTTCCCCGTAGTGCTTGTTTAACTCGATTGAACAGAAAGAAGTCACAGGGAGCCAAATCAGGTGAATTCGGTATTCGGTGGCTGTTGGATGGTATTTGTTGCATTTTTCGTCATTACGAATAATGACGGCACTGTGCGACGGTGCGTTATCATGGTGCAAAATCCACGAGTTTTCTGCCACAATTCTGGTCTCTTTCGGCGAATTGCTTCACGCAAACGTCTCATAACGCCCATATGCGTAATACTCTTTGTTTACTGTCTGGCCTTCTGGCAAAAATTCATGTTGCACTACACCGTTGGAATCCATGAAAACCGTGAGAATTGCCTTCTTTTTTTACTTAAAACGACGTGGTTTTTTTGGTCTCGGCTCATTTGGTGAACGTCATTCACTTGCCTGATGTCTGGATTGCGTGTCGTATTCATAAACCCACGTCTCGTTCCCAGTAATGATCCTTTTGATGAATGTGGGATCGGATTCAACCTCGCAAATCATCTCTTTTGCGACGTCAACACGGTCTCTTTTTTGCATGAAATTGAGGTCTTTGCTGCTACACGACGGAAACCCAAATCATTAACCAAAATTTCTTGGACGGATCCATAGGCAATGTTCAAGTCCTCCGCTATCTCTTAATTTGTGGTTGTTGAGCAACATTTCTTTTACTTCATCAATGTTTTCGTCGGTTTTCCACGTCGATGTCGATGGTCTGCCACTGCGTTCATCATCTCTTTTGAACCGCTCGTGCCACTGGTAAACGACCGTTTTCTTTAGAGAATCTTTGCCGAAATACTTTTCCAACATTTCCAACGTTCGCTCACCATTTAGTCCGTTTTTTACGCAAAATTTAATACAAGTTCGTTGTTGCAAATTTAAATCCATTTCTAAAATTGTAAAAAAATCGCAAACACATATAACATAGATAAATGTACTCTTGGCTACGTAACTTTTGCAAATGTCGGGCTATGACGCGAAGATTCAGAGGGAATGTCAACAACTTAACAAAAAATCAGAACTCAAATCGGAACAATGAGAGCGCCACACGGTGGTGTCCCCCGGGAACTTTTTGATTAAGGTGATACTTTTTACTTACTTAGGTGGCACTACACTTCGAGGTGAGCCTGGTCCTCAACTAACAAACCTCTCCAGTTAGTCCCGTCTTTAGTTAAATGCCTCCAGCTGCGCACTCCAAGTCGGTTGAAGTCCCCTTCCACCTGTGGGCGCCATCTAAGGCGAGGTCTTCCTCTACTGCGTTGTTCCTCCGGATTAGATTCTCTACATGTCCTACCCATCTCAGTCAATTTTCTGACTAGGTCGATATCGCTGTACAGCTCGTATAGTTCATCGTTGAATCTTCTCCACCAAAGCCAGTGAACGCAAACGGGGCCGAATATTTTTCGAAGGATTTTTCTCTCGAAACGACTGAAGCTATCTTCATCCACTTTCGATACAGTCCATATCAGCGCCATGAAGTAGGACTGGCTGATGAAGGTCTTATATACAGTCTTCTTAGTTTCTCGGGATAGGGCCTCACTCCTCAATTGCCTTCTTAGCCCAAAGAAACAGCGATTTGCAAGAGTGATTCTTCATTTTATTTCTGCTGAGGTCTTGTTGGCAGAATTTACAGCAGAGCCAAGGTAGTCATAGTCCCTTACTAGATCGAAATTATAGCTGTCGATTGTTACGATCTATTTAATACTTATATACCGCTAAACACGTTTTGGTAGCTACCGTTTCAATACTACACTCCGGGCACCGGTGACAGCCCGCAGTGTTTTCCCAATTACGTGGACATCATCGGGGTTCGATAGTAGTTACAAACTTTTGAAAGATTGTGCCTCCAGTGTTAATTTGTGAGTTCCGCACAATTCTTTCAAGTATGATGTTAAAGAAGTCACATGACAAGACTTGTCTAAAACCTTTTTTGACGTCAAATACCACGGTTAAGCCGTTAACGACCTTGACGGAGCAGCGAACGTTCTCCATCGGACGAGCTTGGCACATATGCCAAAACTAGACATTGCTTTATATAGCTCGTCTCTATAAATGTTGTCATATGCAGCCATAAAATCGATGAAAAGTTGGTGGGTATCGATTTGGAGTGTGAATTTAGTCGATTGTGGACTTTCCTGGTTTGAAACCGCTCTAATAGTGACCAATCAGGTAGCTGTGGAAGGGTTTCAGACATTCACACAATATGGACATCGGATATTGTATCCGATGTTGAGGAGACTTGTACTTCTATAGTTGGCGCAGTTGAGGAGGTCTTCATTTTTGAGGATCGGGCATACGATGAGATTCAATTCACCAGACATACACCCTTCTGACCAGATCTGGGAAATTAGTTTCTGCATGCTCTCCATAAAGTCATTTCCAGCAGTTTTGACTGTCTCGGCCGGTAAGCCGTCAGGTTCAGCACATTTGTTGGATTTCAGCTTAGATATTGCTTACTGCGTTCTGGTCAGGTTAACGGAAGTTTTGGCTATCATCGTCTAAGTTAAATGGTCTTTGCTGCCTGACGGCGGGATGTTGCACTTCATCGCCGTTATACAGTCAGCAGAGAAAGTTTTCCACATTCTCAGCACCCACTGTGACTGTACTACAAGGTTTTCTTTTTCATCTCTACAGGCTTCTGTACGGGTCTTCTTGCCTTGGCTTGTTGGTCAGACGTCTGTACGTTATTCCTAGAGTACAACGTCTCAATATCTTCGATCGGGCGCTTCCTTGTTATTTTTCCTCCTTCTGGAGAAGCCAACGTTCTTCCTATCTCTTCTACTCGTTCATCTCACGACCAGCTCTCGTCCTTTCTTGATTAGCTGCATGTGCTTGCCGGCATTTTTCGTCAAAGCAGAAATTTCATTTTGGTGTTCGGATGAAACCCAGCACATCAGTTGCAGCGTATCTGAAGACAAGTTGGCAGCGTTGCCACTGGCTTTAAATACTTGATGTTGGCGGCATAGGAGTTGTTGAGAGATTTCGGAATACGCGTTTGACGAAGTTTCTGGCCGTCTCTTGGGATTGCAGCTTTTCTACGTTTTATCTTCTCAGAGTAGTTCTTCTTTGTTCTGGTGCTTGGGACCTCCACATTAGCACTTTGGCTGCAACGAGGTGTGATTCGAGTCAATGTTAGAAGTCCGGAACGTTCGGGTGTCCAGAATACGGGGGGCATGCCTTACGTCAATTTGATTTAGCGTTCAATGATCCGGAGACCGGAGACCAAAAGAGGGCATTTTTGTATATTGAGTTGAGAAAACTGTCTGCCGCAAGGTCAAGTCAAAGTCTTTGTCCCCCGTACTGGCATATTAGGCTTCTTTTAGTGAATTTAGCCTTGACGCGGATTGTCATAAGACGCTCTCATGTTTTAAACTCAAGACTTCTTGCCGAAGTCTGCCGCATATGGCGAATCCGCATCCGAATAAGCCCTGTTCCTTTTCCCTATGGCAATCACCATAGTATACCATATATCACAATTTTTCATCCTCCTTATGTCCGGTCCATCCCGGGCCCCGCCCAATTATCAAGGCTTCGCCCATCAATGACGTTGTCTAATAAAAAGCGGGGGCAGAGCATATTACTGGTCTTATCGTAAACATCTTCAGATAATAACATCTCTTAATGGTTGGTACGATTTGACCAGTTACAAGTTGCCGGTCATAGGTCTTGTTGGCGGCTGGACCACCAGTAGTCCATACCAGAACTTAAATCACAATACTATGGGAGTCAGGAGTCCCCCGGATTTTGGTCCGGGCCTGACTTGTTAGAGGTAGGCCCCCTTGTGGAAGCGTCATGGTGGCTGTGGTTTAAACCCAAATCGCGGGTACGGGTGTCCTTTTTGGTTTAGCCCATTGTAGAGTTGCAAATGAAGTACTGGGTGCTGCGACCCTAAGAGCAGCAAGAGGTTTTGGGTAGGCCTCGACTCATACCAAGGGTGGAACTTGTGCCTTCAACACAGTTCCGAATTGGTATAATATAAAAGCGAACTATTATATAATACAAGCGAGTGATTAGCGATGGCAAGGCGTATCCTTGCTCCCTATGGGTGTATGGGCACCTCGTAAACATTAAGCCTTACGGCAGGAGGTTTACGTTAAAAATCCAGGTACGTTCTGTCCGGTCCATCCCATCGCACTTCCTGGATGGCGGTGCTCTGCTAATTGTATGGCTGGACGTGGCCTGTTAAGGGTCCGAAAATTACACACGCTGATTAGAATGTCGTCATTTGCTAGGATCGTCAACAGTGAGTTCATTTTTATCCGTGGCCATCAATGGTCCCTCACGTATTTTAACCTCTTCCCTATAGCCCTATAACGGCGTAGGCCATTATGATTCTACTCGGACCACTACTGGGAGGTAAGGCAAGCACTTCGCTACGAACTTGTTTGCCGCGAATTCTAGTTATAGAGCACTCAGCAGTTTCCCGATCAATCGCCATGTAGGCCCCCAATTCACTATACTTCAGCTGCCATAAATTCATGTTAACTTCATATTGATGGTAGCTATGTATACACTTTAGGATAAAGTCTGAGGTTACTCCAAGGAAAACAAAATCTAACATCGGAAAAAGCTCTTTTGTAGACTAATAATCATGTAAAATGAACACTATATGAAACGAAAATACGGAAACCAAAACTTCGCGCTATTGTTGAAGTGTGATGTTCAACTGTCATTGCGATGACTTTTGATAAGTAAAAGCTAGGAGGTTAATATAATATATGGGTCGATAAGCACTCGTACAATGTGCTGAAACAGTGAAAATTCACTAAAAAAATATGGCGAGAACGTTTCGTAGGTTCCTACTGCTTGTGGTCACCATCAAATGCCTTCTCGCACAGCGATAGTGAATTTCATCGATAGATTAGTTATGTGAAGACTCGAAGTCGTATTCGTCTGTCAAGGTCAGCTGAAAATATCGCCACCGTAGCTGAGAGTGTGGCAGAAAAACCAGATTTGCATATAAAATCTTGGCCTACATATGTACATGCTTATAAGGTTCTGTTGACACCAGAATTGAAGCCAGCAGACAACGCACAACCTCGTACTTTCGCTGATTGGGTGCTGGCAATGAATGAACAACATCATGATTTTTTACACAAAATTATTCTGAGTGACGAGGCTCATTTTCATTTGGCTGGGTATGTAAACAAACAAAACTATCGCATCTGGGACTGCGAAAACCCAAGAGAAATAGTAGAACAACCTCTCCATCCACAACGAGCGACAGTTTGGTGGTTTCAGTGAATGGATTGCGTTATCGAACGACGCTAACTGAGTTTTTTTGCCTGAAATTGATGCTATGGACGTGGACGCTATTTATTTTCAGCAAGACGGCGCCAGATGTCACACAGCTGGTAACACAACGGTTCTATTACGTGATAAATTTCCTGGACGTGTGATTTTTAGAAATTGAGACTTCAATTGGGCGCCGAGATCATGCGATCTAACACCACTAAACTTTATTTGGGGCTATGTTAAAGATAAAGGTAGGCGTTTTCGAGCAGCAACTCGCCCAAACAGTCCAGCATGTCTGAATCTTCGTTTGACTCTTGTCAAGGACAGCGATTTATTTCGGTGTAACCGCGTTATTTAGGAACTCGTATATTGACGATACATCCCACAAACCTGGAGAGAGGTAAACATAGTTTTCATCCCCAAACCAAATAAACGTAATGAACTACCTAAAGTTTATCGACCCATTAGTCTTATCATTTTTTCTGAAAACCATGGAAAAACTTATCGGTTTACATATCAGAGACCTTCTCAACAGAAATTCGCCTTTGCACAGTCACAGGAAAGAAAGACCCACGGAAGGAGCTCTACTAAATTTGGTAACACAGATTAAAGAGGCCTACACAGATTTAAGGTGCCTTTGGTAATACCTCCTATGAATCCATTTCGGAAGCCATGTCCAAAAAGGGTATTGACCATCCCAAAAACCATTTGGTTAGAGCGATGCTCATCAACCGGAAAATCTCCATGTCTTCCGGTGCGACTAAAATCTATGTCTCAGCTGTCAAAGGTTGTCAACAAGGAGGTGTTCTGTTACCGCTCGTCTGATTACTGGTCATTGATGACCTAGTAGTAAAACTTAGTAATCTGGGCTATCAAACACAACGGTATGCTGAAGACCTTTGCTTTAAGGCGCAGACTGGTGTATTGGAGAAAATCTCTCCATCAACCCTAGTAAAGCTATACTTGTTCCCTTCACTCGTAAAAGAAATCTGAGTCTTGACCAGATCTCACTTAACGGCGCAGTAATTGTGCACTCCAATTAATCAAAATATCTTGGTATTCACATATTAATAGTAAAATTACCAAAGTGACTAAAGCCATGTGGACCGTCATATGGCAAGACCCCAACGAGATACAACGAGAATACAACCCATCATCACCTATTCTTCGGTAGTACGGTGAAACTAAACAAAAGAGAAATCTGGCATAAAAAAGCTGCAACAGCTACAAAGACTTGCATGCCTCTGCAACACCGAAGGAATGCACACATGCCCCACAGCAGCTATAGAAGCCTTTTATATTGCTCTATCTTCTTATTAAAAAGATGCCTGTTCGCAGCACGGTCAGTCTACTACAAAGAGGAGAAATTACTCACTCAGATAACATGGATCAAATCCCCGAGCATATCATCATCTGCGCAGTAAACGGCCGCCTACCGAAGAGTCTGTGATTCAACAGAAGATCCAATATAGTGATTACAAATCGACAACCATGGAGCTACAAAAACCCCACCTCAAACCTTAAAGATATCAGGTGGTATACGGATGGATATAACATGGATACCTAGGTGGGTGCTGGTATATTTTGACCAAACATCAGAATATTGCTACCAATAGGGAAAAGTCCCAGGGTATTTCAAGCGGAAATACATCCTCGATAAGGGAAGAGCAAAGTAAAATTTTGGTGGGTGTCTGGTCATATAAATATTAACGGAAATGAAACAAATTTCTAGATTCCCCTCAAAGTAAGCAAAGAAGTTCAACGCCTTAGCCAGTTTTAGTGCTATATGGCGCTGCCAACATTCTTGAAAAGCTCACCCGAGACTGAGTTATCCATTAGCCTTTCGTCTTTGAATATGATTTGAAAATAAATTGTTCGTATAAACAACTCTTCAGCCTTGTCGCCTTCCTCAGAGCCCATATATGTATGTATGTAGTATGAGAAGCGTTATATACCATCCCGACAGTGACAAAGTCTCCGTCAAACTGCCACGAAGGCGACATGAACTATCTATACTTATCCAGAAAACTTCCGTGCATACAAAGCACTCAATAGCTGCTCAGTACTCTGCAGCCAAAATGAAAGTGGCAGAAGATTTTGTTTTTGGCGAGACAAATAAAAATTCGGAATTCCTCAAGAAGTTCCCAACTGGCAAGGTGGCTGCATTCGAAACATCTGATGGCAAGTACCTCAGTGAAAGCAATGTCATCGCTTACTTCCTGGCCAACCAACAACTACGCGGTGCCAAAAAGTCTTAGTTCAACAGTGAATTAACTTAGCTGAGAATAAGATTGTACCGGCCTCGTGCTCCTGGGTGTTCCCCCTGTTGGGCATTATGCCATTGGCCAAGAATGATGTCGCCGCTGCTTTGACCATCCTTAACAATGAATTGCCCGAATTCACTTATTTAGTGGATAAGCTCATTACTCTGGCCGATATCGTTGTATTTACCAATTTGCTTCATTTGTGCAAGTATGTTCTGGAGCCATCTCTACGTGCAATCTCAATATATAGTTCAAAGCAATCCTCAATCAGCCGCAGGTTCAAGCCGTCCTCAAGGGCTACGTCCTGTGTGAGAAGACTCTCGCCTTCGATCCAAAGAAATACGCCAAATTCTTGGGCAAAACTGGTGCTGGTGCCGGTGTCGGCTCTTCAAGACCAATAAGAAGAAGGACAAGAAGAAACAGCAAGAAAAAAAGCCAGCTCCAAAGAAAGAGCTGAGGAAAAAGAAGAATTAGTTGCCGCCGATGAAGCTCTTGCTCTGGAACCCAAGTCAAAAGATCCATTCAATTCTATGCCCAAGGGAACTTTCAACTATAGCGACTTCAAACGCTTCAATCCCAACAAACACGAAGCCAAATCGATTCCATACTTCTGGGAGAAGTTTGACCCAGAAAATTACTCAATCTGGTTCGGCGAATACAAGTATGTTATGTACAACTATCAACTGGCCAAGATATTTATGAATTGCGCAAACTTATCACGGGTATGTTCCAACGTCTGGATAAGATGCGCAAACAGTCATTCGCCTCTGTATGCCTCTTTGACGAAGACAACAACAGCACAGTTTCGGGTATATTGGTGTGGCGTGGACTCACTCTCTCCCTCGACTGCCAAATCAATTACGACTACTACGAATAGAAGAAGCTCGATGCCAAGTCCGGTGAGACCAAGAATTTGGTGGCACAGTATTTCTTCTGGACTGGCGCCGGCAAAGCGGGTCGCAAATTCAACCAATTAAAGATCTTTAAGCAAACATAAAAGTGGCTCTACACAGTCCACTTATCTAACGCCGACGTTGAAGTTAAATGCAACACCAACAACACTACTTTTAACTTATAATCCATTTTTTCAACATTTGCTCAACATTTGAAGAGGAATGACATTCGAGAAGTTTATGCCAACTGAGATCTTAGACCGATCAAGTTAGGAAAGGTTCATCGGCCTGCGATAGCGAAGAGTAAACTCTAAATCCACCTTTCGCTATCAAATTTTGGAACACCAATACCATACACCCTACCGAAGCGATATTTTTGCTTGGTCTTACTGGGATTACTCTAAGGAATAGAATTGCAATGGTTAGGACTTTGGTAACCGTATCAATGCTCCAATGATGTGGTCATGAACACAATCATCAGATAGGCGAGATCGGAATAGACCAACAGACAATAGTAAAATCCTTAGCATTGCTCCTTGACTCATATGACAATGTTATAGACTTCAATTTACTACACTATTGCTGCATGTGGCACACTGTCATCCTCTCTCTCATTTTTTTATTTCGTAGAATTTGATGCCTCTAATTCCTATACTACTGTCAGAATGTTAATAAAAACGAAAGACCATCTCTAGGCCGTTAGAATTTCCGATCTCTTTTCAAAACTTTCCCACATCACGGTGTTCCCCCGAATGATGCAACAAGCTGTCGTGACGACCAGCACTAAGATATTAAGTTTTCAGATCGTGCACTGCATACCGAAGCTGCTCATGGAAAATTTTACGATATTTCTCATTTCGTAACCGCAGATTACTTTATGATGATTTCTGCTTGTATACTTTCTAGGCTCCAGTTCCGAAGGCACCATGGTCCGGCGAAAAACTCGTTGTGCAAGACTCACCGATTTGCATTCAAAGAGATCCTTTCAGGCGTGATCAACAGATTGAAGGAAGTGAAGATTGCCTTTACATAAATGTGTATGTTCCCGAGGTAAGAATGCCCCAAATTCCTTTCGTATCAGACTGGTGTTAGATTTCGTCTATTCTCGTACATTTAAGGAACCTCGGGAAGCTGGCCCATTACCAGTAATGATCTTCTTCCACGGTGGTGGCTGGGAATGTGGCTCTGGAATAAGTGCTTTTTATGGAGCTGATTTCCTAATGGATCATGATGTAGTATACGTTAGTGGAAATTTCCGCTTAGGTCCACTTGGTTTCTTAAGCACAGAAACTGAAGATTGTCCTGGTAATAATGGTCTAAAAGATCAACTGATCATCCTAAAGTGGGTGCAACAGAATATCGCCGCTTTTGGCGGTGATCCAAATAGTGTAACAATATTCGGAGAGAGTGCTGGCGGTGCAAGTGTAACATATCACATGATGTCAGAAAAGTCAAAAGGCTTATTCCACAAGGGTATTTCTCAATCGGGAACTTACTTTAATCCATGGGCTCAGCCAGCTCATAAGGGGGTAGCTGCATCTCGTGCCAAACGCCTAGCACAAATACTTGACTGTGATAATACAAACTGGGCAGCTATACTGAACTGTCTTCGGAGGAGATCAGCTGATGCCATTACAGCAACCGTTTATGATTTCTTTGTAAGTACTTTACCTCTCCAACTTAAAATGTTTTTTTTTTTTTCAATTCCTTTTTCACATTTCGTTAGGAATGGGACTACGATCCAATGATTCCCTTCCCACCAGTTGTGGAAACAGAGCATCCTGATGCCTTTATAACGACTTTACCGAGAGATGTTGAGCTTCCACATGGTTTCAGCCTGCCATGGATGGCAGGAGCCACTTCTGAGGAGGGTGCTTTAAAGACAGCTGCTCTTTTAAATCTTCCCGGGCTACTGGAGGAATTCAAAGATAAATTCCATGACGTTCTCCCCATAATCCTCAATTACGATCATCATACAAAGGATATTCAAAGAATAATTACAAAACGGATAGATAAGTTTTATTTTAATCATGTACACGACTGGAATAAGAAAAATCATCAAAATCTCACAAACGTAAGGACAGTTAGATATTCCCTAAAATCCAAGGAATACATTTTAAGTTATTTTCCAGCTCATGACCGATGGCTGGTTTTCGGGAGGGCTTGACGAATATCTGCGATTACGAATGAATGCTAAGGTCCAGAAGAAAACAACTGTAGGACCAACTTACATTTATCTGTTTGATCATAAAGGAGCTGCTAGTTTTACGGAAATTTTCGAAGGTGGAAAGGAAGACTATTACGGTAAGCAGTTTTTAATAAATATTTACAATGAAATCCTTTCTTATCAAGGCCTATTCGGTAAAAAATACATATAAGCAATGCGTGCTCAACTTTGTTTTACATATGTCACAAGAATTCTAATAGTCCATTATCCTCCTTGTATATTGCTTTCACTGAAATTAATCATGAGTCATGATGAGGAAACGCTCTGGTAATAAAGTGACTACGGTACCAGCACTCATCATTCTACTTACAAAGACAGTGCCCCGCGATTTCCTTATTATTCTTGCCTAATAATCCAGGTCAACAAGACCACTTCCTTGAATGGAAGGTGGCTTTGAGAGTGTAACTAGAGCAGAGTCTGGCATAAGAAAACCGTTCTTTAGAAATAAAGTAGTAGCGACTTGTTTCGTAAAAGCTTCTTCCAGGATATAACTTCTATCACTACAGCCATGAAGATCCACGGGATAATCCTCGACGACAAGCCTCATATCTGGCAAACTTTCTCACATTCCCAGAAAGCGAACAGCTCTCATATTTAGTCCAAAGAAGTTTGTGTTCCAGAATAACACCAAAATACTGAGCTTCGGATGGAGGGAAAACGTATGGTGATGCCTTCAAGCATCGATTGGGTCAAATCATTCGGCTTCCTACTTCTCGTTAAGATAAAACCTCAGTTTTGAAAGGATTGACTGAATGCCCATTTCTAGTGCACCAATCGTCTATCACATATAGGATTGCCTGCACTTATGAGCAGCATACACTGCATGATCTGCATATGCTTGAACGTAGAGGTTAGAACCATTCTAAGCACTATAGCAGTGGAGACAGTGCTCTGCCCTGCGGATAACACCTTTTTACCCCCGCTATCACATATTGGCCGCAATCAGGGTCCATTTCACTAGCATTGTCATTGACACCATGCCATCTGGCCAAATTTAACATGCCACCAAAAGTTGTTTTAAAAAAAACCAAAGCGTACTCCTGCTTGTTGAGTACGCCTTCAGTACGCCCACAAAGCGCAGCCATCCAAGTTTTTCCGTGATGGTAGGTAAGTTGCACATAGGGCAGGGGATGCATTTCCATAACAGTTTTGAGCATATGAAGCTCAACCATACTCTCCATGCTCTTCAACATGAAGGAAGTCAGGCTGATTAGTCTGAGGTTCTTGGCGAGCCAGTGCCAGGCTAGTAATGAACATTTTTCTCAGAGCTGCCAGCAGCTGATCTTTAACCTTTTTTTTTAGCGCGTGCTCAAGGGGTTAAGGTACCTTTAAAATGTTTGTACACTGCGCTGGCGAAGGAAATTTAGGGAGGAAAGAAGAATAGGTACCCATATACGTTGGTTTTAATGGCTGGCCATTAAAATTTCACTTTAACGACAGTAGACAGCGTTGTGTTTTTTTCGAAGCATTAAATTCAACTCTGTTGATAGTTCCCCAATTGGTTATGCTGTTGATATCGGAATTTAATGAGCTGCCATTCCCGTTCTACAGCCGAAGAGCGGGGACGCGAGTCCGGCAATGAATATGAAAAGCAGAGAGCACTGTCGTCAGCAAAGGAGTATATTGAATTAGAAGTGGCAAACAAGAGATCATTGATAAAAATTAAAAAGAGTATCGGAGACAGAACGGAGCCCTAGGGTACACCAGCCTTTATTTTGTAAATATCAGACTTGAAACCATCCAAGGCCACTTGAATTGAACGTTCCGAAAGGTAATTTCTAATCCATTGAAGAAGGGAGTCATCGATCCCAAGAGCACGCATTTTCGATAAAAGAGCCTGATGCCAAACTCTGTCAAATGCCTTATAAATATCAAGTGCAACTATCTTGCTTTCGCCAGATTTATGCACACTTTGGTTCAACTTTTCGATGAGACATACTATCAAATCACCAGTGTGGCTGTTCCTACAAAACCGTACTGCCGGTCATTGAGAAGCTTTCGTGATTCGAGATATTTCATGAGCTGGCGGTTTATCAGCGTTTCCATGACCTTGGAAAGAACGGACGTATGTATAATGGGTCTGTAGGAGGAAAGGCAAGAAGATTCACCTATTTTAGGGACGGGCTGGACAAATGGTGTTTTCCATCGGAGAACTGCTTACTGCAGTGGTTTTGCCACCGTGGAAGAACACCTCTTCAGAAGAAGGGGAGAAATACCCTCTGGACCAGCGGATTTATGTATGTTGAGATTTTTAAGTACTCTTGCTACTACACGAGTGCGAAAGTGGATTCGTCCCATTGAAGATTCGGGGGCGGAGGCAGAGCCGGGGACAAAGCACCATCCGAGTGTGTTGAGCTAGCCGCAAGGTGTGCAGCAAGCAGATTGGCCTTGTCCAAAGACCTGACAGCTGGAATGTCATTGTAAATGAGCGTTGGGATAGAGGATGAGGCAGAATTTCTGATGTTTTTGACAAATGACCAAAAGTTTTTACTACCTTTGGGGCGTTGTAGTATTTTTTCCCTCAGCTTTTGGTCGTATTGAAATTTCATATGCTTGAGAAAGACGTTGCAGTCATTCCTCTGTCGGATTGGTCTTGAAAGATCGAAAAACACTTCTCTAACCCTAACAGCCTCTTTACAGCTCGAGTCGTACCATGCCTTTTCTTTTCGTCTGATACTCTTTATCCGATGAGGGATAAAGGATCTCATTAGAAAGAGAATAGTGTCAGTGATCATATCAGCAGCGGCATCCACGTCGTTATCGAGGATGCATAACGACCAGTTAAATATCCTAAAGAACTTGTTAGGTTCGCTCCAATTGGGCTTCTCGTATTGCCATACGGTTCTCTTAGGACTCTTTTCTCTATCTGCGTGGTCGGAGTACGAGAAATTAGCTGATATGACACAATGGTCCGACGACCCTAGAGGAGAGAGCACATCAACGGAGTACTTATCAGGGTGAGAAGTTAAAAACAAATCCAGGGTGTTGGCGGTATGACTATCAACGTCTGGTATTCGCATGGGCGTGCGGTGTTTTCCGCAGCGAAGATTTAAACACATCATCCTTCCTGAAAAATAATTGGATACAGCATACGAATATGCCAACTGTCCCAGGAGATTTGCACTCATTTGTCACCACAATTTCACTTGGTCTACTTTCAGTTCCAGCGATACGAGTTGGCTGTGAGCCAGTTCTGATCAGGTTATCCTGGAACTGAATCTCTGGCATAAGACAGAGTGAATCTGCTTGCGACTTGGTGTATGTACGTAGATATCGTAGGATTTTCTGAGTGTTTGCAATTTGGATGATTTGTCCTTTTTGAATACGCTTGTCAGTCTACTGGTTTAGCGAGTGTTTCGATCTTTTCGCAAAAGTCTTCAAGGAAAGCATTCTCATAAATGCTTCGATTTGAAATGATTCGAGGCTTTCTCTAAACCAGTCATCAATTGAGCTGCGAATCTTCGTTTTACCATGTAACAAGTGATCTGCGGGAATTTTTTTCTGGCTGGACACGTAACTACAAAAAACACTTGGTAAAGACTTCGTTCAGATTCAACAGTCTCTCTTAGTTTCTGTTTTGTTTTGAGTTTTGGGCGAGCTTTGTCGTATGCCGAGCTCCTCCCTATTTCTTGTCCAGTTTATTTTAGCCGGAGTCCTCCGTTTCAACAAAGTAGAGACCACATGCTTAAAAGGCTTCTGAATATTTCTATGCTCTCACGATCTTTCTTCTATGCTGTGCAGAAGAAGTGGCAGCCGGTACGTTTACTTCCATAATGCCGTTTTGCGCCACCGGTAGTCCCAAAAGTGAGAGCCGGATCACGCATACCTACAGACTTCGTGTAGTGTCATTAGGTTCTAATACGCATCGAGCTCAGCCTTCGTTTTAAAGTATCTGAAAATGATTTTTTTGAGTTATGAGCCATTGCTGTACATAAAACATTCCATAACAAAGCCAATGTAGTGTTTTCTGCAAACAGAATAAAGGATTACTGCACCGACCATAGGCTCCCTTCATATCACTAAACTGCTGGAAAACTAATTAATTTTTAATTCATTTCAGGTGTATGCCACGCAGAAGAACTTCAATACTTGTTCCCCATTGGAAAATCTCTATTTTTGACAGCTGCTCCGACCAAGGAAGACCTTCAGATTCGTGAAACTCTTCTTACCATGTGGGTCAACTTTGCAAGATATGGTGATCCCACTCCGCCTACATCGAACTTACCAAAATGGAATCCAACTGAAAGGTATCCGGTCAGTTATATTCGAATTGGTAACCAAGATCCTGAAAACTGGAAACTAGTTGATTTTGAGAAGAATATGCTTCAAGATCGAGTTGACTTTTGGAATAAACTTACGCCACACATACCAGCCGATTTGCTGAAAGATGAGCTGTAGTACATGATGAAATGAGCCTACCAAGAAGCTATTAGTGCGTTTAAATGTTTTAAACTTGAAGTAAAATTATTTTGTTAAGAACGAAGTTTGTTTATCTTATTTGGTTGTACGAACATTAAGGGGAAACATAGGGTTTCATTCTTTGGTTAGGCGACAATTTATTTCTTCCTTTACATTTTCCTTTTAAAAGTTTGGCGTAGATAGACTCCCGACAACAGCATGGACTGCATATACATAAGTACAACGTGATCACCACGATGAAGCTTATCATGGTTCGATACAAAATGCTGGCTTTAGTCTCCGCTGGAGAAGAAGTCATTCACGGACTTTCATAGAACATAGAGACATATGTTTCGACATATTTTCTATTGCCATTAGGCTCCATTATTTACACTAAATTGCGATAAGTGTTCACACTGCAATTGAAATGATTTTGTTTGACACCTTATAAAAAGGCAGACATATCTATCTATCAAATACTAGGTGGCGCAAAGTCATTACCCTATCGGAAGATTCTATAATTTTTGCAATCGCTTTTAGACATTTGTGAAGTAAACAGATACAAAATACACGTCAACAAGACATGAATCGCTATACTCCTAAAGAACGCGGAATACTTGTTATAATTTTTTTGCGAAATAATTCGTCCGTGGTGGTGGCGCAGCGTGAATTTCGGCGCAGATTTTCTGATCGTCCGACACAATCTGGGCAAACACTGCGACGTTTAGCAAGTCGTCTAAAAGAGTATAGAATATCGCAACTGTATTTGAAGATGTCACAGAGAACCTCGGAGTATCGACCTGACGGCGTGCCACGCAATCGGGCATCAATCGGCGGTTCTTACAGACAATTTTGTTGAAAGACTGTAAGATGTTCCCGTGAAAAGTGCAGACAGTGCATCAGCTGTTGACTGCCAAGCGCGTGTAACCTACGCTCAAGCCATCCTGAATCTCGACCACGAGGGAGACAACTTTTCATCGAAAATCATCATGGGTGACGAGGCCCATCCCCATCTTTGTGGGTACATGAATAAGCAAAATTATAGCTTCGTAGAGCCATTACATCCGCTCAAAGTTACTGCATGGTGTGCTGTTTACGCTGGAGGCATCATCGGGCGTTATTTTTTTGAAAACGACTACTGTGAACATCAAGCGCTACAAAACTATGCTCAACTACTTCCTCCTTCCTCAATTGGATGAATTGAGACTGGAGAACGTGTGGTTCCAAAAGGATGGAGCAACGGCCCATACTGCACGAGCCACAACCGAAATTCTGAGGGCTGTATTTCCGGGTCGCCTAATCGCTCGTTTTGACGATTTGCACTAGCCGGCAAGATCGCCTGATTTAAGCGTTTCTTAATGGAAACAAATTTAAAACATCAAATAAACATAATCCAAACGCAGAACCAAAGTTTTTCATTCATTAAAAAACTACAGCCAAAGAGCATCGGGTGACAATTTTTGCGCCACCTTGTATATTCAATCAAAAAATTCCTTTCAATATAAAATAAAAAAACAAAAAATTAGTACACCACATAAATGAATGTAAAGAAACTTGACAGCAAATTTTTCTGTCTACTTTGTTAGTTCTGTTTGTTTCAGTTATTGGAAAACTGAAATTCCGCAATTTTGAGGCAATTGAAATTTGCGATAATGTACGGGAAATTGCGCAATTTGCGAAACAATTTTTGGAAAATTGCGTGTGAACACAACGTAAGATTTCTTCAAACGTATTTCTATTGAGAACTAAGATACTCTAGCAGACATAGTATTCGGGCAGTAAATCCTGACCCCAAAATCGAATTCCAGCAGCGCATGTGAGTGATCTTTTTTTTAAATTTTAATTCAAAATTCACACAATTTAGGCAGATGAGCGCTATGCAAATAAAAAGATTGTAAAATCATACCACTCAGCAAAAGTGGCAAGTGGTAGAACTACGAAAAGGAAGAGAAAGATACAGCAAATTCCTAAGCCTCTCCCTGTTAGCTTCATACGAAAATCTGTCAGTTGGAGTCAGAGAAGTGGCGTCTGAAATATCAGTAGCAGCTGAAGCAAATAAGTTAAATATGAACGACTGCCCAAAAGTCTGCTACGGTGGATAAGAACGCTACTTGGGGTCGAACAATAACTTAGCCTCTCTAATGGTATCAGAGTCTGAGGACGAAAAAATTGAGAACCTCAACAGCAGTATCAACCTGCTGCGAGAACGAATGCTGACAATTAAAACCAAACAAATGGCTAGAAGAGCAGAACAGAATCTCAGATTACTCAACAACATCAACTGCAGCAGCTAACTAAAAGAAACCAAAACAGCAAAAACCAAACCATCTAACCCTCAGTTACAGCAACAACAACTGATTGCTAAAACAACAATTCATCAAAAGTCAACGATCTACTGCAATAAATTTATGCAGGAAAATTGTAAAGCTCTTTTTAGCGACCATGTTCCGCTTAAACATAAAATCATCAAAAAGAGTTATCCGCCTTGGTTTAAGAGGTATGTTCTTGATTTCATTCATAAGCGTAATACTGCCTACAGCTGTTGGAGGCGATATAAACTGGATGTATTCTACGAAAGTTATCGTTCACTTTGCAACTTAGTAGTGCTGCCTAGTAACATTAGAAAACGACGCTTTTAAGAGAATTTGTTCTACTTAAATCCTGTCACCTCTCGATGGGGCATAGGCATCTACAACGCCTGTGCGACATCTTTTCGGATTTCTGATGCATCCTTGGATACTTTTTGTTGTTTTCGGTCTATGCTAATTAGCTTCCTCGCTTTTTCAAATTCTGCAGCATTCACATTCGGGGCTGGGTCAATATAAACAAGGAACATTCTTTACGGCAAAAAAACGTTTTATTATTCAACATAATCTCCTTTCAGCTCGATACACTTGGTACAATGTTTCGCCAATTTTTGTATGCCCTCCAAATAATACGATTTCTTGAAGTCCTCAAAATAGGCGTTTGTTTCATCGATGACCTGTTCATTCAACCCAAATCACTTACCGCCGAGTCATTTATTCATGTGTGGAAATAGGAAATCGTCGCAGGCGGCTAAATCTGGACAATATGCCGGATGAGCGAGCAATTCGTAACCTAATTCATGCTATTTTACCATTGCGACCGCAAACCTGTGCATCGGTGCGTTGTCCTGGTGCAAGAGAACTTTTATCCTCGCCAAATATGTTTTTGTTTTTGCTTCAAGTCGGCGTCGAATAGACCCAACAACTCTGCAAAATAGACGCCTCCGGTCATTTTACTCTTTTCAAGTTAATCGATCCCAAAAAACTGTCGCCATGACCTTGTAAAGCCAACACCAAGGCACACCTTGGCCTTCTTGGTCTTCGATTCACCAGGAGGAGTCTACTGTCTCGACTGTTCCTTGGTCTCTAATGTGTTTTGATGAATCCACGGTTACGAAACGGCGCAAAAACTCGCTCGGACTATGATTGAACAACGCCAAACACTTCATTCAAGTTGTCAAACGATTACGTTTCTTATTAGCAAAAGCGGCACCCATCTGGCATATGGTATAGCTTTTTCATATGCAAATATTTTTGCAAAACTGAAGTCACAGATCCATGTGATAAACCTGTAGCGTCTTCAAGTACGCGCACCTTCACTCGGTGACCGTCCAACATCATGCAGTGGATTTCATCGACCATTTCTGGTATGGTGACCTCAATTGCGCGACCAGAACGATCGGCGTCACTTATGTTGATACGACCGCACCGAAATTGAGTAAACTAGGGGTGAATGGTTCCCATCGATAGTCAAGGGAGTCCTCATAACACTTTTTAAGCTTTTGTTTGGTTTGCGTGATGGCTTTTTTTTTGTACGAAATCAACAAACGACATTCACTTTTTTTCATTTTTACGAAAATCCTCTCGTAAACGTCTATTTCAAACTATTTGACAGTTCTGTCTGAAAATTTGGGTGCGTTGTTTTGAAAGATGCTTCTTCGCTAGCAAAATGTTGGATTTGAGATGGCAATGCCATTTGTTTTAATTTTCAGGGACTTATTGACCCACCCTCATATTTACTGATGATATTCAATTATACTTGAGTTCTCAGCAGATGGCTGAGCTGCGACGACAGATACGAGAACAGGTCACGCCCGTGGACCAGACCTACTCGCCTCTGCCAGGCCTCAACTCATAATGTGTACAAACATGGCAGAACGAACCCTGAGGTTCCATGCACTGACCGTAGATAAACTAACTAGATGTCAAACTCTACTAATACTTTTGCAAACCCTTAACTTTTGCACAGACACACTGTAAGTGAATTCCAACACTTCAGCATCTCTATAACTTTGTCAAAATTTGCTAGAAGGAGAGCAATTTACAAGTAAAATTGCTAAAATGAGAGCGATTTGCACTAATGTGTGTAATGGGGACGACATTTTTTTGATTAAAATGGGTATGATTTGTATAAAAGGAGAGGGAAATTGCCATTGATGACAATTTACACGTATTCACAGCCAGGATCACACGGATAGTGGCGATCAGTAGAAAACCGGTTTTGATTTTCCAATATCTGGAAAGTTTGCCATCTAGGTTAGTTTATCTATGGATCGAACGCTGAAGTGCATTGTTTTAATTGCGCACAGATGAAGAGAAATTCAAAAAACAGTTAGATGGGACCGACACACTTAAATGGAAGGAGATGTGGTTGCGACCTTTATGAAAAGAGTCTCGCGATTTAAAGAGCGTACAACGGTGTAGTGCGTAGGTTCCATGTGCTAGAGGAATGTATCGCCGCCGAAAGGAAACTTACCCAGTTCATCTCGAAGGAAGAGATCAAGCTTCGAATAGGTGTCAAATAGAGATGTGACTCTATGATTTCAGGACGAAAGTGTAGTTCCAGCATGATATCTCACTTACCGCTTTTAAACTAGTATCTGATATATTTTACAATGAAGCAATGTCATGAAACAATGCCTGCTTGATAGACTTGGAAAACGCTTTTAACGCTATATGGGTAGAGACAATCTTCTTCAAGCTGAACAGGTTCGGCATCCGTAAACCCGTTTTTTTATATTTTTTGGAATGTTCATCAATAAACAGTTTACCGTAAAGAATGGCGATGTAACTCCTGCTAGAATATTTAACATTAGGAACGGCCTGCAACAAGGTGCACAAGGTCTACAACAATTCAATGATCGAGGTCTTCTTACGTGCGTGATCAGGTTCCCACGTCTGGAAATTACTGAAACGTGAAAGTGAACTTATAAGAGCACACAATCCCCGGGACATTTCGTGTCAGAGCTCGACAGTTTCCGGGAGCGAACAATACGATGCTTTAAAGAAATAAATTACGTACCTCTGCATAATGACGGGGACAAGTTTCGTACTACAAAAATGTATTACGGCAACGTAAAATTGATGTAATAAACCTTCAAGAAACCATGCGGCGAAATGTCGAATGCAGGGCCAGCTACTTGGATATTCCAACGAAAGTATACTCGTATATTACGGAACAAAACAAAACAAAAACGGATTTACCATCATCATGACAGCTAAACTGGTTATGGAATACAACTTGGAATGAATGCAAGGAGCATTAAAAAAAGAAATATTTTTGAGTGACTTTGATGAGGTTTTAGATATGATATCAAGAGACGAAACGCTTTTCATCGATGCAGACTTAAACGGACACGTGGGGGAATCGTAATGTGAATAGGATGGCTGTCATGGAGGAAACTGTTTAGAAGAAAAAACTCAGTTGGAGCAGATATACGGAAGTCATGCAAGTCACTCAGTCCTACTATTTTAATTATTAAGCAAGAACGAAGCTTTGTTACAAGCTGCATCGGTGGATATTAAACCCAAATCGAATAATATCTATTCCGGAACATCGTGAAACGTGGGAAGGCGTTAAAGGATTCTAAAGAATTCTGCCCGAAACGTTAGCATCGATTTTTGCTGACAGAATTTTTCGTAAAAAAAACACAGAGGGCAACCAACCAACAACTCAGACAAGAAAATACTCCAGCTCAAAGCGCTAGGCTTACAAGAATGACTCCCAATCGACAAAGACCATAGAGACGAACTAAGCGCGCGAAGCATGAAGAACTTCCAAGAAAAATGTAAATGGTAAAAAAAAACTGAACGAACACGATTAAAACTAACTAAACCTAAGCTAATCTAAACCCTTAAGCCCCGGAATTTATATACTGAATTAAAACTAAACCTAAAGCTAACTTAACGCTATGTATCCTATACCGAATGAAACTTCCCTGGCCTGAAATAAGCCAGATATTGTTGGCTGAAGATGACCAACCAGGGGATACCATTCACAGAATGTAAGTACTTGGTCGCATTTAGGTGCGATAAGGGTGGGTTGGCCATCTGAGAGATTTCGAAATTTCAACAAAGCTAGAATGTATAATTCTATAGCAGTCAATGGAACTTTGTGGAAGACAGGTCGATATACTCATATGACGAGGTGCTTACGAATAATGATGGAGAAACGTCGTTATCGATTCGAAAAGACGCTCGATGTTCATCCAAATAGCCACCTCAGCTTCGCTGACAGTGCTTCAAGCGGTCGGTACAATTTTTGATGACCCAGTCCAATATGTGCGTAGTTATTTCGGCAATAGCGCGGCGAATGTTGGCCTCGAGGTCGTCTTAAGTGGTTGACTTGTTGGAGTAGACCAAGGACTTGATGTAGCCCCAAAGAAAATAATCGAGTGGTGCTAAATCGCATGATCGCCGCGACCAATCAATGAACGATCGCCGTGAGATAGCCCAGTCGCCAAATTTATCGTTCACATCTTCGAGCGTTCCATCGCTTGTATGGCATGTAGCGCCGTCTTGTTGGAACCACAGCGCGGATATATCGATGTTGTCGAGCTCTGATCACAAAAAGTCGGTTAATCTCGCTCTATACCTGACACCATTGACGGTAACCGTGTTTCCTTCCCCATTTCGAAAGAAAATTGGTCCGATGATGCCGTCATGCCATAAACCGCAGCAAACAGGATGCATTGATGCTTGGCTGAACACTTGTGGATTGTGCTCGCTTCAATAAGGGCAATTTTGCTTGTTGACGTAACCGTTAAGCCAAAAATTGGCCTCGTCCGAGAAGATGATTTTTTGGCCGAAATCTGGATATCCGTCAAATATTTCCAGCGCCCAATTGGCGAACTCACGGTGTTGCATTGCGTCAGGACAATCTTATACGGATATAGGCTCAAATCCAACCTCAAAATAAAATGACTCTCTGGCGATGCCCAATTCAGCTGCACGGCGCCGAATCGATATTTCTGGGTCTTCTTGGATACTGGCCGCTTTGGCGGCTATGTTTTCTTCATTTCGCACCAGTCTCTATGTGGTTGGTGGCTTAAGATCAAAAAGAATGTACTCACGCTCAAACTTTTCCACGGTGTGATGAACTGCCTGCACACTGAAGCCATGATGACGACCGTCCTCACGACGAAATTTACGATGTGTATTTACAACTGAGCCGGAATTTCGATAATATATTTTTAATAATTTTCGCGCGTTCGGGAAGAATAAAACGATGCATGATGAAATGGCAGGCCTTACTGATTATTTTGACAACTGGATAACATTGGTACCTTTGGCAGCTTCTGAAACTTAACAAGAGGAAAAACTATCATTGCTATATGGTCAACCGTTATATGTATATCATTCGATGGAATTATACTTGTAACACATTTCAACAATTAATAGAAAAAGAATAATTATAATAACGTCATACAATATATCAAATAAACACTTATTTTCCACGATGTCAAATGTTTTATTTAACATATACATACATATTTTGCTTAAAAATACAATATTGTGAATTGCCTGAAACCTAATACCCGAACCCATGTATTCATTTCAGTTATCACATGCAGATAGCGCTGGCTATAAAAACTCAACCAAACTTGGCAAACGAAACTGACATTTTGCCAAACCTGTTTTTTTGACAATTGCAATTTTTTCAATAATGGCGTAAAATATTGACATAACACCAAACAGCCATTCAGGAAAAATGTTATTTCGTAGTGATTTTATTCAATTTTATACAAATAATTACGATAATTCAATAACTAAATAGTATTCGCTTAATATACAAATAAAAGAAACCCCAAAAAGCGTGAATTATACTTGAGAAAAGTGCGCAAAACTACCAGTTGTGTTTCGAATTCTCTCGGACTTCCGTTGTTCAACTTGCATTTTTTCTTTTCTTTTTTTTTAACGTGTATCAAGTGAAAGGATTTTTGAAACGGAAAAAGAAAAAAGGAATAACTTAAACAATAATTTAACAAGGAAAAAAAAAGCTTATTACTTAATGTAAAATATAAGTAATTATTCCTATTCGTCGTGTTTTTTTTTTCTGGAAAAATACCAATCGAGTGAGAGAAGACAAACGGTGAAGAAATGCTTGAATCATCGCCGCCCCAAATTCAAGGACATTTCATTGAACTCCACAATTCTTTATGGAGTTGAAAACACTTGTGTTCCAGTTAAGATATTTCGTGTACGTATAAATGTAATTAAAGACGTTTTCTTTGGTTTAGAAATAGAAAATGTGTTTTCAGTGTAGCAATACACACAGTTGGAATTGAGAGGTTTCTGGTGTGTACGTTTTGAACTCGTAATTGTTGCACTTAACTACAAATATCATTGTGGGGTTCATTCAAGTGATAAGACATTTACTACCTATAAAATAAAAAGCGGGTCAAGGTTTAAGTTCATCTTCTTCGCAGAGATCTATTGACCAAGGTAAGAGCAAACCTTTGGAGGTTGCTTTGTTTTGTTTTGTTTTTTTTTTTTTTCTTTTTTTTTCTATTGTCTTTAAATCAGTTTCAGAAGTTTCAATTCCATAACAAAAAAAAATGATCCCAAAGCAGAGTATGTACATACTTGCTTGCTGGTATGTACATACTATGTCGTGGTCTTGTGTGCGGTTGTTTAGTAAAGACATTTGATATCGCAACCCCAGAACTCTTTCTTCTTTCCGCTGTGTATTTTACTTGGCACAAGTATGCATGTAGATAGTGGAAACGTAATGGCAATATCCGGCCAATAACAATAATTAAGTATCGGCCGATATTTCTCTCAATTCTACGCAGTATGCAAAAAGTTGTTACCTTTTATTGTTCGCTCTATGAACTTGCTTACAATTAACTAAGGCTGACGATTGAATTAGATCCATCATAGAATAAATCAACTAAGTGGAATTTGATCTTGCCTCATTGGGGGCTCATTTTGATTTCTTTCTGATGGTGCTGTTGTTTTTTTTTTTGTGGGAATCTGTCGCAGTATTTCTGTTTTTTATTGAAACAATTAATTGTTTTCAGTTATTCATTGGTGACTGAGGTACAGAGAAGATTTCTATTAGAAGCACACTCTGGCAGAAACTAGCAATTTAAATGAATTTCAAATAAATGTCGCCTGTGTATAAGGTGCGGTTGGATGCGGTAGCATACTTTGGTTTACTTTGTTCTCAGAATACGTGACATGTGTATGGAGATTCACTCTCAGTAGGTACGACGACTGAATATTATGTCTGTATCATTTTACATACGGAATATTCGTATAAATATCGCATAGCCAATCGCACTCTTAAAGTATTTAAAAATAAGCAATTACTTAGTGGTTATCATGTTGGTATCATGGACTTGTGGGTCCAAGGGACTCCACAACACATTGTTTCTTAAAATATATTTTAATTCTCGCCTAGTTTCCCTAATTGCTGCAACAAGCTTTCTTAGCTATGACAATCATTTGACCAACACCCTGAACTTGTTATCCCCTCAAGGCTCGTGGGATTGTTGTGTCATATTAGCTAATTGCTTCTACACAAACCTCACAGAGTTAAACACAAATATGTACAGAGCATTTGTGTGGCAGTACGGAAAAGATAGAATTAGATGGTCTTAAATAAGTTTTCGAGGGAGTTTTACCGGTTCTTTGTTTCGTCGATAGCAATGTGGATGACACTGCTGATATGGGTACAGGGACTGGTCTCTACGAAATACAATCATGCACCCCTTACCGGATGCCGAGTATTAAACCAAAAATGAAGGCGTGGTACGAGTTAAACTCTAATGTAGCTCTAAAGCATTCATTTTAATTCTTGTATGTTTCTCTTAATCTATCAGAATTGCGTAGAAAGATAAGTAAGCGCTTCAGTGATAAATTGCCTATAGTACCAGCACTCATCACATCACCAAGTAACCGAAGCCTGATGCAAACGTAGTTTCGAGACTTACAGAGGAGATACTCCACAATATCATCATCCCGCTCACGCAAGCGTTCAGGATGTTGTGTCACTTATGTGTAGCACACTTTGGTGCCTAGAAAAAGCAAAGCACCATTTAACATTTCACATTCAATATTTCTCATGTCATGCTCACATGTTAATGGAAACCCTAACACATGACGCGGGTAATCCTAGCGCTAATTTGGGTTCTGAGAAACTCCCATGAGTCCTGAAAAGCAAGTTCATCGCCGATCTCATCTCTCATGATCTCATTGTGTTCTGGGATCCAAACCAGACTCATTGGATTCAGCCTTCCAATAGCCTTAGACCCATCTTGGCCGTCGTTACAGATTCGGATAATTTCCTCCACCGATTCTTTAAAATATAATTCATTGTTGTCAGGATGTTGAATATCATCACTTATAAGACACATGCTTGCTTTCGTAATGAGAAATTAATTCTAAGGCTGTCGTTCTCCAAAAAGAAAGAGAGTTTCATTATTGCTTCTAGACCTGAGGAAGGCGTGCTAGCGAAAACCCACATGCAACTGAGACACACCGGTTGAAGTCTGGTGAAAGCATCAGTGACTTATTTTCCACCCTGCAACCGACGCATAGGATATAATTGGTCTTACATAGGTTGCTACTTTTTATGTTAATATTTCATCAACGTGTGCCTTGTTTTCAATTTTAACCCAACCCAGTTTCCTTTGATTTTTCCAAAAAGTGTTCAGTGTTTTCGAAAAAATAATATCCACAATTGTAAAGTAATTGCTGAAGTTACCGATTCGTAAAAAAAAATAAGAAAACCACCTGCCACAGTGCCAGAAGTTTCACAACGCCCAAATCTAAGCTTAACTGAGGAATTCCAAATGCTACTCCAAGAGAAAAATGCCAAGAAGAAACTATCGCAAAATGCCGCGTGGTCGTGATTAAGAGCAAAATAAAGAAAATTTCGATAAAGACTATCTACTCAAGATTCCAACAAAGAATAAAAGTTTAGCTTTCGCTGATGCAACGTTGGAGAAATGTGCGAGAAATCCATGACCGATTCCGATAGAACACTCTTTAAGTACATTGTAGCCAAGTAGAGATGAAAAGTCATTGACCGTGGATGAAGAGGCAGCTGCTTTACAACGTCTGTTAGATGAATTGAATTTCAAAGACACTGAGAAGCGTCTTAAGGAGTCAGATTTCAACAACATCATGCAGTTGGATGACATGGAAACTCCATCGACATTTTGGGAAAAGATATTTACCCCAGAGATCTTGCAGTTAAGAAAATAGAAAATATCGAAGAAACCACCAATGGTTCAGAATCTCAGGCACGTTTAACCAGTTTACCAGAGTCCAATGGAAACCACTAGCTATTCGAGTGAAACTACAGGATGGTATGAAATTGCATCCACCACAATGTCTTTCAGGGAAAATTAAACCGCCAAAATATGAACCACCATGGACTTGTTCCAACAGCGTTGCAGCAGGCAAAAATTATTCTATGAGAAAAAAAAAATCGTTTCACTTGATCGACTTTCAAACTACAATCAGATCGCCTGAAAAAGGCGATTCAAACTTGAGCACTTCGCCATTCCGAGATGATGCAGTCGTCCCATCCAATTCTCCACAATCATCAGTAAGCCACATCAAAATTAAATCCAAATCTAAAGAAGAATCATATGAAGCAGAGGATTCAGATGAACCAGAGAATTCAATAGAACCTTCCAAGGTGTCACAGGAATCCGCACAGTCGACAGCACTTGAAAAATCCAGTTTGGCATTGAGTTATCCGACGATGAAATGTCAGAAGGCAGCAAAATCCTTGAAAAGATGGGAAAACTCGAATCTGAACAAAAAGTCCTTAACCTCAGCTTTACGATGGAATCAGTAAAACCAGAAAAAGTAGGAGAAGTCATTTCCCTTCAACGATACAATGGAGAAAGTCGATTATATGACGAATGGATCAGTGCAACCTTGGAGGCAGATAAATTCGCATCAGCAGCGAAAAGTCCTGCAAATAAGGTACACTGCTATGGCTCTCCGTCACCGATGCTATCCTCCGCACTAACTCCGAAGACAATCATCAGCAAACCGGAACCCGTTAATAAACACTCACTGTAGATGAAACCATTCCATAAAGGTGGTTTGAAGCCGCCCGCAGTTCATAACAAGTTTGTCTCGTCAGCTAAAAATTCGCAGTACGCGCATATTGTCAGTCCTAATGGAGCATACATTAACTATTGAATACTGTCAAGTCCGGCTGCAATACTTCTCCGACCACTTCTAAGGCGTTCAAGAAGCTGGGGAAAAGTTCGAACAAAAGTGAATTCACCGAACGATCGAGCAGCATCCTGCCAAAGAAGACTTACATTTCATCTGAGTACAAACACATCGTGGATAAGTGGATTCCGCTTACCATTTCCGAAGGACCAAAGACCCAACGCTATTTGGTTTATTCAATGATCCCAGCTGTGGTTCGGCATGAGAGAAGAAATGAGTGATCGTTGTTTGCTGGTCTAAGTATGATGTCGGGAAATATGTCCCTGCACACCATCAAAAATGCTCAGAAGTTTTAGGCCAATGGTTTCACTTTCGCTCTTTTAAACGTCACTGTCTTTTATGTATAATTTCGAATTACTTAAGTTTTGAGATATGGCTAGACCGGTGTAGATACGTTAAATCTGACATCTGACATCAGATTGACGTTTTCGAATGTCGAATTTTGTGAACGTGGTTCAAAATCGGTTATTATACCACAAAACATAGTTGCTGTGCGGGAACTGATATTGCAAGTTCGTCATGTGACTTATCGTAAAATAGATTCATGTTTGTGCATTAGTTCCACTCGCATACATTTAATATTGCATGCGCATTTGGCCGCCAAAGAGATTTCTTCGCGCATCAAAAATAAACTGCGAGGTCAACGTATTTCGGCGCCTGAAGAACCGGTTGCATTTAAGACGCATGTTTTGGAGAGTATTTTGAAAAGCAATAAAGCCCTTTTCGAGGATAAAATTTGTTTTTACTTGTTCTTCTCAAAACATAAGTAGCAACCTACGTAGATCCAGAAGTCCGCCCCCTCCTTTCGGCCTTGCCGAAAGACCATTTACGCTACTGGAAAACCGGCAGCGCATTGAAGGTTTTAGACGAGACATATAAGATCTAAAAAATGTTGCCCAAATCATAAACTTGTTTTGGAAAAAATGGATGATGATGCCTTCAAGCATTAAATCAGTCGGCCTAGTCAGTTTCCTCCCTCTCGTAAAGAGCACAGTGAGATCCGACAGAATACTTTCTAATAGTTGTACTCAACTACATAATCTGTATATCCCCGGGGGTAGATTTTAGAAGTCTTAAAAGCTTTAAACATAGAGTCGGGAATATGTCCAGCATATGTGGAGGAAAGACTTCACCCTACAGCCAACCCGAGTTTACTTCCGCCTTCACATATTTACTGAAGTCAACATCCAGAATCGATGTAGTATTCATCAGTATTGCTCTTATCCGCAAAACTATAATTCATCTACGTCGTGTTGTCTAACCGAGTTATACATGCCGACAACAATTGTGCTGCCGAAAGCACCACCAATGTCGATAAAAAAAAGCCCAACGCGAACTCTTTCAATTTTTTCCACCGTATTTTGAAGCGTAGTCTCGCAGAAGCTTCCGCGCTGATGAGTGTATTGCATCTTTGACAGAGAATGCATTCTCAAAATAGTTATGAGCATAATGTCGAATATTCTCTTCATGCTCAACATGACGGAAGTCCGGCTGAACAGTTTGAAGATCTTGGCGAGCGTGTAGTCATCTTTTCCAGTTTTCGGTATAAAGGCTACGCCTGGCTATCAATGACGATTTTCTTCAAAATTGGTAGCGGCTGGTCTATTTTTTGCAGCAAAACAGGATATATGCCAATGCAAGACTATTTGAAGTCCTTTGTCCTTTTTGAGTATTATAAAATGTCTGTTAGTTTAGCCGAGTGCTTCAATTTTTTCACAAAAGTCTTTGGCAATACACAATGTAAAACGTTTGGGTCTCAACAGCTTGCCCTACTTTTTATTTCGGTTTGAGTTGTTGAGATGTTCGTTCGAGCATTAACGGACTTGCCGAGCACCTAGCGTATTCAGTTGGTTGTTTTCGGATTCTCCTATTCAACAACGTCTCATCCACGCATCTTATTCTGAACTCGATGTTCCTAATGTTGGGCTAAAATTCAGGCATGTCTGCTTACTGATACGGCACCAACAGCTTTTGATTTGTTTTTAGGCGCAATTTTGGCAATATGGGTTGGTATCACTCTGTGAAATTCAAATGTGCCATTGATTGATGGTTGAATGTCTAGTGAACGTGAGCTGATTAAGGTTCTTTATTTAATTCATTTGAATCAACCTGATTTACAAGTTACGTCCTACATCTAAGCGTCGTAATAGCCACATTAAGCTTCTTTAAACTTGAAATTTACTATGTTACGAAACAACTATTGTAATACTACACCGTTCGCAATATTTATATTTCTGACGTAAGCCACTTGATTTCGTTACAATTGCCAATCTCATTTGGCATACTCGAAAAAAAGGTCAAAAAGAGTGCTGGTAAAGCACATTTTCGTGCGCTTCAATATAGAGTTGAGGTAGTAAACCCCTTGCGTCCGTTGAGGCCCCAGACAAAGGCGTCCTAAAATGAATAGTTTCCAACTTCTAAAAATTGATCCTCAACCTCCACTCATCCCAAAATTATTTAATCTTATCGAAGTCACATTGCAGGAGTATGTCGACGACCTCGATCTTTAAATCTGATTTCTACGTGAACAAGCTGTGCACTTGCGCTATCTCATGGTGAAGTGATTCCACAAAATCACTTGTGTAGATGTTGATGTCACTTACGAGGTGCCGGCTTTAAGATACCAAGCCTACGGTGCCTCAGTATAAGTACCACCACCAGTACCAGTTCGATGTAGTGCTTTAGGCATGAACTTCCTCTTGATACTGAGTTGAGAACAATCAAACATCTCTGCCCGGTAGCAGTGGAGCTCTACATTGGACAGATCGACTAATACCAAGAACGAATTCTTTCGAATGGCGCGTTGTCAGCAAGCAGCATGCTGGCTTATGAAATTAATCGGAAATTCTTGCAGGCCGTTTTTGGTTCCAAATATCCCAGCAAAAGTCATTTCACCATTCATTACGCCGGACCACTAATCAGGTGAACATATTAAAAAAAAATATTTACAACAGCGGTTTGCCTATGTATAACGTGATTAGCTTGTGTTATACATAGGCAAGCCTAAAGCTATATGGTATCTATCAATGGACTTCTGCAAGTCAATCAAGCAGGCACCCGTGCATTGTTTCTGGCTTTGGTTTCGTTGGGTATTAGAGAGCATTACACCGAATTAGTCAGAACTATATTTTTGTCGTTAATCCACTTAGTTAGAACACTATTTCCGAAAATTTGTTGACATTCGGAAATAGACTTATCAATTGAAGGTTCCTCGATGATAAAGCACAAGTTCGGTATACCATCCATTCTGACTGATTTCTTACTTCTCAGAGTTAACGGGGGTAGTTAACCTACGTCGGCAATGACATTATATTCTCCATTTCCGTCATTAATCCATATCGTTACAAAGGTATGAATTGTTCGAATGGACTTGATTTCCCAGCTCTGGGTTGGGGCCAGTAACATCATTCGGTTTCCACACTTTCGGGAAATTCGGTCCTATGGCCTCTACCTTCACCTGCGGATTTCGACAACTCCTTTTGATCTTCCTTCCGAAACATTTTATTTATTTTCGGGAACTTATTCCAGTTGTTGGTGTTTACAGCCTGAATTTTGTTGTTCCAATACAAACTTATAAAAGGCTTGTAACTAGCTTTTATTGATATTGAAGGTTTTTGATCGACGACTTCAGTGTCATGGCTTCCGAGTTATGTTCGTCAGTAAAATGCCTGCACAGGGCTTTTAGACTCGACAGCAGTTTGTGTTAGTACAGTGCGTCAGGAGTTGAGTGGCAAAATGTTGACACACTGTTAGGCCCTTTTGCTGTTCCAATAGGTTTTAAGAAACACGCAAAAATTTGATTTTAAGCCCTGTCGCCTCTGGAGGCATATCGATCTGTAACACCCATTAAGATTAAAACAGAGAGTTTTCACCAGAGAATGGAGAGACTCGAACAGCAATTACGGCAGTGATCTCTCAAACGATTTAACTGTTAACCCTAACTTTGCTTTATATCACAGAACTATGATTTTAGACAATGATCTTGACAAACAAGCAATAATTCAATGGGTTGTTTGAATAGGATAGCGCCAGAATTCAACAAGCCCATAATCTACAACGCAACTCTGAACCGGCAAGAGAGACTGTCTGGTTAAGATTGAATGTAGAATATATTAAGGAAGTTTCTTATCACTTGTCAACTTATATTCTGACATACTCGTACATACAAAATATTTTAGTCCTTTAAGCTTGTAAACAGGTGAATGTGAAATTAAAACAAATTCTATTGAACTTTTGTCATCAAACTATCGAACTTGGTTCAGGTATACATAAAACCATATATTGCTTTCTTATGAACAACTCTGAGTTCAATTGCTTCCTGACTATCTTTTTTTATCAGTAGAAGAATTAAAAGAAAAAATAACTTGAGGTGTTTTCACTATCACTAATAAGTAACGCATATTGTACAGATAAGAAAGTCTAGAAGTAACTAAGTAAGGAACAGGAGTGGCATTCTTCAACCTTAGTTTTAATCGTAATTTAGGGAAGAGTAACAGACATTTTATCTAGATGTCAATACGTTTACCTCTCTTCAATTGAATCGATTCATCAGAGTTTTTTCTTACAACGAGATAAGGTAGTCGTAACATTGCGAATATGCGCTATTTATTTTGTCACTCTTATCTCTTACGTATATACTCGGTCATACATACAAATATGTATACCAATCAAAACTGTATAAGCAAAAGGTCAATGATAAACATATCAATGAATTAAATATCAAATTGAATGTCTACTTGTGCGAGGGAAAAACCAGAGAATTTACTTTACTCATTTAATCGAATGCAGCAACGAATTTATTAAAATTGAATATTTTATAGTAATGTATAGCAATGGATGAGAAACGAATTGCTGATTATTTCGTTGTGGCTGGTATGCCAGAAAATCCACAACTACTTCAGGACAGTATATTCAACGATTCAGGACATTTGAGAGCATGCAATAGCATAGATCCCATCACAGATATTGGAGTTTATTTTCCGTTGCTCGGTGAAGTTGTTCCGGAAGGGTTTGAAGTTCTTGATAAAACACCAACTGGATTACCTGCCAATCTTAATTATGGTTCAGTTCGAACAACCGAATGTTTTATATATTTTCGACGTGGAAAAGATCGCCCGCCATTGGTTGATATTGGTAAGTGAAGGGCAAATATTGTAATTTCGTTTATAGATCTTATTTTTGATTTGTTTTCTTTGTTTTGCAGGTGTTTTGTATGAAGGGCATGAACGAATCATGCCAGATGCTGAAATCGTAGCAGAAACTCCTGGCGGAAGAGTAGCAAATGTGAATAATTCATCGGCCAAAACATTTCTTACATTCCGTCGGGCAAAAGCTGAAATGCCATGCAATGAACTTGTTGTTACTGATTTATGTGTCATAGTATGGTCGAAAGGTAAGCTATTTTTTTCTATAAAATTTAATAGCAAAACAATTGTCTGCGATCAGTCCGGCTGTGTAAAAAAGTCATCATCGATGTTGTGCGTCTATTTTTGTTGACAGCATATACTGGGTTCTGCCGTCACTCCGAGGTAAACCTATTTTCTATTACAACACATGCAAAAGCACCTGTTACGCTGGTTTTTGCAAACCAATGATACGGTTTTTGAAAAGTTGCGGTCCTGGTGTTGGCTTGCGGGTCTCTCACAATGTTCTCAAGTAAGATGTTTATGAAATCAAATGGCTGAGCAGTCTCTTTTCTAAACCCACGGTGAGATTGTTTTCAAACCTAAGAGAGCAGCGAGCGCTATACATCGCTATTCTATACAATCCAATATCAGAACGGCTCTATACAGGTCGTGAATCTCTGACTTACCAACCCTAGATCGAACTGATCGCCAATCAAACCGTTGACAAATTGTTTCAGGCCCTCAGACAATGCACCAGACAAGACCTTGTACCCAGTTTTAAGAAGAATGATGCCTTTATATGTTGTGCAGCTTGGAAGCCATCCCTTCGTATAGATCGGGCAACCAATAGTTAGATTCCATCCACCAGACATATTTTTCACCGGCCAAATCTTGAAAATGATTTCTAATGCAATCTCTACTAAGGAATTTCCTGCTGTCTTAAATAGTCTTTACTTCATTTTGGTAGGTGCTTTTTCCGTATTCCAAGCTTTGATTGTGTGTCATCTCTGTTCGAGTCCTGTTGGCTTGATGAATAATTATCTTAACCCTTTACTAAGACTTCCGAATGTTGTTCCTAGAGTAGCACCTCTCCATTTCCTCGATCGCTCATAGTCATAAAAATTAATAAAACCCTTGGCTAGAGCACTGTTGTCTGTTGGCTTAACGTGCCAGAACAGTTGGAGTCGACGGATTTTTTCCTTTTTGATTACATACCATATATCTACATTTTTGCAAGAACTTTAAAAGCCGTCTTACTTATCACTTGGCTCCATATAGCAAAACTGTTGCCAGACTGATATATAATAGAACCGATATTGCAGTGTGCTTTATACTGGCCAAACTATTTGGCGCTGATTGAAGCCTTACTTAATCATTTCTACAATATCTTGTGAACCAATGAAAAATGCTTCAGAATGAAATCTGATGCCAGTGCTTTAGTTCTTTTATCAAAGCTCCTCGTCTTATTACTGCTCCTGGATTCTTCTAATAATTTACTGAGAAACTGCAATGGATACTTCCTTTTTACGCAGCACTTTTTTCTTATCCCTTCTTCACTCTCGGTCTATAATTGTCCAAAGTCCTCTTGTTTTCTTATATGCCTCGTCAGTTGTTAATGATTAAATGGTATAGTCTCGGATTATTTCTGTTGTACTTAAAAGTTCAGCGTTGAGCCCCTTTTATTACTTGACGAAGCTTTATCTCGCTGAATAATCGAGTTTTGAATGCGACTGCAACTAGGAAAGGGCAGCAATTCATATAGATCCCTTTGAATATTCTATTTATTTATTGCTTCAATCAGCACAGACTCGTATATTGTGCATCAAAATAAAGTTACTCTTGTACTACGTGAGTAAGTTTTCTAGATCTTGAAGATATTTCTTTATTTCAGGAAGTAAATTGTTAGCTCTTTATCCTTATTCTAATAATGTCTTTACAGTTTAATTGGTCCATAGAATTCTCTTTCAAAAGAATTTTTTTTTTTTGTTGTGGTAGGAAGGCTAATCGTTCACAGAATTTGGGTAGCTTCACACAGTGGTTCACTTTTCATTGATAAGATAACTCTTTAATGAAGGAGAACTACATATGTGGAGGCTGCATCTTAGCTTCAAATGAGAGTGACAGATATTGTTGTCGACCCTTGTTATGTTAAAGAAAATCAAACTTTGCTCTGTCCTCACAAAACCATGCCATATTACAATAAGCAGTTTCAATTTCGAAACGAGAAAGACAAAATATTTGTGAGTGCAATTACTGGGAGAGAATCATTTTTAAATATTCATAATCGTTGAAAGTATAGGTAATAAGAGATGTGCGTAAGAAAGATAAACACTAGCTTTACTGAGTGACAATACTTTGCTCAGACAATCATTTGGAACTTTTCTCAGCCAGGAATTGTTGACGATTTTCTTCTTTGTAAAGAATTGTACTTTTTCTTACATATGTAACGCGCGCTCAAATTTGGTGGAGGATGATGCTCCCAATTTATTTCGCTTAATACAAGTTTAGACTAACTTAAAAACTAGGACTTAACGACTAACAATAGCTAAATGTTAGGAAGTAAGGGAATGGTGGAGGAGATCAAGTTTAAGACGAGAAGTACTCGTACTGAGGTTAAGATAAAAAAGGGGGAGATTTGAGTTGACCTCAATAGGAGGTGCGGTGGGTTGGAATATAGAAGAGACGATGACAGCGTAAATTACCAGGGTTAGTGTTGAAGGAAATAGAATTGTAAAGGGCAGCGCAATCCACACAACCAGAGAGCAGTCGATGAGTGAAGAGAATGTCAGCCACGTCTCTGCGTTGTTCGAGGGTATTCAGGTTGAGAAGTTTGAGGCGGTCACGATAGGGAGGTAAGATAAAGGGGTCATCCTAGTTGAATCCACGAAGGGTAAATCGAAGAAAACGACGTTGAATGTTCTCGATCCGGAACATATGCACTCGCTGAAAGGAGGACCACACTTGGCTGGCATATTCGAGAAGGGGCCGGAGCGATCTTGTCACATAAGGGTTACAAAATTCTTTAGACCATCGTTTGATAAAACCGAGCGATGGGTTGGCTTTAAGAATTATCTCATTAATATGCGAACGGAAGTTTAGCTCTCCATCGTATAATATTCCAAGGTCGCGAAGGGGTTGAACCTTGGGTACAGGTTGGTTATGCAGAAGATAAAGTCGAGTGTGCTGTGTCAAGAAAGCGCTGATAGAGGCAGTTATAGACCCGGCTCCTCCAAAAGTAGCAGAGAATTGGTCTCCTCAGTGTGAACTTTTTCACAATTGTTTTATTTACTCGCAAATGACGCTGTCAAATTTATTTTATATTTCTCTTACATAATCCATCCCTGTAATCTGCATGCATATTCTGGATTTACTGATTGGTGTCTCCAATTAAAAGAAAACGTAATTTTTGAAGTTTTAACTCTGGACAATTTTACGTTAATTCCATTCAGTTGCGCACATCCAATTGGATGTGGTCCTTTTGCACTTAAGTTCGCCATCAAGGGGCAAGTCCTCCTTTATCCCTTTCTCCTCAATATTCTTCAACATAATTCAGAAATTATGGACTAGAGCTGGCCAATTTCGTTTTTTAAGTTCTCTCGATTTATAGTTTTATATTTCGGTGGTTTTAGTTGGTTTTTCTCCGGTTTCTTCAAGAAAATCTGTTTACAAAGTTGATCCTTCCTCGAAATACATAAAACAGCTCTGCGGTAGGGTGCGCATTCATACTATATGTATTTTTATTCGAAAAAAATAAAAGTACCACATCGTAATATTAAGTTGGTACTATTTCTAAATTGTTTATACTTTGTCTTTACCATTTGCTGGTTTTTACTAATAAGTTTAATTTTTTTCCAGGAGAACGAGCACCTCATGCGTTTTGTTTGATACATAAAACCCTTAACAAAGCATATATGAGTAGCGATGTATATCTTTGTTATAAAAAATCAATGAACCGTCCAAAGTTAATAAGTTATCAACCGGAAATCCTCTTGCGCTACCCAACGGTCGATCACAATGATTTTCCGCTCAACCTGTGTCCAAGTGTGCCTCTATTTTGTTTACCCATGGGAGCTTCTCTTGAAGCTTGGCCTCATGTAAATGAATCGGTAACTATACATTTGACAAAAAAAAAAATTTAAATGTGTTAAATTGTGTTCTTTTATTGTTTCATTTAGACAAAGCGAGATGCTATCAATCCAGTATTTAGTACTTTTGTGTTGACAGTAAACGATGGAACTTACAAAGTATACGGATCAGCTTTAACTTTTTATGAAGACTTTGAGTAAATTTTATGGAAATTCTTATTTTCTTGATAAATTTTAAATTACTTTCGATATTTTAGTGAGAAAAATCTAACAGAGAAACAAAAAGAATTACTAGGTTATGACAATGAAGAATTTAAGAATAACCATTCACTTCATATAATCAAAGCAATATGTTTGCTTTCACATCACCCTTTTGGGGATACATTCGATAAATGGTTAAAATATTTACACGTAAGTTAGTTATCAAACCCCGACTGTAAGACATGAGGTAAAGTAATTTTCTTTATTTTTCTTCTTTTTTTTTTTATTAGAGTATGGCATTATTAGGTCAGCCGTTACCTATACCAATAGAACGGTATATAACACAGTTGATTGATGAAGTTCCATTTCCATCTCCAAGTATTCACTTGCAGGTAAGCATACAAATTTCATTAGTTGAGTCAAGCTTAGAGTTAATATTCCTATCCTTGCAGCTTTCAGGAGAAAACAATGAACGTATTCTTCTTACTCAACCAGAAGATTCCCCATTGCCACGAAGTGGAGCTGGTTTTCAATTGTTGTTGTCGAATCTTGGTACGGAAAACTGCCTTCACGTTCTATTGCTGGCTTTGACGGAACAAAAAATTCTTATTCACTCATTAAGGTAAGTTAATTTGGCAACTGGGAGAAATACTGTACGTGTTTACCAAAAAAAAATGTATTCGCATCCCCAATGCACTCTAAAGTGTACTATCATTCAGATAAATTACAGCACATCAGTTCTACTTTAATGGAGTGGATTAATGGACATTTCAATTATTCACTTTTGTGTTAGTCTGTAGGTTGAATTTCACATTTATTTTGTTATACAAACAACTATACATCCCACTCTGTGTCAAATTAGACATAATTTTAAAACATTTAGGCAGTAATATTGCTCATCTGAAATTTAATTTACTTCATTTAAGTATCTAAGGTAAATCCAAATAATTTTTTAAAGGATATGATTTACAAAATCATGCCACAAGTGACGGTATATCTCTAACGCATATATCATTAGTTATTTTCAGTGTTGTGATCTAAATTTAAGTTGATGTTGAGTGAACACGAAAGAAAGTTTTTTTTCTGCATTTCAGAGGCATACAATAGTTTCAAAACTGCTGCCGTCGCCAACATAGATAGTTTTCAGTTTCTCGAACGCAACAGCCTTTTTGGGCCCAAATCGAAATTGTTTGTCTTTTTTAAAAAGCTTCGATACCGTTCTTGTAATATTGGAGTACCCTGGGAAGAACTTTCTGCATTATCTGGTCAGACCCAGAAAACTTTACTTTAGAAACCTCAACAGCCTACCAGCTGTGGAAATTTGCATAGCTCATTTGAATGTAGCATCTTCGATTCGAAAACCCAAAAATCAATTACTCACTTTCGACCTTCAGACTCTTTGAGATATCCCCGTATCCATCGGCATCCTTTCTTAATACGACGGTATCGACGATATAACATATCTTAATGTATTGTGATTTTTTGCAGTATCAGATCATGGAACATGCGACTGATTGGCCACAAAAATTGAGAGTCCAAAGTGGATACGATTTGGTTTGTATTGTCCTCTGAATGTAACAGAGCGCTTGCGAATTCCCTCGTATACAGGGACGTGGAAAGAAAAATCATTTTTCCAGATCTGTTCCTAAAAAAACTCGAACAACTGAGTCGGTCAGCTATTAGCGGTAGTAGTAGTAGCACTATATTTTCCTATCATCTCTTTATTTTCCGAGGCCGATTGAAGCTACTAAAAATTATTAATTTTCTCGAATAGTTTGCTAAGGAAAGAAAGCATAGTAATTGTACTGCTTGTCATTGGCTGGTGCGCTGTTAGTGAACTTTTTATACTACTGAAGCAGATTGACTTTCGTAATACCAACTTGTCGAATGGATTTCGGAAACGCTACATTTAATTTATCATAGCTAGATTTAAGGTGGTGCAACAGTCTTTTATTTTTACAAATCAGACAGTTTCAGCATTTCACATTTGTCAGAATTGGTCATACATATACACTCAGCGAAATTTAAATTAAGGCAGATGCACTTTTGTCCAGAAAATGTGTTCGTAGTGTGTCGTTTCTTCAACGTATGTTTTAAAAATACTGTTACTCCCGCTCAGAGAATCTCAACATCTGTTATTTTGTCACTAATGGTCGTGCCAAATTCAATTAAAATCAGTCGTGTTTATGCTGAAATGCTATGAGTTGGAAACGAAATCAGGGTTTTTTTTTATGATTACAATTGAAAATATTTTTTTTACATTTAGAACTTTTGGATTTCGATTATTGTTGGCCGCAAGTCAGAATGGGAAAAGGAAAAACGCTCTCGGATGAGGAAATCGCCAAAATCCATGCGTTTAAGGATACCGGTATATCGAATCGTCAAATTTCTATTAAATTAAATCGATCGGCTTCCGCAATCGATAATGTTATTAAATTAGGAAGTAATTACAACGCGAACCAGAGAAATAAAAACAATCAAATAATTTCAAAAAGGCAGAAATGGGCCATTATCCGAGCTGGGTTGCAAAAAATGCTACTGCTTCTAAAATAATTTCAGATTTAAAGTTGCCTATATCTAAACCGCGTGTACAACAAATTTTAGCTGGCAGTAATCGACTGGTTTGGAAAAAAATGAAGTCAAAACCAGCTCTTACAGAAGCACAGAAAGTTGCCCAACTTCACTTTGCCAAAGAACACATGACATGGTCTAAACAGTGAAAAATCGTGATATTTTCGGACGAAAAAAAGTTTTACCTTGATGGGCCAGACGGTTTTAATTATTATTGGCATGATATAAAAAGTCCTAAAAGCTTCTCCACTAACCGAAACTTTAGAGGTGGATTTTTGATGGTCTGGGCTTCTTTTAGCTATCAGGACTGCAATATGAAAAATTTCTGGCCGAATGAAATCAGAAAATTATGTTCCTCTGTCGGAAGATGTTTTGGAAGACTTTTTGGACCATCAACCGGATTCAAATACAATTTTCCAGCAAGATAATGCTGCCCTTCATGTATCGCGGGCCAGTCGTGAGTGGTTTTCAGACAAAGAAATTCAACTTTTAGAGTGGCCAGCACGTTCACCGGATCTAAACCGGATGGCGCAAATTTGCTTCGGTCGAGGATTTACGCAAGGCCGTTACAACGGAATGGGCTCTAATTTCAGCTCAGGAGTTCAAAAACGTGACTAATACGATGCCAAGTCGGATTTTTGAACTTATAACCAAGTCTGGCGGTTGGACTCACTACTAATTTAGACTTTTACGTTATTTGTTATACTAAAATTTCTTCTGTTTTTGCTTTACCTTGACTGCCTTTAATTGAATTTCGCAGTATAAATTGAGTTTTTTTTTGTTTAACTAAGTAAAGATGTGCTTATTTGTTTTAGTAAATTTTTTTCTTTGCTTAAATAAATCATTCAATAATGAAAATCAACTTTGTTTTTAATATTTCAAAGGAAAATAAGTTGCCTTTAATTGAATTTCCTGAGTGTATACCATATATGAACATTTACAAGCATATCTTCCCCACTTAAAATATAATAAATTAGGCTGGCTAATCAATTCTGGAGTCTGTTGGGTAAACCGAGGAATGTTAGAATTCTGTATTCCTCTTTTTTTAAGAGATTCATGTTTATTTAGAAGAGAGCCAATGTTTTTGAAGAGCAAATTTAACGTTTATGTCTTAGCTTGAATATATGCGAGGGCGTATCAAATATAAACGGGACTCGATTTTTGAAAAATCCTAACTTTGGTTAACTAAGCTTATAAATACATTTTTGGGACCTTTTTTTTCATTCATTGTAAAAACTCGTAGTCATTGTTGCATAAATGCTTCGCCGTCGTCTAGACGCTGCCTTTCAAGTGCTTCTTTGATGGGTCCAAAAAGATGGCAGTCACAGCGCGATAAGTCTGGACTATAGGGTGGATGTCTCATCGGTTCCCGCCGTAATGCATCCAATTTTTGCATCATAGTATTACCCGCATGAGGTTTGGCGTTGTCGATTGGTTTTTCCCTTGAAAAATATATCTAAAATATAATAATTGTTCATCGATCGTGGAGGAAATCAGCATGAAAACATATTGCCGATCAAAACAAACGGTTGGCAGTACCTTTGCGGCGTTCACCGATGCCCTCTTGCTGCCTTTTTCCGCCCTATACTTGCCTATTTCAACTCAGGCGTGTAGTGGTGCACCCAAGTTTCGTCACAGGTAACGATGCGGTTCAAAAAGGCTTCACCGTCTTGCTAAAATCGATTGAAAAGTCGCTGCGAAACCTCCAATCGATGTCGCTTGTGATCCTCCGATAACAGAGGTGGAACGCATCTAACTGACACTGAGAAATTCCAAGTCACTTGTCACGACCGGTTGGATACTCCAATAACTTATGTTCACTTGCTCAGTATTTCGAAGAGAGTTATGCGCCGCCTCAATGCTGACATAGGTCACACTCGTGCTTAAGCGGCGATCGCGGCTCTTGCTGTCGACCTTTGACCGGCCTTCAGGAAATTCTTTGTGCCAAGCAAACACACGGGTTCTTGACAAGCTGTTGCCCCCGAAATTTGCAATCGCCGCAAAATGTTGGCTGGGTTCACCCCCTCCTTGGCCAAAAACTTGATGATAATCCGCTGCTGCACAGGCATATGCACTTTTTTCTCGCTCATCTTTTTTTTTGATACTAAAGGTACCCGAAAGAGTTGCGATCGGTTTTCCCCTTTGTTTGGCGGTACAGACTACCTGTACATCAACCCCTTCCAGGTTTAGGGACTCCTCGAGAATTTTTAATCTGTCCTGTCTATATTTTATACGCCCTCGTATTAAGGTTATCATAGTCGTTAAAGAATGTGACGGCATCAATGAAAACTGATTTATGTCATGATATGAGAATCCTGGTGACACAATCTGGTCATAATGTGCAACTAAATCAGACTGGAAAACAGAGAATGAATGAGATCAACCTCAGTTTTTTGAAGCCACGTGATTTGACCATATATACAGAACGATTAAGAGTGTAAGAGTTCTCAACTCTTCAAGATACGAGACACTTCTTACCATCTACAACAGGAAATTTTGTATTGTAATTGAAAATCGTTGATTTTCTTAATAGCCTACGTTCAAATTATTGCTTTTATCTTCATCTTCATAATCTTCACTTCACTGGAACTGCGTGAATATTGCTTCTCATTAGTTGTTCATTTAGTGTTAAAAGCCTTGATCTTTTAGAGTAAACCATTTGAAAAACTATTCAAGTAACTATTTTTTGAAATATAAATAATATTATATTTAAAATGTATTTGTAGGCCCGCGACATTAACCGCAGTCGCCGAAGCTGTTGTATCATTGCTATTTCCATTTAAGTGGCAATGTCCCTACATTCCATTGTGCCCCCTAGGCCTGGCAGAGGTTCTTCATGCGCCACTTCCCTACCTAATCGGTGTAGACTCAAGATTTTTTGATCTTTATGAACCTCCAACAGATGTGACCTGTATTGATTTAGATACAAATACTATAAGTGTAAGTTGCGATGAAATTTTATAAAGACAAATTCTTATAACTATATTGACTTAATTTTCTTACGAGAACAGCTTTGTGAATCACAGAAACATTTAACACCAAAACTTCTGCCAAAACGAGCAGCGAGAATCTTAAAACAAACTCTAATCTATTTGGAGAACATGAAACAAATCTGTCCACCAGAGTCAACAAATAGTCTAGATAGGGACTTTAAACGAAAGAAACGTGAAGTAAGTTCTTATCATCTATATTATTTTGAATTAGAGTTAACTTTTAAAATGGTTTTTTAAGCAAAACCTCGAGCAACGAATTCAAGAGGCCTTCTTATTATTTATGGCATCAATTCTTCGTGGATATCGGGATTATTTAGTACCAATATCCAAAGCGCCTTCAGTTGGAGCAACTGATCCAAATGCATTATTTCAACTAAATGCATTTTTACGTTCTAGAGATAAGGTAACCAAATGATTCGCAAACTTATAAATAATATCGATTCTAAATTCTGTTCTTTTTTACAGTCACATCACAAATTTTTTCAGCTTCTGATGAAAACTCAAATGTTTATTCGATTTATCGAGGAGCGGTCTTTCGTGTCTGATGGTGATCATGGATTGACATTTTTTGATGAATGTGCTGAAAAAGTGAGTTCCTATGATGAAACTCCGTCCGATGTACGACTAGTGGATTGGGAAACAGGACACAACAGCGAAAGGACAAAATATATATTCCCACCAGATAGTATTGGCACTGCAAATGGTAGGTGTACACATATAAAATTGTATTGTAAATTTTCTTTTAAATGAACACTGTCTTGTAGAAACTACAACGGGGTATATATATGAATCTTTTACGTTGAATCCAAACCTACTGAGACCTGCGAAGAAAACTCTAATCAAAAACTTCTTGCAACAACAACAACATCTTAGTACAGCACCAGGTTCCCCGATTGCACGCCGTACAAAGCATGAAATCAAATTAGCTCAAAAATTAGCACGTCGCTGCCAAATGCATCCAGAAGCCTGGGCTAAGTATCTGCTTGCGACGTGCTATTCATTATATTTTCTGATTTTGCCCAGCATGATCCTGGACGCTCATGGTAAAGAACATGCAGTTTTACGAGCTGCTTATGATTTGCTGGTGCGTGCAAGCAAACTCAAAATAAATTGCGATGAGTTTTGCTACAGGATCATGATGCAATTGTGTGGCATTCATAATTTGCCGGTGTTGGCTGTACGACTGCATTACCTGATGAAACGATCCGGTGTTCAGCCTAATGCACTGACATATGGTTTTTATAATCGATGCGTTCTAGAATCAGAATGGCCATCTGATAGCACAACTCTCAGTCAGTTAAGATGGAATCGCATTAAAAATGTTGTATTGGGTGCCGCTCATTTTCGACGGGCCGGTAAAAAACGTGCAACCGCAAAACCACTATCTGGATCTTGTGAAAATAATCTAAGCACATTAGAGACTGTTGACGGAACGTCGCGAACAAGCTTAGAATCAACAAATTCTTCACATGTTGATCCACCGCCAGCTGCAAGTAGTAATATTATTGATTTTACGGCTTTCGATAAATTACGCGGTAAATTAGGAAGTATAGTTAGGCAATCAGGACCACAGGAGTCTTCAGATGTCATTAGTAGCGCCGGTTTGTTAATATCAGGCGATGCAAAGAGTGACAGCCCACAGCCGTCTTCGAAAATGCCTCCGTCCAGTCCAAATTGCGATTTAACCACCCGCAAATTAACCAAGACAGATAGTTTTGGTGGAGACACCAAGATCTTGGATAAATTACAAAGGCAACAATCCATGTCAAATAAGGAAACCAATTCTCTTCAACAACGTTTCAATATTATGAATATTGAAGATGAGGAATCTACAGAGTGTTTAAATGAAATTGCCAGCTCCCAAGAAGATTTGGACTATGAAGGCGCAGATCCAAATCAATGTGTTAGCAGTCCTACGAAGTAAATAAATCAAAATGAGTTCTTGAAAATTTTTTGTAAATTTTATTTAATTTTTCATTAGAATATCACCTCGTACACCAGTAACACAAAATGATCCATTGGGAGCTCTAAATGAAGAGGCAGATGAAGTTCTAAATATGCCGAATAGCAATACCACGGGCATGGATTCTAAGCCTCTCTTAACTAATAACACTAACAACACTATCTATACAGATCAACCGATACTTTTCAAAGGTCAGCGAAGTGCCACTTTCGATGAGTCAACTCAACTTAATAAAAGTATGCATCGTTCGGAGACAATGCCTGGTTCTAGTGTCACTACCAGTTTAGCAAATTTTGGATCCTCATTGAAATTTAATTTCGGGTAATCAAACAGTTTATAATTAACCATCATCGCACGAGATTTATCCTGCGTTTTCATTTATTTATCCAATTCAATTTAATTATTTATTTATTTATTTATATTTTTTTTTTCTTAATTTATTTTATTTTGTTTAAATTATGTATATGCATGGTCGTATTACTCTTTTGATTTAATTATTCCCATCAATATCGTTCTCGATGTAGACGCTATTCACCTGCACGATTGTCTTTTAAGAAAGACTTGAAATTGCCCACCAATCTAATTGAAAATATTTCCAGCATAAGGTAAGTGCAGTAGCTGGCCGCATAGCCGCAAATGATTTAGTTTTTCTTTCCGGCTTCGTATTTATTTTCTCTTGTTGTTCTTCCTTAATTGCTGGAGCTTTTTTTACTCCTTGTTTCTACGTTTTCGTTAAGGTGGAGGTTTGTAAAGTACATATGTATTTATTTGGTGAAGAGGAAAATAATTTGTTATGCATTCTTAAGTGTCTTAAAACAACGAATAAGCAATCAATAGTGTGTTATTTAATTTCAGTTACTAGTAGACATATACTCGTAAATGTGTGGTGAGTGGGTTACAATTTTCTGCTGGTCTTTATTTGTTTATACATACTTGTCGAACATACTCGTACTGCGTATGAACACCATCTTTAGAATTTGGTTTGTTTTCTTTTCTTGTAAATTAAATCCATTAACTAACAAAAGAGCAGTAAGCAACCTATTAATGTAGTTTTTTGAACCGCCGTATTCGTTGATTTCAAATCAAAAAATGAAAGAAACCATTGAAATGATAAAATCTCTATCACTTTGCGGCTGAAAAAGTGAAAGTTGCTCTCATCAATGTACAAGTGATTAAAGGAAAAGCATAAGTCACTTGTCAAGATACTAGGTTTTAGTTCATACCGGACTTCTTTTCTTTAGTTCGTTTAATTTTTAATCAAAACAAGATAGTGCAAGTGAGAGTTATACTAGCCCTATATATTCTGCATTCTGTACATGTAACCACAATTTAAAATATAAAACCATTTGAGTTGAGCTCAGTATAAAACAAAACGCCATGTTGCCAATCCGTTCTTTTCGGCTGTTAACTTAAGAAGAATAGTCCAATCAACTATATCTACATATGTATGGAAGTGTGAGTTTTATAGAATTTTGGAGCACTTTTAGACAAACTCGAATTATTTTTTTGTTTGTTTTTAATTAGTAAAGAGCGTTTTTTTAGAGGTTGGGTTTTTAAACTGAGAAGTGGCAACACTTTCTACAGATTGTAAATTTGACAGTTGAAAGTTGATTTGTGGTTAATACGTTAGTTCCATTTTACGATGAATAGATTAACGCCAGAACAACACGTGCAAATTGTGCAAATTGTGCAAACTTATTTTGAAAACCATGGTTCGGTTCGCCAAACTTATTGTGCGCTACGTCCATTTTACGCTCGACATCTGAGCAAGTTATTCGGAACACGATGAATCGTTTTCACACCACGTATATTCTAATGGATAATACGTATCCCAAAGATGACACACAGTGCGAACAGAAGAAGTTATTGCCGTTGTGGAGTGCACTGTTGAGAAGAATCCGAATGAATCGATTCGCCATCGTACACAGCAATTGGAGCTTCGTGGATTTTGTTCTCAGATGAGACCCATTTTTGGCTAAATGGATATGGAAACAAGCAAAATTACCGAACTTGGAGTGGAGAAAACTCAGAAACCTTTGTCGAGACGCCCTTACAATCATTAAAACTCACTGTTTGGTGTGCTTTATAGGCTGGTGGAATCATCGGCCCATATTTCTTTAAGGACGATGCCGGCCAGAATGGACCTGTGAACTGGCCAACACGATCCTGTGATCTCACACCTTGGGGGTATGTGAAGTTAGTAGTCTATGCCGATAAACCAGAGACGTTGGACGATTTGAAGTCAACATTCGTCGTATTATTGCTGATATACGGCCCGATAAAGTTGTCGAAAATTGGGCTTCACGATTACCCATCATTCGAGCTAGCCGTGGCGCGCATATGCCCCATATCATATTTAAACAGTAATAGCATAAAATTACCTATTAAACAAAGCTAATATCATAGACATTAACATTAGGTTCAAGTGTTTTATTTCATATTTAATACAGGATTTAATTTAATATACATATATTTAACATTATAAATAATTTAAGAAAAGATACAGTAATCAGAAAATGTGGGAAAGTGTGAAGGTGGGGAATAACATAGTAAAGAAGCAAGAAATAGTTTGCCGTTGCATTCTTATAAAATATGATTGAAAACAGCATTTTTAAATTGTATGGCTCCAATGCATCCCACGGCTATCTTGCGAAACTCATGACTTCTGGATGGGTGTGATGTGTTCTCTATTGCTTTGTGGGCGGAGAAATGTGAAGGTTCATTTTTACTAGCCTTTACCGCTAAACGGCTCATACTCCTTTACCGCCTTATTTGAAAGATGGAAACACGAGGTTTTCACTCTGTTTTGCGGTTCTCATTGGAAGTACGTCTAAAATGACTAGTTGGAAACTCCTACTCTTGCTTGGCATTGGTGTACAGGTCTACCACTTCTTAAATAAATACTGTCTTTTATGAAACCATCAAAGGGCTCACAAGAATTGTACTTGATTCCTGACTGGGGCCATCGGCCATCAATGAAAGTCGTGTCTACGTATGTAAGCGTATTTAAACGTTAGCTAGCAATATTTTCGGGTTATCGAGCCTTCATATTTCCAATTTGACGTAGATTCTCCACAAATTATTCAGAATTATCGAAAATTAGAAAAGGATTTTTACGAGTTTGTGTATACCATATTCTTACTTTACAAATATGCTGCTAACTTACTAAACTGCGTCAAATATAAAGGGATCAGTCTATTTATGCATTATCTGTCGTATTACGTAAACACCTGAAACAATTTGTCAACGGTCCGATTGGGGCCTATTAGTGCGATTTTAAGTCTACAGTTGACCAAATATTGACACTACGACAGGCTGTAGGTAAAATCGAAAAATTCCAGGCCTCATGTGATAGCATCTCAACAACAGCACGAGCTATACAGAGCCATGACTATTTTTTCATCCCTGCCAAACTCGTGTCAGACTATGCTAAGGAAAATTCGAAATCTCACCAAGAGTCTTTTTTTTTTTTAAAGAGTGTTTACACGATGCCTTTTTTAACACCATCCATGAAAAATTTACTGAAACCCTAAAGCCATACTCTGTTCGACAAAAACTTGCAGTACATGGAAGATAAGAATATTTACCTCTCACTGCATAAGCACTTCGCTCTTGAAAGCTCTCATAGGGAGACGGTAATTTCTGAAGATAACTGTCATATGGTTGCCATCTACCTGTTTTGATGATGTTATATGTTTGAGAAAAGTAAAAATAAATTGTATAAGTTACATTCTTTATTTATTGTACCAAACAGTGTAAGACGTTACATAGTAATATAATAAAAGCAAACTAATCCGAAGAAAATTCACTGCTGCTGCTGTTCTCATCGTTTAAAATTTTAGGCTCAACTTTCAGTTCAACATGTTTGACACCATTTAAACCATTTTTCACGCTAATAGTAGCGCAAAACCTCTCATTTTGAAAATTTTGATTTTAAAAGAATTGATTAATTTACAGACCAATCTTCACAAGTTTTTAAAGGTTTCCATGTTGCTCAGTTTCTTGTTGTAAGAAAACAAAGTGAAACCAAGGAAACGAAGTGAAACGAAGGAAAAATACTTTATACGAGGGAAGGGGAAGATTCTGTACCACTTCTGTCGACTTGAGCGCTTTATGCGGCATCTTAGCAGAAAATTATTGATGACTGCCTGAAGAGTTGAAGTGGGAATTGCCTCAATTATTGATTGAATGGATTGTTTCAAATCACTCAAATTTGTTGGTTTGGTTTTGTAAACTTCCTCTTTGCAATAAACCCACAAGAAAAATTCAGATGCAGTCAGGTCTGGAGACATGGGGGGCCAACGAAATATGGAGTTTCTTGAAATTATCTTATTGGGAAATTTTCGTTGCAACTCTGCCATAACAGGCCTGGTTATGTATGAACTTGCACCATCTTGTTGGAACCACACCGAGTTGAAAGTTATCCTCATTCGGCGTAATACTTGGAAAAAAAATTCTTGTAACATTTTCAAATGTTACAAATGTGCAACCGTTTTCTTCGAAAAAGTATGGCCCGACAATGCAACGTGAGGAAACTGCACACCACACTGTGACTCGAGCTGGATGAAGTTCCGTCTCATGGAGAATTTCTGAGTTTGGGTCATTCTATATTCGACAATTCTGCTTGTTGACATTGCCGTTTAAGTCTAAGTGGGCTTCATCCGACATGAAAATGCAGTTTGCATGGTTTCGTCCTCGCCCACCATTTGAAGGAGCTTCTGGCAAAACTCCAAGCGGACCGGAAAGTTTGCGGGGTTTAATTTGCTTGTAATTTGAACCTTATAAGGAAACAAATTCAAATATTTGTGCAGAATTGTCTGCAGTGACTGTCTCTTGATACCCATTTGGGCAGATAAATTTCTTGTCGAAAAGCTTGGAGTAGCCTGTATGTCAGCAGCTACAGCAGCAATTGTTTCTTGTGTCCGAACTCGAGGATTTCGGTGGTAAGGCATTCGAGCGACTGTCCCACGCTCGGCAAAAGAGTTTACCAACCTCATTATGGTCCAAACGTGCGCCGAAACTCTCTTTGGACGGAAACAACTAACTGTGATAGCGGCGCACAATCCAAATTCGAGTTTCATCATCTCAATTTTCCATTTTCAATATACGAGTAAATAACAGTCTGCAAATTACAAAAAAAATTTGAGTTGATTAATTACTTACAAAAAAAGTTATTACATTTTATTTTGGTAACTGCGTTCTGCTAGAACTTGGACCCTTTCGCTTTGATCACACCAAAAAACAACTAATCTTGATTAAGGTGATTTGGGCAAATATTTGATTTATATTGTTTCACTTAATATTTATACGTTATTTGTGAGGCATTAATATTGTTCAAAATGCTCCTTTAAAATGGCAGTAGCCATTCATAATCAAAGAAAATAGAAAATTAAATACCCCAACGCCAGACGATGACTTTACTCAGAATACATCCATTCACATTTTTTGTTTATAATATATGGAAGAAGGCCATTAAATGACCGTGTCATAAAATTCTTATTATATAGTAAATATATAATATCATAAAAGTGTTCTCGTTAGTCGGACTTTATTTTTCTAAAATTACTTGCATTATGTAAAATCGAGCCTTCTAAGCGTCAGATAACCTTATAATAAAACGAATTAGAATTAGATAAAAAAGACTTTCCAACGTTTCACGCCGTATGAAAATCGATTCTGAAGAATAGTCGTATAATTCAGAAGATTCGTGTTTGCTTATTAATAAACATAAATTTTTCTGACATTGCTTATTTTAATTTGGCACCAAGTAAAAATCTCAAAAACAAATTTGAACCCGTTTTGGAATATTTTTTTCTTTTCACTAACCCGGTAACATTTTTAGAATCCATCTTCCTTATGTACTAAAGCGCTATTCAATCAATAGCGTAAAAGTACAATTTTATTGAACATAAAACGAAGAAAACGAAAGGTGAAGACCTGAATAAGTCTGTTTGATGCCTGTTATTTAACTTTTTTTTTTTTGTTTTTAAATACTTCTAGTATTCGGAAAATGGAAAATTGTTTTTAAGATATGTACAGTTCCGCAAATTCAGTAGAATTTTTTAAGCCAATTAAAAGCTTGTAATTTTTTATTTTTGGTTTTTTCTACCCCTAAAGAGTCTCGGTTTTAAACAGCAGAACAAGATCCTTAAATTTAAGATTGAAAATGCTGCATGTTACGTATAACTCATTTTATTATTATTTTTTAATGTAGCAATTGCAATTAAAAAACAGTGTATAGCCAAAAAAAAAAATTATTTTTGAAATACTAAAACTACATATAGCACATATTCGAATTAGAAATGTTTCTTATTTTTTTTTTTTTTTTTTTTAAAGAACTTGACTCTCAAGTGGGTATGAATACACTTATAATGCCTCAGCATTAAGCAGTTAAGTTTTTTGGAAAATGGGATAGAGAGAGAAAGAAAGATGTTTGGGCTCAGTGGTTATTTCGCTCCATGGGTGGCATCCAACATTTAATGGGGAGACTAAATTCTTAGTGGAAGTTAGCTTGATGTTGATTTCTAGTCAACTACTCGTCTTACTTGATTTTCGTTAACTGAAAACATGGATGATATGTCTTTCGGGCGAGGCTGGGATTCGAACACCCAACCTCCCGATTTGGAAGCCAGTCCACTACCACTTGAGCCACGGTCACCCATCTGAGGACGAAACCCTTATATAGTATCACTGCAGCACATCAGCGAGGGATGCAGTCAATAAGATATTCTATTACACGAATATGTAAGGGAATGCCTCCCCAGGCAATCTGGGTCTGTTCAAAAATGAAGTTCAGTCTTTGGCATTTCTTGCGATCAATTCTCTGATCTAGAATCTCCCATAAATTTTCTATGGGTTTGAGGGGGTATCCATTCCGAACATTAATATGGTTTTATTCAAAAGTAGTGAATGAGCTCTTTTCAGTGTTTCAAAAGCCGGCTCCACAGAAATAAAGAAACGTGGTCGCGATGAAAGGATGAAAAGAAAATGGCGATAAGAAACGTAAAACAAGCCCTTCAAGCGTGTTCTAAATTCTGCGTAAAGAGCGAAACCGATACAGTGCGTCTTAAGTAAGACTACGAATATTGCAGGTACTGCCGATAGCTAGAGTACATACGTGCGAAAGCATGAGAAGGAATTTATTATGAATTAAGAAGGGAACCCTCACAATCCAGACGGTAAGCAATAGAAGAAATATACCCTCGAAATACGGACAGACAAGCTCATATTTTTAAGATTACGAAGAAAAAACTCGGAAAAGATTTAATCGTTTACACTTTTTAACGGAGAAGAGGAAACGGCAGATTGTACGGAATTGGCGAAGTTGTAAGATTTTCTATTGAAACATCACATAAACGAATACCATACGAGTACTCTTGTTTTCGCCTATCACAGCACTGTCATGAGCAACTCTTAATAATTGGATAAAGATGCAAAAAGAAAACGGGTTACCAATCAGTCGAACTAAGACTGAATGTCTACATTGTCGTTTTTCCTTAAACCCAACTCATGAAATCCTATTTGTAGCGTAGTGCGAACATTTTAAATCCTTAGACTCTGTCGTTAATCACAAGGGAACTACAATGGCAATGTCGAATGTAGAGGCTCAGGCTCTAGCCAATATTCGAGAAAGAAAAATAATTAATTCTCTCAAATGCCAAAATATTAGCTAAATCTTGGCTTTGCTAACAAGATTTTTTTTATTTTTTATAATTTGCGCGCGCTCAAGGTATGTTTGCACACAGCGCGGGCGAAGGAAAATCAGGTACCGGGTTTTACGGTTAAAAGTTTGAAGGGGCGGAATGCTACTGGCGATTTCTATGGAGCACTGGTGGTGGAAATAAAACAGAGTGAGACACGAGACATTACGTCAGTATTCGAGTGTGTTCGATGAGTTTAATCGCGCTTTGGATCCTATCTAACAGGTGCACAGATATTTTGGGGGCACACGACCAGATGTGGGCATTGTACTCCAATTTCGGGCGGATAAATGCCTTATATATTGAGGCCAGATCAGAAGGGGTAAAGTATTTCTTACATCGCTAGAGGAAACCTAGACATTTCGCAGCATTTTTGACGACACCAAATATGTGGTCATTCCAACGTAAGTTGTCAGTGACACACATACCGAGAATGGAAAGTTTATCGGTTTCGACGATGCAAGTACCATCCATGGATAATGGCTGGGTGTTTAAATTTCCCTTTAACGACATCAGACACAATTGTGTTTTGGCAGCATTAAATTCTACTCCGTTAGTGGTTCCCCAATTAGTTACGCTGCCGTTCCCTTTCTACAGCCGAAGAGCAGGAACATGAGTCCGGGAACGAATATCAAAAGCAGAGATTACTGTCGTCAGCAAAGGAGTATATTGGATTAGAAGTAGCAGACAAAATTAAAAAGAGTGTCGGAGACAGAACGGAGCCCTGGGGAACACCAGAATTTATTTTGTGAATATCAGACTTAAAACCATCCAAGACAACTTGAATTGAAGGTTCCGAAAGGTAATTTCTAATCCATTGAAGAAGAGAGTCGTCGATCCCAAAAGCACGCATTTTCGAGAAAAGAGCCTGATGCCAAACTTTGTCAAATGCCTTAGAAATATCAAGTGCAACTCTCTTGCTGATGATCCGAAGTAGAATAGCTCTTAGGTTGGTAAATTTAGCCATCCCCACAAACGACGCAGTAGCAATGCAGATACGTTGAAGAAGTTTTTAGCATTAGATTTGAGAAGATTGAAATTAGAATCACTGAACTATAAAGCTGTTGACGCACCACTTGCCTTTTCGATTTTTCTAATTTGTAAGATCTTGTTCGACAAAACAGAAGTTAATCTGGGCCACATTGGGTGTAAGGTGCATGTGCTTCATTTTGTTTAGCTAGTTTCTTTTGAATTCTGATATTAATTGTATAGTAAAGATAATACTTTTGGTGGTAAATTCAATTTTGCAAGGAAAACAATAAAATAAAAAATAATCATTTATTTTTTTGGAATTTTAGTTTGTTTTTTCTAAAGCGGAATAATACCGTGCTCTAGTTTTAGCCAACACTGTATATATATATATATGTATGTATATGGGTGTATAGGAAATAACGAAATATCAACTCGTATTTAAGAAATCAAACTAACATTACTTGAACATAAACAAGCACTAGTAGTTAGTAATTTAAGAATAGTTGCATAAATATCACAGTACGAATGTATAATTTTACGAGTATTTAATTGTATTCAATACATACATACATATCTCCGTGTGTCAATTTAATAATATTTGGAAAATATACGCAATTGGGTCTCTTTGGCAATGGTGTAGCATTAAGCTTTCCCATTAACAATACTAACTAACGCTTATGCTTCTTTTGCTTTTTGTTTGTTAAACTTTTTTGTTTTTTTTTTGATATTTCTGTTAATATTCTATGTTCACATAAAATGTATTGTAACATTTTTTTTTCTTTTACAATTAAAATTACTTCGAAGCATTTGTACTTATAAGGTCTTGAATCTTGTCTCTTTATCGTTTTTATGTAGTCCAAGTCTGACAGGTAAAAAATCAAATGAAATCATACAGGGTAGCTTAAGCAGCATTAAATACGCAGCTACATCAGTAGCTCGTAAATTTGATGAGATTAAGGAAGCAATATCTGCGAATTCAACTCCAGTCAAGACATCAGGAAATGCAAATGATAGCGGAGCCGATGATGATCTCCACTATGATGATCCCTCGCTTAAAAATCGACGTATATCTGGTGATCTAGACCCTTGGGGCCGTCTAAGCGAATCCAGGAAGTCAAGTTACAATAATCTAGTTCCACTCGGTGAAAATACGTCAACAACTAGTCTGAATGCATTTCCCAGTTTACCTGAAAATCTTTACACTGCAGGAGCTGATGTGTGTATATTTATAAAAGATTTTCGTAAATATATATTTTTATTAATTTTTTTGAAAAGGTTGTTGATAATCCAGAGTGTGACATTTTAATTCAACTCACTTCATGTTCACAATGCCACAATTGTTCTGTGTTGCTCTATGACGAAGAAATTATGTCTGGGTGGACAGCTGAGGACTCGAATTTGAATACAGCCTGCCATGCATGCAATAAATTAACTGTGCCATTTCTTAGTGTGCAAATAATAGTTAATGATTCCCTAAAAGATGTGAAGCAATCCGATAGCCTTAGTATACCATATTTGAATCCATTGGTACTGCGTAAAGAACTAGAAAACATCCTCACACAAGAAGGAGACTCTGCTCTTTTGAAACCGAATTTTGTTGACGACCATCCGATTATTTATTGGAATTTAATTTGGATCATGGAGCGGATTGAAAGTCCTACACATTTGCCTGAATTGTGTCTTCCTAAACAGGTGAGTTTGATATTTTTTTCTTTCTTATGTTTATATTTTTTTATATCCTTTTCCTGCGACTACTTTGAGTCGATGTGCTTTATGTATGCGAGGTCTGTCGAATTGATATGGTAAAAGATCACTGGTATACGTGGTACAATAATATCGATATTAGTGAACTACTCGTATGCATCAAAGTGACAAATTTTTAAATTGCCTCATGTGGTGGAATGTAAGTTTTACACAATTTCCCCGGTAATTTTAATTTATTTTTTTATCTAACAGGCATTTCCTTTACAGATTTCATATTAGAAGAAAAAAAAACAAGGCATCGTGTGACTCTGTTATAATAATTTGTTTACATCGATCTCGATTCAGTAGCAAGCATTCACTATTCTCAATCTGTATGTTCACGTTGAATTACCGACAAATACTATGCATGGCTCCCCCGAATACGATTACTGGTTTTTGATCACTCTCACTCCCTCTCTTCTAAGTTTGCCATTGGCAGCTCTCTTTTTTCTTATACCGTGTTGAATTCAAAACCAAACTTTTTGGATAATTGTCTTCGAAGTACGTATTTCTTTGCTATTTTCGCTAGCTAACAGTTTTAGCCAAATCAATAATCATGATTATTGTTGCGACGTTTAAACTCGAACCGCTGTGAATGAGAGTGTGGCAGAGGTTTCTTAATTTTGGCTTTGTACGTTCACTATATTGAAAATCTTGTGAAAAGATCTCGCCCTACATATGTACGGCTAATACGTACAGCGGCGAGGGCCACTTTTGCCTAAATAGGTTTGTTATAAATCAAAATGGCCGCCTTTTTGGAGTAAGGCCAATGCAAAAGAGATTCAATTACACAAACAAAAGGTTCACAAGTGCACTGTGTAGTGTGGTCCTCACTTTGGTGGATCATCGGTCATAATTTTTTTCAAAAATGATACAGGAGCTCGTGTTACAGTCAACGACCATTGTTACTGGACAATGATCAATGATTATTTTTTCGAAAATATGGAGAACATTAATCCGGACGATGTGTTGTTCCAGCAGCATGATCAGACGTGCCATAGCGCATATGAAACCGTGATATTAATTTACCCTAATTTGCCTCATTTAATTTTTATTATTATTAGCTTTGTTTATTGAAGGCTGTGGTATGCAACTATTTCAAAAAAAAACTTTATAGGGTCAGCTTGTGGTTTCAAACCTTACCAGAACTCTATGGTAAGATCCCTGCACTACAACAGGATGTCATAGGCATCAGTCTATCACTCTTTACATCAAGTGCAGTCTCAATCACAATTGAAAAGTGGTAGTGTTCGTCTATTCAAGAACTGGACCTAAATGGTTCTGTCTGTAGCTTGATCCACTTCATTGTTAACAGTAAAGTCATAAACGCAACCTTTTTTCGCTGATTTCCAAAAAGGAACCACCCACCGCAAATGGGTGTACTCTCTCTACTATGCAGACTACTTCAGTGCTTATATTTCGGCCAAACACCCACAGACTCTATTTAACATTCTCCATTACGCCTGACAGGATGCAAAATACTCGGCCATGGAAAGAAATAAATGTATGTCATGCTGGTCTGCTGCGTCTAGAAAGTCATTAATGTGCTTCATGAAAACAACTGATACACTTTAAAGTGTTCACTAAGGCCAGTCATAGGTAGGCTCATCGAGACAACTGTAAGGCACCTAGACTAATGTGGCCATACTCAATTCTAAGTGAACAAGAGAGGAAAATGGTTATCTCCAAACACACAAACAGTGGAAGACACAATTAGGGGCACTGTAACTTAGTCTAACGTACCCTTATTTTTTAGTTTAGGAAATCACATCTTCCCAATAGATATAGTATCCCGTAGGCTGCGTCCACGCAGAGAGCGACGAGCGACGGGTGGCGATTTACTGAGCATCATCGCTGAGCGGATTAGTTGCGAAAATGCCATTGTTAAGTGCAGTTCGTCGTAGTCATTTACTTGAAAGTTGCGTTCATATTTATAAAGCAATTATTAGATCGAGAAAACGAAGATTTCGCGTACACCCCACAAATCGAGAAAGAGCAGATTATGGTGAATTTCATCACTTGTATCAAAATCTTCGCAGATATCCAGACCGATTTTGACAAATAGATCAAACTTTCCGCGCATATTTTCTCCATGTTTTTACCTCGTAGCTCAACGATGAACTAAAGAATTAAAACAGATTTCATTGTAGAGCGACATCGCTCATCGTTCAGTGATTGCATGGCCACCCCCATACGATTTCATGTGTTTTAATTTGTTTGCGTCGCTTAGCGACACGTCGCTCACTGCGTGGCCGCAGCCTTAAGATCTAAACTGTATATATGTATTTAAGAAAATGATGCTCAGTGTTTAACAACCAGATTACTTACTGCCATCAGAGACGGCATCATTAACTGTGGAATTCCTGTCTTAATACCCGACACCTAAAAAACTGGGAAAAAACAAGTGCATTAACTCTGGTTTACTATTCAACTTCAATGACACCCGTTGTCGCGAGCGTATTTTCGAGATATTTTTTTACAATGTCTGCATTTTTGTCTCTTTTTTCAGGCTGATGTTGACATTGATCCCTTGAGTAAGTTAAAAACAGTAAAAGTTCAATGTTTGTGGGATAATTTACGTTTACATGCTGAGGCGGGTCCGCCAATGTATATTTTATGGAAACAAAATCAACCTGCAAGTCCGTTGCTGAAGGCTCTTCTCACCGACCAGACCTACTTAAACAAAAAGTAACAACAAAATTCTTATATATATTTAAATTCAAAAGCAAATCAGTAACAACCATATTATTTATAATTTCTAGTGCAATTTCTCAGATAATCTCAGCTATCAGATGTAATGATTTGCTCACACCCGTCAAACGTTTAGCTAATGAGCGCCATAAACTTAAAAACAGTGGCGTTGATCGAACTCACTCGATCTACAGGGATATTTTATTTGTAGCTCTAACAGCTATAGGACGTTCAAACGTTGATTTGGCCACATTCCATCGCGAATACGCTGCAATCTTTGATAAACTAACAGAAAAGGAATGCAACATGTACTACCGCAATCAAGATCTACCACCATCGACAGCAACAATCTTCTGTAGGGCTTATTTTAAGCCATTGCTTCTTCCTTGACGCGAGATCGCATTTAATCGATCCGAATTCAATGACATAAGAAGATAGCCTCGGTACAATTGAACTGTAGAGGCATTTCGAACTGAGCAACAAAAATATATGTGCACGGGTAAAATATTATTAAATTTTACTGCTCATTGTTGCAGTAAACTCTTTCATTTTCACTTCCGTTTCTTTTTTTTCTTTTCTTTTTTTTTATAAAATGTAATCTTAATTCCATCAATGCTAGTACTTAATTTTCAATTGCTTAATTTTGTAACATTCGATTTATGTTTTAATTTTTCTCTCAGTCAATTTCGTTTTTTTTTTTTATTTGAATATTTGTTAAACAATACTTTCTTATACATATATACGAATATATATTCATTTCTACTGAAGAATTATCAGTTCACATAATCTGCCTTACTATTGAGATATTTACTTATATAAATTTTATTATATACATACGCAAATATATTTTAAAAGTAAAATTGCCGCGAATGGCTTTGAATTTAATTACAATCAAAATAATTCTGTTGTATTTGTTACTTACTTTCGGTTTACGTCTTGTAAGTAATATATTTTACAAAAGAACGCAAATAGAAATTGTAATAAAAGTGTTTGTTTTTATCTTCGACTGTCAGTAATGATAATTTTTCTTTAAAAATCGTTTTCTTTTTTTTTTAACATTATTACTATTAGGGAGCACACAAATTAGCTTAATAAAGCACACCACGCGGAAATACATAGTTGTAGAATTTCTCGTTTCAAATTACTCTTAATAAAAATCATAAATACATTTTAGTTAATTTTGTGAACAAAAATAAAACAACAACAAACAAGTATATATGTATGAAAAAAAAACCTAGATAAATAAATAAATTTTGCAATGAAAAAAAAAATCAATTGTGATACGAACGAAAAAATAAATGAAAAGAGGAAACGATATAATGTGGGGGGCAAAAGCAAAGAACGAAATAATAGAAACAAGGACACACAATAAAAATATTTAATATTATTTTTGTATAAAAGGAATCGAAAGAATGTTTAGCAAAAGGACATGGTCCAAATTCGTTGGGTAAAATTTTACAAAAAATCAAAAACAATAATAATAAAACAAAACAACTGTTGTATGCATTTTTGTCTTTTAATTTTTCAGTAATTAATTTTTTTACTTAAATTTTTGTGTTTCAAATGAAAATAATGATTAAAAGACAGTTAAACTAAAAAAAAAAACAAAATTATGTGTACAGGATAATGATTAACTCTTTAAATTATAAATCACTTAATAAAAAATAAGTATATATATATATAAATTGTGCATTTTTAATTATTATCAAAACAACCATTGACTTTTTTGCTGTTGTTTTGTTATTACTGATCTGGTTTTATTAAAAAAAAAATAATAGATCGCAATTTGGTGCGTTTATTATTGAGTACGAGTACGTATGTTACATATATATAATTAACACACTACAAAATCTACAAATTACTATCTAAACGTAAGTAAAGACGAAATTCTAGATCACACAGCCAAATGCATCTTCACATAAAAGTCCTTTAAAAGGGTTTTTCATTAGATGCGCCCCACTTTTCCAATAGAAATTCTCTACACTTACGCATACTATCTTTCTACAGATGGCTTAATTGTGTTCCAGAATTTCTCCGATTTAATCATAGAAAAATATATGCCTTATTGGCGTGTACAAGTCGCCCAATTTTTTTTTAATCAAAATTCATGGTCAATTACGATTACATTACGTGTGTTAGCTTCAATTTCCGCCCATTAGATTCGGAAAATTCACTTCATTATGTTGCCAGCGATTGTTATTGGGCCAAGACCTAAATCAAAATGACCATCGTGCACGTCAAACTTTCTTTCTCTATTGAAGATGGAAGTAGACCCGGATTTACGGTGAGAAATCATTCCCAGTGACGTGACACGTTTTAGGTTAAATGGCTTTGATATTAGGGATAAATTGGAACTGGAAAGCTTGAAAGATATGTGGTTTCAACTTCAACTTATCGTCAGAAATGGACCTGTCAATTGGCGACCTGATCATCTGACTCAACAACTTCATATTCTTCTCCAGAGATTTATTTCCACAAACCAAGAACTTGAGACGACTTGGAGGCAATCGACGTAAAAGCGCATTCAGTCATGCAAGCCCTTACATGGAGGGCGTTTGAATGATTTCATATTTAATAACTAATGGTAGCAATAATATTTCTATCAAAAATGAAAATTTCATCGATGTCATATATTTAGTTTTGGATGCTCTCACCCCATACTGATTTAAAATTAAGGCATTTATAAAGTTAGCAAATTGCTGTATGAAAATTGCAGGCAAGATGAAGCATGCAGGTACACTGACTTGTGTCGTATATTTAGTTTTGGATGCTCTCACCCGATAGTAATCGTAATTTGAATGAATTTTTAAGGTTTGATTTCTATACAAACATAAAATACATACTTAACAAAATAACTCGACAAACATGTCATACTATGTCTGACTCCATGTGTAAGCAAAAACAAAACTACGAAACAGGAATAATGTGAACCTTATACTTATGTACATTGCGCTACAGTCTATTGTTAACCTGGGGTTCAACCAGGAAACCTCTCCAGCTATCACGATCTTTGTGCAATTGTTTGCAGTTGCGCACTACCAAATAGTTTGGAGATCCTTCCACTCATGCGTGCTATCCAAGGCGAGGTCTTTTATTAAATTTCATTCGCTCTATATGGCCTAGCCATCTCAACGACTGATGGGTTAGCCGTTATATCTCCTTCGTCCGTCAGTGCAAATGGGGCCAGAAATAACTCGAAGAACTTTTGGTGCAGAGTCTCCTCTATGTTTCTTGACAAGGGCTTATTGCTCGATTACCTTTTTGTCCCTACGACAAGTAGGAAGCATAACGCCTTCGATTCGTCGATATGCATTCATTCTTTATGATAACATATAATTTTTTGTTTCGAAACAGGTTAATATCAGTGTCATATCAGCAAATATGTATCGTAGTTGCATAGATTTTTGGAAAATTGGCTTGCGATGTTAGAGACTTATTGCTCTGTAGTTGACGCAGCATAGTTAGTCAACTTTCTTCCGACTTCTGAGGAATTTGATATTTACATTTACAGCTATCAATCGAGAGCCGTTTGAAATCGGGATCTCCTCGGTAGCCTAAGACATTTGAGGAAACTACGGCTGAATTTCCAAATGTAAAAAAAAATGCACATTGCACATCACTCATCTTTTTTCAAATCAAATTGGTAACAATCATATCTACATCGTGCTAATTCATGATATGCTGTTTGCATTTGTTTGCGCAGTAAAATCTGTTCACAATGCAGGTACACGATACCTGTGTTTCCATTTGTTTGCAGATACACAATGCAGGCAGTACTACATTATCTATCTGATACATAGGAACATAAGGATACCGCTCGCGACATGCTAGGTAAATGCTTAAGTTACGAAGATATACGAAACCAACGGCTGATGGTCTCGAAAGATTAAGAAGTAAAAATAACTGGAAATTATTAATTTATTGTTTCAGGGTTTAAATTCAAAAATTAATCGACACGTACAAAACTTTTGTAATTAAAGTATATGCTATTTATTTGAAATGATTTAAGTTAAGAAATTAAATTATGTTAGCATCTTTAACAACCGGTTTTTGCTTCTTCGGTTCAATAATAAGTCCATGATGATCTCGTAAATTTCTTAACTCTTGACCTACGAGCTTTTGAAACCATTTCTTGTTTTGCAAAAAGTCGTGGATTGTCCTACCACAAATGTACATTTTAATTGGTTGATAACATTCTAAGTCCGTCTCCGATACTGATTCCAATAGAGATGGTCGAAAAGAATATGTAGTAATGGTTAATGCATCAATAGCATAAATTGTATGCAACATATAAAATACTCCACAGAAGAGAGATGCAATGCTTTGCTTCTTATTGATTGCGAAGAATGGATGCATTGACTCTTCATGATCCGATAAATACATCAAATGAAAATCTCTCTCCGCATGATACATGGCACATATCGAACAAATTATGAACATAACAGAGGCTACACCTCCCACAATTGCCTCGCTCAGAATTGATGGTCTGGATCCCAAACTAATGCTTATATTTCCGAATATTGCAATCATTGTGAATCCGAAAAATGTTCCACAGAAATACATTTGATGTGGCAACGGCTGTTCGTCGTCTAAAAATCCCATAATGTGGAAAATCATGCAAATTACACCAAGAAGAGCTTCTATAGTTTTAAAGAAGAACCAAATTTCCTCCATTTTTTCCCTCTAAAAAAATAAGTATCCGATTTTGAATGCCTACTTACAATGTTTATATGTGTATATTTTAATAAAATGCTAAGTAAATTTGATTGGGCTAGCGCACACCTGATCAATTTTATCGCTCGATAAGACCAGGGCGGGGTATACATATGAACCGATTTTGATTGTGGTGGTATCAGTGATAGATTTTCTTATCCCTTAAAATTGACAACTTATGTGTGTATTGGTTTTCCCCCGATGTAAACCGCTTTAACACTGGTTGAAGATTTTAACCCGTTTCTTACTTTACACTTCATCCCCCTCTTCTATATAACCAGTTTTACCCCGAGGTAATTAGTCCAGTGTGCGCTGGTCAATTTTTGTCTTAATTTAAAATTAAAAGACTGGACAAAATATTTGGGTTTTTGGTTTTCAGCACGTCTTTTTTTAAGCGACCGGGAAGGAATGTGATATGTTCATAAGTTTTAAATGGATTTGTGTGATATATTGCAGTAAAAAGCATATCTAAATAAGTGAACCAAACTACAGAAAATGATAATATTAGATAAGGTTAATGTTTTGCATACACTATATGTTGACAATTGCTTTGGAGGTATATACGAGGGTTGTCTGAAAAGTGAGCAATGATACAAGACATTTTTTTTATTTTTCTACATAGTCTCCTTGTAACTCTACACACTTCTCCCAGCGATGCTCCCATCTCTCTAACCCGTCCAAATAGTACTTGGCGTTTTTCTCTGCAAAATAATTGTTCACGAAGGTGATTGCCTCCTCATTTGACGAAAATCTCTGTCCTCCGAGCGCAGTTTTTAGATGAGGGAACAAAAGGAAGTCGCTTGGGGCTAGATCTGGTGAATAAGGCGGTTCAAACCGTAATTCATGGATTTTCGCCATGGCAACCGCTGAGGTGTGAGACGGCGCGTTGTCTTGGTGAAACAGGATTTTCTTTTTCTGCAAATGTGGCCGTTGATGCCTAATATGCTCCTGTAATGGTTTTTCCTTTTTGAAGATGATTATCTGATGATTAAGATAACTCCTTTACTATCCAAAAAAACAATCGCCATCACTTTCCCAGCCGAAAAAACAGTTTTTGCTTTTTTTGGAGCCGGCTCGCCCTTTGCAGTCCACTGTTTTGACTGAATTTTTGTTTCGGCGTTTTATAATGTATCCAAGTTTGATCTACAGTAATTAATCGGAGCCAAAACTCGGATTTCTTGCACCTAAACTGCGCCAACAGAGCATTGGAAATGTTCATTCGAACACGTTTTTGGTCTAACGTAAGCAAACGCGGCACCCAATGCGCGGACAGCTTTATCATACTTAAATCTTGATGTTCTTTGCACATTTTCATTTTCATAACCTCTTCTATCTCTCTCACTTTAATTCGGCGGTCGTCTAACACCATTTGGTGAACTTTAGCAATGTTATCGTCAGTGGTTGCAGTTTTTGGACGTCCCGAACGTTCATCATCTCCCAAGCTCTTACGGCCACGTTTAAATTCAGCTGCCCAAAATTTCACTGTGGTAAATGATGGTGCAGAGTGCCCATACACAGAGTTCAACTCATTTTTGATTTGCGTAGGTGTATTGCCTTTCAAAAACAAGAATTTATTAACAGCTCGATACTCAATTTTTTCCATTTTCACAAAAATCACTCACATCGACTCACACAAACGACTGTCAACTAAAAACTGCGAGTCCAAAATGACTGAAACTTCGGTAAGCAACTATGAAAAGATGCATAACTAGCTATCTTTTCAGACAACCCCTGTACATGCATATTTGTACCATATCTTTTTCTTTTTTTAACAGTTGAGATACGTAACGCATATAATTATATCTAGTCCTACACATTTTTCCAACATATCTGCATTGCTACTGCGTATTTTAGATCACATCAAAAGTCAGTCAAAACTTTACTGATGTTTAAAATGATCCACTAATTTTTCTGTCAGCTAACTCTTCCGTTCTCACTGGGACCATAAGCCCCTATTACTTTTTGCACCGAATTTTACTTTTGTAAAACCAGATAATTGGGTCATGTATCATTCTTATGTACATACTCGTACGTCTCAGATACATACATTTTAAGATCTTGCATATTTTACGAGTTTTTTTCTTTTTTGTTGTGCCGCGATCTTAAGAATGTTAGCTCGTATTCTTGAGGGTTCACTTTTTCTACTGCTCTTCGCCAGTTTATAGGTTACTGCATCTATCGCGCCACTCAAGATGAAATTTATCTGTTTCGCTATTGCTGCTGTACTTAATTTACTCTTAACATAAAAGGTTCGCCTTTTATTCTTTGCAGCCTTTTTTATTTCATAATCCCACCTTCATGTTTCTCTATTTATCGTGAGGCAGACCTTTTGAAACACCGAGCAGGGCTTTTGCACTACTTTTACAATTTTCTCCAAAGCTGGTTCTCATCACGTGTGCGCTGGCCTTTTTACTCTCTTAAGTTGTGCCAGTTTATTTTCTCGACTAAGCCGATATCACTCATCCTTGGTTTTTCTCTGTTGTATGCGAAAGTCGGCGCTCACTTGCGTGTGGTTCGCTTAAGAGCACTTCAGAATATTTTACTCACCAGTTCGCGTTCTTCCAGCGGTAATTTATCTGTGTTTTGTGTCCGCCCCTGCAGTAAGTAATCAAGTGGCCTTCTTGCTTAGTAAAAGGCTTATTTAGTATATTGAGACCCTCCGATTTACATGAGTTCAATATATCTTCTTCTGCTGAGTTTTGTGTTCCGAAACCATTTCCCCCTTGGCAGTCTTCGTATTTGCAGATCAATACCCGTCGTGCCAGCGGTCCATTTTATGATGAGCTTTCAGTCGAGGCAAAATATGTATTTTTGCGATTGCTCACTGGATACTTGCGATGTGAAGACGCTACTAAATGCCAAGTTTCGTGTTCAATTATTTGTTTTAAATTTTTAATGCGATTGTTCTATTTCGTCCCATTCCATAATCATATATTTTGTAATCTTTTGTTTGCAAGTTTAAGCAACGGGCACTGTTTCCCATATTTGACCACTTGGTTTCTTATGGCGTTTTCGTTTGGGCTTTTTTACGCGCTCCGGACATAAAAACATTTCCCCCCATTTTTGCAGAAATAACATTTTGCTTCTCGTTTCTCTCCTGGATTTTATGTTCAAATGTACTAACCTATATAAATATATATAAACGTTAAATAGTATAGTGCATCAAGCTAGATTTCTGTTTTCGTGGAATCGGGTGCGTTTGGCCAATTTATTATTTTGAATGTTCAAATTAATTCGCAAGTATATACTCGTATGTATATTTAAAATATAAAAGTACGAAGAAGTTTTTAAATAAAAATCGGAGTACACAAAAAAAGCCTTCTGACAGCCCAAACGAAAAGGCCATTAAATGCATTTTATATCAATCTTACGTGGCCGTAATATATTTTATAGTTCGAGACATTTGCGCGTCATTGTGCCGACGTTCCACTTTGCAATTCGAAATTTATTTCTTGAAAGTATCATATTGGAAACCGTCGATTTCATTCAGTTGGCGCTAGTAAACGCCAATATATGAATATTTGACTTTCGCTTTAACTCTTTCGCAATACATGAAAGAACTTATAGTATTGAGTAATTGTCCCCTGAAATGAAAAATACCACTGTGTGCTCCAGAAATAAATGCGTTTGCTTTACGCGATCGCAGCGTATTGCATTGGGAACAAATTGCCTCCCGAAATAGACGCACTTTCCATTTTTCTCGTTTGTCGAATCCATTCTATTTGGTTAATCTTTTCTTAAATGGCTGTTCTCATTTGGCACTTTTGGGAGGGAAATAAAACTAACAAGCGACCAAAGAAACGCGGATTGCCATAAAACAAACTCGTGGAGAGCATGAAGAGGCATACTAATGAAAAATAAGTTTAACGAATGGAACTTATTAAACAAAATTCTGTTTTTTCACGAAAAAAAAATTTTCAAACGCCTTTTTCTCAAAATGACGTTTTTTGAATCGGTAAACAATATTTCTCAGAGACTAATTGTCCGGTTGTGTATTATCGTAGACGTACTGGCTAATTAGTGAACTAGGATCTTAGTTCTTGACACAGTACAAATGCACTTCCCTCACTCCCCAATTTTTTTTAAAATATCCTAATTCACTAACTAGATTATGATATTTTTAATAAAATACCACCTGGGTTTTATTATTTCAGACCAATATGTGCGGAGCAATTATATTTACCGTTTTGCATCTTATTTTTTGAACGTCGACGTAAGAGCACTCTTCCAGCAACAGAAATCACAGAAAACAATTTTAGTTACTTTAAGCACATATAGCTATATTTAATAAAAAATAAAATTATTCGACTAAACAAAATGTATAAAACCATGGTGTTGGACCCAAAAAATGAGAACAGCCCTTTAATGAAATGCCATTGAAACTTCTTTTTCACTATACCCATATTCACTTATTTATCACGATTTTGAAAATTGAATTTGGTGTGTGCACTAGTGCATTGCGTGGCTCGGGACCCTCCATAGGAAGTGTATGGACATGAGACGATTTTGACATAAACGCAACGCAGACGCATTTGTTTAGGAATGGCATTTACGTTGATAGAAGACAGCTGATGACATTTTGTTATTGCTATGAGTGTTTCCTTTTGAAGCTACGACAGTTTCTCTACATTCTCTCAATGCTTCCACCAGTGAAAGTTCTTACTCTTAAATTGTGAATATGTGAATTATCCACGGATCAACGGATTGAAAAGGTAGAAAGTTATCCAACTTCACCCCGAAGTTCATAAATTCGTTGGTTATGGCCGCCTTCCATAAGAATGCGTGATTTCTATCTAGCTGTCAGTTAAAAACGACGGAGCAACAGATCGAAGGGTTCTATGGGTCGGGGCCTTAAGGCAGAATTAGGGCATAAGAATTTAATAACTGCACATGTATTAAATCATTATTGAATATTGTCATTCCAGACAAATGAGACATATCATATGCTGAGGTGTTAAGATTCTTTACAAACTCATTGTTGTCAAAGTTAAATTACACCCTGTAAAATTTTGAATGTCACGGACATCTCCCTTTCTCTTTCTATCTAATTTTTCAAGTTACTTAACATACGCTTATTCATTTTAAGAGTATTCACACCCCCTGCAATTACGATCTGTCACATAGCTTGGAAGAAAACTTTGTGTGGACTGGATAAGGACTTTACCTACCACATCGGGCTACGTTCTGAAATCATTGATAACTCTTTCTCTCTCATGATATTCATATTATGAGATATATTCACATCATCTCCCAGCTAAAAAAAACTGGTATTTGGTGAAATTTGTAATGGAGTTTCGAGGAACTTAGGTACGCACCAACTGTCTTTGACTGTGGTCTTCTGGACATGATTCAATGACACCAAAACTCGAGTTTCTACAAGAATACGAAATTGTTATCGTACTTAATCGACTGGTTTTGCTCAGAACCTGAGCTGGAAAAGAAACGTAGTAGAATTTTCGCGGATAACTTAAAAATAAGTCCTTTATTGTAGACAAAATCAAAAATTGTAGGTCTGTTCCAGGACACCAAATTTGTACAAAAACCTGTTCCCGCGAGAACAAATTTGTATTTGAGAGAGTAATTCATTTCCCCACCATGCCAATTCTTACAAATTTCTACACGAGATTTTTCTTTCGGCAGGAATTGTAAAAAACGTCAAATGAATTAAATTTTAAAAGAACTCAAATTCGTAAAAGTTTAAATTTGTGTGAATTGCGACAATTTTATGAAAATTAATTCAAAAGATGACTTAGACATAGACAAAGAGGAGAAAAAAGAGCTTCACATTGAAGCGAATTGTTCGCCTAATACGATAGAAATAATTAAACGCAATAATGCACCAATAAGATATTATAGTAATAATAACGAATCTAAAAATCTTCCTCCTGTTTTACAATTTCGTTTTTGTTTTGTTTTTACTTGTTGCTTTTGACGTTTCAAACACATTTTACAAAAACGTGTTCCCGCGAGATTTTGGATTTAAGAAAAAATTTATTCCTACTCCTCAAATTTAAACAAAAAATTCTCTTTTACAAATTGTTACAAAAATCTCGCAGGAACAGACCTATTGATAACAACAAGCATATGAGTATACCTTGTTGGTGAAGAAGTTGATGATGACAACAAGCGCAGTAGAAGGTATTGTAGAATTGATAGAAGTGACTTTTCAGGATATGTGCAAGACAAGTGATGTCAATGATTTCAATGGCATTTGCATAATTTTAATTTTCGACATTATGTGGGCAACTGGCGATTCGAGAAGTCAAGTTTCACCGAGTTCAGTGATGAAAAAGGTATAAATGATATCATTACCAACGAGAGGGAATTACCCGACTGGAAACGGATAGGATAATATTTGTTTAATACGAAGTAATTGGTGGGGTTAGGGATAAACTGTTTGGCGTTGTTAGCAGTGAGAATACTATGGCTGAAAATTTGAAGAAGCAGAGTGCTACTGACAATTTCGTTGGAACCCTAGAAATAGCGAGAGCTACGTCGGTAATACGGTATTGGGGAGCGTTGATCGTCGCACGGTTTTGAAATCTATATATATATCAAGGGGATATACATTCATATAGTTTATATGGGCTCATGAGAAGAGAAGATTTGCTTCGACGAATGCTGTTTTCTATCTTCTTACTCCTAAAGCCTAGGATTGATCAACGACTCATGGAGTTGTTTGGGAAATTCGAGAAACAAGCCTTTTTTGAACAAAGTTCGAAGGTGGTATTCACATAATATTTTCAGACTCCCAAGTTACAATGGGATCTGGGAAAATGGAATCACCAATGCATTTACCAGGCAAAGCTCAGAGGACTTATCATGACCTGAATTTGGTTTAGGTTAGAGCCTACGTTGACAATTGGACTTCTCCTGACCTCGTAGGCGACTGTGACTACATGAAGCTCTTATGATACAATTTTGTAATGCTTTTCATACTCTTCCTTGTGTGATACCTTGAAATATTTGACCTTTTGGAATAACATACTGCAGATTGCGATTGTTTTCAGCAATTTAGTAGAATTTTTTTTTAATACAGCGAAGTTATATATAAACATATTTTAATCGTAAATAGGAAAAATTCAACCGGATAACTATTATAATACGACGGAAACAGAAAAATTCTCGAGAGTAATAAAGTCATATCCTGATGATATTTTTCTTCAGACACTTTCGCATGAAACGGGAAAGTATGAGCAGTAAAAATCAAAATATCAATTGCATTATAGTTATTCATAATTCATCTAAGAGCGTAAAGCATCGCATCATTGCAATGTCATGGAACGCTTGATGTTTAATGATTTATTGCAGTGACGTGGAAATAACGCCATTTCCACTGTGAATATCTAGCTTAGGCTCGTCATAGAGCATCCGTCAGACCTCAGACATTCGGTGCTAATGTGCCTTGGTGCTGATACTGTGGTCGCTTCACCGCTGAAGCGATTACTCATTTTTATATGAAAAGCATCAAAAGGTACATACCATGTATGTACAGTTGTGGCGAACTAATTAAGAACGATCGTAAGTACTGGCAACACCATCGCTCCAATAATAAGACAGATGGCAACCAAAATTAAAAGTACCGCTAACTATTCGGTCATACTATCTCTTTTCATGTTAAACTGTAACTATCGGTGTTATTGCACATTATTTAACAACTTAAATCGGTTTTTAAGCATATTGGTCCAGTATTCGCTTGGCGAAATAATTATGATCGTATCACTAAAACAGGTTTGTTTGTAGAATTTCACTGCCCACGGAAAAAGTTTGTGGTAAACATAATAATTCATTTGAAATTAAAGGGATATTATTAGTTTTTGTTGGGCTTAGAGATATTTTGAGCGTGATATGGTGAACAAAAGAGTTGCACAGCACGCAGGAGGGAAGCCATACTAAAACTTCGAAATATTGAAAGATTGTCCTATAATGATATCGCAAAAAAACATGATTATTCGAAAACAATTTTTAACGTCGTAAAATATGTCGAAAAACATCGAACCACCGCAAGCGTAGAAAGACGTAAAAGACCTCCCAAAGTGAATTTTTTTTTTTTTTTAAAAAGAACTTAACACTCAAGTGGGTATGAATACACTTATAATGCCTCAGCATGTGTTAAGTTTTTTTGGAAAATGGGATAGAGAGAGAAAGAAAGATGTTTGGGCTCAGTGGTTTTTTCGCTCCATGGGTGGCATCCAACATTTAATGGGGAGACTAAATTCTTAGTGGAAGTTGGCTTGATGTTGATTTCTGGTCAACTACTCGTCTTACTTGGTTTTCGTTAACTGAAAAAATGGATGATATGTCTTTCGGGCGAGGCTGGGAATCGAACACCGAACCTTCCGATTTGGAAGCCAGTCCACTACCACTTGAGCCACGGCCACCCACCCAATGAAGCTCAAGATGGGTTCATAGTTCGCACGCAAAAAAAAATCCTTTTTTGAGCTCGAACGGTATTCGGAAAGTAGTTTTTGCGATTATTAGAGAGCGATTGAATGAAAGTCAACTTTTTAGGAGATCAGCCAGAAAAAAAACATTGCTTTCGCTAAAAAAACGAAAGGCTAGGTTAGCTTTTGCAAATAACACAAAAATCGGATCATCTCACAATGGAAAAAAATACTCTGGAGTGATGAAACTAAAATCAATAGAATGAGTTCCGATGGTAAACAGTATGTTAGAGGACCAAAATATGGAGCATTCAATCCAAAGTATACCACACAACACCCTCAAAGATGGAGGATGGAGTATTATGCTATAGGGTTGTATGCCTTTTAAAAGTACCGTACCGTTACACCGAGTGGAAGGTATAATGAATGCTCAAAGCTACATAGGATTACTTCAAAATGTAATGCTGCGCTATAAATAGGCAGAGTTGCCAGTAACGTGGAAATTTATGCAGGACAACGACCCGAAACATACTGCGAGGTCAACAAAAGCATGGTTTCAGAATAATTCTGTGGATGTCATCGATTGGCCGTCATGCAGTCCGGGCCTAAATCCAATCGAAAACCCCTGGTACGTGTTAAAAAATAAAAGTTAAAAAGCATAAAATTAGCAATACAAATGAATTCTATGAATCGCAACACCGAAAAAATGTCAGGACCTCATTTCGTCAATGCCAAGGCGATGTATGGCTGTAATTGCAAACAAAGGATTCTCGACAAAATATTAAGGAAAAACCGCAAAATACAATGAAAAGTTTACATATGGTATTCTCTCATCGTTCTGAATTAGATCGCCAGCTTATTTCTTGTTACCAAAACATTTTGAATTAAATTTTATGTTTCCGTTATCTTTTTGCTACTCTTTTTGCTATTGTCTCTTTTTAACTGATACATGGTATAAAAAAAATTTAACAACCCATGATGAATAAAAATTTAAATAGAAATGTTCGAAAAACATGAAAAATGAGTACCAAGTGTGAGCGAGACAGACAGTGACGTGGTGATTGAGACGGATAAATACGGCATTTCGACTATTATGAGTGAAACATATAGGGATGCCGCCCTTATCATTCCATTTCAATTGTTTCTCATTACAGAGCACACAAAATACTACGTTCTCTTGGTATACATATACAAACGCTATCTACCGATCTTGTATCTTACAACGAATGCTCAAACTGTTTGCCTTCAGCGACACATCTTCTGGATACTCTAGGGGTAGCAGATTTTGGACTCGTTGTACATGGTACGGATGGAGCTGGTTTTTCCTTAGAAGGGACACCCTGTATATGTATACCTAAGGATTACAATGAACTAGCTATTTGGCTAAGTGATTTGTTTGAACATAAAAATAAAATCATAATAACGGTAAAATATTAGCTAACCTAGTTATTACCATCCTTGAATTTTATAATAGAATTCGGTTTTATGTAATAGAGGTCTGCACTGAACGTCTTGAAACCTGTTCCAAGACATTAATTTTATTTCATGCTGCACTCATAGTTAAAATGAATGAATCACATGATATTTGATTACTAAGTGCGTATTTCATCCATTTTCAACGAAACACTTAATGCACTGTACTCATAAAGAACTTGTATTTGTAAATGGGTATTTATAAAAATAGTGTACACTACACTCAGTACACTGAGTACACCTTTGCAAGGCAAACGCGAACTTCTTAAATGGCAGATTATGAAAAGGAGGGCCAATAGAAAAAGGCAGAATGATGGCAATAGTACATACCTATTCGTAATTTATAATAAAATAAACAAATTCGATTTAACTTTTTTTTAAATATTTCCTTATAACAGTTCTTTGAGATCCTTACAAATTTCAATTTGATTCGCTCACATCAAGCCAGTTGTAGTACCCAAGCGTGGGAAAGAATGAAAACAGTGCACTTATTTTGATATAAGGTTACCGAGTACTGTAGTGTAACTGCCTCTTATGGTTTGGGTAATCTAATTCACTGTACACTCAATTCAATAATGGTAGTGAATAGAATAAACTGAAGAACTGCACTTGTTTGGTGAGAGCAAATGAATGTATTCATGCAAGCATTTATTACCTAACAAAGCACTTTCGTCCTGTCACTCAGTACTTGACATTACTTTTGGCGAGTAGTCAATTTGCTTAAGTTGAAATCTAATCGGATTATGTCTATATTCAACTTCGGATGCGAGAATGATTCGCGGTCGTCTTAGATAATGGAACTCATATCGGTAAAATGATATATCGAAAGATTGCATTCATAAACTTAAGCCCGGTCCTGAAATGTGTTGCAAATCTCTTCATAAGTCTATCCATGAAAGTGTGTAAACCCTTCGATGCATGCAGATTTTACCACGAACGCTTACCTGCTACTCCTAATCATTTAACACACTTCGAGCCCTAATTTTTCATAAGTATCATAGATACAGTAGATAGACTTTGCATATGGAACGAAATGAAAATGAAAGCGACAACGCAACTAAAAATGATTGTTATAACGGAATCTATTTCGATTTCTTATGTGTATATTTTCAATACATGAGTGCACTCTGCCAAAAAGTAAAAATACAATTAAAAAAAAAACACCGAAATGCTGTATGAGAATGAGAATGGGCAAAATGTAGAATAGGAAAACACATTAAGAGTAACGTTTAGAATAGCTAATTAGGCGATGTATTTCTCTTTGGTGTTGATGGCGGTAGATCCATAGTTTTGCATACCCAACCGGCTATGTCGACATCCTCCACCTCAGCCTTCCGAATCCATGCGTGATTCTAAATTGATATGAGTCTGTTATCTGGCGGCTTTTTGTTATCTATGTCAACTTACCAAAAGCGTTTTCAAGTCAGCTCTTTCGTCCGGATTTTTCTTAAGACACATATCAACAAAGTTTTTAAAATCATCAGTGAATATTTTGTGTTCCAATTTCGGAGGCGGCTCATTGACAATATAATCGAGCAGTTCAAAAATTGCCATATTCTTAGGTTCGATTAGATTTTGACTGCCTTCTTCAGCGTTTTCGTCGAAAATTGCCTCAAGCGTTTTCGCATCCGGAGGAGGAATTGGATACATACCAATTGCCATTTCTACTAAAGAAAGACCGAGTGACCAAATGTCTGATTGTACAGAGTAATGAGTTCCTTGTAACCGTTCTGGCTGTGAAAAACAAGAAAATTTTTCGTTTTTTTGTTTTTTTTTTTTTTTTTGTTAAGCTACAGCTTTTTTAATACTCACCGACATATAACTTCTGGTGCCCACAAATGAGTTCGCCATTGAATCAATCAACTGGCCAGACACTCCAAAATCACAGATTTTTATTTCTCCACTGCTATTTACTAGTATATTGCTTGGCTTCACATCTCTATGCATAATTGCGTGTTTATCACGCAAATAACTTAATCCCTTTAGCACGGCTAGTGTTATCTTGCCCAAAATCGATTCTGGAATTCGTCCAGCTCGTTTTAGTATGAGATCAAGCGACCCACCATCCATATACTCCATACAAATACTGATTTCACCATCACTATAGAAGGCTCCATAAAAACCAACTATATGTGGAAAGTTACATTCATGCAGGACTTTCAGTTCTCTGATGATTTGCTTTTTAATAGCCGGCTTCACCTCGAGATGAATCAATTTACGTGCCATTATCAACTGTGTTGGAATGTGTCTAACTTTCATTACAACGCCACCATTTCCTGAGCCAAGTTCACCGAGTTTCTCCAAATCTTCATCACTTAGTTCACCGATTTTTTCTTTTTGACTTAGAAACACCTTTATACGCTTTCGTGCGGTGTCGTCCATTTCCAGTTCTTCCAGTGTTTCAGTTAGAGCCTCAATACTCGTTTTAGGCTTCCCCAGCAAGCTATGTTTTCTTTAATTAGTTTAAGTGAATTCACGAAGAAAAAAACCAAAAACAAAAGAACACACAAAGCGCCGAAAGTAAAAACAAAAATGAAAACCAAACAAAAATTTAAATTTTGAATTTTAAAAAGCAGCAATATTTACTCTGTCCCTGATGGAGTTTTGAATGGTGGCGTTGGAACCACCTGCTGCGCTGTTGAATCTACTGATCCCGGTGGCAAGGTAAGATTCAATTTATTCTTCGACATCCTTAAATATGTATTCTGCGCTGTACGACTGTATAAATAAGACCACTTCTGAACCCGACAAATTGTAAAAATCACAGAAGGTAACGATTTTTAGAAATTAGTGAACGCATCAATGGTAATATATGTTTGTACTGGCTTTGGTGTCTTCTTCTTTATATTTATTTTTATCTCTCGAATTTGTTTCAAAAAAAATAAGGAAAATCTTTGAAAGTTGCCCTACCCGTGAAAAGTTTTTAGAATTACTTTGCGGCTGTCAATTGCAATTGCAAATTGATGTCTCAGCTTTGCAAAAACGCTGTCAATTTTCAGTAAATCTGTTTCTTTTAAGCAACATATAAGTTAAAGTTAACGATTCTTTTAATCGGGATTTTCTCACTGAAAATTTTAGCTCAATTGATTCAATGACCTTTTGGAGCTCAGATCATTTGAAGATTCTTCGGCAACTATTCAGGATGTGAAAATAGAGATTGGATTGGCAAACTAGTGGAGGTGCTAGACCATTGCAAAACAGATATCAATTCAGCCACGCGCTGTATATTATATGCACGAATAATGCGATCCTCGAGCCTTATATTTGGAAAAATGGATGCCACTAGTAAGAAGATAACACCAAATATTTAGTACGCTTATGTGGGGAATTGGGGTTCATGAACTTGATTTGCCTCACCCCAGAAACGACAGTTTTTCGATAAAAAAAATTAAATAAACTTTCGGACGAACAAGACCAAAATGTTGCACTGGGGCCAAATGTTGTCATGCTTACGTCACGAGGTATCTTAATATTCGCCTAAGTGTGTCGACTTTTCTTGCCGACGGCCACATCAATCATACACTCGACTATTGAGAAATCAATCCGCCTCAAGGAGAAATTATTCCATAAATGCATTTTCATACCGGCCCTTGGGCAGAATTGTGTACTGGATAAAAATGCCCTTGGTTCTTTCGGAGAATAATTCTTCAGTTTTTTTAAAAGGAATTTGGAGGAAAAGATGTATATACTAATATAATGTCAAAGCGAAGCAAATGGCGGTCTTATAGCTTTATCTCTTTAGATTAATTTCATTTTCATCTGGAAGAAATCTTCCTTTTGTTCTTTTTCTGTTTATTTCCAGAAGCATTTTTTCGATTAAGGATTTAGCTTCAGAGTTGGTTTCAAAATGTATCAACACTTCTAAATTGAAGCGTCAAATAGTGTAGTTGACTTGGCTATATGTGAATATTTTTTGTTTTTTTGAGTGATTACATACTTGCTTACTGTAGCTGGCGCTACAGTCCAGTTTGGAACTAGGCCTCAGCAAATGAGCGTCTCTGGTTTACTACCACCAGCTGCGCACTCCAAGTTGGTTGAGGTCCCTTCCACTTGTGCGCGCCACCTAAAGCGAGGTCTTCTTTTACTGCGCTGTACTCCAGGTTGAAATCGGAGATGTTTCGGTCTAGAATATTGGTGTTCATGTCCTTCCCATGTTAAATGACTAATGTGCACTTATCCGACCAGGTCAATGTCACTGTAAAGCTCGAAGCGTTCGCCATTACATCTGCTACTCCAAACCAAGTTGACATAAACAGGACCAAAAATCACTCGAAGAAATTCGAGTGCAAAACGGCTAGGGATATCTTCATCCACCTTCGCTAACGTCAATGCTTCTGCGCCATAAAGTAGAACTGAGTTGATGAGGGTCTTGCAGAGTGTAGTCTTAATGTTTCTTTACAAGGTCCTATTACTCATTTGCCTTCTTAGGCCGAAGAGGCAGAGATTTGCAACAGTAACTCTTCGCTTGATTTCTGATAAGATGTCAATATCAGATTTAATTCCGAAGCCAAAGGTTTTTTTTGTGACAAGCCTTCCGATTTGTCGATGTTGTGTGCCCCTTCTTGTTGACAGCATATAAGTACTTACCTTGCGTATCCATTGGGTTTTTTCCTGAATTTGCAGTAGTGTATTTGGTCTATTGTGAAATCACCGGCCCAGTCAGATCGTTGATAAATGGTTTCAGGCTTTCACACTAGGCGGAGTAGGGCATTTGACAGGATTTGCTTTCTATTGGATGGGGCAAACGTTTTTAAGGTTTCATTCTTCAGGCGCACTTCCTAACCACCAAGTTTTGGAAGTGAGTTGGTGTATGGTCTCTACCAAGTTATCTTCCACTCCTTTAAATAGCTTGGCCGGTAGGCCGTCCGGTCCAGTAGCCTTGTTGTACTTGAGCTTGGATATTGCTATCTTCATTCATTTTCTTGGGTGGACGAATCTTTTGATTTTCACCGTCCAGGTTGAATTCAATTCCAGGTTGTTCATTCAAAATGTATGCATAAGTTGAACACGAAGATTAAGCCCCGGTACATCTGCATCGTTTATCCAAATATATTATTTATTTATTATTAATATACTGCTGTATAAATAGAGAAATTAAACTTATCGATTTAGAAATACTGAAGGTGTTTGAAAAGCCTTTGATTTTATCTGTCTGTTTTCCAATATTCTTTTCTCATATGAAATTTAGCTCCCTGATTTCGCTTATGCCTATGAAAAATTCCAAAAAAAAAATATAACTGGTTGTGAACCATTTTCGTAGCTTTTCCAAATACGCGAACAGACCTAGAATAAATTTTAACCGCCCTTAATCAGTGTCATCAGCCCATTAAATTTGTTGTGAAATCAATTTACCACACCCAACTTCACCGGTTGAGTAAAATCAGTTGGCGCTTTTTCACTTAAATTGACGTCCAGCGAAGCGGGTTTTCAAAGTTTTTCGTAAATAAAATAAATGTCCAAGTAGATTTTTCCAAAAAATTTACATGAAAACTTATTCCAATAGTGCCCCAAAGGCAAATATGAGTGGTGCTCAAAAAAAGACACCCATTAGCGAAAAGAAAAATGGTAACGAGCAAATCAGCGGAAAGAAACTCGTACAAGCTCGTTTACCATTCAAAATACTTTCGGGAGCCGCAACAACGGCAACAGTAGATGAAGGTGCTTCCTTGGAAAAATCCTTGGATTCACTTCCGAAAAAACGTAAACTCTCATATTCGGACGAGCCAGATAATCCAAAAAAAATTGGTAAGTCTCAAAGTAAAGAAAACTTAGTAGGAAAACCTGATAAAGATGTGTGTGCTGCTGTCTCTGTTGAGACTGTCATCGTTCTGGAGGATGATTCAAATCATCTAAACGAATTACAATCACCCAAGACGCCTGTTATTGATTTGAGAAATAAGAAAACAAAGAAAAGTACACCGCATAGCGCTGGAAGTAGTACCACTCCCAAGGTACAAATTAAACTTCCATTAAGTGGGAAAAAGAAAAAAAGGAAAGTCAAACGTGTACCGACTACTTCACCCAAAAACCAAGTAAGTGACTCAAGTGATGTAGAATTTGTGTCTGAAGGGTCAGAGAATCCACATAAAAGAGCGAAACTTTCTAATAAAAACGAGGAGGATCAAGATGAATTAGAGCCGGAGATGACTGATGTTACTTTGCCTGAAGATAACGTAGACCTTAATAAAAATCAAAAATCTACAAAAAGCGTCTCGAAAAGTCAGAATAAAAGTGTATCAAATCTAGAAGCAACAACAAAAATCCCTCAAAAACATGATGTATTGGATGAAACGCTGAAGAGTTCAGATGCAAAACTGAGAAAGAGCACTTCAATGGCTGACAATAAAAGTAAACTTCAAACGCTGGAAAATGAAGAAAAGGCTGAACTTAGTCCTAAAAAAAAATTTTCTAACAGCTCAACAAGTCCGAAAAAAGTGAGTAGCTTAAACAGCTCATTGTCAAAGAGTTCAAGACAAAAACAGGCCTCATCCGGTCCTAAGAAAGCACATGACTCAACAAACTCATCAACATCTAAGAAGTTAGATCAGGGGAAATCTGAACCCAATTCGGAAAAAACACAGGATCCCAACAATAAAACAGCTCCCAATGATGCGAAAAGTCATAACGAAGAAAGTGTATCGCCAGTAAAAAAGCGAATGTCTCAACGTTTCATCAAAAAGTCCGAGGTGGAAGAAAAAAAGGAAAAAATTGAAACCAGCTTTGAAGAAAAGTATTCTGAGCCGGAAACAATTTCTGAGAAATCAAGCGCAGCTGATACATCAATCAACAATGATTCTCGTAAAAAGTTACTTACACACAAGCAAGTCAAACTCATGGAACAGCGGAAAAACGCACGAGAAGAAAAGGAACGTAAGTTGCAGCAATTAAAAGAGGAAAAAGATCGTAAGCTTCAGGAGCAACGTGAGGAACGTGAACGTAAAATCCAACAGGAAAAGTTACAAAAACAAAAGGAACGTGAAGAAAAAGAGTTGCAAAGAAGGAAAGAACGCGAAGAAAAAGACGAACAGAGGCGTCGAGAAAGAGAGGAAAAGGAAGAACAACGTCGCAAAGAAAAAGAAGACAAAGATCGCAAACGTCTTGCCGAAATAGAAGCCAAAAATGAAGAGAAACGTAAAAAAGACGAAGCCAGGGAAGAAGAACGCCGCAAGAAAGAAGACGAACGTCGCCGTAAGGAACTTGAGAAGGAAGAGGAGGAAAACAAGAAGAAAAAAGCCGCTCAAGCCTTTACAAAGTTTTTCGTAACAAAATCCACAAAACCTGCAGCAGAGGATGAACAGGAATCCAGAGATGGTGTTGAAAGTGTTGATTCACTAGCATTTAGACCATTTCAAGTGAAAGGTGACATGAAGCTGGCTCCTTTAGCTCGTCGAGAATTCGATGAACGTTCCAGAGAGAAGCTGGATTCTTTTCTCAAAGGAGTAGAAAACGATAAAAAACGCCTTTATGTATGTCAACTTAAAAGTGGTAACCATACTCCACTGAAAGATTCAAAAACAAATCTCAAGGACAATAACGAGGATAACATCATTATTATAGGTAAGTTCCTTATTACATACAAAATAACAAATAGTCTTAAAAGCGAAACAAATAAAAAATATATTTACTTGTTAGAAAACGAACTCGAAACAGCAGCACAAGCAATTGATGAAGCTAGGCCGATGCCAATTCAAAGATACAAAGCGAAATTCTACTTCTTCCGCGAAAATCGCCGCCCGCCGTTTTATGGGACATGGAGAAAAAAAAGCACTGTGATAACCTCAAGAAGGCCGTTTGCTACAGATAAGGTTTGTCCTTGTTATTTAGATTTTCCACTAATATGTATGTACTCCTCGGTCTACCGCTTGTTGTTATTTGAATTTAAATTTTAACTTTGTTGAATGAAATAAACGAAAACTTTCCTTTTGATAGAAATTCTTCGATTACGAAATAGACTCGGATGATGAGTGGGAGGAAGAGGAACCAGGCGAATCGCTTAACGGAAGCGACGACGAAAAGGACGAATCAGAGGATGATGATTATGAAGTCGATAACGAATGGTTTGTACCACATGGGCACTTGAGCGATGAAGAGCTCCAAAACGAAGATGAACTTGGCCCCGATACGTCTCGTGAAGCGCAAAAAGCTAAACTAAAAGCACTCCAACAAGAATTCGCCCAAGAAATGAAAAAGAAAACGGAAAAAATCAAACCACGATTAATCGGTGCAATTTGGGAGGATGAAAATGGCAATCAACCAAAACTCTGTCCTACAATCATCTGGGACAGCTTGTGTTTACGTGCAATGATGTTCTCTGAACCACTGCTTGTGGAAGAACCTGAAAGCATAGATCCTGAACCAAGTACGCCGCCACCAGAGAAACAAAAAAGGCTTGAGCTAAATGATGCCCTTCTAAGTGATTTGGTTCGTTTGGTTCATGGAAATAGGCACTCCAAAGTTTTTCTCATAAAAGAATACATGGAACATGTGTCTAACACGTGCGAAACCATTAAAAACGGAGAGTTTTTGGCCCCAACTAAAGCACAAATTCGAGAAAAAATCGACGAAATCTCAGAGTGGTCTGTAGTAGACGTTATCAATTCGAAAAAGAAACACAAAAAGAAACTATGTTGGATTGTATCATCAGATGTTTTGGACAAATATTCCTTAAGTCAACTGGGATTACGAAATCAATGGTCCTATAAACTCCAACCGAAATATGATAAAGAAATAAATGAACCGAGTATTGTTAGTGGGCCTCAAGAAGATAAGTCTGATGACTGTAAATCGGAGAACGTTGCCAAACCATCTGAAAAGGAAAAGAAAAAACCACCAAATTCTGGAATAACGAAATTTGCCAAAGTTTTGACGAAAGAAGAAAAACAAAATCAGATAAAAGCAAGTAAAATTGCTATCAGCGCATCTGCGAAAATTACGGAAAAAAATTCTCAAACTCCAAAATCCAAAAGGTCCACGTCTTCTCCTAAAACAACGCCAAAAGCAGCAACAAAACTCGTAACGTCTTCTGTAAAAAAACCTTCATCACCAGCGTCCAATAATAATACCCCAGTTGTTAAAAAGAGAGTAGCACTCTTAATGTCAGTTCCACCCGGTCAGCAGTTTTCTCCACAAACGAAAAACACTTTAATAAGTAATTTCTTACAAAAGGGCAAAACAGAACCAACATCGGCGCTTCAAGGCAAGTCTGCTAGCCCAGTAACGTGTATGGACGTTGATGAAGTAGTTGTACTTGATTAAAACACAATTATTTATCATGATTTTATTGTTAAGCCGTAAATATAAATACATAGATTTTCGCGTTTAGAAATTGTCGCTGTTAGTTTTTAATTTATATTATAGTTATCTATAGAATAGAAATGTAGTTTTATTGACTAAACCCATGCATACATATATATAATACCACTTGATTTAGAAAAACAAAAAAAAATAAATAAAACAGGTTCTTATGTAAAAGAAATAATCTATTTAATTTAATTGTTTTTTTTTTTCATTTTGATAAAAGTAAAAAGAACGAAAGAAATTGTAATTTCTTCGGTCGCACCGGTCTGCAGACGGCTTAAGGCTCTAGATGCTGAACGTCGTATAAGACCTATTCTCAATTTGCGGGGTTGCAAAACACCGCAGGTGGTCCGAAAAACCAAGTACTTATCTTATTATTCCGGAATAACTCTTAACACATTAACTATAGGGTGAGCAGATAAGAACAATAGGAAAAAAAAAGCTTTGACCACAAGAAGTCGGTTAACATCGCTCTATACCTGAGACCATTGACGGTAACGGTGTCTCCTTCCTCATTTCGAAAGAAATAAGGTCCGATGATGTCGCCATGCCATAAACCGCAGCAAAAAGTCAATCTTTGTGGATGCATTGATGATTGGCCGAACACTTGTGGATTGTGTTCGCTCCAATAACGGCAATTTTGCTTGCTGACATAGCCGTTAAGCCAAATATGGGCCTCGTCCGAGAAGATGATTTTTTGCCCAAGATCCGGATCTCCGGGCAACATTTTCACCGCCTAATTAGCGAACTCACGGCGTTTTCTATAGTTGTCTGGCTTCAATTCTTGCGTCAGCACAATCTTATACGGATGTAGGCCCAAATCCAACCACAAAATAAGCCGAGTTGACTCTGGCGGTGCCTAATTCAGCTGATCAGTGCGGAATCGACATTTCTGTATTGTTGCTGGCTTAAGATCAAAAAGAGTGTACTCGCGTTCACGGTACGACGAATTGCCTGCACAGTAAAGCCATGATGACGACCGACCTCACGACGAAATTCACGTTGCATATTTACAACTGAGTCGGAATTTCGATAATATTTTTTAATAATCTCCGCACGTTCGTTAATTCGGCGAAGAAAAGGGCCATTTTATAAATTTATTTTTAGACACTACAGGTAATACAAATTTATTTTATTGATTGTGACATTATAGTAGGTACAACATATGAACAATATTTCTTAAATTTTTGAAAGCAAAATATTAATATTTAAGCCGATGGCAGGAAATCTTCCGAGGCACCTCGAAAAAAGTTGCCCGCCGGTGAACCGTATAACTCATGACTGGATCATCTGAAATCGAAAAATGAAAATACTGTAATTAGATAATCGCCTTCCCAAGGTATCCTTGGGAGAAATTTTTTTTTCGATTTTTTAATTTTTGGTGACACTTAGAAGTAAAACACCGATTTTCGCCTAAAAAAATTTGTTTTTGTAAAGTTAATAATTATGAAAAATAGAAAAAAAAACTCCTAGGGATACCTGGTCATTTATGTAAGGAAGTAGTATACATATGGAGAGTAAATGAAATGAACTACATACATATGCAGGGTGTTCCGAAGACTTTAAGAGGAGATTTCTTGGCATATTTTAAGGAAAAAATCGTATGGGTAGGTCGGAAATGCACCCAAAGCCTTACGCTGCCCTGTTTTGACTCCTATTGAAAATAACATCATTCAAATTGGGTATCGTTGAACTCGTAATTATGAATACTTTAATTGCTTCAAAGTAAAAGTTAAAATGTTTGCTTAGTTGCCTAAGACTGGTATTGGAATGATTTCTGACGTAATGAAAAAGGTCTTCGTAGCTATGTCTGGTATTACACGATGACGCATGAGTCATGACACTTTTCGGATTACACAAGTACAAAAGAGAAAAACAAGGAGATAGCAAAACAGCGATTCCTCTTTTTTGACGTTTCTCCTTCCCTTGTTCGTCATTTTTCTATTTCGCTTTATTTCTTTTCATTTCCCAAGAAGTATCAAAATTACGGAAGAAATTTATTGATCAAAGGAATTGACTTGTATAGAATAATTTAAAAATATTTGTTTAGAGACCTCTAAACACTTCACAACCGAAAGAAAAAATAAAAGAGAGCTGTTAAATTAGAGGCATGAGTCAACGTGCACAAGCCTCACCGAATGAAAATTCAAAATAGAATAGAGGAAAGAGTCATAACACAAGGGGTCATCGTGTAATAGACGACTATAAACGCGTTCTGATTGAGCAGGATTTGAGTTTATCGACGTTTTCCGGGTTATTCCAGTTTCCCTCAACCTAGTGGACCGTTACCGTTGCAGAAACTATAGATATAAACAATGTCTGCGTATTCCTGTGTCCATCATTGAGGATATTATGAATTAAACGTTAATATCTCGATTAAAAACTACGAACTGGTTATGCAAATAATTGTGCACTTTTTTTATATGTATTATTTAATCTCTTTTGTGCTTAATTTTTTTTCAGGAAAATGTATTTTTTTTTGATTTGAAAAAATGGTCATAAAGTGAATCTTTTTTTAAAAAAAATTATTAGATTATTGGAAAATTAGTAATTCGTGGAAAACCACTCTTACGAGTATGTATTGTCAACTGTTGTTAGAAACGTTGGTAAAAAATCATAAAATTAGCATGGGCAATGAAAATGGAACAGGCTTAGAAATTGGATATTTAAAGACTCAAACAAGATATCAACTTTATTTAAACGCCGTTATAAAGACTGGTATTTCTTCTAAAATACCACACGAAGTTTTTACAATTAGTACTAACAGCGGAATTTCCTTTAACATGGGTCAGGGTACACCAAAGTAAGCCTTTTCTTAAGTCCTCGATAAATGATGTCAACATAGAACGATTTTTTTCTTAGAATATGTCCAGGAATCATTTCCCAAATTATCGTCAACGAATTAGGGGACACCCTGTATATAAACAAATTCAAAGAGATGATAACGTTATGTTTTCTATTTACATAACAAAAATTAAACAATTAATAAATACAATAATTTCAAAATGAGACAAAATAAAAACGAAGAAATTGGTAAATTAATTTTTCGATTATAATAACAGCAGCCGCCTATCAAGACAGTAGAACGGCAGCACTGATTCGGTTCCAATTAGTTGATAATAAGTATTTTCGGTCAGAAAATGCTGCCATCTGTATGACAAAAGCCGAGCTACGAACCCATATACTTTGTGCGCTGACACACTTCACACTTCAACCAGAAAAGGCAAAATTGTTTATTTACTTTGCCCACCCCATGTTCATCGTATGATTTCTGTGACAGTTCTTGTCTATATTTCGCACCCTTGTCTGCATTTCGATTTTTTTTATTTTTGTTCCTCACGAAATTACACACTAAATTATTTTGTCGCATCTTTTAGACTCAAATATAGAACAAAAGCAAAGTGTTGTGATAACTATAAATATTCCTCTTACAAACGCATACTTATTTTATACAAATTGTATTTTTCGCACGAAAAGAACCAATTGAAAATTCACTACGTCCAACCAGGAACTCACTACACTGCTGCTAAGATGGAATTTGAGAAAACAAACTCCACAATTGGTTTGTTAATTAATGTTGCCTCTCTGGTCAAAGCATAATCATCCTAAGGAAATAATTTTATTTTTATTTAGCTGATGCACAAAAAAAACCTATGTCAGCAGATGATCGAACCGCAACAAAGCGATCTCTGATGGTACTGGGAGCACTATTTGTTTCCAGTCTAACAGCAATGTGCTATGTTTATATGATGTTCCCCGAATTAGATGAGTAAGATAAGACTAAACGTGTAATGGTTAATGTACAATCTGTTTTATATAATCTAATTTCAACCAACAGGTCGGAAAAGCAGCACATTAAATTACCACGTGATATCCAAGATGCCAAAATGTTAGCTAAAGTATTGGATCGATACAAGGACATGTATTACTTTGAAGTCATGTTCGGCATTGTCTCAACGTACGTGTTGTATCCTTTTCAAAAAAAAAATACGATATCTACTCATTAGATCTGACAGTGATTACGGAAGCATATCTAATATTTCCTCTTTGTCCGTCTGTGCGCTTGATGTAAACAAGAAAAAATAATTTTTAGTGTCTAGCAATTTGAGTCGTTATGAGGGAGATGGCGATACATATTTAGTTTCTAACAGCCAAACTGCACAAAGGTCAGCACAATACGTGTGCACAAACATTGCGGTTTGAAGTTTTGGGGTCTGGAAATGCAAATAGTTATCAATTTTAATTGGTTTAAATAATTTTGAACGATAATGAACTTTTTCTTTTCAACAAGACCACTTAGAATTGTATAACTCTGCATTTTGTATGTGGGCACTCAGTAGACATGTTCTGACTCTTTATTTTGTTGTTGATTCAGCAGTTTATTTTTTGAAAAGAACTACACGAAGTTGTTGCTTAAATAAACTGAAATTTAAGAATCAAATTAGTGCATTCATGTGTACAAGTATACAAAAAATTTTCAAGTTTCTATGAACGTCATTCCAAGGGCAAGCCAATAACGGGCTCCTGATTTACATTGTTATCATAATTCATTGCTGGCTGGGTATACGAGTATGTATGCCTAAGTAGCGTAGATTGATTCCATTTTGAGTTGTCATTATAATTTTCTTTTTGTCGTGACCTGACATATTTTAATCGAAGGTCTAAGCGTCTGAAAATTTTGATTTCAAGGCCTCAGGTTTTGGTTAACAGAATATTTGTAAGTACAGTGTGTTTTACAAAGCAGTATAATTAAAAAAAAACTGCTTGGCTGAGAGAAACAATATAATTTATTTTGAACGATTTTAACATTTCTTTAATGCGTAGAATGCATAATATGTTTTTTAGTCTCCTTTATATCCCTAAAACCGGCTTACATCTTTGTCGACAATTGAAAGCTATTTTCCCTGCAATAATAGTCGCCAAATTATTGATGAACACAGTTCAGGCCGTTTTATTGTTTTTATATTTTTTCCTTTGATCTTCTGCTTCATAAGTCTGGAGACATCTAGAGACAGATGGCCTATCCAACACATTCACAATTTTTCCTCTTATTTCAGTCCGTTGTCCCCTTGTAGAAGGCAATACTAACAGCCTTTTTTTTGTACATTTACATCGTTGGATTTCAGTTTTACAGTGAACAATCCAAAAACGTCTCAAGGGATTTTTTTTTAAATCCATCTACATCTTTGTTTTTCAATCAACACAACCTTGGTCGCAACGGCTTTGTGATTAAAATAGTTTTCTCGGTTAATTTTGGAAATTACTGACTTAGATTGCCTACAGTCCAAGGTGGACCAGGGCTTCAGCTAACATGCCTTTCCAGCGCGTGGGCCCACGAAATTGGCTGAGGTCCCCTTCCACTTGTGTGCGCCCTCTAAGATAGGGTCATCCCTACTACTTTGTCCCTCTGGGTCCGAATCAAATATTTTGCAAATACTAAAAATACAAATCTCGTGATCCGTTTTTAAGGATTATTATTTTATTCCAAAAATTGTATGCCCCGCTTTCAACGGCATCGAGCATGTGAATTTTCTGCATTCGTCAATGCTAAATTCCGACCATAGCTCGGAAATGTTTTTTTTTTTTACTTCTCTCTCCGAAAACTTTATTTTGTTATAGCTGCCCATTATGACATTCACCTCTACACTATATGTTTTATTTTTGTATTTCCATAAATAGAAGAAATCCATGAAGCAAATATATATATACATACATATATTCATATAAATTCAAACGAATTTTCCTTAACATAAAATTTTAACAACAACCAATAGTCTGCAAACATTCGCCATTCCAGGTTCCTTATTCCTTTCGATCCTACTCGGTTTCCTATACAATTTCCCTGTGGCACTCTTTCTTATATGCTTTTGCTCTTCACTGGGCGCCACACTATGCTACACCATATCGAATTTAGTTGGAAGACGACTCATCTGTCATTTCTGGCCAAAAAAGACTGCTGAATGGACAAGTCAAGTGGACAGCCATCGTGATAGCCTCTTCAATTACATGTTGTTCCTTCGAATGACGCCAATCTTGCCAAATTGGTTTATCAATCTAGCCTCGCCAGTAATTGGAGTGCCACTTTACACATTCGCATTTGGAACATTCTTTGGTGTGGCGCCGCCCTCTGTTATTGCCATACAAACTGGAAAGACTCTACAAAAAATGACAAATTCAAGCGAAGCCTTTTCATGGACCTCTGTCGGTATACTAACAGTATGTGCAGTATTCGCTTTGCTGCCGGGACTGCTAAAAAATAAACTTAAAAAGAAATTAGAATAAATAAATCATGAGTGTATGTTACGTTTGCTTTATTTAAAAAAAAAAAGGAAAAAAATTGTTATGTGCTATTTATGCGTTAGTTATGTTTGTAGTAGAGTTTTGCATTGACAATTATAACTTGGGTATTCAGTATTTTTCGTTTACAATTTATTTAACGTTAATTTAAGATTATGTTTTGTGTTTAGTTTGTGTTTTCCCCCTTTTTTTTGTTTTGTGTTTGTTAGTGAAATCAAAAATCTGAGTGGAAATTGACTTATATTTTAGAAAATTCAATTTTGTACGAATTTACAAAACTATAATCACTCCATTATATAAGCTCATACATATTTATTTATGTATACACATATGTGGTTGTGTAATCAATGTAAATGAGTATCGGATAAATATTGTAAAAATGTTTGTACACACAAATATCATATTTGTAAATGAACAAAAGAAAATGTTGGCAATGTGCACATATAAATGTTGTTTTTTTTTTTTATTTCACAAATAATCAACACAATATTAGAAATGTACTGATGATATACAAATATTAAATAGTTTCTCTTAGAGTAATAAAAATATGCTGTGACAACAAGAGATGTTCTTTTTTTCCCCCTGTTTTTCATAAACAATTACAAATTAACTTATTGTGTCTTAATGTAACTTGTCGTACACAGCAAACCTATTTAGAAAGTAAACGTACGCATTTTTTGTAGTATTAGCCTCAGAGAAGAACGAGAGTTACCACCGAATAAGAACGATATCAACTTCTTAAGAAGAGACAAATTTAACTAAAGAAACGTTCAATCAAGACCACGTTATCACGTACTAGTATTTTGTAAATGGCTGAACCATTATGTCAACAATACAAAAAGTCCTTATCATGCAGCAGACCTTGAAAGAAACCCAGATACTTTAAATTGATACCCACAACATGTTTATCGTTGTTAAGACCACATGTGACCTCACTTATAGAGAAGAATAACGTAAAACAATGTTTTTTTTTAGCAGCTATGTCAAATACATGCCTGTGTAGGATGGCCGGAGTTTTAAAATATTATAGATTTCGACAAGGAGATTCGCTGTCATCTGGCTTCTTAAACATAAACTCGCAGGACAATATCAGGGGCCCAATACTCTGCCTCACATATGCTGATAACATATGTGACAATGGCCTTATCGTTCCAGTTCTATTACACGGCACAAAACTATGAACTTTATCGGAAGCGGATGAAAATTGCTTAATTGTTTCGAGAGAGAAGTTCTTTGAGTGATTTTTAGTCATCGCTTAATTGGCGCGCTCACATAACATATTGTAGAAAGGTACCTCAATCAAATTTGTCTATCGAGCTGAAGGTTTTTAACGCAATGCTGCGTTAACTGAAGATTTGCACACAGTGCAAGCGAAGGAAAGGAAAAGAGATATCAATGTACGGTGATCTTAAATGTTTCCAAGTAATTATGTATACATGATGAAATATAATAAGCATTCATAGCGAGGAGGGTGTTACGGTTGAAGTTTAAAAGAAACGGAATGATTCGTTCGGGAACTCGTGGTAGAAGTGACTGGGCAATATTGCGTCACCTATGAGTTTCATCTCGGTTTTGAGTCCTGCCTAGCAAGTGCAGCTAAAAAATATATTTGGACCAACGAATTTCCGTAGGTAAGGTCCTTAAGTACTCTTGATACTGCACGAGTGTAGCCAGACACATGACAATCTGAAAACATTGAGCTGGCTTCAAAGTGCGCAACTAGCAGATTGGACTTCTTTTGGTTTTTCTCCGTCGGATAGGTTTTGTTAGTTTGAAGAAAACTGTTCTTTTTTTCTAGCAGCTACTTTACAATTCAAATCGTACCACGCCTTTACTTTTGGCTTGATACTCTTCATCTGATTAGGGCTAAAGGATGAAATTCCAATTATGGTGGTGATCATGATATCCACGCCATTATTCGAGAAAATATAACGACTAGCTATAATTCCTGAAGAAGAGGTGTGGGGCCAGTCTAATTCGATTGTTCGGATCTTCTCCCTAGCTCGTATCACGGGATGTTGGCGTCATGACTCATGACTGTAAAAGTATTGTATTCTTGTGTGCTCAATTTACAAGTTGGGATAAGTTGTTTTTTGTAGCGAACATCTTACAACCGCGTACTTTAGGTGCTGTAGGTCCAAAATGTTGAAACCGCACAGAATTGTGTATAACAAATTCACCCGCAATCGGTCTTCGAGTGGAGTCAGACAGTATCAAAATCGTTAAAAGCCGAATTGTTGTTAAGTTTCAAGCTTCTATAAGTAAAGCAGTAAAGGATAATTTCCTTACGGCGGCGGTGGAATTTTGAATAGATCACAGTTCATTTTATAGAAAGGGTATAGCTTTAAAAAGTCCAACAGAAGGCCTAATATTCCGCTGAAAATTGTTTACAGGTTTTCCAACTTAACTATAAAACATTTTTGCAGTTTTCCCGATCAAAGAGAAGAAGGTATTAATCAAGTTTGAGAGAAATATTTAAATACCATATCAATGAAGAGCTGTTCTGGTGAACGGAACCAAATTTAATATACATTGACGTTTTTCTATTAAGCACGATGAACAGTAATCCAATTGTGGAGAAAAATGTGTAAGCCAGAGGATACTGTAACCAGCAGAAGAACCTAATTGATTGAAAGTAATGTTATGTAAATGATTAAACCCCTATTTCAAAATGTCCAATTCGTATAGCCAGAGCAATGATTTAGATAGGGTTAGGTGTAATGCATTCAATTGTAATTTAAAATAGATTTCTAAGTATTTATAAACGTTATTTATTTTGCTTTAAATTTCAATGGTAACACATCACAAAAAAAAAAAAAAAATAATAATAAAAATATTTTAATTATAGTTATGCCTCAGTTCATCGTAAATCCTCAGAAGCATACTACAAGTATGGAATACAAAATAGAATGTAAAACGCAAAAAACGCAATAATTAGTACAGTAAAGTGTCGATTGTGAGATTGAGTTTCTTTTTTTTTGTTTGATTTTCTCATAAAATTGTAGAGCAGAGATCACGTTTTCTGAAAATACATAGTAGGATAGATGTTTTCAAACTACAATAAATCAGAAACCAGTTTATTGTTTTGTTTTGTTTTTAAGAAATAAATAATAATCTTCTTTATGTAATGCAATAAATAATATTCACTTAAATTAGATATCAAATAAATACTCTATTTGCCATTATTAGTTTTTCCTGACGATGTATTTTTTTTTTTAACTTGTTTGCTAACTCTATTATAAGTCCTTTAAAAGATCAAACAATAAGCTGTCTAACAAAAATGAATAATATAATAGTTTCCACTTTTTATAGAAGCACACCAAAATAATTATTTTTTTTTATTTGAATACAAGTTTGGAATGGTATTTTAAACTTAAAACTTACGAAATTAGCGCACGATTTCTGCTTTTGATTTATTTTCTTATCCTCACTTTTTTTTCTTATTTTTGGTTTAAGGCAGATCATTTAATTTGTAATTGTTTTTTTTTTTCGTTTATAATTACATATATAGTACTGGTTTAGAAGTCGTGTAATGAAAAATAATAATTACGATTCTTAAAGTTTATTCTGAGGGGGTTAGGTCTTTTTCTGGTTCGTTCTCATTTAGAATTTGTGATAATAAATCATAGACGGGTTCAAAGACTTTTTTTGATGCCGTATTAGTGAGATTTTTATAGTCAAACATATCATGATGACTTATTGTCCCATCGGATTGTATAAGTCCTTTATCTATACATACAGTTTGTACTCGGTTGAGACCTATGCATTTCTCCTTAATTAGATTATTTACTTCTGTATTTTTATCACGAAGTCTATTTGGCAGTTGTCCACGTGGAAGAATTGTCTAAAAGTAGAAAACTTATTTAGTTTTTTTTTGTACGTTTTTTACTAATTTTGTATAGCAGTTTTTACATACAGGAAGAACTATGTAAGTATCGGGTAATTTTTCTCGAATTCTCTTAATTATTTCATATAACCCTTCCGATACCTCTTCAGGTGTGTTTTCGACGTTGTTTGTGCCAACGTGTAACACTACAGCCTGAAATAAAAAATTGATTAGTTAGAAAAGTTAAAACTTTGTTTACAAATTAAAGATCTTAATAATTAAACGTTATAAATATTGGCTTGGCAAGAAAGTAATTTCGGTTTTTACAGTAGATTGCGTTATTTACGTTGATTTTTGGTTTTACCAATCGGAAGCGATCCAGGTCTAAGCGTGATGAACCTTAACAAACCACATCGAAAACTGCACTGCATCAAAAGAATGTTATGTTGTCAATTTGGTGGGATTAGAAAGTGCCGTGTATTTTGAGCTGCTTCCAAGAACCAAACGATCAATTAAGATGTTTACTGCCAACAACTAATGAGACTGGAGGAAGCAATCAAAGAAAATCGGACTGAATCGGCAAATCGTTTCGCGATTGACAATGGAAGACCATACATATCTTTGGTAATTTATGAAAAATTATTGAACCTTGGTTGAGAAGTGATGTCATATCCACCATACAGCCCCGATTTTACAACATCAGATTTTCATCTGTTTCGAAGTGTGCAAAACGCTTTGAATGTTAAAACTTTCACCAAAGAAGATGACTGAAATCGTACTTGGTTCAGTTTTATACTAATGAGGGCCAGAAGTTCTATGAGCATGGAAAATACATATATGTATACGTATTTGATAAAAAAACAAAAATTATTTTACACCAAAAAACCGAAATTACTTTCTTGCCAACTAGAGAGCTACATGAATGCAAAAAAAGTTACCCATAGAAATTAAGGAACCCTTCACCCACAAAGAGAAACCAATCAATGAGTGAAGAAAATTATGAATGCCTTCGAATATGAAAGCAACGAGTTCGCTTAACTCGCAGCATTCATTCAACCCATACTCGGTACAACTCACTACCTATTGCATTCTTTATTTATGGTATGAATGAATATTGTATTGGAAAACGATGTAATTAGTTCATGATAACAACACTGTCACTATCATAGTGAATGACATAACTCCAAACACAGTAACTCAAAATACAAGCATTCATTCATTCGTTGTCCGAATGTATTCATGCAGATGTCTATTGCCAACCCAATAATATCTACCTAGACAAGAGAAAGGGTTGCGATTGTTTAAGCAATACATTTCTATGTTAGATAGAAAGAGACTTTGTTTAAGCTTTAAATGGGGCAATATAACCTCCCTCTTTAAACTCTCAATAAAGCCATCTTTCAATGTAGGAAAAAATGGAGTCTGTATTTTCGAGGCAGCCGGACTTCTTTTGTCATTCCTTAAAGCCCTCACATTGGTATTATAGAAAATCGAAAGCAACTGAGTGCGCTGTATGCAAGCATTTTAGAGATATTAAAATCAATTTTCTTCTCGACATGTAGATATACTAAGCTTTATTGGAAAATAAAGTTAGGTGATTAATGATTTTCAGGTACATGGATGGACAAAAAGGCAATATTTTAGTTAAAACCGATATACTTATGCTTCAATTTTAGACCGTAGTTTACAGAACAGTTACTCAGGGTTATGTGACAACAAAAAAATCGAAGAAAAGTACAGATTTGCGGTTACAGTACTTGAAAGATCGTCACAGGGTGTCAAATTTCTCGATTTTTTTTGAGTGCCAATAATTTTAAAAGTACATGACTTAGATTTTTTTTTATAATTTTCTGATAACCGACACCACTTGACCTATCACCCGTTTCCGGCTTAACGTTCATTTTTGGGACACCCTGTACATGCAACGCCTACGGTTCGGACCGAACGATACAATAGAAAACTAAAGCTTTTTGGGGCTAAAAGACTTCGTCTACCTGGCCTTCGATGTACATACATATAAATATTCGAACAACGAAACCGAAAAAAAAACACTATATAAGAAAATGCCCATGGTCCCATATACGGAATTTGGAAAATACAGGGACCTTCACCTTGTCAGAAGGGGTACAATTCATTGGCTTAATGGCTTGAGCAAATAGATTGGATTGAGGCCCAAGTTCATCCCGGACTGTCTCGACAGCTAAAGAACAATAAGAAGGTGGTTCCCATGACGCAGAAGGCTGGAAGCCAACTGTGCCTGTGGGACATTCTAGTGCCCATTAGGTAAATAGGTGCTTGGAAGCTGACCAAAATTCTCAATCGAAAACTGCAGACATTTCTAAATTGAACTGAGCCTGATTTCTTACAACCAAATCCAGGAGTATAACAAAAGGAAGCACGAAGCTATAGGCGTAGCTTTACGATTCTATTTCGAAGAAATATGAAACTGAAGCTTAATCTGGTCTTCTTTATCTTTGGTTATAAAAACTATAGAACGAGATCAATTTATGGATTTAATACAAAGTAGCTGCCTTTCCATCCATATCCATATCCAGCAATACCATAATAAAACGATTTTCCACAAACTTTTCTCACACTACCGGTTAAAACTCGAGACTTCCCAGGTGACATCAACGTCAAGTTCTTTTGAAAAGAAAAGAAGAGAAGTTCCCAACCCAAACAAATTACACTTTCTGCCCATTTTTTATGGCCACTATTGTTTGCTCAACTATCGCCTTGGCAACGTACTTCATGCAAATTAAAAAAATTCAAAATTTCAAAAGCATTTGTTTGAATTTATCATAACATATTATTGAATATGATTGTATCATTTACCTTGGGTTTAACATTATCCAATTCCCCGTTTTCAACTCTCCAGAGGACGTTCTCAGTTCTATCATTGCGAATGCTAAAATTAAGGCAATGCATTGGTGCAAAATACCGATACCAAGTATCAGTGTCCTGCAGGGTCTCAAGTATACAATCACCTAAGAATATCACATCAGGATCTTTTTCCCGGCACTCAGATAGAAATCGTTTATGAATGCTCAGCCACCTTTCATCGCCTTCATTATCTGGAAAGGGTGTTGCTATCGAACAAGGATTCATTACACTTTCACTAGCTCGTATTTCTTCCGCAAATTGACTTTAAGGATTTACTCCTTTATAACGTAAAAAGATTTTATCCAATTATATATAAATATAACTGAGAAAATACTACTTTAATTATAAATGTTCGAATATTTTAATGCAAAATTTTGCAGACGAAATAAAAGCACAATTTTTTTGTTTGCTAGAGCGAATGACCCGGGTGATGACAGATGTCGTAAAATCTTTAGTTGGCAATGCGAAAAAGTGTGTTCAGTGAATTGGCCACGTAATGAGTAACTAAAAAAGCGATATAATATTAGTTAAGTGCCAATTTAATATTCGAATGATATTTCATAAGATTAATCAATGAACGGTTTAATTAATGAACAAAGTACAAATATTAAATCTAAACAAATGCTACAATCTGGAGTTCTAAACTTTCGCTTTTGCTCATATTTACGACATTTTCATCATCAAAATCAAACACTACATTCTTAGAATATATGTTAATTATACATTTATAAGCATTTTTTAGACATTTTAAGTGGCAAAAATATTTAAGACTAATAGATGCACTTGCAGCCGATGTTTCCTTCTTATTGTATGTGTCCCTGCACTATATTCAAACTTTAAAATGATTTCAATAATTTGAAAGCATGCTGATTATGGTAATTTATTGATCTTATTGTACCAGTTGTACTGGCAACATTTGTCCGGCAGAGTATTTTAAATATTTTAAATTAATTGATCGAATTGAATACCGAAAAACCTTAAATCGATACTTCCCCACAAAACTGCTGCACATTGCTATCGTTTTCATGTGCACATCGCTATACCAATTGACAGTTTAGCAGTTATCCAATTTTTTTGTGTTTCCAAACAATTTTCGTCCAAATATTTTTGTTGCCTATGAATCGAATGGACGTTTGCCAAAGTTGACTGTTTTATAGTATATATAGATATTTATTTATCTAAGAAACAAAACATGATGGTTACACTAGAGAATATAAACTCATTTTGCCGCACTTGCTTAAGCGAACTTTCGCCAGGGGCCGAATTAGATATTCACACAACTCCGAATGTAGCCAAGTGGCTTATAGTTTGTACTTCTTTAGATTTTGAAAAAAACGATGGATTTCCAAGTAGGATTTGTGATAATTGCTACACAAAAGTAAAAACATCCTATGAGTTCCGAGTTATGTGCATAAAATCAATGCGAGAGCTAGACGGAGTTGTGAATGTCTTTCCTAAATTGGAAATCGATAAACTAGAAATAGAAGGTGCTTGTGCTGATTTAAACAGTATACATTGGTTACGATTGACTGATAAACTCAACGATACCTCCTCCTTTGAGCATAAACAAGAGGTAGATTCAATCCCTGTCAACTGACAATCCTACATTCCTTTACATTCAGTGTTTCTTTTGTAGAATAGTTCGCCGGTCCCCGATGATAAAACTAATATTGTTGCAGATACGGCTCTTGATGAGCAAGAAATCGATCAGGACGTATTTAGTGGCTTAAATTTTGATGACTCTACCGACTATGATTCGCCGGAAGAAGAAAAAAATTTTCTAGATGGAGTTGAAGAAAATGCAGAGAAGAAAAATGATAAACCACCAGCTCCAAGACGAGGTAGAAAACCAAAAGACGAAGACTATACTATGCCGGCGTACATTAAAACCCCAGAGATCTACAACTGTGAAAAGTGCAAAAAGAAATTTTTCAAAAAAGATCGCTTCGATGCTCATGTTCGCATGCATGATGGACTTAAGCCATATCCATGCAAGTTGTGTGATAAAACTTATAACAAGTACTCGCACTTGAAGGTGCACATGGTGGACGCTCACACAGAGCACAAGGAGGAATTCAAATGCGAATACGAGGGTTGTGATAAAGTTTTCCGCCGTAAACAAACTCTACGTGTCCATTGTCGCATTAAACATTCAGAAATAAAGTACGAGCCGAAAATCTTCATATGTGAAGAATGTGGCCAGACTTTTAGAAACATTGGAGCTCTTAGGGATCATAGGTTCAAACATACCGGCGAAGAGTATCCATTCAAGTGTGACCAGTGTGGCAAAGGCTATGTGTCGCAGCGTACATATCGTGATCACCTGATGCGACACGCTGGGATAAAGAACTTCGTCTGTCCCTACTGTGGACTGCGGAAAACAACAAAGAGCGAACTGCGCATTCATATCAATTATCATACAAAAGAAAAGCAATGGCCATGTCCAGCTTGCCCGCAAGTTTTCAACAGTTCCGCAAATCTCGGCCTACACAATCGAATTGTCCACAAAGGTATTCGGCGCTTCAAATGTAAATATTGCGATCAAAGCTTCGGGAAAGCAGAAACACTCAAACACCATGAGATGCGTCATACAGGCGAAAAGCCACATGGATGCACAATCTGCGGCAAACGATTTATCCAGGTGGTGGCACTGAGAGCTCACTTGAAAACACACAACAAAGCAGCTTAATTGTTAAGGACAGAAAAAAAAGAAATAAACGATTTACTTTAAAAACCTTTGTATTCGTCAAAACTTAACAAATCAACTGGGTGCAGGCGTTGCACTAGGTGTTAGTGACGCCGGTGAAGGTTTAGAGGACTCCATTTCTTTTTGTATATATACATCGATGTCCTTCAAGGGCTTATAATAGGTATGAACTAATTGCGATCCTGCCATCATCGAAAGCATAGCGCTGATGAAAAATTTGGTATACTGACTCCACGATACTCCAGCCGGCATTTTTGTGGTCTTTACGCAGAAATCGCTTCGGTAGCACTCGAATTAAGTTGCGATTCAACAATGTTTTTCGCTTGACGCCTTTTATATGTTCGATCTAAGGAAGAGTACATTGAAATTTGAGAATTCAAGTCATTTTAGGAGTTATACATACAGAAATTAGTTTCGCCAACAGTCCAATTTATCATGGAGTACTCGAGTGCCGCACCAAGTACAAAAAATACGGGAAGAAACCTATAGATTCCAAAATGCTTCTTGCCCGGCCACTTGTCTAGTAACTGCTGTAGGGTGCCGCTATAGAAATTCATTCTATAAATGGGAAATGTTATGTAATATGCGCTACAATTTGGAAGATGATATATTTACCTTAAAAATGAAGACCGTAGGACATGGTATTCTTTATCAATTTGTTACTAAGTATTTTTTATAAATAATTAATATGAAAAGGCGTATTAGAAAAATCTATTTCACAGTGAAATGTGTAATGTCTTAACAAAAACAAATCTCAAATGTCAGTGTTCATGACGAAATGTCAAGCAGAAATAGAACTGTTTAATGCAAATGTAAAACTGAACGAAGTTCGATAAAAAGCCTAGTAATATTTTTCGGAACAGAATATGAATTACTTTTGCTTTTCTTCTTAGATATCAATAATCTCTCTGGTTAATGACCAATGTACTTAAAGTTGTGCAATTCAAAAGAGTTGAAGTCACTGTCACTTGAATCTACCACTTTAGGCAAGGTCGTTCTCCACTGCATTCTAGCTATCTCAGACAATATTCTTCTAAATGATAGAGCTGGATTGGGATTATTAGGGTATTATATACGAGGGCGGGTCAATAAGTCCGTGCATTTTTGAATTTCTGACCTCTTTACTGAAACAGCAACACTGCTCCTGTTAACAGGCATCTGTCAGTTGACTCCTGTCAAAATTTAAACTTGCTGCGTCAGTTAGTTTGTGTTTGACAGCTATTTTTATCAGACTACTCACTAATTTGAGGAGAAAATGGAAAAAAGTGAATTTCGTGTGCTTATTAAGCATTATTTCTTGCGAAAAAAAAACCATTACCGAGACCAAGGCTAAGCTTGATAAATACTATGGGGACTCTGCACCATCGATTTCAATGGTAAAAAAGTGGTTTACTGAATTTCGTTGTGGCCGTACAAGCACTGAAGATGCCGAACGTCCTGGACGCCCAGTTGAGGTCTCTACACCCGAAACAATCGAAAAAATTCACGATATGGTGTTGGCCGACCGAAGATTGAAAGTGCGAGAGATTGTGGAAGCCGTAGGGATCTCGCATGGCTCAGTGGATTCCATTTTGAATGATCACTTGGGCATGAGAAAGCTTTCCGCAAGATGGGTGCCGCGTTTGCTCACAGTCGACCACAAACGCAATCGTGTAACAACTTCACAGGAAGGTTTGGCGTTGTTTAATCGCAATATGGAGGAGTTTTTGCGCCGTTTTGTAACCGTGGACGAAACATGGATCCATCACAACACACCAGAGAACAAACAACAGTCAAAACAGTGGGTTTCTAAGGGTGAATCGGCGCCAAAGAAGGCCAAGGTGGGTTTGTCTGCCAATAAAGTTATGGCGACTGTTTTTTGGGATGCACGCGGGATAATCCACATTGACTACCTTCAAAAGGGAAGAACAATCAATGGGGAATATTATGCCAACTTATTGGACCGATTCAATGACGATTTGAAAAAAAAACGACCTCATTTGGCCAAGAAAAAAGTTCTTTTCCACCAAGACAATGCAAGGGTGCACACATGTGCAATTGCCATGGCAAAAATCCATGAATTGGGCTATGAATTGCTCCCTCATCCACCCTATTCTCCAGATTTGGCTCCGAGCGACTACTTCTTGTTCCCAAACCTGAAGAAATGGCTTGGTGGAAAAAGATTTGACTCCAAAGATGAAGTCATCTCGTCATTTTGAGGACCTCGACAAATCATTTTTTTTGGAAGGGATAAAAAAAATTGGAGAAGCGTTGGACAAAGTGTATAGAGCTCAAGGGAGACTACGTTGAAAAATAAAATTTTTTTATCACAAAATCTGTGTTTTAATCAAAGTCACGGACTTATTGACCCGCCCTCGTACAAAGAAGGAAATTGAGTAATAAAATTTAATTTCTAAGCTAATGAAACAGCGTTTGGCAAGTTTCTTCTTCATTTGATGAGTGCAGTTAAGCAGAAAGCGAAAATTAAAGCACCCAGCATGGTTTCGTATTGGAATTTAGAATATAAATAAATTGGTAATTATAGGCCATACGCTTTAAAATTGAAGGGTACTAGCAAATATTCATATGCCTAAAATCTAACAAGACTCCAAACAATATCAATATTTCGTTCGTTGCGTATGTATTATTTGCAGGCATAAAATTAGCCACTATATCAAACATATTCGCAGATAAGATCTCAAATTTAATACACAGCAATTCTAAAGAAATTTCTATTTATCTTAATTTAATTCAGTTTTGAAGAAAGTCGTCCTTTTAAACACAAAACACATCATTCGTAATTTGGCGATATGTAGAACATAGTTCATAAACTACAACTGCACAAAGCCACCTGACTGTATCCAGTCTAAGCGCTAATCGATCCACGATCGCTTTCTAACTCTTAATCTGCCATTGCCGCCCCAGTTTGGGTCTGACCATGTTAATGAACACTTGAAACTGCACAACCTGTGTAGTACGAGTACTTAAATGCATAAACTTCATTCAAACGGCGATATCCGAGCTATTGAGCTATTTAGACATAGTCGCAGCTCAGGTCTGTGAGAATTTTTCGCCATCTACTCGTATGTAGGCAGGATGTCAAAATAGAGAGAGTGATGGAATTTCAGTGGGCTTCTGAGACTTGAAACACAGCTATTGATGGAAAATTGGTGCAGGCGGTAGATCGCTAAAAAGCGTGCACGAGTATTACTGCCATACAGGTAGTGCGATAGAATGTTTCAGACAAAAGAGGGATGGAAAATTGTAACATTTACAATAGTGGTTGCTAAAAAAAGCAGATCAACGTCTATTTGGACGAGAATTTCTCATCAAAGAGACTTAGACGAGAAGTCTAGTGCATTAGACTTCACAGCGAACGCCTAATTGCAATGCAGAGCAAGTCTAAACCAACATCCTGCTCATACCGAAGCACTTAAGAAGTATCTTATTGCAGCCAAAAGGCAAACATACCGTTTAAAATCATATTGCTCTCGGGACCTTGAATATGTCATAGTTTCTTGGGGTGGTAAACATATGTAGTAACAAAATGTACTCGCTTCTGTTTTCTCAAAAAAACACGTCATTCGTCTTATTTGTAATAACAATCGCAGAAATAATAGTCCTATACTTCCTACTGAAACACTTACTCGTATTAGGATTATAGAATCTCTATAATCCTAGATTTAACAGTCTGCAATTTTCCTCTAAATTTTTTTTTCAACAGCTCCGAGACTTTTCAGTAGTTTTTTTTTTATAATTTGGCGCGCTCAAGGGATTATTTTTTAGTACCCTTAAAATGTTTGCATACAGCGCGGGTGAAGCAAAATCAGGGAGGATGGAAAGAGAGGTGCCGGTGGACGTTGGTTTTAAATGTTTGCAAGCTATAATGACTAGGAAATAGGGAGCTCGGCAGGGCATTCCATAAGCGAGTTGTACGGCTTAGGAAAGAATCACGATATCTTAGAGTACGTCCGAAAATGGGTTTGACGGTATACTGATGAGCATTCATAGCGAGACGGGTGTTACGGTTAAAAGTTTGAAGGGGCGGAATGCTACTGGCGATTTCTATAGAGCACTGGTGGTAGAAATAGCGATAAAACAGAGTGAGACACGAGACATTACGTCGGTGTTCGAGGGTGTCCATTGTTTGAGTGATATAAGTATCACCTATGAGTTTTATCTCACAGTTTTGGATCCTATCTAGCAGGTGCAGCATTTTTGACGGCATTGAATATGTGCCTCATTCCAACGTAAGTTGTCACTGACACCCATACCTAGAATGGAAAGTTTATCGGTTTCGACGATGTAAGTGCCATTCATGGATAATGACTGGGTGCTTTAATTTCACTTTAACGACAGCAGACAGCATTGTGTTTCGGAAGCATTAAATTCTACTGATGCCAAACTCTGTCAAATGCCTTACATTATAACATTGCAAGTATTAGAATTGAATCCATTTTGCTCAAAACAATGGCTTTTAAAACTCAATTATAAAGATATTTATGAATTATTGTGTGTAACTACTATTTTATTCTAATTTTTATTTTATTTTATTGTATCTTAATTAATGAATTACTATTTGAAGTATTGAAAGGAAGAGGTATACATATATATAAGTATATATTCCTGTTATATTGTAAAGCGCTTCTTGCTGTTTTCGCCTCTAGTTCCTTATGAACTATAGATTGCAGCTGCTCCATTACACGTACTTTACATTATATAACATAGATATAAATCTATATTAGCTATTTTTGTTTTATTTGCAGCCTTTTAAAATGTCATAAATAAGTAGAGAAATAAATTGAATTGGATTGAAAAATAGTTCAACAAAAATATCTCAAGCTCGACCTTTAGAGCATTTTGAGTTAATTTAACGCCAAGATATGAAAGGATGGCAACTTTTTTGAACACAAAACTGGCAAACCATCAAGCAGGCTTGTGACACTGCCATAGACTCAAGCTTTAATGTTCTGAATATCCAAACTTTTCGAGTAGTCACCATCGAGTTGGAGCACAACCTTGTTGTAGCCAAGGTGCAGCAGCAGGTATTCGAAAAAGTGTTGTGAACATTTTACGGTCGAAAGATCTCTGATTCTCCCAATACCTCTGGAGAAGCACCATGCTGCCAACAAGAGCGCTAGCAAGCCATCAGATATGTTAGGCTTCTCCCCATCCATCACTGCGAAAGGCAAGAGCTGCTGTGTCAGAATAGCGGTATTTAAATTAAAGATTAATGGGGTTGGTGAAGAAAGACGTACACTTTGCCGAATCTTTTAAAGCAATATTTTTTGCAAATACCATGAGCAGACAACTCTTCACATAAAGTGCCCGGTTAGTTTTCAAAAAGATAAACCCTCTAAACTGCCACCAACCATAGATGAATTATTTATTAACTTAGTTTTCAAAATCAGATACTTGCAACCATATAGTACATATAAATAATCTAATAAGCCCATATCAGCATGAATTCAAGCCTACTTACCAGGCTTGAGAAAATAGAAAAAGATAAAAAAATAACAGAAATCGGTGTCCACTGGCTGTTCATCGACTTTCAAGCTGCGTATGACACCATTAATAGAAACCCTCTAAATGGTTTGGCCCAACTGGGACGCTACGTAAAGTAAAGGTAAAACTCTTCTAAGTTTTAAATTCTCTTTCGCGATAGGAAAGAAAAGACTAAAACACTCCAGATTCTACATTATTTTTGTCTTAAACAAGTTTGTCGTTTGATACTGCAGTCTGGGGAATTATGTAAAAATTTTGTGTTTATCTCAAAACCAAAATCAAATTCTATCCACTTACCCTTAGGAATATATTACTATCCCCACAAATATCTGCCAAAAAGAAAAAACAAACCCTGCCGAATGTCATTTCAATTGCCAAAACATGACAACAAAAAAAAAAAAAAACAGAAAAACATTCGATACACCCTTCATTACATCAAGTAATAAAGAAAAAAAGGAACCCCTTTCTTTTAAGAAGGGATATGCTCAGAATTATTTACACATTATTCATTTGAAAAAAACAAATTTTGTGATGCCCATACGAAATACATCAAGGGCAAATACCTCAAAATGGAAAACATTGATATAAACTTTGCAGATCTATCCAGACACCAAGTGATAACTAAATACATTGAGAATTTGCGTCAATTAAAATCCATTGCTGAACAACACTGCAGCATTCGTGCATTCCAATTCGATAATTACGTGCTTTTTCAGTATTTTGAACAAAATCGATCAGCCAGCATTGGTAATGGGAACAATGTTAACAACAATGGTAGCAGTAGCAGAAGCAGCAGCAATCATGTAGCATTTATAAAAGCCGAAATCTTAAAGCAAATTATTGACCGAAAGCGTAAAATCTTATTCTGGATATTCTATTTGGCCATTGCATGTTTATTCATATCATACAAGAATGAAGCATCCACAATTGTTTTACGCAATATACAAACGTTCATCTATCCGGGAATGAAAGTTTGGAGGAAAATGACACTGCCAGTGATTAAGAAGTTTCCTGGACTAACAGAACTCTACGACGAATCGTGCTTAATGATGAATCCGTTCTTTCAAGTTGACGATCTTAATTGTGATCCGTGTGCGAATGTTAAGAATGTTCTGGATTTGACAAACATGGATAAAACGACTGAGTTTGTGCCTTTTGTGTTTAAGGTTTGTACTGATGTTTATTTTTTGAGTAGTTAATAATTAATCATAGATTAAATACATATGTAGGTATAAAGTTAAAATTAATCAGCTCTTCATAGAACAGACAAAAGCGGAATCAGCGGGTCAAGTCTCTGGCCGGGATGTGTGCCACAACATTGCTTTATACTGATCAAAACAATATAATTCAAAACAACTCGTGCCTACCTGCCTGATTTTGGGGCTTTCTCTTTCAAATTTTATGTTTTAATTGAACAAGCTTATTCAGCTAGCGCAGTAGTTGGCTGAATGCCTCCAGTTAGACACTCTAAGATAATTGAGGTCCCCTTACACTTGTAAGCACCTATCGTCTATCTGGGTAGAAATTGAAGACTTTTTCCGCCGGAGCGTTAGTGTTCATTCGCTCACCGTGTCCTTAACATCATTGTATTCGATGGAACTGATTTAGAGAGATGTTTCAAATGTTAAGGGAGTGTAAAAATAAAGAATTTTGTGTAAGATGCATGCAAGAGCCTTCTACAAGAATATAGTAAAAGGTAATACGAATTAACGTAGTTCTTGCCTTAGTATATGGACCCTTTTCCTTCTTATTGCATTACATCCTTGGGTAGGATTTAGCCTTCTTCACGATGCGCCTCCTTTCTGTTCAGTCTTGTATTGCATTTCTTCAATTTTGAACATTTTTATATGTATGTTCTTAGTTACACCATCTATCCTTCTTATCCTTGAGCTGCCTCTTGTTCTTGTACTTTCAGGTTTTCTTAGGTCATCCATTCTTACTATGTATATTGGGCTTTTGCGAACTGCGCTCTGTCTTCTTTTGGTATTGTGTTGATTCCTTGGTTCATACGCCGGATATATATTCCATTTTGCAGTCTTGCGCCGTATATTCTTCTGATTATTTTTCGTCGCAGATTCTCACATGTTTTTCATCGGTTGTTGTTAGAGACCAAACTTCGCAAACGTATGTTCCTATTGGGCGTATTATCGTTTTGTATAATAGGATTTTCAGTTTTTTAGGCAGGAGTCTTGACTGTAATAGTTTTTTATATGCAAAATAACAGACGTTGCCTGCTCTTACGTTGTCTTAAACCCAGTGATGCATACCATCGTCATTCCTTAAAAGCATTCCAATGTATTTAAAGTTTTCAACCCATTTGAAGTTAAAGTCGGAGATGGTTATATTTTGGGGACTTCTTACTTTAGCGTTCCTAGACATTTTTCTATATGTACGTTGTTTTATTTTCATTTATTTTGAGCCCAACCGACTTTGCTCTTGATTCCAATACTACAAATAACTCAATCATACTTCGATATATGTTAGCCATTATCGCTAAACCGTCTGCATATCCTATTATTTGGTATGACTTGTTGAATATGCTACCGCCATTTTCTAGATCTCATATGGTATACTGGAGGTCCATATTAAAGAGCAGCACAGATAGCGCGTCGCCATGTCTAATCCCATGGTTGATGTCGAATTCACTTGACTCTTTGCCTTGAATTAGAATTTTTGCTTTGGACCAGTTGACGGTCATCATCACTAGTTTTCAGGGAACATCTTGTGTTATCATTGCTCCTTTTAGAAAAGATCGTTTAATGTTTTCGAATGCTCGCATGAGGTCAATGAATAATATGTGAAGGTCTTTGTACTCATCTTTCAAAGTCGTAGCTTTTCTCCATAATTTGTTTTAATATAAAAATCTGATCAACAGTGGAACTTCCGCTTCGAAAACCACACTGGATACTCCTACTATTTCTTCAGCGATTGGTCTTACTCGTATCTTGTAATGTATTATATTGGATAGTATTTTATATGCTATATTTAGAAGCGTTATACCTCTGTAGTTGCTACAAAGTGTTTTATATCTTTTTTTGTGTATGCGAAAATGAGTCCCAGACTCCATACAATCGAGATTCCTTACTCTTACCATATTTTACACATTATATTCTGTAGTTTTTGGTTTAAGCTTTTGAATCCCTATTTAATAGGTTCGCAGTAATTGTGTCGCCCCCAGCTGCTTTTCCTGTTTGATTTTTTTCATTACATTTTTGATTTCATCAGGTGTTGGAGCTTCCAATAAAAGTTATACTGTTATGAGATCTTGTTCCTGATTGCTTTCTCCTTGCTCATTGTCTTGTGTTAAATATCAATTCTTCAAAGTGTTGAGCCCATATTTTGATCACTTCTTCTTCTTCTTCTGATAGTAATAATCCGCTTTTATCCTTATATATGTTTAGTTTCAGTTGGTATTCACTAACTTCTCTTTTGATTCATTTGTATACTTCGTTAGTATTGTTCTTTCTATGCTCTTCTTGTATTTTTAAGATTCTTTCCTACATAGCTAATTTACTTTTTCTTTTGCAATCTTTCGTAGCTAGTTTCCTTTTATTTGTATAAATTTCTCTATTTACTCCTGTGTTGACTTGCAATTGTTTTATTCTAGCTTTATTCTTTTCTTTTATTTGTGACATTTCGTGTCAAAATAGTCTGCGATTCTCCGAAAACGTTCGATACCAATTGTTTTGCTTGCTGATTGTGCGATTATAGTCTCAATCTTGTTCCATTTTTCAAGTCTATGTTTTCGTTTTGGATATTTATCTCTTTATCATCTTTATCTTCTATGTTCCTTAATATATATTTTTTTCTGTTAAAAAATACAGACGGATCCGGAAAACTTATTTTGTAGTTATATGGCGAATGGGTTGACGCATTTGAAGATTACTAAGACAAAATTTTGATTACAGGTGACTGTAATGTTGGTTGCTTACATGACTCAACATATGAAAGATGCCAGAAAAGAGTGTCATAGAATATGGATATGAAAAGAACAGTAGGGGACAAACTCGAAATATGCAAACATCGGCAAGATTATGTCACCACTCCCGCTCCCGGTCGTAAGTACTGTTGCTTGCACTCAGTCACTGCCATTGCTGTATTTGTCATACGACACGGGCAGTGGCTGAGCGTAGACAATAACTGATGGATAGCGAGTTGTTTGAGTGAGAAAATTTGTTGGTGCACTGTTTCATATTGTTGTAAGGGCATAACACCTACAGCAATTTGATTCGGTGAACCAACATCAGAATTCTCACTTCGCAGCCTTGCTTAGTATCGTCGGTGTTTGTGTTTTTTGTGTTTGTCTTTCATTGTAATGACTGGGGAATTCAGAGTAGACATTGCCAATATACGCGGGCTAAAAAGTAATCACTTTTCTGCGTACGTCTACGTCTGCAAACACAGACCAGCTGTTTTGGCACTTAGTGAAACACAGGTCGATCCCCGCCTACACCTCTCAAATCACTCTGATCTGAAGCTACCTGGCTACGAACTAGTGCCATTATTTTTTTCTCATAGCGGTCTCGCCATTTACGTGCGTAGTGATGTAGCTTACCAAATTCCGCCACAATGTAGTCCCTGTTCCAACCCGAAATTCAATTTCATGTCCGTAAGCAAATTATCCACTACTGCTTTATTTACAGAAGCACAAAATTGGACAGCAATTTGACTTTCAACGACTTTGATGCGCTGTCTGACTCTATTCAAAGAAGTGTATCCCTGTATCCTCATACTGAAATTGTTATTACTGGCGATTTCAATATACACAATTCTGGGTGGCTTTGACATTCTGGACAGACCACACCTGAAGGACGGTGTGTTGAGATTTTCGCTGCGGAAAACAACTTAATGCAGCTTGTAAATGAGCCCACGCGAATACCAGCCGTTGATAGTCATACCGTCAACACCACCCTGGATTTGTTTTTAACATCTCACCCTGATAATTACTTCGTTGATGTGCTCTCCCGTCTAGGGTTGTCGGACCATTGTGTCATATCAGCTAATTTCTCGTACTCCGACCACACAGCTAGAGAAAAGATTCCTAAAAGAAGCGTATGGCAATACGACAAAGCCAATTGGAGCGTACTTAACACCTTCTTTAGGAACTTTAACTGATCGTTATGTTTCCTCGATAACGATGTGAATGCCGCTGCTGATATCATCACTGACTCTATTGTCTTCGGAAGGAGTTCCTTTATCCTTCATCGGATGAAGAGTATCAAACCAAAAGAAAAAACACTGCACGACTTGAGCTGTAAAGAGGCTGTCAGGGTTAGAGAAGTGTTTTTCGGTCTTTCAAGACCAATCCGACAGAGGAAAACCGGAACAAATTTAAACAAGCCAGGAATTACTGCAACGTCTTTCTCAAGCGTATGAAATTTCAATACGACCAAAAATTGAGGAAAAAACTGCTACAATGTCCCACAGGTAGTAAAAGATTTTGGTGATTTGTCAAAAATATCAGAAATTCTGCCTCACCCTCCATCCCAACGCTCATTTACAATGACATTCCAACTGTCAGCTCTTTGGACAAAGCCAATCTGCTTTGCAGCCAGCTTAATATTCCGGATTGTGCTTTGTCTCCGCCTATACTTGAGTGCGTCGAATCTTCAATGGGACGAGTCCACTTTCACATTCGTGTAGTAGCAAGAGTACTTAAAGATCTTAATATACATAAATCCGCTGGTCCAGATGGTATATCTCCCCTTCTTCTGAAGAGGTGGTCTTCTACGCTGGCAAAACCACTGGATTTCATCAATCCTACCCTTTACGACTCTTTCCAAGCAGATGGAAAACAGCATTTGTCCAGCCCGTCCCTAAAAAAGGCGAATCTTTGCATTTACGTCCCTTCTGACCGGTAATATGGTTTTCATAGCAACGGGTCCATTGGTGATTTGATGGCATGTCTCACCGAAAAGTGGAACCAAAGCGTACATCAATCTGGCGAAAGCAAGATAGTTGCACTTGATATTTCTAAGGCATTTAGCATCAGGCTCTTTTGTCGAAAATGCGTGCTTTTGGGATTGATGACTCTCTTCTTCAATGGATTAGAAATTACCTTTCGGAACGGTCAATTCAAGTTGTCTTGGATGGTTTCAAGTCGGATATTCACAAAATAAATGCTAGTGTGCCCCAGGGCTTCGTTCTGTCTACGACACTCTTTTTAATTTTCATCAACGATCTCTTGTCTGCTACTTCTAATCCAATATATTCCTTTGCCGACGACAGTACTCTCTGCTTTTCATATTCGTTTCATATTCGTTCACGTCCCTGCTCTTCGGCTGTAGAACGGGAACGGCAGCGCATGTTAAGCTCAATAAATTCCGATATCAACAGCATAACCAATTGGGGAACTATCAACAGAGTGGAATTTAATGGTTCCAAAATATAATGCTGTCTGCTGTCGTTAAAGCGAAATTTAAATGCCCAGCCATTATCCATGAATGGCACTTACATGGTCGAAACCGAAAAATTTTCCATTCTCAGTATGTGTGTCAATGACAACTTACGTTGAAATGACCACATACTCGATGTCGCCAAAAATACTGCGAAATGTCTAGGCTTTCTTAAACGACATAAGAAATACTTTTTCCATTCTGATCTGGCCTCAATATATAAGCCATTCATCCGCCCAAAATTGAAGTTCAATGCTCACATCTGGTCAGGTGCGCCTAAAACATCTCTGCATCTGATAGACCGGATTCAAAACCGTGCAATAAAATTCATAGCTGATACCAATATCCCTCAGGCAATGGCCACCCTCGAGATGTCTCGTGTTTCACTGTGTGTTATCGCTATTTCCACCACTAGTGCTCCATAGATATCGCCAGTAGCATTCCGCCCCGTCAAACCTTTAACCGTAACACACGTCTCGCTATGAATGCTCATCAGTATACCCTCAACCCCACTTTTGGACGTACTCTGAAATATCGTGATTCGTTCCTAAGCCGAACAACTCGCTTGTGGAATGCACTGCCGAGCGCGCGCCAGTTTATAAAAAAAAATAAAATAATAATTATGTCGAATATGCATCAAATTAGTGTAAAAGTTGATAATCGGGCTAAACCGCGAATATTTTCAGTATATGCCTCCCAATTTGTTATTCCCAATTATTAAATTTGCATATCGGATTATATTGTAATATAATTGATACAATTAGTTATGAAATATGTCATTATTAAAATGTCTTCCATGTTTTGGGGTATTCCAGCGATTTCACGTCGAATATTCATCTCCAAGTTTTCTGGATTCTTGGCATGTGCCATATAGCCCAGAAGAAAAGGGATTTAAAGTGGAAATCGTTTAATTTCTGGGGATAAGACGACCACTAAACTGTGTCTTCAAAAAGTCGATTTTGGCACTCTGTGGCAATTGGCACGGTCCTGTTAACACGATAGATCCACCAACTCGTCCAGTTCCAATTCATCCCAAACACATTGGTTAACATGGAGCGATAGCGATCTCCATTGACTGTAACAGATTCGCGGGCATCATCTGGGAAGAAGTACAACTCACTTGTCGGAGGTGAACATAAAAACCACACCAAATAGTTAATTTGTTAGTATAAAATGGCTGCTGTTAGAACATCTCCGGCTTTTCGCTTAATATTACTGCTTATTAACAAAGCCATTTCACCATATGACTGGTTGCTAAGGATGATTTTTCGGTGAATATCCAGATCTTCCATCTGCAATAGAGCCCAATCAGTGAAAGGTCGTGGTGTACGATGGTCATTTGACTTTAGCTCTTGGGCAATACGTCCTTATATGGATGTATAACAAGTCTTTTCGTGAAATACTCCACAGGGACGTTCGAGAGATGTCCAGCTGGCTGAATCGCAAACAGCCGCATTCTCTTGACTTCCGCTATTTTGCTATATTACTGGCACGGCGATATTATGGAATGAGTAAGTCGATTACATTTTTTTCTCTATTCGCTTAATTGTTCGTTTATTGGGACGATTATAAAGGTTGAACATTGGAGTTAACGCACGTAAGGTAGTGGTAACTAACCGCGAATCTTGATAAGAAATTTGGATGACTTGTACACGTTCTTGAAGCGTATGCCTTTCCATGATTTACCATTAAGCAATCTAGAGCACACATATGACATTTGTAGAAGGATAATATTCGTTTCAGAGGATCCCTAATGAAAAACCCTTTAGTTGACCATGATTTTCATGAAAAACAAACCAGAATTTATAACAGTATGCAAATTTGGCACAAACTAAGGGGGGAGGGGGAGGGGTGTAGAGCCATTTGAAAGCGAGTTCTATAATGAAATGAAGCACGTTGCAGAGACCTTTCTAGGCAAGACGCACGTAAAACTAGAAGCAAATGCTCGGTTTATCAATGTCTTAAATGATATAAAAAAATCAAAAATAAGAACATACGAGTATCAAATAGGCAAGTTTTCAAATAACCTTCCCGACTGGGTCATTGGGAATCGTGTAACGACGCCAGAAATACTTATAAATGTAATCTAGAATGCGTGTTACCAAAAGGTAATATCGTATTTATAAAAATCTATGTTTTGAAGACAACCATGGTAACCATAGCGGCATTTAGTTTAATAACAAAATGGTAACTAATGAACGTTAAGTAGTGAACGAATTAAATAGCTCCTTTATAAGTACAGGGTGACTTACTCGAACTATAACTTTTTAAAATGCTATAATTTTTTTATTTTTTGATAAATTTTATTGTGTCAGAGCAAAAAATGTTGGAAAATACATCAATTTTCAAATTTTATCAGTAGTTTTCAATGTCCACCTTTGGCGATGATGGCCTTGAGACGGACGAAGAAAGCATCGCACGCTCCACGCAAGTGGCTCTGCGGTATTTTGGCCCATTCCCGGCGAAGTGCTTGTTTGAGGTGGTCCAAACTTTGGTATTTTTTAGTGCCAACCTTCGCCTTCAAAATACCCCAGAGAATTTGCAATCCATTGTGTCGAAGAAATGAAGTGTGGAACATTGTTTTTTAACCAATCTTGGTTGACGCGCGCTTTGTGAGACAGTGCCGAGTCTTATTGAAATGTCCACGGTCTCCGACCAGAATGATTGTTTACCCAAGGCTTCAATACTGCCACTAAGACAGTTTCACGGTATACGATCGCATTAATTTTGACGCTACGGTCCAAAAATACGAGCGGAGAGCGACCATCGGCGGTTATGGCGGGCCAAACCATCACCATCGGTGCTGCCTGCTTTCTGGTGTCCGTCCGAAGGTGTAAATTTTCGAAGAACCTCTCTGGCAAGTAAACTCGGTCATTTTGTTTGTTGACATATTGCTCGATAACAAATGGCGACTCATCGGAAAAAACCAAATTCGGCAACTCACCACTTTCGTGCAAGAGTAGCAACTCCTTCGCTCTTTCGACTCTAACTTTTTTCTGTTGCTGTGTAAGATCGTGTGCTTTTTGGAACTTCAAGGCTTGAGCCCAAGCTCATTTTTCAGTATGTATTGCATCCGTTCCAACGATATGTTGAGCTCACGAGCCATTTTTCTTCCACTTCGACGCGGATTTCGCTCAATTCGAGCCTTCACTTTCCGAACCATTTCTCCCGATGTTGCTGCTTTTTATGACCATCTCCATGGCATATTGCAACACTGCCAGTATCACGGTAACGAGCTATAGTTCGAGACACAAATGATTTATTCATGTTGAGGTGCTGGAGGTCTCTAACGATTGCTACTTGTGGTTTTCCAGCCAAATATAAAGCAATCACACTATCACGTTTGAATTCCTTCGCAGATAAAAATCTTCCAACACAACTGAGACGCAAATCGTTTAAAACGCTTGTAAATAATAAAATCATCTGTCATGTGTCAAAATTTGAGCTCACTGTCATGAACGGTTTGGAAATTATAGCAGTCTGAAGTTGGTTGCAGTTCGAGTCATTCAGGGTGTAGTATCAGTGCAATAATATTCCTGAATATACCTACATTTTGAAGTTTAGTCAAATAACAGCAGTAGATATAAGCACGATTTTTGAACCACAAATAAAAAGAACGATGTAAAACCTAGTCACAGTCTAACGAAATTAAAAAAATCATCAGACATTTTCTAAATGAAGGAACAAGGCGGTAATAATTGCGGTGCAAAAAGATAGATTATTATCTGTAAAACAGTCTAGGTTAAGGAAAGATAACTCATGTGAAACAGCCATAAACTGATTCATTATTATAATGAAGAATGATCTAGAGGATAATATTGGTACCATTGGTACCATTGATTGGAAAATAATCTATCTAGATATAGCATCAAAGATATTCAATTTAATTGGTTTGATAGTTATGTAAATGCAAGAGAACAAAAAGTTTGAATTAATAACTATATAAAAGCTGAAATGCTTAATGCGAGTCTCACCAACCTACTCGTATTTAACTGAGTCTTAGACACTGAACAAATTCTAACACAAGTTAGAGAAGTGGACTCTTATCATGTCGCATAAAAAGGGAGAAATAGCAAATACAAACAACTACCGACCCATCAGCTTGATATCGATCATATACAAGGTTCTCGTAAAATGCATTTTTCGAAAAATCTTAAACGAACAATAACCTAGAGAGCAGCCTGGCTTTCGCCAAGGTTTTAGCACTGCTGACGACCTGTAAACAATCAGTCAATTAATCGCAATCAATCAAGCAGAGCAAAAAAACTTGAACTGAACGGGTCATGTAGCAAGATACAGCCGATGGACCCTGAAAAGAACATAATAGATTCCTAGTGATGGAACAAGAAGAACAGGAAGACAACTAAAACGCAGGAGATTTGATATTTCAAAAATTAGCTCTACATGAGAAAGAATAACCGACGACCGAACGACATGGAAAGCATGGGAGAGCTTACATACAATCATAAAAATCTACAACAAACTGGCTTTTAATTAAATCTAAAACTTATAATTGAAGTAAATTTTTAAATCATTAAATTTTATATAAAATGTAATTTAGATATGTATTAATTCACGAACAATTGTTTTGTAAAACAAAAACGTGGATTAATAAAGCTTATAATAATAATTCGACATGAAAATGTCAGATAAGGGGTACCATAAGGGTGGGCACTAGGAACACTTATTTTTTTAAATACAACCAGGTGATGTTGTTTGCTGATGATACGTGGATATATTGGGTTATACCACATGAAATGTCCGATTTTCGCTCAGTCGGAAATAAGGACTTCTTAAGTGAACATCTGTGCCAGAACGTTAAATTTTCTTTTTCTATAAAATAAAGGGGTACGTGTGAGAATTTTTGGGTTCGTTACAAGTACCGTTATTTTTTTTCCTAGGAATTATTTACCATGCTGTCGGCAGGTCAAATTCGAACCCTCTTCCTTTACGAATTTAAAATGGGACATAATGCGTCATTGGCAATGAAAATCATTAGTGACGCATTCGAGGATGTAGCGGTAAATGAACGCACTATACGACGTTGGTTTGGAAAGTTCCGTTCGGGAAATTTCAGCCTCGAAATTCCCACCCAACGAAATCGGTGCGGGAGATTGTACAAAGCATGAGAGTATCCCCAATGACAATAAGTCGACACCTTTTTCTCATAGGAAAGGTAAACTGTGCATTGCTTACATTAAGAAACCAAACTGAACCGTTTTTGCACCGGATAGTCATCTGTGATGAAAAGTGGATACTGTATGATAATCGTACAAGATCTGCGCAGTAGTTGGATGCAGATGAAAAACCAAAACACATCCCCAAACCTGATCTTCACCCAAAAAAAGTTAGGAGGACAATTTGGTGGACATCGAAAGGACCAAATAGGATGAAAAGCAACCTGCGTTGGTCAATAGGCACAGTCCGATCCTTTTGCATGACAATGCTAGACCCCATACCTCACAAGTAACTGTGCAAAAACTGTTGCAGTTGGCATTTGAAATTGTTCCGCATCCACCGTATTCTCCTGATATTTCCCCAACGGATTACCATCTTTTCCGCAATCTGGATTCATTTTACCGGCAGAAGGTCTTCCGGAACCGAGCAGAGGTCATAAAAGCCTTTGAAGATTTCATTGCCTTAAAAGTCAGCACTTTCACGAAAAAGGAATACTTGACCTTGTATCACGTTGGAAGAATGTCATAGATGCCAACGGATCCTATTTTGATTGAATAAAAATTTACTGAAAAATAATATTGGCTTTTAAATTTTTACTATAAAAACGGACATTTCATGTGGTACAATCCAATACAATGTGTTTGACCAATCATGTGGATTAAAAGAAAACAAGAGAAAGAAACAAAATTATTTATTTTAAAGGCTTTTGACATTTCTTTAATGTGCAAAGTGCATCATATGTGTTTCAGCCTCCTCCATTCCCCAAAAATAGCCTCACACCTTTGTCGGCAACTTACATCTAATTTGTCTGCATATTCTTGCTCTAATTGTGGCTAAATTGATGTTTTTAAACACAGTTTAAGCTGTTTTATTGTCCTTTCATATTTTCCTTTGATGCTATGCTTCGTATTTGGCAAACATTTTCAATCTAACACAGTGTCGTCATCTTCCACTGTAGAGATAAAGTCAAAATCAAAATCTTTCACTGTTCATTGGTTGACAATTTAACCATGCACCGTCCACACACACCTCAAAGGATTATCTAAACAAAAAGTTAAGTTTCGTCAGTCAATATAATTTTAATACAGTCCATATATACATATCTTTATAAGAGTGTGTCCGCTCCAGTTTTGTTTTAAGGTCTTTTTGAGTTAACAAATATTTGTCCGCAACAGTTTTGTATTTAAAATCTTTGTCTTAGATAATTTGGCAATACTGAAGTTAGAAATCCGGTAACTTTATTTGTGATAACATTTTTCTAGTTTTTTTTAAGCCAACCTTTTTTCAAAATTGTTACTATAGCACTTTGTTTTCAGAGGCTTTTGTAATGTAATGTTGTTGCAGTGATAACGGCTAATTCGCGTGGATGAGCAACGTGTAATACGGCAACAAACCGAACCTCAGAGAAATCATTACGAAATACGTCTTCTTACTTGTAAAAACGAGATGCAACTGAAGTAAAGTTTTTATGCGCATTTGAGGAGGAATAATTTTAATTAAAAACAAATACATATTCTTATCTTGCGATTAAAGGGTTTAGCTGCTTCTGTTTAAAAGTTTGAAATAACACGGGTGATAGCTGTCTGTGTCTTGCCAATGATATTAATGCTATCAGCATATGCAAGAAGATGTACAGACTTTTGAAAAATTGTGATTCTAGTCTTAGCTTGCGCATTTCGAAAAATGTTCCCAGTATGATAAAATGAATTCCCATGACGGCGGATCATCTTGGTTTCAGTGAGATTACTTCACGATTTTGGCAGAAAGGCTTATGTCGCGAATTAGACTACAATAGACGGATTTCATGCTGTTCGTCACACGCACAACAGACACGTACCAATATAGTATAAACTGTTACTACACATCCGTGTATACAAACGACTGGTCCAAATGAAATTGGGGAACTGTACGAATTTATTCAATGTATTTTTGCATTCCATAGTGGTGTACGTTGCGCAATCGTCACCAAAACCTTAAGCAGAGCACTCTCCTAGATCTCGCTTGACCTATAGTCCAATGGAAATCTTTTATTGACCTTACACGAAGAATACGATATCTCGATATCGACACACTGACAACAAATACATTTTCCGCAACACAAAAGCAGACTATCGTCGAGATTTAGAATCTTGTACACACGCTTTATTGACAGATATAACTTAGAAGTCGTGACACTCAAATGGTCAATTAAAAACGAAAATCAAATGTACTTGTAAAATTTAAGTAAAACTTATAGAGCTTCTGTGTGGGACAAAAAACAAAACGGACTTTAGACACCAGAAACCCGAATAGGTTCCCGCAAATAAATAAGATATTTTGAGGGGGGATCAAAATGACCTTCCGTGTTTAAAATCCCTCCAATAACGGACAGTGGAAAAATATTGATGACTTCGGTATAGATCCATGAAAAGCAGTACAACTTCTTTATGATCGAAAATCCCCAGTAAAATGTAGATATACGAATAATTGGCGGAAATATGTCAAGTAATGTCATCGCTAACGAGAGGGAATGATCTTCAAATCATTGAGAATCGATGGCAAACCGAACATTGTGCTTGGATATCTCTCACTAGAATGCTTTGAATAATGCCCATTGCCCATCGCATTGGAGAACAGCATAAGGGAACATCGTAACCGCGAATTTTCGGTCGATAAATCTCCTTCCGGATATTCGAAAATGTGATCAATACAGACTTGGCTAAGTGGGTTGACAAAAAGTTCGAGATAATTAATTCGGATTCAAGGCGGTGACTGATATCTCGCATGCCATGTCTTTTTTTTATAAATTGCGCGCACTTAAGGGATTTAAGTACCCTTAAAATGCTTGCACACAGCGCGGGTGAAGGAAAAACAGGGAGGAAAGAGAGGTACCGACGAATGTTGGTTTTAAATATTTGAAGGTTATAATGACTAGGAAATAAAGAGCTATGCAGGGCACTCCATAAGCGAGTTGTAAGGCTTAGGAACGAATCACGATATTTTAGAGTACGTTCGAAAGTGGGCTGATGAGCATTCATAGCGAGACGGGTGTTACGGTTAAAAGTTTGAAGGGGGTGAATGCTACTGGCGAATTGTATGGAGCACTGGTGGTGGAAACAGCGATAAAACAGAGTGAGACACGAGACAGTACGTTGACGTTGGTGTTCGAGGGTAGTAACTTGTATCTGATATCCAACGAAATAAAAGCAAGCAACAAAGATTTATCGTTGAAGATCAAGTTTCAGGATTCGGAAACGAATCTTTTTAGGAAGAAATTGGCGAACATGATCGTAAGACTGGATGTGGCTCGTCGAAATGTATTTAGATTTTTTAGAATATGACTAGATCGATATCAATATTTTCTCTTTCAAAGAAACTATTTTATAGCAGCTAACTCTATACGAGGGTAAAGGTATTCTACTGTACATGGCTTTCGTTTGGTTTATGCTTGAAGTTCATAGTGAGATCAATTGTATTGGGAAAGATCTGTGTCTTTGGACATGTTTTCGCACGAACAGAAAACCAGAGGCGAAGTTTATAAAACTCTTTGCTTTGATCGTACCAATAAGAGTGGACAAATTTGTAATTGAACTGAGTTGAAGGTATATTGCAAGAACTATGCCCTTAACGGATAATCTGATCTCCGGGGTTCATTACTCCTTTTATATATATTAAAAGTGTCTGCTTTAACTAAAATGGCTGATCCAGGACAAATTAGAGGCGCCGCTTTTTTTTCACACTACTATAGCGACATCAGACAAGGCTGTATTGAGAATCACCAGTCCAGTAAGGCGGTAAAATAAGAATGAGACTCCAAAAATCTACTCTAACAAATTCTTGAATTGCGTCGTTTGTTGTGGATATTAGTTACTGAAGAACTTAGACTGATGTAGACTACAGACAGGCATTCATTTTCACCATTTAGTCAATTACATCTTTGATCTTAGGTGGTTTCCTACTTTCTACACAAATCTACTTGAGCCATTGTAAATACAATTACAATTATTATTACCACCCCAGAGATCTGGGTTCAGATCCACGCGACATACCGAAAAACTAAAACAGCAATTCTGACTTTCCTACTCTTTCGGCAAACAATGGCAATCTTATTGTACTTTGATCAAAATATAATACTCGTATATGCCTATGGTAGAGTCTCTCTCTCTCTCTCTCTCCCCAGCTGTTCGGATTCAGCAAAAAAACCGTAGGTCCCTCTTGCTTTCTTACGACGCACATATATCTCAACATTTACAACGTCTTGTGGTAGTTGAAATCTAGGTACACAACACATTTTTTTTCCTTAACATTCTTCATTATATTCAATGTATAGTACGTTACATAATAGATCGCAGTAATATCGGCATCAGACTGAGTTAAGGTGGTTTCTAGTGCATAAAAAACTTATTTGAATTTCAAATATATACTTTAATCCAGTCTGGCTCAACAATAGCGTCTCATAAAGGGAGTCATAAAACTATTCTAAAGTGTTTGTAACATAAATTTTTTTTTTAATTTTTAATTCTTTGCAGATACAACAAGATTACATTCAACCTGAAGATATTTATGATTTATACATCAATAACCGAAATATCTTCCAACGCGATGCCTACCGTGTACAGTCTACTAATCGGGAAATAACAAACCTCGATGAGTTGTTCAATGACTTTAATCGAACCCATCATACACAAAGTCATAATATTTGGCGATGTAATCGAATGCAACCGGCCCGACTAATTCGGCAATTATTCATAAGACCAGAGCGTCTTCCAAAAACCGGCATTGCATTGGAACGTTACGTTATGTTGGATACTCCAAATGCTGCATCTTATACCCTGCCAGATACTGAATGCTCAAATATGTATGTTCAGCAAGCGTTAGGTACACGCTTTATAATATTAAGACCAACACCAGAATGTCGTCACAAATGTCGTACATTATCTGTTCGTTTGCCACAATCATTTGTTTGTGAGTTATCAATTTCAATTTCAAATTAATATTTTGTTTATATTTTCTATTTTATTTTAATATATTGCTTTTGTATACTTTTAGTAAGCTACAATTGGTGGTACTGGAAACCGATATCTGCTCCAGTGCCTTTGACCGAGACTGTTTCGATTAGCCTCATCGGATCATATTGCTAAGAGCTAACGCCTACGTATATACTCCTACTCGTCTACAAAACCGATTTTATAACTCTAAAATATCCTAGTCACTAAGTTTTTGCAAGTCCTTTTTCAACTTATTTTATTGTATTTATATTTTTTTGAACTGAAAAGTTATGATTTATTCTGATGCATATGTTTGCCAAGTTACGTGTATTGTGAATTTTGTGTTTATTAGAGGCCAATGCACAAAATTTAGTGTTAAACATATTTTATAATCAATAACAATATTTTTATTATTATTTTTTTTTTTGTTAATTTTATATTAGTTTTATTTTGTTTTATTTTTAAACTACCGTACTGAAATTCCTTATATCGAAAATTTAAGATTTTTACATCATGACTGATAATTACGTACGTGTAACATACACATACCCATAATTCCGAAAACAAAGTATTTACCGCTTATTTAAAAGTATGAAAAGCAAAATTTTTTTTTAAATATATGGTACATTTTAGATGCTTGTAAATATGAGATAATTTCCCTTTAACAGGTCGTTAATTATTTTTCTATTTTTGCGTAACCATATGTACATATAGCGATAACATTTCGAAAGCGGCATGTTAATGTGTTTGAAAAACTGAGAACTTTATGACACATAGTTTTATTTTTGCTTCAAAAACTGCTTGTTAATAAATATAAAAAAGGAAAATAATAATAAATAAAAATATGTACATGCATATACAAGAATTGTTCTGTCATTGTATAATCTTTGTACGAGTGTTGTCTGAAACGTTTCCGACCGAACAATTATACAAGAAATTTTTTCTTAAATTTTTTTTTTTATTTTCTATATAGGCTCCTTGTAACTCTACACACTTCTCCCAGCGATGCTCCTATCTCTCTAACCCGTCCGAATAGTACTTGACGTTTTTCTCTGCAAAATAATTGTTCACGAAGGTGATTGCCTCCTCATTTGACGAAAATCTCTGTCCTCCGAACGCAGTTTTTAGATGAGGGAACAAAATGAAGTCGCTTGGGGCTAGATCTGGTGAATAAGGCGGATGGTCAAGCAGTTCAAACCGTAATTCATGGATTTTCGCCATGACAACCGCTGAAGTGCGAGACGGTGCGTTGTCTTGGTGAAACAGGATTTTCTTTTTCTGTAGATGTTGCCGTTTTTCCGCAATATCTTCCATCAGCTTGGCAAGTAATGATGCGTAGTATGCTCCTGTAATGATTTTGCCTTTTTGAAGATAATCGATTAAGATAACTCCTTTACTATCCCAAAAAAACAGTCGCCATCACTTTCCCAGCCGAAAAAACAGTTTTTGCTTTTTTTGGAGCCGGCTCGCCCTTTGCAGTCCACTGTTTTGTTTCGGGCGTATCCAAGTTACATCTACAGTAATTAATCGGCGCCAAAACTCGGATTTATTGCGCCCAAACTGAATCGTGATTTAATATGTAACAAACACTTTCTTTGGACATTTTCATAACCTCTACTATCTCTCTCACTTTAATTCGGCGGTCGTCTAACACCATTTGGTGAACTTTAGCAATGTTATCTTCAGTGGTTGCAGTTTTTGGACGTCCCGAACATTCATCACCTCCCAAGCTCTTACGGCCACGTTTAAATTCAGCTGCCCAAAATTTCACTGTGGTAAATGATGGTGCAGGGTCCCCGTACACAGAGTTCAACTCATTTTTGATTTGCGTAGGCGTATTGCCTTTCAAAAACAAGAATTTAATAACAGCTCGATACTCAATTTTTCCATTTTCACAAAGGACACCACATCGACTCATTCAAACGACTGTCAACTAAAAAGTGTGCGTCCAAAATGACTGAAACTTCGGTAAGTGACTGTCAAAAGATGCACAACTAGCATTTACTAGCTTTTATTGAAGAGTGCCGCTATATTTACTTTGCGTTCAGAAACTTTTCGTATATCCTTTCGGATTCGGACATGTGCTGGAAGCCAAAATCGGTTAAAGTTCTATCCTTCGTAAGTACCGTTTTGATATAGTAAACAAGGGAGCTGAAGAACTGTGACATATCTTGCGGTGACTGCTACCGACAACAGAAGCACATTTTTTCGTGTGCAGATTTATGTGAGCGAACACATTGTAACAATCCACATCAAGGCTGGATTCGCCAACATATGCCTGATATGCGCCTATGTCCCCACTGAAGAAATAGACGATTCTACCAAAGAATGTTCGGGCAAAACGCCCTAAGTATGTCGCTTAAATCATTTTAGGTGATTTTAACGCAAAATTAGGAAACGAGGACAATCGGAAAGCATAGCCTACACGTTATCATATCTTCAAATTGACTTAGGCGATAAGACTTTGCTGCGGGACGGAATATACTGTAGCCGGTTTCCTCACCTTAGAAGAAACATAGCATAACAACGGAGAAATTTACCTCTAATAAACACAAATTTAGCAATGAATAACTGCAACCGCAACACACCATCAAAACCTTTGGCCGATACTAGTATAACATTCAACCTCAAGTTAACCGCCCTATAATCTGCATTAAGTGCTGAAGATCAGTGGCATCGGTGCCGTCAGAAATGCCGCAACATATGTGCTGAGATTCACTGACTATCCGCACGAAATCCCTGCATTGATGAAGAGATCACGTAACCAAACAGCAAATATGAAGCAGCTCTGCTTGGCCGAGAGCAGCTCGTGCGTTCTATGAGCAAAAGAGAACATTAGCTTCGCGGCAGAAAAAAATAAGAATACAACCGCGTTGTATTATATTATAACGCGATGTAAAATAATAAGATCCGAACAAAGTATGCCTGACGAATTAAACCCTATCATCCTCAGCCCGATCAATAAGAAAGGAAAAATTCTAAACAACGGCAAATATTGAAGCATCAGTCACTCTGTCATTCAGACTGTGTCAGATCCTTTAGAATATCTATCTAGTTCAGACCACATCTACATACCTATGATTCCTAGACTAAACGTGACAGCATCTATAGAGTCGATCTATACAGATCCACTAGTTTTGGCATCCCGGCATAGTTGTATAAAATGACGATAGATCGGAAACAATGTCAAAAGGGATTTCGACAAGGTGATGCTCTGTTATGTGACTTTATTAATATGATACTTGAGAAAGTTGTGAGAATTTCACAACCCAGCTCCAGAGGCACGGTTTTCCAATTAGTTTGTGCAAGTACTCTTATATGTTATGTTGTCACTGATGCATTTACAGGAATTGAAACAAAAGGGGCACCAATTGGTTGAGCTGTAAATGAGGACACAATAAATTATATGCAATACGGACAACTCTGATAAAATGTAAAAATAGCTATAGCTTTGAGATAGTTTTAAATTTTATCTAGCTGGGTTCGACCACTAATAGCTTTGAAATCAAACAAAGCGCACTTACTTTCTTAGCGAATCTTTTAGAACCTTATTAATAAACACTGAAGAGACTCTTTATAAAACTTTTATCTGCCAAGTTTGTGTAGAACTATGGAGGATATCGAAGGTGGATGAGAAGATTGCGTTGCGCCATCTCAGTAAGTAAATACGCATAATAAATTGTGACATTTTTCTCTAGGTGGGCCATAGGACCTGCAATCTACTTATGCTTCATCACGTGAAATAATTGCCTAAGACAGATTTTAATTTCCTTAAAAAAAATATATTGTATTTGTTCTTTCAAAAACATAGGAGTTATACATGTACTTAGCAGCTACGATGCTTATCATAGTTAATGATAAAATTAACAATTCTTCCATATGTGTCTTTATGTGATATCAAGTATCAGCTTTGCACGCACAATATTAAGTGTCAGCTCTTTCATTGATTGGGTTGTTCATGGCTTGCAGTTCAGTTATTTTAGGATGTCCATAATTTATTCGATCAGCATCCTCTGGAATACAGCATATATAAATTGACTTATTTATCAAGTAATACTATTATTTTAGTGCATTCATGTAAAATTTCATATAAATGTGATTATTAATTCGCGTTTTATCTCTAGTTAAACAGAATCATAATGGCAACTAAGACGATGATGGTGAAAATTGAGCATCGCTCTGTGATTAAATTTCTCACTAAGCAAGGAAAAAGTCAAAAAACTATTCATGAAGAGATGGTGGCTGTTTACCAGGGTTCCGCACCTTCATTATCAACTGTGCAAAAGTGGTCAAGTGAGTTCAAGAGAGGCAGAGAGAGCATTGAAGACGACCCCCGCTCCGGCGCCCCGGCTACTGCTTGTACGGTAGAAAGCATCAAAGAAGTCGAAAAATTTGTTCTTGAGGATGCCCGAATAAAGGTGAAAATGATGGCAGAGATCACCAAGCTTTCAATTAGTACCATTCACACCATTCTTCATGACCATCTTAACCTTTCAAAGGTCAGTGTAAGGTGGGTGCCACGAATGCTCACAGCGCCTCAGAAAAAAGTGAGAATCGCATGCTGTAGAGAGCTTTTGGAGATGTGTAGTGAGAACGCGGACGGTGTTATGGATCGAATTGTTACTGGGGACGAAACATGGGTCCACCACTATGACCCTGAAAGCAAACAAGAGTCCATGCAGTGGCATAAAAAAGGAACAGACCCCCCGAAGAAGTTCAAAGTCACTCCGTCTGCCGGGAAGATCATGGCCACAGTTTTTTGGGACTCAAAGGGAATCTTTCTCATTGAGTACAAAAAAAAGGTGAAACCATCAACGCCACGAGGAAATTAAAAAGAAAAGACGGGGTAAACTCGCAGCGGGTGTGTTGCTTCTTCATGACAACGCTCCTGTTCACACGGCGCGAGTTTCCAAGGCTGCTGCGCAAGATTGTGGTTTCGAAGAAATCCAACACCCACCCTATAGTCCAGACCTTGCCCCTAGTGATTATTTCCTGCTTCCGGATTTGAAAAAATGTCTTCGTGGAAAAAGATTTTCGGATGATGAAGAACTCAAGTCGGTATTTTGCAGAGAAAGAGGAAATTTATTTTTTTGAGGGTTTAAAAAAGCTTATCTCAAGATGTAACAAATGCATTGATGTTAGGGGAGATTATGTTGAAAAATAAAAACAATTTAAATTGAATTCGCATTTTGCTTCATATCGATACCGAGAATATATTGAACGCCCCTCGTATATTCGTATTAGCTCTCTTCGTTAATTCATGATTATCTCTAGCATAGCTTGTGCGATTTACAATTTTAGGTCTCTTCCGTTATGACTCCTCTTTGAGTGTTTTGTCCCATGAGTATCTCGGTTAACACGTTTCCTACTAGTAATGAATTAGCGAGCAATGAGTATGTTGCCCTTTTCAAATCATAAAATGTATGTTCAATACACTGCCACCATGAGTTATCAAGTCTATAGAATTCTCACATGTTCTCTATAGAATTCTCACATGTTCTCAGGTACTGCAATTAGTTTAAGAAATTGAGGCAGTTTCCTAGTGATAGTAGCGGATAGTTTGGTTGCAAGTCATAGTACTTACACAGCTGATAAATTGAATTCTGTGGCGCTCAAGAGCTGCAGTTTGTTCTATCGGTATAAAAAACAAGGATATTCCAAGTTCACTTTTGAACTTCGAACTCTTAAGACAGCTTTTTTATATGTCCTAAGCACGATTTTCATGTATGTAGCCATTGATGATTCTAACGACAAGTTAAGAAAAGGGAACATTTTTAAAAAGATAATATGAACCTCTGATGACTGACTCGTTCTCTGCTCCTCAAAATCAACAAAAGGAGGAGGTAATAGTGGCTCTGGCCATTACGTTGTTAAGTACGAATGTGGAATAAATTTTACATCAACGTCACATAAGGCTGTTAGAATTTTTTGCGACCGAGTCATCCAAAACCTATCGAGGAGTCTTGCGCAACAAATTCTACATTTGTAGTCGCGACACTGTTAGCAAGCCATCCGACATGTCTGCTAGCATCTGATAAACTGACTTTCTCACAACCGCATTAATGAAACTCTTACTTGATGAAGAAAAAAATAAGGGTGCTTCTCACCAACTCAATGCACAACTAAAACTGGAGGTACATCGGCTTCTCCAAAAAAACAAGTAATGAGCTGTCGATCGAGGTCATGGAGAAGTGCGAGTCCAGAAAATAAAGGGAGTGACACATGACGACAAAAATAACATGTTAAGGCCACAGAGTCCGTACAGAAGACTGAAGTGATTAGGATGATAACTGACGTCCCATTATTACCCTGAAGAAAATCCTAATAAGAAACACTTTGAAGTACGCAGACCACATAAAACTACTTTCCTTCATATCGTCTACAAGATTTCCATCTTCAGCCTCAGAAATGAAAGTTTAAATTGTAAGTTTAAACTGTAAGTCAAAAACATCATCTCAAACACACCAGCAATAAATTGGTCCAAGGATTAGAAATAGTCATCTCGTGCTCTCTAAACCAATAAATTAAACAAAAACATTATATTGTATATAGTTTAGAAAATATATATTATTCAGTGAGTTGAGTTTTATTTATAAATTTAATTGATAGTATTTTATTTTTATTTATTTAGCTCATCAAAATATGCTCCAGTCATTAAATCTTCATTTTTTATTTTAAACGTTTTCATCAGTTCCTCAGCAAAAGCCTGACCCTCTTCAATTGACTGCTCTGGTTGTAGGCAAACCTCGAATTCCATGAAATTACCCAAACCTTCCACTTTGTCCATATGAATTCGTGTATTTTCGTAAATGAATAAATATCTTTGTTTCTGCAAAATACCTTTTGCTCCATTGCTAGCTGTTAGGATCTTCTCCAACACTTCAGGTTCATCAATTTCAATTTTATTATATTTGGAAAGCTTTGGCCCTGCTACATCTGGTCGATCATAGTAAACTAATTGTGACTTGGAATTTTTTAAATAGCGTAGCTTAAGACGACCGGTTTGGGAATTAAAGAATACATCTCTTTGCACAATTAGTTGTCCGTCTGTTGAAGTTAATTTTTTGGCTATTTCTACTCTGCTTTCAAACTCTGTATCAGAACCTACACGTGCTTTTATTTCAATGTTTCTTTCATCTGCTGGGGTGGACATCGTATGAACTTTGGAAAATAACTACAATATACTATATATTTATAATTATTTTTCTTTTTTCGTATTTCTTTAATTGGATTTAGAACAAAACATGTATTCAAAAAACGGTGATTTGAAATAGCCGGTGAACAATGGCATTTTCCGATGACAGAAACGACAAAAGCCTTCTTTCCGCACTCGGGAGAGAAAAACACTTCTGAAAACGTTCCATTAGCACTCTTCGCGTTTTCTCAGAAGCAAAATGGCAAAATGTCGCTTCTGGATTTAATTTCAGAAGCAATATTTTTCATCTGGATTTTCTGTCAGAATGTACTAACCCATATACAGTGGCCTAAAAAACTATTCGCTCATGTACGTAAGTGAGGGAAAAAAAGGATGTAGAACAAAAACTAGTAGGACTGAAGCGTGTATAAATTTATTGTGCATAAAAGCGCTAAACAAAAAAAAAAAACAAAAAACAACTGGAATGTCACGTATTTTGTTAAATAATAAATGAAGCAAGTATTCATGAACTTCGCAGTTATACTCGTATGTCCAAAATGTATTCGCTCATTTATAAAGAACTCAGTTGTTTCCGCAGCTTTGTTGGCCCACCCTTATTTCTTATAATGTGTGCCAATCTTATTAGAATAGAGTTAATTAGATTTTGGGTTATATTAGGAGTAATTTTGTACCATTCTGTTGTTAACGCAGCTTTCAAATCAGCGTTGCTCCGGATTGTATTATGTTGTTTAATGTTTATTTTTAATTTATCCTTTGACCAATAAATTTCTTCCGTAATTTTTTTGCCAACCACGCATCATGGGGAACGAATAGAAATGAAGCCAAATAGGAAAATAACAAACAGGAGAAAGAGAAACATCAAAAAGAGGGACCGGAACTCTACCCACGACTCATCGGGTTGCTGTTTTGCTATCTCATGTTTTTTCTTGTTTGCACTTGTGCAATTTCAAAAGAGCCATGACTCAATAAGTCAGCGTGCAATTGCAGACCTTTATCTCTCTACCAAAACTAAATGCACTACATAGCAAGGATTTAACTAAGATTTAGGTCTGCACTAAATGCTGGCAGAAGACATTCGAATCAATCATTTGACAAGGTATGACATCCTTCCAATCTAACCAAACACACAATATCATCTGTTTTGGGGTTTTACCATCTTCTTTCAACCAAGACCGCTTTCGCACAACATTGTCGCATGTGACCCATTTTTCATCACCCGTTACCATTCGCTTTGAGGTCCATTCACAGCTCAGGGAATTGCGAATGAAATGACTGCGAACAAATCATTTTTAGTATATTTAAAGATCGTCAAGTGACAATTTTCTATTCAAAAATCACATAGCTTGATTTATCTGTGGAGTAATAAAAAAAAACTCAAATTCAATTAGTTTTTGCGAAGAAATCAACGATTCCTTTATTTCTCGGCGAATAAGTGCATGCCCTTTGCAAACTGTCAAATGTTACTCGCATACCACAAATGTGGAGCCCAATCTACATTCGCACGACCAAAATCTTCACGCGAATGTGACCTCAAAATTCTTTTTCAAAATTAATGATAATTTATATTCGCAGATCGCTACCACTAAATGAAAAAGTAGCTGTGAATAAAACGACAAATTTTGCGAATATTCGCTCGTTTGTATTCGCTGAGCTGTGAATGTACCTTTAGAAATGGCTCTATTTCATTTTGTTTCAAGTACGGTTCGCATATGGAAATTCGATCATCGAGCTTCTTTTTCTTAAAACTGCCTTGTGGTCGATCTTAAGTTCCGTAACGATGTCATGAGTGCTTATGTGCCGGGCTTGTTCGTCTTTTTCCATTATTTCATCGACCTCTTCAGTGATATGCTAAATAAAGGAGCATCTTTCACATTAAAATTTTCAGAAAGAAAGCAAGCAAACTATCTCTTGGCAGTAATTTCCGATAAAATTTCTTTACCATAACCAGCACAAATCTTTCCACGCGCCTGCGCCGCATTCCTTTCCTTATTGTAGTAAAATTCTAAAATATACCGAATTTTCTCAGAAACTTCACTTAATTTGGCTTTCAAATAAATTTTTATGCAACGCACCAATCCCAATAAAATTGTTGACCAATGATAAGCTGGTCTGTCAATCAATCAATCAAAAAAAAAAAAAAAAAAGAGTTGGCAGATGCAACTAAACGTACTTCTTCTCCAAACTAAATTTTATAAAAGTCTTCTACTTCAGAAACCACCTTTACAACTCTTGAATCTTATCATTGTTTACGAACGGACCCCTTGGAGACGTCAAAAATGACAGATTAACAATGCCGCATGTGCTCGTATTCAATTCAAAACAATTTGCAAATCTACAATTAAAGTGTTTTGGTAAAATATGGCAAGAAAAAGAAAAATTCCAGCGAGAAAACACCACGGCGTTCGTGACCCCCTAAAACAGCAAGCAACTCAATTAGCAAAGTACGCCGAACGACCCATATTTTCTCTGTTTTCCAATTTTAATCATTTTAACTTATTTACAGACTTAAAGGAGTCACAAATAATCCACCAGCTAAAGGAGGTGACCAAAAGGTTTCAAATAAATTCGCTCAGTTTATGAAATTAGCAAATGCCGCTAGAAGTGGCAAAAAAATAAAAAAAATACGTTGCGGCGTAGAAGATAAACCTAAAGAGAAAAAATCAAACGACTCCACGGCATCAACTGCAACAACCTCCACCAAAATCCGAGCCATCAAGCAACTCGTAAACGAAAGTGATGAAGACTACCTGCGAAGAGTAAACCGCATGACAACGGAGTCGCTTAAGGAAGCCGAGTATGAAGCAAAGTACGGGGTTTCTGTTGTAAGAAATCCTAAAACTGGAGCTATAGCTATCAAAAAGAAGCCACAAAATGAAATTGACGAACTGATCAAAAAGAAAAAAACCAGAAAGCCATTAGAAAAGAGTACGGTGAAGAAAATCGACCCCAAACTCGCTAAAGAACTTGTGAAACAAGCAATTAAAGAGGATGACGAAGAGGTAAGTTTGTTGATTGTTACTGCACCCCTTAGACGTTAGCTTGATAAAATGTATTCTTCCAAAGTCAAAGAAAACCATTATCGAAGAATACAAGCGAGACGTGTTCAAGTTTGGAGAGGTAGTCCACGCGCCTCCGACGTTGACAGCCCTGCCTCGCAAGGCAGTACGAAGTGAAACCGTTCCAAGAGTAGGAATATCTCACAATTAGTTTCTCTAAATATCCCATCTAATGATACACTATCTTTTAGCCCGGCCAAAAGAACAACCTCCTGTTAAAATCATTGCTAAAGCAACCTGAGAAAAATTCTACAAAGGACACGTCTGACAAAGGTCAGAAGCAAAAACCAGCTAAACCTTTCAAGGGCAAGCTAAAGGGAAAACGCAAGGATCTATCAGCCGCTACGAGAATGATGATCGAACGGGAGCAAAACAAAGTGATTGACCTGTACAGACAGCTAAAGAAAAATAAACAGAAATCACTTGTTACCTGAAACCAAATTTGACTCGTATTCAAGATTGTTTTTCTTTCCTTTTTATTTTACATTAACGTGATTTGTATTTTTGTTTTTGGCTTTCTATGTACTAACAAAGGCAGGCTGTTGGATAACCTTAATAAACTGGCGCGATGTGTTCGCCTCGTTTATGCAAAAGAATTTCACAATCCGCTCCTGTTTTTCTGCAGCATATCGGCAAATCGTTTTGTTATTAGCAAGGACGTATCTATAAAGCGATCAACGCAATTGCTTAAGCAGGTTTCTGTGCTACTATCTAATTTTGATCCTGGCTTTCCGACGCACTTGTCCCAACAAACGTCATTGAACTCGTGGACCTAAGAAAATAGAAAAAAACATCAGGGAAAAGGTTCACACATGACACTGATTTTAACATTACCTGAGCGTTGGCTTGTGCCTTTTGTTTTTCGATCATTAAGAACTCTTGGAGCTCCTGATCTGATGTTGAACTTGTTATTGAATCAAAGTCTGACATGTTGATTTATAAATTTTAAAAATTTCAAATCTAAAATCTACTTTTGGTAGGAAAATTATCTGAGAATTGACGTAAAAACCTAACCTCAATGGGAACTTTGTTCCACAAGTTACGTCAGAGTTTCGAAAATCATTATGAGTTCATTCAGTGATCAAATAAAAATAATATATTTGAATCTTTTCGTACAATATATTTATCGCACTTGCGGTCAATTTGAAGCTTTGGTTTTCTTCGGACCTAGTTCATGTGCACTGCGAAAGGTATCGCCGGAGAAAACTTAACTTAACAGATAGGGCATTTCTTGTTGAATAAAATGCGTGGGAATCTCTTTAGATAAATTCTGACACCAACAATGAAGGGCGTAAATCTGAATCAGTAAACTTAGCTTGTGACTAAGATCTGAAAAGTCGTAAGGTTGAAAAAGCAAAAGCATCTTTATAGCAGGGCCTTTAATATTATCGATAAGGATTTTTTTTAATTTTTTAATAAGGACGCAACTTGTGATCAAATTCGGATTCGAGTGTATTCCTTTAATCGTAGACAGAGAAGCTACGCCTTAGAGGCGCCTGCGCAGAATATAATATTATCTCTTTTTATCCGACGCGCGTCCTTCTCAGCCACCTTAGTCACCGATCAACCCCACCAGAGTTCGATCATTTTTTTGTGGTAAGTACTATAGTTTTGCTGTTATGATGAGTTGATGGCGGTCGCGAGGCGTAAGTTTTAAAATTAAAAAAAAAGTAAACAAATAAAAAATACAATCACCTTTTATTAAAAGTTACACCTACACCTTTAAAATCATTATTTATAATATAAATAAACATTACTAAATAATGAACATTTGGAAATCATGCGCCCTTAAAGCATACGGTTATTTTTAATGTAGGTATGCCATAATATGGTTATCTTTCTAGGGTTAAGAGTCTATATGGATAATGAGTTGAATGTAGGTAAGCTCGATACCAATCAGACTCTGAACTCTGAGTATCAATTCGTTTCCCATTTATAGAAGAGGATGAATTTAGAGCGGTTGAGATGCAGTCCATGTCTCCTACCGTTGATGAGAGGTTGTTAGACAAAATTACGTTAGACTACTTCTAAAAAATTTTTCTTTTTCTTAATGAAGACGAATTTTGCTGTGCGCGTTGTTGCTCGCAAATCACGCCCCAAAAATCCTCCACTCCTTTGTCCATCTCTCGTTTGTTGACCACTTCTTTTCTCCTCCACCTTTTGGTGTTGTCCCTTCTTTTCTTTCTTCCCGTCATGCTCTGGATGCCAAGGTACAGGTGAAATTCATTGAATCCTCTGGATCCAGTTTCCTCCGTCGGCCCACCGTTCTAGAAATGACCATATAGGTATCCCTGATGGAGCCAGGCGGACGGCCTGCCGACTCTAGCGGAGGGACAGTCTGCCCCCTTGATGCCACGAGAGGTCAACACACCCAGCAATGCCAGCGAGCCCAACATACATTCAAATTGTTTGCAAAAGGAAAAACAAAATATGTAAAGAACCCCAAAAAACAGCCACAAAAAGTTAAAAGCATAATCGTAAAGCAAAGTCCACACTTCCCCGCGGTTGTTCTGGTACCCTGTTTAAGTCCCCCATACCCCCCAACCATCACCCATGGTACCCTTAGTAAAATAAGTTTTCCCCCCATCCTCAATTGAAGCTTTTAACCTTAGCTTTGGTTTCGGGTTAAAGATCTGCTTTCGAACCAAAATAATCACTTGGACGACAAAACAAACATGACCCACAAACATAGAACATCGACTTGTATGATTGGCTTAGGATTCGGTGAGAGGCTGTCGGAGCTCTGGTTGTGATTCCCTTTGCTAAAAACAGCTGAATTGATGCAACCTCATATGTGTGTGTGTGAATGACGGCGATAGCCAAAAAGCGCAGGCTCCGGCCCATAGAATCCGTTGCGTCCGTTACGATGCCGGATAGGTTGACGTTGACGTATTTGACGGAAATGACAGTCCCATAGAATCCGTGGCATACGTTGGCGAAATACAGCCGATGACGTTTTGTAATTGCTGAGAGTGTTTTCTTTTCAAGCTGTTCTGCGAACAGCTATGACAATTGCTCTTCATTCTCTCAATGTCTACACCAATGAAAGTGCTTACTCTCAATTTGTGAATGCGTGAACCTCAATATGTGAAAGTATGGTCCTCAATGTGTGAATATGTGTACTGCCAACGGATTGAAAAGTAAAAAGTAAATCTACTTTATCCGTCCGTTCCGTCATATCCTTTGTTTATGGGCCTACTTCCATAACAAAGTGTATATTCTATCAAGCTGTCAGTCGATAACGTCGACGCAACGGACGCAACGAATTCTATGGCCTTGGCCTTTAAGCTACTTCGATAGCATATGTAGATAAATTAACCTAGATGTCAAACTTTCCAGTATTGGAAAATCAAGACCGGTTTCCTACTTATCTTCCCTATCCTCACTGCCAATTTTCCTGCCATTTTATACAAAACACGTAAATTTTAATCAAGAAAATGTCATCCACATTACACACACTTGAGCAAATCCCTCTTATTCTAGCAATTTTACTTGTAAATTGCTCTCATTCTAGCTAATGTTGACAAAGTTATAGAGATGTATAAGGGTTGGAATTCACTTACAGTCTATCTGTGCGAATGTTTAAGGGTTTGGATTAGTAGAGTTTGTCCTCTAGGTTAGTTTATCTACGTAAGAAAAGTTTCACCATAAGGAGTAAACAATGGTAGCGTTTTTAAAAGAGAAGGTGAAGGAGGTGTGTGCTCAAACAATTCTTATACTCTCTTTGGGTCTTCTCCAACCTCAAGAAAGAAAAATGTGATATCCGCTTAGGATCTGCTTATCTTGTTGGGCATCTAAGCTGCAATCAAATTCATAAAATCCATCTCCTTTATGAATTAGCCCTGCAATGCCATCCATCTCTTAAAGGGGTTTCAAACCAGTTCAACGCTCATCTTTGTTGGGTTCGAGGGCATAGGGACATTCCATAAAATATGTTGTGGAAGGTCCATTTCCGAAATTGAGTCAGCTACTAGAAATCCTTTAAGTAAGTATGTAAATAACGCTAGCATTTTAAGTCTCGAAATTTTTAAGGAACCCTAATCGATTTCCAGACCATCGTTGCTCATCGCTCCTTTTTCAATTGATTTTCGGATGTTGTTAGTAGCTGTGATTTATTGGTGAGTACCCATCTCAGTAAAATATCCCTTGGCAAACAACAACAAAAACGAAGCGTCCATAATTAGGTCAGTAATATAAGTGAATATGAACATAGAACTTAGGAATTCTGAAATCCAGGGAACGCTGACAGGTTATAAAAATTTTTTTTCATGAAGATTGTCAGACTTCGTTTATTTATGTGTTTTATATAATCTGCGTGTTCTTATAACAACCGAATCATAAACGCGGTTTTTGACTAAAAGTTTTCGAAAACTCCAAATGCTTTCACACCAACCACTTACAGGTTTTTGTTTGACATATCAATTATTTCAACATTAGCTGTTAAATTTTAGGTTTTTGATAAAAAAAAACTAATTTGCGCGCATATGACTCTAAATAATACGACTAAAATAATGAATTCTAACATTTTAAATGTAATTTCCATTCATGGAAATAAAGCTGAGCAAGATAATAAGATTTTGCTAGACTTCTTCTCATCTCAGTCTTCCATTTTAAAAAGTAAACGGAACCATCTCAATTTTGAAATCCAAACAATGTTTAAAGAAATTTGATTCAAATTCAAATTCTGATTCACAATTTTAATTAAATTTCAACTGACAGCATCTTGCTAGCTGTTTTCTAAGGCTTATGAATTCGCTAAAATTTATTGAACTCGCTCCAAAAGGTTTGTTTGATTAGTTGAACATTCAATTTCAAGTAGTTTTTGATAGGTTTTATCAAAAACTTGTGTTTACGAAAAATTGTGGTTTACCAAAAATGTATAAACCTGTGTTTTTGATGTAGTTTTTGCGTTTTTTTTTTTTGCGAAAACCCGGTTTTTGGTTCCGTGTGAAAAGGCTTTAAGAGAGATGTTATTACTTAGTCGCTGTATGAAAACATACAGCGTTTTCATGCGCATGTTTTACAATTTCCCAATATGGATTCGGGAATACGTCCAGACGTGGAGGTGGTAGTTTAATTGCTGGATTTGTGTAAAGATGCATTTGAGTTGCAAAAAGAAAAGAAAACAACGATTTGTGTGAAGTCGTGGAGAAAAGTGAAGGATGAACGTGGTTCATTTTCCTTTATTACAAGAGAGCTGCAAATTGGTGAATTAAAGATGAATAAGGAAACCTTTCAGTTGCTCCTTTTGCAAATAAAATACGATCTGCAGAAAAAAAACACTATTATGAGATCCGTAATTACACCAGAGCAAGAGCTGGCAGCAACTTTGAGATTCCTCGCAACTTTAAGATTCCTGATTTCGACCTACCTTTCGAATATACCCGTAAGCATATTCAAATGTCAACAAGTAATTTTTTAGATTGATCGAGAAAAGGTAAGCAAAAATATTTAACCGAATTTGATTTACATATTTTAATTGAAATAAATATTTATAACTTATAGAACTGCACGCTGGACCTTTGAGAAGACAAAGGCTCTCCTCCACTTTTATTCAGGTCGGAAGAAGGAATTTGATTTGCATTTAAAAAAGTAGTTGAAGATTTGATCTCGGCCAGCTTTGTAAGTATTTTTAAATTATTTCTTCAAGGCAAACATTCAAAAATTTTCAGTATATTTCAGGTCAAAGAAATCACACCACACCAGTGCGAAATAAAAATTTCAAACGCTATTGAGGGCGTATAAAAGTGCCAAAGACAATGGCAAGGCAACTGGTGCATCTCCATGCACACCCCCGTTTTATAATGAAATTTAAGAAATTTTCGGGGATAAACCCATTCACACAGCAAGTGTGAGCCGAGTTTTTAGTGAGTTTAAGAAATGTTTTTTTTTTTAAAAAAAAAAGAAGTTTTAAAATCGTTTTTATTTTCTCAGGATTTAGATGGATCAATATCCCTACCGACCAACGTCTCCAGATACGCTGTCAACATCGACTGCATTTTTATTTAAGACAGTACAGATACACACTGAAGCAGTTCCTACATCGGAAGCTTTTGGGATTAATGATGCAGAAAATCCAGCTTCAATTCCAATTGCCTCTGATTTAAGTTATGCTTCAGCAACTACAAGGCAAAGTTGAAGGGGGCTGACGAGCCGAAAATTCAGGAGATGAAGGCTAAAGAAGAGAGATTTAAAATAAAAAAAGAACTGATGGAAAAAATGTTAAACAAATAAATAAAACTAAACTAACTTGAAGTTGTTTTTTTTATTAAATTAAGTTTAAGTTTGTTGAAAGAGGTAATTGAAAAGTCCTTCGGGACGATTATCAGGAATACTATTTTCGGGGTTAGTATTGTGTTCGTGCGTGGCAAAGATGCAAGCACTAACAACATTTTTTTTTATTGAATTCATGTTTCTTTATTCAGTGAATTTGTTTATTCTCCTGAATCTTTCCTTTAGCAACCCAAATGGATTTTCAACCACCATTCTTGTAGATGAATGGATAAAACTAAATGATCTTTGTTGATCATTCAATTGACCGTAGTCCTTGAAAGGTGGTACTGTCCAATTTGAAGCGGCGTAAGATGAATCACCCAAGAGAAAATGTAATCGGTTTGCATTTTGTGATATAAATTAGATCTCCTTAAGACTCTGCTATCGAGTAAAGTTCCTGGTTCACCACAACATATGCTACTGAATTTCTTGTCGTCGTCAACCACTGCTTGCAAAATGATACTGAAGTTTTGCTTTTGGTTGTGATGACACTCTTTGTTTTGTTTGGGAACTGCAATTGTTATGTGTGTGCATGGCACCAATTATACCCGTTTAGGAACAGTCAATGAAAAGCCGTTTTTGGAGGGGCCAAAATCTGAAAAGTTTGCTATCTATGTTAGTTCATTTATGGCCTCTCAAATAGCTCAAACAGAGACGATGTTTGTTGGCAAGGAAAACTTCAACGTTGTTGGATCTCCTGTTCCAGCCTAGCATGCAGCTGATGCGAAACGAAAAATCTCATACAAAAATAACACAACGAAATCGTAAACGAAAACTCTCACTATACTTTACGTTTTGCAGACACTGTTTCGCAATGAAATGCTGCTCAAGTGGGTAATCGTACTAGAATACTAGTCTCCAGTCTTTTTTTCGCTCACGATTTATTTTTCGGGACATTAACTGCTGCGAAATTTTGGCATTTTTTTTACACCGCATCTCCACGAGACGTCGCTGGTGCTAAGAAAATTTTCATGAAATCCAAATGTCCAGTACTACCCCACTGAAGAAGACAAGAAATATTGCATGAAATAAATGTCTGGTTTTTATTCAAGACATCTCTGCAGGCATCAACCCTGAAATTTCTTTGACAGTGCTTGTCAGTTTGACTTCGGAATGGGGGATAAAAAATAAACAAAGATGACAGAGTGGTATATGTTGTAGAACGAAGTTCACACCTACTCAGCCAACTTGCACTCACAGAATGCAATGTCATGTAGTGATTTGCCCACCTAAGTCAAGAAAAAATGTCTGAAATTTATGGCGTTTTAGTTTGGGTTGTCGGAAGGCTTTTTTTTGTGTACTCCGATTTTTATTTAAATGGAACCCTAAAAACTTCTACGGACTTGTAAATTGTAAATATTGTATATTTGCTTGCGAATCAATTTGAACATTCAGAATAATAAATTGGCCACATACAGCCGATTACACGAAAACAGAAATCTAGTTTAACTATTGTGTATTTGACGTTTTACATTTTGACATAAAACCGAGGAGAGAAATTTTGATCCTCAAATGAAAACGAGAAGCAAATTCTGATTCTGAAAAAATAAGGGGAAATGGTTTTACGTCGCCTTTCTTTTCCGGAGAACGGAGACATATTTGTGTCTCGTGGACACGCGGTGTTATATTTAAAATAGTGCAAACCATTTTGTAAGATCGACTCTACTTACTTTATCACTTGGGTTTTTAACAGCTGGTTGAACACTCCGTTAAATAATTTTCCGCTCTCATTTGCAAGCATTCTACTGTTGTTTTTGGATGTCATGGAAAGATTTCGTTTCCCATAAGCTGCATACCAGGTTTCAACAATTATGAATTCCATAAAATGTCATAAAAGGCTAATGCAATGATTTTGGATACAATTTCTTTGGGTTAGAGGTTGAACATGTTTTCACCAGCTTTCAAGTTTTGGACCATCTAGTAAAGGTGTATAACCCTATGTGTACCATATCAGTTCCTTAATCTTCGTCCGTATGATTGTAGTACCCAGTTGATCTTGTGATAGATTTGACGTTCAAACATTGTGCTTTCAATGGCTAGGCGGTTGGCATATATGTTAGGAAATCAACAAACTACTCGCTATTGCTGTTTCGGTCCCCATGTTGTATATACCCATCACTTGTTTGAACGCATCGTTCCCTTTACTTGCAATCTGGAATCTGAACAATAAAATTACGGTGTTTAAGGACTATTTTGTGCCACTCGTGCTAGCATGAGCCTTATTTTGTTTTGCTTATCCCAAAGATGTCTATATCTTACCGCTTAAAATTCCAAACGTTTCAAACAAGTTTTATGTAGTCAATATTTGCGGTTGGCTGTGGTCAACATTTACCCTTTTTACCACATTTCGCTTTCTACACTTCGCAAACAGAGCAGTCGTGCTTTTGATTTCCTTAGTTTCAAAGAGCTCGAAATTAAATTATAAAATAATAAAAAAAAAACTAAAATTAACTTGCAAAATAACCAATTTTTTCCACCAAAATACATAAAGTTACATCAAGTATCAGGTAGTACTTTAGAGACCTGATAAACTCCTGAACAAGTGAAAATGTACAAAATTGTAATAGATCCTTATGGTGTATATACCTAATAAATGCGCACGAACACAACCATTTTAATCGCGGCCATATGCTGTCAAAGCGAAATTAATTTTTTCGGCGTTTTTTTTTTTACATAAAGCGCAGTGTATTTTCATTAATTGCGAACTTTATTTAACTTCAAATAAAAAAAGGTTATCTTAAAAAAATGTCTTTTAGTGGTCAATCAAATCCACCATGGCAAAGAAACTCAATGAATAGCTCGATGCAAGGTACTAACTTGCCAAAACGAAAAATGCTGCAAGCGGTCATTTTTTTTTTTATATATTTTTTTTTCTCTAATTTCCACTATGTGTTTCTAATTTTTCAGGCATGGGTGGATTTCATCAGAACTCCCAAATGTACATGAATCAACCATCAAGTCAGCAAAGTCAAAGCATGCAATATAATCAAATGGGAAGTGGTAACGTAAATCAAATGCCCAGCAATCAAGTGTATCAGCAAGGTGTTTCGTATCCATCTAGAACGGGGTTGAATCCGGTTGCTTTTCCTAATTCCGGATCGGGATCTGGTCAGAGTCAACAAAGTGTACATGGACAGAGTCGACAGAATTACAATTCTATGGGTACTGTTACGAAGATAAGTAACGATTGTGGCTTGGTCAACGATGAGGTGCTGTTCTACAAGAATATATGCAAGGGCGTTGTACCCAAAGTTGGGGATCGTGTTCTATTTGAATCGACCTACAGTCCGAATGCTCAGTTTAAATGGAATGCAACGCGAGTTCAGTTGGTGTCACAGGCATCAGCTTCGGTAAATCAAGCACCACCGCCACCACTTATGTCGCAGGGTATGAAGTCGTCTGGTTATAATGCAGTGCCGCCACCGAATGAGTATCGAAACTTGAACAGTCAAAGACGTTCTCCAGGCGGCGGTAGACGAGGTGGTTCCCCTAGTAATGATCGACATTCGAACCGTGATCGGAAGGATCGCGGTCGTGGTCGGGATGAACGTAATGATGTAAGTTCTTGGAAATGCCGTTCACTTATGATGTCACCAAGTGTAAAAGATAAAATTTTAATCAAAATGTAAACACGTGTATGTACGAGTGTGTATGTATGCGCGTTGCTGTGGGGTTATTGTGCAGCAATGATAATGATAAACAATCAATATTTATCGTAACATGTCCTTTATGTTTTTATGGTTTCTTGTTATTTATTTTTAGCTGTTTTTCTGTAGTTGTTTCTTCACTTTGTAGGTGAAATATGAAAGACTTCCATTTATGTATTTTATATTTCTCTTTTTTGCAGTTTGAAAGTGACCGCAAGAGACGCCGCGATGATAGTCCAAGGAATCGTGATCGCGATAGGCGTGATCAAGACAAGCGCGATGTAAGTTTAGATAAGAAAGATCGTGACCGAAGTCCGGTTCGTCGTCAATCGCCGAAGAGGAGAAAAAATCGAGCAATTCCACGTTATGTGGTTCAAATTCCGAAGACTCTGCTAACATTGTAAGTAATAGAGAAAAAGCTCCCTCTCAATGTACCCGTATTCTATTGTATTTTACATTGTAGCAAAAGCGGTGGAGTACATGAAATCAAGAGACGTTATTCCAACCTATATATTCCATCGGACTTCTTCCACAGCCAAGTGAAATGGTCGGAAACATTTACTCCCGATAATCCATTCCCAATGCGTAGACCGTGCTCATTTCATATAATGCACAAAGCTGTTGAGCCCTTGAAAGATAAAAGGATTCTCAACGAACCAGAAGACGCTGATTATCTGTTTTCAGCTAAAGTTATGCTACTCGGATGTCCGCCAATTGCTGAAATCTATCAGAAATGTTTTAATCAAGATGAAAATGAAGAGTGTCACAATTGTGTACATCCATCGCGTTTGATTAGTTTCTTGGTTGGTACAAGAGCACGCAATGAACCAATGGCTATCGGTGGACCATGGAGTCCATCTTTGGATGGTGAAAATCCAGAAAAGGATCCGGCAGTTCTTATTCGAACAGCAATAAGAACGTGCTTATCATTGACTGGGATTGATTTATCGAATTGTACTCAATGGTATGTTTGTTTGTTTATTTATTTACTCTTTCTTTTTATATATTTACTTTTCGTAAGAATTTTTATTACGAATAATAAGAATTTATAAGTAAGCAATGTTTACTGATGAGATGGAAGAGATAATTCCAAAGCACCATAAAGATATTTTTTGGTTTTTTAACATTGCGCGATAAATTACTAAAAAAAATAAAGAAAACAAAAGACATTTGCCTTGCTTTAGGTTCGATGCGGTTGCTTTATATTTAAATCTACATTACTTCATCGGATTTCTATTTCTCTACAAAGCCGAAAGCAAAACAAATTAATTCTCGCCTGGCAGTGAAACCGATTGCTACATACTTTATCCAAATGTTTGGCTAAAACCTAAGCCGCAATCAATGACAGAAACGACATTCGTTTGCTATTCATGTATGCGACAAGATCGAGCCAATCTTATCTTTTGTCGTACATTTTTCTTCTATACATATATTGACCGAGTGGTCGCGCGCTTATATGGTAATACCGGATTAAGATTGACTGGATGAGTTTAATTTAATTTTACAGATTATGCAAATTGAAAAGCACATCTCGAATCTTAGGAAATTAACACGAATTGAGCTTGTGTGTGTGTTTATTTTTTCTTCTAAAAGCGATAAAGGGGTTTTTTTTTCTTACGTTGCAAGATTTAAGAAAGCAATTAGGAGGAAAATCTTTGCTAGAACATGTGGACAATTTTTGACCGGTCATATACCCTCTGAAAGGCTGTCGAGAGATCTTCTTCCGGAATGCTTCGCAGCAACCCACTCATATCGAATTCAATAACCTCACGTCATCAAAACGGTCTCCTTCCATGACAATATTCTTAGGAATAGGAAAAAGTTTGTCGAGGCCAGATACGGCAAGTGTGGTGGGCAATTGATCACAGACACTGATTATAAGGGTAAATGCTAGAAAATTCCAATCTATTTATACATACAATTTTTAAAGTAAACGTTGGACCAGTTTATTTAACTTACTTCCAGATACTGTAGGATGTGATAGAGTGGAAAATATATTTCTTAATAATATTAGAAAATGGGTAATGCCTTTCGATTACTCTACTATAAATAGTCCTTTTTCCCGCAATAAATATTGATCATTGTACTATTAATAAAGGGCCTTTCATTAAGCGCTTCCTATCTTTAAATTTAAATAAAACAAAGTGTGTGTGAGATATCGAAATTTTTTATTCGTTTGAAAGGCCTATCGATGCCATTATGTATGGAATATAACATCGTTGAAATCTCCGCCGCGACTTCTCTGGGTGGCGCGCATCCGAAATGTCCAATTTTCCATGACTTTTCCGCTTAAATCAGGCTGAAGCTGACCGATGACATGGGTTATGTTGGCTTTTAAGGGCCTCTATGGTTAGTGGCTTATTCGCATAGACCTGCGACTTCAGAAAACCCCAGAAGAAAAAGTCTAACGGGGTCAAATTGCACGATCTCGGTGGCCAGTTCACATCATCTCCACGTGAAATGGCCATGCTCTCGAGCTGTGTGGCGCGTAGCACCGTCCTGTTGATACCACACCTCGTTGGTGTACATATCATCCAATTCAGGCCAAAAAAAGTTGGTAATCATCGACATATAGAGCTAGCCGTCGACGGTGATGTCTTGGTCAACGTCGTTCTCAAAGAAATATGGACCGATGACGCCGCCAGCCCAAAATCCACACCAAACAGTGACTTTTTCGGGATGCAGTGACTTGGACGCTCTTGGATCTCATGTGGATTGGTATCGTCCCAAATTCCACAATTTTGTTTGTTGACGTACCCATTTATCTAGAAATGGGCCTCATCGCTGAAGATGATTTTTCGAAGAAAAATTAGGGTCACTTTCCAACTGCTCCAGAGCCGTTGTCTATGATCTTTTACCTTCACCACCCGGGTGAGTTGAATTTTGTACGGATGCAGGCCCTAGTCACGACGAAAAATTCGCCAAGTTGTGGTCTGCGAAATGCCGAGTTCTGGTGAGCGATGCCAAATCGACTGCCTCTGGCACACTCTTACGGACAGCGGCGATGATTTCGGCACATTTTGCGTTTCGGCGACGTACGGGTGTTGGTTTATCGTTTACTGAACCAGTGGACTCAAATTTTGCCACCACACTGCGAATAGTCCCCTCGGTAGGACGATTATGGCGACCGTAAAATGGGCGAAGCGCGCGGACCGTTGGCCGAACAGAACATCCATTTTGATAAAACTATTTTATCATTTGCACGTGTTGTTGAACGCTATGTCCGTCCATGGTGATTTGGCAAAACAGACTGGTTAAATGACTGCCAATTTGACAGATGTAGCTTCAACAATATGGCCGCTATCAACTGTCAAAGTTCGGAAGTCCCTGTATTATTGTTCTGTAACACTTTTTGTAACTCCCAGATTCAATATTAATTATTAGTCGTAAATTGTTCGGTACATTCAACTCTTGTTATTTGGACAATCGATTGTACATAACTACATATTTCATATTTATAAAACAATGAATTGTTATATCAAAATTGTGTAATGCAAATTAATAATTAATAATAATAATAATAATAATAGTAATAGTAATAATAATTACCGTGAAGCAAGAACCAGTCGCCCATGCACGCGCCATATCTATTTCAAACGACGATTAAGTACATCTTACAATATAAAATATTGCATTCATTGTTCGAAAGGTAGGGATGAATTCGTTATGAACAATATTGAAGTTTGTTTAGGATTGAACACCAAATTGTGCTGCTGTAGGTGTAGACAGTTGCATTAAACAAAAGCTATTGTATTCAGTTGCACTGCACACGCTAAAGGCAACGCAATAACCAGCAGTTATCTGCTTAGTGGGGAGCAGAAGGTAACCTTTTAGATAAAGTATGTACGCGGAGCACTTGTCGCTAAGCGAAGTACAGTATACGTATAAGAAACCGACATAACTGAGAGTTTCAAAGTAACTATCAAGGAGATAGTTTCATCTCAAAACCATCACATTCACTTTTGACTTTGAGCCGCGAATTTTAATAAGCCGCCCTTCGCTGGCACTACACCAATGGCAACACCACGATTCCTCGCTCGTAATAATTGCATGTAAAAAATGTTCGTCTGAATGTTCTCATTCAATGAAGTCTTGACAAGCATTCACACGCCGTTGTTTTTAGTCTTCTGTTAGCATGTGTTGAGCAAACTTCTCACAAACCTTTTTTATGCCAAAATAAAAGCTTTCTTCACTAATATTCACTTGTTAAGACAAAATTTTAAAGGTGGATCGGAGATTTAAAAACAGAGCAAGCTGCATGCGTTCAACATTCTCGTCTGTAATGAAAGTGAAAGGGCGCTTCTCCCTTGGATCGTCCTCCAAAGATTGGGGATCGTTTTCAAACCGTGATTACTATGCAGTTTTTACCATTTTCAACAATTTAAAACAACATTTAATGGCAACTCCTTGTTCCATTGTAAGAAACGTGACACGATAAAACAAACACGTACTTCAAACAAATACTAAATTAAGCGCTACTTGTAGATTTTATAAACGTCTTCAGCTCTATGGTTTTTGATGAAGGTCATCCTGTTCTTTTGGGACACTCTTTCGAGTATTGGGTTTCAATTCGTGAATATATTGCTGTTTATGGCGAATGGCGTCAAATAGCATGATCTTACTTGTACATTCCATGATATAGTGTTGTCGTTGAATGGAGATCTGAGAAAGTGAATGGTTTCATAGTCAACATGGTACGTAGAGCCGTCTTGCTGGAGACAGATATCGTCTTGATCAATGTAATTTTGTCCTTTGATTGTAATGCGAGTCTCGGTGTGCACCAGCAAACCACCCTAAGCTAATACTCGAATTATGCGCGCATATTACTTCTTCCAGTCTTCAGCATAATTTTCGATTAACTTTTAAAAGATTTACTCTAGTGAATTTTAAGTTGCTTGCCTAAGTTTTTTTTTATCTCAGTCAGTTTGGATATTAGAAAGGAAAGTCTACTGAAGATGCACTACTGCAGTTTTGCTCTCATGTCAAACTTGGAATAGAACCAATGCATTTCCTCAAAGAGGAAATTGGAAAAAGGTGGTTTTCGTAGATTAACTATTGATTGGTGTAAGGTGTATCTTCAAAATAAGTCTCAGAGAGTAAAGTTAGATTAGTAAAATGAGGAGCGAACTTCAATTTGAATGTACCCGAAGGCTCTTTTTTTTTGGATTAATTTTGTTCAGTAGATCACCTAATATATCTACTGCTGTTGTAGATTGGTTGGGTGGCAAACAAGTTGATGTAAATGCTGCAAATTCAGCAAAGCTTTCAACGCAATTTCGCACGAAGTTTTCCTTCTCACACTATAGTCTCTTGGTTTTCAGACTGTCGATTAATTCGTACTAAAAAGAAAGGCACTAATGTGTGCTTTTTAGGTTCACAGTATCTAAACCAATAAACACTCCTTCGGTCGCATCCGTCTTTTCTTGTTCATTCTGAAAGTGTGCATTGTTTGATTCCCTTTCCATACAGAAGGTAAAAAATATTTTTGGGGATTTATCGAACGATCAGAATTTTGTCTTTAGGAAACGTTTATAGATTCAAATACATTTTAGATATGCATACCAATAAACCGATTCCCGAAATAAATAACTTAACACAAATCATTTTAAATATTCTCAAGTTTTATTGAAGAAATACTTCAATAAATAATACAATATATGTTATAATTTATCATAGTTTATTTAGCTTGTGCTGGACAGTAAGATTTTAATTGTAAGAAACTACTAATGTTGTTATTTTGCAAAAATAGTGCTTATCAGTATTTTGTGGTGCCGCTTTTATTCGGTCCGGCATTGAAGCAATCACTGTCTGCAAGGCATCCGGTTGAATTTCCTCATACTCTTACCACACTTTCACTGAATTCATTCAAATCGGTTATTGTTCGTAGTCTCTTCTTTGCTACCTGAATCTTTATTATGTACCAAGAGTTCTCAATCGGGTTCAGGTCAGGGCTCTAACCAGGCCTCTTTAATGTCGATATGCTTCTTTCTGTTAGAAATTGTTTAACCTGAAATGATAAAAGGGATTTACAATGATATAACTCTACGATTGTTTTGCCAACATTGTAGGGAAGATAATAAAACTACCAATTTCGCGCGGTGACAAGGTGTCGAATCACCTTGAAAAATCACCTTATCTGAATGCGGAAAGTGTTCCTCTAATGATGATAGCAAATTCTTTTCCAATATTTTTGTATACTTTTTTTGCGTTCACTGTTCCATTTATTAGAACCATCCGTCCAACACCATGACAGTAAAAGCATCACGGTTGTTGTAGTGCATCCTCCACTTCACTTTGCAGGACGTACTGTAATCTGTTAAATTTTGACTCGTCCGAGTAGATTGCATTTTTCCTATCCGTTATGGTCCAGTTTTCGTGGTCTCTCAGCCACTGGAGACGTTTTTGGCGCATTTGTTTGGTTAAAAGCTATTTTTTCGCAGGACCGAATTTTAGAAACCTTCGTCTTACAATCCGTATACTGATTTCTGATTCTAGGAACACTTTCCTGATTCCCTTCCCTTCCTCTTTAGCTGTTTTAAATCGATGCTGTAGGCCCATTCGTTTTAACAAAGGATCCTCAGCCCTGGTGTGTTTTCTACTGGGTCCCGATCCTGTTTTTCTTTCAAATAAGCGGGTTGACTCGAATTTTTCGATGAATTTAACTACTGGTGACTTGCTGAATTTGACATTTTATGCAAAATTGTTAAAGTTTACCTGTCTTATTACACCACATATATGTATATTGCACGTGGAATCTGCACAGGGAAGATTTATCCATTTCGTATTATGGGGACTCCTTTGGACTGGTAGTTTCAATTTTCCACTATGTTTAGATCGCCCGAAACTGATAGACTTAGAACCCTTATTACACCATACCATATAACATACAATATTATAGCGACTCTTATCATCGAACGTAGGCCCACGCAATCTTAGATCTGTTCCGTATTAATCGTCATTGAACGCATCATATATAACATGAACCCATATTCAGAATGCAACGCGAAGGCAGCTCTAGTCAACTCATCTTTGACTATCACTTAGCAGACGCTCCCTCAAAGAGCTCACTCTATTCTTGCTATGCCAATATGCTGTAGCATTAAGCAATATTGTTAGTTTTTAATTTTAGTGTTCAGGTTTATGCTTGTATTGTCGTAACAAATAAAATATTTGTCGGTAAGATGAGTCCGGAATTGAAGTTAAGAACATTTGCTGAGTCAAAAACCTGAATATTTCAAATTCTTCTAAATTTACATCGACTTGTACTAATTTAACAGCATAACTATGATCAATGTCACTTACATGAGAAGAAAGAAATTATTTAGTTCATCTGGATATAAATTACATTGAGAATCGAAACTGTTGCTCCTCGAAACACCAGTTTTACAGGGAATGGGACATAGGGTGTGTGAATTTTACTACATTAGGAAACCCAAATTTGGTTTGTTGAGGAACTTTCGCTGCGATTCTGAAAAATGCGCCGTGCTACGAGTATATGAGAAGTGTCACTATCTTGGACAGAAAAACTCTTTTAGTATCTTTAAGTAACGTTCGCCATTGAACGCTTTCTTCGAAAAAGTTAGGTTCGACAATGTAGCTTGATGAAATTGGATACCACACTGTGTATCGAGCTGGATGCAACCTCCGTCTCAAGGAGCATCTCTGTTTTTTTGTCCCTCCATATACGACAATTTCGTTTGTTAACATTACCGTTTAGGTTAAAGTGTACCTCGTCAGACAGAAAAATGCAGTTTGACATGTTTTCATCATCTTCCAGCATTTTAAGGATGATGAAGTCTGCTGAGTTGCTTATTATTTAAATTTTGTTTGGAAATAATTTCCAATCTTTGTGCAGAACTGTCTGCAGTGACTGTTTGCTAATAACCATTTGGGCAGATAAGTCCTTGTCCAAATCGAATTCCTGCCTCGGAACTGTAAAATCTCGATGATTGAGATCAGTTGGTTCATTTACCAGAAGAATTAATGATAATTTTGGGGTCATCCGTTAGCATAATACTTCAGGTTAGCTATTGTTCTAATTATTAGGCACAGCTAACAGTGGTTTGGGGCGAAGTATCATATAGCAGCTAATTAAAATGATTGAACTCTTTCCAATCTAATTGGTGATGCAGAATATAGAAAAAGGATTATAATTTTACGAGGATGAAATTTTCTCATTTATAAGGGCTTAAGTTATCATACCACCCTGTCCAAAAAGTTCTCGGATTTTTAAAAATTTATTCATTATAATTGATATTGTTGCCTTCAAAGTAATCCCCACTGAGTGCAACGCAATTGTGCCAGCGTTTGACCCTGTCCCTGAAGCATATCTGGTACTTGGTGTTCGGTCGGGTCTTCAGTGCGGTCAGCGCTTTTTCCATTATTTCCACTTGGCTGTTAAAACGTGTTCCCCGAAGAGGAATTTTAAGTCGGCCGAACAATAACAAGTCACACGTTGCCAGATCAGGTAAGTTTTGTTTTTGGCAATAAATGCACGCATAGTCCATTGACTATTATGAGATGGAGGGTTATCGTGTTCCAAAATCCATCAAATGTCTCCACAATTTAGCCCTTTTTTGGGAATTGCATATCTCATAACGCCCAAATAATACACCTAATCTATAGTGAGCATCGCCTTCTTTTTTTTTTTACTGAAAACGACATACTTTCTATGCTCTTGGCTCCTTTGGGCACGCTATGCACTCGCTTTATGTTTGGTTTGCCTCTCGGGTTCATAAATTCAAGTCCTTCGTCACCAGCTTTGCAGCGGCACGTCTCAAGGACAATTGATTGGTTAAAATACCGTGAATGAATCGAATTGGGATGGTCAATTTGCGGTTTACAACCAGGAAATCTTTGATTTCATCGACGTGTTCCTCAGTGATGAATGTCGATAGTCTGCCAGAATGGTCGGAATTATCGACGGCTTCACGACAACTTCTGAAGCGTGCATGCCAAATTTAAAGCCCTGGGTTTTTTCAGAGCATCGTTGCCAGAACACAACATTTGAACATTTCCACTGTTTTGTGCCGTTAATTCCATGCAAATTTGTTGCTCAGTTTTTGTATTCATTTCAAAAATCACCGAAAAGAAAAGCAATCGATGTAAACACAACGCTGTACCTTTCACAAATGTCATGCTATGACTTTGATAAGTTGCTTGTTATCGATAACAAAAATGTTAAGCGCTGAGAATTTGAACCTTAAGAAGTAAAATGTATTTTAGTTTTGTAACTGTTGCAATGTTAAAATCGAAAAAAGAAAGCAACCCGATGGGGTTGAAATAGTGCTTGGAATTGTACTGTTTTGAATCATATAACTTAATATTCATGTTTACAACCGATTGAATATACAATACATTGTAATTTAATATACTGTTAGGGTAATGCTTTAAGAATTTTAACAAATACAATACCAACATAAAGCAATTTTGTTTTTAAGTAGATAATAATTATTTAAATGTGATGGAAAATATGCTAAAATAAAATCAAAAAATGGGTTGCTTGGTTGATCACATGTTTAGGTACCGCTTCGTGGAGCTCTACTATCATCGTGCTGATTACACAAGCAAAGGAAAGCAAATACCGTCGCGGGTGGAAACTGTTGTCATATATCTCCCAGATATACATTCTTTAATGCCAACCAAATCCGAATGGGAAACAATTGCTGTCGATTACAAAACCGCTGCAACCAATCATCTAAATCGTATTAAAACTCCTGCTGCTGCTGCTGTTGCCGCTGTTGCTGGTGCTGCTCAACAACAATCAACAGCTGCTACCACCACAACACCGTCAGAGGCGAAAACATCACAAGCTGGAACTGGTGAAGCAGCTGCTGCCACTGGTGCCGCTGCTGCCACTACTCCTGCTGCTGATTCTGCAACATCGTTGGCAAATTTAGGTGGAGAAGACGAAGACAAACCGCAAGATGAACCTGGAAATGAAAAGGCATTCTACCTCTTTATTTTTTTTTTTTTGTATAAAATCATTTTGCAATTGCATAGATTTAGATTTTCTTCATTTTAAAATACTTCTTTGCAAACAAAAAAAAAAAAAAAAAAAAAAACAGAAAAAAAAATACAATTTTTGAGAATTTTAAGTTCGTGCTCGGTTAACCACATACATATACCTACACATACGAATACATGCGTGTGTAGATAACAATGAAATGAAACTAAATTTAAATCCCTTAGCTAATGCTGCGTAAGAGTAATAATAATTTTTTGTTGTGTTTTGTTTATTTTCTTTTTTTTTTATTAATTACATATTATCAATACCAATCAAAATTTTATACAAATTCGGTTTTTCTTTTTCCTATCTGTTCTAATTTGTACCAATGTATACAGATGTACAGATATATATTACCAAAAAAAAAAAAAACGAATTTGTTGTAAAAGAAGAAAAAAAAAAAAACAAAAATTGTGAAGTAGTCTGTTTTAGTCGAGAATTGGCGCGAGACGAACTACTTGTTTATGTAAGTTTTATTCATTGCAGGATGAGAATAAGAAAGAACCAACACATTATTCAAAATTAGATCTTAAGACAATGAAAATTCAGGAAATACGTGAGGAGCTTATTGCTCGTAATCTATCCTCTAAAGGTGAAACCAAATGCCATACATATTTACTTCCCAAACAAAGTTTAAAGTAACAACTTATTTGTTTTGCATTAAATAAAAGGTCTTAAGCCACAGGTGTTAGCCCGCCTGACAAAAGCCATACAAGGCGAAAAAGAAAAGGAAGAAAAAGAGGAAGAAGAAAATGAAGATGAGGAAGAGGATGATGATTGCAAGATAACTGAAGAAAGTGAGCAAGCTACTGAAGAACTTGAAGAGACAAAAGACGATGATGGTGATGCTGGTATTGAAGTTGACATGACCGACATTGTAATCTTGGATGAATATGATTCTAGCAAAAATCCAGAAGCTGAAAACGCTGAGAAGGTATGTTGTAGTGTATCATCATGTTATTTTTGAGAGAAAAAATATTTTTTTTTATTCTTATTTATTAGAAAAACGTTTAGTTTTTGTAGGCTCCCTATTGTGTTTCAATTGTTACCATTCCACATTATTGGGTACTTTTTTCTGTTCTTTCTTATTTCAGAAGCTCCCACCGGCTAAATCTGGAGTATACGTTTAAAAGTATTTCATTTGAATCCTATCCTCTATGCTTTAGTTTAAATTTGAATTCAATTTGGGTTCCACACTGTGTTTCAGTTGAATAGGTCGCGATTGGTATAATTGCTTCTTTGTCAATTGGTTTATTCCACTCCAAGGCATTGTACGATTGCCACCCAATTATAGACTCTTTTCCAACGTTATTCGTAGACATACAAACCAAGCGAACAGACTTATTGTTTGAGAAACCATGATCAAAAGGCTTACACCATAGATTCCAGGCCATTGATGAAACGCGTCGAAGTAATGTGCATTAAGAAAAAATTGTAGTCGATGTGGGAGGAAATGTAGCGAAAGAATCGGTATAGTCAATTCGGCGTCGTCTGTTTTCGTTCGATCACTATATTGAGAATTTTGCGAAAAGATCTCGGCCTACACACGTATAAGATCTAGCGGGTTCAGAAACTAAGACCACAAGACCATGACTTGACGGGAGATTGTGGACTTTAGCAGCCTAGTGGGCGGCCGTGGCTCTAGTGGTAGGGTATTTGCTTCCAAATTGGACGGTTCGGGGCTCAATACCAGCCGCGCCCGAGAGAAATTCTTATTTTCAGGCAACTAAATTTACGTAAGATGAGCGGTTGCCTAGAATACAAGTTAAATTACAAAGTAACCACTGAGCCCAAAAATATTTCTCTGTCCCATTTTCCTCAAAACTTAACACGTGCCCAGGCATTTTAAGTGTAGTAATACCCACTTGTGTGTTAAATTCTTAAAAAAAAGCCCGAAGTCGATCCTTTTTTTTACTGGAAAATCGCTCACTGTTAATAGAAGCTAAGATTATGACTTAAAAAACTTAAACTTAAGATAAAGGAAAATAATAAAGGAGATCTTGTTTAAGAAGTGAGGTGCTGCGGTTCGAAAGCAGTGAGGTCTGAGTTAACATCCTGCAGTATACGGTGGAGTCGTTCATCGAAAGATAAAGACGAGGTCATGCTAGACTACTTATTTATTTTCTTGGTGGGGCTACAGTTTATGGGGTAAACCTGGACCTCAACCAACAAGCCCTTCCAGCTAGCACAAACTCAAGCCAGCCGCCTTCAATGCCGCACTCCAATTTGCGTGCGACTCCCTTAAATGTCATCGTCCTCTGCGGTAAGATTCGAAGACTGCTTGGGTCGGAACTGTGGTGTCCCATTTTAGACTAAGCCCAACCATCTCAGACATTGGACCCGTAGACGTCTGACTAGATCGATGTTGGTGGGGTATAGCCAGCACAGTTCGTGGTTGAATCTCCTCCATTCCCCGTCAATACAAATCACGCGCAGTATGTTTCAAGAGATAAGCTTCTGCTTCATAGAGCAGGACCTTGATGATAAGAGTCTTTGGTCTCACGAGAAGGGCCGATTTGGTATTACGGGAGATGACCCTGTTACTCACTTGCCTGCTGAGCCCAAAGAAATTTTCTTTCTGCTTGTAACTGCGGAGTCAAACTAGACAAAATCTTTACTACAATATCTCGAAGTTATAACTGCAAAATATTGAAGTTCTGGCCAAGCTGTAGCTGGTGTACAGAATATTAAATTAAATCTTGTTAGAGTTGTAAAGAAGCTGAAAGGAGTAGATGAATGAACAGTTCCGTATGTCCTCTTCGTCCCTACGTTCTACATGGTATTCAAATTATGTAATAAGGTTGAGACGGTTAAGGGGATAAGAAAAAAGCATCAAACGCATAATTTTGGACACATGGACTCGCTGAAAGGGGAACTACGTTTGATTGCCGTACTCAAGCAGGAATCGAACAAAGGTAATGTTGAGGGATCTGGTCACATAAGGGTTGGAAAATTCTTTGGACAACCGTTTGATAAAGCCGGGACATGAGTTGTTTTTAGAAATTATCTTATCAATGTGTGGACGGAGGCGCCAACAACAAAACCTATTGAGCGCATCTGGAAGGAGTTTGGTGTCTTGTGATGATTTCAAAAATTTGGTATCATTTGGTATCATCGCGCAGAGCGGGAGCTTGTGTGTTTAATAATGGTTAGGATGAAAAGAAGGGGACTTAGCTGATTGTCTTGTGAAACACCAGAGTTAGCAAGAAAAAGGCATGTGCGGGCGTATCAAAGACGGACACTATGGCTTTGATGGTAGACAACTTGAAAAGGATCAATTGATGAAATATCTTATCAGAAGCTTTAGTGCAATCAGCTGCAATAATACCAATTTCGTTGACATTTTCTAGGGCGAAGGAAATGAATTCAATGGAACTTGTAGTAATTGATCTACATTTGGGGAAGCTATGCTGGCTAGGGGAAATAGGACTTAAGGTTTCGTATTTCATACTTTCGAATGGTTTAGATTTAACCCGTGTATATCGGGATTATGAAAGCTTTTCCATCCTTTAGCAAATTCTCCTTATGTGAGGAGCAGACCATATTCCGGTAGGAAAAGAGGAGAGCAAGGTTAAACGTTTTTTTTTTTTTTTTAAATACGTCGGGCAGACATTCGGCCAGGTAAGAATTCATTATTAAGCTGTTGTAAATTTTCTTCGATGTGAGTAGGATCAATGTTTTGAAAAGAAAGAGATCAAAGGAGAGTAATTGAACTATGAGGGGTCCGGTGCAAAGGAATCGTCGGCATATGATTGCTTGGGAAAAGTCATTAAGAAGTTTTAAATGCTGTGTGGATCACTTGATGATTTGTTTTCAAAAGGGATGGAAAGAGTTTAGCCGTCGGATTTATTTATTTAAACCTAAATGAAGGGGTTTGAAGGATGTCTAATATCATACAAAAAGATAATAAAATAATATTTCTCGATAGAATATAAAGAAGGTCTCAGTTAAAGAAAGATTGGTTAATTCAAAATGAGGCAAAGTCAGAAGGGACTCATGAGACTCAAATACACTCATAAAAATGCACTGTTCACACCGGTCTTGACGCTGGTTGTAACATCGGTCGTAATTTTTTTTAAATTAGGCCGTTACAGTAATGGACCGGACAATGATCAATGATTATTTTTTCGATAATATGGACGACATTGTTCCGAACGATATCTGGACTTGATTTAACTATGTTACAAACCCGAAATAGACTAGTGAAATCGTGATCCCAGTGCGACTCAAAACAGTTCAAGTCCTGGAGGAGATAATTCTCCTAAAAGTAGCCGAAAATTCGAAACATGCGCTTCATCGGAAACAGCCGTGGGAGCCAGCTCACAATTTAAACTTCTTCGTACACTTGTATGATAATTCAAAACGTAAAATATTGCTGCTTGTTGATCAATCTTTCAAATCCCGTCTAGATATTTAGGTCTATGTCGATTCCGCTTTAAATTTTGAGAGATTTTTTTTTAAATATTTTTAGTGGATAAATAGATGTAAAAGTTAAAAAAAAAACATCTTGCTACAAATTAGCGCTTGCAAAATATATTCTTACTTTCCAGGAGCAAAATAAAGAACTTGATGAAAAGGAGCGTAAACAATTGGAGCGACGTTATCAAATTCCGGACGAACCGCACATTATAGTACATCCATCGAAGACAGCTAAGGATGGTAAGTTCGACTGTACTGTAATGTCGCTCTCAGTTTTGTTGGATTATCGTCCCGAAGACACAAAAGAGAGATTCTTCGAGGTAATAATATATTTTTTTGATATATACATATATACAAATAGGGATTTATTACAAAATATAAATATATTTACATAGGTTTCCCTATTTGCGGAACTCTTCAATGAAATGCTTATGCGAGATTTCGGCTTTACCATATTCAAAGAGCTGTACTTCCTTAAAGAGCCGGAGAAAGAGGAAATCAAGAAAGATGAAAGTAAAGCCCCTACAAATGATGACGAAGTAAAGTCCAAAGACAGCAGCAACCAGGATCAATCTTCTGATAAGAAATCACAAAGTGAATCTGATAAAAAAGACAAAAATCAAAAGGATAGACGTGTCACCAAAAGAGCTCTGGAAGAAGATACCGAAGATGATAACTTCTCTTCCTATTCGAATGATCGTAAAAAGAAATCTGAAAAGAAAATGTTTGTTGCCAAACCGCAACTATTACTTTCATTCATTTACTTTGACACTTCCCATTGTGGATACATTTTTGAAAAAGATTTGGAAGAACTGTTTTCAATCATCGGTTTAAGTTTGTCAAGGGCGGAAATTCGAAAGATTCTAGCAAAAAGTGTCGTACGTCATGCAATTTATTATAGGTATACAAATATACTCATAATTACATATATCCATATGATAGAATAACATTTGTTCTTTGATTTAGAAAACTTACCGATGCGGAAGAGAAACCTGAGAATCAAATTAAAGAAATTGAAGAAGGCGATGATTATCCAATTGAAGAGTTAAGAAAAGTCGCACTGGGTAATACAAACCTTGTACCCGTTTTTAAAAGCGATGTTGTGGAAGAAACAAGAAGTAGCAAGCGTAAAACCCAAGACAGTGAGGGTAAGTCGAACATAAATAAAAGATTTCTTGTTTGCTTATTAAAATAAAATCAATATTTTGAAGGTATGGTTACATTTAATGGCGTTCAGCTACATATTGGGAAACTATTTGAACAAAACAAACGCTACGAGAAATCATACTCGGAATTGGAACAGCAGTACAATGACATTAAGAAACATAACACAGAACTACAGTCCAATTACACAAAGTCGAGTAGTAAAATTAAGGATCTCCAGAGTGAGGTTAAAAGTTTGCTACGAAAACTGAGTGATGCAGATCAAGATTTGTTCACCTTGAATGTAAGTTTTGCCCATCATATAGATGCTTCCAATCGTTATTGTTTTGCTCTTTTCACATTTTTTTTAGCGCAAGTACAATGATCAACATTCGGCACTGCAATATGCTTATGATAAGATCTCTCCATTTGTTGCACGAGCTGAGAAAAATCACAAATCAAGTGAAGGGTAAGTGAACGTCAATCAAATTGGAAAACTTTCATTTAACGCTTTTTCATTTAACTTATTTGATATTTGAATGTTAGCGCACGAGATCGGGATGGTACAAAAGAGAAGGAGAAAGAGAAGAAAGAAGACAAGGAAAAGGAAAAGAAGGAGGATAAGGTCAAGAAGGAAGAAGACAAAGAGAAGAAAGAGGAAAAGGAGAAGGAAAAACAAGATGAAAAGCCCGACAAAGAGAAAGCTAAAGAGAAACACGACAGTGAGAAGGAATCAAAGTCAGACATTAAAAAAGAAACGGAGTGAAGGAGATATATCAATAGCTCTAACTTTTGCCCACTTGACTTTTTTTTTTTTTTGATAAATTATTGATTGACTTGACCACGTCAAGCAACTTTAATAAAAATTGAATTAATTTTCAAATTGTGTTTAATTGATATGTGGTGTTTCAATTACAAAATTATTAAAAAAAAAAATCAGTGGTAGTTTTTCTTTGTTTAAATGCTAGATAAGCTGGTTTGACATTAATAGGCTTCGCAAAATTAAAGCCAAAAAGTGTAGGGATAATATAGCATGCGAAAGTTGTTAATAACACTAGATGTTTAAATTCAGATCAAATCCGGCTGCAGATGCAAAAGTATTTTTTTTTTATTTTCTTGTGCGTAAATACTATGAAATTTTACAAATACGAGTATCATAATTACATTTCTTTAAAAGGCGACGTAAAATGCATTGTTCTGATAAAGAAAGTCGCATTAAACAAAGAATCCCTTTTTGCCATCAGGAATAATTGAAGTCGAGTTTAATAATAGACTCAAAACTTCAGTAATACAGTGCTCCGCAGTGTCGTCATCACTCTTACATCGAGTGTTGCAGGATGTCGAGTCAGCGAAGTACATCAGATCGATGCAGGGAAGCATGCGTTTGGTCTACGGGCGTGCTGGGGACAGTCAGCTGCCTCCTCGCAAAGATAATAACCATCATTGTGAGAGGATTGATTGAAAACCCATTTCTAGTGCCCCTATCGTCAATTACGTCTAGGGTTGTCTGCGCTTTAGAGCAGACAGTCGTTAGGTATGATCCCAGCACACAGTATAGCTATGATATGTCATTTGCATATGCCTGAGTGTAGGCACTTGAAGTATTGAGAGCAACATAGTAATGAAGACAGGTCAGATGGCTTGACCTTGCCATCACATCATGGCCCTATTCACCAACATTGCTTTTATCCACAAAACAAGTGATTAATCTACGTCGTGTTGTCTGCACGATTTACAAATGCCGTCAAGAGTAGTGTTGTTGAAAGTACCCTCAATATCGATGAAAATGCCCATCGCTTCCTTTTTATTGTGGAGTGCCGCTTCAATTTTGTCCACCAGATTTTGAAGCGGAGTCTCGCAGGAATGTAAAGGCAGGAAAGGATTACCACTTGAATTTTAGAAATTAAACCGCAGACATGTCTCGTAACATTCTGTGGTGATAGAACCAAAATCAATTTATTTACATAGTTCTGGCAGTGGTAAAAATGTTCGGCGTCTTCATACAAAACAGTTCCATTTGCGGTTTACTAAATAAAACTATGAAACATGGTAGCGGCATGGTGTGCGGCTGTTTTTCTGAGTTTCAAGCTGCACTTAAGGCCTTACTGCACTCTCTTACCAATTTCAAGCCAGTTCGCGAATTTGTTTCATTTCACTTTCTGGAGGTAGTGGTTCCTGAGTTTAGGTTTGGTATCTGGAGCCGAGTCCATTCTACACCTCATCACCTTTAGATCTAAGTAGACCCATTGCGATACCTGGGTGGGGGAATTGGGAGGGTATGGGAATTTGGTTACGGGTTTTGTTTTAGTTTTTGTTTCCGCCTTCCGTCTCGCGTTGGTTGTCGTTTGGTCCCTGAGCGGGTCTAAGCCATCTTGTTGCATCCGCGAATCCGAAAAGAGATGTAAGTGAAGTAGCAGATAGTTGTGAGAGGTCGTGAAAGTAATAAATTCCGAAAGTTCTTTGTCTCAAATTACTAGGACAGTGGCACATCAAGTGGAGGGTATCCTCCCGTAAGCCTATGTCCCCACAGTCCATGGAAAGGCGCATCTTTATTGCGTGCGCCCCCAGAATATTATAGCTTGTGAGTTGTGAGTAACCCAACAAGCGTGGATAGTTTAGCGCTACTTTTGAAGAGAATCTTACTTGTTCTGAATTTGCTGAGTTCCGGCTAAAGAGCCTTAAACTCTTCACGACAGCGCTTAACTAGCCCTGATCTGATTCCGACAGCAGCGATGGCTTTAATGGCAGCCTGGCTGTGAGTAAATATAGTAATAACATCGTGGGATATTGCCATTATTGCTGCAAGTTTGGCTACTGCTGCTAAAGCCAATATCTCTGCCTGGAACACACTGCTGTAGTCCGGCAAGCGTAGTGAGCACCGTAAATTCAACTGATCGGGTATGATCCCGGCACCGGTTCCTGTCTCATTCCTCTCTACTTGGGAAAATGCAGGCGAATGGTATTTCAGTCGTGATGGGGTATTACTCGTATGTAGTCATAACTTATAAGGATTGAGGCGCGGGCTTTCGGGCTTGGTTTCCACCCATTAAGCTGATTCTATGCTAAAGCGATCTTCGCTGCAGATTCTTGCATGTATAGATCTAGGGGCAAGAGGCCAAGTATATTTTCTAGTCCCGTTGGTGGCGTCATTCTCATGGCATGAGACGTGCCTATACATGCAACCCTTTGTACTTTTGTCATTGGTTGCTAGTTAAGATGGGTCTAACGATATCCGTATACATCCATAGGATAGTCTTAGGGTCAGGTTACGGTTTTTTCTCCAAATATACGATCGCGTAGGAGCCGATCGTTGCTTTGTTTACACGTTCTTCGACATTGACGAAGGTATTTAGCCCTGTTCGATAGTTGGAGGGTTGTCTCATCTATGGAAGGTCAAATTGTGGCGTTATGCTTTTATGCGCCAATACAACAAGCTCTGTTTTTTGCGGGTTGATTGCCAGCCCATTGAGCTTGGCTTATTCACCGAGATTCTAAGGGTACAGTTTACAATTCAAGTGATCGCGGGGAGGATCTTGTCGGTGGCCATAAGAACCACATCATCCGCATATTGTATACAGTGGCTTTTATTATTATTCTTTTATTAGATTTCTTTTATCTTTTATTTCATTAACAACTAGAGTTCACAGAAAAGATGATGTCACTCCTCCCTTGGGGGGTGCCCCTTAAGGTAGTGATTCTCAAATGAACTCCAGCATTTCTTAAGTTTCTATTTATAGGGGAAATGTTGACATTATTGAACGGTCTTTCGATGTCAAGGAAGACTGCTAATGTGTGCTCTTTGTCGTGAAGACTTGTAGGGTTGTTTCCGTGGCTTTGTCTTTTATGTAGGCCTGGCGGGTTGAGGCTAAGTCTTCTGTGTGCAGATTACTTCGAATGTGAGTGTCAAGCAGTTTTGGTAAAGTTTTTGAAATGTATGATGTTAGGCTTATAGGCCTGAGGTCTTTTGGATGGGTATGGCTGGGCTTACCCGCCTTGGGAATGAATACTACCTTTACATCTCTCCAGCATTTTGGCACACATCCATACTTTATGCTACTGCTGAATAGTCTTTTTAGGAGCGATATCATAGCCTGCTTTATTTTTTGAAGCACCTCTTTAGTCGAGGGGATTTGTAAGCGCAGAGTGACTCTATAACCGTTTATTTTCTTTTCTTGTAGAATCGCGTAGCTACCATCTGATAGTCTTAGATCTCCAACTACTGTAGGTTCCTTAGATATGGCTTTCCTCAGCCTCGCACACTCTGTCGTGCTTTCAGCGTTGCAGATTGCGCTCTTGTATTTCCTCAGATTGACCAGAGGGTTATCCTAGGTTCTTGGATGAGTGCAATGTCGATGTCTTTTTTAGTCATAAGGTAAAGGTAAAGTTGGCGCTGGTCGCCTTGCTGTGGCGAAGATTTATTTATACTAACTTCAGACTGGCGGTTCGCGTACCCTTTCGGCTTTCTGCGTAAGGCGACTGTGAAAGGTCTGATCTTGCATCGGGTTATCTCGACCCGTACCTGGCTTTGTGTAGTAGTGGCATAGATTCGTGGCTTAGTTTGACCACAACTTTCATGACATATTTGGTGTGGTTTCCCATTTAAATATCTCCCGCTCCTTGCTGTTAAACCCTAAATTGAGGTGTCGGAGTTTGCATTGTATTCTGACTTTCTATGTGTAGGGACCCGGGATGTTCAACCTTCTCTTAGGTCTGGTGAGAACCAGGAGTTCTTTCTTTTCGACAATACTCCATTCGGCGTTTGACAATGGAGCTTTCGTGTTACTGAATGATTTTTCTGAGTGCTTAGCTGTCAGAAGACCGGGACATTCCCAGTGCTTTTCATGACAGCGTCATTGACACTGTTTAGAATTCTTAGTTCTAGCTGCTGCCATGGGTCATGAGAGAGCTTCCGCTTTGGATTACCAAAGTCGATTATTGCAAGCCGGAAGCTTCCGTTGGCCTCGGCTGAGTTACTTTTATACCTTTTAACATCTCCCTGTATATCATGGTGGAGGTTTTTTTTTTTCTGTACAAGAACTTAACACTCAAGTGGGTATGAATAGAAAGAGAAAGAAAGATGTTTGGGTTCAGTGGTTATTTCGCTCCATGGGTGGCATCCAACATTTAATGGGGAGACTAAATTCTTAGTGGAACTTGGCTTGGTGATGATTTCTAGTCAACTCCTCATCTTACTTGATTTTAGTTAACTGAAAATGTGAATATGTCTTTCGGGCGAGGCTGGGATTGGAAAACCGAACCTTCCAATTTGGAAGCCAGTCCACTACCACTTGAGGCACTGCCACCCACTGGTTGTGTCTTTAACTGTCCACTTTTTGAGCTATCAGCAATCGGCCCAGGTTTGGATGAGATCTTGCTTGTGGCGGTGGATGGCTGCATGAGAACAATCACCGCTGGGGTAGGAGGGCCAAAAGCCCGCTACTTGTAGCCCTGCTTCCTATTCCTCTTTCGTTGCCACACCGCGGCAGTTTCTTTGTATATTACATGAGCCCTACCTAGCATTGTCGTTTCCTTTTCCGTTAAAGAGCTACGGTCGCGATTCCTTAAACGCCTGAGCGGTTACCTTGGGTTAGCAAGGTAGAGGATTTGATCTCTTTTGCAGAAATTAGGGTGGGCAACAATCGTACAGACACTGTATAACGTTGAGTTGTTGTCCTCTACACCTACATTAGTGAACAACTCTAAAATTCAACATAATGCAACTTAAAGTTCCAGGACGGTGGCTAGTTGTTCACTTACTGGTGCTTTTTACTGTCAGAGTTCTCTTCATAGAGGTACGAACAATAGGCCCGTTCACCCTAGAGTTAGATGTCGAACAGCACAAAGTGCCAGAATTTTCGGCGTCAGCTTCTGTCAGTGAGTCCGGTAAGGGCACATGTTGCTGTGATCCCATCGGCTCTCTTACACCCACGACATCCGGATTGGGTTCTTCAGAAGTGCGAGCGAAAAGATCGTTCTCCCCTAAGTTCATATCTTTGAGAAAGTCGTAGGCGCGCTACAGACATTAACGCTCGAAATCTCTGAGCTCTTTTTTCTTGCTAAGCCTTTTTACCGCTAACTTGTTATTCGCTATCTTATTCCGAATGGATGCCGTTGACGATGTGGAGAATTTGGATGAGCTGGCGATGGTTCCGACACTGCCCTCATCAGAAATTAGTTTCTTCGGTGGCTGATTCCCGACTAGGGGGCTATTCCCCTCGACCCCCGGTCTTGTTTTGAGTTGCTTGAGGTAACGTTAGCGGTGCCCGATTCAGTTGCACCCGTGTTTGTTATCGTTGTCACTATTGTTGTAATTTGTTGTTGCTGTGTTTTTTTTTTAGATTTACGAGTATGTTCTTTATATTTTGGTTGCACACGTATGGGGGATGTCTCACCGCCTGTATATAGGAAAAGGGAATTGAATTAAAATCAGAGGTCCCCAGGTATCTAGCGTTTTGCGCTAACGACTGAGGTCTACCTCAGCTTTAGTTTTCGTCCTCTCCCCGTCGACATTACCACCATGGTAATGTCGACACTTAAGCGGGTTACTGACCATTTAGTCCCGTGCACATAGCTCCGGTTTTGTTCTTCGGTTCATTGGAGATTGCTTAAGCGCTCTCACCATGTCAAGGTGGATGATCAAGAAAGAGTGTTGCTGAGTTTACTTTGCGTCGTGGGTTGACCAGTCCTATGACCTGCTCGGCTTAGCTTAACTTAACGTTTTAGGTTCTAAATGCGTGTGACCTACTCGTCAACTACGGCTAGATATTTTTTCTTGTCCTATTGGACCTTCTTAAGAATGGTGCCGGTTTCTGAATTCTTGGTAATTTTGACCAGAATAAAGAGAGTTTAGTGGTTTCCTCCTCCATATTTCCATCCATCGCCTAAAAATTGCGATTTCCTCGACGCTTTGTGGTCACTGAAGTTGAGTATCAGAGTCTTTTACCAGTCAATTAACTGCCATTAACAGCAGTATCCTAAAAAATCATTGTATTTCATATCGCTTAAAAAAACGATTGGGATTATTGCTATCATAAAAATTAATCTATTAATGCAGCTGGTATATTTATTGAGTAATTAATTAGCCGCACCGGATGCTAGCAAACGTATGATGTATGTAGGATATAATATGACATTTAAAGTATCGCTAAATTTGTAAATTTTATCAGCTGCAGCTCTAATGAATTAAATTTGTTATTAACTGCTGCTTTTCTTTTGACATTGTGCGGTTGTGCATTATAGGTACTCGTACATACATTGATGCAATTAATTGTGACGATTTGAAGTTGTATATTTTTGATTTATGCACCCGCACGCACGTGTAATTATGAAAGGATATTGTTGATTGTGACAGTTTAATTGATACATAAATTTTATAAAAAAAATGGATATACCATACAAATCATTGACCTTACCGAAGTTGGAATAGAAAGATAGGAAATGCCAATTTAAATTTACGAACTCTTAGGTTAGGTTGGAGGGTTCCTCACTATTGAGGTCCATTATGATACAACTGAGAAGACGTAGGAGTTTAACATCCTGGCTATTCCTGGAAAAAAAGAGATTTTTTTTTGATGAATTTGTCAAGGTTAAAGGTTTTTTAAATCACCGCTGATTTAGATCTCGGAAGTGGCAAATAGGATTACATTCTGATGCTTGCACAACAGGGCAGTTGGACAAAAGATTTCTCTTCCTTTTCATGTCTGCAGCTTTTGACTCGTTCAATAAGTTCATATAAGTCTAGATGTCTCACAAATGTCGCGCTGAGTCCATCTATACATACATCTAGACATATAACTGGTCTTAGAGAGCCCTTGGGAATGTGTCAATTATTTGGCGTAACATATCGCTGACTTGACTATTTGTGATAGGGATAAGAGTCGTGCCACTTTATTAGCGGGCCAGTTCCCTAGGTAGTCTTGGGATACTAGTACCCAACATAGTTTGAATCTGTGCTGCAGAATATGTATAATTTTACCAACTTCGATTTTATGGTGTTCGATCTGATTTGTCGTAGACTGAAGGATTAGTAAAGTGCACAAGATCCTCAGAGAAGGCACTTCCCTAACGCTATCGGCTGCATTAATTTTTTCCTAGAATCCGACGATTGAAGTCTAGATTCAAATCAATTTTTGTAAGCCGAAGGACAGTTGATTGGAGAAGGTCGAAGCGCACTTGATTAGAGAGCCCATATTTACTTTTTCCATTGCTGAGTTTCTTCAGTCTAGGGTAGAGTTTGTGGCAAGCTGGATGCCGAGAATGTCAATGAATATCTATCCAATGAAGCAGTGGTTTTCAACGCGTAAGTGATGCATATACACGCGTCCTGTTGCGTTTTTTATAGCAAGTTTAAGTTAGTCAGAAGTATAGATCCTGTGCATTATAGCATTTAGCTTTGTTCTGCAACGTTTTCAGCTTGTTATCCAGGATGAAAATCTCAGAGAAATACTATTTAGTCTGAGTGGGATGTATTATAGGTCTTACTTACTTTTACCTCAGTCCAGGCACTGGGTATTACTACATATATATCAAGAGCTAGACAGTATATGAGTATGAAAGATCATTGCAGGGTGTCTCTGATGTCCTGAAAGGCATTCTGTAGTTGTATTGGGGAGATGCCATGGGGTGCTGTCATTTGATTTGCCGCCCAATTTGCTGAAAGTCCCGTAGGAAAGAGCCGCAGGAGTAAACGGAATCGAAATATCTAACAACTCTTGGGTCAGCACCTAAATTGGGGCCTGCAGAATCCGTGTCCTGACTGCGGACGAGAAGACTACGAATGGATCATCGCTATTACCGGTAGTACCTGGAGTGTTATCCTATCGGGGCACTCCTATACATTTTAAGAATTAAACCCAAAAGCTGGACGTTTTTAGTATTCGTTCGACATCTTTCCGGAATTCTCTTCTCAGAACTGCGACAAAAAGGAAGTTTTCCTGTAATTAGGATGGGTTTCATCATACATACTATATGTACATAGTTTGAACCTGGGAAAGGAATGTATTCGAATCTTTACATATAGTTCTAAAATCAATGAAGGATATGGCTGGTGTCTTCATTGAAGGCGGTTACATTAGACGTTATTCCTTGAAACGTGAACATGCAACGCATTTGTTTTAGAGAAATACGCATTATGAAGAAATTGTTGAGGAAAAGTGGAAAAAGCAAAGTTTCTGTAGCTCCAGGTAAAACATGCTGCGTTTTAGAACAATAAGGAATCCTCTGAACGCAATCGGATAGCTGTATCTTTATAGAGGACCTTATTACAATAGGATCGAAGACAATGAAGGGATTAAGACATTATGATTACAAGACATGTCTCAAAAGAGGATCTGCCAAGAGAGCAGTGTTCCGAAAAACAAAAACACAACAGTTTCTCAAGTGCACTAATTTTTGCAAAAGACGGAAAAGCCCAATAATCTCTAGAGAAGATCTAATTAACCTGAAAAAGTAGCAAAATATGAATACCTTACATATTATATAAAGGCTGAAGTTACAGTCATACATTTACTGTCAAATACTGTATCTCATTTTAATATCTGTTTCCTTTCTTACATCTGTTTGCGTTGATTTAGAGATTAAAGATGCTCTCGTTAATACAATGGCTGCAAAGAAAAAAATAATAAATAAATTGTTCAGGATTATGATACAAATAGAACGCTAGAGTCGGATGAACACATTGTTTGCTCCTTTAAATTCATCTCTCGCAGATGTTTGCAATTTGCTACCACTGCGAGATGTCACATTTTTTTCGGTCAACCATCCATTTCAGTATATCCGTGTATACTACCATAATGACTGTAATCAATTCAAAAGATTTCGAAAGCTCTTACATCCTTAAAGCTAATCAATATAGAGAATCCGTAGAGAGGAAAACACGAACATGGAGCTTTAGATTCATTCTATTGACGTTGTTTGCCAACATTTGAAGATTGGAAATTCAATACATTGGCGGCATGATGAGACTCCTTTCTTATTGTCGTGATCCCTTTTGCATACCAAGTTGATTAGAATCTGCAATTTAGAATGTCCTTATTGGGTTAATGCCAGAGCCATTCCCTCAACTTTAAGATGCCATGGGAGAACATTTTAAGGAAGGATTTTGGCTTTCTCTTCCAGTTATGTACGAGTATATGCTGGAGTGGATATATGAATTTGTAGTGAAATTATGAAAACAGAAAGAGTATTTTTCAATAAAACGACGATTAAATGTAAAACGAATGCAGGTTAAGAATTCTTTGCTTTTTGACAGAGTTCTTTCAAAAGTCTCGTCTAGATCTCAGTAGTGAATAATTTTTGAACGCTACCCTTTTTTATGTCATCTTTAACATTACTGAAGTAGGCACATGTAAATGGCCTTTCAAAAGTCGCGCCTAAATGTCAATAGTGAATAATGTCTGAACGCTACCTATTTTTATGCAATCTTTGACATTTCTGAACCATAGTAACCATAGATAGTTACACGCTAGGACAACGCATTAAAGTTATTCAAACTTACTAAATACTCGTCCATATGAGTCAACAATTAGATTAGATTAGATTGTTGTGGGATAATGAATCCCTGATCACTGCGGCCACAGATGGGCCTGTTGTGACGTCCTCCATTTAGAGCTCATCTATGATACCGCAATTTGTGAGGAAGGCGGCTACGTCTTTAGGTGAGCTGGCAGCTATGTCCGCCGCCTCAAGATAGAATTTACTTTAACGTTGACGTGTTTTGATTAAACTATTGCTGTCACATAGTTATGTGTCCTGCTATTTCTACGTCCTCGTTACACAATCTGCATGCCCATGGTCATCAGGTGTTTTTTCACATGGCAGCGTCCTGTGAGAAAACCTGTGATCAGTCGAATCTGACTTCTACTTAATTGTAGTAGCTGTTTTCCTTTTTTGTGCCAACAACTCGGCATAAAGTTCTTGGCTTGTCTTTTTCCTTCGGTTTCTCTCCAGAAATGAAGCTTATTTTCCTCTAGCCAGGTTTTAATATTTCCTTTTATTGTGTTAATTTATAGCCCACAGAATGGCCTTGGCATCATGAATTGAGATGCTAATTCGTTTGCTTTTTCATTGCCTTCATGTCCGCTATGTCCTGGCACCCAAATCAGATGGACCTTGTTTGTGGTAGCCAGTAGTTTTAGGAGTTAAAGGCAATCCCAGAATAGTTTCGATTTTATTTCAAAGGCGTTTATTGCAAGTAGGGCTGCTCTGCTGTCGGAGACAATATAGATGTTTTTGTTTGTTATATTGTATGCCTGCTTCGACTCTCTCGAATGCAAAGCGCTATTGCATGAATTTCAGCCTGAAATAGAGAGCTCCATACTAGCATGTATGGATGCCTTAGTACGAGGGCCGTATACTCCGACTCAGACACCTTCATTCGTTTTGGATCCGTCTGTGTACGATACATGTGAGTCCCTGGCAAATGTTGGTTTTTGCTGTTCGCAGTTAAGACGGTCTGGAAATGTAACCTTAAAGTTGTGTCGAAAGTTATATCGTGGGAGACTTTGTCTATTAAGTGTAGTCCAAGTAGTTCGTTTTTTTCTCAATTCATTAAGAATTGCAGTATGAACTAGTTTAGAATTGGATTCATTTTCTGCCATAGGCATGTAGGCATTTACCATTGCTTCTTTCCTGAGTTCTAAATGAAGTTGTGCGATGTTCAAGCGCAGCTGTTGGTGCGGTTTTCATTGCACCAGTTGCACAGACGCAGGCTAGTCTCTGTAATTTGTTGCGTTTGGCCTGTGTTGATCTCTGCGTTGCTTTATGCCACCAAACGGCGGCTGCATACGTGATGATAGGTCTCGTTATTGCCGTGTACATCCATAGCGTCATTTTGGGATGAAGTTCCCATTTTTTTCTAGTTAGACTTTTGCTGGTCCATAGTGCGGTCCTGGCCTTATCAATAGTCTTAGAAACGTAATTTTCCACGTAAATTTTCCATCCAGTGTCATTCCTAGATATTTGATTTCCGTTGAGAACTCTATTGTTTCACCGAAGAGAATGGCATTTCTGATTCTTGTTCGCTTTCATCTCTTAGTGAATCTAACAATGGTGTTTTTCTTGGGACTGACTTTGGGCCAACTTTGGTGTACCATTCAGCAGCTGGGTTCAAAGCCCTCTAGATGCGATCCGAGATTATGTCCTCGGATTTACCTCTAATTAGAATAGCAATGTCGTCTGTATAGTCTTCGAGATAGAAGCCATCATCAGTAGTTCATTAACTACGATGGACCATGGTAGGGGTGATAGTACTCTCCTCTGAGGGCATCCTTTCATAGCTATCACACTGAGTTTTATGGTTTTATCCGGTAGCATACATTTCAATCCATTTACATGTGGTGTCGTCAACTCCCATGTTTTGAATGCCCCTATACCTAAAGTGACCATACGTCCCACTTTCGAGCTTTGTGTCCCGCTGTCCTCAAAGAACGCAAAATGTCCCGCTTTGAAAAAAAGGCCACTCTATATGGATGCATGTTTTGTTCATTACACTCATTGTCAACAAATATATTACTAAAATTAAAAAATATTACTAATATTTCAATAATTTGGAAACTGAAGCGATTTAATTAGTTTACATACTACGATTGCCGAATAAATAAACTCTTCCCAGTTTTATTGTACAATACAATTTATTCGTTTTTATTCTTTACGTGATTTTTGAAACATTGAAATGCATAAACGCAAGTGTACGTTTAAAATTAACTTACAAACTAGGTAAGTATCCGTTCATAAAACAAAGGAGTCAGTGTTTCGCATGGTGGTGCTTGTGATATCGAGAAACATTTACGGTCCGAAAAACACAAACTATCCGATAATGCTGACGCTTCAAGTTCATCGATGCTCAATTTCTTTAAGAAAACAGATTCACCATCTTCCAAGGATTTTGAAGTTGCTGCAGCGGAGGGTGCCTGTGCCTATCACATTATACAGGAGAATCATAGATTTCGCTCAAACGATTGTGCGTCTAGTTTAATACAAACATGTTTCGAGCAAAAATTTAAGTGTGCCCGTACAAAATCCGAGGCTATTGTTGTGAATGTGCTGGCGCCTATGGCAGCAAATGAATTAAAAGAACACAATCGCAAGGCTAATTGTACAACTACAAAATTATTCCCTGTCTTAGCATACTATCATACGAAGGAGTACAGGTAAAAGATTTGGAGTTCCAAGAGCAACCAGGCGAAACAGCAAATGTAATACTTGATTATTTGAAACAAGTGTTGAAAAGGAAATAAGGTAAAATCAAAAATGGTGGCATTTTGGAGCCAAAAATAGAAAAGGAACTAATAATGTTTACGTGAAATTGAAGACGTATCTTGGAAGGACACTTGTAGCGTCAGCCTTTTGGCACAGAAAAAAAAAATGTTTATTTGAGGTGTTCTATTTGTGCTCCGTCACTGTACCAAATCTAGTTAATTTACCCCTTTGCAAAAACGGACCTTTTCCCCTCCTAATCTATTAATTTGACCTACTGATCTCTCTTTCCGAACTTACAAGAAAACCTAACTCTATCAAACGTCCCTCTATTTTCGAATTCCTTCATTCCACTTTCTTCGTAGTCTCACTCTCTCCCTGTGTTCTTGTTACTATGGTGAATATGTCCCTTTTGTCGTAGAGAGTGTTGTGTTTGGTTAATTTAAATTCAGGAGGAAGAGGTGGAAAGCTTTGCTAAGGCTACAGATCGTGTGATAGTAATCTATGTAGATATGAATGTTTATATGTATAGTAGGCTGTAGGTATAATTTAGACAGGAACCTATTTTTGCGAGAGAGAATCTAGAGTAGGAATAGATTATGTGAGTAATAAGCGAAAGAGGTAGAAAGCGAACTAGGAAGCAAAGAAGTGGGATATTTTTTTTGATTAGAGACGAGACCAATTATATAGGTCAATGGCCTTTACGGGTCTTGATCAGCTGATGGAATCAGCAGATTAGATCGGGTTTTTTTGGTGTGTCTGGGGACAGCGGCAAGGTCATGTTGGATGGGACTTTTTTTTTTTGAGTTGAAGCTGAGAAAGTCGATGTCTGAAAATAGAGCGACAAGGTCGTATCATATTGGATTCGGGTCCCTTTTGGTTTTTTTTTTGTCTTTTGACTAAACGTCAGCGCGAAACGTGGTTAACAAAAAAAAAAAAAGGAAGGATTTTAAAAGTCGAAAAGTATATACGCGGACATATTCCTCCTTTTAAACACTCGTCGAATTTCGGAGTTTTTTTTTGTAAAAAGAACCAGTTCGCCAACAGTCGGTGGAAAATCTCCCCGAAAAAAAAAAAAAACACACGCAAAGTGACCGCCGCGGTACATATAACAAAAAAAAAAAAGGAAAAGTGAACCACCCCTATCCCACCCCACCATTACACCTACGCATCAGGGTGTCAACCCCACAATAAGGTGTTGGACGAAAAGTCCTTCTAGTGAGTGCGGAGTTCGTAGTGCGAAATACGATCACGAATAAAAAAAAAAAAAAAAAAAAAAAAAAAAACCAAGCTACATCGCCTGCAAGAGGTGCGCCGCGGGACATCCTCCAGCAAAGCAGCAACATTTAATACACCTGCATACATACTATATATGAACAAAAAAAAAAGTGAAGTTTAAAAAAAAAAATACATTAGAACTAGCGGCCCAGAATTTGAAAATTTTCTTTGATGTATATGTAACTTAGTGAATAAGATAGCATATAGTAAATACTTATATACTTAGGTTCAGGCAGTAAAAGTTGGTCTTGTTTTGATTTACAATTTAGAGTAAAAAAATAAAAAAAAATAAAGAAATAAAAAAAAAAATTTTGAATTTTACTTTTGAGTTTTTGTGCAAAAAAAAAAAATAAAACAAAAATTATTAATTTGATTAAGGGTTTCTTCGAAGTGCTGGCGCCAGAACGACGAGGGATCTGTAGTACCGGTAAGTCCTAAATGTATAAAAGTTAAGTGGCTGGAATTAAAGCAGCCGATTAAGCAGCAAAAAGTAAAATTCATAAGCATATTATTACTTTTAGTTCTTAAGTTTACAGTTGTGAAAATTAATTTTTTTTTCTCTCTTTCTTGTAATAAGTTCTCGTTAATCTATAAGTTTACCTTTGTGAATTATTATTTTTTTATTCTTTTAAATATATACACACATAAATGATGGATTGCATGATGGAATGAAATTAAGTTTTTCTTAATTTTTTTATGATGGTGGCTTAAAACCGTTGACGCGAGTGGTGTGTGGTTGGGCGGACCGACCGTCCTGCGATGGGGGCCGACGAAGACTGGACGTGACGTACAAACGATGACGACATAACGGAAATAACGTGACTGACATTCTCTGAGGTTTTCCTTACAGGTGGCGACTGGGAGGATTTCGTTTAGGGGCTAGCATTCACAGTTTTGGCCAGAATGGTAGCAATTGGTCGCATCCAAGTGCGATAAGGGTGGGTTGGCCATCCTCAGCCGACAACACCCGGCTTATTTCAGGTCGTGACGAGCTGTCATCGCTGTGTGACTCTGGGACATATTATTCGGTGTAGGGTACGTAGGGTTAAGATAGTTTTAGGTTTAGTTACTAAGCGTTGTTTAAGTTCGGTATTTAGGGTTTAGGTTAGTGTAGGATTAGTTAGCTATATCGCGAAAGTCCCGGTCTTGCACATAAGTGATCTTGCTGTTTCCTTTCATCTTTTTTTTTCTATCATCTTCCTCTCCTCTTCTCTTTGAAGTCCGTCCGTAAAATAAAGTAGCTTTCTTTTGACTATCCTTGATTTTCTTTTTTTTTATATTTCACGAAATAAAAAGGTAAGTTGAGTTGAGATGCACGGGGTAGTGGCAAGAACCAACCCAGTCCGACGAGCTAGAGCCGAGCAACCGCGAGCGTACCACTGCCATCTACTCCTGCATCATGGATGCCTCCGTGGCCAACTAACTCCTTACACACTCATATGCAATCAAAATTGCTGCAGATTGTCTACCTATTGGTTTTGAATGCATAATTGTGAAAATTTATTCATTTTTCTACATTTATAGCGTTCGTGTTGAAACACTTAAATAATTCTGTTATTCCTCTGACACAGAATATAAGAAACTTCTCGGCTACAGTAAAACTAGGTGGATTGCGTTGTTGCCGACGCTGGAAAGAGTATTACAAATGTTTCAGCCTTTAAAAAACTATTTTCTGATCATTGATAAGTGCCCAAATATTTTAAAAGTTTTTTTTTTTTAACAATCCTAGCTCAGAATTATGGTTATCTCTTATGCACGCTCACTCTGCTACGTTCCATCAAGCTGTATTAAAGATCGAAGACCGAACGTGTCTGCAACAGAAGCAGCGAATGAAATAAATCAGCTCATAAACAATTTAAGCCAAAAACAAAATTCATGCTTCCTTTCCCACGCCACCCGTAATATAATGGCAAAGTTACAGGAAACTGGTGCTGTCAATGAGAACAGCGTAAAAATTGCAGCAGCTCAATTTTACAAGACTAGTAAGGAATATCTAGAGCAGGGGTGCCAGTTTAACTCTGAAGTTGCAATTTTTACTTGGGCGAACCTAAGGAAAGTCCCTTCTAAGGAGGAAGTTAAAAAAGTAATGGACTTATTAATTAAACAGGGTTTTCTCAGCAGCACTCAAGATACCGGAGTTTTTGATGAGCTTTCACTCATTTTGAATTATACAGGGTGAGTTTTTCAACTTGAGACATCCAAATTACTCGAAAAATACGCGATATCGCGAAAAATGTTTCAGACAAAAGTCACAAGGCTCTGAAGGGGATATAAGATGGTGACCACGAGTTTGACATTGAGCCCCATTTTCAAGGTCAAACGAAGGTCACTTTTGATTTTTCAAATGATAATTCCTGATTTTCATTGCTCAGTCGTATTCCTCAATGGGGCACACGACTTTGTCTCAAAGGTCTTATTCATTCAGTGCTACGAGTAGATACCACTGCACTGGCACGCCTAAATCATTAATCGGTTTCCAACATTGTTAGGGTGTTAGAAGGTCGAGATTTGTTTTGAGGAAGTCATTATTGCCTCGAATGAAGTTAAAACTCAAAGAAATTTCAGATAGAGACAAATTGTTCTAAACTTATCTGAGAGTGTATGATGTGCACTCTGCCCTTTTTTTCTACTTGAACGAACTACTTCATTTAGAAGTTCGATATTTGTTTTGAGGAACTGATTTCAATTCAAGAGAAAATTGAAATTAATTTATGGAAAAAGTGGAAGGAACATCGATGGTGCTGTTGCTCTTTACGTCCAACGTTTTCCAGACCAGGTACGATCACGCGCTTCCTTTTATCGGGTCATCCAACAATTCACTGGTGAAGGAAGTGTGCAACCAAAGAAAAGGAATCGGTCTATCTATCGGGTGGCTGTTGAGGACAATGAAATAGCAGTGTTAGCTGCCGTTGCACAAGATCCTCACATTAGCACTCGCCAAATAAGTCGTGAATCAGGAATTTCTCAAACGACTATCTGTAAGATATTACATCGGCATAAATACCATCCTTATCATGTTTCAATGCATCAAGACCTTTCTAGTGAGGATTTTCGCAACCGGGTTTCCTTCTGTCAATGGGCACTTCAGCAAATTGAACGAGACCCCTTTTCTTCGCCAAGGTGTTATTCTCTGATGAGTCGACTTTCACCAATCACGGTACGGTCAATCGCCATAATACTCGTATGCATTACTGGGCTACCGAAAACCCTGTTTGGTTGCGGCAAGTTGAACGCCAGCACCCTTGAAATGTTAATGTTTGGGCGGGAATTCTTGGGGATAAATTAATAGGTCCATATTTTATTGAAGGCAACTTGAATGGCGAAAAGTATACAAACTTCTTGCGGGACCATCTTCCAGTATTACTAGAAGTACTGCCATTGGAGTTGCGATAAACAATGTGGTTTCAACATGATGGTTGTCCAGCCCATTATTCCCAAGTAGCCCGGGGCGTTTTAAACAATGTTTACCATCAACGATGGATCGGACGAGGGGGTCCGAGGCAATGGCCTGCTAGATCACCTGTTCTTACGTCACTTGATTTCTTCTTGTGGGGCTACTTAAAAAGTGAGGTTTACAGAAAAAAGCCAACAACACGTGAGGACATGAAAAGACGAATAACTGAAGCTTGCCGGAAGATTACGCCAGAAATACTTCTCAGTTCTCTTGGTTCATTTAGAACGCGGATAGACAAGTGTATTGAAGTGAATGGTCACATTTTCAAGCATCTGTTGAAATAGTCTCGGGAAATAAACGTCGAAATGGGAAGAATTCAATGATTCAACAGTGGGAGGCAAGTGGACAAACTCTAATTAATCACCCCGAATACTGCTACGTCCACGTCGTTGTTTCTGGGTTATGCTGAACGCAGTATGTAAAAACAAATGACAAGCCTACGAGCAATACGACTGAGCAATGAAAATCAGGAATTATCATTTGAAAAATCAAAAGTGACCTTCGTTTGATCTTGAAAATGGGTCTCAAAGTCAAACTTGTGGTCACCATCTTATGTCCCCTTCAGAACCTTGTGACTTTTGTCTGAAACATTTTTCGCGATATTTCGTACTTTTCGAGTAATTTTGATGTCTTAAGTTTTATGGCGTCCTCTGACGGGAAAAGAACGCATTTTTGAAAAAAGTGTTTCATGTAAAAGAATTGTAACTTTTCACGCAGATTACGAATCTGTCAAAAAAATAGGGGTTCCCATTAAAAAATCAAAAGTGACCTTCGTTTGACCTTGAAAATGGGGCTCAATGTCAAACTCGTGGTCACCATCTTATGTCCCCTTCAGAACCTTGTGACTTTTGTCTGAAACATTTTTCGCGATATCGCGTATTTTTCGAGTAATTTGGATGTATCAAGTTGAAAAACTCACCCTGTATACAATAACAACTCAAACAGTGACAGATTGAACATGGATAAAATAAGTGCTGAAAATCTTTGGGTGGAAGTATTTACCCACTAAAGATATATCTCACGCGAATTTTTTAGAATTGTAGACTACATTTTCTGCCTACCAGGTGCCAATGTCCCGGTTGAAAGACTGTTTTCACATAGTGAAAAAAACCAGTTAGGAGTCCTGACTTTGAAATCTATTCTTATAGTAAAGGGTAACATAAATAAATCATGTCGACAAATTCATGTTCAATATACTTGAAAAAAAAAGACCCGGTATTTTAAAGAAATCTTCTCATCAGGAATATATAAAGAAGCAACCCCCCCAACTGCTCAAGATTAATTTTATTTTCGTGTTTTAATTTTTATTGCAAATTTAATGTTTGCAATAAAACATAAGAAATGTCTCATATTTGGTTTAATTATTATATTTGCTTGAACTTTTAAATACTTTTATTTTTTTATCCAATTCATGTGAAATAAACATTAGCTTCCCATATTTTGGATAAATGATTTTAAAAAATAAAATAATAACAAAAAAATTATGTGTTTTGCCAAAAGAAATAAACAGGTGTCCCGCTTTGAGAAGAAAAAATTATGGTCACCTTAGCTATACCATATATCTGGGAGAATTCTGTGTTGTCAAGTGCTCCTTCTATATAGAGGGAATAACCGACCGCCACCTCCTTATTTCTGAGCGATTTTTCAATTCTTGTGGTAATATGTAGGGCGTATGTGGTTGATTTGCCAAGTTGATAGGAATATTGATATTTGTGAAAGGGGCCTGTTTCCTACCTTAGGTATATATTTGACAGCAACCTCCTTCCACTTTTTTGGTAAGTATTACCACGGGTTGCTAGATCTTATTAAGTTTAATAGTACAGGTAGCAGTTGCGGGATTTTCTTTTGTAGTAAAGCTGGGAATATTCCATCCTCACCAGGAGTTTTAAAGGATTGAAAAGGGTTGATTGCCCAAATAATTTTGTCTTCATTAAAAATTTCCTTTGCTCTGTTCCAGTCCTCTCTGAGCGGTCTATTTATCCTTCTCTTGGGAGGGGTTTTTTGGGCTTCTGGAACTATCGTCGAGTATGAGAAGTATGTTTCGACCAAGATCTGAAGCGTCTGTAGTCCGTTTTCGGCGTATATGCCATCAGGTCTTTTCATTGAACAGATAGGATTAGTGTGCTGCTTAGAGAGTATTTTATGAATGCGAGGACAACTTCTGGTGCCATCGATTGTATGACAGAAGTTTCTCTACGATTCCTTCTTGCCTTTTTAATTTAATGGTTGTACAATACATGGTGAGTGATTTTCTGTGCATTTCCCAATCAATTACGTTTAGCCAGGTTGAAGAGCTTTCTCGTCTCTATTCTGAAATTTGGCTTCTATTTTGTTTCACCAGGGCGTAAGTCGATTGCCTGTTTTTCTTTTTGTGAGCAAGCTTGATGAAATTACCACAAGTTAGCTCAATATTGTCTATATCTCTGATGTTTGTGTTACATCTACGCAGGTTATCAAAGAGTTGCTGGCAACATATATCCCAGTCTGTGGATTTGGGTTGTCTGTATTTTTCACATATAATAGTACCTAGTTCAAGGTCAAATGGGATGTGGCGATGGTGAGACACGCGAATTCTTTTAACATTTTTTTTGTAAAAGTAGTGCTTTGAGTTAGATCTAGGAGCTTTGTCCTAATCCTATTTATAAAAGTGGGATTGCTTCAACGGTTAAGAATTTGAATATTGTTTAAATTTACATATAATTGTATGCACTTTGGTCCCATTTTAGTTATGGGATGGCGTCTAATGGCTTGAGATAATATTTTTTGATGTTCCGGCATTAGAGCTTTTGTCTACATCCATTGAGCTACTTTTTGTTGTAGGCTTGCAATCTATTTGGGCTTTTTGTGCTCCAAATTGTTTTAATGATCCTGCTTCAAGCAGTTTTGGTTGTGCGCTTGTCCAAAATTGAGGGGCTGTACTCTTCGGAATAGCAGTGTATTTTTCTGCCTGCGGTAATCCTTTCATGCGGGTCTGTATCTGCAAGAAGTTAAGAAATAACTTGCACTTGTGCTCCATCAAGTATTTCTTGAACTTTTTATCAATAGAGAATGTCAATGTATCACCTCAGCTCCTTTCCTCTGAAACCCTGAGAACACGTAGTCAACAATTGAAAGGTTAGTGAACAAATTTGAAAAAGACCGAGTCCGATTTGTCATGCAGATAGCCAAGAAAGAGACGAATGTTTTCATATATCTTTCTTTCTCTACGCCTAGAGAGTGCATAGCGACTTTCTGTGTTGCCATACGTTAGTTTAACTATGGCGGGATCAAGAATAGGGGTAGTGGATGTGGAGGATGGAGATAATTGGTTGGATATGGAGGTGGACAAACGATGAGATGTGGCGTTTTATGGAATGGGAGTTAATAAAATTAGGGTACTTAGCTCCTGTTTTAAGGTCGAAATTAGGAAATGAAGTGCTAGTTGGGATTGGTGGCGTAGAAAGCTGAGAAGGGATAATATGGGTGGTTGGAGTTAAGTTGAAAGAGACGCGTTGGCGAGGGCGCTTGGCTGAAACGGGGGTAATTAGGGGATTAGAGGATTGGTGCGTAAGGAGTTTACGCTGGATAAGTTAGGAGGGAGGACTAAAACCGGGGAAAATGTTTGTTTTGAAACTGTAGTTAGGGTCGCGATTAGAGCTTCCGGTTTTGTTAGCATGTTTTTTTAGCTACTTTTGGAAGAGAGTTGGAGAGTGGTCTTTTTTTAAGCTTATTATTGAGTCCGCGCTTATTTTTAGAGCTGTGACTATGGTCGAGATGTGGGGTTTATCGTTCCTCAGACACTTCCTCAGACGTTTCCCTTTTTCAGCTTTTCGGGTCTGACTTTCCATTCGAAGGGGGTTCATGAAGTTCCGAAGTGTTTGAGCAGTTTGCGGGGGGCGACAGGGGCGGAATACTATATGGTGAATACAGCGCGATTCCGGTTTCCGTTGTTAGGGCGGCGGGAGGAGTAGTTGAAAATGATGGCATGTGAGACTCCGTGTCTACTAATTCATTATGAATTTAGACATTATACGGTGAACTAGCTTGGAATTGAATTTGGTCGGGTATTCCATCGATTTTGTGGCACGCCAATCTCACTTCCTTACCGATATCGGTAACGGTCAACCGAGTCGCTAAGAGTTCCTCGACGACGTCAATCATTTTAGGGTCCGGTCATCGAGCGTAGGATCTGATGGATGCGAGGTGGGATGTATTGTTTTGAAGGAGGATTGAAAAAGCAAGTCAAGATCTGTACGGAGAAGATTAATAGAGAGTCGTTTATGTGAGTAATCATATTGGATTTAAGGAGGTTGGCAAAATTTGTTTTGAGCAATGATTTTAATCCATCGAAATGATATGTGATGACTTCACTTTCGTTGTCGTGATTAGCTTGTTTGTTTTTCGATATTTCTTTCTATGGACTTGTAAGCTTCCACAGTACTGTCAATGCAGTTTACTGAGTCTTCAATCTTTTCTATTTTGTCAAGAATTGTTCGGCTAATACGGCCGTTTCCCGTTAGCATTGCATTAATGGACTCGTTGTTGCATTTAATTACTAGCATAACGCGAACAAAGGTGATCTCTTAGCACTCGTCGCAGTAGCGATTGAAGGGACTGCAATACTCCATGAGATAGGTAATGGATCTGCGGATAAGTTCGATGCATGTGGCGCGGAAATATTTTCCGCGGAGACATTTGCAGCCTACCCATTCGGCGTTGGGGTCAACAATTGAGCACAGAACACTAGCACAGCACTTTTCATTTGTTTGTTTATTTAAGTTAATTTTTTATTTCTTTTTGGGGCAACTGGAACAGGTGAACTGGTGAAACTTGCAGACAAAACTAGGTCGACGAACAACGATGGGAAAAATACTGAGTCGGCAGTATTATAGTTATCTGGCACAGCTAAAATTCAGAGTCGGCAATTTACAGGGCTTTGAAGGAAAGTGGAAAACTAAATAAATTCGGTATACGGGAGAGAAAGAAAGACACGTAGGCACAGGTTGACAGTTAAGTATTAACAGTATTAGCCCAATAATTAAAATCGAAAAAAAAATAGACCAGGAAAGAAATTATTGAGAACCAAATGATACCATATGCCGAACAGAACTTGGCAATATTTTGGCGCTTCATGCATGATAATGACCCTAAGTACACTTTCAAACTAGTGAAGAGTTATTATACTTAAAGATCCAAAACGTCAATGTCCTGAAATGGCCTGTTCAATCACTAAATCTTAGACCGATCGAGAATCTACGGAATGATGCTGAGCATCATATTGAGCAAAAGAAGCCAACAAATTTATTGGAACCATAACAGGGAACTGGAAACCTAACATTCAAGATAGAGTCAATAAAGCTACAATAGTGATTAACTCTTGCAAAAAAGCCATTGGGAGTAAATTGGGCTTTCAACCTCGGTACTCACTTACCGAGTGGTAGCCTGATGGACGGCCTTAGAAAGTGTAGTTAACTGCATTAAACTAAGCAGAGTCCAAAGAACAGCATGTCTATGCATAAGCGGAGCATTGCGGTTTACCAACTCTTCGGCATTAGACATTCTGTTTCATTTGACACCCCTCGATATTTTCAGCAGCGACTAAACAGTGGATAAATAGTCTATTTGGCCACGCCAGCATTCTTAATTCATTAAGAATCCTCACAGAGAACATCGATTATACCACACCAGGCCTGAAACCACACTGATAACTTCTCCCCCATAGTTGGAGGAGATGATCTTCCTTTTTCAGGATCGGCGAAACGATGCAGAAATTTCATTCACCACTAATACCGGCAATACTTTCATCTGTCCATTTTTTATAGATGGGTTGTTGTATACTTCTTTCCAATTGCTGGAGCTTAATTGGTCTTTTGTTGTTGTTGTTCTCTAGGAGGATAACGAACTTCTGTGGACTAAACATGTCGCGTTGAAAACCTCCAAGGTGCTGTTGGCTTTCGGATAGTGGAAAGGAGCTTGCGGTAAAACCTGGAGCTTGTCATCAAGGAGGATTTAGATTGATATGATAGGACCAATAATAGCCTATGCCTCCGTTGTTTTGTGTAAAACTTTCACGAAAATATGTCACTGCTACTGTATGGGGGCTTTTCTTAAAACATCTAGGTCTGCCGTGGGCGCACTGATAAACCTATATCCCCCCTTTTTTTCCTGTCGGTACAGAGCTCAGACAAAGACTCAGACAAAGAATTAGTCCATTGTACACTTTGTAAAGTTCCTTTTAATAAAATCTTTCAGTCTCACGAAGAAAGATGAGTAAGCTCTTCAGTGATAAGATGCCTATACTACCAGCACCCACCACGTCAGCACAGAGTACCTGTAGATAATGCCAGCAAGCATCGCAGGATCTTGTGTCATTTATGCTCAGCATATTTAAGTGCTGTAAGTGTAATGCCCTGTCACGACGCCAGTAAGCAACCTGCAGTCTTTAATGCTGAGCAACAGTAGAGCGGCCGCTGATCTTCTAGAAACGTCGGGAAGAATTCGTTTGGTCTGCCTGCATCTGCGGTTGTGCTCATACGAGAAACAACTGTCAATGGAAGCCTTAACCGGGGACGCAGGCAGACCCAACGTAGGTTCGGGTCCTGAAAAACTCTCCTTTGAACCTTGCCTGGCAAGTTCATCGGCGATTTTATTACCCGTGATCCCATTGTGACCTGGCACTCAGACAAGGGTTACTGGATTTAGCCTTCCGACTGCGTTCAGTGATCTCATGCATTCTTGAACTAGCTTGGAAGTCGCTACAGATGCAAATGCTTCGCCCCCTCCACCGCTTTAGTAAGGTGAAGTGAAATCTAAAGTTGTTGCCCTACTGAAAGACACCAGTGCTACATCCTATATTGGTTTTGGAGCCGTCCGTGAAGACCCGAGTGCATTCCTTTCCTGGCTCAGATTCTGGCCGAAACCAGTCCAAGGTATAAGGAAAGTTGATATCGTATTTTTTCCGCAACATGAGTTCTGTTGTCACTACATCGGACGGCATACCCATAAGACCAGAGTCATACGCCAGTCGGCGCGCAAGGTCATCAAAGCTCCAGTGCGTATTGTACCACAGAGCACTGTTTTTAGACTGAAGTGGTCTTTGAGAGTGGGAGGAAGATTCATCAATGCGTTTAGAGCAGAGCCAGGAGTGCTGGGGAAAGCACCCATGCATCTGAGACAAACCGTTCTTTGGAGCCTGGTAAAAGCAGCAATCACGTATTTTCGCGAGAGCTTATTCCACCATAGCCCTGTATGTAGATCCAAAGAACCCTTCTCGGTGACAGGCCCCATGTCTTGCCGATAGCTCCTTTGCACGGCCAGAAGGTCGACAGCGCCATAGACGCTTTTGACGTAACATTTTTAGTCCAGAGAAGTTTGTTATCTAGGATGACACCTAAAACCTTAGCTTGCTTGGAGAAATGGATGGTGGTGCATTTAAGCACTAGATGAGTCAGACCAGGCAGCTTCCTCATTCTCGTAAAGTGAATAACCTCAGTTTTGAGAGGATTGAGTGAGAGATCATTTCTCGTGTACCAATCGTCGATCACATCTATAGGCGCCTGTGCTTAGAACAGAAAGTCGCTAAACGCGATTTAACAGACACTACACTATTGTGCGCGTTGAGCAGTGAGTCGACGAACATGCACCATATCAGTAGAGACAGAACGCCGCCTTGCGGCCGCAGGCAGCATCCACAATCAATGTCCTATTCACCAGCATTGCTTTTATCCACAAAACTACATAGTGATTCGTCTACACCGCGTTGTCTGGCCGAGTTACACATGCGGTCAAAAGTTGGGTTGTCGGAAGCACCCTTAATGTCGATAATGCCGTCTCATCAATGATACTATAACTGCAGTTACACCAAAAGTACAGAGTCAACTTTCGCTGTGCTCACGATTGGTTTCGGTCAGAATCTGGACCGGGAAAAGAATATAGTCGGGTCTTCACCGATGGCTCCGAAATCGACACTGGTGCTATCTTAACATCTTACTTACGCCTTTTACTACTTCCAAGTTCGTTCAAGAACACAAGCGTTTTCTGATTGAGCCTGAGTTTGTGTTCAAGGCAACAATAGGACCGCGAGAAATAAGATCGCCGTTGAACTTGTTAGGTACAGACCTGAGACTGCCTGCGTCCTTCAATTGGTTTTAACCTAAGCATAAGTGATACATCTTACGACGCGTGCATTGAAACTGATGACGACATCGCTAAGCATTTCCTCTGTAAGTGTTCGGTAAACGCTTGCATCGGGCTGCAGGGTCTTGGCACTGATTTGGTGGCTTCAGATACTATAGTGACTTTAGCACGCACGCAAAACTGAGAAATTCCATTAAAAGGAACAAACAGCGGGCTATTCTAGTTCATTATGTGAGTGCTCTGTTTCGACAGAAAAAAAAATGCCCAAGTTCATGGAATTTCAGGATACGAAAGTAGGTTGGGCATACAGTAGAGCTACTTGTTTGACTTTTACAAATTCCAGGCAATGTACTAGTAATTCCCAGAAGCACAATACAAACAAATCAATAGAATTCACATGTACCTTTTTGTCGTGATTACTCGATTAACCCCATTCATCTGATACGAGAGCATTCTTGTCCTGGATTTTGCTTCAACCACATATGAATGCTATTATACACCAGAAGTATGTATTCAAATAAAGATATATCTTATGAAATTCCTTGTAGACAGGGTCGTAAAACTCTCAGTGGAACGTACCACCTGTCGAAAAGCTGATTATAAGTTCCCAAAGTTAAACTAATGTGCATTAATCTCAACTCTTAAGGGGTTCGAAGTCTAATCACTCTACATATGTGTAAATGGAGGAGTAGTTATTGATGGCTTCTGCAACTTTGCAGACACTGAAATAAACATAATGATAATTATTCTTCAGTTGGAAGCATTTTGTCTTACGGTTCATTTATAATTCCAGGTACGAGTATCTCCGTGTGCATGAAAATACCCATAATTACCTGTACGCCTCCTGATTTAAGCAAGAAATTTTATCTGTAAGCTTTAGAGATACAAATATTGTAGTTCAGGTTCTATGTACATATGTTAGTTATTGTTGGTGCGGTATGTAATGCCGGAGATTATTCTTGATGCATCGTTGAATAACAAATAATATACAATACAAATGTTTCTCAGAAGAGATTCCTTACAAAATAACTGGTTTCGAAATCGGAAGGGAAATAGGATACCAATGTCCTTTTAATTTAGATCTTAATTTATACATAATTGAATCAAGAGACTGTGTAGCCACAATATGCCTGCGTGTCCATACAAAGTAGAAGGATAATAGCATCAAAAATAGCTGTGAACTTCTAGATAAACTCATCGACTTCACAGATGGAAAAAAGATTTTTGTTGCCAATATATACAGAGTATATCCAAAGATATCTACAACCCAATTTTAACCAGATTGACTAGGATATTGCCTAAGTTAAACTAAACTGGAGCTTCAAAACGAACTTGTTCCCCGTTTTTGTCCCCCCCGCCTCACTTATCCGACACAAAGCCCTTACACACCAATCCTCTAATATGCTAATTTCCAATGTTAAACTCAAGCCTCCGCGCCAACACGTCTCTTTCAACTTAACCCCAACCACCCATATTATCCCTTCACAATCTTCTACGCCACCGATCCCAGCAAACAACTTATTTCCTAACTTCGACCTACAAACTGGAGCTAAGTACCCTAATTTTATTAACTCCCATACCCTAAACCCAACATCTCATCCGGCGCCCAACTCCATATCCAATCACGAATCACCATCTCCCTCCTCCACTGCCCCTATTCTTGATCCTCTTTTTTCCCCCACAGTTAAACTAACCCAGCAAACCAATGGAACTACGGAAAGTTGCTATGCACTCTCTAAGCTTAGAGAGAGAATTATATATGAAAACATTCGTCTCTTTCTCGCCTATCTACATGACAAATCGGACTCGGTCTGCTACGAAGGGAAGACCAAAACCAGCGTCATGGTATCCATCCAGCAGGAAGGCCTCCCTACCGACCCTATCAGTCTCAGGAACCTTTATGTCAGGTACCACGAGATTTTTAGCATGTCCCCTCAGAAAGTAGCAGACGACCTTGCTGCATTCGGCCACTACTTTCACTCTAAACGAGTCTCACACCTAGAGCGAAGCCGAGCTGAACACGATAAATTTTTTCGTCCATAACTTGACTCCCTTGTCAGCACTTAAACCATCCCACCATAGATCTCCACCCCACAACATCCCTCTTACATTTTACTACCAAAATGTAAGAGGTCTTCGCTCTAAAACCAATGCTGTCCTACGTCAATCGCATTCTCTTCCCTTTGATATTTACGCCTTGACTGAAACCAATTTGATTCCCGACATAAAGAACCAGGAATTGTTCCCCCCTACTTTTAATGTTTTTCGCGACGGCGATCCTACTCGCCCACATGATGATTCCCCCTCTCGAGGTGTCCTACTGGCGATCCACAACAGCCTTAACTCTTCTCCCATTACCATCTCTTCATCCTCTAAAGTCGACTTTGTCGCTATAAAAATATCACTCCCCTTCAAGTGCCTTTACGTTTTATGTTGCTACATTCTGCCAGCTCAACCTACCGAATCTTACCAACTTGCTGTCGATGCGATCGACTATTTAATTGACCTGTCTGACTCTACTGATGATATCTTTGTTTTCGGCGACTTTAATCTTCCTCAGCTACAGTGGATTCCATCAGACGATCAATCGTTCTTCATCGCTTCAAATGCCAACTCAGCTAAGGAATGTCTCTTCTTAGATCGCTTAACAGACTCAAGTCTATGCCAAGTCAGTGGTGTATCCAACTATATGGGCAGGCAATTGGACCTTATTTTCACAACAGATTCAATTAAATCCTCAGTCTCACTTTGTCCCCTATCTCTCTCTACAATCGACAACTACCACCCCCCCTTCTACTTTCATTTTTTCATAACTCTTCTTTCCAGTCCACTCCTCACACAACTCTCCCATCCTACGACTTTCATAAAGCAAACTTTCACAAAATCAGTGACCATCTTAGCAGATCCCCCTTTAACTTTCACAACCTAAGTGTAAATGATGCCTTATCTATTATTTCTAAAGAAATATTTAATTCTTTTGGCCTTTACGTTCCGTTTTCCCGCTTTAAAACATCATCTACTAGTCCTACCTGGTATAATCGCAAGCTTCGTTCCTTACGAAATAAGAGAAACAAGTTATGGGCTGTTTTCCTGCGTAACAGATCCTTATCCGACTATTCCAACTATCTTGGTGCTTATCTTCATTTCACCGAACTTTACGATTCCCTTTACCAGCGTTACCTTAACAATGCGCAAGTCAACCTTATAAATGACCCTAAGTCCTTTTACCAATTTGTTAACTACAAAAGAAAGTCCGATGGTTACCCTCCTTCCCTCTCTTTCAACAACAAGTCATCAACCGGTCCACTCACCATTGCCAACCTATTTGCCAGCTTCTTTAAACAATCCTTCACCAACGACTCCTTTGTACCAGATCCATGCTATTTTCGTTACCTACTGAACTTCTCCAACGGCCCACTTCTCTCTCACATCTTGGACCCCTCCTATATCGAATATAAATTACACCAACTCAATGACGAATTTACACCCGGTCCTGATGGCCTCCCTGCCATATTTCTTAAAAAATGTTCTTCGTCTCTTTCCCTTGCCCTTTCTGATCTCTTTCGTCTATCCCGTTCACAAGGAGAATTTCCTCAGGTTTGGAAAACCTCCTTTATTACCCCGATCCACAAAAAGGGATCAAAGAACGAAATAACAAACTATCGTCCAATCGCTAAACTCTCCCATATACCCAAACTCCTCGAAAGTATTTTGTATGAAGCTCTAAGTTTCCAATGCCAATCACTTATTTCCCCTAGACAACATGGCTTCCTAAAGGGTAGGTCAACCACCACAAATCTCGTTGAATTCGTATCCTTTGCCATCTCTGCCCTAGAGAACGGCTACGAAGTCGATGTAGTTGCAACCGATTTTAGCAAAGCCTTCGATAAAATCTCAATCATCGATTAATACTCTTCAAATTGTCTGCCCTCGGCTTTGAACCCATACTGTTAAAATGGATATCCTCTTACCTCGAACACCGTTTTTACAGTGTTCGTTTTAGGTCAGCCCACTCCGCTCTATTTTTGGCCACCTCTGGAGTTCCACATGGCAGCCATCTTGGTCCCCTTCTTTTATACTAATCAAATACTCGTCTGTCTCCTTCAACAAGACCTTGATAGTTTTTCGATCTGGTGCCTCAAAAATTGTTTGGAACTTAATATCACCAAATGCCAATCCATCACCTTTTCACATAAGCGGCACAAATCTCCTCCCCGACTCTACCTTCTCCACAACCAACCTATCTCCTCCGTTGGTCGCGAAGAGATTCGGCATTTTGTGTGATAGGGAGCTCAACTTCCGTTTGCATATGGATGGGATAATCCTTAAAACCAACTCTGCATTAGGTTCTGTAAAACGGTGGTCCAAAGAATTCACCAACCCATACGTGACCAGGTCCCTCTATATTACCTTTGTTCGTCCCTCCTAGAGTACGCCAGTCAAGTATGGTCCCAATATCATCGCGTTCATATTTCGAGAATCGAAAGCATCCAGCGCCGTTTTCTTCGATTTGCTCTTCGAGGTTTGCCCTGGGATGATTCTTCATTCATCGACTTCTTTCAGGTCAGGTTGAATGCACGTCCCTTCACAATTCTATTTTTCTCAACACTAGCCCTCGTAATCTACGCATCCCTCGTCTCTTCTATCTCCCAACCCACCACACCACCTATGGTGCGAACGAACCAATCTCCCGTATGCTACGAAAAATTAATTCAAACCCTAGCGTCTTTGACTTCCACCGCACCACTTCCTACCTCAAATCGGTTCTCCTTCACCACAATAACCAACCTTAGTTTTAAGTGCCGAGCGTGCGGAAATTATTAAAAAATATTATCGAAATTCCGGCTCAGTTATAAATACGCAACGTGAATTTCGTCCTGAGGTCGGTCGTCATCATGGCTTCAGTATGCAGGCAGTTCGTCACACCGTGTAAAAGTTTGAGCGCGAGTTCACACTTTTGGATCCTAAGCCATCAACCAGACAGACATTGGTGCTAAATGAAGAAAACATAGCCGCTGTAGCGGCCAGTATCTAAGAAGACCCAGAAATAACGATTCGGCGCCGATTAGCTGAATTGGGCATCGCCAGAGAGTCAACCCGGCTTATTTTGCGGTTGGATTTGGGCCTACATCCGTATAAGATTGTGCTGACGGATGAATTGAAGCCCGACGACCATAAACAACGCCGTGAATTCGCTAATTGGGCGCTGGAAATGTTGGCCGGAGATCTGGATTTTGGCCAAAAAATCATCTTCTACGACGAGGTCCATTTTTGGCCCAGCGGCTATGTGAAAAAGCAAAATTGCTATTTTTGGAGCTAACACAATTCGCAAGTGTTTGGCTAAGCATCAATGAATCCACAAAGTTTGGTGTGGTTTATGGCATAGCGACATCATCGCACCTTATTTCTTTCGCAATGAGGAAGGAGACACCGTTACCGTCAATGGTTTCAGGTACAGAACGATGTTAACCAACTTTCTGTGATCAGAGCTCGACAATATCGATATGTCCGAGCTGTGGTTCTAAAAAGACGACGCTACATACCATACCAGCAACGTTCGAAGTTGTGAAGGAAAAATTTGGCGACTAGGTCATCTCACGGCGAGCGTTCATCAATTGGCTGCCGCGATCATGCGATTTGACACCACTCGATTATTTTCTCTGGGGCTTCGTCAAGTCCTTAGTTTACGCTAATAAGCCAACCACTTTGGACGAACTCGAGGCATTCGACACACTATTGCCGAAATAACTCCGCACATGTGGACCGAATGATCAAAAATTGGACAGATCGACCGCTTGAAGCACTGCTAGCGAAGCCAAGGCAGCTATTTGAATGATGTGCTATCATAATGGCATGAACGTAGCTTCAGAATAAAGTCAGAATCAATTTTATATCTCACACCGGCGTTGTTTTATTTGGTCACCCATTACATCGTTAGACTGTTTCGTTAGTTGACGTACTCAATTTCTTAGTAAGACAATATCTCTTCTTCTTCCTTGTCTAACCATGGAAACGCATTAAAATATTGGCCAAAAAGGCACTCCCACAAAAAACTAGTACATGATATTCCTTGTAAGTTCTTTTCACTGACATTGCTCAGCTTTTCGTAGGAGGATGAGTAAACGCTTCTGTCCATAATACCAGCCCCTCATCAGAAAAACCTTAGTGATTCATTAGGGCACCAGTAAGCAGTCTACGGACATTTCTACTGAAGCACAGCAGGACCTCTGGATTCGTATAGTCTGCCGACATTCTTGAGAGTCATCTCACATGCAGTTACGCTCCCAACTGTCGATGGAAGCCCTATCAAACGACGCAGATAGTCTTAACACTTCGGGGCTTGAGGAACTCTCCTCCGAGCCTTACTTAGTAAGTTTATCGGCGATCTTATTTGTATGAAACAAATTTCATTGTGATATGTGACCCAGACAAGAAAGAGTGAATTAAGCCTTCCGACTGAGTTGAGCAAAGTTTTGCATTCTCGAAGTAGTTGAAAAGTTGTAAGAGGATTCAGCCAGGCTCTAAGCGCACTTTTGCTGTCGCTTTCGTTACTTCCCCTGCGCCGATTCTTCACAATATAAAGGGTGTTTTTTTTTAGTGTTATACAAATTCAATGTGAAATAAAATACTTTAAGCTAATGCTAGTGTCTATGATATTTAATAGATAATTTTATGCCATTATACGCGAAATGGCTATCTCTAATGTAGCGCAATCGTCAAGTCCATTTCCGAAAACTTTATCGAGCAACTGGGGCCGTATATCTGCAATAACACGGCGAATGTTGACTTCCAAATCGGCCAACGTCTCTGATTTATCGACATAGACTTCACATACCCCCAAAGAAAGTAATCTAAAGGTGTGAGATCACAGAATCGTGGAGGTCAGTTCGCAGGTCTATTACGCGAAATTATGCGTTCAGTAAATGTTTCCCGCAATAAATTGATGGTGTCGCGCGCCGTATGGCATGTTGCGCCATCTTGTTGAAACCGAAGCTCTATCACGTCAATGCCATTCAACTGAGGAACGAAGAAGTCAGATATCATGTTTCTACTATAGCGCTCTCCATTGACGGTAACATTCTGGCCGGCATCGTCCTTAAAGAAATGTGGGCTGATGATCCCACCAGCCCATAAAGCACACCAAACAGTGAGTTTTAGTGGTTGTAAGGGCGTCTCGACAAAGGCTTCTGGATTTCTCCACTCCAAATTCGGCAATTTTGCCTGTTTAGTGGGCCTCAGCGGAGAAAAGAGGATCAAGCTGAATCATGTTTTCGACCCATTTACCGAACCTACGACGCGTGTAATGGTCACGCGGTTTCAACTCTTGTACAAGCTGGATCTCATAAGCTTATAAGCCAAGATCTTTCTGCAAAATCTTCCACAAAGCGGATAGCTCCAATTGCTGTGCACGATGGCGAATCGCCTTATCCGGATTCTCCTCGACACTGCGCTCCACAAGGGCAATAACTCTTCTGTTCGCACTGTTTGTCGTCTTTGGGGATGCGTATTATCCACTAGAATGTACGTGGTGCCAAAACGGTTCATCGTGTTCTGAATAACTTGCTCCGATGGCCAAGTATGTCGACGGTAAAATGGACGTAGCGCACGATAAGTTTGGCGAAGCGAACTACGGTTTTCAAGATAAGTTTGCACAATTCGTACACGTTGTTCTGGCGTTAACCTATTCATAATAAAGTGGTAAAACGCACTAACCACAAATCAACTTTCAGCTGTCAAATTGACAGTCTGTAGAAACAGTGTTGCCAGTTTAAAAACCAAACATCTAAAATAAACTTCCTTTACATAGATTAAACATACGTATATGGATACAAAAATAGCTATTTGCTGTGATATTTAACAGTAGATGGCTGAGTGTTGAACGATTAGGGTAGGCCCTGGGTGACGTTAACCTAACGTAACCCTGCTTACACAAAAATTGTGCTCTTCGTGGTAACAACCGGCTACTGGTCTCATCTGACCGGGTTTAACCCGCCAAACTTATAAACGCAATATATGGCTCTCGGATGAATTCGTATGACCGATTCAACGATCAAAAGTCACACTCCTCATACGACGACGTGGTTTAAAATATAATTGATACCATTAGTTATGAAATATGTTATCATTCAAACGTCCACCACGGAACCCCTTGTATGAGTGGATGTGCTGGAGCCAATTTTCCATGACTTTTTCGCATAATTCGACTGATATTCGAGAAATTTCATGTCAGATGTTCATGTCCAAGCTGTCTAAAGGCGTACTGTAACCTCAAAAAAAAATGCCTTAAGATGTTAAAGATCTCAACATACATAAATCCGCTGATAGATGTACCATCTTCTTCTAAAGAGGTGTTCTTCCATGCTGGGAAAACCAATGCGTAAGATTTTTCATCAATCCTACCCTTTACGACTCTTTCCGAGGAGTTGGCAAACAGCATTTGTCCAGCCCGTCCCTAAAAAATGCGAATCTTCTTTAATCAATTAGGAACTACCTTTCGGAACGTTCAATTTAAGTTGTCTTGGATGGTTTGAAGTCTGATATTTACAAAATAAATGGTAGTGTGCCCCAGGGCTCCGTTTTGTCTCCCACACTCTTTTTAATTTTCATCAACGATCTATTGTCTGCTACTTCTAATCCAATACATTCCTTTGCTGAGGATAGTAATCTTTGCTTTTCATATTCGTTCCCGGACTCACGTCCCTGCTATTCAGCAGTAGAACGGGAACGGCAGCGTATGTTAAGCTCATTAAATACCGATATTAAGAGCATAACCACTTGGGGAACTATCAACAGAGTGGAATTTAATGCTTCCAAAACGCAATGCTGTCTGCTGTTGTTAAAGCAAAAACCGAAAAACTTTCCATGCTCGGTATGTGTGTCAATGACACCTTACGTTGGAATGATCACATATTTGATGTCGTCAAAAATGCTGCGAAATGTCTAGGTTTCCTCAAGCGATGTAAAAAATATTTTTCCCCTTCTGATCAGTCCTCAATATACAGGGTGATTTTTTTAACTTGAGACATCCAAATTACTCGAAAAATACGCGATATCGCGAAAAATGTTTCAGACAAAAGTCACAAGGTTCTGAAGGGGACATAAGATGGTGACCACGAGTTTGACATTGAGCCCCATTTTCAAGGTCAAACGAAGGTCACTTTTGATTTTTCAAATGATAATTCCTGATTCTCATTGCTCAGTTGTATTGCTCGTAGGCTTGTCATTTGTTTTCACATACTGCGTTTAGCATAACCCAGAAACAACGACGTGGACGTAGCAGTATTTTGTTTCCTTCGGGGTGATTAATTAGAGTTTGTCCACTTACCTCCCACTATTGAATCATTGAATTCTTCCCATTTCGACGTTTATTTCCCGAGACTATTTCAACAGATGCTTGAAAATGTGACCATTCACTTCAATACACTTGTCTATCCGCGTTCTAAATGAACCAAGAGAACTGAGAAGTATTTCTGGCGTAATCCTCCGGCAAGCTTCAGTTATTCGTCTTTTCATGTCCCACGTGTTGTTGGCTTTTTTCTGTAAACCTCACTTTTTAAGTAGCCCCACAAGAAGAAATCAAGTGACGTAAGAACAGGTGATCTAGGCCATTGCCTCGGACCCCCTCGTCCGATCTATCGTTGATGGTAAACATTGTTTAAAACGCCCCGGGCTACTTGGGAATAATGGGCTGGACAACCATCATGTTGAAACCACATTGTTTGTCGCAACTCCAATGGCAGTTCTTCTAGTAATACTGGAAGATGGTCTCGCAAAAAGTTTGCAGACTTTTCGCCATTCAAGTTGCCTTCAATAAAATATGGACTTATTAATTTATCCCCAAGAATTCCCGCCCAAACATTAACATTTCAAGGGTGCTGGCGTTCAACTTGTCGCAACCAAACAGGGTTTTCGGTAGCCCAGTAATGCATATTATGTCGATTGACCGTACCGTGATTGGTGAAAGTGCTATTCCCCCTTGGCGAAGAAAAGGGGGTCTCGTTCAATTTGCTGAAGTGCCCATTGACAAAAGGAAATCCGGTTGCGAAAATCCCCACTAGAAAGTTCTTGATGCACTGAAACGTGATAAGGATGGTAGTTATGCCGATGTAATATCTTACAGACAGTCGTTTGAGAAATTCCTGATTGGCGAGTGCTAATGTGAGGATCGTGTGCAACGGCGGCTAACACTGCTATCTCATTGTCCTCAACCACCCAGCCACCCTATCTGACCGATTCCTTTTCTTTGGTTGCACACTTCCTTCACCAGTGAATTGTTGGATAACCCGATAAAAGGAAGCGCGTGATCGTACCTGGTCTGGAAAACGTTGGACGTAAAGAGCAACAGCACCATCGATGTTCCTTCCACTTTTTCCATAAATTAATATCATTTCAATTTTCTCTTGAATTGAAATAGCCTGCATTATTAATCTGGAAAACGTTACTAATAATAATCAGTTCCTCAAAACAAATCTCGACTTTCTAACACCCTAACAACGTTGGAAACCGATTAATGATTTAGGCGTGCCAGTGCAGTGGTATCTAGTACTGAATGAATAAGATCTTTGAGATAAAGTCGTGTGCCCCATTGAGGAATACGATTGAGCAATGAAAATCAGGAATTATCATTTGAAAAATCAAAAGTGACCTTCGTTTGACCTTGAAAATGGGTCTCAAGGTTAAACTCGTGGTCACCATCTTATGTCCCCTTCAGAACCTTGTGACTTTTGTCTGAAACATTTTTCGCGATATCGCGTATTTTTCGAGTAATTTGGATGTCTCAAGTTAAAAAACTCACCCTGTATAAAACATTTATCCGCCCAAAACTGAAATATAATGCCCACATATGGTCGGGTGCGCCCAAAACATCTCTGCACCTGCTAGATAGGATTCAACACCGTGCGATAAAACTCATAGGTGATGCTAATATAACTCAATCAATGGACACCCTTGAACACCGACGAAATGTCGCGTGTTAATAGAAATCACCAGTAGCATTCCACCCCTTCAAACCTTCAACCGTAACACTCGTCTCGCTATGAATGATCATCAGTATTCCTTACTCTTAAATATCGTGATACGTCCCTAAGCTGAACAATTCGCTGTAGAATGCCTTGTCGAGCTCTTTATTTCGTAGTCATTATAACATTCAAACATTTAAAACCAACGTACATCGGTACCTGTCTTTCTTTCCTCCCTAATTTTCCTTCGCCTGCACTGGCTGGGTTCAAACATTTTAAGGGTACCTTAATCCCTTGAGCGCGCGTTATTTAAAAAACAAAAAAAAAATATTATGGAATAAATAAGGCGATTCGAATTCGTTCAATAAATGGTCAATTGTTCACTTAGCGGGAAGTTTAAACAATTAGAATTATCTCATATGGTATGTGTTATGCAGTCTTTAGTGACCGCGACTTTTGATAAACAATTGCCATGATTAAACGGAGGTTTCTCATCCCAGTTGTAATAATGCTGCAGTTAATTCCAATAAATTTCCAAGACTCAACAAAAGCATCACCTGTCCTCCTTCGCCGAAGATTTACAATAACAATTCTCAAATGATTCAGTTCCAACAGGAAAATATTCACCGTGAAGTAGCATTGCACCTATGCTTTAGTTTGGCTTATCTCCGATTGTAAGGGATACTGCCCTTAAAATAGAAATAGAATCTGCATTGCTAAAAATAAATATTAAGGCAAAGATTGCATTAATTGCTCTATTTTGTTATAAACGCTGAACACTTTTTATTTATCTCTATTACTAAAGTTGACCTTAATTTTATTTAAAAAATAAATTTGTGTGGGTAGTTATCTCTATTCCCCGCAATTTTCTTCATTTTGACCGGTTACTCCTACCATATTCTCATTATACAATTTTTCACTCTACTTTTCCCCCATTTTCTCGTTTTAATATTTCCACTTTTTTTTAACTTTATGTCCTAGGGCAGACTTATAACGTGTAATTAGTATATAAAACAGAAAAAACAAAAAAAGTAAACAAACAGAAAAAGGGATAAAGGAAACATCTTCTTTAATGGTTCAACTTAAATACTTAGTGTCTGATTAAAGGAAATGAAATGAGACCGAGTTACATAAAAGGTGTGTACTTTGGACTGGATGGATGGTTTTAAAAATTAGCTCGGTGGAAACAATTCAAGATCAAAATGCAAATTTAAGAAATACCACCAGATACACTTTGAGAGAATTATAGACTGGAGCACTATGAAAGTGCCAAGCATATCAGACCCTTATTCTTCTTTTATTAATCGTTGTACTCCGAAGACTTATGCGATGGCGCGTGCTTCCTATGAGATCACGCTGTATCAAGCCCGCTGACTTTAGCAAAGTTCAGATTTCCGTCGCTGTCATTTTTCTTTACGAAAAGCAAAATCATACAACACTGTGACATGTACCATATGTTAAATATGTTAAAGCCGTGCTATGTAGGCCACAACCAGCCAATTCCATGAGCGACGTGGTCATTGCTGACTCCATTGTTCACATGACTTTTTGTTGACGCTGTCAACATTAATGTGATGCCTTTACAGATTTTTTCGGACTGTTTTTCAACTGTTTAACCGCTTTAAGATAGTTTGCGTCATTCCGGTGGTGTATTTTGGACGAATCTGTGAGCTTTTAAGGTCTCGCCGCCTGCTGTTAACCCTATAAAAATGGCTAAAATGGCACTAAGGTTACGACCGGGAACATCAGTGAAAAGTTATTTACACGTAGTGCTGCCATGCCAATCATACGTATCCGCTTTGATTGCGGCAGTACAGAAACTGACCACCTGTTGTTTGAAATCGGCAATCTAGAGGTCCATGCACACAATAAATGGAACGTGCTGCGCAGTCCTTTTAAGTTGATTCTGAGAACATTTTGAGCTAGAATATCCGGATAAGCTTCAGCCCGTACAGGGACACACCGAGTCGTGAGTTTATTTCTCCGGAATAATTTTAGTCGAGTTTGCCAAAGTGGCACAATCGTCTCCATCGACTACAAGATCAAATTTGGTGTTTCGTTTCAGGAAGATGCCTACATTGACTCAAATATTCTGTGTGGTTGAGCAAAACATCAATTTCACAATTTATTTCGTTTTATCTAGAGGAACTGACCTTTGGCGCTTTCATCGGCATGATATGAGCTCTTGATAAAGTAAGTACAGACCCCATTCTACGTAGCCTGCAAAGGGCTCACCTGGACCCTGTAACTGGACCGCCATGATTTTCAAAGTGATTTCGGAGAATGCAATTTGCAAAAAGAAGGTGTGCAGAGGAACCATTTTTTCTGTCGGAACAGAGTAGTCAGACAAAGAAGAACGGGTCGTTCATTGAACTACTTATAGGAGTATGTTCCTTTTACGAGTAATGAAGTTGAAAGCTGAGTAACCGCTTAGATGAAAAATTCACCACAGATCAGCAAGCACCAGATTACTGGTGGTACCTAGAGCCTAATGCAAATAGAAGACGGTCATTCACAAAGAAGTCACTTTGTATCACTTACTCGTATGCCCAATACATTTAAGTTCTTACGAAAAGAACACTGCCACGTAGCAGCCCGTAGCAGCCTGCAGTCTTTCCTACTGCGGGACAGCAGGAAAGCTGCTGACCTCTTAGAGAGGTTGGGAAGAATTCGTTTGGTCTACCGGCAACCTAAAGAGTGATTGCGTCTATACTTATCTTCTTCTTGTTAAGTTGGCGGGACAGTCCCGGGTGGACCTCGGCTTCAACCAATGAGCGTCTCCAACCAGCTCGATCTTTAGCTAACTGCCTCCAGTTTCGCAGGCTAAGTTGGATAAAGTCCTCTTCCACTTACGTGCACTAACTCAGTCAGTCTTCCGAAGATTTCTCGGACCGGAGGATTGGTGTCCGCTCTACATGACCCAGCCATCTCAGCCGTTGAATCTCAGCTCTTCTGGCTAAGTTGATGTCGCTCGTACAGTTCGTCGCCGTATCGCCTCTTCCATTCATATGACCGAAAATCACCCGAAGAATTTTCCTCTCAAAGCAGCCAAGAGCATCCTCATTCATTTTTGATAAAGTCCACGCCTCTGTGCTATAGAGCAGGACTGGGATTATTAAGGTCTTACGAGTATATAGAATCACTTTTGTTGTTTTCGAGAGGGCTTTGCTAGTCATTTCATTTCTTAGCCCAAAGAAGCTGTGATTGGCAGGGGTTATTCTTCGTTTGATCTCAGCCCTCATGTCGTTGTCTGAACTGATAACGGAGTCTAGGTAGACCAAGTCCTTAACTACTTCAAAGTTGTATCTGTCGAGGATGACGTTCTGTTCGAGACGCGCGTCGGTGTTCGGTGTCCGGTTTGGTTGACAGCATATATTTGGTCTCGCTCTCATTGACCGTTAAACCCATCTTCACCCCTTCCGTCTCAATACTCGCGAAAGCGCCACATTTACATCACGCTGCTTTCTTCCGATTATGTTAATATTATCGGCGTATGCGAGTAATTGGACGGACTTTTCAAACAAACGCGAGAGTTTTGCACTATCAAGAATGATGTGAAAGAAATCGCATGACATCGCCTTGTGTAAATCCTGTTTTGGTATCTCGGTGAGTTCTTTACCAATTTTGATGGAGGAGCGTGCATTCTCCATCGTCATCCTGCACAAGGGGACGAGTTTGGCAAGGATGCCAAAACTAGACTTTGCTCTGCATAGATCTATAGGTTTTTTCATGAGTTTTTTCCAAGATCTGCCTCGGTGTGAATATTTGTGAACTACCCTGGGTCAAAGTCACACTGATATGAACCAATCAAGTTGTTGACGAGCGGCTTCACACGATACGGCAGATAGCATTGTGTATGCGAGGTTAGGAAGACAGATGCCTTCGTAATTGGTGCGTTTCAAAGGTTCTCCTTTCTTGAGGATCGGACAAACAATGCTGAAGTTTCATTCATCGGGCTTACTTTCGTCCTTTTGCAGATAAGCTGGTGTATGCTCCTTACCAAGTAACGCCATGTCGCTTTGAAGAGCTCCGCAGTCAGGTCTTTGTTGGACTTAAACTTAGATATGGCTATCCAGGTCGGGTGGACGGAATTGTTGGTCTACTTCGTCCGGGTTAAAAGGGTCATCCTGCCTGGCAGTATTTGGTTCGTTATCAGTTTACAGAAATGCTCTTACCAAATCCTCAGCATCGACTGTCACTACAATGTTCCCTTGTTCGTCTCTACAGGCCTCGCTTCAGGGTTAGTGCCCGTCGCATAATTTTTTTACCTTTTGGTAAGACTTCCGAATCTGAAGTATCATTTCTCAATTTCCTCGATCGCGCACTTCTCATGCTCCTTCTTTTTTCTCCAGAGAGGCTGGTGTTCATCTCTCCTCTTCTGCTCGTAGAGCTCGTAAGCAGCTCTAGTCCGTCTGTGGTTATACTCATATGAAATCCAGCTGTCAATGGAAGCCCAAACCGAGGAGGTAGGCAGACCCAACTTGGCTTCTGGTCCTCAAAAATTCTCTTCTGAACCCGGGAATTTCATTTCCCGCGATACCATTGTCACCTGGAATCCTGGGACCCAAAAAAGATTAAGTGAATCCAGCCTTTCCATGGCGTTTAGCGGTTTTTTACTCTCCAACCATCGTGGAAGTCTTGAGCAGATTCAGCACGCCTTTGCAAATGCTCCATCCTCTTCACCGATACTTCACAATATAGTTCGTGCCATCAAGATTGCGTATATCTCCGCTTGAAAGGCAGATGGAAGTTTTCCGGTTCTTGCAATAGGAGTTCCGATTCTAATGCGACAGACTCATTCATTGTTTATAAAATGAAAGTCTAGCACGAGATATTTTTTGAAATGGAAGATGGTCTTGAAAGTGCAACAGATGATTTAAATATGAGGGAGATTTATCAATGCGTCTAGAGCAGACCCGGACGTGTTTGGGAAAGCCCCAAACATCCAAGACGGGTTGTTCTTTAGAGTTCAGTGAAAGCAGAAGTAACGTATGGTATGCACCACGTTGAATAAAGCCTTGGAACACTGAAGTGCTTCTTTATAGGACCAAATTCTGCTCTATGCCGTAGAACGACGTTAGCCACGGGCAGATGACGGTTCTTAAATGAAAGTGAGTTCTAGCAAGGTTAAGCCAATTAGAAAAACTTGGATATGTTTAAGAGCTCTCAATATTTTACTCGTAGCCTTGTCGTAGCCGGACCACTGCTATTCCTGTCCAACACATATGATCTCGCTCATTCTTGGCACAATGTCGGTAATTTTGTTGAGATACTCGTATCAAGGAACTAAAACATATTACAATACAAACAAATGTTGTACCTAGTTTCCAAGAGGCTCTCCCATTCCTTTCAATTCTCGACGACCGCAACGCACGGGACAAAAACTCTTCACTGTTATCGGCATCTCTTTTCCTGTCGATTCAAAGTCATGTTGTAGGGTAAAACCATCGAAAAGTGATCCTTTTTTTCGAAACGATTTGCCAAGATACCCCGCGTTAATCCTTACGATAAAACACATGCCAATGTCATCATCATTATTCGACATGTTAATTTCCGAAACAATTTCAAAGGATTACTTTCGCAGGCGGAAGAATGGCAGAGCATCACAAAAGGACATCATCGCACAATGGTAAGTTACATATATACGGAGTTTGTTTGCATACATATCGCTATACGCCATGGAGCACGCATACCCGTACATTCGAATCGAATCTGAAATTGAAATTTAAATTTCAAACTTTTAAGGGCGGTCGGTGGTACATATTGTGGGCTCTGGCCATAATGGCTCCAATATTGCGTGTGTGAGTCGCTTAAAGGACTTCCTGCAGGCAAATTGGAAATCTAAACAGAGTACAAGATAGTCTACAACTATAACTATAAGTATGACTATCCTTTCTATTCTCAACCAATATCCTTTTCTCCTAGGCCTTGGAAGAAAGTGTTTTTTTTTTTTCTTTTTTTCTAGTGTCTTTTCTTACTGGTTGGTTTTCCTTTTTCGTTTCTTAAGCATCCTGCCTTAAACGAGAGAAAAGATGTCCTCGTATGATAAGGTAATAACACGTAAAATTATTCAGGGTTACATCGGCATTGACAACGGCCGACGAAGTCTTCAGCAGAGGGCGGAGTAGTGCTTACATTTGGGTTTTAGAATATGAACTTGACACAAATGCAGGATGAGCGTTATTTCCTTGATGAGTATGGGTGCGGTTGGGTGGTTTTGGGGTGGGTGTATTCGTAAGTGCTTTGTAGTTTTTGAAATAATGAAGAGAGATGCCTTTTTTTTTACAGAAGATGTGTGTATGGACTTGTAAAAGGGCTTGTCTAAATGGCAGCTCCTTTCAATAAATTTAACATTTAGGGTGGAGATGCTGCGATAGTAATGAGGCTGGTTTTATTCCTTTTTTGCATTCTGATGAGTTATTCTTTTGAACTGGAGTCCTTGGAAAGGTGTACTATTTGGCGAGAGGATGCGTAAATTTACGTTTGAATTTAGCCTTCCATTAGGATGGTATTATGCAGGGTCCGTAAATGTCCTTCGGCGAACTGAAGGTTTAAGCAGGATAAGATTGCTTTCCTGTTGATTATAGAGGTTTATGCTTGTTGAATACTTGGTTCCAAAATAAAGAAGCTGCTGACTAGGATCTGGGAAATATGTCCGCGATATGAGGTTGAAACAATGCGAATTCGATCGGCTGATTTCTCCGGCCGCGTTTACAGGCTAGCAAGGCGTTAGTTGAAGATATTAAGATGAATATAATCCATCGGGAGTGGTGTCAAAACAGGTTAATTTGTGTATTATTTGAAGTATCTCATCGCTGACAGAAAGAGTCAAAGAATTCTGCATGTTCTTGATAAAGTGAAGGGGCTTTAGGAGTGTGGACGAAAAAATTCTCAGCATAGGAACTCAAATTTATACTCATTTGTAGAAAATGTCTGAAGGATATGCACCTGGAATGCCCGATCTTTCTATAGAAAATATGGCGCTTCCTAATTGGATGAAACCGTTGTAAAATTTGAAGATGACGTTAATGCAATATAGAAGATACAATAGGGAGCATCCGAAATGGATTCGAATGTATTCCGGGATAGTATGCATTCGTTCAACTTGTTCTAGCCATCGCAATCGATAAATCCTAAATTTTCTGACCAGGTTAAAGTCGCTGCATACCCAAAGTGCCTTGCTAGATTCGGTAAACCAACTCAGAATTTTTACTTCACAGCTGTGCTTAGTAACGTCGGTGTTTGTGTTTTTTGTGTTTTGTGTTTGTCTTATAATGACTCGGGAATTCAGAGCAGATACTGCCAATATACGCGGGCTAAAAAGTAATCACTTTTCTGCGTACGTCTACGTCTGCAAACATAGACCAGCTGTTTTGGCACTTAGTGAAACACAGGTCGATCCCCGCCTACACCTCTCAAATCACTCTGATCTGAAGCTACCTGGCTACGAACTAGTGCCATTATTTTTTTCTCATTGCGGTCTCGCCATTTACGTGGGTAGGGATGTAGTTTACAAAACTCCACCACAATGTTATCTCTGTTCCAATCCGGAATTCAATTTCATGTGGTTAAGCTTACAGAAGCCCCAAATTGGACAGCAATTCGACTTTTAACGAATTCGATGCGCTGTCTGAGTCCATTCAAAGAATTGTATCCCTGTATCCTCATATTGAAATCGTTATTACGGGCGATTTCAATATACACAATCCTGGGTGGCTTCGACGTTCTGGACAGACAACACCCGAAGGACGGTGTGTTGAGATCTCTGCTGTGGAAAACAATTTATCGCAGCTTGTAAATGAGCCCACGCGAATACCAGACGTTGAACTTGGATTTGTTTTTAACTTCTCGCCCTGATAAGTACATCGTTGATGTGCTCTTCTCTCTAAGCTCGTCGGACCATTATTTTATATCAGTAGAGAAAAGATTCCCAAAAGAACCGTCTGCCAATACGAGAAAGCCAACTGGAGCGGTCTTAACAGTTTCTTTAGGAATTTTAACTGGTCGTTACGTTTCCTCGATAACGATGTTGATGCCGCTGCTGAGAAATGTTTTGTCGGTTTTTCAAGGCTAACCCAACAGAAGAAAACCGAAAAAAGTTTAAACGTGCCAGGAATGACTGCAACGTCTTTCTCAAGCGTGTGAAATTCCAATATGACCAAAAACTGAGGCAAAAAATACTGCAATGCCCCAATTCTTGGTCGTTCGTCAAAAACATTAGAAATTCTGCCTCATCCTCCATCCCAACGCTCATTTACAATGACATTCCAGCTGTCAGCTCTTTGGACAAGGCCAATCTGCTTGCTGCTCACTTTGCGGCCAGTTCAACACTTCCAGATTGCGCTTTATCTCCGCCTACACTTGAGTGCGTCGAGTCTTCAATAGGACGAATCCACTTTCGCACTCGTGTAGTAGCAAGAGTACTTAAAGATCTCAACATACATATATCCGCTGGTCCAGATGGCATACCTCCCCTTCTTCTGAAGAGATGTTCTTCCACGCTGGCAAAACCACTGCGTAAGCTTTTTCATCAATCCTACTCTTTAGGACTCTTTCCGAGCAGATGGAAAACAGCATTTGTCCAGCCCGTCCCTTCTTCTCTCTCCTCCTACAGACCCATTGCACTTACATCCCTTCTCTCCAAGGTCATGGAAACGCTGATAAACCGTCAGCTCAAGAAATATCTCGAAACACGAAAACTTCTTAATGACCGGCAGTACGGTTTTCGTAGCAACGAGTCCACTGGTGATCTGATCGCATGTCTCACCAATCAAAGCGTACACCAATTTGGCGAAAGCAAGATAATTGCACTTGATATTTCTCAGACATTTGCCAGAGGCATCAGGCTCTTTTGCCAAAAATGTGTACTTTTGGGATCGATGACTTTCTTCTTCAATGGATTAGAAATTACCTTTCGGAACGTTCAACTCAAGTTGTCTTGGATGGTTTCAAATCTGATATTCACAAAATAAACGCTGGTGTGCCCCAGGGCTCCGTTCTGTCTCCGGTACTCTTTTTAATTTTCATTAACGAACTATTGTCTGCTACTTCTAATCCAATATATTCCTTTGCTGACGACAGTACTCTCTGCTTTTCATATTCGTTCCCGAACTCACGTCCCTGCTCTTCGACTGTAGAACGGGAACGCCAGGGTATGTTAAGCTCATTAAATTCTGATATTAAGAGCATAACCAAATGGGGAACCACTAACAGAGTAGAATTTAATGTTTTCAAAACACAATGCGAAATTTAAACACCCAGCCGTTATCCATGAACGGCACTTGCATGTTCGAAACCGAAAAACTTTCCATTCTCGGTATGTGCGTCAATGACAACTTATGTTGGAATGACCACATATTCGGTGTCGTCAAAAACGCTGCGATATGTCTAGGTTTCCTCAAGCGATGTAAGAAATACTTCACCCCCTCTAATCAGGCCTCAATATATAAGGCGTTTATCTGCCCGAAATTGGAGTACAATTCGCACATCTGGTCGTGTGCGCCCAAAACATCTCTGCACCTGCTAGATATAATTCAAAACCGTGCGATAAAAGTCTTAGGTGATACTAATATCACTCAAACAATGGACACCGTCGAACGCCGACATAATGTCTCGTGTCTCAGTGAAAAAACGCCCATAGAAATCGCCAGTAGAATTCCATCCATTCAAATTTTTAACCGTAACACCCGCCTCGCTATGAATGCTCATCAGTATACCCTCAAGCCCACTTTCGGACGTAATCTAAAATATCGTGATTCATTCCTAAGCCGTACAACTCGCTTACGGAATGCCCTGTCTAGCTCTTCATTTCTTAGTCATTATAACCCTCAAACATTGAAAACCAACGTTCATCGGTACCTCTCTTTCTATCCTCCCTGATTTTCCTTCGCCCGCGCTGTGTGCAAACATTTTAAGGGTACAAATTGAGTGCGCACAAATTATAAAAAAAAGATCTCCTCCAAATTCCTTTTAGTTCCAAGAATCGAAAATCATTTGAAAAACTCTTTTTCGAAACAATTAAGGTCATTCTTATCCGCTTTAAATAAAGGTTAGGCTTGTTCGTTGTTCTTGAGAGGTGTTCACTTCACATTTGGCTTCTTAGTTAAAAGGAGCAGCAATTGGCAAGAGAGATTCCTCGCGTGATTTTTGCAGTTTCTTGCATGAATTTACAACAGAGCCTATGTAAACACAGTCTTTACGTCCAAAGGTACTCAATTCACGTCACTATTGTGGCTTGCTGATGTTTCTGTGATTTTTTTAAAGTCGATGGGCATACTGATATGGACTGATCAGATTGCTAAAGTGGGGTTTTAAGCGTTTACATTGTATGGCTGATAACGTATTGTACGCGACGTAATTGACACTGTTGAGAGGGTCTCCTTTCTTGTGAAATTGAAATGTGCTGAAATTCCATTCACCGGCAGTACTTTCATCCGATATTTTACAGATGAGTTTATGTATGCTTCTTACCAAATCAATCTCCACTGGTTTAAATAATTCGCCATGTAAGCGATATTGTAGACACTGATCCCCCTGTAATTTACACAGTTCATAAGGCCGCTTTTCCTGAGGTCGAGGTGCTTTCATCCAGCCATTGGTGTGCTCTTAAAATAAATCTCAATGCCTTTACCAGGAATTATATTAACCGCTATTCAGCAATATGGGAATCTACTAGAAGGTTTGTCCCTACAGGGTTTTGTTCGCGCTTTGTTTCTTTTGGTACGTTATTTTAATTTTAGTTCTAAAAAAGGACCTCCCAATGACTTCATATTCAATGGACCGCTTCTTTTGTCTCCTTTGAGCTGCTAGCGTTCTTTTCTGTAGAGTCGTCTTCACTGACAGAAGGCAGTTCAAAGTCTTCGTGAAATTTTTTGCTTTGCCTTGACTTAACTCAAGCAACATGACACTCCAGCCAGCCCTGCTTGTTGATAGCTCTTTTAAATTTTTCTTACCAAATGGGGTCTTCCTGGCAGCTTTCTCTCTCGATGACGAATACTCTTCTAGCTGATCTGTATCCGTTCTATATGCCCCAGATATCTAAGCCAATTTTAGCTCAGAAAGCTAAGTCCATGTTACTGTATAGCCTGGACAGGTCTTTGCTGAATCTTTTTCTCTCTTTGTCGGTGCAAACAAGGCCGTAGATCACTCGAATCATTTTTATTTCGAAACGAGCAAGAGCAAGCGCCCCCCATTTATGTCCATGCCCCTGCGCCGTAAAGGATGATCAGTGTTGGTTGTCCGAGAGAGGACTATTCTACTCAATAATGTCGTCTGCATAGACATATTTGTTCGGACTGTGTCTTTGGTATTGGTTTGCGAGTTTTGCACAATACTCCTAAGCACAATGCTGAAGAACGCTGGATCGCCTTGTCAGAAGTCACGAGCCTACTCAATGATCAACCTGTAGAGCTGGACAAGTTCTGCTACTGAACTTTGGCAAAACTTCGTATAATTTTCCCCGATATTCGTTGCCATAGTCGGCCTTAAAATCGGCAATTACTATAAGTGCTAGGAGTTGTTTTGGAATTTGTTGGAATTCTCCCAGATCGGTTCTAATGTTAAAATCTGTTGGATAGTGGAATCTCCAGGCCTGAAACCACAATGATAAGTTACGAGGGGCGTTCAACATATTCTCGGTATCGGAGTGAAGCTGTGGTTGTATATATAAATTGACTTATTTATCAAGTAATACTATTATTTTAGTGCATTTATGTAAAATTTCATATAAATATGATTATTAATTCGCGTTTTATCTCTAGTTAAACAGAATCATAATGGCATGAATCACTAAGCAAGGAAAAAGTCAAAAAACTATTCATGAAGAGATGGTGGCTGTTTACCAGGGTTCCGCACCTTCATTATCAACTGTGCAAAAGTAGTCAAGTGAGTTCAAGAGAGGCAGAGAGAGCATTGAGGACGACCCCCGCTCCGGCGCCCCGGCTACTGCTTGTACGGGAGAAAGCATCAAAGAAGTCGAAAAACTTGTTCTTGAGGATGCCCGAATAAAGGTGAAAATGATGGCAGAGATCACCAAGCTTTCAATTGGTACCATTCACACCATTCTTCATGACCATCTTAACCTTTCAAAGGTCAGTGCAAGGTGGGTGCCACGAATGCTCACAGCGCCTCAGAAAAAAGTGAGAATCGCATGCTGTAGAGAGCTTTTGGAGATGTGTAGTGAGAACGCGGACGGTGTTATGGATCGAATTGTTACTGGGGACGAAACATGGGTCCACCACTATGACCCTGAAAGCAAACAAGAGTCCATGCAGTGGCATAAAAAAGGAACAGACCCCCCGAAGAAGTTCAAAGTCACTCCGTCTGCCGGGAAGCTCATGGCCACAGTTTTTTGGGACTCAAAGGGAATCTTGCTCATTGAGTACAAAAAAAAAGGTGAAACCATCAACGCCAGATCCTACGCTTCCACTTTGCATAATTTGCGGGAGGAAATTAAAAAGAAAAGACGGGGTAAACTCGCAGCGGGTGTGTTGCTTCTGCATGACAACGCTCCTGTTCACACGGCGCGAGTTTCCAAGGCTGCTGCGCGAGATTGTGGTTTCGAAGAAATCCAACACCCACCCTATAGTCCAGACCTTGCCCCTAGTGATTATTTCCTGTTTCCGGATTTGAAAAAATGTCTTCGTGGAAAAAGATTTTCGGATGATGAAGAACTCAAGTCGGTATTTTGCAGAGAAAGAGGAAATTTATTATTTTGAGGGTTTAAAAAAGCTTATCTCAAGATGTAACAAATGCATTGATGTTAGGGGAGATTATATTGAAAAATAAAAACAATTTAAATTGAATTCGCATTTTCCTTCATATCGATACCGAGAATACCCCTCGTAACAAGTCTCTCCTTCAAGCGCGATATTTTGCCAGCTGCCTCCAGTTACCCATTCGATGTTGATTCCACTTCTGTACGCCATCTAAGATGAGGTCGTCCTGTATTGCGTTGCCCGTCTGGGTTGGAGTCAGAAATTTATCGGGTCATAGCGCTGGTATCCATGCTTTCAATGTGAACTTGCCACCCAAGCCGGGGCTATCTGGACTTTTCTGACAAGGTCGGCATAGCTGTAAAGCCCGTATAGTTTGTTGTTGAAGCGTCTTCTGCATTCCTCATTGATGCAAATGGGGCTGCAAATTACCAGAAGAATTTTTCTCTCGAACTTCTCACTTTCGTCAGTGTCCACGACGCCTCAAAAAATGACTGGAATAATCAGGTTCCTGTATAAAGTTTTTTTGTTTGCTCGAGAGAGTGGTTCTTTTGAGGCAAAATAAGTTCTATGCTACATTTAAAATTTTTGCATTCTAGAACCTCTGACAACAGTAGTGGTGATACCATGACGATGACGAGATGATATTAAATAATAAATTATCAACCCATTTCTCTTTTATTAATTTTTTTCAAAAGTTTTTGAAAGAGGTATTAGGGCTGGAGTATTATCCGTTTTAGATAGAACTCAGTTCTTTAGTGACTTGCATTTTGGATTCAGAGCTGCGAGATTCACCGAAACTGCGTTGCTAAAACTGATTAGTGAAATTTACGACTGCCTAAATTTTTCATAAATTCGGTCTACTTTTCGTCATTCTAAAATGAAAGGATTTTTCCATTGATTGGTGTACGAGCGCAAACAAATTAACTTGGTGGGCAATTTGGTCTCCCTGAATGAAAAAAAACATAGGTCATCAGTTTTGGTACTCAACTTTAAGGACGTACGCGCTATGTAGGGCCAAATATAGCTCATCTGCTACCATCTCTGGTTCAGGAGACTAATACATACACCTACTCTCGAATATGCCGAAAGTTCTTCTGTTTATGAGTTTGTTAGAAGTTCTTTGGAAGGCGCCTTTCATACAATCAAGTCCACAAAAATTAACATCTATGACAGGGAGATCCTCGAGAGGTTAAAGGAAACTCATAGCCATTCAACGTTGAACTTCCTCACAATTGTCCAGTTTGAGCTGTCACGGATGTCCGCATTCGTATCTTGGCTACAGCAAGATAATGGTCCGAGTTGGGGTAAGTTGCTAATGTTCGGACAATCGTCAAGGACGATTTTCACGTCATATTTTGACTACTGCTCGTAGATTTTGTCGAGGAGCTCGTAGAAGTAGTCTTTATTAAGGTCGTTTATAAGGCTTAGAATTTACCCTTTAAGCGAGACGTTGCCGGGCGTTCGCTTATATGCCTGAAGCTTAAGAATTGTTCTATAAGTCTTCCTTTACGGCGAATCCTCATCCGAATAAACACTGCCACTGCTGTTCTTGTCACGCTGGTTTGGTTGTCTGTAACATTCTCGATAGTAGATATCAAAGTTTTCGTTTATCCATTTTTTGTTTGGTTCACCCTATCACGATTCTTGGATGACGGTTATGTCTGCTTTGTAAGGGTCGAGCAACTCCGCTATTTGTTCGGCTGTTAAAGGTGAGGTGATTGGCTCCGTCGTCGTCATACTAGGTGGCGCAAAAGTCATCACGCTATCGGAAGATGCTACAATTTTTGCAAATGGCGGCAAATGTCAATTCTATTTTGACATTTTGTGAAATAAACAGTTTCAAAATACACGTCGACAAGACATGAATCGATATATTCCTAAAGAACGCGGAATAATTGTTATGATTTTTTATGCGGAATAATTCGTCGGTGGTGTTGGCGCAGCGTGAATTTCGGCACAGATTTCCGGGTTGTCTGACGCCAACTGGGCAAATAAGCACTACGGCGTTTAGCCGCTTACCAAGAAGGACAACATGAAATTTTCCTGGCCGGCCCCGGAGCAGCTGTTATGCTGAGAAAATCGCAGCTGTGTTTGAAGATGTCGCAGAGAACCCCCGATTGTCGATCAGACGACGTGCCCCGCAATTAGGTATCAATCGGCGGTCTTTACAGAGAATTTTGATGAAAGACTATAAGATGTTCCTTTACAAGGTGCAGAGAGTGCAGCAGCTAGTTGTTGACCGCCAAGAGCGTGTAATTTACGCTCAAACCATCCAGAATTTCGACCAAGAGGGAGACAGCTTTTCATCGAAAATCATCATGAGCGACGAGGCCCATTTACATCTTTGGGGATACGTGAATAAGTTCAACTATCGTTTTTGGGGCACCGAAAATCTATTTTTAGGTGACCTTAAAAATTGCTCAACGTTAACTTTGTGTACTAGCGAAACTACTGATCCAAAAGAAATGATCCGAAAATTGGAATTTGCAAACACTTTTGCTAAAATGAACCAGGAGTTCTGAATCGCCATTGTTTTCCTTCTATGGCTGCTGTTGCTCTATCATTCCATGGAGGATTTTTGAAACCCAAACTAGTGCCCAGCCGGTACGTCCTTTCGTGGCATTCCCATCAGTCTGTTGTCGATGACTTCCTTTCATTTTAATTTTTAATTTGGGTGGGACAAAAACTCCCATTTATTCGGCTTATTACAAGCTATAAGACTAAGGCTTAAACCTTAGTTCAGAGGAGAGCTTTTCAGGACCCGAACCTACGTTGCGTCTGCCAGCGCCCTCGGTTAAAGCTTCTATTGGCAATTGGGTCTCATATGAGCACAACTGCAGATGGCATAGCTGCCCGGGATGCACGCAGACCAAACGAATGCTTCCCGACGTCTCTTGGAAGTCGGCGGCATTTTTGCTGTTCCTCAGCAGGAAATACTGCAAGTTGATTACTGGCGTCGTGATAAGGCGCTACACTATTGCAAAGCACTGAAATGTGCTGGTCATAAGTGACACAACATCCAACGATGCTTGCTCTGAAAGTGCACCGCGGGGCACTATCTCTGTGAATGTTCGGCTTACGCTCGCATCAGGCTGCAGGTACTCGGCGCTGACATAGTGGGTGCTGGTACTGTAGGCACCTTATCACTGAAGCGCTTACTCATCTTTCTTCGTAAGACAAAGATTTCATTAAAAGGAACTTACAAAGAGTTCAATGGACTAGTTCTTTGCCTGAGTGCTCTGTTCCGACAAAAAAGGCTTAAGCCTACATACTAAATCTAGGACTTATCACTAGCGCTTAAAGCTAGGGATGGTGAAGGAGATCGAATTTGAGGGAGAGAGTGCTGCGATAAAAATAGAAAAAGGAAAAGTTGGAGATAGTTTCGCATAAAAAAGACGGGGTTGTGAAGAGATGTGCAATCAACGGAGCCTGAGAATGTCTGCGGCGCCCCTTAATTCCTCAAGGGTATCCAGGTTAATGAATTTGAGATGGTTTGGAGAGGGAGATAAGATTAGAGGATCATTCCAAGGTAGACCCCGAAGAGCAAATCGAATAAAACGACGCTGGATGCTCTCAATTCGGGATACGTGAACTCGTTGAAAGGGACACCAACCTTGGCTAGCCTACTCGAGGAGGAGGCGAACAAAAGTAATGTATAGTGATCTGGTCACGTACGGGTTGCAGAATTTTTTGGAGCATCTTTTAACGAAGCCAAGTGATGAGTTTGCCTTAGTAATTATCTCATCAGTATGCGAGCGGAAATTAAGCTCCTTTGGTCGCCAGACAGACAGAATAGACTGAACAAGGGATATAGGTTGGCCGTGGAGAAGGTAAATTCGGGGAGGAGCCATGTTGCACTTAGGTGAGAAGGTAATCGGATGACATTTGGTGCCATTGAGTTCTAAGCAGTTCTTGATGCACGAGGTGGAAAAACTATTTAGATCTATTTAAAAAATTTGGTTTCGTCAGCATAGAGAGTAAGTGCTGAGTGTTGAATGACCTTTTCCAAATCGTTAATGGTTACGATGAAGAGAAGTGGACCTAGGTAACTGCCTTAAAGAACACCTGTAGCGGCCAAGAAAGGGGCCGATAGGACAGACCTGAAACGAATACTATAACAACGATTATCCAGGTAAGAAGATGTCCATTTCAGCAAAATGGGGTCAAAGCCCAGGACGGACAATTTGAACAGGATCAATTATGAGATATCTTATTAAAAGCCTTACTGAAATCTGTTGTTATAACGTCAACTTCTTTACCACTTTCTAAAGCTGAGAGAACAGAAGTCACGAATTCAACGAGGTTAGTGGTATTTGATCTAGCTTTCAAAAAGCCGTGTTGATTAGGGGAAAGCTTAAGGCTTCGTTCAAAATACTTTCGAAAAGTTTGGGTATATGTGAAAGTTTAGCTATGGGGCGGTAATTAGTGACTTCGCCTTTACATTATTAGATCGGTACAATAAAGGAGATCTGTTTCTTTTGGGGAAAAGTTTCCAGTTCCGGATATATAACTTATTCGTGCTGTTTTTTTCAAAATGTACATGTACAATAGCATTATTCAAAGTATTGCCCATCTGAAGCTATGACTTTTTCCCATCTTTCTGGCAATTTGTGGATCCCATCCCAAAAGAACTGCGCCGGCTTGGCAGCCAAGAATGAATCAAGCCAATTTTTGATATTCTGCTCTGACGAGAACCGTATTTCAGTGAGGGTGTTCTGCATGGACCGGAACAAATGATAGTCAGAAGGGGCAAGGTCTGCGCTATAAGGCGGATGGGGTAAGACTTCCCATCCACTGTTTTCCAAATAGTTCTTAACCGGAATAGCAACGTGGGGCCGAGCGTTGTCATGATGGAAAATTATTGCTTCGTGTCTGGTCGCATATTCCGGGCGTTTTTGGGCCACTGCTCTCTTCAAACGGATTAATTGTGTTCGGTTGCGTTTTCCATTAATGGTTTCACCCGGTTTTAGCAGCTCATAATACAGCACACCCATCTGATCCCACCAAATACAGAGCATTACCTTCGCACCATGGATATTCGGCTTTGCCGTTGATTTGGCTGGTTGGCCGGGTTTCACATATGATTTTTTGCGCTTGGGGTTGTCGAAATGGATCCAATTTTCCTCATCAGTAACAATCCGATGCAAAAATGACTTCCTTTTGTGGCGTTCCAGCAGCATTTCGGACATGCAAAATCGCGTTTCAACGTCTCTCGGCTTGAGTTCATGTGGAACCCAATTTCCTTGCTTTTGAATATATCCAGCTGCTTTTAAACATTTTGAAATGGCTGCTTAAGTGACACCCAAAGATTCTGCGAGCTCTTCTTGTGTTTGGCAACAATCTTCATAGAGTAATGCTTCCAGTTTTTCATCTTCAAACTTTTTTTGGCTGCCCAGGACGTTCATCGTCTTCCAAGCCAAAATCACCACTTTTAACTCGTGCAAACCACCTTTGGCACGTTCGCTCAGCTAGCACATGTTCACCATAAACTTCCACCAAAATACGATGACTTTCGGCAGCAGTTTTCTTCATATTAAAGTAATGAAGAAGAACTCCCCGCAAAAACACTTTTTCAGACACAAAGTTCGACATATTTGAGTAAAAAAAATGATTGTTGTTTACGCTTCAAATGAATGACGTATACTGAAATGACGTACAATGACAGTAGCTTTCCAACGCATGTTCCAATGGAATAATAACAATGGAATAATATAAGTTACGCCATCTCTTAGCAAACCGCACGAAGTTATAGACCCAATATATTTTTAAACTTAACTAGACACGTTCGCTGCGGAACTCCGTGATCTTTAATCTACATAATGACTGTGTTGTAGTCTTGAATTTACAACGACTTCACTCACCACTCAAGATTTGTTTGCTCTGTTTTGAATTTCGAGTTATTGGCTAAATTGTGGTCTTTCCCTTGGGCTTTCTTCTTTTGCAGAGAAGCATCACAATATCAGTCAATTGTAAGGTGAAAACTGTTTCAGATCTTAGTTTTGAAATATTGCTTTAGCCAAAAAAATTTTCAGTAGTCAGAATTACAGGCTGATGATCATTGTGGGTTATTGTTGTCCGGTGTCGCTGACCAACCATTTAGTGTTGCTAGGAAAGGTAATTGTTAGGAATCTCAAGCTCTGATGGGGTGGGGGTGTAGTGGTACTAGCTATCGCTTCTCACTCGTAAGGTCAAGGTTCGAATCCTAGCCACAGCAAGTTTTCATTTCTGTAATTTGGAACTCAGTCAGAAAAATCTGCGTGTGAAGGCATAACACTGACATGTAGATTTGGCTGTTGTAGGGTTTTCAAGCAGAAAACAACTGTTAAAATTCGCAACCTCACATTCCGAGAGAAGAAAAATCTCTCCGTCCTATTCGGACTCCCACCCCTGGAGAGTCAATATCGAAACCAAACACACCTGAGTTTCAAACCACTACATGACAAACTTTCCTTTCTCCTCCTTTTATCTTTCCGCCCGCGCCCTGGCAACAGTATAAGGGTATTCATAACCCCTTAGGCGCACGTAAATTATAAAAAAAACCCCAATGTCCTTTTGAAAAATATTTATTGCTCCCTACGTGACTAGTACTGCAAGCAGCGTTTCAACCAAGGTTCATCTCCTTGCGTCCCTCGTCCTCGTACTCTTGGTAACGCCGTTCGTTTTAATATATTAGTTTGTGACCATTTCTGTTGGCTCGAGTTAAAATGGTTTTCGATCCCAGAATGTGTGGTGACCTCTCAACCCAACTGTTACTTACCCAGACAGTGAGGCACCTGGGCATTGTGCCAGAGCTACTTCGATTTTATCCAAAAATGTTACAGTCCATCAAATTATAGCCGACGAAACGTCGCGCACTCTATGAAGTGTACTCACTTTGAAGCCTTATTTTAAGCAATTACCATCAGGCGACCCAATGGCGACCCAGGTTCGACATTCCTTCCAAAATGGGTTTCAGATTCAACAAGTTCATTCTGGGTAAGTACCTTGGTACGAAAGTAGGTCTAACCTAAGGATTTTTATTTGAATCGCGGTCACTCCTTATTGATAAAATTTCACCCAAAATGATGTCCTATACGATAGTGTAAACAAATGTAACTACAAACATTAACGTATTGTAGAAAGTTCCAACCGTACAGTGTGTTCGAAACTCTCATTCCCGTAACTCTATTGACGTTGCAGTTTCCTAACAGAATACAGAATGAAGCAAGTGATTTACAAACCACTCGGTTTCAAAGAACAGAGTCTTTTGTACGTCAGTGAAGGATAATGTTCTTTAGAGGCAATAAAATACCACAAAGCAAAAGATTATCCCCACAGAGCATACAACCTCGATTCACATAAGAAATTTACTATACAGTTCTCCGACTAAATGCAGTAGGCAACCTCCAAGGCTAAGTATCCTTTGCTAGCACTAACCCCCATTGCAGTCCTGGGTTAATGGAAATGCAGTCCAATAAGATACATGTATCTCCAGCAAAACACGAAATCCATTATTTTAATTACCAAATCCACTATAATCTATCTTGTGCCACAATTTGTAATAGAAATTTATTTAAAACCTCTGTAAGACTAGTATCCAATTAGATTTGATAAATTTCCACGTCATGCATCATGCAACTGACCTACTTCTAAAGCCCCCTATAAACCAGTCAAAACAAAGCACCCTTCGACTTGAAAACGCTCCATTAGTAGCCAACTCCAGCGTCATCTCGTGATTCCTCAATAAAATGGTCTCAATTAAATCGTGGATAATCTCTAGCCCTCCCCTAAGACTCAATAACGATGGCTATAAACTGGGAGTAGCTCTTTTACAGGGATCGAATCCATGACTATGCTGGAAAATAGCTCATTGCATCTGCATTATCAGCTTAATGTCATATTCCCCTGTACTATCGGTACCAACTCCCTGAGGGCGAGTGTATATAAAAAAAAAAAAAAAAAAAAATAGAATTAGTCCATAACAATAAATAATCACGACGACGGAGTTAAAGAAGAGAGGGAGAAAAAAGAAACGACCATCCGGAAGATAAAATTTTAAAATACAACCCCAGCATGGTGGCCCTTGTCTGGCGATTTAATTCATAAATCCAGTGAACTCACGTTAGGTACGTGCCATACTTGCTCCTAAAAATCAGGCCAACTGGAACGGAGGCACCCTCTTCGGTATTCGTACATGTGAATCCAATGAGTGGAGAATATGCATAGCGTCTGGGCACGCTTCTGCATATTTGGCGGGAACTGATAAAATGGGATTTTCTAACTCCGAACACTTTAAGCCGCACTGGCTGGTTCCTAGGGGGGAAGAGATAAATTGCCAAAGGCCGTGACTGGGCTATTTATATTTGCTGGGAGTTATATTTTTCAAACTCTTGCCCAGATGCAAATACTAATGATGAAAATGAAGATAGTGCTTATCTTCAGTACGAGTACCCGAAATACAATACTTGGAAAAATTGAAGCACATTGTCGATAATTAGTATCTGCCTACAGAAGAAGAAGTGCATTGAGTTAAGAAACTTTTGAGAGTGCTGCAGATTAATTAGAAAAAAATAATTGAGCAGTTAAATTCGTCGGATAGCGAGCTTGTGTAGGGGTGATGAAGCACGCAGCTTGGGCGTGGGAGCTCCCGAATTCCGTTTGACTAAACAAATTGTACAGCTTAAATTATTGTATTATAGATACGTTTGGAGATATTTTTAAAAGCGCATTGTACTGCTATAGGATTCAGAGTCCCAAAGAATATTTTTGAAGACACTAAATGGTTTGTAGCATCTGAACTCTGCCCTTAACTTAGCTGTCATGACAGGTATCAGTTGTCATCCACTTATTTTGACAGAACAAACTTTTTTTTGTTTTTAGTTTTGTTCAAATCAAATGTTCGTCATTACGGTATCGGTAGGACAACATTTCATCAATCGCTCGTTGGATTACGACCAACGTTTTTGGACTGGCTGTCTTGTTTTTAATTAAGCAAGTCCGGCGTGGAGCAAGGCCTCAACTAACATGATTCCCTAGATAGTGCGGTCTTTTGTCAACTGCTCCCTTCTACTTTTTTGCTTCTCCTACGTTGTCCTTCTGGGTTGGAATTGAAAACTTTTTGGCACGGACGGACACCCTCGTGTCTACGAGTTCAGGGTGACCTAGCCGTCTGAGGCGATTTGTATGAGGTTCCTGACGAGACGACATCGCTGTACGGCCCGTACTGTTCGCTATTAAAACGTCTCCTGCATCTTCTATTGATGCAAACGGGACGAAAATTACCAGAAGAATTTTTCTCCTGAATTTTCCGCTTTCGTCGGTATCCGAGCATTTGCGCAGTAAAACAGGACTGGAATGATCAGGGTCTTGTAAAAATTAATTTGGGTTGCTCGAAAGAGTGCTTTGCCATCCAATCGCCTTCTAAGCCAAAGAAGCAGCGATACGCAAAAGTAATCCTCCGCATGATTCCTGCCCTGGTGTCTTTGTCGGAGTCGATAGCTGAGCCGAGTAGATAAAGTTCCTTATAGCTACCTATCTTGATATTTTGTACTAGGCTTCGATGTTGGTGTACTTCCTTGTTGACAGCATATATTGTACTTTGTTGTTCATTCGTTTGCCGCTCCTACTTCAATACGAGTTGTAAACACTCCATTGTGTCAATATCGTCTGCATATGCAAGTAACGGCGTTTTCCATTGACCCAGCTAAAACTATTCCACTGGCACTCTTTTCACTTTTTCAGAAGCAAAATTTCTCTTTTGGATCTTATGTCAAAATGTACTAGCGCACATAAATATAAACGTCAAATGTCATAGTATTGTGTGTCAAACTAGATTTCTGTTCTCGAGGAATCGACTGTGCCTGGCTTCGTTGTCGGAACCTTTCGTCAATTTTATAACGTCTAACTTAATACGTGCGGTTTGCTAAGAGATTATTATTCCATTGGAACATGCGTTGGAAAGCTACTGTCATTGTACGTCATTTCAGTATATGTCATTCATTTGAAGCGTAAACAGCAATAATTTTTTTTCACTCAAATATGTCGAACTTTGTGCCTGAAAAAGTGTTTTTGCGGGGAGTTATGAAGAATAACTTTAATATGAAGAAAACTGCTGCCGAAAGTCATCGTATTTTGGTGGAGGTTTGCACGATTTAAGAGTGGTGATTTTGGTTTGGAAGACGATGAACGTCCTGGGCAGCCAACAAAGTTTGAAGATGAAGAACTGGAAGCATTACTCTATGAAGATTGTTGCCAAACATAAGAAGAGCTCGCAGAATCTTTAGGTGTCACTCAAGCAACCATTTCAAAACGTTTAAAAGCAGCTGCATATATTCAAAAGCAAGGAAATTGGGTTCCACATGAACTCAAGGCAAGAACCGTCGAAAGGCGGTTTTGTATGTCCGAAATGCTGCTGGAACGCCACAAAAGGAAGTCATTTTTGCATCGTATTGTTACTGGTGATGAAAAATGGATCGACAACCCCAAGCGCAAAAAATCCTATGTGAAACCCGGCCAACCAGCCAAATCAACGGCAAAGCCGAATATCCATGGCGCGAAGGTAATGCTCTGTATTTGGTGGGATCAAATGGGTGTGCTGTATTATGAGCTGCTAAAACCGGGTGAAACCATTAATGGACAACGCAACCGAACACAATTAATCCGTCTGAAGAGAGCAGTGGCCGAAAAACTCCCGGAATATGCGACCAGACACGAGGCAATAATTTTCCATCATGACAACGCTCGGCCCCACGTTGCTATTCCCGTTAAGAACTATTTGGAAAACAGTGGATGGGAAGTCTTACCCCACCCGCCTTATAGCGCAGACCTTGCCCCTTCTGACTACCATTTGTTCCGGTCGATGCAGAACGCCCTCACTGAAATGCGGTTCACAGCAGAGCAGAATATCAAAAATTGGCTTGATTCATTCTTGGCTGCCAAGCTGGCGCAGTTCTTTTGGGATGGGATCCACAAATTGCCAGAAAGATGGGAAAAAGTCATAGATTCAGATGGGCAATACTTTGAATAATACTATTGTACATGTTTTTCTTAAATAAACATTCAAATTTTAAAAAAAAAAACGCACGAATTAAGTTATATACCCAATATCCCAATAAATTGGTCTTCCGCCATTTTGCGAAATAAAAATTTTGCATTTAACCAATACATGTAAAAATGTTGACAGCAAAATCAGAAGAAGTTATTAGTGTTCCAAATTGAAGTCCAACTTTCGGAGAGAAACCAAAAGGAAAACCTCATAACTGAACAGGCTTTTGAAAGATGGAGTTGGATTGTGATATTCGAACAATCCTCTTAAGAGGATTGAAAAAATTGTATGGTAACGAAGCGTTTTGTTTAAGTCCTTTTTTGGCATTGAAGGTCTCGGTTTTGTCGTAACTGACCTTGACAGAGCAGCGCGCATTTTCCATCGTCATCTTGCGGAGTCGAATGAGCTTGGCAAGGATGATAAAATTAGACATGGTTTTGTATAGGTCGTATCTATGGATGTTATCATATCCGGCTTTGAAATTGAATGAAGAGGTAGTGTATATCGATTTGGAACTCCTGGGGTTTTTCCAATATGTGCCATAATGTGAAAAATTGGTCTATGGTGGATAAAGGTCAGTCAGACTGTCTAGGTTCTTAGGCGTTCTAATGCCGTAATACCGCAGACAAGATTTTATATGCGATGTTGAGAAGACTCATTCCCAAACTGGCGTAGTTCAGAGGATCCCCTTTTAGGTTTGTACAAAAAATGTTGACGTTCTGTTCATCGAGCATGTTTTTGTTGATGCTTTAAACAGCTCGACAGTTAATCCATCGGGTCCAGCAGCTTTTAAAATGGCTGTCCTGACTTAATTTTGCTCGTCTAGGTTGAACGGATCATTCTGCCCCACGGTGGGATGTTGTTCGTCATCACCGTTTAACAGTCTGCAGAAATAATCTTTTCAGATTCTCAGGACCGACTATCATAATATGAGATTCCTTTCTCAACTTTGGCATGTTCGTTTTGTTTTTAGTTAAAACGCCCGAATTTAATTTTTTTTCACTAGTACCTCTTCTTCTAAAAGCTGTTTTCATGCTCTTTCTTTTTTCTTCTAAGGAGTCTACGTTCTTCCCTTCTTTTCTGCTCTCACAGGTTGCGAGCTTCTCCCGCACCGTTTCGTGCACCGCTCTGTGCATTCGCTGCTTTTCTGGATTTGTTTGTCTGCATTCGTCATCGAATCAGAGCTTTCTTTGTTAAAGATGGTTGAGACTTATACGCGTAACGTGGTAGTCGCCGTAACAGCATTAGTAAATCCTTATTCCTGTAGGCTAAAATTGCAACTGCGTGCTAGACCAGTAGCATAATACTGGCTTACGCCATCACAGGGCTCACAACTCTATACGGAAGAAATTAAAAAAATTCATGGTGGCGCTAAAGTTGTCACCCGATGTTCTTTGGCTGTAATTTTTTTCATGAACGAAGTTGGTTGCTGTTTTTATTTTTCTCTTTCTACACTTACCCACGTTTACAATTCATCAGCTTCAGGGCGCGTTCAGCCAACACGTTACAAATGTTACGATCAGTTTTTTTTGTAGGCACTTAATTTACTACAATGTCTTAAATTTTTTTTCAAGTCGAAAAAATGATATCAGCTAAGTGGCCGCCGCCAGAATTGACGACCATTCTGGCCCGATTTGTGGCATTTTCCATCACTCTTGCCAGAATTTCCGGCTATAGGTCCTCGCATTCTTAACGGATATTGTCTTCAAGAGTCTGAGGCTCATTAACATAGACTCGTGACATCAAAAAATGCCACAAAATGAAGTCTGGAACGGTTAAATCAGGCGATCTTAGCGGCCAGTGCAAATCGCCAAAACCAGAGATTAGGCGACCCATAAATGCAGCCCTCAGAATTTCGGTTGCGGCTAGTGCAGTATGCGCCGTTGCTCCATCCTGTTGGAACCACATGTTCTCTAGTCCCGATTCATCCAATTGAGGAAGGAGAAAATCGTTGAGTATGGCTATGTAGCGCTCGTCGTCCACAGCAGTCGTTTGGCACGCGGCGTTTTCGAAAAAACAAGACCCACTGACGCCTCCAAAATAAACAGCACACCATGCAATATTTCTAAGCGGGTGTAATGGCTCTTCGTGGCTTATACGCGGATTTTCGGCGCCCCAGAAGCGATAATTTTGCTTATCCACATACCAAAGAGATGGAAATTGGCCTCATCGCTCATGATGATTTTCGATGAAAAGTTGTCTACCTCGTGGTCGAGATTTAGGATGGCTTGAGCGTAGGTTACACGCTCTTGGCGGTCAACAGCTAACAGCTGATACACTTTGAAAGGGAACATCATACAGTCTTTTACCAAAATTCTCTGTAAAGAACGCCGATTGATGCCCGGGGCGGGGCAGCATCTCGTGTTATTCCATACCCTTCTAGGCGAGCGGCTAAGCGTCGTAGTGTTTGCCCAGTTGGTGTCGGACGACCAGGAAATCTGCGCCGGAATTCACGCTGTGCCAACACCACGGATGAATTATTCCGCAAAAAAATCATAACAATTATTCCGCGTTCTTCAGGAGTATAGCGATTCATGTCTTATTGGCGCGTAGTTTGTATCTGTTTACTTCACGAATGTCAAAGTAGAAAATGAATTCCTGTGTATTTGTAAATATATATGTAAAAACTCAGATGCGTCAACTTGCATTCCTTTGTGCTAAAGGGATTTGATTTGAAGAGGTCAGCCAAGAAGTCACAGTACAGTGCTGTGCAAAATTATAAACTCAAATCCAAATTTCAATTTTTCTTATAATGAGTATCCGAAAAAAATATTTAAAAAGTAAAAATGGACATTTCATATAGAAATTTATTAGACATTTTTGTCAACGTCTCAAATAAAAAACGGTTCACGTGTCCCGTAAAAAAATGATTACCATCTGAAAGGTTTCCGAAATTGAAAAGAAGTTATCATCAATTTATGCGTATCGTCAGTCAAAATGGGTCGCAGCCTATAGATCGAGAAAGAATTTCAAAAACAACAAGGAATGGTTGGAAGATTGTCTCCAGAAGTAATGTGTGATTTACCAAGTACATCAAAGTCATCAAGAGGAAGACTAAGGAAACCAATAACTGAGGATTCGACGTTCACAAAAAAACAAAAACTAATAAATGTTGCCAAAAATATAACCAATGAAGATATTTCTAACGCCTTAGGAATAAAGTACAATAGGTATCATTAAAGATGAAAGCTGATATAACCAACGCCGCAGCAAGTCAAATGAATAAAACAAAGTAAGTGGTCTGTGATTGTGATTCTGGACAAACAACTGAATTGGAAACTTAATGTTGCGGAAAGAACCAAAAACGCATACAATGCTCTTTTTATCTGCAAAAGAATACTGGTGTACTGGCTGTATACGGAAGTGATAAGACCCATACTTACATACAGAGCACTAGCATGGTGGAAAGCAACAAACAAGAAAATGATTTACGGAAATTAGCGGCGGTTCAAAAAACGGCTTTCATAGCCATTAAAGGTGCGCTCCGTGCCACCGCCACAGCAGCATTGGACACCTTTTTGCACCTAAGGACTGAAACGAATAAAATTTGGAAACTTCAAAGTAAAAAAAAAAGTATTTTCATAATTCATGTTAATTTTTTTTATTTGCTTTAAAACTCTGTTTTTATTAAATTCATTCACAATTACAAAAAATAAAAAAAATTACTTGGGTTCCCATTCTTTCCTCAACTTCTTTCGAATGTCCTTCATAAGGTTGGTGACAGTTACATTCGTGATCTTTTTGGGCGCTCTTTTCCATTTAGCACTTAAATCTTTTACGTCCTTTGCACACTGCTCACTTTTCCTCAAGTTAGCTTTCACCAAAGCCCAATACCTTTCAATGGGACGGCACTGTGGAACATTGGGTGGATTCATGTCTTTTGGAACAAAGTCGACATTTTTATCAACAAGAAAGCTCAACGTCGCATGAGCATAGTGAGCTGAAGCTAAATCTGGCCAAAATAATGTTGAACCCTCGTGTTTGTTTAAGAAAGCAATCAACCGTTTTTTTAGGCACTCGTTAATGTACACTTCTCGGTTAATTGTTCCCGTTGTAATAAACGATGATCTTCTGTGTCCACATTGGCAAATGGCCTGCCAAACGAGATGTTTTGACCCGAACTTTTCCATCCCAATCGATGTTGTTGTAAAACTGCGCACCTGGAAGAGTAGTAAAGTCGGCTTTGATATAAGTTTCGCCATCCAAAACCAAGCACGCTTTCTTGTTGCCGATCAACTCGTATAGCTTTCGGGCTCGTGTTTTTATGACTTTTTTATTTTTTGTTTTTTTCGTGTTTTTAGACCGTTACGTTTTTTAGATCTTTGTTTGGTTGGTATTACATTTCCGAGCAATATCTCTGGTTTTTTACGATGGTACCCGCTATTTTCCTTTTCTTCTTTCGCTTAACTGTCAACGTCTCCAAATATCGTTTAATAACAGAATTCACTGTACTGCGTGCTATGTTTAAATTTTTTGCGATGAAATGGTTTGGACGCGAAGTATTTTCGAGCCATTTGTCGATGATCTTTTTACGGCGTTCCTCTTGACTCATATTTTATAAATATTTTAAACCGCCCGAACTAAAATCAATAACAAACTGAAACTAGAGAATATACAGGCTAATTTGGGTACAAAATGGGATTGCAATTTGTACGCATTGGAAGTATAGCCAGTATTAAAATTTACAGATTTTATTCGTTTCAGTCCTTAACACCGCTTGATTTACAGATCAAAAAACTTGCTGGCAACAGTGCGATACGACTCACTAATCTGGGTCACTTCAAGAGCAGTAATTTCGAACGTGGCATGGTCCAAGCGGAGCTACTGCCATTCTAACGGATGAAATTCCTACCTTGGTTGACTTCGACATCCCATATGATATAATACATATATCCGGAGAGGGAGGCCTGGGGAAAGAAACTGCAATTTTCACAGACGGCTCGAAAACAGAAGAAGGAACAAGTTTTGGTATCGTCTCGGAAGACCCAGAACTAAGAGTGTCTATAAGACTATCAATCAGAGGTTCTGACTGTCCTCAGGGCAGCTGAGCTAATGCAGATGAGATCGGTATCCGAAAGAGATATCGCTATCTACATCGATAGTCAGGCCGCACTCAAGGCAATGGAATTAACCAAGATCAATTCTGTCATGGGCTGTCATACAGTGCTCACGGCATTGTGCAGTCAGAACCGGGTGAGACTGTGCTGGGTGCCAAGACACTGCGGTATAAAAGGAAATGAACAAGCGTATGAGCTTGCAAGAAACCTCGATAATAGTGAGGTTGCCAACATCAAACCACCCCATTCCATAGTGAGGGTCACTATCGAAGAAAAAATCACAAAGACTGCCAACTTAAGGTGGTCAAGTCTTGAAGGACGCAAGGTATCTAAGGCTCTCTGGCCGTTTTTTGACGGCAAAAGATCCAGGAAGTTAAGAAAACTAAACAGGGATAAGCTTAGGATAGTAATAGGAACCCTGCCAGGACACTGTCTCCTGCGGAAACACGCACAGAAATCCAAATTGTCCAAGGTATGTGACTACATTTCGACAAGCAAGTGGCTGCTCATGTTGTCCGATGATAGAAAACTTTCGCCCATTTCCTTCTGGTGTCCCTAGAGGCCGCAGACAAAGGCGTCCTAAACAGAATTGTTTCCGACTTCTGACAGTTGATCTTCAATTTCCAGTCGTAGCAATATCGTTTAATTTTATCGAAGTCACGTTGCAAAAGTATATCTATATATCAAATCTTTGGACCTGACGACGCGGTTGAGTCGTCTGCCTACGCTACGGTAAGGTGAAGTGAACCACTTGTGTAAATGCTGAACAGGGTGGGCGAGTTTACCGCACCTTGTTTTATAACGAGTGCGCGCTCAAGGGGTAAAATGTTCGTACACAGTGCAGTCGTACATTGTACATTGTTTTTAAATGTTTGAAAGTTATAACGACCAAGAAACACAGAGATCGGCAGGGCATTCCATAAGCGAGTTGCGCGGCTTAGGAAAGAATCACGATATTTCAGAGTACTATACGTCTGAAAATGGGCTTGATGGTGTACTGATGAGCATTCATAGCGAGCCGGGTGTTACGGTTGAAAATTTGAATGGGCGGAATGCTACTGGCAATTTTAATGGAGCACTGGTGGTGGAAATAGCGATAAAACAAAGTGAGACAGGAGATATTACGTCGGTGTTCAAGGCTGTCAATTGATTGACTGATATTAGTATCACCAATGAGTTTTATCACATGGTTTTGAATCCTATCTAGAGATGTTTTAGGAGCACGTGACCAGATGTGGGCATTGTACTCCAATTTTGGGAGGATGAATGCCTTATATATTGTGGCCAGATCAGAGAGGGTAAAATATATCTTACATCGCTTGAGGAAACCTAGACATTTCGCAGCATTTTTGGCGACATGGAATACACATACCGAGAATGGAAAGTTTATCGGATTCGACGATGCAAGTGCCATTCATGAATAATGGCTGGGTATTTGAATTTCGCTTTAATGACAGCAGACAGCATTGAGTTTTGGAAGCATTAAATTCTACTCGGTTGATAGTTCCCCAGTTGGTTATGCTGTTAATATCGGAATTTAATGGGCTTAGCATATGCTGCCGTTCCCGTTCTACAGCCGAAGAGCAGGGGCGTGAGTCCGGGAACGAATATGAGAAGCAGAGAGTGCTGTCATCAGCAAAGGAATAAATTGGATTAGAAGTAGCAGACAAAAGATCGTTAATGAAAATTAAAAAGAGTGTCGGAGACAGAACGGAGCCCTGGGGCACACCAGCATTTATTTTGTGAATATCAGACTTGAAACCGTCCAAGACAACTTGAATAGAACGTTCCGAAAGGTAATTTCTAATCCATTGAAGAAGAGAGTCATCGATCCCAAAAGCACGCATGGCATCAAATCACCAGTGGACTTGTTGCTACGAAAACCATACTGGCGGTCATTGAGAAGTTTTCGTGTTTCGAGATATTTCATGAGCTGACGGTTTATCAGCGTTCCATGACCTTGGAAAGAAGGGACGTACGTGTAATGGGTCTGTAGGAGGAGAGAGAAGAAGATTAGCCTTTTTTAGGGACTGGCAGGACTAATGCTGTTTTCCATCTGCTCGGAAAGAGTCCTAAAGAGTAGGATTGATGAAAAAGCTTACGCAGTGGTTTTGCCAGCGAGAAAGAACACCTCTTCAGAAGAAGGGGAGATATACCATTTGGACCTGCGGATTTGTGAATGTCTTTGAGTACTCTTGCTACTACACGAGTGCGAAAGTGGATTCGTCCCATTGAAGATTCGACGCACTCAAGTGTAGGCGGAGGCAAAGCACAATCTGGGAGTGTTGAGCTGGCCGCAAAGTGTGCAGCAGCAGATTGGCCTTGTCCAAAAAGCTGACAGCTGGAATGTCATTGTAAATAAGTGTTGGGATGGAGGATGAAGTAGAATTTCTAATGTTTTGATGAACGACCAAAAGCTTTTCCTACCTTTGCCTCAGTTTTTGGTAGTATAGAAGTTTCACGCGCTTGAGAAAGACGTTGCAGTCATTCCTGGCTCGTTTGAAATTTTTTCGGTTTCCCTCTGTGGGGTGCACCTTAGAGGACCGCAAAAACTTTTCTCTAACCCTGACAGCCTCTTTACAGCTCGAGTCATACCACGTCTTTTCTTTTGGTTTGATACTCTTCATCCGATGAGGGATAAAGCATCGCAATACAAGGAAAATAGTGTCAGTGATCATATCGTCATCGTCATATCGTCATAGCGGCATCCACGTCGTTATCGAAGAAACATAACGATCAGCTAAAGTTCCTAAAGACGGTGTTAAGTCCGTTCCAATTGGCTTTCTCGTATTGGCATACGGTTCTTTTGGGAATCTTTTCTCTACTGATATAACATAAAGGTCCGACGAGCTTAGAGGGGAGAGTACATCGACAGTGTACTTATCAGGGTGAGAAGTTAAAAACAAGTCCAGGGTGTTGGCGATATGACTATCAACGTCTGGTATCCGCGTGGGCTCATTTACAAGCTACGTTAAGTTGTTATCCGCAACGAAGACCTCAACATACCGTCCTTCGGGTGTTGTCTGTCCAGAATGTCGAAGATTGTGTATATTGAAATCGCCCGTAATCACGATTTCATGAGGTATGAGGACACAGGAATACAATTCTTTGAATGGACTCAGACAGCGCATCAAACTCGTGAAAGGTCGAGTTGCTGTCCAGTTTGGGGCTTCTGTAAATAAAGCAATAGTGGATAATTTGCTTACGGATATGGAATTTTAACCACATGAAATTGAATTCCGGATTGAAACAGGGACTACATTGTGGTGGAATTTGGTAGGCTACATTACTACGCACATAAATGGCGAGACCGCGATGAGGAACGAATAATAGCGCTAGTTCGTAGCCAGGTAGCTTCAGATCCGAGTGATCTGAGAGGTGTGGGCGGGAATCTACCTGCGTTTCACTAAGTGCCAAAACAGCTGGTCTGAATTTACGTACGTCCGTACGCGGAAAAATGATTACTTTTTAGCCCGCGTATATTGTGTGTGATATTTTTGTTTTTTTTAATTGCACTGCACTTACTATTTTTTGTTTTTTTTTTTGTTTTGCAGCACAGGAGAAGTTACGAGTGCATGGGTGACGTGTGCACTCGTCGTTAGTCGACACGGTACGGTTTTCAATGTGAAATGTTCCAACAGAAATCACATCGCCATTTTCCGCGTTGAATTATCTATCTGTGAACATATTGAAAAGAATATACAGAAGGAGCTTACTAATGCCCAGCCTGTTCATTTTGAAGAAGAGTCCCTCTAACCATACGGTATCGAAGGCTTTCTCCAAATCAATGAGGCAGGCACCAGTGCACTGGTTCTTGGAAACCGAATTGATTATCCGGAACTATGTGTTTGCCCTCAACCCACTTGGTTAGGACTCTATTGATTCCTTTCTCGAAAACCTTTCTGATGCTTGGAAGAAGACTGATCGACTGGAGATTCGTCGGATTGGATGTGTCTTTATCCCTTTTGGGCATGGGATGTACCACATCAGAAAATAAAATCGTTCCTCTGACAAAATGATAATACGAGCAAAATAGTGAGTTTATGAGCTGGGCCTTAGTTGACATCAAGGAATTAGCAGGAAAGTTAGCGCCATTGTTTTCTATTCGTATTGAAAAGCTACAGACCTGAGACACTGGTTTTAACTGAAGGTAGTCCACTAGATACTCCACTAGATATACCCATAGCCTGATACAAGTGCTGGCAAAGGTAGTGCTCCCGCGGTGTCGTCATCAATTTCACAGTTAGCATTCCAGAACGTTGTGTCACTTACCATATATTGTACTAAGACAAGGCGTAGTTCCCCATTACGACGCCAGCAATGCCAACCTTTAGTGTTCTAAGCATTAGGCTACAACCTCTCCACAGTTTACATAGATTCGCAATCGGGGTCCTGATATCATCCTCAAAATTAGTAATTCGTCTACGTCATGTTGTCTGGCGAAGTAACATCGTTACGTCGACGCAAAACATCAATAAAAATGAGCAGCTCGCAATTTTTACTGTTTGGGGGCCTTCAGTTCTGTCAACCGGATTTTGAAGCCCATTTTCGCAGGATGTTCCGCATTGTTAGGGATGTTGCATCTTAGACAGAGGAAGCACTTGCGCACATGCAATTCGACCACTCTGTCAATCAATGCTCTTCAACATGAAGGAAATCAATTTAATAGGTCTGAAGCTCTCGGCGAGCGAATAGCTATATTTTCCAATTTGGATATAAAAGCTACTCTCACTGTTAAGCAGGATTTCGGTATGTATGCCAGTGCCAGGCCAGAAGTGAAGATTTTCTTCACAATTACCAGAGGCTAGTTTACATATATTTTTTTTGTAGTAACATACAACTGGATATGTGCCATCAGTGTCAGCCGAATTGAAGCCTGGAAGTATGATGTCCTTATCCGTCACCAAAATCGATGACAGATACCAGCTATGGCATGCTGTGTTACACTTATAGCTCCTTTGATAGGAGCTGGTTGCGAACTGGTTGCGAGCTGGTTCTGGTTAGGTTACCTGAGAGATAAGTCTCAAACATGAGAAAGAGAGGCCCTGTTATCTACAGAGGGTAGGCGCCATCAGTTTTTCTGCGGATTTTCCAGTCTGACTGATGTGTCTCTCTCGGTTACCTTGTGAGGGCACCGTTCAGGTTCTGAAAAGCTTCCTCCAGCTTTTGTTTTGTTTTGACTTGGGTCCAGTTGGTTTTCCGCGGATTTCACCTTTTTAACAAGGTCGATGCCTTGCATCCTGTGGTCTGGAAATGGAAACCTCCGATGGTACTTACCACACGATAATCTCCTTAGCGTACTTGTTGGATGGCATTAAGTCGATTACTTGTTGTCTTTCTTTCATAAAATATGTTGAGTGTGGTTGACAGCTGGGCCAGACGATAATATAAAATCCAGAGCAATGTTAATGTAGCATGTGATAGGTCCCATCTTCCTAAAGTCACAGTATTCAACGAGTGCGGCTCCTATTTTCGGTGGTTAAGTACCGCGGTAACACATTTTATGCGGTTTCGATTGAAAGTTCAAATGGTGGGACCTGTTTCCGATAATTCGCCACTAGGTTTCTTGAACGCATATTACGAGTATATCGGTTTTTATGTTGGCGTAATACGTTTTCTAGTTGAAAACGTTTGTCTGTCAATGTGCCAACGCATGTTTCAGCTTGCCATTTGTAGTTAATTTCTTGAAATCATCAAATGACTCGCCGCCGGTGACTATTGAGCTCTGATGCGAATATTTTTATTGATCACTCTTCCGCTGCGCAGAAGAATCACATGCCGTGTATAAATGATAAATGATAAATTTTCACTTATTTGTTTTTCATTTCATTTCAATTTGCAACCAAAAGTCCGAATTTCTCTCCTTCTTTGGATACCACTTTGCATTTACATGATACCAAAGCATCGTCTAATACTCGAATAACCGAATGTTGCAATTGGACTAGGTTATCCTTGTCAAAAGAATGGATGCATAAATTATTTCTGCCCTGAATGCATGTCTTCCTCGTAGCTATTGTGCAACGAACGCCGGTTGTAAATGATGTCGGTTTCATTTATCAAGGACATGGGATCGTATGCAGTCAGAGCGGATACATATTTCGAGAACAAAATGTGTTCCGTGGTCGGAGATTTTTGAAAGGCAAACTCCCTATCTGTCACGTATAAAATGTGTCCTTCCCAGCTTCCTTCTACTAGTATGTACAATAGTTTTCTTAACAGAGCTCTACATCTTTATGTGCAACAGCATTTGCATTCAAAAAGAAAGTGATATAAAATTCCGACAAGTTGAAGTTAAATGAGGGACTCCTAATGAACACAGAAACTACCCTCCTTCTTCTTATATTTAAATCGCAATTTTTTCTGCTCTTTTTTTTTTGGCAAATCTTACATCCGTAATTTGGTTAATAGCAGTGTTTGTTTTTTTTAAGCTATACCACTTTTGTATTAACTTAATTTACACTCTGTGTATACAAACAAGCCCCAGCTTACAAATCTAAGCCCTCCCATATCCCTGGGAATAGTTAAACTAACTGATTATGCCTGGCACAGCAAAAACCGAAAGGAAAACTTGTCACAAAGTAAAGGAACAAATAACAAAAAAAGCGAAAAAAGTAGAAAAACACTGACCTAGTTGAAAAACTATTTTTTTTTTGTATTATCCATTCTAAGGAAATCCTTCTGCTCAAAATGAAGTGCAGGAAAAAAGCAGTTTCTGCAATTTTCCAACCGAAAATTGTTATTGCTCGTGAAGACGAAGGGAGGGAACAAGAGTTACTTTTAAAGTTTGTCCTTCACACAAAACTTTTCTCAAGAAGAAGTCAAATTTGCCAAATGCCGTGAAGATACTTTTATGACAATAATTAGTCAAATAAAAAATAAAAAGAAAAAAAAAACATCGTCAAATTATTTTAAGGCATTGCCGTCTGACTTTGTTTACAGCTGGGGGATTGTAAAAGGTTTCAAGGAGTTGATACGAACGGGCTTTGGGCTAGTTTACATTTTTTTGACCTTAGGAATAAAGAGTAGACATCTAGGCATTCATCTTCGATGCCTAAAATAAACGGCAAACCATTGTTCGAACGAACATCACTACTTCATTTGACATGCATATTTATTATATCACTAGTTGACGCGGCCAACGTTGTTCTGCCATATATACAGGCTGTCCCAGTTTAGGTTTTCGTCCTGAGAGCTGAAGATTCCTGAAGTTATGGCAAATAAAAAATTGTATCGCACGGGGGGGGGGGGGTCTATTTTCACCACCTCCCAAGCTATAGGCCATTAAAGTGAGGAACCTCTGATTTCAAGGTAAAACTTCTTAAAAGGCCGTAGCTTTCTGACGGATTCAGCTTAAGAAATCGTTGTCCACTTTTTTGAAAGAGAATTTCAGTTTGCATAAAATACTTAAATTTCGTCGGGTTCGATGAACGCCAGTCAAAATTATGGCATTTTAAAACTAACATTTTGAAAAACGGTTCAACCAATTTCATCAGAAAAATGCGTTTATCTCGAAATTTTCAACTCTTAAGTTAACTTGTTTTATCAAAACTTTTGTTTTCTCTTCATTATCTACGATTTTTATGTACGGCTTTTACACCTACGAATAACGGAAGTTATTGCAAATCACTATTTAATTCAGGCAAATGGGTCACAAAATAAATGGTGTGTTCAAAATAAAAAAAATTTACTAAAAGCTGTCATTTAACACGTAAAACAAATTTGGAGAACTAACCCAACGGTACATTTTCCACTATTTTGTGGAATGTTTTTGTTTAATTCGGTGACAACTTTTGAAATGTGCCGATGTTACTTTATTTACTGATTAAGAGTGATCGAGTTAAGTGCTTAGCAAATGTTTAAGAAAAAATGTTTTCGATTCGCGAATACGCCGATATAATTTTCGTTTACGGTTTTTGTAATGGGGATGCAGGGTTAGCTAGATTAGAGTACCAACAGCGATATCGTTGACGAAGGATCCCTTCTAGGCCAACTTTTATAAATGCTTTCCACCGTCTTTCAACCGTCTTTCAACCGTCGACTCAGCATATGGGTTAACAAGAGAAAGATTGTCTAACGTTGTTGCGGTAAATTTTCCCGCAACAAGTTTGGCTCTCTTTTTCCCTGTAAGTCCCTTCGGTCCCTCTTTTCTTTGAGTGGGAACACCGAGCTCTGGCGGAGGTGGAGGGCAGCCATGGTCCCATCAGCCAGTGGCCCACCAACCCCAGACCTCGGAAAACAACCCACATAAGTTCACGGGCGGGTTTGCCAGCAGAGGAGAACGAGGAGGTTCGGTCGGTGAAGCCCTAAGGACAGTAGGGAAACTCACGACGAACCAGGAACCCCAGGGTGCGACAGGAGGTCCACCAGGAACACCATTGCCGGAGCCCATAAATTGACGGGAGACTCGCAACTAGCCAGAGCTAGCAACGAGCCAAGTGATCGATAGGTGAAGAGACGACGATCTCTTCTATAGCAACACCTCAACGAGGGAGCTACAAAGGAGCAACAGTGGCGTGCAGGCGGACGGCAAAGACAATCGAGCACAACCCAACAACGTACCAGCTTTAAAAGTTAGGTTCGATGGGTGAAGGGATGACGACCCCTTTTAAGCCAGCACCCCACCAATGGAGCACCAAAGGAGCAGCAGAGGCTTGTAGGCGGACGGCCAAGTAAAAGACAGCCTCCACCGAGGGAACAGACTAATACACAAACAAGCAAACAACATCGAACAACCAGCACACAACAACAAACCACAACAACCAACAATAACTACTGTACAAAGAACAAAAGTACAAATTCCAAAACTGGCAGACAGGCCAGAGGGCAGAAGGGCACAATGACAAAAAAAAAATAAATAAAGAATTGTAAGGAGTGACCCGCTATTGGTCAGTCCCCCCCACCCCCCACCTCCCAATCCGAACGCCGATCCAGCGGAGTAGGTAGGGACCGGCGGAAATAAATATAAAATTCTAAAATTGCACAGGCACTAAACTTAGCTTTTGTTAGGGGCGGCGATCCAACGAATGGTTGGATCGAGATACAATCCCAACACTGAAGCTATCGTTCCGTCCAACTCCCTTTCCCCCTTCGCGATTGTGTCAATTTTTGCAAAAACTTTTTTTTAGTGTATTCCGATGGGGGGAAAATGCCCGGGTAGCAGAAGAAAAAGAAACTCTGCTTTTCGCAATAAATTGTATGTAGAAGGTAATGGTAGGGGAAATGGTAGGCATAGTTAGGATCCACAGCTTTTATAAACTCGCTCAGTGGAGTTCCCAGTCATAACTGCAAGCGGGAGCGAACTCCGAGACTGAGGAGTTTAGTATGAATGTGGAAAATGGTATGTGTGAGAGGCCTAGTCGGACACGGGTGGACACTAGCAAAGCTTGCTAGTGTTGCAGCGAGAAATCTCGTCGTTGGGCCAACTAGCGCTGAAGTGCGAGAGAGTGTACGTGAGAATATGTGTGTGTGGCTGGCGGGAGCTGTGGAACAAAAAAGATCTGGAGGTCACTTTGGTGACGACCAGCTGTGAGTTAAGGTCAAAGCTCAGAATCTCAGTTATGCGAAACTTTGAATTGCGAAAAGCAATTTTCTTTCTTTGAAAAAAAAAAGTAGTGTAGAGTCGCGAATCGTGCTTGGGAAAAAGGGAAACCAAAGCAGAAAAAAAAAAGGAAAAAGGGAGAAAGGATAGGAAGAAGGACACAGAAGCGGGAGTAGCAGGATTGTCGGGAGTCAGATTGTGCCAGAGAGAGGCACAACCCGCCAGTATAAAAGCTAAGTATAGTGCAGTGAAGTGTAGAAAAAGAAAAAAAAGAAAAAAAAACCAAACCGTAGAATCCCGTTAATTTTTTTCGTTCTTTTGTAAAATTAAAACTCCGGTAGGCCGCGCGTGCGAGAAGAGTCGGGACACGCGACCCGTTATCTAGCCTCTGGCGTATCGGGACTGTAAGAATAGCATGTCACTCTAACGACGAGTGTACCGCTAAGAAAAAAATTGTTTTAAATAAATCGTCGAACCCCAACGGGGCCTTATAACGTTAAGGGAAAAAGAAGATTTTTTTTATTTTTTTTTGTTGGTTTTTCTCTCGGGGAAGATTTCCCTTTTTTTTGTGTCGAGAGGTTTCGTGATTCCGGAGGAAAAATCACGTGGCGCCCATTTCATTTCCCAGGTTCACCTGCCATCAAAGCGCTACCCGGAGGAACCCACCGCGGAGATTGCAAGATCCCAGAAAGTGCTATCGTTTGGTTCGGGGCATGTCGGGAACGAAACGTAGCAACATAACACCAGCAGAAGAGGAAGAAAGGATTTCAAATGCTGTGAGAATGCAGCCATCTATTAGCATCAGAAGGCTTGTAGCACAGTTGCAAACTCGAAGGACTACAATCCATAGAGTTCTTCAAGCCAATCGCGTTTACCCCTTTCATTATACGCCCGTACAGGAACTTTTGCCAGGCGACTTCGAAAAAAGGATTCAATTTTGCCAATGGCTGCTGCATCAACAAGATGAGAATGAGCAGTTTATTCAAAAAATTGTATGGACTGACGAAGCCTAGGTTACGAGAATTAGCATTACCAGCCAACGAAATTCCCACTATTGAGCAGTGTGTAACCCTCACTTAACACGAACAACATCTTCTCAAAGGTAAAGATTCAGTTGAAATGCAGGTGTTTTTCTTAACTGTATACCATTTTACAGAAAGCTTGGCGTGAATGTCTGGGCCGGCATATTGAATAGTACTTTAATCGGGCCATTCATACTACCACATATTCTAAATTCAACATTCTATTTAGAATTTTTGAGAGACCAGTTGCCAGAAGCAAAGAATGGTTTTCCAACACGATGGAGCTCCTTGCCATTATAGCAATAATGTAACTTCGTTTCGAAATCAAAAATTTTATGGACGGTGGATTGATCGATTTGGTCCTTTTCCTTGGCCACCTAGATCTCCTGATCTAACGCCAATGGCTTTTTTTTCTGGGGAGCCATAAAAGAAAGAGCTGCAAGAGAGAATAAATACAGTGGCAGACGATCTAAGAGGCATTTTACCAAACATTAATTTGCAGTCTGAAATCATCAAACGCACTAGAACGTGCATCCAAAGGCACGGGCAACATTTCGAAAATTTACTATAAAAGCGTTTTTAAATCTTAAAGCGTAACGGTCCTTTTTAGGACCACAAAAACTATTTAAAGGGATATTAAATTTATTTTGTGACCCATTTGCCTGAATAAAATAATGGTTTGCAATAACTTTCGTTATTCGTAAGTGGAAAAGTCGTACATAAAAATCGTAGATAATGAAGAGAAGACAAAAGTTTTGATAAAACAAGTTAACTTAAGAGTTGAAAATTTCGAGATAAACGCCTTTTTCTGATGAAATTGGTTGAACGATTTTTCAAAATGTTAGTTTTAAAATGCCATAATTTTAGCTGGCGTTCATCGAACCCGACGAAATTTTAGTATTTTATGCACACTGAAATCCTCTTTCAAAAATGTGGACAACAGTTTCTTAAGCTGAATCCTTTAGAAAACTACGGCCTTTTAAGAAGTTTTACCTCGAAATCAGAGGTTCCTCACTGTAACGGCCTATAACTTGGGGGCGTGAAAATAGACCCCCACCCCCTGCGATACAATTTTTTGTTTGGCATAATTTCAGGAAACTTCAGCTATCAGGACGAAATCCTAAATTGAGACACCCTGTATAGTGAATATTTTGGTTGTTAAATAAAAAATAACGAATGTATTGTATGTAAGCGTGTTTGAATGTTTTAACGATCGATAGAATTGATTGAATGTTATCGATAAAATAGGACGAATGAAACGATTTGAATGAATGTGTCTTCCTGAGCCCGAGTATGATGACGGCCCATTCTTTGATGAAGATCAGACGGATATGTGGGGATGGGATCTATGACAGAAAGAGGAATGGAGCGCTGTAGACAATGATCGCCATTAATGCGAATGCCAATCTAATAGGAAATTGAACGCGTTTGAATTGAATTGGCACGTCGTTGGGAATCATTGGAATGCGTGGCAGGAAAACATTTTCGTCTCGGAATTTGCCATTCAAAATGGTGGTTTCGATAATGTTTTTCATCAATTTTTTAATGACCAATCGCGTGGTGGGTTCAAACTCCGAAGTAAAATAACCAGAGATCCAACTTTCACTTGTAGAAGGTATGGTGGCATGCCTGGAAAATCCAGTGAGTTCAAAAACTCTGTTGGATAATTTACAGCTTCGTTGGCATCGCAAACTGTATCGACAGGTTTGTATGATACCAGGTTACCTAGCAACGACTGCTGTATCTTCAAGTTTAAATCATCGACGTCCACATTTTTATCTGCCATCGGGGACATCGTACATCGGGGAATATGCGGTCAATGAGAGCATTTTGCGAATCAACGATTGTGCAGAAATGGGTGGGCAATTTTATGCAGCCAATATTTTCATGGACAGCAATTTTTCCATCGCCGATAGCTAACAATTGTTTCGAGAATGTGTCAGCGGATAGATCTTGTAGCATTTGGACGCTCATGTGTATTTTTAGCTGGACTCTTTCAACATTACGCCATAGTGGCGATGATTCCAAGCAAGCGTTGTTCTTATCGGCGTACGTTGAACGCGGAATGACGGGAAGTGTTTGTTTGAAATCACCTGAAAGGAGTAAAAGAGTGCTGCCGAATAGTTTGTCGGTGTTTTTTTTTTTATATCTTTGAGTGTTCTGCTCAACGCCTCAAGAGAATGTTTGTGAGCCATAGTGCATTCATCCCAGATGATAATTTGACATTTTTCAGCGCTGTTGCCATCGACGATTGTTCTTTTATGGTGCACACTGTGTCTGAGTTACTTTGTATATTCAGAGGCAGCTTAAATGCTAAATGAGCTGTTCTGCCTCCATCCAATAAAGTTTCTGCAATACCAAGTGATGCAACGGCCAATGCGATGCCATTATTTGATCGTATTGCGGTGAGAATTATCGAAATGAGAAATGTTTTGCCAGTTCCACCTGGTGCATCCAAAATAAAGAATCCACCTTGTCCCGTTGAAACTGCCAGCATAATACGGTCGTAAATGATTTTTCGTTCATGAGTCAGTAGTGGGATATTGCGAGTAACAATCGCTACCGTTTCTGCAGTATTGTACTGCAGTTCACGATTCATTTCGGTGTCCATTGAATAAGATGCACTCCGATTTGGCGAACGCATACCGAAATGACTGAAACTTAAATTTGCAATGACAACGCAAAGATCCTCGATAGCAATCAATGCTTCATTGTACATAGATCATTGCACCGTGTACGAATTCGATGCAATATATCGTCAGTCGTTTAATCTTCGTGTTTATCCCACAACGTGCCTGCTCGTCATGGGAAATATGCAGTCAACACTATAGCGAACAATAGACGAATTTGTGTTGCAGTACAGCCAGATGCTGCTTCAGCAAGCATATCAACTCAGTGATTGTCGTCTTCGAGCGAGCCGAGTGCAAGGCATGCATCTTTATACGTTGTATACTGTTGTCCATTCAGCTTGCATATATCTTGAAATTGACTGTACATACTCGACCCAAAGTGTTTGATTTGAATGGGCCGGGGCACGCATCAATTAGTCTGCTTTGCTTGCGGGGCATCCAGTTTTTTGTTCGATTCCATGTGAAATAGCGTGGTACTCCGGAATAGAGTAGTGTTCGTTCAAAGCCACCGAAAGTATCCGCACGATTACACAATTCGAAAAATTCGGTGAATGTAGTTTTTGGTAGATTCATGGCATGCTCAATTGCTGTGTTGTTGGTGAAAAATACACACTGGCCGTTTTGAAGATGGACGGCTAAATGTAAAACTGCTGGCCCCCGTTCATGAATTGGGAAACCAAAGGTACGCCAGACAGCTTCATTGGAGCTGATGTATTGGCCAATTAGGTAGCGCATTATTTCGTCGTTGTTATCCATCTGGAAACTCAAAGGTTGCCAACTGCCTTCTATTCTTTATTGAACGACTGCTTCGATCGCTGTGTTTAACGCATTTACTGCTAGCGATAATTCTGCGTTGGGTTTCGGGAAAGCTAGTGTAGCCGCGTTGCTGAGTATCGTCTTGCACTCGCTAAAAGTTTTGAGAGTCTCATTTATCCAAACGATTTTGCTCTTATCACACTTCTTATTGCGTCCTTTTAGTAGATGGTTGAGAGGGAGCTGGTGCTGTGCGGCTTTGGGTCCGAACCTCCTCTAAAAGTTCATCATTCCAAGGAATCGTCGGAGGTCGTTCACAGTCTCTGGTTGCTTATAATTTAGGATTGCTTCAACTTTTGCTGGGAGTGGGCGAATACCTTCTGAGTCGATTTGGTGTCCCAGAAAGTTAACTCCGGGCTGTGCGAATACGTTTTTGGAAAGATTGATCACTAAGCCTACTTCCTGCAACCTCTTGAGAACAGCTTCTAGGTGGTTTAGGTGAGTGCTCACGTCCTCCGACGCAATGAGGAGGTCGTCGATGTATGAGAAAACGAAGCCAAAATCTCTGAGGACTTCATCTGGAAGGTCTGCCCTGCGTTTCTAAGTATTAGAATTTGGTGGTATGCTCTAAGTATATCAAGTGTTGTGAAAATCTTACAGTTGTGCAGACGGTGTGTGCAATCTTGTATGTGCGAATTAGTATACCTGTCTGGCAATGTTTCTGCGTTTAATGCGCGGAAATCTCCGCAGAGTCTCCACTGTCCCAACAGCTTTTCGATTGTCTACATGCGCCTTGTTCCAGAAGGTAGCGAATTTCTTTTTTAGCAGTTATTAATTTCTCCGGTGAAAGTCTTCGGGCCTTCGCGTGAACAGGTTGTCCTTTTGTTATAGTCTGATGCGTTACTTTATGTTGAAGCCGTTTACCGAAAAGGTTAGGTTTGTTCCTTAAAAGGTCACGCGCTCTGGGATCTGTTATGTTTCCGGATACAATTGAGATTGAGGCTTTACAGTTTACTATTTGCCCTTGGGTATAGAGAGTGGTCAATGGATCAATAAGCCGTTTTCTTTTAAGGTCAACTAGGAGTCCGTAGGTTTTAAGGAGGTCAGCTCCTATTATTGGTTTGTTTACGTCAGCTAAAACGAATACCCATTTGCAAGTGCGTCTTAGCCCTAAGTCAAGTTTCAGCCTTTGTTTCCGTATATTTTGACGAGAGACGAATTTGCGGCGTAAACGGAAAAGTTAGGGTCAGTTGGATTTTGTATTTCGTATTTGGACGCTGCAAGTACCGATACGTCTGCTCCTGTGTCTACGAGGTAGTGCTGGTGACTCGACCCATCATATATAAAAAGTCGGCTCTGATGTGTATTACAAGATTCAACGGTTCGTTGGTAAAGTTTAGGTCGCGCTCACAAGTTTATCGAACTAAAAGGAGAATACATAGAGAAATAAACACATATTTCTCCAAATTTTTTGTGTTTTCTTTGATAGGTCTAGGTACTTCTGAGACTACCCTCGTACCTCTATAGTTGGCGCAGTTGAGAGGGTTTCCTTTTCTGGATCGCGCAAATGGTACTGAGATTCCGTGCATCATCCGTTTGTCATTTTCTGGTCATCTTCAGGCCATCTTCTGGGCATATTCTGGTTAAAAGGAAGAGTACCTTGGCACAATTCACACTGGAGTTTTATTGACCTTGCGTGCCTACTGTCATTTGACTCTAGCTTGCTGTGGCTGCTGACAAAATAAGAAGCAAACTTTTTTTGTACTCAGAATTCGGATAGGGAAAATAATGTCGTCGGGACTTCATCAATCGTCTAAGCCCTAGGATCTAGGATTTGACGCTGTCGCCTTCGTGGAAAACGACTTCACTATTCAAACTTGTACCGGTCCTCCAAGCGTAGACATACGCAAACCTGAAAGCAGTGGCCAATATTTTGGCGAACAACTAGAGAAGACGAAGTATCTGACGTTGTAGCGGCATCTAAATTACACTAAAGACTTCACTGAACCCGCTCACCACTTCTAAACAGTGTTTGAACACGTGTTGGGACTACAACAATATCTGGATCAGTTACGAGGACAATATCATGTGGCATGATCCTCGAGGTTGCAGCCCGATCAAACGAATGTCTCAGGGTGCTTCTAAAAAGCTAGTGGACCTTCTGCCGTTCCGTGGCAGGAGAGATGGTAAGCTTACTAACTGACATGTCAACGCAAATACGGTGATGTCTGCTGTAAGTGTAATAACGGCACCGCGTATGAATATGTCTATGAATGTATGGCTCACGTTCGTTTAAGACTGCCGGTACCAGGCGCTGATAGTAAGAACGAATGGCCAGAATATGAAAATTCTTTCTGTAAGATATGTGGTAAGTTAGATAGGGTACATCGACTCTCATGTATAAGAACTCTGGTGGTAAGACTTTACTAACTTTAACGTCAGCTAGAATACCGTCGGGGAATAAACCACACTCGCGTGGGAAACTTGACTATATGTTATGTCCAAGTGGATCCATGATAAATGGCAACATTTTTCAACATTAATAAGCTGGGCTTAAATGGACACTTGCAATTCTGGCAAACATCGGCAAACTACCAACAAGGCACACAGAAGTACGATTAAAATATCAAGTGAACTGGGAAAGGAAAGTTCTGGGCAATTGATAGTAACGTTGCACACAGAATACGGAAATTCTTAGCTGTATTACGAGGACGTGAGGACAGTGGCATTATTTTGTATCAGTGTGCGGTATTGACAGCTGCACTATTAATGTCAGAGGGTACATCAAACCTTGTTAAAAATTGCATAACATTAGTGTTCCCAAGACTCATTCCTTGACATTGATCGAAATAACAACGGCTGTCAACGAAAATATCTTTAGACTTCAAAAACAATTTTTATTTTTAATAACAACCATCATCCTGTCACTCTTCAGTTAACTGGCAATATGTCAGAACGATTTGATATATTGAAACTGATATTACGCTCATATATTTCTTCTTAAGCATCATACGAACACCTCAGGCGTAAAGGCATCATTCAGCGCAAAACAAAAATGAACAAGAAAAGAATGAAAAGAGAAGAAAAAAAGTGAAACTACGAGGATACGAATAAAAAGCGAAACATGTGTTAACGATGACATTGAGACTTTGTTCTGACAGATATGTACAAGAGTCGAGTATGTGCGACAGTTAACAACTCACAATAGTTTCCACTGTCTGAAGGCAGAATGACATTCGTACATGAGAATTTTTCCACGCGTTGCCGTTCCTGTTGCCGTACTCATATTCCCTTGTCCTTTTGTCGTGAATTTCCTTTTCCTTTAAAATAGTGAGCCCTATGCGAAGTATTCATATGAATATGAGTAGAGTGAGCGATGATTTTGCATGATGAAAAGCCCTTGACAGCCTGAGAATGGACGAAGTTGTTCGTTTTTTTCAAAAAAAAAAAAAAAAAAAATCCTCCGGCAACGATTGCAAATGACATGCCACTCAAATGTCATTACTTCTATCTGTCTGAAGGATGTAACATATGACTCGGTGTTTACTACGCCAAGTAGTCAAAGTGACTATCGTGCATAAACAGAATGTCCTCTTACTATCTGAGTACGAGAATAAGCATAAGTTCCATCCAACAGCTTCGGCAAATGCATATGAGAGGATGATTTTTCCTTATGACTGGCACTGAGTGAATCGTTCGTAAGGAATTTTTTAATTTGAGTTCTAATATCTAGAAAACTCACACACACAGTATATTGCTTTTGAAATATCCTTTAAGGATTTGTAAACGAGTATAAACATCAAATCCTGCAATTTAAAATATGAAACAAAGTTTGTTGCACTTTCGTTATTCTGTTTTATTTTTCTAATTCTCAAAATCTCTGCACTTTCAAAGGACACTGAAGTTCTGGGAATTTTTCTCACAACTGTACCATGCAAATAGCCAATTTGGCTGGGAACGTCTTTTTATTTGGAAGATTGATGTCTGGTTTGGGAAAGTAAGAGATTCAGTAGAAGCGTGTAATCCAGGACAGAGATTGAAACAGGACTACCTTAGTTGTATGGTCGCTGAGCGAGCACATCCAAGCTAGAGATTAGTTATTCTGACTCCAGTGGTTGTGTGAGTGTATGGTAAACGGCGGCCAAGGGTGTAAACCAGTCTGGAACGAGCCACCTACTAAATAAAAGTGGTGATGGTTAACGGATGACGCTTAAAATTAACTCTTTTAGGGAAAGGTTTTGGTTAAACATATCGAAAATGACCTGAAGACCTTAGGCATTGACTTCATGTAGGTCCAATGCTTGGACATCGGCGAGGATATCCTACTGACCGCTACTTCCCCAATAGAAGCGAAATTGACAGTAAATTTACGTAGGCTTCATTGGATGCTTCGATGGTGACGGGATCTAACATGTCCTCTTATGCTGTTCTCAAAACTCCGTTTACAAAAAACATATTACCAGAGTCATCGCTTACAAATATCATACTTAGATCGATTGCTGGAGTATTGAAGATGTTAAATGATGAAGACATGGGATCCCAATAGGTGAATGAAGATCTTATGAAGCAAGCTCCAAGCCGAAAGGTTCCCCAAATCATGTAAGTTCAATAGGATTGGGAAGCCATTTGAAAGTAGGAAGCTCGCAGGGTGGTTGAGGAGTCGTCTTCAAAATAGCGTTTCTAAAATCCTGTTGTAATCCAAGATGATAGCAATAGTGTGTATACCTTTCAGTAAGGTGATCTGATCTTTGGTACGTTTAATTGGGTAGATTAGCGCTGAATATTGGAGGCTTGTGAACGTGGGTTCTGCGGAATTATCTATGAACAAGGTATCCCAACGCCTGATGATATTATTTTTTTTTCAGGGAGCTGAACACTCAGAATAATTGTACTCTTTGTACCTATGTATATGTCTCTTTCAGGGCAAAGGACCCGCAACCTAATGCGAGTGTAAAAAGACCATTCACAGAGAAAATTCTTCGCTCGTCATAATTTTCATAGTAAGCGTCGTAAAGATGGATGGCATATATGGTATATCATACCATACATAGCACAATTAGATGCGGAAATGTCAGTGAACTTTTACAGAAGCATGCATGCCATCTGTCTACGACTTGGTGATATATGCCCCCTAAGATTGTGTTTATAAAAGTGGACGAGGTCGCCGGTATCTCAACCGCGGGATCAGATTCGGAGAAGTGCTTCTCTGAATTAAATTTTTATGCTAATTTATTTCCCGCGATGCTGTTGAAACATCCACCAAACACAAAGCTCACGGGTTTCGGTCCTCCGACTGCATTTAGAAAACGCCTACATTCTCGATCTATCTTGAGAGTCGTGAGAGGGTTAAATAAGGCTTTTGCACAACCTGAGTATCGCTTTAAACGCAAATATTTCGCTTCTTTCACCTGTTCTTAATAATACAATTCATTGCTATAAGGATTGCGTATGATCAGTTTAGAAGCAGACACAATCGATGAATACCCGACTACATTCTTTTCATGGGTCAGGTTCTGGCAGCGTCAGACGTCCTGTTATGCGAATGTGCAAAAATAGGAATTAGATGACAAATTAAAGACTTCTTTAATTTAAACTGAAGATGTTCTTGAAATTGCAAGTCATGATATAAATATCAAGGGGAGAGATTGATCGGTGTGCCTGGAGCGGACAAGGGCGTGCTAGGAAAGCTCCTAAGCAGCAGAAGCAAACTACAGTTCGGAATTTGGTGAAAGCAGCAGTGTTGTATCTCTTTTGCTTGACAGCTTACTACACAAAACAATTGACGTAAAGGACTGAATCAGTCCTATCATAGCCCTGTAGGGACAGACGAAAGCAGAAAAAGTCGACAGCTCATTGAAGGTCTTTATTGGAACATCTTTCGGGGCCTGCGTTTCGACTGACCGCGAAGCTGCTGAGTGTCCTATAACTTGGATTGGACTAGCTACGCAACAATTAAGTTCGTAGTGGACAATTTGCCTTACATCCCAGTGGTGACCGCTGGTAAGATAGCTACATGAATAAACCTTTGCCCATGTAGGTTAAAACGGTGAGGGCATGCTCGGCCAGTAGCATTATACTGGTGTACGTCATCATAGGGCTCAGAACCCTATACGGAAGAGATTAAAATATATGGGAACCAACTTATAGCCTCGTAGAAAAATGGACTTAGTGTTGACCACCCTAACAAATGTTTAAAGAACAACGGCCTTCGGATCTACACATGGAATGTTCGGACCCTTAGCATTCGAACAACTAGCAATAACCCTTAACTGCTATCACGCAGATATCACCGACAATCCAGGAAATGCGATGGGATGGGCCGGACATATGTAAGGAGGATGAAAAACTGTGATTGCTATTGGGAAAAGAAACAGTGCTTATTCGGATGCGGACTTTCCATATGAGGCAGATTAGGCAAGAAGTTTTGAGCTTCTGACACATGAGCGAGCATCTGGCTAAATCCGATAACATAAGCCTAATATGCATCCATGCCCGTATGGAAAACAAGGACGACGCCACCTAAGAATGTTTCTATGAGCTCCTCGACAAGACGTATGAGCAATATCCGAAGTATGAAAATCGCCTAGTACGATTATAATGCCAGGTTAGAAAAGGAGGACATTTTTGGTAGGACAGTTGATATGTTCTCAAGTATTCTTGACGTCCGAACGTTCCGGGCACCCAACATTGACTTGGATCAGCACCTTATTGAAGCCAAGATGCGAATGCGAATTTCCGAAACGCCACAACAAAGAAGAAGTACTATGAGAAGATATAACGTAGAAAAGATGCAGTGTCTCTAGGACCGCCAGAATCTTTGCGAACGCTTATCTCGAAGCCTCTCAACAACCCATATGCTTATGTTTGGTTTCACCCGAACACAACCAAGAAATCCCCAAGAAGCGTACAAAGCGGTGCTACAACGAAGGACTATAGCTGCTCACGAGCTCTACGAGCAGAAGAGGCAGAGAGAATATCGGCTTCTCCAGAAGAAGAAAAAGGAACAGGAAAAGCGCGCGATCGAAGACAGGAAGACCCGCACAGAAACCTGTAGTGAAATCGTAGTCGGTGCGGAGAATATGGAACAATTTTTTCTGCAGACTATGTAAGGGCGAAGAAGCCCAAGTGAATAGATCATTGAATTTAGACGATGATAGCCAGAACTTCTGTCTACCTGACCAAAGCGAAGTAGGGATAGCAATATATAAGCTAAAATTCAACAAATCAGCTGGACGTGATGACTTACCGGCCGAGGTATTTATTCAAAGCTGCTGGAAATGACTTCATAGAGAGGTCCACAATCGACCAAATCTTTACACTCCGGCTGATCGAGGAGAAATATGATGGATAGAGTTATGTCGTCTCTGCGGAATGATGATGGAGAACGTTCGCTACTCCGTCAAGGTGGACAGTCCGACTTAACCGAGGCCTTTGATGTTAAAAAAAGTTTTAGATAAAGTGACGCGTTGTTGTGCGTAACTCACAAGCGAACATTGCAGGCACAGTCTTTCAAAAGTCTGCGCGACTACTAACGTACGCCGATGATATGAACATAGTTGGGAGAATTCAGCGGGCTGTCACCGCTCGCATTGAAACGGAAGCTGTCAAAATGAGTTTAGCGTCAAATGAGGGCCAAACCAAATATATGCTATCAACAAGAAGGTCCACACAACTTCGAGGAATTGAGGTAGTAAAGGCTTTGTCAAGCTTGACTCTGGTATGAATTCTGTCAACAAGTCCTCAGCAGAAATAAAACGAAGAATCACTCTTCCCAATCGCTGTTTCTTTGGGCTAAGAAGGCAATTGCGTAGTAAGCCCCTATTCCGATAAACTAAGTAGACTATATATAAGACATTGATCATCCCAGTTCTATTTTACGGCGCAGAAGCATGGACCCTATCGAAAGCGGATGAAGATATCTTCAGTTCGAAAAATATTCGGTCCCGTTTGTGTTGACGAGCTTTGGAGGAGAAGATTCAACGAAGAACAATGCGAGCTGTATAGCGACATCGACCTAGTCAAAAAACTGCTCATCAGTGAGATGGCTCCGACGTGTAGAGTGAATGGACACCAGTGTTCCGGTCAGCAGAGTCTCTGAATCTAACCCGGAGGGACAACGCAGTGGAGGAAGACCTCACCTTAGGTGGCGCGCCGAAGCCGAAGTATAAGGGGACCTCAACCGACTTGGAGTGCGCAACTGGAGGTAGTTAAATAAAGACCGTACTAACTGGAGAAGCTTGTTAGTTGAGGGCCAGGTTCACCCCGAATTGTAGCGCTACCTGAGTAAATAAGTTTAGTGAAAGGAAATTTGCAGATGCAGATATTTAGCTTTATTGAAGTAACGCTGGAGTCATTAAGCACTAGATAGGTCAAGCCAAAAATTGTTCTCCTTCTCGTGAAATGATATCCTCAGTTTTGTGAGGAGTTGATTGAAGGCCCATTGTGGTCTTTCGAGTCTTTCAGCATAAAACATCACGGCTATGTGACAGAATGTAGCTGAGAGTCCGACGGCATCCATCTGGCCTTGTGGTCAAGAAATAACAGCGGAGTACTTTGTAGAATATTCTCACGAAAGATCCAAACATATAAAGTTTAACGGGCTCAGCACCTCAAACCTACCGACCATATACAGCAAAGGTGTAGTTTGAACATAACAAGCTTTTTTAACAGACTGATCTAGTGATTAGACCCAGTCGCATGTTGATAGCTGCGCAGACAAACAAATTTGCAACATTTGGGGTGAGGAAAACCCACACGTGTTCCAAGAGAAAGATATGTCACGTTTTGGTTGCGATTTTGGGTGAGAGGCATCATTGGACAATTCGAAGACGGTGCTGGGAACGCATAAACAGGCAATAGTGAATGGCATCGGGGTGGTATAGTAACCCAGTTTTTTGTGCCCCGGAGACATTTGCTTCCAAGAGGACGGTGCCACTTGCCACACATCACAAGAAATATAGCACAAGACATTTTTTGGCCAACCTGAATTGGCCACGAAGATCTTTAGAATTAGAATTTGCACACATACTGTGTGAATGCGAGGCAATATCGCGAATTCGAATAAATACTTTTTCGGAAACCTAGAATAAATAGACTGCAGGAACTCCAAAGGCCTTCTAGGCTTTTGAAGGGAAATTGGGTGTCTCACCAGGGAGATTGTTTAGGTTTTTGCCATTTGAAAACAAATTCAACTGGTTCCACAGGGATCGCGATGGGCCCGTTTTGGTGTTGTTGTCTGTGCGATGGCATATCCATCATACCCCTGTTTAACCGGTGTATGTCAGCAAGCCAAGCCTTGAAGGAGGAGATAAGACGATGCATTCAGCATCATTTACTTATGACAAACCGACCGTAATTGAAAATTTCGCCAAAAGAACGCAAATGTACTAGCAAAAACGAGGACGACCTAGGACAATACCTTTCAAATTTGAATGCTGAGAGTCGATTTCACTTGATGGGATAAGCTCTGCCTTCCATATAGCTCAATTCCACACTCGTGGTTCCTGAATGTTGCTTAACTTGATTATTTGCGGTGTAGTAAAAGAGCCGGCAATAGGTCCATGCTTTGTATAATCGGCAGCTTTTGCAAGGTAGCACGAATTCAAACGATAGATAATAAATGGCTCCACAATCCATGTAACTAGCTAGGTACGTTTGTACGTAGCCAGACCAACTTTGAACACTGTCCCAAATTGTGACATAACATAACTACGTTGCTTCTGTTCTGTCATTGCATGCAACGCTACTCGTACCTATAGTCTAGTTTAAATCCTTCTCCTAAAAGTTCTGTAATGAATATGTCTGAGCCATTAAATCGCCAAATTGCCATTGTCCCATGAAAGTCATAAACAAATAAATTAATTTTCAAATTTCATATTAAATGACGGCGTTGACGGCTTTTTAAGTGCAATCGTGCCATCATGCAACTGGAAATATTGTTGAAAACATAATCATATCCTGTTGCAATGCAATGTTTTATTGCCCAATATTGTAGTTTGCATGCAAGCAAAACTCTTAACACACATGAACAGTAGATTACACGGAAAATAAATTAATAGAACAAGATGTCTGAAAATGGATGTTTGCATGCCACGCGCTGAACTTGTTCCAGGAAGTTGAATTGTACGCAAACACGATGGTTTTAAAATTTTTAAGTGATTTAGTTAATTTATGGAAAACTTTGTCCCAAAATGCTGGATGATTTCCTGAGACCTACAAATGGTAAAGAATGTGGTGAAAATAAACGTTCGCCTCCTGGGAAATAGCGAACACTGCGGCCTCTCTAAAGATAGCCCAAATTAATACGATTTGATAGCTTTACTATTTACTTTTACATTTTACTTGAGTCCTTTGATTGCTCGTTGGTCAACGGGCGTCCACAACGCCTGTGCGCTGTTATGTCTGGAGTTTTACAATCCACTTGAGTTCCTTCCAAGTCATCTCCAAAGGTTTACATTGATCCATGTCTTGTCCGCCTTCTTGTGCAAGTGAACTCCATTGGAATGGAACTGACTCCGGGCGGTAACGTGTGATTAACCCTCTGAAACTTACTCGTCTATCGCTGTACTTAGTCATTCGATATACGTTTTGACTAGACGATTCTTAAGATGTTGTGAGGACATCTATTTAAGAAGACTTGGTCACTTGCCAGCTGTCCATAAAGTAGCGCTGTTTTCACTTTTTTTTTTTTCATAATTGGCGCGCGCACAAGGGGTTTTGTGTACCCTTAAGATGTTTTTACATAGTGTGGGCGAGGGGAAGTTAAGGAGGGAAAAAAGAGAGATACCGATGTGCGTTGGTCTTAAATGTTTGCAAGTTATAGTGACTAGGGAATAAAGAGCTCGGCAGGGCATTTCATAAGCGAGTTATACCGCTTAGGAATGAATCACGATATTTCAGAGTACGTCTGAAGGTGGGCTTGAGGGTATACGGTTAAAGGTTAAAAGGGGTGGAATGCTACTGGCAATTTCGGATGAGCACTGGTGGTGAAAATAGCGATACAACAAGGTGAGACAGGAGACATTACGTCGGTGTTCGAGGGTGCTGAATGCCTGTGTGATATTGTCAGCACCTATGAGTTTTACCTCACGGTTTTGGATCCTATCTAGCAAGTGCAATGAGGTTTTAGGAACACCTGACTAGATGTCAGCGTTGTACTCCAATTTCGAGCGTATAAACGCCTTATATATCGAAATATTTCTTACATCGCTTGAGGAAACCTAGACATTTCGCAGCATTTTTGGCGACATCGAGTATGTGGTCATTCCAATGTAAGTTGTCACTGATACACATACCGAGAATGGAAAGTTTATCGGTTTCGACGATGCAAGTGCCATTCATGGATAATGGCTGGGTATTTGAATTTCGCTTTAATGACAGCACACAGCATTGAGTTTTGGAAGCATTAAATTCCACTCGGTTGATAGTTCCCCAATTGGTCATGCTGTTAATATCGAAATTTAATGAGCTTAACAAACGCTGCCGTTCCCGTTCTACAGCCGAAGAGCAGGGGCGTGAGTCCGGGAACGAATATGAAAAGCAGAGAGTACTGTCATCAGCAAAGGAATATATTGGATTAGAAGTAGCAGGCAAGAGATCGTTAATGAAAATTAAAAAGAGTGTCGGAGACAGAACGGAGCCCTGGGGCACACCATCGTTTATTTTGTGAATATCAGACTTGAAACCGTCCAAGACAACTTGAATAGAACGTTCCGAAAGGTAATTTCTAATCCATTGAAGAAGAGAGTCATCGATCCCAAAAGCACGCATTTTCGACAAAAGAGCCTGATGCCAAACTCTGTCAAATGCCTTAGAAATATTAAGTGCAACTATCTTGCTTTCGCCAAATTGATGTACGCTTTGGTTGCACTTTTCGGTGAGACATGCCATCAGATCACCAGTGGACCCGTTGCTACGAAAACCGTACTGCCGGTCAGTAAGAAGTTTTCGTGTTTCGAGATATTTCTTGAGCTGACGGTTTATTAGCGTTTCCATGACCTTGAAGAGAAGGGATGTAAGTGCAATGGGTCTATAGGAGGAGAGAGGATAAGATTCGCCTTGTTTAGGGACGGGCTGGACAAATGCTGTTTTCCATCTGCAGTGGTTTTGCAAGCGAGGAAGAACACCTCTTCAGAAGAAGGGGAGATATGCCATCTGGACCAGCGGATTTGTGGATGTTAAGGTCTTTGAGTACTCTTGCTACTATAAGAGTGCGAAAGTGGATTCGTCCTGTTGAAGATTCGACGCAGTCAAGTGTAGGCGGAGATAAAGCGCAACCTGGAAGTGTTGAACTGGCCGCAAAGTGAGCAGCAAGCAGATTGGCTTTTTCCAAAGAGCTGATAGCTGGAATGTCATTGTAAATGAGCGCTGGGATGGAGGATGAGGTAGAATTTCTAATGTTTTGATGAACGACCAAAAGATTTTCCTACCTTTGCCTCAGTTTTTGGTCGTATAGAAATTTCACGCGCTTGAGAAAGACGTTCCAGTCATTCGTGGCTCGTTTGAACTTTCTTCGGTTTCCCTCTGTGGGATTGGCCTTAGAGGACCGAAAAAACAATTCTCTAACCCTGACAGCCTCTTTACAGCTCGAGTCGTACCATGCCTTTTCTTTTGGTTTGATACTCTTTATCCGATGAGGGATAAAGGAACTTTAACTGATCGAGAAAACATAACGATCAGTTAAAGTTCCTAAAGACGGTGTTAAGTCCGCTCCAATTGGCTTCCTCGTATTGCCATACGGTTCTTTTAAGAATCTTTTCTCTAACAGTGTGGTAAGTACACAAGAAATTAGCTGATATGACACAATGGTCCGACGAGCCTAGAGGGGAGAGCACATCAACGGTGTACTTATCAGGGTGAGAACTTAAAAACAAGTCCAGGGTGTTGGCGATATGACTATCAACGTCTGGTATCCGCGTGGGCTCATTTACAAGTTACGTCAAGTTGTTATCCGCAACGAAGACCTCAACATACCGTCCTTCGGGTGTTGTCTGTAAAGAATGTCGAAGCCACCCAGGATTGTGTATATTGAAATCGCCCGTAATAACGATTTCAGTATGAGGATACAGGGATACAATTCTTTGAATGGACTCAGACAGCGCATCAAACTCGTGAAAGGTCGAATTGCTGTCCAGTTTGGGGCTTTGTGTAAGCTTTATTTGCTTACGGAGATGGAATTTTAACCACATGAAATTGAATTCCGGATTGAAACAGGGACTATATTGTGGTGGAATTTGGTAGGCTACATTACTACGCACATAAATGGCGAGACCGCGATGGGGAAAGAATAGTGGCACTAGTTAATAGCCAGGTAGCTACAGATCAGAGTGATCTGAGAGGTGTGGGCGGGGACCAACCTGTGTTTCACAAAGTGCCAAAACAGCTGGTCTGTATTTACAAACGTGGACGTACGAAGAAAAGTGATTGCCGCGTATATTGGCAATATCCACTCTAAATTCCCGAGTCATTACAACCTAACAAACACAAAAGACACAAACATACTAAATAGGGCTACAACGTGGAAACTCTTACGTTGGTTTACCGAATCAAATTTTTGTAGGTGTTATGCCCTTACAACAACATGGGACTCTCAACCTGCTATTCATCTCTCAACCCGCTATTCATCTGTTGTTACATGCACTTAGTCGCTGCCTCTGCTGTATGACAGAGTTACACAGTAACGGCCGTGGCCATGTGCAAACAACAGCACTATGACCAGGGGCAGGGGTCCTCGGATGCCTTCGGCCAAAGCGGCCACTTCTTGTCAAATCTCTAGTGGTCCCAGTTTGCAGAAGACGCCCAGCCAAACGCTTAATTATTCACGCACACGGCGCAGGGCGACGAGCAAAACAGAGACGCAATCTCCGCTGCGTTAAAACAACGGACCGGAAACTGGTCAAATAAGCAGTAAGAGTAATTCCGCGTTCTTCAGGTGTGTATCGCTACATTGTTTGTGGCCGTGGTGTAGTGGTACTAGCAATCGCTTCTCACTCGGAGGGTCAAGGTTCGAATCCTAGCCACGACAAAGTTTTCATTTGTGTAATTGGAACTCAGTCAGAAAAATCTGCGTGTGAAGGCATAACACTGACATGTAGATTTGGCTGTTGTAGAGTTTTCAAGTACAAAAACAACCGTTAAAATTCACAACCTCACATTCCGAGTGAAGAAAATCTCTCCGTCCTATTCGGACTCCCACCCCTGGAGAGTCAATATCGAAACCAAACACACCTGAGTTCCAAACCACTACATCACAACAATGCTTTCCTTTCTTCTCCTTCTATCTTTCCGCCCGCGCCCTGGCAACAGTAAAAGGGTACCATAACTACTTAGGCGCGCGTAAATTATAAAAAAAAAAAAAAAAAAACCAATTCTCTTTCTGTCTACATGTCAAATCACAATGACTCTTGATGCCATTTACAAAAATTATGGCATATTCTCATTACGACATTACTTTTGCCCCATCTTCTGGAAGACAACGGAGTAATAATTCTAGTCAAGAAACACTGCAAAGACACTATATGACATGCTAGAGCCGTTTGCCAAGTCAGATGAAGATAATCTTGGTCGTTTTGAACATGATATTTTGGGTCGCAAAAGAGGAATGAGGGTTGGCCAAAGACCGCGGAAACTAGAGAGGCTAATTGTTTAAGGTCTTCCTTCACCCCAGACCGTAGCAATATTTAAATAAGTTGCTAAGGACCTGGTGAGCTTGGTGGAATAATAATAACTGTCGTCTTTCCGAATTCTTAATGCTGGCTTGTCCAAAAGACGACTTGTGTTCTATAAAAATCAAACTTAGCACACAGTGCTAACGCCTAGAAGAAAAGCAGAAACAGTAAATATCTAAATTTAACTGCGATAATAAGCACAATATCTAAATCTTCTAAAGAAAGTACGAAACTGGTGCACGTGCCTTCGGTATATAATCCTTTTAAAGGCACCTCAAACCAGCTTACTTGCCATGTTATACTCGTACTTGTCGGCGCTGTGTGTCCTTCTATCGTAAAAACTGCAACTACAGTACGATGGAAATGGCCATTGAGATCTAAATCGTCCGCCTATTTCAATAGATAGACTGATTTGTAGAGGAAAAGGTTTTTCCTGTCTAACCCATTTCACCGTACTGTCTTTGCCAATACAAGATTGAATTTATTCACCATTCTTGCGTAAGATTTGGAATAGAGGTCTATTGATTCAGGAAGCTGCACCAATGTTACCAAACTGTGTCATCACACGCTGGACTTTGTAAGTAACGTTTATCAGAAATATGCCCCTGACATGCAGCATGTCCGTCTCTAAATTTCATATTATTTCCTTAATTGCAGTAGTATCCGCCTTGAAAGGCAGTCAACCCCTACAAATACCGCAAGCACTGCGATGCTAATAACTTTAATTTAATTTTGGTGGGGGCGAAGGCCCCTATTTATTCGGCTTAATACAAGCTATAACTTAAAATTAAACTTAAAGTTAAACTTAAAACTAAGGTTGGCTGGAGTAGTGAAGGAGAACGGATTTGCGGTTGGGAGTGGACTTCCACTGAGACGGAAGGGTTTGAATTGATTTTTCGTAGCATGCCGGAGATTGGTTCGTTCACGTTATAGGAGGTGTGGTGGGTTGGCAGATTACGAGGGTTAGTGTTAAGGAAAATAGAGTTATGAAGGGACGCGCATTCATCGTGACCTGAAAGGAGTCGGAAAAAGTCGGCTGCATCTCTGTTCCTCAAGGGTGTTTAAGTTAATAAGGTTAAGACGGTTTTGATAGGGGGGGCACAATAAAAAGATCGCCTCAGGGCATACCTCGATGAGCAAATCGAAGAAAACGGCGCTGGATGGTTTCGGTTCTCGAGATATGAACACGATGATATGGTGACCACATTTGATTGGCGTACTCTAGGGACCTGGTCAAGTATGGGTTGGTGAATACTTTGGATCACCATTTTACACGGAAACGGAAGTTGAGCTCCCCATCACACAAAATAGGTTGGTTGTGGAGAAGGTAGAGTTCGAAAAAATTTTTGAGGCACTAGATCGAAAAACTATCAATGTCAGACGAGTATTTGATTAGTATAAAAAGAAGGGGGCCGAGATGGCTGCCTTGTGGAACTCCGGAGGTGGACAAAAATGGAGACGAGTGGGCTGGCTTAAAACGGACATTATAAAAATGGTTTTCGAGGTAAGGGGATATCCATTTCAATAGTAGGGGTTCACAGCCGAGAGCAGACAATTTGAAGAGTATTAATCGATGAGAGACGTTATCGAAGGTCTTGCCAAAATCAGTTGCAATTACATCGACTTCGTTACCATTCTCTAGGGCGGAGAGGGCAAAGGATACCAATTCAATGAGAATTGTGGTGGTTGACCTAGCCTTCAGGAAGCCATGTTGTCTAGAGGATATAAGTGATTTCATACAAAATACTTTCGAAGGGATTGGGTACATGGGAGAGTTTAGCGATTAGACGATAATTTGTTATTTCGTTCTTTGATCCTTTTTTGTGGATCGGGGTTATGAAGGAGGTTTTCCAAGCCTGAGGAAATTCTCCTTGTGAAAGTGATAGACGAAAGAGATCAGAAAGGGCAAGAGAAAGAGACGAAGAACATTTTTTAAGAAATATGGCAGAGAGGCCATCTGGATCGGGTGTAAATTCGTCATTGAGTTGGTGTAATTTATATTCGATATAGGAGGGGTCCAAGATGTGAGAGAGAAGTGGGCCATTGGAGAAGTTCAGTAGGTAACGAAAATAGGATGGATCTGGTACAAAGGAGTCGTTGGCGAAAGATTGTTTAAAAAGCTGGCAAATAGGTTGGCAATGGTGAGTGGATCGGTTGATGACTTGTTGTTGAAAGAGAGGGAAGGAGGGTAACCATCGGACTTTCTTTTGTAGTTAACAAATTGGTAAAAGGACTTAGGGTCATTTATAAGGTTGACTTGCGAATTATTAAAGTAACGCTGGTAAAGGGAATCGTAAAGTTCGGTGAAATGAAGATAAGCACTAAGATAGTTGGAATAGTCGGAAAAGGATCTGGTACGCAGGAAAACAGCCCATAACTTGTTTCTCTTATTTCGTAAGGAACGAAGCTTGCGATTATACCAGGGAGGACTAGTAGATGATGTTTTAAGGCGGAAAAACGGAACGTAAAAGTAAAAAGAATTAAATATTTCTCTATACTTACGTTGTGAAATTTAAAGCGGGATCTGCTGAGATGGTCACTGATTTTCTGAAAGTCGTAGGATGGGAGAGTTGTGGGGGGGAGTGGATTGGACAGAAGAGTAATGAAAAAACTAGAGAAGAAGCGTCAAGACACTGAATATAGAGAAAACTTGGATTGACCGAGAGCTTTTCATGAAATATGTAGTTCGTGACCATACGCATTGAACAGGTCAGAATGTAAAAAGTCTAAGGTTTCCGTTTCCTCTTTTTCTAGATTTCACAATCGTCCCTAATAAAAGACTCAATTGCATTAATTATAGGGCTACTGTTCCAAATGGGGTATTCATAAGACAAGTCAGAAGATATTCGATGGACAAAGATCAATTTATTCCGAGACTGGGCTGCTTATATGCATCTCTGGCTGAAAGCATTTCCCCTTGAAATATACTAGAATTATCTGACTGATCCGGCAGAAGATAGTACCGTCTCTCTTCTTAACAAAATTTGGCTCAGACTGGCAGAATATTTCTGGATATCTAGACCAAATTAACAATTCATCGTGCAGGTCACTGCTACTTTTACCAGACTCTCGAAGTAGGTTCGTCTCGGCTGCAGGGGAGTTTCTTTTTCGCCCGGCTCTGGCCTAGATACACTGATGAATTCATATCATTGGCTGCACATTCAAAGCAATATTCCGTTTAAAAGAATTGGTCGCTGGGACCGTCAGTGTAATGACGTCAGAAGTCCTGTTGCTGGGAAAATACGAAATAGCCTATGTTCAGGAATAGTTTTAAATTAAATCTGAGTTATGAAAGGAATGCAGTCGGATCGGTTTTGATCTTTTTTTTTGATATCAGGCTTCCCGGTGAGATTGCTTCCGACATCCGACATAGGCAAGGATATGTGGCATTTAAATGGTTTCAGAGGTGGATTTGCCGCAATGTGAATATTTGGTCAATTGTGGACCGAACTTATAGGGACGATGACTGATGATTGGGAAATGGTTTCGGGCATTCACATTATATTGCAGACATGATACTGTAGAGAATCCTCCCTTTTGAGGATCGAACAACCGTTTCTGAAGTTCCATTCCAATCGTCTCCTGCCACCTTAAATAGTTCAGCTAGTCCATCCAGTCCTTTAGATTTTTCATTTTATGACCCGATATTGCTGTCTTACTGCATTTTGTTCCCAAGTGGAATAGTTTGTTCTGAATGACACCGGAATTTTGGAAGTCACTTACTGTTTAACGGCCTCACCATTGACTTCCACGCTACTACTGAGTTTGATTACCTTTCTCTATAGGTCTCCGATTGGGTTTTGATGGCTATTTCACCTTTTGGTAAAACTTTTCAAAGTTGTTCATAGAGTGACGCATTTCCATTCGCTCTGTCTTTTCCTTCTGCAGAAACCGATGTCCTTCCCTGGTTTGCACGTAGAGCACATGAGGCGCTTTTTTCTTTCTAAGCAACGCCGCCTTATAGGCGAGTTTCTTGAATTTACTCTTCATCAGACCAAGGATTTCGTGCGCGTGTCCGTTTCCGGCATTTTCGACGACATCTTGGCACGATGAAACTAATGCAGATTGTTGAGAGGATTGACGAGGGATTCAGGGATATACAGCATAACGGCAACAACTCCTAACCATTGAGAGAAGGTTATCACCGAAATGACTTTCTCAAAAATGTATTTGGAAAGTGCGTCGTTCTTTCAACTTACAATCCTTTAAAAACCACTCCATCACGACCATTTCTTTACTTGAATTAGCTCGCAAAATTTATAAATATTCATAAGCAAAATTCACAGAGATTCACTGCTTGAGTAGAGCACTTCGAACGTGAGAAAAGGTCTACTTTTCACCCCCAGGAGAGGGTAGAAATACGAGTATATTACCGCCACCGCAGATACAGTCGCATATCTTATTAATGCTACAAAATTCATTTCCATGTTCCGTAGTTAATGTCGATGATTGTAACTTTAAAAACAACCTGACGTTTAATTTTGCACTTCGTTGAAGCACTTTAAACCTACTATGGTACTTCCACACATTTTGTGGGCTACTACTCACCCTCTTCATCATGTAAATGTTAAAGTGAATGGTATGGCGCAGCAAGGATATTTATATTCATTGAAAACTGCGAATGAATGGAAACAATTCGAAAAAAACATTGTCGAAGCGATTACATACAAAGTATTGACTTAAAGTTTTTTTTTTTTAAAGAATTTCGAACACCTTAGGTCCTCCTGAATTCGAGTTTCCCCTTCGGAAGATTACGAAGACCTAATTTTTTAATGGCACGAAGAACAGAATGTCTCTGGTATGACATCTGTTAATCCACCATCTATTTGGCACTAGGGTGACACATTAAAACTACACAAGACCGGACAAAAGGACGCTAAATACGATACAATAACAGAGGACTAATTTGAAAACAGTTTCTGGCTTTAATTAAATCTGCTGCCTGCCCAAATAGAATGGTAATCTCTCCGTAAGGTTGAGTAGCAGGGATTTGCTTAATCTACTGCCAGCCTTATTCCCTACCTTCTAACCAAATTTCCTATGTTCCTTGTATCTTTGAACGTGTGGAAGGACTTGGTTTTTTTTTTTTTTTTTTTGTTGGGTTTGTCATAAGGATTACTGGCATACAATTATGTCCTAAATGTCACCTTATTACAATTGGTCGCGGCAGGTCGGAACGAGGGCCAACGAGATGACCAGTAAGTTCAGGGGAAGAGAATTGAGAGGCAATGCCTCAGTGTGTGTCCACAAGTAAATTAATCACATGTACAAATCACTGAGAGGTTAAGTTGATCCAGATGGGAACGTTTTGTGAGAAGGATAATGGAGAGGATCAATTCAATGACACTGCCAACTTCCGGAAGAAAATGAAAAGCCGCAAACTTAAGGCTACCATGTGTGGGGATAGTTCTGATTACAGCACGCGATGCGGAGATAGGGAAAGTCGTGTTAATCCAAGGGAATGTGAAAGCCGTTTTTCTTTTTTCGGGAAAACTTGCTGGTGTCAGGTGTTAGATTTGCCATGAAGTACATATGTACTCGTACATGAATTGCCGGTTTGCATGCAAAATCTTTTTGTTTGTAGCACACTTTGTGTAGGCCTTGAAGGACAAATGGATAATCCTTATGAATTGTTTGCATAGCAACGCAACCTACAACTTTTTCTAAATGGCCTGGCCATGACATCGAAATTGGTGTGTACCTTCAGCAATTTAACTGCGATTTATTGTGGTATTCTTAAGGCTTTAACAGATGAGCTTGTAATTTAGTATGCTACGAACAAAAGCTTGAAGGATAGAATCGAAATAGAAAAAAAAAAAAAAATAAAATCCACATAGCCCTAATAATAAATATTCAATAAAAGTACCCCGAAAGGAGTATTTTCTGATGAATACGAGTAGGTATGTTACGGGAAAGAATGATGAATACGTGATTGACATACTCTTATCTCTCAGTATTCTGAGGTTGGATTCTGAGCATTCTGAAACACAAAGTAGGATGGACTTAATTTCTTATAACCTAGCGATGCTTATAATCTCTTGCTATTACTTTCGATCACGATTGTCCACGTATCCCTGGATACTTTTTGGAAGATTCTACTTCTTGCTCATTCAAAGCAAACGATTTTTGACAATTGAATGGGAATTCATGTGGCACAAAGAAGACATCTTGGACACTAGAAGCTCGTCCACAACATGTTATAGTATGTACATTCCCTTATATTGTATTTTGCTTGTTTTTACCAGACTCTTTAGAAGCTCTCGGGAGTGCAGTGTGGCCTTGTTCGATATTCACTAGAATGATTGTCCTGTAGCTGAATTCAAAACAGATTACGATCATCATCATATGCTGGCTATAAAGAGAGACACTGAATCTTTGAATAAGAGCTAAATACTCAGAAAAAAAAGAAAACGTGTCATAAAACACGCTACTGAAGTGAAACTTCGCCGAACTCACAGACATACTAGGCAAGAGGTTAGAAAATTTGAATATTACTTGCACACTATTAATTGTAATATTTTAATTTTTTATCATTCTACAAGTATACCAGGAAGGGGTTAGGAAATTTGTTAAATGATATTATTTATACACTATGAATTGAAATTTTATCATTTTTTTTTTTCAATTTATTATCATTCTATTGGGTCTACAAGTAAGTTTCCAGCGTTTTTTTCCAAAATTTGAAGTTTTATTATGAAAACATAGTTACAATGCTTTATTCAAAGTATCGTCCATCGGAAGCTACAACTTTCCCCCATCTTTCTGGGAATTTATGAATTCCGGACCAAAAAAATTTCTCGTCTTTCGAGCCCAAGAACGTATCGAGCCAATTTTTGATTACCTCTACTGAGCTGAAGCGTATTCCCGTAAGAGCGTTCTGCATCGAACGAAACAAGTGGTAGTCAGATGGTGCCAAGTCTGGACTGTAAGGCGGGTGAGGCAGAATTTCCCATCCACTATTTTCCAAATAGTTTTTCACCGAAACCGCAACATGTGGCCGAGCGCTGTCGTGATGAAAAATGACGGACTCATGCCTGGTCTCATATTCTGGCCGTTTTTCTTTTAATGCCCGCTTCAAACGAATTAGTTGGGTTCGATATAATGGTCCTTTGATGGTTTCACCACTGGGAAGCAGTTCGTAGTATACGACACCCTTTTGATCCCACCATATGCAGAGCATGACCTTATTCACGTGAATATTTCGTTTCGGCGTCGATTGGGCGGGCTCGCCGGGCTTTGTATACGATTTTCTGCGTTTATGATTATCATAACAAATCCATTTCTCATCACCAGTGACAATATTTTTATACCGCTGCAGTAACATTTCGGACATGCAAAATCGCCGTTCGACGTCTCTTGGCTTGTTGCGTGACGCCCAATGATGCAGCAAGTTCTTCTTGAATCTGACACGGATCCTCATCCAATAAAGCGTCCAATTCCTCGTCTTCAAAACTTTTCGACTTCCGGGGCGATCTTTGTCTTCAACTCCAAAATCACCACTTTTGAAACGTTTGAACCACTCGCGGCACGTCGATTCATCAATACATTCCGCCCCATAGGTTTCCGAAAGCAAACGATAGGCCTCAGCCGCACTTTCCTTCATATTAAAGAATAAAAGCAGCGCTTCCCGCAAATGACGTTTATTTGGCTAGAAACTTGCCATGATTTTGCTCGAAAAAATGTACGACACCGGTAGAACTGCTCAAATATAACGCTGCAAAGTTGTTGACAGATACAAAACCTACAAATAAAACACATGTAGACCCAATACATTATCATTATCGTCTGAATCATTCTCCAAGCATGAAACAATAGGCTTATGATAACTAAAATATGAAATATAAATTTTCGATCGTAATTTAACTAAATATCTAACAAATACTGCATCACTTGCACTACCAGATTTCGTAGTGGATGTATTACGATCATTATTCATTTTTAGATTAAATTCGCGATCTAAAATCAGTCGTTCATTGACCTACGCAGAGATCAGAAGTATTTCATGTTCGGCTTTGCAAGTATGAAAAATAAACAAGTATACTTTTAACTAACAATTTTACAAGTGTTGGGTAGCCAAAGTCGTAAAGACTCGGTCAACAAATCTCCGGGTTTTGGGTTCGATTCCCAACCACAGGTAAAATTTTTTTCTCTTCATTTAATATCACAAAAAGATAATTAGTGCAATAATAAAGTGTTAAAGCAAAGTTCGATAAGTGGAACTAAGCGGGGTCAGCAGATGGCATGATGTCATCTGATGATCAAACCGTTAAGCCAGTACACTCGAAATCAACAACAACAACAATAACGGACACTGGCACAAAGAGGAGGAGGAAGTTGGAGCCGACTCCGAGTATTATTACGCGGGCGCATTCAGCTTCGTTAGAAATGCTGCATGGTAGAGTGCGGGGAAGGGCTGCGATGATAGCAGCAAGCGCAGCGGAAAAGAAAAGGAGACAAGAGTCGGATAATAACGACTGTCCGTCCATTTATATCCGACCAGGTGAAGGCCACTACATGGGAGCAGACAACAGCTTTGCATCCCTCGTTGCATCTGAGTCAGATGACGAAGAGGAGGAGGTCGAGGCTCTGTACAGTAGCATCAAGCAACTACAACAAAAAGTGTTAGCTATAAAAGCAAAGCAAGTGGCAAGGAGGGAGATGGAGAAGCAGCAACTACTCCAAAGACCTCAGGGACAACAAAACATAAACGTGAAGCTTCCACAACAACAACAACAACAGAAACAACCATTGATAAAACAAAAAACACAGAAACCGCCACAAGAATTGACAAAATCAGATGTAGCAAAACCATAAACAACAAAAAGTACAGAAAAATAAGCCGCAACAACAACAGCAGCAACATCAACAGCAACAACAACAACTGCAACAGCATCAACAACAACAGAAGCAAAAACAACAGCAGCAGAGACAACAACAACAGCAAGAGCAGAAAGCCATCAAACAAAAAGTGCCACCAATTAACACCTTTCCATTGGAGTTAAAGGACACTATCGAACTATGTAAGTCGGCCATAGGCTGTAATTTTTTTATTAAAAGACTAAGTGTAGATAGGCATGCGATCCACTGTAACACCACAAAATCAAAAGTTTATTGAAGGATTCGTCGACGGAGTTCTTCTCCTACACCCCTAATTGTTAAAAGCTGCAAACAATGCTGCTGAGGAGGTTAGAACCATCGACTGATCCGGAGGAGCTCCTTGCACTGCTGAAAGAGAAGGAGTGCGAAGGGGTCAAATACGTGGGGGTCAAGCCATTTGTCACGGCTAGAGCCAAAAGGTAGAAGCGGAAACTGCCGTTCTTCCTGGTTCAGCTAAGTCCCAACAGCAAACTGGATGGTCTAAGGAGTATAAAAGTCCTAGACTACCAGGTTGTACACTGGGAGAAATTAAAGAGGAGCGAAAACATTTTACAATGTGTTCGCTGTCAAAGGTTCGGGTACGCCGCGTCGAACTGCGAAATGCAGCCTCGATACGTGAAGTGCGGAAAGAACCACAACTTAGAGGAATGCGCTCTAGGCAAGGACGGAGCGACAGAAAAAGCCAACTCTCTTGTGCGTTATGTAGGAACACGGGACACACCGCAAATTATCGGGATTGTCCCAAATTCCAATACATCAAAAGAGTAAATCTGGCTCGGCAGCAGAAAGTGGAAGTTAAACGTCCACTTGTGCAGGCACAAACACCAGCCGTTACTCCCCAAGTTACCTACGCCCAAATGGCGGCAGGTAGGGGAAATACGGTACAACAAGCAAAGGTAGCTTCTCAGGCCCCAGCGCCTAGAGCACCGGAACCTGTACCTGACATGCTGGCTATCTTGCTCTCTATTCAGGGGCAGATGGCTCAGCTTCAGCGTCAAATACAGGAACAGGCTAAGCGGGTAGATCAAATATACGCGCTGCTGCCGGGCCTAACGCACCTCCAGTCGTAATGGGTACGTACATGGCGGAGCAAACCCTGAAGGTCCTTGCAGTGAATGTTAATTCACTGATTAGGTTCGAACGAAGAGCCACACTGTTTAAGTTGCTTAAAGACCAAGCCCCTGATGTGCTTTTGGTTAGCGAAACTAAGCTTACCAAAAGACACAAGATGAGGCACAGAAGGTATGAAATATTACGAAGAAACCGACCCAATTCCATTCAAGGAGGAGGTGTTGCGATCTTTGTAAGAAAGGGACTGCGTTTCAAAAGAGTATACAGTCGTGTGTTGCGTAGGTTCCGGGTGCTGGAAGCATGCGTCATGTACATCCCTCTCCGTAGTGGAAAGCGGTTATACATGGTGTCTGTCTATGCACCTAAGGCTACTCAATCCACCTTATTCATCTCAGAGCTCGAGACACTTTTTCGATTTCTAAGGCTGGAATTGGAAGACAACTATTTTATTATCGGCGGAGATTTCAACGCCAAACATAGTGATTGGGGAAATAATATACCAAATACTAGAGGGAACCTACTGTTCAATTGGTGGGGTCGACACAGCATAATGTATCGACTCGGGCTTAAGGCGACTGATAGTCCGTCGTTTCCCAGACACGGGTCCTATTTGGATCTTCTACTGTTCGACTCACGAATACAACTGACATGCACTAACCAACAAACTACAAACTGTCTACGCACTTTCGTGTATGACAGTGACCATTGCGGTCTCAGCACCGAAATAACTGTTCCCAACGAAACTGCGGAATTGGCGGAGTTTGTTCAAAGGTATTCCTACAATTATAGTAGGGTGCGTTGGACACATTTTTCCAGAACGCTGACGAGAGCACTCTCCTCGAATTCGCTCTACCTACCGTCCAATAGAAATCTGTCAAACGAGGAGATTGACAGGTATCTAAAACTAATGGACGAGACAATTAAACGAACTATGGACAAAACGATACCTCGGTATCAACACACTGATGAAGAAGACTTATTCCGCAACGCAACTATTGACGCACTGCACCGACATAAAAGTAGACTGCTGTCAAGACTAAAAACCTTGTACAGACAGTTTACTGACAGACATAACCCGGAGATCATAACATTGAAGTCGTCGATTAAAAACCTCCAGATATTAATAAAGGAAAATTACAGAAATTCTGTAAGTTTGTATTGGAACAATAAAATTCGGGCTGTAAACACCAGCAACCCGAGTATGTTCCCGCAAATAAATAAGATATTTCGGAGAAATAATCAAAACGACCTTCCATGTCTTAAAATCGCCCGAACGACGAATAACGAACAAATACTTGTAGCAGCAGGTATCGATCCAAATGAGGCAGTTGATGATGACAACTTCTTTGTGATCGAGAATCCGCAGGAGAAAGTAGAGGCTATAGGAGCGACTTTCCAGGAAGTGTACAAGGCGAATGACATCATTGGCCCGAACCACGACCTGGAGAGTCGAGTCCTTCTGCACAATTTCTACCTTCGAAATGAAATTGTGAATTGGCGATTCGAGAAATCGGGTTTCATCCAGTTCAGTGACGAGAATATGGCAAATAATGTCATCACCAACGAAAGGGTATTACCGCCGTTCAATTCGAAGGAAGAGCTCCAAACGATCTTTGAATCACTTAGAAGTAAGAAATCAGTGGGAACCGATGAAATACCGAACATTGTGCTTCGACATCTCCCACTAGAAGCGGTGGACATTTATACCACCCTGTTTAATAATGCAATGAATAATGCACATTATCCAAACATCAGTAAGGTTTTCGAGAAGGTGATCAATAGAGTCCTGGCTAAGTGGGTTGAGGACAAACATATAGTCCCGGATAATCAATTCGGTTTCTAGGCGGGGCATGATATCATTCATGCTGCGTCTAAACTGGTTTCTGATATCCAATGGAACAAAGGCAAGAAACAGTGCACTGGTGCCTGTCTGATTGACTTGGAGAAGGCCTTCGGTACAGTATGGTTAGAAGGGCTCTTTTTCAAGTTGGACAGGTTGGGCATTAGTAAACCACTGCTGTATATTCTCTTTGATATGCTCTCCAGTAGACAGTTCATCGTGAAGAATGGCGATGTGACTTCTGCTGGAATATTTAATATTAAAAACGGTCTGCAACAAGGTGCGGTAAATTCGCCGATCCTATTCAACATTTACACAAGTGATCTGATAGGTTCACTTCGCCATGCTATAGCGTATGCAGACGACTTAATCGCGTACAGATCAGGTCCAAAGATTGAGGTCATTAATACACTTTTGCAACGTGACTTCGACAAAATTTAACAATATTGCGATGACTTGAAGTTGAAAATCAACTTTCAGAAGTCGGAAAGCATTCTGTTTAGGACGCCTTTGTCTGGGGCCTTTAGCGATACCAGAAAGAATTGGCGAAAGTTCTCTATCGTCGGACAACATGGACAGCCACTTGCTTGTCGAAATGTAGTCAGATACCTTGGGATCTGGCTAGACCAATATCTGTATTTTAACAAACATATAGATATTGCTCTGGCCAGAGCCAGAGGTGCTTTTGCCCTAACAAGGAAACTGTTTTATAACAGCCAACTCGGTGCGAGGGTGAAGATGATCTGCTACATGGCCCTTATCCGGCCTATGCTTGTATTTGGATGTACGGTGTGGTTCAACGTGAGAGCAAGTTTATTGGAAAAGATTCGGGTGTTTGAGAGGGCTTGCCTTAGGGCTTGTCTTCGGTTATACAGAACACCAGAGTCTGAGTACATAAAATTCTATCGCAATGAGGTCTTGTACAATAGGGCGAACCTAATAGGAGTGGACAATTTTGTTATTAAGTTGACTCGAAGGCACATTGCAAGAGCAATGACATCGTCGAACAACCTGTACCCTAATTGTATGTATCATGAGAGAGTTCGCTTTGACGGCTATGTTCCTCCAGAAGCGTTCCTTTACCTAGATAGCAAAGGTCTGATCCAGGACAGATTGGCTGTGCCGCTAATCTTCCACGTCACTCGAACAGCTGCGGACAGGCGACTCAACTACGACAGAGACGTCGCACACGGCAGTATGGAGCGCCTCCGGTTTAGTAGGGCGGTAGGGAGTCGCGACATGAGGGATGTTGTTCAGCACCAACAATTTTGGTGGCTTTTTGAAGGAGAGGATGCGTCGTCGTCGAATTCCTCCAATACTTGATAGCTTCATGTGAAGCAAAGTTGGTCATCTAATTTTTCTTTTAGCCATGACCGGCTTACATAGTTTTGAGTAGGAGTAAGTTAGATTTAAGAGAAAAAAAGATATATCAAAACAAAAAAAAAATTAATAAAAATAAGAAATGAAAAAAAAAATTGTATATATATATTTAGTTTTAAGTTTTATAATAAAATAAAAAGAACAGTCCTGTTACTAAGTTTTTTTTTTTATAAAAAATGTTTTCTTAGTTCTAATTATAATGAAAATAAATAGTATAGTATAATAGTAAGATACGTCGAAAGACATAATTTAAGTGCTAGGTTTAACTTAGAGTGCCCGCATGGGGCCAGTAAGTTAGAATAAGATAATTTTAAGTTAATTAAGCTAATTTTTAAGCGTTTTTTTGTCTAGCAAGTAAGAGTACATTAAGTGATACAATAAAAAAATGCACACAAACTGAAAACTGAAACTTCGCGATCTAAAAAGTCTATCAATGGTTGTGCTTCCTCTAAAGCGAAATTGATATTAAAATCTCCACTTAAAATAATGCGTAGTTGAGAAATATCTTTATTTATATACTCGCTATCGGGAACTTTATTACTGCGATATTCGTATAAAGTAGAAGAGATTGGAAAATAAACTCCATTATTTTGTTCAATGTTTGATTGGGAGAGATATAGCTATCATTACAATTTGTTGGCCATTATCTAGAGTTAACTGTGAAGAATATATTTCTCCCACTGCCAAATCAGAATTTACAGAAATAGTATTAACTTGACGTGAATAAACATCCTTATTTGGGACACATACTAAAATATTTGTTGAGATGTTCGTAAATTGCAAAACCACCGGGTCTCACCGAAGTACGCTTGAATTTAACAAAACACAATTAAAATTTGATACATTTACACTTTCGTCATGGTTTAGCCATGTTTCCGATAAAAGCAGATAGTTCGATATTTGCAGCACGGTATCCTTTAAATCTTGTGCATGTGCTTTCAAACTTTGACAATTAAACGAGAAAAGTGAAATTCCACATCTTTTAGTGATGAAGTCCTGTAAGATGGAGCCAATCGTTAAAAGTGGATTTAAAGTGAGCCTCCGAAATTCTTCTTGTAAATGAATCATTGATTGTGTCTTTTTTCTTCCATGATAGAATTTGAGGTTGTTCTTTTCGTTTATTATGACGAGAACATTTATGCTCTTGACCCGTGATAGTGCTACGTACAAAAGTTGCTGTGATTGACATCGATCATATTGATAAACGATTTCATTCAACGTTCCTTCTTGCGATTTATGAATGGTGATTGCACAAGCTGAGATGATAGGGAAATGATTTCTTTTTGCTATCATGGTCTTGTTGTTATTTAAAGCGGTGCTTGAAGTCCGTCGTGCGATGGATACAGCAAAGCGACTAATGTTATTGGCTTCAATGTAAGCGACAACTTTCATTCGTATTTTTGCTCTTATTTTCCGAGAATCTAACCACACTCTAGTCACTTTATTCTTGTCGTCACGCTCAATGTGCACTAATTTACCCACAGCGCAGTTCGCTAAACCATCAGTGACGTCTATATTAGTGGTCAACATGTACGATTTATTTAACACAAAAATAATTCCGTACGGTATCAATAACCGACATTTTATGATATTTTTGACGAACAAATGCACTTTGTTCAGCATTGTGACAGCCAATATAGATGTCCGTCGCTATTGATACAATTTTGTCAGGGTCCTAGGTTAGAATTGCTTGGTTATAATGATCCACTGATTGATTTGTATGAAAAGGTCGTATACCGTTTGGACAGATCTGATCAATTTCTTCTTTCAAGAAAAATCGAGATTCTATTAATAATAATTCATTCTCGTCTAACTCATCGCCATTGCCAATTTTTGTCAACATGAAAGAAAATACAATGTCAGTTTGTCGCATGATTTCATTTAATTCATAAAATTTGAGTCCACGCCAAAGAGTAGGTCCTGCAATTCGTGTTTTTACTTGCCTGTAAATGGGCGTGGCTGGAATAAGTATTATATCTATTCCGCCAAAGTTAATGTCATATTGCCCAGTTATTTGTTTAAGTCTGCTATCAATTTGAGCCAATAATACTGCTCCTTAACTACTAACCCAGATCGTTATCGTTTTTTTCGTTTTTTTCGTTTTTAGCATTTTCTCCGTTTTTTCCGTTTTTTGTTCGTTTGCACTAAAAGATATGAAAACGCTTTTTCGTTCGTTTCGGGAATGTATTGTCATGTACTGTCAGCCAGGGCCGCTATGTATCCGGGTGGAATCATGTTATTCGTTTTTCTCCTTCATGCGTTATTCATATTTGCGGAACAGAATGATCCGTTCGCATACCTGAGTTGAATTTTGTGTATGAAACTGGCTTTTTTTTATGAAAATAAAACGGTTACGTCGTTACGAGATGAAAAACTGTTTTTTTAACTAGTTCGTTTTATTTATACCCACTCCTATCTGGTCATACAGGTGACCAAACAGTGAAGGTGTTCAGTTTATGCTTTTCATTTTTGTAAAAATTTGTACATACCACCTTGATCAACAATTTTCCGGAATTTATTCAGAAAATTAAAAATACAAGTTTATTCAACTAAATCTATATTGTCCCCTTCAAAGTAATCCCCATCGAATGCAACACACTTATGCCAGCGCTTGAACTAATCCTCGAAACATTTTTTATATTCGCTTTTCGGTATGTCCATCAGTGGTTCCTGCGATTTTTCCATTACTTCCTCTCGGCTGCTGAAACGCGTTCCCCGTGGTGCCTTTTTAACTCGATTGAACAGAAAGAAGTCACAGGGAGCCAAATCAGGTGAATTCGGTGGCTGTTGGATGGTATTTGTTGCATTTTTCGTCAAAAAATTCCGAATAATGATGGCACTGTGCGACGGTGCGTTATCATGGTGCAAAATCCACGAGTTTTCTGCCCAAAATTCTGGTCTCTTTCGGCGAATTGCTTCACGCAAACGTCTCATAACGCCCAAATAATACTCTTTCTTTATTGTCTGGCCTTCTGGCAAAAATTCATGATGCACTACACCGTTGTAATCCATGAAAACGACGTGTTTTTTTGGTTTCGGCTCATTCATTCGGATTCATAGGCAATGCTCTGATTTTTAATTTGCGGTTATTTCTTTTACTCGTACTTCATCAATGTTTTCGTCGGTTTTCGATGTCGATGGTCTGCCACTGCGTTCATCATCTTCGATTGACTCACGACCACTTTTGAACCGCTCGTGTCATTGGTAAACGACCGTTTTCTTTAGAGAATCGTTGCCGAAACATTTTTCCAACATTTCCAACGTTCGCGCACCATTAAATCCGTTTTTTACGCAAAATTTAATATAAGTTCGTTGTTGCAAATTTAAATCAATTTGTAAAATTGTAAAAAATCGCCAACACACACAGAGATAGATGCACTCTTGGCTACGTAACTTTTGCAAATGTCAAGCTATGACGCTAAGATTTAGCGAGAATGTCAACAACAGATTTACCAACTTAACGAAAACAAAAAAACAGAACTCAAATCGGAACAATGGGAGCTCCACACGGTAGTGCCCCCCAGGAACTTTTTGATCAAGGTGGTATAGTAAATAGTGTAGAAATAAAGAAAGGTTGGATTCGTTGATAAACCATACTACAAGGTGTTTGTTTATTGTGAAACACCCCCACCAGAGGTAAGGCTCATATCTCATAAAATTCACTTTATTCATCATAACAGTTTGTGAATTTTTTGAATTGAAACTTCGTCGCGCTCGGTAGAGTAAGTTCATTTCATGGGAATGGCTATGTAACGAAAACGTGCAACACTATCCCCTCTACCGCCACGCAGTTGAGTTGGTAGTGGGGATCGCTAGAGCTGTGAGCGCTTCAATGCAACATTTCGTTACAGGCATCTCACGCATATAGCCCTATATGTATGAATGTGTTTGTGTGTATTAGGAGTGGGTATAAATAAAACGGACTAGTTAAAGAAACAGTTTTTTATCTCGTAACGACATAACCGTTTTTTTTTTTTAAAAAACAGTTTATATAGTAACTACATCTATTTGCATACACAAAATTCAACTCAGGTATGCGAACGGATCATTCTGTTCCGCAAATATGAATAACGCATGAAGGAGAAAAACGAATAACGTGATTCCACCCGGATACATAGTGGCCCTGGCTGACAGTAAGTGACAATACATTCCCGAAACGAACGAAAAAGCGTTTTCATATCTTTTACTGCAAACGAACAAAAAACGACAAAACGATAACGATCGAGGAAGCAGTTAAACTATGAGGGTAGTCTGAAAAGTTCCCGCAACGTAAAGATAGCGGCACTCGTCAATAAAAGCTAGTGGATGCCAGTTGTGCATCTTTTGACAGTCACTTACCGAAGTTTCAGTCATTTTGGACACACTTTTTAGTTGACAGTCGTTTGAATGAGTCGATGTGGTGTCCTTTGTGAAAATGGAAAAAATTGAGTATCGAGCTGTTATTAAATTCTTGTTTTTGAAAGGCAATACGCCTACGCAAATCAAAAATGAGTTGAACTCTGTGTACGGGGACTCTGCACCATCATTTACCACAGTGAAATTTTGGGCAGCTGAATTTAAACGTGGCCGTAAGAACTTGGGAGATGATGAACGTTCGGGACGTCCAACATCTATAACCACTGATGATAACATTGCTAAAGTTCACCAAGTGGTGTTAGACGACCGCCGAATTAAAGTGAGAGAGATAGTAGAGGTTATGGAAATGTCCAAAGAACGTGTTTGTGACATATTAAATCAAGATTTAGGCATGAGAAAGCTGTCCGCTCGTTGGGTGCCGCGTTTGCTTACGTCAGACCAAAAACGTATCCGAATGAAGATTGCCAACGCTCTGTTGGCGCAGTTTAGGCGCAATAAACCCGAGTTTTGGCGCCGATTAATTACTGTAGATGGAACTTGGATACACCATTATACTGTAAAGGGCGAGCCGGCTCCAAAAAAAGCAACAACTGTTTTTTCGGCTGAGAAAGTGATGGCGACTGTTTATTGGGATAGCAAAGGAGTTATCTTAATCGATTATCTTCAAAAAGGAAAAACCATTACAGGAGTATACTACGCATCATTACTTGCCAAGCTGAAGGCAGAAATTGCGGGAAAACGACCACATTTGCAGAAAAGGAAAATTCTGTTTTACTATTACAACACGCCGTCTCACACCTCAGCGGTTGTCATGGCGAAAATCCATGAATTACGGTTTGAACTGCTTGACCATCCGCCTTATTTACCAGATCTAGCCCCAAGCGACTTCTTTTTGTTCCCTCATCTAAAAACTGGGTTCGGAGGACAGAGATTTTCATCAAACGAGGAGCCAATCACCTTCGTGAACAATTATGTTGCAGAGAAAAACACCAAGTACTATTTGGACGGGTTAGAGACATGGGAGTATCGCAGGGAGAATTGTGTAAAGTTACAAGGAGACTATGTAGAAAAATAAAAAAAAAATTTGGGAAAAATATCCTGTATCATTGTTCGGTCGGAAACTTTTCAGAAAACCCTCGTATAAAAAAAACGATAGTTTTTTTCGTTTAACTACCTCCCCAATCGTTAACATTTTCTGCGTTTTTTCCGTAGTATATCAAAGAGTATATCAATCTGGCGAAAGCAAGATAGTTGCACTTGATATTTCTAAGGCATTTGACAGAGTTTGGCATCAGGTTCTTTTGTCGTCGAAAATGCGTGCTTTTGAGATCGATGACTCTCTTCTTTAATGGATTAGAAATAACCTTTCGGAAGGTTCAATTCAAGTTCTTTTGAATGGTTTAAAGTCTGATGTTCACAAAATGAATGCTGGTGTGGCCCAGGGCTCCGTTCTGTCTCCGACACTCTTTTTAATTTTCATTAATGATCTCTTGTCTGCTACTTCTAATCCAATATATGTTATGTATTCCGTTACTGATGACAGTATTCCCTGCTTTTCATATTCGTTTCCGGACTCAAGTCGCTGATATTCGGCTTTAGAACGGGAACGGCATTAACAGCATAATAAATTGGGGAACTATCAACCGAGTGGAATTTAATGCTTCCAAAAGCCAATGCTGTCTGCTGTCATTAAAGCGAAGTTGCGTAAACTTTCCCGCAACAAGTTTGGCTCTCGTTTTCCCTTGCAAGTCCCTTCGGTCCCTCTTTTCGTTGAGTGGGAACACCGAGCTCTGGCGGAGGTGGAGGGCAGCCACGGTCCCATCAGCCAGTGGCCCACCAATCCCAGACCTCGGAAAACAACCCACATAGGTTCACAGGAAGAACCCCAGGGTGCGACAGGAGGTCCACCAGGAACACCGTTGTCGGAGCCCATAGATGGACGGGAGACTCGCAACGGGCAGCATCAGACAGGACGTCTGAAAGTCGCCGACGGGTGGGGACGGACGGTCCTTTTGATCCAGACACCCCAACACGATGATGACGGGTGGGGGAAGACGATCCCTGGAACCTACACCCCAACGAAAGCCAAACAACATATGGCGAAGAATACACCCCATTATGCTACCCAGGGGTGTACGAACCAAGCCATTTGATCGATGGGTCAAGAGACGACGATCTCTTGTGTAGCAACACCCCAACGAGGGAGCAACGAAGGAGCAACAGTGGTGTGCGGGCGGACGGCCAGTATAACCGGGCACACCCCAACGACGTACCAGCTTTAAAAGTTAGGTTCGATGGGTGAAGGGATGACGACCCCTTTTTAAGCCAGCACCCCACCGATGGAGCACCGAAGGAGCAGCAGAGGCGTGTAGGCGGACGGCCAAGTAATAAGACCGCCTCCACCGAGGGAACAAGAGAACATAAACGCAAAAACCATCACCAACCCACAACAACGATGGTAGAAAGTACAAACTGGCAGAGAGGCCAGAGGGCAGAAGGGCCCAACGACAAAAAAAAAAAAAAAAAAAAAAAAAATAAAAAAATAAATAAATAATTGTAAGGAGTGACACGCTATTTGTCAGTCCCCATCCCCCCCCCCAAATCTGAACGCCGATCCACTGGAGTAGGTAGGGCCCGGGAAAAAAAAAAAAAAAAAAAAAAAAAAATATATATATATAAAAATTTAATTGCACAGGCACTATACTTTTCTTTTGTGAGGGGCGGCGATCCAACGGATGGTTGGATTGAGATACAATCCCTTCTGGATTGTACCTATATTCTTTTCCTTCCGTCCCGACGCTTCAGCTACCATTCCATCGCATCTCCTTTCTCCTTCGCGGGCGTTTTAAATTTTATTAGTGTAATCCGATGGGGGAAAATTACCCGGCGATCAGAAATGGAAGAAACTCTGCTTTTCGCAATTTCTTTTTGTAGAACCTAAGAGTAGGGAAGAGCTAGGATCCACAGCTTCCACAAACTCGCTCAGTGGAGTTCCCAGTCATTACTGGAAGTGGGAGCGAACTCCGAGACTGAGGAGTTTAACATGAATGTTGAAAATTGTATGTGTGAGAGGCCTAGTCGGACACGGGGGCACACACTAGCAAAGCTTGCTAGTGTGATAGCTAGAAATCCCGTCGTTGGGTCCACTACGGCTGAATGGATGCTAGAGAGAATGTGCGTGTGAATGTGTGTGTGTGTGTCTGGCGGGAGCTGTGGATCGTAGAAGATCTATGAGACACTTTTTGTTACGACCAGCAATCAGTGAGGTTCAGGTCCAGAGTTTACAAAAAAAAAAAAAAAAAAAAAATAAAAAAAATAATAAAAAAAAAAAAAAGAAAAAAAATTTACGAATTAAGTTTTGGCATTGCGAGAAGCAATTTTTCTTTCGTTTCAAGTGAAGTAGAGTAGAGTAGATTCCTTTTTTTTTAACGTCGCGAGTTCTGCTTGAACAAAAAAAAAAAAAAAAAAAAAAATAAAAAAAAAAAAAAAAAAAAAAAAAAAATAAAAGGATCGTGAGAGGGAAAGGAGGAAGAAAGAAAGGATCGTGGACAGGAGTAGCGAGACGGAAGATCGTGCCAGAAAGGGGCATAGGCCGCTAGGATCTACAAGATAAGTATAGTGTAGTTAAGTGCCAGTGTAGCGAAAAAAAAAAAAAAAAAAAAAAAAAAAAAAAAAAAAAAAAAAAGGGATTCTGAAGTCGTTTCGTCTTGGAAAATTGAGACTCCGGTGGGCCGCGCGTGCGTAAAATTCCCGAGAAAAGACGGGACACGCGCCCCGTTAGATAGCGGTTTTTCCTTATTCGGGATTGTGAAAATAGCGGGTCACTCCACCGACGAGTGTACCGCTAAGCCAATTAAAAATAAATCGTCGAGCTCCAACGGAGCCGTTATAACGTAGTGGGAAAAAAAAAAACTGTTTTTTTATTTTCTTTTTCTCATTTCCTTGTTCTGTTCTTTTTTTGTCGGGGAAGTTTTTCTTCTTTTCTTTTCTTGGTTTCGTGATTCCAAAAAAAAAAAAAAAAAAAATCACGTGGCGCCCATTTTGCTTTTATTTCGCCCAGGTTTAGCGGCCGTTAACGCGCTACCTGGTAGAACCCACGGCTGGGATAGCGGGATCCCAGAGAATAAAGTGCTATCGTTTGGTTCGGGGCAACGCCGTATCGGTGCCGGGAATCAAACATAGCAAAATACCTAGTCATTATCCATGAATGGCACTTACATCGTCGAAACCGAAAAACTTTCCATTCTCGGTATGTGTGTCAGTGACAACTTACGTTGTCTAGGTTTCCTCAAGCGATGTAAGAAATATTTTACCCCCTCTGATCTGGCCTAAATGTATAAGGCATACATTCGCCCAAATTTGGAGTACAATTCCCAAATCTGGTCAAGTGCCCCTAAGTCCTGTCTGCACCTGCTAGATAGGATTCAATCAATCAATTGACACCCTCGAACACCGACGTAATGTCTCCTGTTTCACTTTGTTTTATTGCTATTTCCACCACCAGTGCTCCAGTAGCATTCCGCCCATTCAAACTTTCAACAGTGACACCCGTCTCACCGTCTCACTATGAATGCTCATCAGTATACCCTCAAGCCCACCTCCAGACGTACTCTGAAACATCGTGATTCGTTGCTAAGCCGTACAACTCGCTTATGGAATGCCCCGGCGATCCCTGTGTTTCCTGGTCGTTACAACTTACATACATTTAAAAACAATGTACATCGGTACCTGTCCTTTCTTCCTCCCTAAATTCCCTTTGCCCGCGCTGTGTACAAACATTTTAAGGGTACACAAACCCCTTGAGCGCGCACTCATTATAAAAATAAAAAAACAAAAAAAAAATAAGGGGACATTGTAATAAATTTTACCCTGGTAACGCGTCTGGGCCGACATTGGTAGCCACTGACAGAACTATAGGAGACAGCAACAACAAGTTGCGAACCAGGTTCGCGGCGACACGAGGCAGAAAAAGTGTTCTGAGCATATATCACCTCAAAAAGTTCCCGGAATACATTCAGAAAATTGGAAATATATAGTACATAGTACAAGTTTATTCATCCAAATCTATATTGTCCCCTTCAGAGTGATCCCCATCAACTGCAACATACTTATGCCAGCGCTTGATCCAATATTCGAAAAATTTTTTATATTCGGTTTTCGGTATGTCGATTAGTGCTTCCTGCGATTTTTCCATTACTTCCTCTTGGCTGCTGAAACGCGTTCCCCGTAGTGCTTTTTTATCTTGATTGAACAGAAAAAAGTCACAGGGAGCCAAATCAGGTGAATTTGGTGGCTGTTGGATGGTATTTGTTGCATTTTTCGTCAAGAAATTACGAATAATGATGGCACTGTGCGACGGTGCGTTATCATGGTGCAAAATCCACGAGTTTTCTGCCCAGAATCGCGACAGAGACTGAAGTGCATAGCTTTAGTTTTTAGGCTAACTACTAGCTCGTGCACAGCAAACCCCATTCTTAAAAGATATAGATTGTAATTTATGTCAGCAGAGAGATTAAGGAGACTACGTGTGCTATAAGCTATGCCAAGACTATCCGCAAATGCTGTGAGATTGCTAAAGGCATGTTGACTAAATAAGGAATTTAGGTAAATGAGGAATAATATTGGGCCCAAAACGGAACCTTGAGGCACATCAAGATTAATGCTTGATGGGTTGCTGTATGTATTATCTATCTTGACCTGTTGGGATCTATCCTTTAGATAAGACTCAAACCTGTCATAAACAAACCCTCGAAAACCAATGCAGTGGAGTTTATGAAGCAGGATACGATGGTTGACCATGTCAAAAGCTTTGGTTATATCCACGAAGAGTCCAGCACAACATTTTTTGTCATCCAAAGATTTATAAGTAAAGGAACAAAATTCCAAGAGAGCATCTTCTGTTGGCAGACCTTCCCTAAACCATATTGTGCTTTACTAAAAAAGCCAGCACTCTGGTTTTCATAGCTTTTTCAAAGACTTTTAAAATTGAATTTAGTAGCGAAATGTCACTTTTAATACCTTTTTTGAATAGAGGTAGCACATTGGCACGATTAATTTTTTCAGGAAAAACTCCACTGAAAACACTTTGGTTGAAAATACGAGTATAAGCTAGTACCTCGGCAATATTAAGTGCATGCAGCTGGCCCTCTAGCCTACCGATTGCTGTTGCGAAAACAATACCCTCTTCCAGCTGTGATAACACTTAAAAAGTGATGCCCAAAAGTAGGGGTACTGGTATATCTGGAAATAATCCAGTTCGTATTGAATATTATGAAAAATATCGATATGGAAGAAGTCGACAAAATCTGACGAAATGAAAGTCAAAGAGACAATTGTCTACGACAAACGGAAGGATGAAACTCTGAAGGCTGCGAAATACGTCCAAGTGGCGATGATAAGGGGATTGATTGGCAATTTTCTACGATTTTGACACATGGATGACCAAACAAATACTGTTTAGTTATATTCATCAATTAAGTAAATGTGGTTTTAAAGTATGTGCAATCGTCTGTGATCTCGTGGGAACAAATCAAGGTTTGCTGCGTGAACTTGAAATCACGGTTACAAAATCGTTTTTTCAAAACCCAACCGATGAATCAAGGAATGTGCATCTGTTCGCTGATTAGCCTCACCTCATAAAACTCATCCGAAACAACTTCGTTACTAATGGTGGTTTTATTTTAGACCGCCATCTTATTTCCAAAGGAATCATAGAAGAGCTTATTTCGAAAACTAACGATAAGTCTGATTTGAGTATTGCTTACAAAATACCATTAACCAATTTATAGATATGTTTAAGGTGCAGAACGTTAAAAGGTGAAACTTGCAACAAAATTATTCTCACACCCGGTCTCTCAAGCTATTATGCGGGCTGGTAGTTTAGGGGAACTAAGTTCGGAAGGCTGGTTTAAGTGTTCTGTATTTTTTAAACAGGTAATAATTCAGATTTCCTTAAAATTCATGCGTCATCTACATCTTTACAATTTCAGGTGAATGATTGGTTCGACTGTCTCAACGTAAGAGCACCTTACCAGGATAGTCGCGAACGAGTTCAAGACGTTGGACTTTCAGAATCGCTCCAATTTGGAATTGTCGATGAGATGACTTCCGTAATGCTCAATATGAGGGTTAAAGGAAACGAACCATGATGCCCTTCCAGAAAGGTAATGTTGAATTAAACGAATTTTTGTTTTTACAATCTTATAACACTTTTAGGCATTATAGACGAATAATTCTCTTAAACTTCTGAACAACAACTTAAATACTGAATACAGACTGAATCAAGATGCTTTAGAGAATTTTTTCTGAACGATTCGATCCAAAGGTGGCCTATATGATCATCCAAACCGTTTGGAATTCATATACCGACTTCGTTCATACATGCTTGGACGAAATTAAGGAAGTTTATCTATGAATGGTATGTGATCGTATTTTCTTTTAATACAACATGCTCGTATTTACATCTTCCACAGGTAAATCCTTTAGTAGAAAATACACCCGATTTAGAAGGTACATGCTATCTAAGTAGCACTCTATTTTAGACACTTAATCCCGACTTCATAGCGACTGAAGAGCCGGTAGATGAACTGGAGCATTTGGCAGGATTTTTTTTTTTTTTTTTTATAAACCAGCGCGCGCTCAAGGGGTTGAGGTACCCTTAAAATGTTTGCATACATCGCGGACGATGGAAATTTAAGGAGGAAAGAAGGATAGCTACCGATGTACGTTTGTTTTAAATGTCTGAATGTTATAATGACTAGGAAATAGAGAGCTCGGCAGGGCATTCCACAAGCGAGTTGTTCGGCTTAGGAACGAATCACGATATTTCAGAGTACGTCCGAAAGTGGGCTTGAGGGTATACTGATGAGCATTCATAGCGAGACGTGTGTTACGGTTAAAGGTTTGAAGGGGCGGAATGCTACTGGCGATTTCTATGGAGCACTGGTGGTGGAAATAGCGATACAACAAAGTGAGACACGAGACATTGGGTCGGTGTTCGAGAGTGTCCATTGCCTGAGTGAAATTGGTATCAGCTATGAGTTATATGGCACTGTTTTGAATCCGGTCTAGCAGATGCAGAGATGTTTTAGGCGCACCTGACCAGATGCGTGCATTGTACTCCAATTTTGGGCGGATGAATGCCTTATATATTGAGGCCAGATCAGAAGGGGAACAGTATTTCTTACATCGTTTGAGAAAGCCTAGACATTTCGAAGCATTTTTGGCGACATCGAATATGTGGTCATTCCAACGTCATTGACACACATAACGAGAATGGACAATGTAAGTGCCATTCATGGATAATGGCTGGGCATTTAAATTTCGCTTTAACGACAGCAGACAGCATTGTGTTTTGGAAGCATTAAATTCCACTCTGTTGATAGTTCCCCAATTGATTATGCTGTTAATGCCGTTCCCCTTCTATAGCCGAAGAGCGGCGACGTGAGTCCGGAAACGAATATGAAAAGCAGGGAATACTGTCATCAGTAAAGGAATATATTGGATTAGAAGTAGCAGACAAGAGATCATTAATGAAAATTAAAAAGAATGTCGGAGACAGAACGGAGCCCTGGGGCACACCAGCATTTATTTTGTGAATATCAGACTTGAAACCGTCCAAGACAACTTGAATTGAACGTTCTGAAAGGTAATTTCTAATCCATTGAAGAAGAGAGTCGTCGATCCCAAAAGCACCTATATTCGGCAAAAGAGCCTGATGCCAAACTCTGTCAAATGCCTTAGAAATAGTGCAACTATCTTGCTTTCGCCAGATTGATGTACGCTTTGGTTGCACTTTTCGGTGAGACATGCCATCAAATCACCAGTGGACCTGTTGCCATGAAAACCGTACTGCCGGTCATTGGGAAGTTTTCCTGTTTCGAGATATTTCATGAGCTGACGGTTTATCAGCGTTTCCATGACCTTACAAGGAAGGGACGTAAGTGCAATGGGCCTGTAGGAGGAGAGAGAGGAAGATTCGCCTTTTTTAGGGACGGGCTGGACAATTGCTATTTTCCATCTGCTCGTAAAGAGTAGGATTGATGAAAAAGCTTACGCAGTGGTATTGCCAGCGAGGAAGAACACCTCTTCAGAAGGAGATGTACCATCTGGACCAGCGGATTTGTGAATGCTAAGATCTTTAAGAACTCTTGCTACTACAAGAGTGCGAAAGTAGATTTGTCCCATTGAAGATTCGACGAACTCAAGTGTAGGCGGAGACAAAGCACAATCTGGGAGTGTTGAGCTCGGCGCTAAGTGGGCAGCAAGCTGATTGGCCTTATCCAAAGAGCTGACAGGTGCAATATAATTATAGATAAGCGTTGGGATGGAGGATGAGGCAGAGTTTCTAATATTTTTGACGAACCATCAACAATTTTTATTACCTTTGGGACATTGTAGTATTTTCTGCCCCAGTTTTTGGTCGTATTGGAATTCCACACGTTTAAGAAAGACATTGCAATCATTTGTGGCTCGTTTAAACTTTCCGGCTTTTCTCTGTTGGGTTGGTCTTTAAGGACCGAAAAAACATTTCTCTAACCCTGACAGCCTCTTTACAGCTCAAGTCGTACCATGCCTTTTCTTTTGGTTTAACACTCTTCATCCGATGAGAGATAAAGATTCTCATTCCAAAGAGAATGGTGTCTGTGATCATATCAGCAGCAGCATCCACGTCGTTATCGAGGAAACATAACGACCAGTTAAAATTCCTACATAAACTGTTAAGACCGTTCCAGTTGGTTTTCTCGTTTTAATTGTTACATTTAAAATTGCTACACGGTCAAAATTAAGGGATGTATTTGAACGTGTTATGTTGCCAATATTATGTTGAGTAGTATGGTAGAGAATCATTGTAAGGATGTTTGGAAAGGCGGTAGAGAGGAATATTTGAAATGCATGCTCATTATTATTCTGAATGTCCAGCCTTGAAATCATACTCATCAACGTTTTTAGTTGTCAAGGACAAGTGTTCTTCTTTAAAAATGTGTAGCGTAGAGTCTATGACTGTGGTTTGATTTTTGATTAAGTTCAATAGATGTTGCTCATTGCCTCCGATTTTGTCAATTGTTTGTTCGTAATGATTAGCAAAGCGGTGATCTAATATTCCGAACAATTCATTTGTGATGGTTCCGACAAAATCGAAGGGTGAATGTTTGAATCTGCCTTGTGGATCGTCATTGGCATGGACCAATACGTTATTGTTTAGTTCTATTAGTTGATGTTGACATTCGAATCAATTCAAGTTATTGTTACATAGCAAGGAGTTCGATTGAGTCAGATTGGTGGTGGAACAAATTTCATTCATGTGCCTTAGACATTTCTTGTACACATTGTACTCCAACCATCTTCCAAGAACTCATTACTAAATTCACTCGACCGATATCCCTAAAATATATGCCTGGGTTTGTCGCGAATGGGGTTATATTAAAATTATCAGTGGTTTGTTGAGTGGTTATTGGGCTTTTAGCTATTGCTATGATACACATTCAAGAAATAGGTATAAAACATGCGCGTCCCATGACAGATGTTACAGCTGAGTTCTTAATTGCGCCTGCCTTGCTTGATGGATTTCCTGTTCCTGCGTCACTGTTGTCTGTGCTTTCTTCCGTATTACTTTCAATGTGGACTTAGCTTCGTTATTGGTCTTTTTCCGTGTCATTTGTTGCAGTAAACCGTGACTGCATAGACATTCTTATCCTTCTTTTGATGCATTTCAGTTACTTTGCCTAAGTTCCATTTAGTGGCTGGTAATCTATCATCCTTAACCAATGCTATATCACCAATAGAAAAGTTTGGCTTTTCTTGTTCTTTGTTGTAGTTGTGCCAAAAATTCGGAAGACTATCTCTGCCAAAAATCTTGAGTGATCTTTTGAGTAGCGGCCGCAGTGAACGAAAGCTTCGCTTCTGATCTAATCTTGGACCACGTACTGCATTCAATGCTGAGCCGATTAAAAAGTGTCCAGGTATAAGGACACTTCAACGTCGTTGTTTATCGCGACTAAAGGACGAGAATGTAGACAGGCTTCGATTTGTGTTAAAACTGTGGACAGCTCTTCAAATGTCAGAGTAGTATCCTAAATAACTCTCTTTAAGTGGAATTTCATTGCTTTTACGGCGGCCTCTCACAAGCCCGCGAAGTGTGGTGCGGATGGTGGAATGAAAGTCACTGTATGACATCCAAAATTAGCTTTTCTGCGGCTTCTTTATTACTTTGAGTGGTTACAGATTCAAAAAGTTCTTGTAGTTCTTTTTTTGTTCCGACAAATGTTGTTCCGCAGTCGCTGTAGTAATGTGTGTAATATCCTCTTCTGGACGTAAATCTTATAGTTATAGATTATTAGACGATTTACAAATTTAGCTTGAATCATGCAGAATGACTGACGGAGTGTTGCCAATGTTAATTGAATACCTCCATGCGGTGTTTTCTCAAGAACGTGTTGAACTAGTAACTTGGTGAATATATTGTTGGGTGATAATATTAGGATCGATTCGCATCTGATTTCGTTGACTTCTGTGGCTCTTTCTATGACACGTTTGGTAGCTTGGGCTGAAACTATGGAGATGGATATGCCATCACACAGACAGCAGACACCAAGGTCGGTAATAAATTAACTGACATCTTCAATGTCAAGCTAATTTTTAAAGAAGAAGACGGATTGTCCTGTGTCTTTTTATGATGGTCCTATAAAGAATTGTGCGAAACTCCTGGCTAACGTAAGAGGCACGATATTTTTATTGGACTAACATTGAGGAGGAAATTGCCTGGTCTAATGCTAAGTGCTACTGTATCCCTATTATTGGAAAAACTTTGTTGTATTTAGGTGATATCTTGAGTTGCACACTTCCTTGGGCTTCAAAGTCGCTTCAAAGACCTTCAGATCAGTGTCGGCTTTGTTGCAGTGCAAGGGAGCTTTCAAAAACACATATGACTTCTCACCTGTTATATCCTATGTGTCAGTGTTTGGTGTGATACGAGTAATATTTCAATAAAAACTCGTCACTGCTACTTGCACCTCACTACAAAGAACGTCCTGTTTGGTTGTTCGGACGCTTTTGCTAGCTTGCCCAGTTTTGCTTAATATGCGCTGATGACTCACCCCTACCCTAGGTGTTTATATCATGAGTTGGACTCTCACGGCTAATTCCCGCTTAAAGAGAAGTGGTTTTGGTAAAGCTCGGACTGTAGTTTTAATGCCATTGTGCGCCAATTACTTTCGGGCTTTAGTCTTACTGACACTCCTTCTAACGCAATAACACTATAATTTCAACTGTTGCGAAAGTATGAAGGATTGGTTTTGGTTAAAACTCTGCCAGGCAGGAAACGTAGTTGGTTTACACCGTTGGATTCAAAAGCAATCCAGGCTGTGGCCCTTCAAACGAAGGTATACGCACTTCTGATGACAATAATGCTCATTATATTGTGAAGAACAGGCCGGAGATGAAGTGCGTGTATTTGTAGCGACAGGTATCCTGCACTTTAGGCCTGTTGAACACCATTTCAGAGCTAATTGGAAAATGCATTGCTTCTACGAATGCAGAAGTAGGGCTGAATGCAATGAGTCTTGTCTGCACCCTAAGTCACAATAGGAACGCAGATAAGGAGATAGCCGATGAATTTGATAGGCAAAACTCACAGAGGAATTTCTTGGGAGCTGAGTTCTTTTAATATCACGGTGATTAGGAAGAAGGTTTCACAAATTTTTAATAGGTCAGATGCATTCTTGGTGTAGATTAAGAGATATGAATGTGAGCTGCTTATTGGAGTCTTAATGGAACGCAGTGATTTTGTTGTGTTCTTGTCAGAAGTGACTTCATCTCCTGTGACAATTGCAGTGAAAGTTATTCCAACTTTGCTGTGCATTTCCTCGGTTAATGTGGGAGGGTGGTGGTACTGCAATTACTCATCTTTCCTCAATAGACTCATACAACGTTATTGAAATGTGTAAGAAAGAAGCACGATGAACTAGTTCTTTCTCTGAGTTCAATTTTTCCATATTAATATCGAGATATCGAGGCCTGTTAACTAAAACACAGTATACCTAGTGCACCAAATCTGGATAACGTCTGTAGCCACAGGTGTTTTAGAGCTAGCAATCACAGAGTATAATTCCACTGTCCGTGGAATACTGCTGGATAACAAAGCCATAGTCTTTGTGCCTTTGTTACTTGGGCAGATGTAAACCAATAAAAGAGAATATCTTCCAGGTTGGCCGTACTTTTTGAGTCGGTACGTTATTGGTACCAGGGAAAGTCTGGGGCTCATGATCCAGTTCTCTGACAAATTACGTTTAGGTGATCTAAATATTTGGAAGTTCTTTGTTTAGTTAGGTAAGTCGCTGCTGCATTACACCCTGTAATATCTGCTATTTGGCGATGGCGTTATTCATATTATAAAAGACTTCTTCTGCATTTGTTGTCTGTATTTTTGAGTAGCATAGTCGCATGGAAATCGCTGTACTTGTGGCCTGACATGAACTCTCCGATAGACTTTTCAGCTGAGATTGGCTGATTGTCAAGCATTCACCAGCATCACATAGATAGAATATGCGTGGTCTTATGTTCCTGGAACCATAATATTGTGCTACCGACACATAGGCTAGGCAAAATGAAGCCAAGACTAATGCCATGGTTGCAACCAAACTTGGGTACCGAGTGAATGAATGAAATCCCGCAATGGACTAAAAATAAGGTACATCCTTAGTATGCGAAATCTTACCTGTTACCCAGCATGAGGCTGTCCTTTAAACCTTTTCATGAGAGCAAACGATTTCTATTCAAATTGATCACTTACTACGCCCGAATGAACAAAGATACTCCACTCATCCATCTAAGCCATCCATTATCTCTAGATTTCGAAATGATGCCCCTTAAACGGAATACCACACCACGCCACATGGGGCCGATAAAAATCATTACTCATGGCGATGTGCAAATGTATTAACGAGATCATACAACTTTGGATAATTAAATGAGCTATTGAAATATGAGCAACGAACATTGAACGCAACAACATCACTGTCATTAATGGCAAGCGACTTCGTCATCGGCATCACATCAGTACCGTCCGTCCGTTGTCGTCATGAATTTAACATGAGAGTGCGGAGCATTTTAGTGAAGAAAACTTCGACGGCAGAAGTAGTGGCATGTAAAGCATGCCCCCAATCAATTGCAAAATTCATGGCATGCCTATGAAACGCGATACTGCTATTCTAATCCGGAACAGCAAACAGCCATTCGAGTCAACTGTTGTGCACATGGCTATGCAACATATATAAATAGTACAAGCACACACAATTGAGCAATCTCATTGTGCCCGTTGTTGTTGTTAATTGTTAGTTTTGCAGCAGCACAATTAGTTATAGAGACTATGGTTGCCTGGAATTTATGGCTTCTACTTAGCCGTACATTGTTTATGTGTTCTCATGACATCATAGCATTCCGAAGGGCACGGGTGGTAGACTTGAACTTTTTAACTTTCCTGAAATTCACTGTGTACTTGGCAGGATTTCAGAACTCAATGGGGTTTCCTGCTTTCTGGAATAAGTTTGACATTGTTTCAGTTAAGGGTAAGGGATTGAATTGCGGTTTGGTGGCATGAGCTTAATATACCCACACCATTGGAGCATGAATCGCTATTCCGAAAAATACCTCAGTTGCGTTAAACCTTCTGATTTATTTATGTTCGTACATGAATATATTATGACTAGGAGAAGTGGCACCCCACAATGTTAAGGATTCCAATGCACGTAATGGAAGCATTTTTATACAGCTTCGCTGTCATACGCTGTACGTTCAAAGACCACATTTTTTTTCCTCCCAACTGGTATAGTTAGTCTGGCGCTTCATACCTAAGACTTTGCCTAATTGGCTCCACTTGATCGAGATCGCCTTTCACTCGTCCGCGTCATCTAAGGCGAAGTGGTTCTCTACCCTCTGGGTAGAAGAAGATTTCTTCGGCTGGACTGCTAAAATTTATTAGCTCCACATATCCTAGCCAGCTCAGGCGACTGATGTGAGTTTTTCTGACAAGGTCGATGTCACTATACAGCTTGTAGAGTTCGTTTATACATAGGATATATCTCCGCCTCCGGATCAAAAATCACTCTTCACCTACATTTGCTAACGCCTAGGCTTCTGCTATGTAGTGCAGGATTGTTATGTCAGCTGTAGAGTCACCTTAGTGTTCTTTTATGCCAAGGTAACAGCGATTGTTGAGTGTATCTTTTCAATTGATTCCTGAGTCAAAAGTCCTGGTTAGATTACTCCCGACGGCATTCTGCATAAAATGACGTGTTTGGCTGGAATAGCAAAACTAGACATGGTTCTGAATGGCTCATATGTATCTATATAGACGCCGTAATATGCGAGTTTGAAATCGAGAAAGAGGTGTAGTGTAAGGACCTGTGTTTCCTGGGTGTTTTCTAGGCCTTGCCGCAGAGTGAATATAATTGTGGACTAACCGATCTTAAGACTCCACTGATGAGGATCAATCAAATAGTTAACACAACAGAAAAGATGTTGTACGCGATGTCAAGGAGACCGATGTATTTTATTAGGCGCAGTGTAGGGGGTTTGTTTTTTTTTGTGAATCCGGAGAGCGATAGTGATACCCCAACCAAACCTTAGAAATGAGATGCTGAACCCTACCAAATCATCTTCCTCTCCCTTAAATAGTTCGGCAGCCCGGGAACCATGTAATGCTACTCATATAGTTCAATGCCCGAGGTTAGTGACTTGTTCCGCCTGGCAGTGGAGTTTAGATCGTCACCACCGTTTAACTGTCTGCAGAAGTGCATTCCCATATTTTCAGCGTCGACTATGACTCTATTGCAAAGTTTTTTTTAGAATTTCCTTACAAGGTTCTGTTCGGGTCTTGTTGTCTTGACACGATCTTGTTTTCCTTTAGGGGAACTTTCCAATGTCGCAGCTGGAGTAGCATCTCTGTATTTCATCAATCTTGCGCTTGATTCTTTTCTATCTTTCCCTTAAAGCGCATGAGATGCTTTCTTGGGAAAGTTGTTTTGTCAACACATACGTCTTAGCGTTTCTGATGGCATAACTTTCAGATATTGATGCTGTTTACACAGGACTTGTCTGGACGATGATTCGACTGTTTTCAGACATGGTTAATGCAGGCCTTGCTGGTACAGATGTCCACCTATTCTACATTGGCATTAGAGGTATTTAAAACATTTTTGACGTCTAATTCGAATCCAAATAAACTCTGCTTTTGTTCTCTGTATTAGTCATCGTGGTACACGCCACAAATATCTGCTTTATAGGAGTCTACGACCTCAGCTGGTTGGTTGGCCGCACGCGGAGTGTTCAAGATTTAAACATTGCATGTGTAGATTTGAACGTTGGTGTACTTTTTTTTTCATTTGGTAGGGTCGTACATAAATCCGTCTTTATCCGAGGCTAATGAGAGACAGTGGCCTTCTTCGGGGATATGAACGTTGCCTATGACTCTTCAAGGTTTCATACCAATTTCAGTGATGTAGTCCCTGTTATAAGTTTAGTAAGTCAAATCCAATTGGACAATACCCGTACTCGATGATTATTACAGTGTTCGTAACACAAATAAATAAACAATGGAAAAGTGCTGTGCTAGTGTTTTGTGTTCAATTGTTGACCGCAACGCCGAATGGGTAGCCTGCAATGGTCTCTGTGGAAAATCATCCCATGCCATATGCATCGAACTTACCCGGAGATCCATTACCTACCTCAAGGAGTATTGCAGTCTCTTCAATTTTTACTGCGACAAGTGCAAAGAGATCACCTGGGCTCACGTTATGCTGGCAATTAAATGCAACAACGAGTCTATTAATGCGATGCTAACGGAGAACAATCATATTAGCAGAACTATTCTCGACAGAATAGAGAGGCCCGAAGGCTCAGTAAACTGCATTGACAGTAATGTGGAAGCTTACAAGTCCACAGGAAGAATGATCGGAAAGCAACTCACAGCGATCCAAAATCTGTCCAAAAACCAACCTCATCACGACAATGAGAGCGAAATGATCAAAAGCATTCCTCAAAACAAATTTTGCCAACCTCCTTAAATCCAACGTACTCACACACATAAACGACTCTATCAATCTTCTCCGTACTGATCTCGACTTGCTTTTTTAATCCTCCTCCAAAAGAATACATCCCACCTCGCATCCATCAGACTCTACGCTCGATGACCTAACCTTAAAAAATAATAGACGTCAGCGAGGAACTCTTAGCGACTCGGTTGACCGTTGCCGAAATAGGTAAAGAAGTGAGATTGGCTTCCCACAAAATCGATGGAATCCCCGGTCGAATTCAATTCCAAGCTAGTTCCCCGTACAATGTCTCAATTCATAATGAATTAGTAGACTCGGAGTCATTTTCAAATACTGCTCCCGCCGCCCTAACAACGGAAACCAAAACCGCGCTGCCTATCCCGCCCGCCCCCGCCCCACGCAAACTGCTCAAACAATTCGGAACTTCATGGACCTCCTCCGAATGGAAAAGCCGACTCGAAAAACTGAAAGAGGGAAACCATACAGAATTTTACGTTGAAGGGGCTGATGTTTGTTGGGTGCGGAATTTCTTTCACCGAAATTATTTCCCCTGCTGACTTCAATAGTTCATGCAGCTTCAAAATCAACATCCCAACCAAATATTCGTGGTTGTTTCCTACTTCCCCTGGTAAGGCCACTAAACCTGGGAAGATAAGTATCACCAAATGCTCTGAGGAACGAGAAAACCCACGTGTCGACCACAACCAAGATTTGAAAAATAAACGTAACGATAAGCTTAAAAAAAGACCGCTCCCAACCCCTTCCAACTAAAAAGCACGCTAACAAAAAAAGAAGCTCTAATCCCGATCCCAACTGGAGCTTCAAAATGAACTTGTTCCCCAATTTTAGTCCTCCCTTCTCACGCAAAGCTCTTACGCACCAATCCTCTAATCCCCTAATCCGCTAATTCCCAATATTCCACTCAAGCCAGCGCGCCAACACGTCTCTTTCAGCTTAACCCCAACCACCCATATTATCCCTACTCAATCTTCTACGCCACCGATTCCAGCTAACAACTCATTTCCTAACTTCGACCTACAAACTGGAGCTAAGTACCCTAATTTTATTAACTCCCATACCCTAAACCCAACTCCATATCCAACCACGAATCTCTATCTCCCTCCTCCACTGCCCCTATTCTTAATCCTCTTTTTCCCCACAGTTAAACTAACCCAGTAAACCAATGGAACTACAGAAAGTCGCTATGCCCTCTCTAGGCTTAGAGAGAGAAAGATATATGAAAACATTCGTCTCTTTCTCGCCTATCTACATGACAAATCGGACTCGGTCTGCTACGAAGGGAAGACCAAGATGGATGGTATCCATCCGACCCTATCAATCTCAGGAACCTTTATGTCAGGTACCACGAGATTTTTAGCATGTCCCCACAGAAAGTAGCAAACGACCTTGCTGCATTCGGCCACTACGTTCACTCTAAACGAGTCTCACACCTACAGTGAAGCCGAGCCGACCACGATAAATTTTTTCGTCCATAACGTGACTCCCTTGTCAGCACTTAAACCATCCCGCCTTACATCTTCACCCCACAACATCCCTCTCACATTTTATTACCAGAATGTAAGAGGTCTTCGCTCTAAAACCAATGCTGTCCTACGTCAATCGCATTCTCTTCCCTTTGATATTTACGCCTTGACTGAAACCAATTTGATTTCCGACATAAAGAACCAGGAATTGTTCCCCCCTACTTTTAATGTTTTTCGCGATGACGATCCTACCCGCCATGAGGATTCCCCCTGTCGAGGCATCCTACTGACGATCCACAACAGCCTTAACTCTTCTCCCATTACCATCTCTTCATCCTCTAAAGTCGACTTTGTCGCTATAAAAATATCACTCCCCTTCAAGTCCCTTTACGTTTTATGTTGCTACATCCTGCCAGCTCAAACTACCGAATCTTACCAACTTGTTGTCGATGCGATCGACTATTTAATTGATCTGTCTGACTCTACTGACGATATCTTTGTTTTGGGCGACTTTAATCTTCCTCAGCTACAGTGGATTCCATCAGATGATCAATCGTTCCTCATCGCTTCAAATGCGAGCTCAGCTAAGGAATGTCTCCTCTTAGATCGCTTAACAGACTCAAGTCTATGCCAAGTCAGTGGTATATCCAACTATATGGGCAGGCAATTCGACCTTATTTTCACAACAGATTCAATTAACTCCTCAGTCTCACTTTGTCCCCTATCTCTCTCTACAATCGACAACTACCACCCCCCCCCGCCCCCTTCTACTTTCATTTTTTCATAACTCTTCTTTCCAGTCCACTCCTCACACAACTCTCCCATCCTACGACTTTCATAAAGCAAACTTTCACAAAATCAGTGACCATCTTAGCAGATCCCCCTTTAACTTTCACAACCTAAGTGTAAATGATGCCTTATCTATTATTTCTAAAGAAATATTTAATTCTTTTGGCCTTTACGTTCCGTTTTCCCGCTTTAAAACATCATCTACTAGTCCTACCTGGTATAATCGCAAGCTTCGTTCCTTACGAAATAAGAGAAACAAGTTATGGGCTGTTTTCCTGCGTACCAGATCCTTGTCCGACTATTCCAACTATCTTGGTGCTTATCTTCATTTCACCGAACTTTACGATTCCCTTTACCAGCGTTACCTTAACAATGCGCAAGTCAACCTTATAAATGACCCTAAGTCCTTTTACCAATTTGTTAACTACAAAAGAAAGTCCGATGGTTACCCTCCTTCCCTCTCTTTCAACAACAAATCATCAACCGAACCACTCACCATTGGCAACCTATTTGCCACCTTCTTTAAACAATCCTTCACCAACGACTCCTTTGTACCAGATCCATCCTATTTTCGTTACCTACTGCACTTCTCCAATGGCCCACTTCTCTCTCACATCTTGGACCCCTCTTACATCGAATATAAATTACACCAACTTAATGACGAATTTACACCCGGTCCAGATGACCTCCCTGCCATATTTCTTAAAAAATGTTCTTCGTCTCTTTCCCTTGCCCTTTCTGATCTCTTTCGTCTATCCCGTTCACAAGGAGAATTTCCTCAGGTTTGAAAAACCTCCTTTATAACCCCGATCCACAAAAAGGGATCAAAGAACGAAATAACAAACTATCGTCCAATCGCTAAACTCTCCCATGTACCCAAACTCCTCGAAAGTATTTTGTATGAAGCTCTAAGTTTCCAATGCAAATCACTTATTTCCCCTAGACAACATGGCTTCCTAAAGGGTAGGTCAACCACCACAAATCTCGTTGAATTCGTATCCTTTGCCATCTCTGCCCTAGAGAATGGCAACTAAGTCGATGTACAATAGTTGCAACCGATTTTCGCAAGGCCTTCGATAAAGTCTCCCGTCGATTTATACTCTTCAAATTGTCTGCCCTCATCTTTGAACCCATACTGTTAAAATGGATATCCGGCCTACTCTATTTTTGGCCACCTCTGGAATTCCATCTCGGTCCCTCTCTTTTTATATTAAACATAAATTATATCGATAGGAGCATCAAACACTCGTCTATCTCCCTTTACGCCGACGATGCCAAATTTTTCAAAACCATTTCCTCTCCCCATGACTCCTTCCTTCTTCAACAAGACCTTGATAGTTTTTCGATCTGGTGCCTCAAAAATTGTTTGGAACTTAATATCACCAAATACCAATCCATCACCTTTTCACATAAGCGGCACAAATCTCCTCCCCGACTCTACCTTCTCCACAACCAACCTATCTCCTCCGTTGGTCGCGAAGGGATTCGGCATTTTGTGTGATAGGGAGCTCAACTTCCGTTTGCATATGGATGGGATAATCCTTAAAACCCTCCTAGAGTACGCCAGTCAAGTATGGTCCCAATATCATCGCGTTCATATTTCGAGAATCGAAAGCATCCAGCGCCGTTTTCTTCGATTTGCTCTTCGAGGTTTGCCCTGGGATGATCCTTTTACTCTGCCCCCCTATCAAGACCGTCTCAACCTTATTAACCTAAATACCCTTGAGGAACGCGGAGATGCAGCCGACTTTCTCTTCATTCATCGACTCCTTTCAGGTCACGTTGAATGCGCGTCCCTTCACAACTCTATTTTCCTCAAAATTAACCCTCGTAATCTAAAGGTTTCCGACTTTCTGGGGATGTAAAGCATCCAGCATGTTTGGTGGGCCTGCAACGAGGACAACAACTCCTACTGTTGTGCTCACAAGGGGCAAAGTCTTGGGAGAAGATGTAGGAGTCCTGACAAGTCTTTCCTGCGCCTTGCCTGGAAGACTCATTGCCGATCTTGGCATATAAACGGTACTCTGGAGTCTGTTGAAAGCATGCAGTGACATATTTGCGTGAGAGCTTATCACATTAGATAGCTGGCTGTGAGCCTGCTTTGATTTAAACAACCCAACCGACTTCCTTTTGCCGATTTCATCCGAACACCGTGAAGGGTTAAAACCACCACTGGTCTTGTCTTTATCAATTGGATTGACCACCTTACTGTTTGCAGCACCGATTTCTTCCTGGCATCATGAGTGGGAAAAACAATGAACATAGGAAGCGGCTGATGGTTGTTTCCTCTTAGTCTTCTTCAAAATGGGAACAAAGAAGGCAACTTAACTTCCGAGGATTTGATCGGTTTTAGTTGGTGTCACTTCCACGAAACTGATTCCTTTTACCACCGCTGCTGAAAGAGTGTTGCTTCCAGCACCTGGGCCTTTAACCGCAGATGAATTCTTTTTTCGCCGTGTGTGTGCCTTACGACATCTACTTCCCTTTATCCGCATATTGTTCCTTTTCTGAAGCCCTTTTAACATTTTCGGTTTCCAGATTTAAGTAATCATAAGCTGCAGCATCAACCGAATGCGTCTTAGAAAAATCCGTACGAGTCATCGGAGTCGTATTCACGTTAAACATCTCTGATGGGCACATTCCTAATGACAGGCAAGGAACAAATTGCATATCAGCTAAGTTCGTAGCAAAACTTTACCCAACAGGACTAACCAAACAGAATTGGTTGGTTAAAATAGTGCTGCTGGAAGCTATATTGTAATTCCAATTACTAGCAGCTGCATTATCGGATGTTCTTTCAGCATCATTTTTAATAGCAACATGGCGAGTATTGTATACACCGTCTTGGCACAACACACAAAACACTCACAGCAGATTCATATTTCCAGTAGCAATATTATTGGATAGTGTGGCATTCCATTCAATAGCAGAAACATCAGATTCAGTATCATTTTCATTTTCAACAATTTATAGCAACAAGCATGAAGTTGCAACAAGTTTACAGTGAAACAGTCCTCATTCGGTTTCCAGTTTATCGTAAACAAAATTATCTGAGCAACACAGTATGTTTCAGTAATGTAAGAAACATCCCTCACAAGTGTGTTGCTGGTAGTTTTTCATCATTCATACACAACATGTTGGTGGTGTCTGTATACTGATGGATGTTTTAGCAGCATAGTTGCTAAAGATTCGGCTACATAAAACATGTTTTTAATTTTATGAAAATGCTGCTGCTGGAGTCTCGGAATAGTGCGAATGATGCCGATGTTGAAGTTATATACACCGAGAATGTATACGACATGAATTCCTGGTAGAAAGTTTCTAGATACATTGTTTCGATTTTGCTACAACGGTATTAAATGCGAGTAGTTTGCTGTGTGTAGTTATAGCTTTTGAATCCACAACTAAGCGGTGAAAGAACTTAGATAGCTGCATCTTGGCTTCTACGAGTAGAGGGGGTACTGCCACTAATAACTTCTAAGAAGGGAAAAGGAACTTGCTCCTGCTTCGCTCACATTATGAGGAACAAAAACAAGAAGTCTTCGTAAAGCATCATTTTCTCGAAGATTTTTGCGACTTGATTGGACGGCAATCTGGTTCGCATAAAAGGCAACTAAAACGTGGAAGCTGACCCAAGATTGGCACTCAGAGAGTCGAAAGTTGAAGATGGTACTCAGGGTGACGGATATGAAAACTATCAAAGATGAACTTTTGGAGCTGAATGTGGAGCTCGATAAACCAAAGGAAGTTGAGAGCAGCAGCGGCGTCTGACCGAAGAAACGTATCAGATGCTACATTGCAACTGGGAAAGGCTATTTCAAATATTTCTTCTGCTCATACGCATTGTATAGGCTGTGGTAGAGTACCTATTTGAATTTTTCGAGGGGGTTGTTCTACTGGATCGGGGAGGTCAAGAGCATCGTTGGGATTAGATTGGTAGTGTGCTGGTAACCAATGCGAATGACAGAAAATGTCCTTCATTTAGGTTTAACGCAAGATGATGTACGTACTTAGCAGCTGAAGCTTATGGAGTTAGGAAGTTAGGCTCATTCGACTAAGGGGCTTGGCATGCATTGAGTAGTTTAGGCTTAGAGTTGAGAAAGGGAAATATTTGTACGGCATCGTTAGTGGATGGAGTCAGTTGGTTGTGTGGCTTAACCTTTACACTACGGTACAAAAGGAAAAATCGATTCTACTGGAATGACTGGTTATTCCAAACTGTAACATGCCCTGCTACTGGGAATTGATTTCTGGGTTCGAACAGGAATAATCCTGAATCTATTATGTAATTAAACACGGTGGTAGTGGATAGCATTTTCAAAATTATCCCGGAAGGAATAGAACGCACATCCTTAGCGGAGTACAAAATTGGGATGACGTCAGAAACAAGTATAGGGCGATACTATTCAGCTTCTCCAGGGGTTCATTTCAATAAAGAGCCAGAAGAAATGCTGAAATAATCAATGTAATTATATTCAACAGGGACGCTAAGGAGACTACCAGCAGGAATGCTCTATCGGAGCTTTACATGTCAGACCACACTACCATACCGAATTCAGAATCGGATACTGCAGACGCTCTAAGGAGGAGCTCAGCAAGTCCATCAGTGCTTAGTCTAATCTCAGAATGGAACACGAGGTAGAGATAGTTGTGCAGAAGCGTTTGACGGTATGACTAAATCGACCAGATAACATTGCGTAGACAAATCACTAGCACTATCAATGCTAGTGGTCAGAATGTAGGGAAACTTTAATGTATTTGAAACTGATGCCGGTAGCCGGGATATTAAAATAGTGTTGCTGACAGATATCCAGGAATATCCAGGCCCCTATCACGAAATGTTCTCAGAAAGGGTCATGATTTTTTGGATATGAGATGTGCGTGGGATTAACTGTTCGGCCGTGTGAAAACGCTACTTTTGCGAGAAACAGATACCCTCGGATGGGATCGATTAATTATTGATGATCCTGCTAAACGAGAGAACAACGATCACGTTCAGAGCTGCACTTAGAATATATGTACAAGCACTTCGAAAGGCGTATGTGCAGCTGAGCATTAGGGACTTCCGAATTTTGACAGCTGATAGCGGTAATATTGTTGAAGCTACATCTGTCAAATTGGCTGTCATTTATTCAGTGTGTTTTGCCAAATCACCGTGGACATAGCGTTCAACAATACGTCCAAATGATAAAACTGTTTTATAAAAATGGGTGTTCTATTCGGGCAACGTTCCGCGCGCTTCGCGCTTTTACGGTCGTCAAAGGACTATTCGCAGTGTAGTCAATAAATTTGAGTCCACTGGTTCAGAAAACGATAAACCAACCAAGATCTGCCGAAAACATCACCGCTGTCCGTGATAGTGTCCAGGAGAATCCGAGGCAGTCGATTTCGCGTCACTCATTAGAACTCGGCCTTTCGCACACCACAACTTGATGAGTTTCACGCCGTGACTTGAGCCTGCACTCATATAAAATTTAACTGACCCAGGAGCTGAAGGTAATTTTCGTGGAAAAATTATCTTCAGCGATGAGGCCCATTTCTGGATGAATGGGTATCCACATGAGATCCAAGGAAAAAGTCACTGTTTGGTGTGGATTTTGGGCTGGCGGCATCGTCGGTATTTCTTAGAGAACGGCGTTGGCCATTTTATCCCCGTCAACGGCGAGCGCTATAGGTAGATGATTACCAACTTCTTTTGGCCTGAATTAGATGATATGGACACCAACGACGTGTGGTTTCTACAGAACGGCGATACGTGGCACACAGCTCACGCCAGATAGGAAATTATGCACAAGCGATTCGAGGGCATGGTCATTTCACGTGGAGGTGATGTGAACTGGCCACCGAGATAGCGCGATTTGACCCCGTTAGACTTTTTCTTGTGGGGTTTTCTGAAGTTGCAGGTCTATGCGAATAAGTCACAAACCACAGCGGCCCTCAAAGCCAACATAACCCATGCCATCGATCGTATTCAGACTGATTTATGCGCCAAAATCATGGAAAATTTGACATTTCGGATGCGCGCCACCCAGAGAAGCCGCGGCGGACATTTGAACGATGCTATATTCCATACATAATGGCATCGATAGGCCTTTCCAACAAATTAAAAATTTCGATGATATCTCACACACACTTTGTTTTATATAAATTTAAAGATAGGAAGCGCTTAATGAAAGACCTTTCGGATATCATTTATGACAAATTCTACAGTGACTGCTAAAGAGAACAGCAGCAGCATGTATTTGGGTGAAGATTCGTTCTAAGCGGCAGGTTAAGCAGGAGGTTTTCAGTTTTGGCAGATGAGTAAACTTTTGTAACAATTCAGATCAAGGTTTCATTCACCACAATCAACCTGATATGTGCTCACGCTACCACCAAAGGAGTAGAGTTATCTACAACAAAATGTTTTTACTAGAACCTCTACAAAACCAATGAGCAATGCTCGAAGAATTCCATCTGGAACCAAAATTCGGCTTAAGAACTCCACTGCGGGGCGGAACATTACTGTAGCTAACATACTCAAGGTTCACAAAGCAATATGGTGGCCACCTAGTCATAAAATAGTCAACCAAATCGGTCATGCTACGATCGACACAAGGCACTACTCCAGTATAACAGATGTCCGGACATTCCAAACTGCCAATATATATGTAGTCGGACCACTACATACTTGTACCCAAGGCATGTCTAGGGATACATATGGATAGTATGAAACTAACTAACTTTTGCCGAGTATTTTTTAACCCCTGTGAATATGTATCAAAACAACTCGTCCATGAAGCAACGCTCAATAGAGCACCCCGTTTGCTCCACGATCAAGCCACCAACAAGAAAGCGTAGAGATGAACAAGAGATTTAGTAGTTGAGTCACAGTCAAAGCTAAGGATATAGAAAAACCCTTTGTGTAGACTGTCAAATGGCGTAAACGACCTAAACTTTGGCGTCAGATAGAATAACCCATCCAACGATGGAAGCCAAGATTTTTGCCCAACCGACTAAAATGAAGTGAAGGAGGTAATATTTAAAGTTAAACCTACTAAAAGGACTACCTACCGAGATATGTAATATAGCAGGATACGACTTGGTAAGGAACATAATTATACCAGGTGAATGGCACCACAACATCGGTTGCCCGATTTATGACCAAGGAAACGTTCTAAACCGCCCAACTATAAAGGCATCAGTCTCCTTAGCTTCGCTTTCATGATCTCTTATGCCGTATTGGATGAACGCCTGAAATTATTTTTTAACGATATGATCGGCCCATATCAGTTTAATTTTGGGCCGAGTTAGTTTACAATTAAAGGCAGATCCTAGGGAAAATCCCCATCACCTCTTTGCAACGGGACATTTATAAAAAAATCCCATGTTTAGGTCAGGCATTCTTGAAACTCGTCAGATGCGCGGAAAGAACGCCCACTACACCGCTCAGGTCGTAAGCAAACTTACTGAAACTTCTAGTGTCAAAAAAGGATTTAGACACGCTAAGACGATGTAAAGCTTTGGACTCTAGAAAATTTTCCAAAACTCGCAAGTCAACACCTGATGCACAGTTTTCCAAAAGTTTATGCAGCAATCCACTTGCGCTGGCGACATTGAAATCATGGACAGAACGCAAAAAACCCCACATGGGTATAGTACCCCGGCGTAAAATCCCGGACTTTACAAATTTATTTGTAATCGTCCTTTGGAAAATAAATAAATAAAAAAATGATTCGGCCAAAATATGTTTAGCTGTGAATGAGGGTAAATCCAAGCACGAGTATATCTATTGCAGCTAATAGCAATGGCCACATACCGACGAATTGAACATGAGGTAGTTGAGGACTTTATCTACACCGGCTCCATTATTAACCCTGATAACGACTCCTCATCAGGTATCAAACGAAGCGTTACACTTGCCAATTGGCCAAATTTTTTAGCAAATCTATCAGGCGCGCCTAAAGATACAAAAACTCCGTATGACACTCTAATCATCTCAGCCTTACTTTATGGTACAGAAATGTGGACGTTAGCGAAGACACTTGAAGATATCCTTTAGTCACTTACAATGCACGTTCCTTCGAGACCTCTAGTATGTCAGAGAGGACACTGCCAGCTGTATTACGACATCGAGCTGGTCAGAAAAACTTGCATCCATCACCTAAGATGGCTAGGACATGCAAAGCGAATGAATATAAACGCTTCGGACCAAAGAGTCTCCGACTTCAGTCGGAAGGGAGAAATCAGAACACAAAGGCATAGCCTAAAGTGGCACGCACCAATGTAAGAGGGCCTAAACCATCTTGGAGAGCCAAAGACCATTTTAACTGGAGAGGTTTATTCCCGGACTGTAGTACTACCTAAGTAAGTAACTTTTTGCTTAAAAAATAGAGTTTCCAAATTAAACTTATTAATTCAAAAAAAAGTGAAAGATACATAAACAAATGAAAGGGGAATTTTTCGTAGAACGTTCTCGATCTTCCTGTAAAATTTGAACCTTTTGAGCTATTATGAGACGGACACGTGAATGTTTCCATTATATGATAAGCTGCAATGGATAGAGATACTATAACTCCAAGGATTAAGCATACATACATGAGTTTACTTAAAGTTTATAGTGATGTAATAGAATAACTGTATTCTAAGTATCATAATTAAGTGAGTAATCTGATTAAAGCCTGATACATTTTGATATCGGAGCAGGGTCGCTTATGGATCTATTGTATACGCATGCAAATGGCGAGGTATCTTATCAACCATACACATACTCGTGCATATAAGCAACATTTCTGCGAGCTCTCATGCGGAAAACCTGCGGGAAGTGAGCATCCACAAAATTAAATTTGCCTTGGCGCGACAATAGTACAGACATAGGGCAAATTCATGGACAACGCAGCATGTTAGGATTGGATTACTCTATGTGTTTCAACAATGATGTCTAAGTGGAAGCCCCTCCATTTGTAATTCGAAATATAATCATCTTTACGAGGAATAGCACGAATGTGCATTTTAAATCTTTTCGAAATGGAAATTACATTTTCTGAATAGAGTCCCTTTGTGGAATATATGTACATAATAGCTTAAGAAGTAAACGCCTAAAGGATGAGAGTGATTCAGCGAATGTCGGTATGAACTTCAGAGCTTCTTTCAGGCCTGTGAGTACGCGTACGGAGACGGTTTGGTAAACGATACAGGGTGTCCCAGTTTGACAGTATAATACTTTAAAGGCATATTCTCGAAGTTCCGCCCAACAAAAAATTGTATGGCAGAGGGGGAGGTCTATTCTGACGCCATTTCCAGTTACAGCCCATCAAAATGGGTGACCTCTAATCTGAAGATGTAACCCATTTAAATTCTATAATTTCTAAGCTAACATGGGAACTCAGTACTCCGCGTGCTGTTGACAAAACGCGCCACATGGGCATAGTACCCCGGCGTTAAATCCCGGACCCTACAAATTAATTTGTATCTTTTCCTTGGACATTTTGGAAAGATAATTTAGTAGTAATTTAGCATACAAAACTTAAACACGTTGGGTACATCTGTGCAGCAACAAAAAAGTTATGGTTCGTTAAGCAGAAAATTATGAAAATTTGCTGTTCCATTTTTTTTTATTAAAATGCATTTTTCTTAAAATTTTTACTTAATAAATTTTCTGGAATTTGATGAAATTTTTATCCTTGCAAGATTTCCTAAAAATTATGTTTAGAAACTTTTTTACGTACGATCAACAGACTTTGTAGTAAAAGCCATTTTCGTCAAAGAAAAATGGTCAAACAAAATTAAGTGAGAATAATAAACTAACGTACTCGTACCTATGAGCAATGCAGTTAACAGTAATTGTCGAATAGGGAAAAAAAAATCGTAACAAAGAATAATTCTTTGTTAATCTTTTTTTTTCAATTTCACATTGTTTCAACTGATCTACAATCGACATTTTGCTCTGTAAGTGAACAGCCGATTGATAAATTGATCTCCACAAAATGTGAATTCGCGGAAATAGTGGTTGTATACGGGTTCTGCAATGGAAACGCTTCGTTAGCAAGATTGGAGTACCAACGACTATGCCCGTAGAACACCGTGCATCTGGCTATTCCCTGATACGTATCAGCGCCTCGTTGATACCGGGTCAACTGCACAAAAAAAAAAGAGATGGACGTTCAGACGCAGCGGTGGCAGAAGTTGGGGATGGAATTTTGCTTGCTGTGGAAATTCAGCCTTCAGTCAGTGTACTAGATGGAGTAACAAAAAAGGTTATGGTGCCTTGAAGTCCGTTCATATTTAGGCAGACATGCCAAATTTCAGTGCGATACTGTCTTTAGTTTTGTTTTGACAGCTGATTGTTGTTGACGTGTTTGGCATCATGTTGAGTATGGATAAAAACTATTTTCGGTCTCTCATTAAACTTTATTTTGTGAGAGGCAAAACGGCGAAGGAAACAAAAGAAAAGTTGGATAAATATTGGTTTCGAGAGTTTCGTGGTGGCCGCAACTCCACTACCGATTAAGTCCGCAACGGCAGGCCCTCCGATGCGGTTACAGAGGACAATGTCAAAAAAATACATGAAATGTTATTGGCTGATCGGAAAGTGAAGGTGCGCGAGCTAGCAGATACCACAAAGATTAGTACTGAGCGCACACTCCATATTTTGGGCAATATTCTGCATATGAAAAAGTTATCCTGCCGCTGGGTGCCGCGAATGCTCACTCCAGAGTCCTGACCAAAAACACGAACGCGAGAGCACTTCGAAAGAGTCTTTGGACTTGCTGATGCGGAATCGGGCGGACTTTTGACGTCGATTGGTAACTGGATTTGGATCCCTCGGACTATTACCTTAAAAGATGGCTCATCAATAAAAAATTCAGCTCACGCGAGGAAATCATCGACGCCACGGAGGAGTATTTTGCAGACCTTCCAGAAAATTACTTTTCGGACGGGATCAAGAAGTTGGAAAATCGCTGGAATAAGTGTATCAAACTAAAAGGGGACTATATTGAATAATATAAAAAAACAAAAACAAAAATTTTTTTTAATTCCCAAGGACTCTACAGAGAAATAGATTAAACCCTTTCTATTTGACACCGGTACAGGATTTACTACCAGGTGATGCGCAAAGAAGAGTGGAATTTTTCCAATGGCAAGCACCATTGGTCAGACTCCAATCCCATTTAATACGCACAAGATGCTTTCAAAGATAAGAATTTAATTATTGTAAACTATTTTTTCAAAATGTGTTAAAGGAGGTTTAGCGTAATTGTTTGAGTTGGATAAATAGGGAACACTTTAAAAGGCCCCCACGTTCTTCCACAAATAGTTAATTCCCATTACTACCTGTAATTTCTTAGAAAACGATTGCCGGAGCTCCTTGAAGATGTTCCTCTTGTTCAGAGAAGGGAAATGTTCTTTCAACAAGATAGAGTACCTTGTCACAGTAGCAGCGGGGTAACTTCGTTCCTCAAGCGATGATCGTATCAAAAGAGTCCCTAGAATTAAGACTAGCACACGCATTACTGATCAAGTTATACCTTCCGCAATTTAATGTATGGAATGTAACATTAACATCCGGGGTCATTTCTGTGCTTAGGCTATAAAACATAAGTTTAGTTTTGCTACTAACCAATAGTTTCTGTCCAGCAAACCAAATTCTTAATAAATGGACGTCATGATTGATATCAGCTACTAAATTCGAGGGACTAACTGCTCTACATGCTATAGCTAAGTCGTCTGCAAAGGCAGTAACTTTTTCAGTAAAAGGTTGTTCAAAAATAGAATTGATGTAAATCAAAAACAGAATAGGACCAAGAACAGACCCTTGGGGAACGCCGAGTTTAATAGTTTTAGGATTACTAAAACTGGTTCCAATTTTGACCAAATGTTTTCTGTCCTTCAGATAAAAAGCGAACCAAGCATAGATACAACCAGGGAAACCCACATTGTATAGTTTGTGTAAAAGAATGTTGTGATCAACCATTTCGAAGGCCTTAGTTATATCTACAAAATGTCCACTGCAAAATGTTTTATCATCTAAACCTTTATGTATAAAGGAGCAAAATTCTAAGAGAGCATCCTCAGTAGAAAGGCCTGATCTGAATCCAAACTGGTTCGAACTAAAAAAGTTTTTATGTTCGAGATATTTCAAAATCTTGCGCTTAACTATTTTTTCAAATATTTTTGAAATAGAAGGTAACAGCGAGATCGGCCTATAATTATTTTTACCTTTGGCACATTTCAATTCTTCAGGGAAATTGCCAGTGACAATACTTAAATTAAAAAGATGTGTTAAAATATCAACTATGTTAACCCTTATCCTGTACACATGGGTCAAAATTGCCCCAACACGAAAAAATCCAGAACAAGCTACAGTGTCAACATTAAAGAGCAGCACGAAATATCCAACAAAATGCTCAAAATAATTAAAATTTATTTGTAACAACCATTTTGAACAAAAAAATTACATACAAAAATTGAGATTGCTAAATAAAAAGCATATTGGGCAAATGTGACCCACAAATACCATGTGAGTTTTTTTTTTTTAAAGTGCAGGATAAGGGTTAAGGGATATTTTTTTAGCACACGGTTTGAAATACCATCATTTCCATATGAATTTGAGTTGTTTAAAGAGTTTATGGTTTTTAATAACTCAAGACCCAAAATAGGTTCAAAATAAAAACTGTTTCTATGCAGAACACTATCCACAAGACCATCTCTAGGTTCACCATAGCAAGTATTAGAAAAATCAGGCGAAGATGACAATTGCCCAATTGAAGCAAATAACTCATTGAATTCGTTTGCTAACCAACGCTAAGCCTTATAGTTGTATCGTGCTTGCTCATATTTCGATTAATAATATTGTTAACCACTTCCCATTTTGTCTTAAGGTTTCCGCGCGAAATTCTAATTTGGTTATGGTAGTAACTTTCCCTACATAAACGGATTTCTTTATTAATTTTGTGTCACATGCGATCATAACATCTTTTTAAACACGCATTTAGTGGATGTTTACTACATTTTTTCCGCAGTTTATGTTTCAGTTTGATTTTTTTAAGAAGAGATGGCGCTATCGAGGGCTTTAGCCTTATTTCATATTTGCTCAGTACAACGATTTTACTGGAAGCAGCTATGGAGTTTTTTAAAATTTCAATAAATGAATCATAAGCCTAAGAAGCATTTTCCTCAGAATAAACCTCATCCTAATTATTGCGGCGCAATACACTATTAAGGTGAACAAAATTAATCTTTGTCACACTAGTCAAAGATTGTTTTACATTGCTCTTCTTTTCATAGATAGGAATCAAAATACCGGTCATAGAGTGATCAGAAATTTTAAGGTCAAAATTAACAGCGGTACATTGATTAGACTGAATTTTTGAGAAACGACAAAAAACGTGATCAAGACAGGTGCCAGCAATTGGTCTTGTGCACTCATTAACAAAAGAGGTAAATCCATGTTCGGCGATAAGAGCCAGGTAACAATCCAAAAAATGACATGAGCTTAACAAGTCCAGGTTAAAGTCCCCTAACATAATTAGATTAGCTGCTGCTTTCACATTGGACAGAAAATGCGAGAATTCTTCAAGAAACACATTAAATGACTCCGAATTAAATCTAGGTATATACAGGGTGAATGACTCGAACTCCAACTTTCTAAAATGCTATAATTTTTTTATTTTTTGATAAATTTTATTGTGCCAAAGCAAAAAGTGTTGGGAAATACATCAATTTTCAAATTGTACCAGTAGTTTTCAATATGTCCACCTTTGGCGCGAATAATGGCCTTGAGACAGCCGAAGAAAGCATCGCACGCTACGCGCAAGTGGCTCTGCGGTATTTTGGGCCATTCCCGGCGAAGTGCTTGTTTGAGGTGGTCTAAACTTTGGTATTTTTTAGTGCCAACCTTCGCCTTCAAAATACCCCAGACAGAGAAATCCAACGGATTTGCATCCGGAGAATTTGCAATCCATTGTGTCGAAGAAGTGAAGTGTGGAACATTGTTTTTTAACCAATCTTGGTTGACGCGCGCTTTGTGAGACGGTGCTAAGTCTTGTTGAAATGTCCACGGTCTCCGACCGAGATGATTGTTTGCCCATGGCTTCAATACTGCCTCTAAGATAGTTTCACGGTATACGATCGCATTAATTTTGATGCCACGGCCGTCGGAAGGTGTAAATTTTCGAAGGACCTTTCTGGCAAGTAAACAACTCGATCATTTTGTTTGTTGTCATATTGCTCGATAACAAATGGGGACTCATTGGAAAAAACCAAATTCGGCAACTCACCACTTTCGTGCAAACGTAGCAACTCCTTCGCTCTTTCGGCTCTAACTTTTTTCTGTTGCAGTGTAAGATCGTGCGCTTTTTGGAATTTCAATGGCTTGAGCCCAAGCTCGTTTTTCAGTATGTGTTACATCCGTTCCAACGATATGTTGAGCTCACGAGCCATTTTTCTTCCACTACGACGCGGATTTCGCTCAATTCGAGCCTTCACTTTCCGAACCATTTCTGCCGATGTTGCTGTTTTTTTATGACCACCTCCATGGCGTATTGCAACGCTGCCAGTATCACGGTAACGAGCTACAATTCGAGACACAAATGATTTATTCACTTTGTGGTGCTGGAGGGTTCTAACGATACCTACTTGTGGATTTCCAGCCAAATATAAAGCAATCACGTTTGAATTCCATCGCGGATAAAAATTTTCCAACACCACAGAGACGCAAATCGTTTAAAAGACTTGTAAATAATAAAATTATCTGTCATGTGTCAAAATTTTAGCTCACTGTCATGAACGGTTTTGAGCACACTCTTCTGCATTATTGTTGTTTACCTCTGGTATACCAACAATTTCGATGACATTTTCCTCTTGTTTCTGTTCGCACCAATTCAATCTGCTTTCGAGTTCGTTGACCTTCAATTTCAGAGAAACATTTTCCTTCTTCAGCCCCTGGACAGTTCCTAGAAATTCACTGTTAATTTTCTTCAGACTTATAATCTTTCCATTGACCTACTACTAGTTTGTCGGTGTCTATCAGTATGTCGGGTAGTCGGGTGCTGTAAAATGTTGAACAGATACGCACTGACTGACTGCTGTTGCATCCAACCGGACTTAAAAGCGCCAGTGTTGAGTAAGAAAAATAGCAACACTATACGACTGATGAATTCCTGTGACAGAATCAATAGTACTGCCAACAGTCTTAGAAACTGAGGTCAATAAGCGTTTTTCAGGACTATTCAGGGCATTGAAATAAATATAGTGGCGAATGAATTCTTTTATCGCTGGAATGAACTACAGATTCCAGAATAAATGGCTTTTTTCGTCCAAGGCGTTCCCAAAACGATGTGTTAACAAACCGACTACGTAGAAACCCAAGTGTTGCTAAGTAACGAAAAGGCTTAGCCGTGCAAACGAAATAAGTATCACCAGCTTCGGATCTGTATTTGGAATATTAGCATATTTAGTATTTGGAATATTATCCATTACCGCCAGTCAGCCAGCCTTTTTGTACCGAATTCACTCTCACCAGCTACGCCAGAAGGCGAGTTCACTAAATATTGAGATGCCAGGGCAATCATCTGCTGGACTTCATACGAGTACTATTGCCTGACCTGATTGTCAATAATGGTGGCTAGAAGCCAAAATTTATTACGAACGTAAGTAAGACGGCAAGGTCTTTAAACACAGAAATAGAAGGTAGATGGAGCTCTTCAGCCGGGGAAATCTTCTTCACATTCCATGGTGGAACGTAGATTTGTAGCGACTACTCGTACGTAATGAAAGCCGGAAACTTCTAAAAAAATCACTTATAACTAATTTGGAGGGTGACTGGTACCTTTACAGACAGTAGCTAGAAGAAGCTAATAAGAACAATTGGAACCACCAGATGTCCAACGCCCACAAAAGAGGGACATCAGTCAGATTAAAAACGTTAAAAAAAATCTGAAACGTAAAGATTCCCAGACTCACGGTCGAAATTTACTTCTCAGGTCGCCGAATCAGAACGGATTCACACCCAGCTTCTACCGCCGAAACGGCTGCAGCTGGGGTCTACCATCAGTTGTGGTGATGGATTAGGTCTTCAAATACGCTGTTGATGGCCCTTGATGGCTTCAACTCTCCTGACACAAATGATATACAGTGTTGGCCAAAACTTAAGCAACTTTTATCTATATCACTTGTGCAAATGTTAAACAGAAGCGGAGAACTCATAGTCCCCCTGTTTTAAGCCGTTTTTAATGTCAAGTACCTTGCTCGTCCTGGTCGACTTATAGAACAGCCCCTCTAACCTGCTATGGCCTTCCATTGACAGTTGGGTGTCATGTGTGCATAACTCCAGGTGGCAGATGGCATAACTAGCATACCGGCAGACCAAACGAATGATTACCCAAACGCTCTCCCGCTGTAGAAAAAAGACTGTAGACAGCTCGCAGGCGTCGTCGTCGTCGCTTTTGGCAGTAGGTAAGAAGCAGACGAGAAGAGCATAAGACGAGATAGACGCCTGAAGGGATAAGTCTGGAAACGTAGGAGTAGAGTGCCGAGAATCTGGAAGAATCACTACAACAGAACAAGCCATCCAATCTGAGAGATGTTGAAAATTCCCTCTATCTACTTGATCTTGGCAGTATTCAGGCTTAAGTCAAAGAAGTTCGCAGAAACTGACGAATAACCAGTAACCTGGTTGGTCCTTATCTGCACATTTCAGCGCTTAGTTTGACAAAATATCCATGCTATGCCAGATCTTAGAGGATGCCCAGATCATAGTTATACTGTCTTCTCATCGACTGGAAGCATATTTACGACATTGAATTGTTTCCGGTGGGAACTTTATAGAGCCATCTTGCAAAGTTTGGGCATCACAACCAAACTCATTCTTTGTCCCCTTCTAGCAAACCTTACACGAATTTTGATGATGAAAAAACGGTGTGAGTCTTGCAAACTAAATAGACAGGGAACACTGCATAACTGCTTATGACCTTGATGTCACAAATAAATTAGAAGATCCCATGACTTGACAAAGATGAGGAGGATAACGAAATGTAGTAAATCGCCCTTAAAATGGACACTTACCATCGTCCATAAGACCTCGGTTTTATCCAAAGGGAGTGTAGCCAATATTGGACAGAAGATAAGAAGAGTATTCAGATATCATAAAACCAATCGGTGATATTGACATGAGCAGCTAATTCCAGAGGATCTGGGAATAAATTTCGGGGGACTACATTTCATGGAAGAAAGGCCAAGAGCTTAAGTCGGTTTTAGTGTTCTATTCTACACTTTTCTCCTCTTACGACCAAGGATAAGCAGATATAAACCAATCATATACCCTTTGCTATACAGGAGTATGCTACATGCTACTCACTCCTAGATTCGTTGGGACAGAAACCGAAGGATCTTAATCCCCAGAATCGCCTTTGTTTAATTTGGCATTATAACACATCTCTTCCACGCCATCGGAAATACTCAGCTAATTGGTTTCTGTTTGCTTCCTTTCAAAAAATAAGGTTTAGATATTATAGATACGGATACGGGCATAGATATGGGCATGGGTGCGGGTACTACAACTTCTTTTTTTTTTATGTATGTGCGTATCGCAGGAATATTCTTCTTCGGCACATTTTGGTACACAATTTCCGATTTTACGATCCAGGGAGGCAGTCAAATCATCGTAAAATATTGTTCGCCACATTTACGTAGATGAGTGTAATAGGGCATGGAATTGCGGCATGGTTTGATGGAGCCGGGAAACTGGCAGGAGGATCTGTCCCAAGGTTAGTACATCATTGATATACTCACATTTGTTTATACTCACATGTTTATAGGGCTGCTGTAATTGCCTGTACATCGACTAAGGTGTATGTTACGAAGGCTTCGTCCTTTTTTTTTTCTTTCTTTCTTTTTCTCTCAATTTTTCGACAGCAATATTCGTCATTGTCGTCAGCACTCTGACGGATATAAAATGTTTATTTTGTCGTAAAGACATTGAATGATGTATATGTTACATACGAGTATAACGGTAGAGAATTTAATTGAAAGCTCTTTCATCTGAGTATCATATAAAAAAATAAAAAAAATAAAATAAACGAACTGCTTGGGTTCTTATGTACAATACAATAGTTCGTCGTGCCTCCTGAAAGTATCTGAGAAGTTCGCGAGTTCTGAGAACAAGTTGGTTGTCATAAACTTTGTACCCCTTAAGCAGGCTGTCAATTTCGTCTTAATGATATATCTGCAGGATATGAGTAGTACGCAGTTGGAAGTGCACGCCTGAAGGTTTAATGCTTGGTGTTTAAGTTATAAAAAATCGAAAGTAAACAAGAATAAGTCCATAACAAGGTTTTAGTTAAGGTGTTGCAGATCGTTAAGGTTTTGTGTATTATGGTGAAAAGAAAGGACTAACTTTCAAGGTGAGGTTATGGAAGATTATTTTATAATGATCCCATTTCATTTGATATGGTACTTGTTTAGGTGATTTCCTGTAACATCTCTATCTGCCCCGACAAAAGGCAGATGCAAGAGCATAAGTACCTATGTACATATGTTCAACCATCAAATGAGAAATCTACTAAAAGTTGGCTTCACAGTGAAATGCTGAAAAGAAATGATGGCAGTCGCAGAGAACTAGGCTGAACCTGGACTTGATCCAGCAGCTCTCTTGATTTAATGTAATTTTGCGGTAATCAGTTGGCAATTTTCCACTTTAGCTGAAGGTGGTGTGAAGAATGATGATGATGACAATCCAGGGGAGAGGGGCGGTTTTCTTTCAACATTTCCTAGCCATCAAAACAGATTGAATATTTGAACTACCTGGTCCTTAAACCCTTTAAATATTGCTATCCCTTGATTCGTTCTGCCTGAAAGAAGACCGTTGGTCTTTCTCCCTCTTAAACAGTCTGCAGGAGTATTCCTTTAAAATTTTTAGCATCTACTGCAACTTTATTATTATATTCCCATCCTTATCCTTATTGTATTTGTGCCCTTGGCAAGTTTTCTTCACTTTCAGGTAGAACTTCTTAACATCAATTCTGCAGTAACACCTTTCCATAGCCTCGAACAAGCGCTTTCCTTCTTTTTCTTTTTTCGAAAAAGCTGATGTTGGTTTCCTTACCTTTGCAGAATAATCTCGTGTGTATCTTTGCATCACCGTTTATATATGTATGTACTAGCTGACCCCGCAGGCGTTGCCCTGCGTTATTTCAAATTGCAGAAAATCTGCTGTCAATTGTCCATTGCAATTGATGCTTTGTGTTGAAATATTTGCTGGATGAGTTGCGGTCGGGTCGATTTTGAATTGTATTTCCCCTCATTGAAGCACTCTGTGATTCGTTTTGTTGTCAGGTACGAAAACGATCAAGGCGGATGGTTTTCCGACACGGGAACATGCGGCATACAGTTGACCGTGTGAAAAACATTCATTTTATAGATTCAGGCCACAAACACTCAATGATTGGCCTTGTGAATTATTGATTGTCTTGGCGAATGCGAGGCGAATTGGAAATTGGATTCCCTTAAAATCGAATGGCATATCGGTTGGGATCATTGGAATTCTCGGAATGAGAATTTCCTCACCTTTGAACTTTCCTTTAGATTGAGATTGGGAAGCATGATGACGACTGAACCAACCTTCAATTGTAAATTGTGCGGTGGCAAGCCAGGAACATCCAATGAATTCAAAAACTCAGTTGGTTGCTTCGTCTTCGTTTGTTTGACAGTCGATAGATTAGAAGGAATGCAGGCACCCAACGATTTGATTTTGAATTGTGCAGTTTAAGTGATCCACATCCTTGTTCTTTGCCGTTAAAATTGTTCGGAAACACTTTGTTGATGAGATCCTCTTTCGTTGAGACGAAATTGCAAAAATTCGGCGGGAACGAAATCAATCCATTCGATGCGTCGACAGGAATCTGCCCATTACCGATAGTTAGCAGTTGATTGGAGAACACTTCTGCAGATGGATCGTTTAACAATGCAACTCGCTTGTTTATCATCAGCTGAAGTTTCTTCACATAACGCCACAATGTCGATTTGAGGCATTGATCTCATCGGCAGTGGTCGATCGTGGTATTACTGGTAGTGTTTGCCGGAAATCGCCTGAGAGTAAAATCAATGCATCCCCAAAACGTCTTACGTCATTACGCAGATCTTTCATAGTGCGATTCAGAGCTTCTAACGCACGTTTATGTGACATTGTGCATTCGTCCCAGATAATGATCGGACATTGCTGAATGTTTCGCTATGTTACATGTTGGTTCTTCAATCGCTTGAAGGTTTAATGGCAATTCCAATGCCGAATGAGCGGTTCGGAAACCTTCCGGCAGCGTAGCCACTATTCCAGAAGAAGCAAATACTACAGCAATTTCTGATCTTGCACGAACTGTAGCTAAAATCAATGATATGAGGAATGTCTTGGCAGTACCACCAGGCGCATCAAGGGAAAACATGTCAACATTTCCATCATCAATTGCATGCATCACCGTATTGTGCACTTCTTTTTGTTGGGGATTCAACAAAGGTACATTCGTTCGAATCAATTGGTTTAACGCATTTGTGTCGTATTCACGTTCACACTGCAATTCTCGTTCGAAAGCGTCATTTATTCCACAATTTGGCGATGGCATTCCTAACCTGACTAACAAATTGCCGCACATGAGGTAACACATGTCTTCTATCAAAACCAAAGCCTGGTTGTGCATCTCTTCATTCAGATGGGGATTTTCTGAATGGACACGAACTCAATGCAAAATGTCTTCTGACATGTCATCCTTGTACTTGTCCCACAATAGGCGTAGATTCGATGGAAAACATGTGGAAATAATGATCGCAAATAATGTGCGTATCTGACTTGGAGATGCGAAAACAGTTGCTTCAGCGATTGTCGTGTCCCAATGCGTATCATTTTCGAGCAAATTGAGCACGAAATGTTGGCAACACTACACCATTGACAGTTCGAAGTGATTCAAATGATGTCGACCAGCAATAGTCGCAAGTAAAAGCATTCATCATTCTTCGGATGAACTGTCTAAATACGGCCAAGAGTTTCAGTAGAACACACATCCGGATGACCAGGAACTAAATCGCCTTGCTTTCGACGTTGAAATTTCTTCGATGAAGCATTCCAAGTGTAATAACGTGGAACCTCTGAGTAAAGTAACGTACGTGCAAACGAATCACTTTGGCAAATCGAGAAGAAACTGGTCAATGTTGTCGCTGGTGGCTCGAAGCACGTTGAGTGGCATTTGCTGCAGTGAAATAAGCTCGTTGACCGTTCTCATGCCAAATGCGTAACAGTCGGATAGCGTTCGTAAATGGGAAATGACAATATACGCCAAATCGCCTCATTGCAGCTTACGTATCGACGCTTGAAGACCAAAAGCCGCCATGTCACTGCCTTTCGTGACATATTTGCAGATATACTTGATGGATTTCACTGAATTGCAATACTCCACGTTACAATGCGCCTTGAATGTTTTGGAAAGAAGTGGCGAATATGGAACAACCCAAGAGTTGTCGACCACGAAATCATTTACTTTCACTTTGACTGAGATTGTTCTGCCGCCATAATCAGATGACCGACGCCGACACAGTGGATTACCATCGTTGTCAGTCAAATTTCGTGGATAACGTTTGGAACTCTTGCCGTCGACCATGCACGGTGATTGTGGGTTAATTTGGCCACACGTTTGTAATTACGACATCAAACAGGTCTGGATCGGTTTCGGGATCAGGAATCTCGGCACATATGATGTCATCAACTTGGTCTGGTTGCATTCTTTCGACTAACCAAATGATAATGTGCGCATGCGGCAAGCCTCTTTCTTGCCATTCAACCGAATACATCCAAAATCGAGTATCTCCAAAGATGCGATGCTTAACAATATAGTCCATCAGCGACCGGATTTTTTGCCTGAATACACATGCGGTGATATCGTGCCGATCACTTGATGTTTGCCCAGGAAGCAGCAGTTGAACAATTTCTATCCAAATTCTATAGCACGTGAAGGTGATGAACAGGTTTGGACGGCCGTAATGACGTACATATGTCATTGCATCTTGCGTATATTCATGCATGTGACGTGGGCAGCTAACGAAAGTCGCCGGTAAAATGGTCAACCGACCAACATCAGCAGAATTTCCTTCGGTGCAAATTGCATCGCGTAAATGAATGTACTCCTCCGTTCGTAGTTTGGTTTGATTTAAACTGATGAAAAGGAGGCGCTCCGCTTCTATTTTGGCATACATATCGACGCAAAATTGCTGAAACAATCGGCGAAATCGAAGCAAATAGTTATAGACATTTTGGTGAATCATCAAACGATACGCGTAAAAATTCATTGCACTGATCTTCTTGGTGGTTTCCTCACCGAAAATAATATCAGTGACGTTACAGTCATATTGAAATGAAAATTATTATGATATCGATACTCACTGGTCAATGGATTTATCCTCTTGATGTTGATATAATATCCATTGTCTCCTTGCCAAAACATCAGTGGATATTGCAATACATCGTATGAACGATGTGTTTCGGATATTCGTTGTAATTGCCTAGAGCCTCGACGTCTGAGCACAATATCGCGTGATTCCAAATTTTCGCCAACAATCACAACTGAAACCTCATCTATTTTTGGAGCGTTAAATTGGCGTTCGTGCGTTCCAGCAAGTCGCTTATCCGCTCTGATCACGACTTTATAGTCATCACTTGGCATGCGATCCAACGCAGTTTTGAATAACCGAACCAATGCATGATGTTCATGAAGTAGCTGCTGCAGATCTCAAAGAATTCCTCTTGTCATCGCCGTATTAATTGTTTGGTGCTGATCAAGTTGATTTTCCACATTGCCAATGAAGTACATTTGGAGGGATTTATGCTGTGCGTCTTCCAGCGGTAGCAATGATCCAATTCGATGGTGAATTTGGCCGTGGATCTGTAGAGTCGATGACGAAATTAGAATCAATTATTTTCTTTAATTTATTTAATCTTAATCTCTTTAATTAAATTTAATTTCTTTAATCTTTTATTGCCTTGAATGTCGGATTGAATCTGCGTTCATCAATAATATCTGCTCCAAATGAAGTCATTTGAAAGCATCCGTTATATTTCTGAGTGTTCTATAGAAAATGACGTGACTCTGGGGGCAAGGGCAATGGTGGTAATTTAACCTTGCCACTGAGACAGTACAATCCAGGCGTTTCTCCAGCGAACTTCAATGCACCGCAATGGTTGCACACAACCTCCATTGGGCCAATTTGAACGGAAGGATGCGAGCTGTAGTCAATTGTGCAATCGTAATGAAACGCTACTCGATTCAAATCAACACTTGAAGCACTTCTTCTTACACGCTGATTTCGATTTACACGTTGTTGAGTTGTTTGATTTGCTCGCCGATTTCTCATTGTTAACTGAGCCGTTTCATTTGCCGCCTGTCTTTCTTCTTGCGTTTGTCGAAGTCGGGCTATACTAACATGGCGCTGTTCTCGAGCGATTTCTTCATCCGTATTCAATTGATTGGCGATATTCTGAACTCTACTTGCACTACGGGTTCGATGCGAAAGATTGGATCTTCTAGCTCGCGGCATTGTGAATAACACTGAGAAAGGAATTATCGATACATACATGCGCCCAAATGTCATAATCTCACAAAATAAATATCTTCGTTGGCAACTTACCGTTTGAAAATACAATTCCACACAAAAATGATCAATCAGAATGAAATGAACAGCGAAACCGAATTGATTTTCAAAGTAATCCACCTAAAAATTAATTGCACAATCCGAAATTAACTTTGCGTGCGCATCGCAATCAAAAAGAACATAACCATTCACAATGCGCATTTCATCAAACTGAACTCACCTCTATTAAATCACTTTTCGCTGGTAATTTTCACAAAAAATCGCTTCAAAACAATGTATTAAACAAAATTGAATTACAATAACTGTCGAAAGCTGATAAGAATTTGATAAAACTTGAAATAATGCTGATAAATCGCAACACACGTCTGCACAGCACAATAGTATGCGATGAAAAGACTGTGCAAATGAATCAGCTGTCAAAAGTTGATGCACACAATGCCATCTACTGGCAATACCGGAACCAGCATTTGGAGTCATGTTCGTTTTTAATGTGTGACAAAAAAAAATTGCTACAAAAAGAATTATCACACAAATTTGGTGCCGTAAAAAATTGACAAAAAAAAATTGTCACAACGTAACGCAATCATCTATCATGAAGATGGCGTCGTAAAATCGCTCCATACAAAATGTATGGGAAAAGAATTTTCTTCATAATTTTTTTTTTCGGGGATTTTTCGGGAATTTTCTTGGGTATTCCTCTTGTTTGGCCGGAGACCAGTCCGAATTGGTCCAAATCATCGAAATCGGTCCAGGCGTTCTTGAGTTATAAGCGTAGTAACTAATGTCACTCTCTTTTATATATTAAGAAGACAAGATTAGGTGCGCAACTAAGTTTTTTTTTGATGAAAATGCAATCTAATTGTGAAAAAATGGTTACAAATGAATCATTGCCCATCGCTAGCTACAGCTTTTTCCTATCTTTCTCGCAGAACTCGAATACCCATTACCGTAAAAGTGTTCATTTTTTAAGTTTATCTACGATATAAGCAATTTTTTGATGTCTTCATATGATCGGAACTGCTGATCAGCCAGACCATGTGACATCGAAGTAATAATCGGACGGCGGGCAACATGGCGGGTGGGGTAGAACTTCCCATGTGAGCGGTTCCAGGTATGTTTTAACGGGTTTGGCAATGTGAGGTCAAGCGTTTCCATGCTGCTCGCCTCAATCGCATCAAATGAAGTCGATACCGTTCCACAGTGATGGTTTCGTTGGGTTTCAATAGTTTATAATAAATAACACCGACCTGGTCCCACCAAATACACAGCGTGAATATTCGGCCGAGCCGATGACGTAGAGGCATGACCGGTCAGCCCCCATGACTTTCTTCTCTTTGAGTTGCTGTAATGAACCCATTTTTCATCACCCGTCATGATGCGTTGAAGAAAACCCTTCCTTTTTATGCTGGAGCAGACGAAAAAACGACGCTCAATATCCCTTGGCTTCAAATCATAAGGAACCCAAGTTTTTTGTTTTTGAATCATTTCCAACGCAAGCAATCGCTTGGAAATGGCTTGGCGGGTTACTTCTAATGCTGAAATAAGCTTTTCTTGCGTTGGCATCTCTCCTCCTCTTCGAGCAATGCCTCCAATTCAGCGTCTTCGAAGGATTTTGACCTTCCTTCAGGCGGACAGTCGTCAACATCGAAATCACCGTCTTTGAAGCGACGAAACCAATCACGGCACGTTGTTTCACTTAGAGCAGCATCTCCATAAACTTTTTGGAGCTCTCGATGCGCTTTAGCCGCCGTTTTCGTCGAATGAAAGAAGAAAATCAACATAACGATTATTTGGCACAAAATCAGACATTTTCACACAACCAAAAGTATATGACGCCAAAACTAAATCACTATTGTGTCAAAAGGGTTTGTTTACCATATGTCTAAGCTTGGTTCATGACGTTTTGGATATGCCAAAATCGACCAGCACTTACAGCTGGAGCCATCTATTGAGAACTTAGTTGCGCACTTGCCAAATCAGGGGGTATCCAGGTGAAATCTTATATTTCAGATGCCGCATATCTGATGGCTTACTGGCAATGTCTCCACTAGCACTTGCTGCTGGCAGCAAAAGGATTCTCATTTTGATAGATTTGATTGCAGCTGTTCAACATCTAATTTCCTCATATTTGTATTTGCAGCTTGGGTCTCCTCGAAACGCCCAGGCATCCAGAATTCTATAGCTGTCTTGCCTCAGTCAAAATATGATCAATTTGAGTACCAGATTTTCTGATCAGGAGACTGCAACAGTCCTTTGTGAATATTGTGGTATGGGAAACTTATGCTCGCGAAGTCGGTGTTTCCTAACTGTGCGCTCAAAAATTCTCTCCTTTCTTAACCTTTATTCAAATCACCAAAGATGATTTCAAAGTTGTGGACATTAATTTTCGTTTGATTGAGGAGCTTGTAGATACAATCTTTGGCAAAGTTGGCCTTTTGTTCTGTAGGCATGTGAACGTATCCCGATGTTTTGTTGGTGAAAATTCGGTTAGGCCTTCCTATAATAACAAACCAAACATTCCCTAGGCGTTTCTTATACTGCCTATAGACATCACAATAGAAGATGTCACATACATACTTCCTTACTTCTTTTGCCTGCATTTCTTAGATGGCAGTGATAAACGCTGCATGTGGGCTGTTAAGGGTCCGAGAAGTTCCCCATGAATCGCAGATTCTCGTCATCTATTTTTCGCTTGCTGGGGTCCTCGGCAGTAAGTTCATCCATTCGTCCACGATATTTATCGCTTCATATAGAGTTTTAGGTGTGTGGGCAGTTACCCAGTCGGGACAACCGCCAAAGTAAAGGCACAGTGCTATCGTCGATTCGCAGAAAATTCCTTCGAGATCATCCCTTTTTCGATAAACTGGTTGGATTTCAACAAATTTTCACATCACCTGACCTCATCTTGGGAATTCCTCCTTCGTACTTGCACACGTCAAATTGTTCGATTCTACATATTTGCACGGCCAAACTTCGAGCAACAAAATAAATCCAAAAATATTGTCAAGACCATTCAGTCGTGCCATTTACGTGCGTAGTGATGTGGCTTACCAAACCCATCACAAATAGTCCCTGTTCCAATCCGGAATTCAATTTCCTGTGGTTAAAATTCCATCTCCGTAAGCAAATTATCCACTATTGCTTTATTTACAGAAGCCCCAAACTGGACTGCAATTCGACCTTTAATAAGTGTGATGGGTTGTCTGACTCCATACAAAGAATTGTATCCCGGTGTCCTCATATCGAAATCGTTATTACGGGCGATTTACACAATTCTGGGTGGTTTCGATATTCTGGACCGATACCCAAAGGACGGTATATTGAGATACCCACGCGAATACCAGACGTTGACAGTCATACCGCCAACACCCTGGACTTGTTTTTAACCTTTCACCCTGATAAGTACACTGTTGATGTGCTTTCCCGTCTAGGCTCGTCGGGCCATTGTGTCATATCAGCTAATTTCTCGTACACCCACCACATAGTTAAAGAAAAGATTCCTACAGGAAAGTATGGCAATACGTGAAAGCCAATTGGAGCGGACTTAACAACGTCTTTAGGAAATTTAGCTTGTCGCTAGGTTTCCTCGACAATGACGTGGATGCCGCTGCTGATGTGATCACAGACACTATTCTCTTTGGAATGAGATCTTTTATCTGTCATCGGATGAGGAGTATCAAAGCAAAAGAAAAGGCATGGTACGATTCGAGCTGTAAACAGGCTGTCAGGGTTAGAGAAATGTTTTTTCGGTCATTCGAAACCAACCCGACAGAGGAAAACGGAAAAAGTTTAAACGAGCCAGGAATGACTGCAACGCCTTTCGTAAGATTATGAAATTCCAATATGACCAAAAACTGAGGCAAAAAATACTAGAAAACATTAGAAATTCTTCCTCATCCTCCATCCCAATGCTTATTTACAATGACATTCCAGCTCTCAGCTCTTTGGACAAGGCCAATCTGCTTGCTTTGCGGCCAGCTCAACACTCCCAGATTGTGCTTAGTCACTCCGCCTACACTTGAGTGCGTCGAATCTTCAACAAGACGAGCCCACTTTCGCACTCGTGTAGTTGCAAGAGTACTTAAGGGTTTCAATAGACATAGATCCGCTTGTCCAGATGGCATATCTCCCCTTCTTCTGAAGAGGTCTTCTTCTTCGCTCGCTGGCAGAAGGAAAACAGCATTTACCCAGTTCGTCCCTAAAAAAGTCGAATCTTCTTCCACCACTTCCTTTAGACCCATTGCACTTACGTTCCTTCTTTCCAAAGTCACGGAAACGCTAATAAACCGTCAGCTAATGAGCATCTCGGAACAAGAGGTCCACCAGCGATTTGATGGCGTGTCTCACCGATAAGTGGAACTAAAGCATACATCAATCTGGTGAAAGCATGATGGTTGCACTTGATATTTCTAAGGCATTTGACTGAGTATGGCATCTGGCTCTTTTGTTGAAAATGCGTGCTTTTGGGATCGACGGCTCTCTTCTCCAATGGATTAGAAACTACCTTTCGGAACGTTTAATTCAAGTTGTCTTGGATTGTTTCAAGTCTGGTGATAACAACATAAATGCTGGTGTGCCCTAGGGCTCCGTTCTGTCTCCGACACTCTTTTTAATTTTCATTAACGATCTCTTGTCTTCTACTTCAATATATTCCTTTGCTGATGACAGTACTCTCTGCTTTTCATATTCGTTCCCGGACTCACGCCCCAGGTCTTCGGTTGTAGAACGGGAATGCCAGCGTATGTTAAGCTCATTAAATTCCAATATTAGCAGCATAACCAATTGGGGAACTATCAATAGAAACTTTCCCTTCTCGGTATGTGTGTCAGTGAAAACTAACGTTGGAATGACTACATATTCGGTGTCGTCAAAAATGCTGCGAAATGTCTAGCTTTCCTCAAGCGATGTAAGAAATATTTTACCCCTTCTGATCTGGCCTCAATATATAAGGCATTCATCCGCCTAAAATTGGAATACAATGTCCACGCCTAGTCCGGTGCTCCTAAAACATCTCTGCACCTTCTAGATAGGATTCAAAACCGTGCGATAAAACTCATAGGCGATGCCAATATCTGTCAGTCAGTTGACACACTCGAATACAGACGTAATGTCTCCTGTCTCACTTTGTTTTATCGCTGTTTCCACCACCAGCACTCCATAGAAATCGCCAGTACCATTCCTCTCCTTCAAATCTTCAACCCTAACATCCGTCTCGCTATGAAGCCCATTTTCGGACGTAGTCTAAAATATCATTATTCGTTCCTAAGCCGTACAACTCACTTACGGAATGCCCTGCCGTTATAATTTGCAAACATTTAAAAACAATGTACATCGGGACCTCTCTTTTCTCCCTAAATTCCCTTCGCCAACACGCTGTGTATGTACAATCATTTTAAGGGTACACAAGTCCCTTAAGAGCGCGCTCATTATAAAAAAAGGAAAAAAGAAGATCGGGTTGTCTAATTAAAGAGGATTCTTGGCGGTGAAGAGAGGCACTCCTGGCCTCCCTAAATGAATAGTCATCCTCTGTCTATCAACAAATATGATGACTAGCAATGTAAGACCAAAAAACTTTCCTGGGCTGTCAGAACTTTGATCGAGGTCAATTTTTCTATTCATGATTTCAGTAGATTTTCTTACATAGAACTGGCTCATTAGAAGACTGATCATTCAGTCAAATGGCAGGATATCACAATGGCTAACTCTGGGAGTTAGTCGCGCCTTATTAGATGCAAAATCTAAACTACATTCTACAAATTGACTTAAACCGAAAATTTATTTAAACTGCTGCTTTTGATGGATCATCCCGCGAGACGGATAAGGTCGAACGGGCTCCAAAAGAATCCCTCTATCATATGGAGGGTAGTTGCAGAGGAGAAGAATGTGCACTGCGTACGGTAAGTGCTATCGAAAACGCGAGTGCTAAAGTCGTACTCATCCAGAGGCGACAGAGAAGACTAACAGATCGGCGAAAGTGACACCTACTGAATCCAATCAACTCTCAGCCAGCAATCGACTTAAGGCTATCTTACAGATACGCTTAGGAGATTATCGATTGAAAAGTACAGAGGCTTCCATGCTAGCCCATAGTCACATCGAATTCAACCGGACGCTCTTTAACGCGCTCTTTAACGAAAAGCTCGGCAGGTCCGTCAACCTTCTGTCGTAACTCAGAACGAATCAGAAGACTGGTTAAACTCGTCAAAAAGGGCAATCAGCATGGCCGGAAATTCTCAAAAGTTCTGATGGCACCTATATTAACTCAAAAGCAGAGATTCACTGCCCATAAAACCCGAACCTGAAGCTGCAAGTGAGCTGAAGCCATCAAATAGGTTGTTACTTTCTTTGATGGCTCCGAATCGCCTGACACCGACAGCATATGTCCACTTGTCCAACAAAAAATAATAGACCTATCAACTCTAAAGAGAATCTTCAATGCATAAATATCAAACTCCTGGCGAACAGTTAGAGTAGCCCTGATTCCGAAAATTGGAATAGAGTTTCAAACCTATAAGCCTGAGTTCTTTTAGAATGGAAAGAATGGGATCTTTCTTGTTGTGCGCAAAACTGCTTGCGAATTCATCCTCTTCCCAAGATGCAACAAGACGCAAAAAATCCTGTGAAACTCAACTCTAAATATGGTGAGCAGAATTGAAGGCGCATCTGCCAAGAAGGAGTATGCACTGGGCATATTTATTGGCGTGATTTCGATAATGCAACCTTTAACGGCATTTGTTTCTCGGTCAGATAACATGGCGTAGATGAATCACTAGCAAGGCAAATGAATTGCACCCATATTTATGGATGCTGACTATGGCCAAAATGAGATGTCGTGGGTAAACAGGGGTTGCTCACAAGGCGGCGTGGCGTCCCATCTTGATTGATATGGTGCATGTTGGTCGACTCTTTGCTTAATGCTCTCAATAGTTCTTTGTCTACGTTCAGGCATATGTCGATAATGTAGCTATTCTGTCTCTAAGATCATGACTAGTGACAGTTCTCTCTAAAACGCAGTCAGCTCTAGACTTAATCGATGATTGGTTCACTTTGGTTCACACTCACAGTGGTGATGCTTTGGCTCGATACGAGAAGAAGGAAGCCGACTGATCTGACTTATCTAGTTTTTAAAGGCAGCAGCATTTTTTTCCCCAACGAACATACCGAAGTATTTGGGGGCCTGTCTGAATAGCAAATTTCTTTGCAGTAAACTTGTCACGTCGAAAAGCTGCAAGGCGCTGTCGACCAGCTACCAGTGTAAAGGTGCTTTCGGCAAAGCATGCGGCTTTCACCAAGGAAGCTCTTCTGAATCTGCATGGCTATGAGAAGGTCAATTATGTTCTATATGTCGGCTGTCCGTTCATGAAAATATATTAGCAGACTGCAAAGAACGGTCTATCTAAGCTGTATTGGGGGCTGTGGTATCACGATTGGCTCTGTTCTAGATGCATTAATGAGTCTCTCTCCCGTAGGTATTCATAGATTGCGCCATCTTCCCTTTAAGAAGAAGTGGCCTTTAGTACAACACTTACTGTAGTTTTAATGACCTGACACTAACTGTTTTTTCCAGACTCATAGACATGCCATTTGATACGATGACACAAGTACTCCAGTTTTATTTCGGCCAGAATGTGAGTCAGGAAAGGAGTTAAGTCGAATCTTCGGCTCCAAAACCGACTTAGAATGCAGGGCTGGTGATTTTTTTTGGAGAACGTCGATGTTCGATTTCAATCCTCGTTAAAAAAGTTTGCATTTGTGTTCAAAGCGGGGATATAGGCAATCCTGCTGGCAATGAATTTGTTTTGAAGGCGAATTGTCTGCGTCTGTTTCAACAGTTAAGCAGTGTATAAGGCCTTGTGGAACCCCCTCACCTTTTCCAAGCTAGTTCGAAAATTCAGAGCTTCTCTGAACGCAGTCGGAAGGCTAAATTCATTCAGTCTTGTTGGAGCCCCATGTCATAATTGGATAGCCGAGATACCCGTTGCACTTATTAAGCAAGGCTCAAAGGAGAATTTCTCCGGACCCAAAGCTGCATTATGTCTACCTACATTCTTAGTTAGGGGTTCTATTGACAGTTGAACTTAATGTCAACATAACTGCAGATGACAAATATTTACCCACGTCTCTAAGAGCTCAGCGACTTTCCTGATGTCCCTCAGTTGGAAAGACTGTAGACTGCTTACTGGTGTCGTAACGCGGCATTTGGTTTTTCCTAAACACCCAAGTGCTAGGCATAAGAAAAACAACATCCTTCGATGCTTACTGTGAGAGTGATGTCCTGCCTACGGTGTAGGTACTCGACGCTAATATGGTAGGCGATGTCCTGTCACTGCCATTATGTCAGAAACATCCCTTCCAAAATATTCGCATCAGTTCAGTTTCAATACGATGCTCATATTAAACTCATTTGGAGTATGGTCGGAAGGGTTATATTTCGCAGATTCCCACCATGGGATGGTCTTTAGGGGAGTACTGTTGTCAACATTGTCTCCAGTTTCAGTGCTCTTTATTGCCAACCTCATGGCAGCAGGTTGCTGTGCTATTCTAAACAATTCAACTACCTTAAAGTACCTAGTCCTTCACATATGAAAAATCGTAATCCATTTCTGCCCACTACCTTCAAGGCTCTTACAAATTCGAATAAATTAACAAATACGTAGGTATGGTGAGTTTATCTCTGGCATTTTTAGGACTCTTTTATTATGAGTATCTTTGCATTAAAAATACGTCGATCTTTATTGAGTCTTTGTGCCCGAACACACAATTTTTTTTTATTGATAATTTACCTTTACCCTACACGTAACATCAATATCAAGGCTAATGACTCAATTTGAGAAAAAAAAAGGAAAGAAACGCAATTGTCAATCCAAGTGTCATGCGAGATATGCGCACGTGTACGAGTACTCGTAGAATTTTCTAAATTTTATGTCTCAACTGACAGGATACATTCGAGTCATACAATATTGCCCAAAGGATGTTTGATTGGGGAAGTTTTCCTGTAACTTCCTGCCAAATGCCGGGTCGTAAAATTTAACATTTAACTACCGTCAATAAATAATTTATTGTCGTCAGAAATTGGATAGCAAAAATTATTTACCCTCAACCTCTGATCCGATTTGCATGAATAAGGATATCACGAGTACTCGTGGAATTTGGAGGCAAAAATACATTTTATTATGCCCCCTTTCGATTGTGAGTTTGTCAGTGATTCGAAGGTCATCTGCCCCAGAAGATGTTACAACGATAAACAGCGCTGAGAACTTCCATTCTGAGTTTCAGGTGACATTTGAACTACAAGTAATCCTGATCGTATGTAATTGAGAAGTCGCGTGGCAATTGGTGGCTTAGAGATGCTTTCAAATTTAAGATCTTCTGTCTACAGTCTCAACGATCACATTGTACAGATACGAGTATTTGTCCTCTTTGATCTGCATACTTCCTAAAATGACCCCATCCATCTAATTGCTCTGTAAATGTCACTAATTTTGATTTATCGCATTTCCACCACAGAACGTCTGTCTTTTTTACAAATTAGTCATCCGGTACCTGCTCCATACGATCATCTTCATCTACAAGTCATTAACTTAAAACAGCACCACGAACACAAATGCAATTGGAAAAGATACAAAATCCCAATCCGAATCCGTATCCCAAAAGAACGAAATGGGGCACCTGTTGATGAGGTTTTACGATATGTTGTAATTGCCGGCCGTGTGGGTATTTTTAAGTACCCGCATCCGTGTGTGCCCAAAAACCATTCTCATCAATCTCTTGACGTCAGTTTGAATTGATCATTTTTATGGATGAAGCAGCATCACATCGGGGTCGGGAATCCATAGCTCGGACTAGGAAGATTCATGGTGAGCAATTTGAAAATTGTCTCCTGAAGATGTTTGCCGATAGTCGGCAGCTGATTTCGTTCTAGGTATTCCCTTTGTCACCGATTAATGGACAATAATTTTCGGATAATGGAGATGTTTTCGGTCGGTTTGCTGACATTTATTGGATTGTGTTGGAGTAATTAAGAAAATCGCTGTTAATAGATAACGACACAGGGGAAATGATGTTTGTTTTTTGGTTTTTATTGATACGAGCAGTGCCACTGGCCTGGGATAATTGATTTGGTGAATTGAAGGAATCCAATGTCGAATGTCGGATCGCATATGGACGTGTGATTATTTATCAAAATGGCAAATTACTCTTGTCGGACGTTGAGTGATGGCTTTCTGAGAGCACTTCTGGTATTTTCGAAAAGGAAATTCATGTATGTAGTCGCATGTAATGCTAACCAATAAGAAGCATTACAATGGGAGCCAGTGATCCAGTAAACGTGATTGGTGCACCATGATTGCTTGGTGTTTTAAAGGGAGCTTCGGATATACGAGAACTTGTCGCCTTAAGAATGGAGAGTGAGACATTAGTCTCTGGTTTTTAACGTAAACCACCTGTCATGTAGACTTATGTTTAAGGGATGCCCATACATCCATGGGAGCAAGGATACGCCTTGCCATCGCTCTCCGCCAATACTTTGATATCAATTCGCAACTGTGTTTGAGGCACAAGTTCCACCCTTGGTATGCGTAGAGGCCGATCTAAAACCTCTTACTACTCTTAGGGTCACAGCACCCAGTACTTATTTGCTAGTCTACAATGGGTCGAACCAAAATGAAGACCCTTCCCGCGATTTGGGTTTAAACCACATCCACCATGACGCTCCCACAAGGGGGCCAAACTCAACAAGCCAGGCCCAGACCGAAATCCGGGGGGCTCCTGCTTCCCATGGTACCGTGATTTAAGTCCTGGTAGGGACTACCGGTGGTCTTGCCGCCAACAAGACTTATGATCAGCAACTTGTAACTGGTCAAATCGTAGCAACCTTCAGAGGCGTCATCTGAAGATGTTTACGATAAGACCACGAAAAAAATGGCTAACGTCCATGTTTCTGCAACAAAGAATAGGATTGGGCTGGTAAACGTCTTATATGAAGTCTTCCTAGTATTTCTTGAAAGCCCTGTCGATGGTTTCAATGTCAGGAGCGTACGCGAGTTGTTGCACAAGCTATTGGAAAATCGTTCTTCTTATGTGGACTTGCAAGTTTCGCAAAATTTTCTCATGTTCGACGAAATGCAGACACTTAATGGCGTCTCACCTTGCTTATAGCTCGTTTTGACATCAGAAATCTTGGTGAGATTGCCTCCGATCTGAACGGTGCAGCGAGCATTCTTCAATATCTTTCTGCTAATCTTATAGTTACAGGCGTTCACACAATATGGCAAAAATGTCTTACACTGATGCCTCTATACTTGGTGCAGTTTAGAAAGTCACATTTCTGTGGTTTGGACAGATGTTCTGGTTCCATTCATCTGGCATGCTTATGTCCGACCAAATCTTGGAAATGAATTCGTGTATGGCCATTACTATGTCCTGATGCTTTAAATAGCTCGGCAAGCAGTCCATTCAGTCCGGCAGCTGATTCACAGACGAATTGCTTTGTTGCATAGCTATTGACGTGGAGTTGAGGGATAAGCGATTGGCAACGGTTCCGATGGTTTGTTGCTATTGCAGTCGTTCAACATTAAATCTCCTATAGTATTTCTTCGTTGTTGTGGTGTTTGAGCTATCCATAGACTTACCTTGGCTGGAACTTGGCGGTGAATCGAGTATAAGCTAGGAGGCTACTTTATTATATGAAGTGATCGATTCGTCATATTTCTTTGTAAATATTAAAATAAATGACCTTAGTAGGCTTGTACGATATATGTATGTCCTGGTGTTACATACTCCATTGTCTAGTTACAGCATTTGAATTCACAAAAATCATGAAAGGATCTAGATATTTGCGTCTTGTTTATGGGCGATTTTGTAGACTCTTTTAGTAAATTCTAAGAAAGGGAGCGGGACTTGTTACTTTTTCGCTTAAATTATGAAGAAAAAAACAAAAAGTTTCGGTAGAGGATCATTTTCTCGAAGACTATGCCACTTGAGTGGAGTACTCTCTGTCTCCTAAAATGACAACCAAGACGTGTAAGCAAACTCAAGCTTGTCCCGGTCATCATAGGAAACATGTTTGATAGACTCCCTGTTACTTACAGGGCCGAAAGATGATTATGATGGAGACGAAGCTGGCACCATTCTGCCAGACACAGCTCTGGTTGATGGACTCGGAAATCTTCGAAGATGTTAACGCGTTGGGTAGAATGCTTGATATGGTTGCGACCAATATTGATTCGACCTCAGAGCTGGAGCTAAGTATCTTGACTTCATTAGTTCTCACATTTTAAACCTCACTTCAGAAACCCTATCCGTTGCGACACTAAACTCCTCATCCTTAACCACTCCCTCTTCTATTGACCCCCTTTTGACACCCACTGTAAAATTAACGTACCAACCCAGCGATGTCACGGAATGTTGCTATCTGCTCACTAGGCTTAGGGATAAAAAATATATGAGAATGTACGTCTATATCTCGCTTATCTGAATGATAAATTCAACTCGGTGTGCTACGAGGGTAAAACTAAAACAAGTGTTATGGTTTCCATCCAGCAGGAAGGCCTCCCTACCGATGTTACCAATCTCAGTAAACTTTATATAAAGTACCTCGAGACTTTCAATACGCCTCCACAAAAAGTTGCAACCGATATTTCCGCTCTTCGCAACTACAGTCGACTTTGACTACTGTCTCGCTGCAACTTCGTCTTCTTCTAAGCCCGACTTTGTGTCAGCTAAAATAACACTTACTCGTAGATGCTTGTATGTTGTGTTGTTACATTCTTGCGGCCCATCCAACCATTTCTGCTAAGGAATGCCTCTTCTTAGATCGGTTAACAGCCTCTAGTCTATGTCAAGTCAGTGGCGTTTCCAAGTATATGGAAAGGCAATTGGACCTTATCTTCACAACTGATCCCATCAACTCCTCAGTATCGTGATGTCCCCTATCTCTTTCAACTATTGACAACTTTCATCCACCACTTCTTCTCTCATTTTTCCACAACTCTCCCCTCCAGTCGGTTTCCCTCACAGTTATATTTTCTTACAATTTTCACAGAGCTAGGCAGGGCTTCTTTCGAGTTTACCAATCTGTCTCTGGTCGGCCCTCTGGCCCTCTGGCCCTCTCCATTATTTACAGGAAAATATCCAAATCCATCTCCTTTTATGGCCATATTCCCGCCATAAAACATCTTCTACATCCCTCCCTTGGTATAATTGTAGACCCCGCTGTCTGCGAAAAAAAGAAACAAGTTATGGGCCACTCTTCTTCCGACTATTCCAATTATTTAGGCATACTATATATCTTCATTTCATTGAACTCTATAACTCTCTCTATCAACGCTACCTGAATAGTGCGCAAACCTATCTTATAAATGACCCCAAGTCATTTTTTCAATTTATCAATTGCGAAAGTAAGACTGATGGTTATCCTTCCTCCCTCGCTTTCAAAATAAAATCTTCAAGTGATCCTTCTGCCATCGCCAGCTTTTTTGCTACATTTTTCAAATAATCATTTGCCAGCAACTCCTTCGTACTACGAGTAGATCCAACTTACTTCAATGGCCTACCAAATTTCACCGTTGGTCCCTTTCTCACTCAAAATTTCGATTATGCAGGTATCGAAGAATAGTTACTAAATCTTAAAGATGAATTTGTACCTGAGCCAGATGGGCTCCCCGCTGTGTTTCTTGAAAAAATGCTCTTCCAAACTTTCTCTACCCCTTTCCTACCATTTTCGTCTATCCCTTACACAGGGAGAATTTCCCTAGATTTGGAAGACCTCTTTTATAATCCCGATACACAAAAAGGGATTTAAGCATGAAGTTACCAATTATCGCCCCATTGCTAAACTCTTTCATATACCCAAATTCTTTGAAAGCATTTTATACGAAGCCTTAAGCTTCGACTGTGAGCTTAATTTCCATTAGCTTATCGCTAAGATGATCCTCAAAGCCAACTCATCACTTGGCTTTGTTAAACGGTGGTCCTAGGAATTTTCCAACTCGTATGTAACCAGATCTCTCTATGTTACCTTTGTTCGCCCCCTGCTTGAGTATACCAGTCAAGCTTGGTTTTCCCCTTGTTTCCTGAATCGAGGGTATACAACGTCGGTTCCACCGATTTGCTCTTCGTGATCTGCACTGGAAAGCTCTTTAATCTTACCTACCTATCAGAACCGCCTCAAACTTCTCAACATGAATTCGTTAGGAGAACGTAGGAATACTGCTGACATTCTTTGCATTCATCGACTGCGCACCCATTTTCAACTCTATTTCCTTCAAGAACAACCCACGAAATCTACATTGTCATCGTCTCTTATGGCTCCAACGAATCAATTTCCCGTATGCTCCGAAAGGTCATCTCAAATTTCCTTTTTGATTACAACCTGAGCGCTCAAACAAGATCTCCTCCATCATTCCCTTCATTCCTAGCTCATAAGTCTTTCTGTTAGTTTGTTAGTCCTAGTTTTTAAGTTAGATTAAGCCATTAAATGGGGGCCTCAGCCCGCACGGACCCGGAGCCTTTTGGAACTGAACTTGACCTACGTGGTGGTCGAGGAACCAAGGCAGCGGCATCCAACCTAGGAACCTTATGAGATTCTAGAACTGCAACTGTGAATTGTATCTTTTAAATAATTTGTCTGCTCATAGACACTAGGCAGGCTTATTCGCTGGGATTGTTCCACTTGTTCGGGGAATGGGGGTTGGACTGCAGCGTCCGCAGTTATCTACTGGTAATCAGCTAGCGGAAAAGACGAAAAATGTCGTTCAATTAGGTTTAGCACTTAAGGCACCCAAGATAACATTTAGCTTTTGCAATATTTAGCATCTGAGGGTTATAAGGTTCATGGCCTGTACTAAAAAGATTAAGTTTAGAGTTAAGAAGGGGAAGTGTTTGTAGGGTATCAGTAGTAGAGGGAGGCTGGCGGTTGTATGACTATACCTACAGTAGAGTATGGATACTGAATTCTACTGGAATGTGCAACATTTTTCAGATCATGAGCAATTAGGTTCGATTTTAGCGACTACCGAACCAACCATATTTACCTAGTATTCAAAAACATCCTCTACTAGTCCTCCCTGGTATAATCGCAAGCTTCGTTCCCTTCGAAATAATAGAAACAAGTTATGGGCTGGTTTCCTTCGCACCAGTTTTTTTTCCGACTATTCCAACTATCTTGGTGCTTATTTTCATTTCGCCGAACTTTATGATTCCTTTTACTAGCGCTACCTTAACAATGCGCAAGTCAACCTTATAAACGACCCTAAGTCCTTTTTTCAATTTGTTAACAACAAAATAAGGTCCGAAGGCTTCCCTCCTTTCCTCTTCTTCAACAACAAGTCATTAAATGATCCATTCACCATTGCCTACCTACTTGCCACCTTTTTTAAACAATCCTTCACCAACGACTACTTTGGACCAGATCCATCCTATTTTAACTATCTTCTGAACTTCTCCAATGGCCCACTTCTCTTTCACACCTTGGACCCGTCTTATATCGAATATAAGTTACACCAACTTAATGATGAATTCACACGCGGCAAAGATGGCCTAGCTGCCATATATCTTAAAGAAATGTTCTTCCTCTCTTTCCTTTGCCCTATCTAGTCTCTTTCGTCCATTCCTTTCACAACGAGAATTTCCTCAGGCCTGGAAAATCTTCTTCATAACCCCGATCTACAAAAAAGGATCAACGAACAAAATAACCCACCAATCGTCCCATCGCGAAGCTCTCCCATGTACCCAAACTCCTCGAAAGTATTTTGTATGAAGCTCTAAGCTTCCAATGCAAATCACTTATTTCCCCTAGACAACATGGATTCCTAAAAGGTAGGTCAACCACCACAAATCTCGTTGAATTCGTATCCTTTGCCATCTCTGCCCTAGAGAATGGCAACTAAGTCGATGTACAATAGTTGCAACCGATTTTGGCAAGGCCTTCGATAAAGTCTCCCGTCGATTTATACTCTTCAAATTGTCTGCCCTCATCTTTGAACCCATACTGTTAAAATGGATATCCGGCCGACTCTATTTTTGGCCACCTCTGGAATTCCACAAGGCAGCCATCTTGGTCCCTCTCTTTTTACATTAACCATAAATTATCTCGATAGGAGCGTCAAACACTCGTCTATCTCCCTTTACTCCGACGATACCAAATTTTTCAAGGTCATTTGCTCTCCCCATGACTCCTTCCTCCTTCAACAAGACCTTCATAGTTTTTCGATCTGACGCCTCAAAAATTGTTTGGAACTTAAAATCCCCAAATGCCAATCCATCACCTTTTCACATAAGCAGCGCCAATCTCCTCCCCGACTCTACCTTCTTAATAACCAACCTACCTCCTCCGTTCAATCTCTTCGCGACCTCGGCATTTTGTGTGATAGGGAGCTCAACTTCCGTTTATATATGGATGGGATAACCCTTAAAGCCAACTCTGCATTAGATTCTGTAAAGCGGTGGTCCAAAGAATTCACCAACCCATACGTGACCAGGTCCCTCTATATTACCTTTGTTCGTCCCCTCCTAGACTACGCCAGTCAAGTATCATCGCGTTCATATCTCGAGAATCGAAAGCATCCAGTCCCGTTTTCTTCGATTTGCTCTTCGAGGTTTGCCCTGGGATGATCCTTTTACTCTGCCCCCCTATCAAAACCGTCTCAACCTTATTAACCTAAACACCCTTGAGGAACGCAGAGATACAGCCGACTTCCTCTGACTCCTTTCAGGTCACGATGAATGCGCGTCCCTTCATAACTCTATTTTCCTCGTAATCTACTAGTCCACCACACCTCCTATAACGCGAACGAACCAATATCCCATATGCAACGGAAAATCAATTCAAACTCTGCCGTCTTTGACTTCCACCGCACCGCTCGCTACCTCAAATCCGTTCTCCTTCAACACCCCAACCAACCTTAGTTTTAAGTTTAATTTTAAGTTTTAGCTTGTTTTAAACCGAATAAATGGTGGCCCCCACCAAAAATTAAAAAAGTCGGATTCCAAGGTTTCATTCTGAGCAACAAACTGAGACGGAAAGAAAATGTTGTTAGTGAGCGGAATGAATAACTGCAAGGAAGCTGTAGGATTAAGACGGGTCTGCAGCAAAAAGTTATGTGCAGGGCTTACACTAAATAAGTAGCACTTCACCAGGTGGCTCTCAAAGCTTTTCTCGGTTCGCTACATATAGATTTTTCGGTATGAACCTGAGGAACACTCAGCAATGGAAATATCTAGGTGTAGGATATGTCAGTCTACTCACACAGCCGACTAAACCGACTTTCAGTTATCTAAAAGTGATTTAAACGTCGACACAACACAAAGACAACCAAATGCGTTGGCGTCTTCTCGAAAGATCCTTGCGTTCATAGATCTTTTAGTCTATCCATCATATTATTATCAGGCTGCAACTTGGTTCGGATACCTGCGTCAGATACCTTTTTGCACAAGTCAAGTAGCTATCAGATTCCTAACTTCGAACACTGTAAATTCTAGAGTTCATCTCCCAGCGAGATAGGTAAGCAGCATAAGATCGGACTCTGTTGGGTGCCAGGAAACACAGACATCCTAGAGCGTTGCATCGCTGATTTAATGGTTAGCGTCGGATCCAAAGGTGCAGATAGTATGCAGCTTGATAACGACAAGACAACAATGTCCAAAGAAACGACAGGATTTCTACAGTACTTGCCTCTGGAGCCATTAGAATGCAATCGCTAGGCAGTTACCACTTCAGAGATCATGGTCTATGAAGCTCATCAGTCTTCACAAATCTATTAAGAAATCTCTTTGGTTCCAGTATTAGTTGAAGTATCGCCCTCCCATGTTCCTCAGTAGTATCACAACGGACTGACAATTTGTCTAATGGCACTTTGACAAGGACCACTCTAGTCTAACCTATTTCAAATTCATCTCCGGGAATATTAGGTGTCTTGTCGTTCCATCAGTTTTATCCACATCCCTAATTACGCTATTATGCGGCCTATACATATATTCCACTTCAGGGATGTGAGTAATCATTTATTTTTCAAGACTATGCCTCCAAATAAGAAATTGTTAATAGTTGTCGCGTTTTTAAACCCTCGTTCACGTCCAACGTGTTACATAAATTACTCTTTTTATTTAGGGCTCCACAGCGGTCAGTAAAATCCATTACAAATTTGAACTTGTGGATTTTTTCCATTTCAAACTTCTGTTTAGTATTCTAAAAGCCCACACTGTTCTCCTGTTTAAATTACCGTAAATTCAAACACTCGCAACACCCATTCTGTTGAATTTAACCGAAAGCACATCCCACAGCACATCCCAGTCGGATTAGAATTGACAACCTCCACAATACAGTGTAACACTAAACCAAATTGCAAATGACAGAAACCATCTTTTACAAACCGCAAACAGGAGCAGTCTAACAGCTGATGAAATTCAAATATCGGTGTATAAAGTTAAACTGTGTGCACCACAAGCTCCTTCTTGTATCCTTAGACACGGATACAGTATCACAATTTGCACACCGACCGGAAGAATAAGGAGAACAACCTCCATGTACCAGGGGTTGAAGTCCTTATAACTGCTTTGCATAATTTATAGAACAAGTGAAGAAGATGGCAAAGAGATGTAAGATACATTCCAGATGGTTCGTTGTTAGCAAGCTCCATAGTTTCCGGATGATGGCTCAACTATGTCTTTTGCTGGGTACGGATCCGGATGGGAGGTATTTTGTCGCAGTAAGTGAATACGATTTACGAGAATGATCTCGAAATGATTTTATGGGGTGTGCACTCTTTAGAAAATACATCAAGTGCAAGGCGAAATAGGGATGGAATGGAGTGTATACCTTTGCGAAGGTAGCAAAGTGACAGTTTAAAAATGTTTCAGTGCGTACGAGTGCTTATCGGTTGTTACCCCAATAAAACATCTCGGATTGGAAGGATACTCGTATAAAGGTATTTTTAGCGACTTTTAAGGACCCTGAAGTGCACAAGAGATTGAATTAAGTCTTTGTAAGCACTAGGTGAGTAGAGGAAGTATGCAACTTTGATGTGAAGTTCTTAGGGCGTTTGGTTTAGCCGCATTTATATTATTTGGGCCCTACTTTGTTCGCCTCTGACTTCAAGTTGTAGGCCATCTGGTGCAGGTTCAATGTTGTCATAGTTCATCTCAGCACCGAACAGATCTAGCCAGATCTCATGGTTGAGGAGATCATGCAAGGAATAGTGGTGGCGAAAGAATACAACCCTGTGGTACTCCGTTGTGAACTTCAAATTCCTCTAACAACACCTTACCGTTGTGCATGACATAGCATTTACCACTATCCTAGGCAGCGAGTAGTTTTTCTGGTACAGTGCTAGCCATCTTGGCCATCGAAGGCCTTCTCAAAATCGATGAGCAACAGATGACCGGAGATCTGTATTCCACGCAGTCTTCCATGTTGATCTTCAAAGGACCCAGTTCGAAATCAGTTCAGTTCAGTTGATCGATTGTTCTAGCTAGAAGTAAAGCTACAGCCGGGTAAGACGTACTCGTATACCCTGCTCTAATTGCCGCATTCCGTAAGGTTTTCCTTCTTGGGCAGCTTAACAAACATTTCCCCCTTCCTATCATTGGGGATGGTTTACTAATAAGTGGTTGAAGGATGTCCACCCAAGTGTTGGACTCGGCTTGGAAGTGTTCCGCCGGGATGCCACCCATGTTTATCTACAACGGCCTTGTGGCCGACGTTATTTCAGCGTGACTGTGGTGAGAGCTGCGAAAACGGGTATTTGTTGCTAACATAAGCTCACCTGAACTTGGGTCGAATTCCCTGTTGGCTTGGTGGTTAAGCACTGCTACAAAGCGCTCCCATCTGACAATATGGTCATTTAACTACAATAGATGTAGTTTGGACATTCGACCTCCAGCGAGTTCCTTAGTAGAACTATAAGCGGTCCTGTTGTCGCACCCATTCTTTGTTTCTTCATCTTTGGTGGCTAGTACGTTGATGTGGTTATGCATGTCTCATCTCATATACTTTCTCTATGACTGAGGCCATTGCAATCTGTGCAATAGGTTCATCGATTCCTCTAAATCTGTTCGTTACCCATGCGTTTTGGTTATGTTTTCATTCCACAGACAATGGTGGCTGTGTCAGACATAAAAACTGTGTATGGCGTTCCGTGCTGCTTGTTCTTGCATTTGTGGCGCATTTGTGTCGAGGGTGTCTCTTATGTCTTGGTGCACTTTGCGGCTCCAGAAGGCTGTCGGCTATTACCAGATACAGTACGAAGTTGTAACATATACGAGTACATAGTATCTGCCATTAGATGGTGGTCCTTCTCTATCCCAATGTCAGCTCCACGTCTGTTAAGGACATCTGGAGTGCAATTTCTAAAGCATCAGCTAATGGCAAAGTAATTGATCTGTCGATCAGTCGAGACCCAACTGATCTTGTGGCAGTCCTTCTGGTCAAACAGTGTGCATCCAATGACCAGGCGACTTACGTTGGAGATTCAACAAACTCTTCCCCTTGTCAATCCTTGTGTTTCCTTGGATATGTGAGCACGTCGCAGTGTTGTTGAAGCCAAACTTCGTGTAAAAATCTCTCATCACGTTAGGCGTTAAGTTTGTGGGTGCCCTTAGTATGATATAGAAATCGCCCTCAGCATAGTCACCGGCGTAGTAGACATTAGCCTTGAACTTCGCGGACAATGTCCTGACACCATAAGACGAATAAGATATAAGATTGTCACTACCTTTAAGGTAAGTAAGAGCACTGCCCCATATCCTAGAGTCGTGTTCATTGTTTTCCCAGAGTAGACCCGAAAGGTTCTCCTAGTTTCGAAGGATTGGATACCGTATTCCCACCATCAAATTTTACTTACTCCGAGGATACCTAGTTTATACCATAAACTACATGTTAAGGCGTGAGAAAAAATGAGAAAATTGAATCTCCCACTACCATGAGCACGCGCGGCGGGTTCCCATAGGCCCTCTCGGGAGAGTGAATTTTAGCACGAAGGCATATATCGGCTGACATTGTCAGGATCCGGTATATGAATCGGGAATAATCACATAGCACGTGCTATGGATATCTCGGGAAGATCACTCACACCCTCTGGGGCAACCAGAACCAACCAGTTCTTGCCTTTATATAGTGGAACTAGCAAGCTCTGCCGTCGCTGTTTACTAACTTGCTTAAGGTGACGCTACAGTCCGGGGTGGACCTAGGCCTCAACCAGCAAAGCATCTTCAGGCTGATCAATCTTTAGCCAGCTGCCTCCAGTTTCGCACACTAAGTTGTTTGAGGTCTCCTTCCATTTGCGTGCGCCACCTGAGTCGCGGTCTTCCTCTGCTGCGCTGTCCCTCGGGGGCCCTTTACATGGTACAGCCACCTCAGTTGTTGGACCTTCAATTTTCTGGCTAAGTCGATGTCGCTGTGCTGCCAGTTCGTGGTTGTATCTCCTTCTTCATTCACCGGAATCGAAAATGACCCGAAGAATTTTCCTCTCAAAGCAGCCAAGACCATCTTTATCCATTTTTGATAAAGTCCATGCCTCTGCGTCATGGGACAGGACTGGGGTTATGAAGGTCTTCTATGGGGTCACCTTTCTTGTTGTAGCAAAGCCCTCTTTGCTAGTCAATTGCAAGGAGCGATTGGCACGATTTATTCTTCGTTTGATCTCAGCGCTGGTGTCATTGTCTGAATTAACAGCAGAGCCTTAACTATTAAAGTTATATCTGTCGGGGATGACATTTTGTCCGAGACGTTGGTGTTCAGTCTTGCCCTCATTGAGCCTTAAACCCATTTTTGCTGTTTCCGCCTCAATACTCACGAAAGCGCCACTGACATGATGCTGCTTTCTTCCGATTACGTCAATAGAATCGGCGAGCATAGCGACGGATTTTTGAAAGATAGTGAGTCTTATTTTGGCTCGTGAGTTTTGCACTATTCTTTCAAGAATGATTAAAGAAATCGCATGACAGCGCGTCGCAATGCCTTGTGTAAATCGTTTTTTGACATCAAAGGTCTTGGTGAGGTCTTTACCGACCTTGATGGAGTAGCGTGTATTCTAGATCGTCATCTTGCACAAACGGACAAGTTCGGCAGGGATGCCAAATCTAGAGATTGATCTGTATAGCTCGTTTTTATAGATGCGGTCATACGTGACCTTAAGATCGACGAATAGGTGTTGTGTATCGCTTTGTTGGATTTTAACTTAGATGTGGCTATCTTCACTTTATCGAGGTCGGGTGGATGGAACTGTTGGTCTACATCGTTCTGGCGGTATTTGGTTCGTAATTGTCGTTACACAGTCTACAAAAATGCTCTTTCCAAATCATCGGCATCGACTGCGACTCTACTACGATGCTTCCATGTTCGTCTCTACAGGCTTCAGTTCGGGGCTTGTATCCGTGACATGATTTTTTTTACCTTTTGGTAAAACTTCCTCCGTGAGCTCGTGAGCAGGTCTAGTCCTTCTATGCAGCGCCGCTTTGTATGCCTCTTGCCTAGCTGCATGTGCTTGCCGCCACTCATCGTCAAACCAGGGATTTCGTTGTGGTGGCCGAGTGAAACCCAGCACTGATATTCGATACTGGATGCTGGCGACATAGGAAGTCTTAAGACTTTAAGGGAGATTCGATTGGTAAGGGATTTGGCGATCTCTTGCGATTGTAGCCGTCCGACGTAAAACTTCTTCACTATTAGCTTGCAATTGCGATGTTCGAGGTATTTGGAATCGTTCCTTGGCTTCAACAATGTAGTGATGCGAGTCGATGTTGATGCCTCGGAGCTTTGCATTAAAATCGCCGAGGATAAGTGTAATGTCATAGCTAGAGCACTGCTCCTAGGTCTTGTCCAAAAGCTCGTAGAAGCTATCTTTCTCCCCTGTGGAGTCGTGTGCGCACACACGTATAAGGCTAATATTGGCAAATTTAGCCTAAATACGAATTGTTACGAGGGGCTCGTTAACATGCCGGAAACTCAGGACTTCTTGCCTAAGTCTGCCTCTAACAACGAATCCACATCCAAATAGGGGATGCTTTTGCTGTCGATAACAATCGCCGTAGTAGATGTTGCAGTTGTTCATCGTCTTTTTGTCCGACCATTCCCATCCCATTTCTTGAATGCCGGTAATACCTGCTTTGCAGGGGGCCTCCGCTAGTTGTTCGGCTGAATATGGCCTATTAAGGAACCTAACATTCCACGTGCATATACGAAGTTCGTTGTCCTTGTTTCGTTTGCAGAGGTTGTCAGTAGTAGATCCGTCCGTATCCGAGACTTGTTGCTGCTTTGTAACTTTTTTTTTTCCGCTGGCCAGGGAGTTACCCCTGGGACACAACCGCCAACCTGGGGGGGCCTGATCTAGTATTGATACCACTAGGACGAGGAGTCGGTTAGATCGAGGCCAGCCACCCATTTGGGAATGTGAGCGCTGCCATTGGACCATTTAGGGCTCATCCGCTACTATTACTTTTCCAAGACCCTGACTTAGTCTCGAAAATCCGTACCTCCAAACATGTCGGTGTAGCCCGGATAACGTCTTATTTGCTTTGTTCCGAGATTTTGCTTCACCGTTGTTTCCATTTAGGGGATTCGTACGCTTTTTTTTTGTTTTAAATGCATTTTATTTTCTAAATTATTAATTCTTACATACTAACAAAAAATGCTTAAATGCTAGCTTAAAATTACTTAACAATCTTATACTAACTTACTGGCCCCACACAGGCACTCTAAGCTACTCTAAATTCTTATATCTATGTCTTTCGACTTTGTTTACATTTTATACTTATATATACTTATTTTCTATGATTGTTCCGTTTATGGTGCTGCTATTTTTGTCTGCTGGTCTGCACGCGCGCTTAAAAGTCGGATGTACCCCATAGTTATCATTTGGAAGTAAAATAAGCGCAATTTATGTGTAGAAACAGATACAACATACAACAGAGGTTGACACCTCTCACTGCCTACCATATTTCTACAGCACCCAACCACCCGCTCATTAAATTCCGAGATTAATAGAATAAATAATTGGGGTACCACCAAGAGAGTAGAAATTAGTGCTTCCAAAACACAATGCTGTGTCTTTGTCCTCTGCCATTGAAGAGATGTCGCCAAAATGCTGCGAGGTGGTTTCAGTTTATATGCAATGCTGCGAAGTGGCCTTGATATAATGTGGACATCCGTCTAAAATTGGAGTAAAATGCACCCATCTGATCAGGTGCTCCTAAGACATATTTTGCACTTGCTAGATAAGATTTAAAACCGTGCTGATGCACACAATGTACATTATCCAGCGCATTGGAAAACTGCGGTGGTACATCCCATACCCAAAAGGGACAAAGATACTTCCAATCAGGCGAATCTCCGCTCGATAAGCCTTCTCCCAAACATCAGTAAGGTTTTCGAGAAGGTGATCAATAGAGTCCTGGCTAAGTGGGTTGAGGACAAACATATAGTCCCGGATAATCAATTCGGTTTCAAGGCGGGGCATGCTATTATTCATGCTGCGTCTAAACTGGTTTCTGATATCCAATGGAACAAAGGCAAAAAACAGTGCACTGGTGCCTGTCTGATTGACTTGGAAAAAGCCTTCGATGCCGTATGGTTAGAAGGACTCTTTTTCAAGCTGGACAGGTTGGGCATTAGTAAACCACTTCTGTATATTCTTTTTGATATGCTCTCCAGTAGACAGTTCATCGTGAAGAATGGCGATGTGACCTCTGCTGCAACATTTAACATTAAAAATGGTCTGCAATAGGGTGCGGTAAATTCGCCGATCCTATTCAACATTTACACAAGTGATCTGATAGGTTCACTTCGCCATGCTATAGCGTATGCAGACGACTTAATCGCGTACAGATCAGGTCCAAAAATTGAGGTCATTAACATACTTTTGCAACGTGACTTCGACAAAATTAAACAATATTGCGATGACTGGAAGTTGAAAATCAACTGAGGTCTTGTACAATAGGGCGAACCTAATAAGAGTGGACAATTTCGTCATTAAGTTGACTCGCAGGCACATTGTAAGATCAATGACCTCATCGAACAACCTGATCTCCGGGGCTTACTACCCTAATTATATGTATCATGAGAGAGTTCGCTTTAACGGCTTTATTCCTCCAGAAGCGTTCCTCTACCTAGATAGTAAAGGTCTGATCCAGGACAGATTTGCGGTGCCGCTAATCTTCCGCGTCACTCGAACAGCTGCGGACAGGCGACTCAACTACGACAGAGACGTCGCACACGGCTGTACGGAGCGTCTCCGGTCCAGTAGGGCGGTAGGGAGTCGGGACATGAGGGATGTTGCTCGGCAGCACCAACAATTTTGGTGGCTTGTTGAAGGAGAGGATGCGTCGTCGTCGAATTCCTGCCGCAATAGATAGCTTCATGTGAAGCAAAGTGGGTCGTCTAATCTATTTTTAGCCATGGCCGGCTTACATGGTTTTAAGTAGGAGTAAGTTAGATTTAAGAAAAAAAAATAAAAGAAAAAAAAAAATTAATAAAAAAAAAAAACATATATATGTACATATATTTATATATTAGGTATATATATATTATGTATGCACGTATAATGTATTAGATGTAAGTAGGTTAAGTAGATTAAGATATATTTCTAGGTAGTCTGTAGGCTTTTAGTTTTAAGTTTAATAATAAAATTAAAATTAAAAGAGTCCATGCACTAAGTTTTTGTTTAAAAATGTTTTCTTAGGTTAACTTGTATTGTCGTAACTATAAGAATAAGAGCAAGAACTGTCCTAAACGTCGAAAGACATAATTTCTAAGTATTATGTTTAACATAGAGTGCTCGCATGGGGCCAGTAAGTTAGTATAAGATTATTTTTTGTTTAAGTTGTTTAAGCTAATTTTTAAGCATTCTTCTGTCTAGCATCTAAGAGTAAATTAATTAATTAAATAAAAATGCATTAAAAACGATTTAAAATCGTGCTATAGAACTCATAGCTGACGCCAATATTGCACAGTCAATTGACACCGACAAAATTTCTAGTGCCCTACCTCGTTCTACCACTATTTTCATCACCAGTACTTCAATGAAATCGCACCTTCAAACCTTGAATCGTAATCCCCATCTTGCTTAAAGCCCACTTTCGGACGTACTTTGAAATATCGCTATTCTTTCCTAAGCCCTACAACTTGCTTATGAAATGCACTACCGAGCTTCTTTTTTACCTATTCATTGTAACTTGCAAACATTCAAGACCAATGTACATCGGTACCTCTCTTTCCTTCCTCCCTAAGTTTTCTTCGCCCGCGCTGTGTGCAAACATTTTAAGGGCGCTAAAAAAAACCCTTGAGCGTACTCTTATTTGTTATATAAAAAAAAAAAAAATCCTGCGAAGCTTTATGGGAGAATGATGACGAGACCTTCCTGCTGATGTGATGATTGCTGGTACTGTATTCTATGAGAGGCTGAGGAATTTATGTAAAAGGACCATACATGGATTCAATGGTGTTCCTATCAATTACCTAAAACTCGAAACACTCGCAACGTCAGCGGCTGAGGACTGTTTAAATTCCAATGCCCAGCAGCAAACTCGCGGTCGAGAACACAAGTCGTAATGTTCAAAAACAGCTTAATAGCAAACTCAAAAGAAAATATTTACCGGCTCTCTAGTGAAGATAATATATGTACAATAGAGACGTCCTCCTTCTTGACAAGATTGCTAAAATCCAAGCGTCCTGGACTGATCATAGACATAAAATCAAATACTAGGCTGTGGTAGACGTATAGCAAAACAACGAAAGCCAGAGAGCGTGAAATTAAAAAGATATCCAGACGAGACCTCTCAATCCACTGTCACTGCCTATATGTTAAGCTTAAAGTTAAAAAAAAAAAAAAGTAAATAAAAAAAAACACAAAATTAATTCTCCAAATCATCATAAAAATAAATTCACATCATCGAATAATTGCGGCGAATAAATTAATTCATTAATCCAAACGATAAATTGACATCGCCAGTCAATTTGCAAATTTATGCTGAATTCACAAATTTTATTAGTTTCTGCTCCATTCAATTGATTCGTAATTAATTGGAATGCTTTTGTCGCTTATGCATATGTTGGGCGATTAATCACATTAATTTCAGGATGATGGTATGTGTAGTTATTTGACTAACCATCTGGGTGGGTCCCTAAGAGGACAGAATTTTCTATAAATTCGCGTCTATACTCGCTCGTATTTCTTGTACTCAGAATGAACAAATCCAGGGATAGTGTGAGAAGGTATCTCAATTATGAACATCATCGATGTAACCCGACATCTCCACTCAAATCTTTCTCACATTTGTGCTTCGTGTTTATGCTCATTTTCGTAATTCGAATTTTATTATCTAGAAAACAGTTAGCAAGTTATTATATTTTGTGGTGAAAATTATGAAATTTTCAACGCATATGAATTGCGAAAACTTTATCGATTAGAATGCAAATAAATGTCGCATTAACAACACGAATTTCCTCGTTATCCTTGACTTGGTTTTGGGGTATTTTTACACGGATACGGATACATGTGAAGCACATACACAACACGTTTGCTGTATGTAACTACCTAAATACGAGTACCTTGGAATGGGCTATCGTTGGTAAGGTTGAAGCGAAGTTTTGCGGTATACATACATATGAGAAGATTTTGGAATACAGCAGCAAGGATTCGCAATTAAGCGGGTTATTCTAAATACATAAATGTATACCAGTATGTCCATAGTTAACCACCATTGAGTTTGTAGCATGGAGGCGAAAATAGCAGTTTTCGACTTTTAAATAATTCAAAGAAACTTGCATCGACTCGGAGTAGGAGTATATGGCAGGATGTGCGGTTTAGCGATTTCCCATCTCTATTGGGGAATAAATTACCAGCTCCTTCAATCGCCGACCGTCAGAAAGGCATGAATAATTCAAAAGCAATGACGAAGTAGAGTTTGTTTACTCTAAGGACTCCTTTGCTTCTTACGTGGGGCTCGGATATACTTACGAATATGTACGAATTTGTTACTACTACGTGCAAGTGTTGAGCTAAGCCATTCTCACTTAAATGAGCCGCGCTATAAATTAAATCCTGTGACAACATACAGGCGCCGAGTGTGACTCTATATGTATATAAACATTTACATTCTATGTACATATGTATGTACAAATAAATAATTAAGGCTGAGCATCTATTTTGATTAATTTGTATTTCTCTTATGTAAATTAAATATTTCATTCAAGGTCTGTAGACCTCACCGTTCAACAAATAAATCGAATAGTGTGTGCTAGTGCTAGGTATATTAATAAATGATAAAATGATTCCCAAATCCCATATTCCAAATTTTGATGAGCATGGTTAAGGACTTAAAGATTGCGACCGCACATAATATCCATGCAGGAACCACGGATGTGGAGTACCAAATACAGCGGTTACAGTCAATGGAGACCACTTTTATTTCATGCTAACCAATGGTTTTCTACAATAGATAAAGTGAAAGTATTGTAGAATACTTGAAGGAAGGATAAGTGGATTTAACATGATGGTGCCACTTTCCAAACAGTGCATGTCCTGTTAAGTGGCCGGCCTGCTCGTACCGATTTAATACGCCTTGTTCTCGGGCTTCATTAAGTCTCTTGTCTATGCGAATAAGTCAGCAATATGAAATCGCTGAAATATTGGGCCGAATTATGTGAAAAAGTGCGTCCAGCGCATCCACTCACGTAGTTCAATGTGTAGGGAATTTGGATGATGTCGTTACCGATATCTTAAAAAGCAATGACAAGTCCTTTATATAACAAGCTGTTTAACAACAATCCTGTAAGGTTAATACGATTAAGCTACGAAAAAAAAACGGAGAATGGTATGACTTCGTCACTGCTCGGATTATCTGCTCTATTACTCGGTACCATCGTCAAGACCAAAGGCAGTAGCCAAGCTCATTCATCATTGCGATGCAAGAACGAAGAGACTTATCAAATGAATCTTATTGACATCAAATAGTTCCCGGAATATATTCAGAAAATTGGAAATATAAGTTTATTCATCTAAATCTATATTGTCCCCTTCAGAGTAATCCCCATCGACAGCAGCACACTTATGCCAGCGCTTGACCCAATCCTCGAAACATTTTTTATATTCGGTTTTCGGTATGTTCATCCGTGCTTCCTGCGATTTTTCCATTACTTCCTTTCGGCTGCTGAAACGCGTACCCAGTAGTGGTGTTTTAATTCGATTGAACAGAAAGAAGTCACAGGAAGCCAAATCAGGTGAATTCGGTATTCGGTGGCTGTTGGATGGTATTTGTTGCATTTTTCGTCAAAAGATTACGAATAATGATGGCACTGTGCGATGGTGCGTTATCGTGGTGCAAAATCCACAAGTTGTCTGCCCACAATTCTGGTCTCTTTCGGCGAATTGCTTCACGCAAACATCTCATAACGCCCAAATACGAGTAATACTCTTTCTTTACTGTGTGGCCTTCTGACAAAAATTCATGATGCACTACACCGTTGTAATCTATGAAAACCGTGAGCATTGCCTTCTTTTTTGACTGAAAACGACGTGGTTTTTTGGGTCTCGGCTCATTTGGTGAACGCCATTCACTTGCCTGATGTCTGGATTGCGTGTCGTACTCATGAACTCACGTCTCGTCTCCAGTAATGATCCTTTTGATGAATGTGGGATCGGATTCAGCCTCGCAAATCATCTCTTTTGCGACGTCAACACGGTCTTGAGGTCTTTTGGCACCAACTTTGCTGCTACACGACGGAAACCCAAATCATTAACCAAAATGTCTTGGACGGATCCATAGGCAATGTTCAAGCCCTCCGCTATCTCTCTGATGGTTAATTTGCGTTTATTGACCAAGATTTCTTTCACTCGTACTTCATCAATGTTTTCGTTGGTTTTCGATGTGAATTGTCTGTCACTTCTAAAATTGTAAAAAATCGCCAACACACACAGAGATAGATGTACTCTTGGCTACGTAACTTTTGCAAATGTCAAGTTATGACGCTAAGATTTAGAGGGAATGTCAATAACAGATTTACCAACTGAACGAAAAAAAAACAGAACTCAAATCGGAACAATAAGAGCGAAACACGGTGGTGTCCCCCGGAACTTATTGATCAAGGTGGTATATGCTCAGAACACTTTTTCTGCCTCGTGGTAGCCGCGAACCTGGTTGACAGCAACTTGTTGTCATTCTCCGATAGTTCTGTCAGTGGCTGTCGAAGTCAGCCCAGATGCGTTACCAGTGTAAAATCTGTTACAATGTTCCCTTATTTTTATTTTTTATTTTTTTCTTTATAATGAGCGCCCGCTCAAGAGATTTGTGTACCCTTAAAATGTATTTACACAGCGCGGGCAAAGGGAATTTAGGGAGGAAGAAAGGACAGGTACCGATGTACATTGTTTTTAAATGTTTGTAAGTTGTAACGACCAGGAAACACAGAGATCAACAGGGCATTCCATAAGCGAGTTGTACGGCTTAGGAACGAATCACGATGTTTTAGAGTACGTCCGAAAATGGGCTTGAGGGTATACTGATGAGCATTCATAATGAGACGGGTATCATTGTTGAAAGTTTGAATGGGCGGAATGCTACTGGCGATTTCAATGTAGCACTGGTGGTGGAAATAGCGATAAAACAAAGTGAGACAGGAGAAATTACGTCGGTGTTCGAGGGTTTCAATTGATTGACTGATATTAGTATCACCTATGAGTTTTATCACATGGTTTTGAATCCTATCTAGTAGGTGCAGAGAGGTCTTAGGGGCACCTGACCAGATTTGGGAATTGTACTCCAAATTTAGGCGGATGAATGCCTTATATATTGAGACCAGATGAGAGGGGCTAAAATGTTTCTTACATCGCTTGAGGAAACCTAGACATTTCGCAGCATTTTTGGCGAGACATTGAAAATGTGGTCATTCCAACGTAAGTTGTCACTGACACGACGATGTAAGTGCCATTCATGGATAATGGCTACATATTTAGATTTCGCTTTAATGACAGCAGACAGCATTGACTTTTGGAAGCATTAAATTCCACTCGGTTGATAGTTCCCCAATTTGTTAAGCTGTTAATATCCAAAATTGATGAGCTCAATATAAGACGTTAACCTTACCAGCACGCCTGACTCAACTCTAGACGCACTCGATATTCATAACCATATGCATATCCACTTAGTCTTATCTGGGTCTGAGGTCATATTGCGATCGTTGGAAATGAGATTGCTGATGAACTTGCTAGGCAAGGTTCGAAGAAGGGCTTCCTAGGACTCAAATAAACGTTATAACTGCTTGCGTACTCCCTTCTGGCATTTATAAGCACAACAGTAGTAATACGACTTTTCAGATTTCGGATATATCAAACAATACTTCTTGACCTATCTAAACACACCAAGCGGGTTAAGTTATCGTTTGTATTTTTGATTTACCAACCTTACTTGCGTTATGAGCGATTCTGTGCAGTTAGGCTTGTGGCACGAAAATGTCGTGCTATCTGAGGTCGGATCTCAACCAAATAATCCGAAATTGCTCGTGATGGCGTTGACAGCACAGGTTTTAAAGACAGAGATAAGACATTAATATATAATTTAAGGTTGAGGAGTGCTGCAAATATAGGTTAATCCTCCACGAGCACTGTTTTACTCGGGTTAGCCGAGGCACACAGGAAGCCTTCGCATCCTGTGCTACCTTGGTGAGATGACAAAAAAGGGTATCACTGCGGAGTTCCAGAAACTTTTCTGACTCACATTGACTAGAGAAATACGTATGATGTACCATATCCTGCCTACAAAAATGCCAGTTGGCGAGAGTTCGTAAATCGTGGCCTGTTGGGATCAGAGCAAATTGAACGAAGTAGGGTTGTCCTATGTGGTCTTGGTGAGGTACGGCCTGGTGTATGTTTTACAACTTTGGTGATGAGGCGCCTTATAGATTTATCACCTAATCCTGAGATCATTACTAAGATGTTTGTATGCCAAAACCTTCAGCTCTCTGTCAACGATTTAAAAGTTTTTCCCGGATCTCTGTATCATAAAAAACGCCAACACACATGCTAGAAAGAAGCAGTGATGAGTTCATTGGTTTATCGTCTTCTACTTAACAGTAGAATTCATTCACTTGCCCCAAGGAACTAGTTTTACTCTCATGTTCGGAGTTAGAAGATTACGTACAGAACAACACCTACAAGCCGAACACACCGCCTCCAATCTGATTAACTGAAAACAGCCAGTCCTTAAAAAGGAACCATGGATTGTTAGAAACAACATTTCTGGAGCACTTGTCCTTGGGGTAAGAGGACTAAATTAGGGAAACTTCTACTTGGCAACCTAAACCTAACATTCTTGCGACGTTAGAACTTCACTTCTTAGTCGATGAAAAAATTTTCTTTATCAGAGGTGAGATTTGTTGCAGTAAAGTAGGACTGGTCAGTCTGAGCCCATAGAAGCTTGGGTAGATTGAAATCACCTAAAAAAATAACTGCGTTGTTTGGATCAGCAGCATTAAAAATGCTGTCGATTGCATCAATAGCTAGCTGGTAACCTTGAATTGGTTGAGAGGGGCGAATATAGCAGCAGCAAATATATAGGTTGCGCTTGCAAATAGGAATTCTAGCGCAAACAAATTCAAAGAAGGCAGTGGACGATTTTTTAAAGGGTTTAGACTCGAGACGAGAGTGTATAGCTAGAAGTAACCCACGGCCATATAAATTTTCCTCTTTATCTAGACCGTCGTCACGGTGTAAATCAAAGTCTTGGGAAAATAATTCATTATTCTTAATATTAGGGGTGAGGTTGGTTTCTGTGAGTGCAAAAATGTCGTAGAGCAGAATCTGCGAATTAAAATACTCGTATATAGCAGAAATCTTAGTTCGTAATCCTCTTACGTTTTGATAACACAGGGACAGATATTTGGGAGGCTTCGGCAAAGAATTGAGTGGTGGGATAGGAGCAATGGTAGTTTTTAAAACTAGACCGTGTTCGGTGGAGGTGTAGTATCCGTTTGGAACTTACGTGAGACACAAAAGAAGAGAGATCATTAGCCACATCATCAGGAGTCATATCTAATTGCTCATGAAAACGTATAAAAAGTTGCCGCAGATCACTATGATTAGTGGGAAGGCCTCTTGCCTTGGGCTTGGAAACTATTGCATTGGCTTTCGTTATACCGTCTATACAGACAGAATCTGGCTTATCATGTAGATATGCGAGATATTAACGAACATTATCGTATAGTCTGCGGTCTCGTAGTCGAGAGAGAATATACCGGCCATTTTCCCCTGAATCGATAAGATGCTTGATTAGCTTTGCCTTTGGAGGAAGTATGGGGTCTAAAAAAGAAGGTGGTGTGGTATTAGGGTGGGACTCTAGCTTAGAAGATGGGGAGGGATTTAAAATATGGGAGCGAATAAAGTTACAGTATGCCGTTTTTGTTTCAGTGGGATGAGGAGATGTTGTTGGGTTTTTTAAAGACTGAGAGGAGGATAAAGATTAAAAGATACACGGTTGGGAATTGGGTTGGACAGTTTGGAAGAACGTTTTGTGTATACGCGATTAGCAGTATGAAGTGAAGAAGGAGTGAAGACAGGGAATGTCCCAACTTTAAAACTCCAGTTTGGATCAGGAGCTTGTTTGTTAGGCTTTGGATTTTTTTGTGGGATTTGAATTACTGGACTTAAAGGTAGTATCCTTGTGATGTTTGTTCTTTCCTGTATTTGGTTTTAATTTTTCCATGGTTATTCCACCCAGATTGATGAACATCCATTCATATTTTAATGGGATGCTTACCTTGAGGGTGCTGGTGGAGATCTTACGGCAGTTGGTGACTTCAATTTTAAATTTAGATTTGAAGAGACTAGTTAGCCTGTCTCGATCGAGATGTGTACCTCTTATTAAAAAGGCAACCGATTGGGCTTTGTTGGAATTGTTCAACTTTTTGTTTCTCTTGTTCCACTCCGAAAGTGTCCATAAGGTGCCAAATCGTGAGATTGTGGGGTCAGGAGTTGGTGTATTTGGATCAATTTCCGGAGCGGGTTGTGGTGGAGGAGATGATGACCCAGGAGTTATTGGTGGTTCCATTATTGCAAATTCAAGCATCTCAGTCAGAATCGAGGTGTTGTATGATGCAGTCGGTAGAGCCTGGGATTGCACCGGTATATCGTCGATTTTACTGGAAGCTATCCGGATGTGATTAGTAATTTCGTTTAAAAACGCGCGTGATTTGGTTATCTCGTTGCTTAAATCACTCATTTGGGACATGATGTTTATGAGCAACTAATCATTATTTGGCGGAGGGGGAACGCTACTTCGGGACGTATTTTGGAGATGAAAATCGAGGGAAAACCGTAGAAAATTTAAAGAGTCTGTTATTGTGGGGATGCACGATTTAATTATGGATGTAACACTATGGTATATACAATTTTTTAAATCTTCACTAATTTCGTATTTATCGTTTCATTTAATTAAATCACTATTTTGAGCTAACTGCATAGGTAAGTTTCTAAATTGACTCTTATTATAGCTTGCAGATTGCTCGAGGGAAATTGATAAGTCTTCAACTGTTTTTAAAATGTCATCGTATTTGGTGAATTGATTTTGAATCGATTTCAATGCATGGTTGCTTTCCGCCGCAAAATTGTTGAGCGAATCACTGAGACACTTAATAGCAGGCAAGATGTGGGACGGAGTGATGTCCTTGCACTCATTACAATAGAAGAAAAAGTTGTTTTTAAAATCCCTTAAATACGCGATGGATCTCTTACTCAAGCCAATGCATAGGGCGTGAAATGACTTGCAACAAAGACCACTGCAGATCACCATAACAGCATTTGGATCATTTGTTAAGGAGCAAATTTGCACTTCCACATAATTCATGACGATGAAGTTAGGGTAGGTCAGTTGGAAATTTACTCAATAAACAACAAAGGCGATGACCGAGAAATAGCTTGTGCGAATTATTGCAAATTAGGCAGGCGGAGCGAAATTTAAGCACGTCTGAACTTAATAAATGACAAAAGGAATCTGTTCGCTTTTGAGTTCAGCGCAATATTTCAAATAGTCACATGACAGTTCGTCCAAAAACTTTTTTGACATCAAAGGTCTCGGTTAAGTCGTTACCGAGCTTGACGGAGTAGCGAGTGTTCTTCATTATCATTCTGAACAAACGGACGAGTTTTGCTCTATATGGGTCGTGCCTATAAATACTGTCATATGCGGCGTTAAAATCAGTAAAAAGGAGGTAGGTAGCGCTTTGTACTTCTTCAGTTCTTTTCATAATCTACCGGAGTGTGAAGATATGGTCGATTGTGGACTTTCCTGGTCTGAAACCGCAATGATAAGGGTCAATCAGGTTGCAGAAGAAGGGTTTCAGGCGCCTACACGATATGCCAAATGAGATATTGTGTGTGATACTGAGATGATTTATATTTCTATAGTTGGCGCAGTTGCGGGGATCTCGTTTTTTGTGAATAGGGCACACGATACTGAGATTCCATCCATCAGGCAAACACTCTTCCGACTAGATCTGAGAAATGAGTTGGTGTATGCACTCCAACTTCTTTTTACCTGTTGATAAAACTTCCGTACGTTATTCCTGGAGTATAGCCTCTTAATATTTTTGATCGCGCTTCTCTTGCTCTTTTTCTGGAGAAGCCGGTATTCTTCCCATCTCTTCTGCTCATAGAGCTCACGAGCGCTAGCTTGCGCGCTTCCTGTTTAGCTGTAGGTGCTTGCCGTTACCCTTCATCAAACCAGGGATATTTCTTTTTTTGACCCATCGGCATCCCAAAGATTGTGTCACTAAACCATAATTTTTTCTTTCTTGGAACGGTTGAAACTAAAGTAGGAAGTCTTTGACCTTTTTTACCTTGAGTGCTTATCATCTTGATAGTTCTCCTGTTTTTGCTCTTTGCTCACCCCAAGACACGGCTTTTCGCCGGCTTATTAAACGGCTCTTCGTGTTACCCCATCCTATTTTCGACGACTGGCCTTGGAAAGTTGCGATAATTTCTCTACGGGGTAACCATTTTGACTTTCTTGGCTTCTACCTGAGCAGAAGTCTCGAACGCCTTACTTTTGCCAATCTAAAATTTTTTTTCTGAGGAACGCAGTTGAGGGTGTTATAATGTTGAGCCGGAAATGGAGCATGGTGATGACACCGAAAAGTGACATCTCCATGTCGATATCAAATGTTCTGTCATTATATTTAATCAAAACATTTTTTCTTCGGTAGCGGATTCACAATTGGGGAACTTGTCCATGGGTTGAGTCGCTTCAAATGGATTGGGAGGATTCCACCCGACCTACTCGTTGTCTTGTTGTTAATTGTTCGATCCTCGTGTACTCAGGGAAAAAGAAGCCCCACTGTATATACATAGAAAACGGGTATTTAAACTGAAACTGGAGGTCCCCAGGAGTCTAGAGTTAGTGTGCGCTATCGATTGATCTTCTATCCGCCTGCGCACCTTGCTCTGGGAAATCAACCTCACCAGTATGGTTAGCTCTGGTGGTAAGTTTAATTTCCAGCTGTTTAGCCACAACCACTTCCGTCTGGTTTAGCTTTTCGGTTGACTCTAGAATACATAAGCCCTTAAACTGCATCAAGGTAGATATCAGCGAAAACAAGTCCTATGGAAGTTTTCGTCCAAACATCAGCCCCAAGATGAAAATTTATTTTTTAGTTACAACCCTTCAGTGCAAATGAATACACATTAACCAGGTTTCTGTCAGCAAGCCTTAGAAATATCCACTCGTCTAATAACTGTATCTGTTTGTGATTTGTCAGTCACCGTCAAATAGAATCAGTTAGCAGAGTTGTGGACTGGTAGTACTATTGTTCAATCTTATTTTAATAGCAAAACATCCTTTGGGCCAACAAACCAGCTACTATCCCACACTCTTCCCCTTGAAAATATGTCGCTGGCTTGGTATAAGCCACTCTAATCCTTCTGTATCGCTCAATTGCTCCTTTATTATCAACTGAGCTCTTTTCGAGAGTTTTTTAAGTGTTTTTTTCCTTCCCTGGTCCCGGCTTGTGCTTTTAGCTCTACCATCATCAGTCTCAATGCAATCTAACTTCTACGGACTCTGGTCCTCTGAATAAGTGTGGAATGGAAGAAACTAATTCATTTTCCATAAGAAAGAGATCTTCGATCTTAAGGGCTCTTTCATCTATCGAAGAATTGTGGATTTGTATGTCAATGAAGGCATTAGGGACCCAAGGTCGCCCCGTCAGGTCTACCACTATTGCTTTTTTTATTCAATACCGCAAGTGAAATATTGCTTGAGAGCATTCAGCAGCATTTGAGGTTCCATAAAAAAATTTACTGCCACGAGGAGGCGACCATCATAATGGACAAATCCCTTGACTTCAATTTATAGTCTGCGTTTATACTCTAGAAATTACTTGAGAACCAATACGAACACGCGAAAAGTGTTGGGTTATCCTCACCACTTTCCAGTTCTCCCCTAAGATCGCTTAATTTTCATTAAAAAAGGAAAACACAAACACCTTCTGTGGTGGCTAAATCCCTTCATCCACCTCTACAATTATTTATTCTCTACAATTTGTAAAGGTCCCCCAATTGATACAAATTCGACACAAGAAGAAAACAATTTGCTGAGGATTAAGATACAAATGAGTCTCAAGTTCTGTGAATTGTTTGCTTTTCGAGTTTTTTCGAGTTTTTTTTTCACTTTTTCAAATTCATCTCTCGCAGACATTTCTGTCATTTGTTATCATTGAGAAATATCCTTATTCACCCCTTGTCACTCATTCTCATCTGTCCATGTCTACACCCTACCCAAACTGAAAATTTGTAATCGATTTGAAGAAAGAAAAAATCGAACACATCCGTACTCAAGACCCAACAAAGTGAGGAGCGCCAAAGACGGAATATCAGGCATAAATTCATCCTTGGGGAGGCTTACATTCTCCCCATTGTTGTCGTTTGGATTTGAAGATTGAAATTTCAATTCACTGGCGGTGGCGATGGCGGCGGGACGAGATTTCCTTATTGTCGGGAGGTATTTTTTTTTTCTTCCAATTTTTCATGATTAAATTGGAGAACTCTTCGTTTTTGACGCATTCAATTCGTCCTTTTTGGAAAAAAATTCCAATGGGATAACTTGCGAGAGTGAAGAGACAAATTTGAGGTAAAATACTTGAAGCGATGTCTGTAACAGATACGACCATCCATTCCATGTAGTGAATGAACCGCTTTGCGTATCCTTTTTCGATTTATGCAGATCGAAAAGTCAAACTAAACTTGGAAGAGTGTGTAACCCACTTGCAGACGATTTTCATATTTATTCAAATCACGGATGTTCTTTTCCACATCGTGTCTGACATCAAGCTGCAATTATCCTTAACACCTTTCGCCTTTTCAGTTTAGAATTATTAAAACAAATTACAGAGTCCCTTTTGTCCTTGCACAATAGTAAGCTACGAATACAAGTGTGAGTAGGTAGAAGTAGCCCAATGCTAGGACTTGCAGCACAAACAACACCTTCACCATCACCATTACCAGCATTGGCCTGTCTCCAGATCGGCTGCGGCTCCGGTCTGGTCTTCTAGTTCTACTGCTGCTCCTGCTCATGCTCCTGTACTAGTTCCCCTTGGCTTGCATTGTTTACGTGCAATTTGAGGCTCCTTAATTTTACATTTGTATGCATTCACAATGGAATGCCAACAGACTTTGGTCGTTGCTGTACGGATAGCTGGTGTTATGGCTGTCTCGGTCTTAACGGTGTGTGAAATGGCAGTCTGGTGTATCCTTGGAATAAATGTGCTGAACTTTTCCCGCTTCTATCCGTCACCCTCCCTTAATCATGGTAGTTGCTGTGCTTTTTGCATCTTATGATCCGTTTTTCCGTTCGGAATTACGATGCAAAGCATTGTTTTGGGAATCCGCTTTCTATTGTTTGGATTCCATTTTTTGCTGGTGTAAGGGAGGAAATAATTTGATCATATTCCGCCATTAGCCCAACCTTGTCTACTTCCGCTGCAGTTGTTATTTCTGAAGGAAACAATAAATTCTTTTTTTTTTCTGCTTCTCACGAATATCCTTGAAGTCATTTTAGGTTTTTTGTTTGGGAGATTGTCAGGAAGTTGTTATTCTCTGGCTTTTCTGAAGTCCGTTGAAAATTCTTGTAATGGAAGGCCAATGGCAAAGGATATGCAAGATTGCATAATTAGAAAACAGACAAGTCGGCATTGTAGAATATTTTTCGCCCACTGTCGTGTTGGATCAGTTGGCAGGTTGTAAGGGAATGTCATTGATACTAGTTCTCAGCGACTATAGTGACGATCTATTAAGAGTGTTTCTTAGGGGAAAATACAGAGATTGGTGAGTTGACAGAGGAAATTGCTCATATGCATGATCCCACATTCGAATTTCTTTTAGGGCCGTCATCTTTCCATGAAAGACTTGGTTCCATATGTGGATCTTTATTGTAAGCAATCGGAAAAGATGAAAACTATTTAATGATACCCTGAAAGATTAGGCTCTCGAATATCTTAAAACATTTCGCGGTCCAGAGCGCGCTACTTCTAGCAATTATCATTACGACAGGTCAAGACACAAGCTTAAAAGTTTGCGATCGAGTGAGGTGGGGCGATTGTGTGCTAATTGATTCACGTTTCCAGATATAGCACTACTGTTCCACTCTACCCGGAAAAGCCCCTCGATAGAGATCATGGATATGAGTTGTGTTTGCTGTTGTCTAAAGTAGCGTTGGGGCCTATCTATCTTGGTGACATTGTGGTACGTGCCTCAGCACCATATTTATTGTGGTACCAACAGATATTTGATTGAATAGGTACTTGCCTGGATTTGTATCTGCTTCTGGAACCGTGTTGCTGCTTATGTTCAGGTCGTGTGAGTGCTGAAAATTATGCTGAAAGGGCAGCGACTTCGGCGGTCAGATCGGCGGTTTGTCGATGAAGGTCATCAGTTGCTGCTACCGTTACTGGGGCAAATACCTAGTGGAGCTTGTCGGCGATTTCGCCCAAATCTGTTACTCCACAGATTTTTGGGCAACTAAGCAGGCTTGCGTGGATGAGAGATGTGAAAGCCAACGTGCTTTTAAAACCTCACCGTCGATGTCAGGAACAAACGGGAAATCAGTGTGCAATTCAGTGCTTGATACGGGGTGTTTACTGGTGGACTGATGATTATATCTTTTACCTCTGCTGCAGAGCGCGTGTCGATTAAAGGTATCGTGCGATAAAATTTATCACGTTGTTCGATGATGCCGCAATTAGTAAATTGTGTCTCAAGTTGGGCAAACCACAGAGCTGGTCTTTCGGCGCTGAATGGTGGCGCTTTAATGTCAAACCGTAAACGTCGGATGGTCTGATTAGCAACATAATGAAACATGCTGTCACCCGATTGAACCGTTGAGTCAGGCATCGTACGTCAAAGACAAAAAATTTTTTTTTTATGTGTAGCAAAAATCACTTATTGAGAGCGCGTAAAAGTTAAACCTTCGGGGTCGCCAATTGTAGTGGAAAGAGTGCCCGTTAAAAAATAAAAATACGAACACTTTTTTTTTGTTTGGTTAAGCCAATGGATGTGGTAATCTTCTAAAGATGCGGTAGCCCGTGCCACCAACATGCACGATTCGCAACACCCGAATATTCGATGCCAGGAGTGCGCCTAAGTACTAATCCACACTACTACGTCCTTCAACCATTCTCCCCGCGGGACTGCCGTTAGGTATCACTTCGCGGGGCTGGTTAGCAGATCATGCTATTCTTCTTGTATTTGCTTCTTCACCTCTTCTAATTTTTTCTATTCTTCTTAGCTCGTTTTGCACAATTATCACAAATGTGCCGATTTCCATCCAATTTTCCTCCGACTGCAACATTTGGTCTATGAGTAATGTTGGACTGGGCAGATTAATTCTAAACTGCGAAAAACGCCGGCAATGAAATATGGCGTGCTCCGTATCTTCCTCCTCGTTTGAGCATTCTGGGCACAAATGGGAGCTATCGTGTCCAAATCGGTGCAAGTATTTGCGATAGCCGCCGTGACCAGATAGGAACTGCGTAAGGTGGTAGTTGTTATCCTCATGTGCTCGTTTTGTCCAGGTCTCGATGTTCAGGATCAACTTGTAGGTCCATCTGCCTTTTGTACTATTATCCCACCTGGCTTGCCAGAGGGCTTCTGAAGCCGCTCGCTCTTTCCCTTTTATTCTTGCAAATTCACCTGCATCTTGTCGCCCTGGGGTTCTTCTATTATAAATTCTCAACATCTCGTCCGCGAGAATGTCGATCGGAACCATTCCTGCTATCACGAAGGCTGCTTCATCCGAGTTGTTCGAAACCCACAGATCGCTCTTAATGCACTGAGCCTGCGAACAACAGATCTCTCTTGTTTTCTTTCTCTCCGGAACAGCGTATAAGAGGACTGAGCTGACTACTCTAGATAGGAGAATCCTCCTAGCATATCCAGGTCCACCAATGTTTGGTAGTATTCTAGAAAGTGCTCCTTGCAGCAGTAAAGCCTTGTTACTGGAGGTATTCTACATGTGCTTTGAACTGTAATCTGTTATCAAGTATTACTCCCAGGTATTTGATTGATTCTTTCGATCGGATGATTTGATGTCCTACCAGTATATTGGCGTATTCCACAATTTTTGTACTGGTAATTAAGACGGCTTTCGTTTTATGGTCCGCTAATTCTAGACCGGCGGATACTAGCCAGTCTTTGCTGCGAATAATCGCTACATTTATGGCTGACTCTATCTCCTTTATTTCTTTTGCCACCGTAACGACGGCAATGTCGTCTGCAAATCCGATTACTTGAACTCCTCTCGGCAACATAAGCCTTAGCACTCCGTCATACATAATGTTCTATAGGAGTGGACCGAGTACTGATCCTTGTGGAACCCCAGCTGAAACGCTGTAGTATTTCAACCCTTCATCAGTTTCATACCTCAGTTTTCTGTTGGTAAAGTAGTTTTCTACTATCCTCAGCAAGTAATATGGCGTATCCATACTGGCTAGTGAGTTTCTGATGAACGCCCAGTTTGATATCCAAAGTCACCCCTACACAGTATTTTTTTGTACCATACCGCCATCTTTCTCCTTGTATCGCTTCGGCCGCAATGTCGACCACAGTTTTTACGGCTTGAACAGTAGACCGCGATTTTCTGAACCCAAACTGAAAGTCTGATAGTGCTCCTCTCTATTCTGCTACCGCTAGCAGTCTAGCATATATTATCCGTTCCAGTATCTTTCCCATTGTGTCTAGAAGGCATATTAGACGATACGAGGACGGTTCCCCAGGTGGCTGGTTTTCCTTTGGAAGCAAGACTAGGTGTTGTAGTTTCCAAGCATTCGGGAAAACTCCTTCTTCTAGACATTTTTGAATTGTTTCCATAAACATGTCTGGCCTTTTATGGATAGCTGCTTTTAGTGCCTTATTTGGTATGCCATCAGGTTCGGGCGCTTTACTGTCGCCTATCTTCCTGCATGCGTTTATGAGTTCATCCGCTGTGACTATTGGGATGTCCTCCGTGTTGGTCTCCCTAATGATATGGTACATAGTAGATGTACTTCGGAGAAAAGGGTGTTCTACTATGGAGCTTAGGATTGTTGGACATGTTATTTACGGCGACCTGCTGCCCTTTATCTTAGTCATGCCGATCCTGTATGCTGTACCCCAAGGGTTTATGTCGGCTTCTTCACAAGGTTTTTTAAAACATCTTGTCTTGCTCCCCTTGATTGCCTTTTTTAGGTTGCGTCTTGCAATTTTAAAACCAACAAGGTGTTCTTCAAAGCGATCTCTTCCCCTAGATCTTTGGACTTTGCGTCAGGCTTTTAAGCACTTTGCTCTAAGCTTTTTTATTTCCTCATTCCACCAGCAGCATGGTGTTCCTCCTCTAGTACCCGTTCTTCTGGGCATTGATGCATCGCACGAAGTAGTGAGAATGCGGACGAGTTGTTGTATACAGGCTTCAGCTGTTCCGCTTTGAATGCTCTCTATGTTTGTGTATGTGCATGTGTGTGGTCGTCACACACGATAAACTTAACTTTGATTCCCATTTAGAAAAACTCTGTGCGAAAATATCAGAAAAGATAGACTTCCTTTGGAGAATTAGGAAAATATATCAACGAATTGCGCTCAAACTATACAGGGTGTCCCCTAATTCGTTGACAATATTCTAAGAAAAAAATCGTTCTACAGTAGGGGTCTATCTCCAATGTTGATATCATTTATCGAGGATTTAAGAAAAGGCTTACTTTGGTGTACCCTGACCCATGTTAAAGGAAATTGCTCTGTTAGTACTATTGTTAGAAAATTCGTGTAGAACTTTGTTCTTAGAAGAAATACCAACCTTTATAACGGCGTTTAAATAAAGTTGATACCTTGTTTGAGTCTTTAGATATCCAATTTCTAAGCCTGTTCCATTTTCATTGCCCATATTAATTTTCGACTTTGAGGTCATTTTTCTCCAGAAAATGCCTGATTAACATAACGTTTCGATTCGCAGTGGCATTGCAACTCAGTATCAATGGATAGGAGCCTTCAATATTTTATAAACCTGTTATGATTTCATCATTTAAATGTTTGAAACCACAGAGAGAAAAACTGTTTTGAATTGTGGAACGGCTTATTTTTCTCCAACTATCCGCAACAAATTGTATAGCCGGTAGAATATTAACCTTTGCGCCAACTTCTCTGGCATTTGTAGATGTTTTTAAGAGATTTTCTTCAATTGCTTCAACGAAGAACTGCACCAATCTACCTCGATATAACGTCTTTAAATTTTTTATGATCAACATGTCCAATGGTTGTAGCAAAGATGTGGTGTTCGGAGGGAGGAATTCTATTTTAATATTTTTTTTGTAGCCAAATTGTCAATCAGCAGCAGAATTTTCCTTGAACTTTGCCGCAGCTCTGCATCCCAATCCGAAAGTCATTTTATAAAAATGTTGGCCATCATCCACGCGTAGTAAAGAGCTGGCAAACTGTTCATTGTAATTCCTTTCAAGCACCTAGGCTTAACAGCTTTTCCAACGATTAATAGCTTTCGCTTACAGCAACACAACACAGTAACTCGATCCATTGCCTTTTTTGAGCGTATTAGTTCATGATGTCTGGCGTGACACGGTAAAAGAGCCCTGTCTCATCGGCATTGTATATGTCAATAGGATTCCACCTCTGTAAGAGCTCGGGAAGCTTATGCATTTTCCAATGATCAGCGCTCAAAAAATCTGCATTAGCTTTCTCCCCATGTGCTTTCTTAAATTTAATCTCATGTCTGGTTTTCCATCACTATAGCCATCCATCTGTAGCAATAAAATTGGTATGACCCAACTTTGCTGGTAGCTCTTTGGATTTAGCTTTCAGCATTGAGCCACTAACTCGAACACCTCTTTTAGTTACAATTGAAAACCATTGGTTCAGAGCCTCATCAACATCTGGATCCTTTCCTGGTCTTTTCCGTTTTCTGGATTTGTCTTGTGTTTTGTCACATTCTTCTCGCAGTTTAAGTTCATTGCTTCTGATATGCGCTATTGTTGACTTAGGAACAATAGTGATCTTTTCCAAATCCCGATAGGAAGTACCCGGTGTTTGACTTTTTATTTTGTCAAGTTAAGCCATTTTTATCGGCTAATGTTAAGTCTTTTCTAGACATTTCGACTACAATAAAATATTGCTTGTCAATATTCATGACACTCGACTAGAAAACTAGTTTATTGTTATCTCCGCACGAAACTGAAAGCAATCCGCGTTGTAGCGCAACAAACCTCGAAAGAGCAAAGCGAATAACAAACATTTCTGAAGCTGAAAAAGCAAAACATGCCACGAGACATACCGTTATTTGAATCGCATTGGTTTACGTCTTCGTCGTCCTTATTACTATGTACCTACGATTTTTGTGCATTTGCTGTTGTAAGTTGCAGGTAAGCAATCTGGGGATGTTTTTTCTTGTCAAAGGCTGCGTAAGATATGCGACGAATATGTCCCGATTAAATGGCTGCGGTCCATAATAGCCGAACAAATTCATCCCTTTTCGTTTCCGTTCTTTTTCATTTGTCCCAGCTTAGCGGCTGTCCCGATAAAGCGGTGTCCCAAAAAAGCGGAATCTACTGTATTATATAACCCAGGACCCGACCTAACGTTATTCAACTGATAATCTCATATATGGTAAATCGGAACGGTTGATAGGTGTAGGAAGAGTCAGACCTCAAATTTGAATTAAGGTTGCCAGTTACATTGAATTTTACAATTTTAACTATTGTTCATCGATTATATATATATGTGTCCCCTTGAATATCAAAACAAACTTCAAATACTCCAAAACAGAGCTGTGAGAATAATTTTAAAGTGTGACCGACAGACTCCATACTACAATCTTTCTGATGGCTAAGTGTTTTTTTTTTTTTTTTTATAATAAGCGCGAGCTCAAGGGGTTTTTGTACCCTTAAAATGTTCGTACACAGCGCGGGCGAAGGAAATTTAGGGAGGAAGAAAAGACAGGTACCGATGTACATTGTTTTTAAATGTTTGTAAGCTGTAACGACCAGGAAACACAGAGATCGGCAGGGCTTTCCATAAGCGAGTTGTACGGCTTAGGAACGAATCACGATGTTTTAGAGTACGTCCGAAAATTGGCTTGAGGGTATACTGATGAGCATTCATAATGAGACGGGTATCATGGAGCACTGGTGGTGGAAATAGCGATAAAACAAAGTGAAACAGGAAACATTACGTCGGTGTTCGAGGGTGTCAATTGATTGACTGATATTAGTATCACCAAACCACGGTTTTGAATCCTATCCAGCGGGTGCAGAGATGTTTTAGGAGCATCTGACCAGATGTGGGTATTGTACTCCAGTTTTGGGCGAATAAATGCCTTATATATTTTTGCCGGATCAGAGGGGGTAAAATATTTCTCTCATCGCTTGAGGAAACCTAGACATTTCGCAGCATTTTTGGCGACATCGAATATGTGGTCATTCCAACGTAAGTTGTCACTGATACACATAGCGAGAATGGAAAGTTTATCGGTTTCGACGATGCAAGTGCCATCCATGGATAATGGCTGGGTGTTTAAATTTCGCTTTAACGACAGCAGACAGGATTGTGTTTTGGAAGCATTAAATTGTACTCTGTTAGTGGTTCCCCAATTAGTTATGCTGTTAATATCAGAATTTAATGAGCTTAACATACGCTGCCGTTCTCACAGCCGAAGTGCAGGGACGTGAGTCCGGGAACGAATATGAAAAGCAGAGAGCACTGTCGTCAGCAAAGGAATATATTGGATTAGAGGTAGCAGACAAGAGATCGTTGATGAAAATTAAAAAGAGTGTTGGAGACAGAACGGAGCCCTGGGGCACACCAGCATTTATTTTGTGAATATCAGACTTGAAAACATCCAAGACAACTAGAATTGAACCTTCCGAAAGGTAATTTCTAATCCATTGAAGAAGAGAGTCATCGATCCCAAGAGCACGCATTTTTGGCAAAAGAGCGTGATGCCAAACTCTATCAAATGCCTCAGAAATACCAAATGCAACTATCTTGCTTTCGCCAGATTGATGTACGCTTTGGTTCCGCTCTTCGGTGAGGCATGCCATCAAATCACCAGTGTTGCTACGAAAACCATATTGCCGGTCATTAAGAAGTTTTCGTGTCTCGAGATATTTTATGAGCTGACGGTTTATCAGCGTTTCCATGACCTTGGAAAGAAGGGACGTAAGTGCAATGGGTCTGTAGGAGGAGAGAGAAGAAGATTCGCCTTTTTTAGGGACGGGCTGAACAAATGCTGTTTTCCATCTGATCGGAAAGAGTCCTAAAGAGTAGGATTGATGAAAAAGCTTACGCAGTGGTTTTGTCAGCGTGGAAGAACACCTCTTCAGAAGAAGGGGAGATATACCATCTGGACCAGCGGACTTATGCATGTTGAGATCTTTAAGTACGCTTGCTACTACACGAGTGTGAAAGTGGATTCGTCCCATTGTAGATTCAACGCACATTGTAGGCGGATACAAAGCACAATCTGCTGGCCGCGAATTGTACAGCAAGCAGATTGGCCTTGCCCAAAGAGCTGACAGCTGGAATGTCGTTGTAAATGAGCGTTGGGATGGAGGATGAGGCAGAATTTCTAATGTTTTTGACGAATGACCAAATATTTTTACTGCCTTTGGGACATTGCAGTATTTTTTGCCGCAGTTTTTGGTCGTATTGAAATTTCACACGTTTGAGAAAGACGTTGCAGTCATTTCTGGCTCGTTTAAACTTTTTTCGTTTTTCCTCGGTTGGGTTGGTCTTGAAGGACCGAAAAAACAATTCTCTAACCTGACATCAACGCAGTACTTGTCAGGGTGAGAAGTTAAAAATAAGTCCCGGGTGTTGGCGGTATAACTATCAACGTCTGGTATTTTTGTGGGTTCATTTACAAGTTGGGTTAAATTATTTTCCGCAGCGAAGATATCAACACACCGTTCTTCGGGTGGAATTTGGTAAGCTACGTTACTAAGCACATAAATGGCGAGACCGCGATGGGGAAAGAATAGTGGCACTAGTTCGTAGCCAGGTAGCTTCAGATCAGGGTGATCTGAGAGGCGTGGGCGGGAGTCTACCTGTGTTTCATTAAGTGTCAAAACAGCTGGTCGGTATTTACAGACGTGGACGTACGCCGAAAAGTGATTACTTTTTAGCCCGCGTATATTGGCTACGTCCACCCTGAATTCCGTACTCATAATTACAAACAAACACAGTAAACACAAACACCGACGATACTAAGCAAGGCTGCTAAGTGAAAACTCTTGGTTTACCGAATCAAATTGCTGTAGGTGTGATGCCCTTACAACAATATGAAACAGTGGACCAACAAAATTTTCACACACAACCCGCTATCGATCAGTTGTTACATACACTCAGTCACTGCCCGTTCCGTATGATAAATACAGTAACGGCAGTGACCAAGTGCAAGCAACAGTACTACGACCAGGAGCGGGAGAGGTGCGATACCCGCACTGTGTGATAATTTTTGTTTTTTTTTTGACAGTGCGTGCACTGTTTTAGTTTTTTTTTTTCACACGCGTGCGCTGTTTTGGGGTTTTTCCCAACGATTAAAACTCAGTTCCCTAGTCATGAATTTTACAATAAAAAAAAAACATGTATCCTAAGTATCTACAAAACAATGCGATTTGTATAACGAACAACAGGTATAATCTACGGAACCTTGGCGACTTTCGGCTACCCCTATACAGAAGAGCAGCTACCCAAAACAATTTACGAGTATTATATAAATTATTCAACCGACTTCCAAGTGAAATTAAGGATTTATTAAACATAAATATTTTCAAAATTAGAGTAAAGTTCTTATTAAAAAATAATCTTTTTTAAATTATTGTAATTTAATTGGTGTTAAGAGTTTTTTTACGAACTAATAAAACGTCTAAATAAAAAAGATCTACCATATAAACAATATAAAAATCATTAATTATTATTTTTGACAAGCTGAACTAACTTATTTGTAAACATAAAAAATCTTGATCTAGATTTTATTTCGCTTGGAAGACTGTTAAAAAAGTCCAAACCCCTGTACATAATGGAGCAATGACGTCTGTTGCTGTTACATTTATTGGCTCTCATGTTGTTGATATTCCTTATCGTTGAATATCACGAACATTTACAATATTGGTTTCAAAGTATTCGGGTAGCATTTTACTTTCAATTTTAAATATAAAAGACAGTAGAGCATCTAGCATTATTTTAACCGGAGTGTATGTAAATATAGCATAGCTCTGTTTTGCAGGTATATAGAAATGTCGGGCAGTAATTAATGTGAATATCCTTTTTGCATTACACCACACCCAAGTATTTAATACTTCTCACACACTCTATAATCTCTCCATCTATTCTTACATTCATAACCGAAAGATCAACAATTTTAAATTTCATTCATTTTGTGTTGTTTTTTGCATTCAATTTGAACTTGCCCATTTGAAGCCACTCACTTATATTTTCCAAGTCCGCATTCAGTTTCTCATACATGCTCTCAATATTCTTTCCATTTATCTAAATCAAAGTGTCATCAGCAAACAGAATAATCTAACAGAATTGAACACAACATTTAATGCCATTAATGCATAGAAGAACAAGAATAACTCCCAAGACCGAACCTTGTGGCATACCTAATTTAACATTCAATGAACACGGAAACAGCCTGTTCACTTTTGTTCTTTGAGACCTTTCGAATACGTAAGTATTGCATTAGTGGTTCGTTACGACACTGTCAAGCAGTCTACAGACTTTCCCACTAAAGCACAGCCGAAATTCTGTCTTGAAAGAGTCGTGCCATCCGAGGTAGTTAGGCTCACACGACCATCCAATGACCCAAGAACTCTTAACACTTTAGGTTGTGTGAAACTCTTTCCCGACCAAGTTAATCGGCGATTTCATTTTCTATAATTGCATTGTGAACTGGGATTTAAACAAAATTCAGCCTTCTGATTGCGTTCAAAGAAGCATTGCATCCTCGAATTAGCTTGGGAGTGGTTTGTGGGCTTAGCATAACCCCAGTCCTAGTTTGATTGTCGCTACCGACACAGATACTTGCCCATTTCCGCTTGGGAGAAATACGCAGGTTTTTCTATCGTAGACCAGGGGCCTGTAACACAACGTGACAAGTACCTGTAGGACAAGTAAAATCTGACTACTCAACAAAAATTCTCTAACACAAACCAGACTTGTCATTAATACTGTGACAAGTGTCACAATGAAATATGACAAGTGGGTAATTTTTTAATTTCCCTTGTTCTGTAACAGAACGCGACAAGTGTCAAGAACCACTAGTCAAACTACTACTGCTTTTGGACAGGCGTTTTGAATATTGTCGTAAAGTGATTAGTGTACTTTATCCAAGTTAAATTATAGTGAAAATATAAAAACTTAACAAAAAATTTTATTCTATAAAAAATGTACTTTTTTGATTCCGATTTTGAGAGTGATGATGAAAGTGATTATAATGAATCTCGGCACAGGTTAAAAGTCTATAAGCAAAGAATTAATTTTGAAATTGATGATCATTTGTTTATTGAAAGGTTTCGCATATCAAAATTAACGGCACAATATCTTACTGAAAGGCTTAGTGGTAAACTAAAGTGCAGTCCAAATAAAGAAACCTCACTGACCGTTTATCAAAAATTTTTAATTGCTCTACATGGGTTTGGTTCTGGTGCACAATACCATACCATAGGTGACATGCACGGTGTCAGCACAATGACGGCTTGTCGTTGCGTTAGAGAGATTACTCAGGCAGTAATTGAAGTAGAATTCAGCAAACAAGTATGTTGGCCCGAAAATGTGCAAAGTGCTATACAGGGATTCTATGAAAAAGGTGGGATGCCGGAAATTTGTGGCGCAGTTGATGGCATATTAATTAATATTGATGCACCTCCTTCTAATGAAGTAGCGTTTGTTGATCGTCATGGCACACACTCATTGAATTGTATGGCATTTTGCGGGCCGGACCTACAATTTTACTACTTAAGTGCAAACTGGCCAGGCAGTGTTCATGATGCAAGAGTGCTGCGAAATAGCACTTGATACCACAGGATGGAAGCAGGATGGAGGCCTTTTGACAATGCTGTTATTCTTGGGGATAGTGCATATCCACTTAAAGCATGGCTAATGCCGCCACTAGTGGCAGGCGCAGATGAAATATCAATCATTCGATACAATAGGGCTCACAAACGCACACGACGTTTTATAGAATGCGCATTTGGAGTACTTAAGGAACAATTTTCCTGTTTAAATCACCTACGGGTCAATCCTGTATATGCTGCAAACATATTCAAATGCTGCGTGATATTGTGCAATCTCTCTCGTCACGACAATTATAACATTCATATAAATGATACAGGTGCCGAACAAATTGAAGAAAATGAGGATATACCAAATGTAAACTTATTTTCAACGCCTACCAGAGAAGCTAAGATGAGGCAGCAGCAAATTGTTAACTTTCCTAACCAAGAACAGTTTTAAAAACATTTTAAATTCAGAAATTCGATTTATTTAAAATAAAACTTAAAAGCTAAATAAAGGATTATGCACCACATCTTAAAACTCATTCAATTCCAAAAGCCTTTCATTTTCGCTGTCAGCAAATTCAGAGCTCTTTTCATTTTGAATGCTTATGCTCTCTTCTAAACTTTTAGTAAAAGTTGAAGGAGGATAACCAAGCTTTTTCTCCAAAAGAGCAATCCCCAATTTTCCTTGATATTTGGAAATTTCTAGATTTTCAATCACCAGCTTCCTTTTTTTGAAAATGAAATGAGATTCTTCTTCATTTGATGTTTTTCTTTCTGATAAACTTATAATGTTTGGTATTACTTAAAAAAAATGCACAAAAATGTACTAACCTCTCTTTTTCTTGCCTGATTGAAGAGCATCTGTTTTAGCAACAGTATTTCCCGTAACAATGGTGGGAGTACCCCCTGAATCTACAAAGTAGGAAACCCAAGCTACACAATAATATACAAACATTATGCATTAATGCAAACCATTAGTAAAAGCCAAAGACTCTGGTACACCTAGTCCAACAACCGCTTCGGATTTGCGTCCAACGATGTCGAGCACAATGTTATCGCAAGCAGTTAATATGCAACCTCTCCCACCCGCAGAACCGGTTTTTTTCGAGTTGTCTACTTTTGCCTAGAAAATTGTTTTGTGTACCACTTTAAAATTAAAAAAAAAGAAATATTAATAATATATGTAACACATGGGCTGGAAAGTCCGTGCCGTTTTATAGTATTGTAAAACACAAAATGTTTGCAAAATTCAACTTTATTTATCAATACAGTTGCCTTCGAGGGCGATACACTGATTGAAACGATTTTTCAATCTTTCGATACCAGTTTTGTAGTACGATTTCGGTTTAGCCTCAAAATAGGCCTCTGTTTCGGCGATTACTTCTTCATCTGTCTTAAATCTCTTTCCGGCGAGCATTCTTTTGAGGTCTGCAGACAGGAAATAGTCGCTGGGGGTCAAATTTGGAGAATACGGTGGGTGGGAAAGCAATTCGTAGCCGAATTCATTCAATTTTGCCATCGTTTTTATCGACTTGTGACACGATGCACTGCCTTGATGAAACAGCACTTTCTTTTTCTTCAAATACGGCCGTTTTCTGCGATTTCGTCCTTCAAACGCTCCAACAACGCAATGTAATAGTCGTTGTTGATAGTCTTTTGGAGATAGTAGATGAAAATTATTCCATGTGCATCCTGTAAGGAGTCAGTTGGCCACGGAGGCATCCATGATGCAGGAGTAGATAGCAGTGGCACGCTCGAGGTTGCTCGGCTCTAGCTCGTCGGATTGGGTTGGTTCTTGTCACTACCCCAACTCAACTTACCTTTTTATTTCGTGCCGAAATATCAACAAAAAAAAAAATCAAGGATAGTTAAGAGAAGAAGTCCGTTATTATACGGACGGACTTAAAAGAGAGGAGGAGAGAAAGATGATAGGAAAAAAAGATAAAAAGAAAGAGCAAGATCACTTTTGTATGCCATGACCACTGTGCAAGACCGGGATGTAGCTAACTAAACCTACACTAACCTAAACCCTAAATACCGAACTTAAATAACGTATGATTAATAACTAAACCTAAAGCTAACTTAACCCTATGTCCCTACACCGAATAATATGTCCCGGTGTCATACAGCGATGACAGCTCGTCACGACCTGAAATAAGCCGGGTGTTGTTGGCTGAAGATGGCCAACCCACCCTTATCGCACTTAGATGCGACCAATTGCTACCATTCTGGCCAAAACTGTGAATGGTAGCCCCTAATACGAAATCCTCCCAGTCGCCACCTGTAAGGAAAATTCTAGAGAATGTCAGTCACGTTTTTTTCGTTATGTCGTCATCGTTTTTACGTCACGTCCGGCCACAGTCAGCCCCATCGAAGGACGGTCGGTCCGCCCATCCACACACCACTTGCGCTAGTCTTACTCCATAATTAAAACAAAAATCACTTCAAAGTACATTATATGTAATTTATTATACTAAAAGAAAGAAATTGGCCGTGGCTCAAGTGGTAGTGTGTTGGCTTCCCAATCGGACGGTTCGAGGTTCAATACCAGCCGTGACCGAAAGACTTTTTTTCAGGCAACTAAAATCTTGTGAGATGAATGGTTGCCTAAGTATAACATCAAGTCCAATTTACACTAGTAATTTAGTCTCCCTATTAAATGTTGGATGCCACCCATGGAGCGAAATAACCACAGAGCCCAAAAATCTTTCTCTCTCTCTCTATCCAATTTTCCGAAAAACTTAACACGTGCTCCGGCATTTTAAGAGTAGTAATACCCTCTTGAGTGTTAAGTTCTTTAAAAAAAAAAAAAAAAAAAAAAAAGGTAACTTAATATCCATGTATTATACAATAATTGTGGCTTTTTGATTTTGAATTTTATTTTACTTAACCCACTTACGAGGGGCGTTCAACATATTATCGGTATCGGGGTGAAGCTGTGGTTGTATATATAAACTGACTTATTTATCAAGTAATACTATTATTTTAGTGCATTCATGTAAAATTTCATATAAATGTGATTATTAATTCGCGTTTTATCTCTAGTTAAACAGAATCATAATGGCAACTGAGACGATGATGGTGAAAATTGAGCATCGCGCTGTAATTAAATTTCTCACTAAGCAAGGAAAAAGTCAAAAAACTATTCATGAAGAGATGGTGGCTGTTTACCAGGGTTCCGCACCTTCATTATCAACTGTGCAAAAGTGGTCAAGTGAGTTCAAGAGAGGCAGAGAGAGCATTGAAGACGACCCCCGCTCCGGCGCCCCGGCTACTGCTTGTACGGAAGAAAGCATCAAAGAAGTCGAAAAACTTGTTCTTGAGGATGCCCGAATAAAGGTGAAAATGATGGCAGAGATCACCAAGCTTTCAATTGGTACCATTCACACCATTCTTCATGACCATCTTAACCTTTCAAAGGTCAGTGCAAGGTGGGTGCCACGAATGCTCACAGCGCCTCAGAAAAAAGTGAGAATCGCATGCTGTAGAGAGCTTTTGGAGATGTGTAGTGAGAACGCGGACGGTGTTATGGATCGAATTGTTACTGGGGACGAAACATGGGTCCACCACTATGACAATGAAAGCAAACAAGAGTCCATGCAGTGGCATAAAAAAGGAACAGACCCCCCGAAGAAGTTCAAAGTCACTCCGTCTGCCGGGAAGCTCATGGCCACAGCTTTTTTGGGACTCAAAGGGAATCTTGCTCATTGAGTACAAAAAAAAAGGTGAAACCATCAACGCCACATCCTACGCTTCCACTTTGCATAATTTGCGGGAGGAAATTAAAAAGAAAAGACGGGGTAAACTCGCAGCGGGTGTGTTGCTTCTTCATGACAACGCTCCTGTTCACACGGCGCGAGTTTCCAAGGCTGCTGCGCGAGATTGTGGTTTCGAAGAAATCCAACACCCACCCTATAGTCCAGACCTTGCCCCTAGTGATTATTTCCTGTTTCCCGATTTGAAAAAATGTCTTCGTGGAAAAAGATTTTCGGATGATGGAGTGCTCAAGTTGGCAATAAATAGAGAAAGAGGAAATTTATTTTTTTGAAGGGCTTAAAAAAGCTTATCTCAAGATGTAACAAATGCATTGATGCTCCCCTAATATTATGTTGAAAAATGAAAACAATTTAAATTGAATTCGCATTTTCCTTCATATCGATAACGAGAATATATTGAACGCCCCTCGTAAGTAGAGGCTACAGTGACAGGCTACACAAGAAACCCTCCAATATGTTATTGTCCCGCAGGCTTTTTGGAAAGTTTAATTTAGGGAATCCATAGGGAATCGTAGAGATGCTTGTATGTAATTTTCTTGTACTTCGAGGTACGAGGTCAATAAGGAAGTAGTCCCTCCTATAGCGACGAAAAGGCCTAAAGGGTCTTTGCTCGCAGAACGATTCAAAGCTGGTGATAGTAGTTGACGGCACTGTGCTATTGTGACCACAACCCAAAGTGGTAACAGAACTATAGCTGGCAAGCTTGCAAGCCACCTAAGATGGTGACTTTCTTTGCAGCGTCTTCCCTCAATGATTTCCTTCCATCTTGGGCGATGATTTTCTATGTATATCTACCTCGCCGTTCAGCCCATACAGTTCTTAGTTAAATTAGCTAATTCATTCTCTGCGATGGAAACAAGGTCGTTCATCATTCGAAGCACTCTTCTCTGGAAACGACCACGCACTTCCATATCCTTTTCCATGCCTCAGTGCCATAGAGGAGGACTGAGATGATCAATGTATCGATCTCCGAACGATATCTAAGATGGTGTTTATAATAACTGCCGAGACGAAATCCTTGACTAGCTCGAAGTTGTCCAAATTGTAGATGATAGCAGATGTAGATGATCCTTTAGCGATGACATCATATATTTCGTTCTTCCTCATTAACTCCAGACGCAACTCTGCTGCTTCTACGGCGATAATGTCTATCTAATCAGCATAGGCAGGTGCTTGTGGAGTCTTTTGTGGCACGATTGTGCCCCTGATGTAGGCTTGCGAATATCACACAACACTTGGAAGTGTCAGGTTGAATAATTGGATAGCCTTCTTGGAAGCCCTTTTTGACATAACATCATAACTGACCCTCACGGTGAAGCGAGTTGACCCCATGCTCATCCTTTGGGGCCGTTTAGTAGGTAGGTAAAAACTACGACATGGATTTATATAATTTTCCGGATATATGTACTCGTAATGTTATTATAGACAGCCTTGAAATCAGTAAGTAGGTGGCCGGTGTCCATTTAGAATTCGAGAATCTTTTCCAACATCTGCGGAAATGTAAAACTCTGGTCGATGGTGGATTTTCCAGGTCTGAAACCACTCTGATAAGGACCATTCAGTTGGTTGACAAAGGGCTTAGGCGATTTCATAGTACAGCAGAAAAGATCTTATATTGTAGTTGGCGCAAACCAGAGGGGCTTCCTTTTTTCAGGATCGGGCGTACAATACTAAGATTCGATTCTTCTTGTGTGCTTTCATCCGTAAGTTGTTCCAGTGCAGTTGCTTTGTTGAGAGACCTAATATTCCACATGCAGTCTCGACAATCGTTTGCCTCTTGCGAGTAGCAGGGTTGTAGCAGTAGTGGTCGTCGATTCAAAACAAAATCATAATATTGTATGGACAGCGGATACTACCGCCATCACTGCAATATAAACCAGCGTCAAACCGATGCATGCTTCTTTCCGGCCAAAACCGACGGCTAACCACAAATGGCAGGGTTCGAAGTGCAATTGTCAATGTCGGTGACTTAAACGCATAGGTCTCCGAATGGAGCTGCGAATAATCAACAGGAGTTCTGCTGCTGGAGCCCGTAGTATCTAATTCTAGACATGGTACAGACAGGAGGAATGAAGCAGGCCGATCATCAGCCTTTCTTCTGTAGCCTCAGAGAACAACATGGGAAGTCTGCACTCACAACACGCACAGTGACAAATATGTGAAACATTAAACGAACAAAGATCACACATCGACTGTACGTGCAACGTGGCCAGACAATCCGGTGTAAAGGAGTTTTGTAGATAAGAGCAATGCTGGTGAATTGGAGACTGATTGTGGATGCTGAATGCGACCAACATGCGATGGTGGGAGTAGACGAAAACTGGGCGGTATTGTGTCTCTGCTATAGTGTATGTTGGTCGACTTATGGCTTAAGCTCTCGGTAGGTCTAATGTCTGCGCTGAGGCATATGCAGGTAATAGTCGAATGCCTGACGACTGCCTGTGGCCTATAACACAACGTGGCAAGTCGACAAGTCTTTACTCACTTATCAAACTATATTTGTCCGACAAGGACAAGTGTATTCTGTAACACAACGCAAACTGTTGCACTTGTCAGAATAATAAATTTCCCTCAACTTGTCCACATTGTTAAGATGGGTTAAGATGGCAAAAACTTCTGAACACAAGAAGATTGCTATTCTAACAAATATTAGAGAAGAAAAAGGTATTCTTTTCGGTGGATTTAGCGAAGTCTTAACAAAAGAAGATAAATGTTGTAAATGGAAGGAAGTATTCTGTTTGGCTAAAAGTCTAAATGCTATTCCCCAAAACAAAAATTGGGAGTATGTAAGAGACGTTTTTTTGGCAAAACGCAAAAAAAAAAAGCGCAATCGCAAGTACATAACACATGGACTGAAAAGTCCGTTTCTAAGAGAGGGCACCACTTGAATTAAATCCATACCATTTTCAGTTAGTACCAACCTTCAAAAGATACGTGTATAAATTTGATAGCTGTCGGACGATTATTTCTCGAGATATAGCGTTGTGAGTGAAGCAACTTTTGTTATTGTGAAAAAATGCAGCCGATGCAAAGAAATGGCTTGATGAGTGTTACCCGGACTCTGCACCTTGCGAACGAATCATTCGCAAGTGGACTGAAAAATTTAAATGTGGTCATACAAACACCGAAGATGATGCACGCAGTGAACGTCCAAAAGAGGCTGTTTCAGATGAAAACATCAAAAAAGTCCACAAAATGATTACGAATGACCGTAAAGTGAAGTTGATCGAGATAGCTGAGGCTCTGAAGATATCAAAAGAGCGTGTTGGGTATATCATACACGAATATTTGGACATGCGAAAGCTGTGTTCAAAGTGGGTGCCGCGTTTGCTCACAGTCGACCAAAAACAACAACTTGTTAATGATTCAGAGGAGTGTTTAAAGCTGTTCAACCGCAATAAAGCCGAATTTTTTGCATCGGTATGTGACAATGGATGAAACTTGGCTCCATCACTTCACACCAGAGTCAAGTCGGCAGTCAGCTGAGTGGCGAGCAGGCGACGAACCTCGTCCTCGGCTGGCAAGGTTATGGCATCCGTATTTTGGGATTGTAGTGTCAGCCTTTTTTTTGAAAAAATAAAAAAAATTTCTGTTCTGTTTGAGTTCCCTCACTGTACCAAATCCAGTCAATTTACCCCTTTTTAAAGACGGACCTTTTCCCCTCCTAATCCATTAATTTGACCTACTAATCTCTCTTTCGCAATTCCCGGCAAAACCTGATTCTATTTTCGAATTCCCTGATTCCACTTTCTTCGTAGGCTCACTCTGTCCCCATGTTCTTGTTCCCATGGTGAATATGTCCCTTTTGTCGTAGAGGGCGTTGTGTTTTGTTAATTTGAATTCAGGAGGAAGGGTGGAAAGCCTTGCTAAGGCTACTGATCGTGTGGTAGTAATCCATGTAGATATGAATGTTTATATGTATAGTAGGCTGTAGGTATAATTTAGACAGGAACCTATTTTTGCGAGAGAGAATCTAGAGTAGGAATAGATTATATGAGTAATAAGCGAATGAGATAGAAAGCGAACTAGGAAGCAAAGAAATGGGACATTTTTTTTATAGAACGAGACCAATTATACAGGTTAATGGCGTTTACGGGTCTTGATCAGTTGATGGAATCAGCAGACTAGATCGGGTTTTTTTTGTTGGACTGTCTGGGGACATAGCGGCAAGGTCGTGTTGGCTGGGAAATTTTGTTTTTCCTTTTTTTTTGTTGAAATTGGACAGTCGATGTCTGGAGTTAAATCAAAAAGGTTGCTAATATTCGGGTACCGCTCGTTTTTTTTTTCTTGAGATACTCGCATTGTGGCGCGCAATTACAATAGTATAAAAAAAAAAAGTAAATTTTTTTTGGACTGAGTCATTTTTGTGATATCCACTGGGTGTCCGCGGAAAAGTGAGCCGACGGTAAATTCTCCCCGGGCTAACCAATAAAAAGAAAACAAAAGAAAGTCACCCAAAATGAAAAAAAAAAAATCTGAACCCCCAACCCTCCCCCATTACACCAACGTGGTGCACTTATTTTTTACCGGTGAAACAAAGGCAACCCAGAAATAAACTGGTGGGAAAAAAAAGTCCTTGCCGGTTTAGTGCGAACTACAAAAAAAAAAAATAAAAAATTTAAACCGTGTTGCGAAATACGATTTCCCCACGGTATAAACATATAAAACTACATCGCCTGCAAGAGGTGCTCCGCGGGACAACACCAACAACAACAAAAAATCACACAAAAAAAAAAAGACACAGTGACAGAAAAAAAATAAATTTTATTGAAAACAAAAAAAAAAGATATATATATAATAATAATAAAAAAATAAGTGTATACACACATTAAATACAATAAATACAAAAAAAGAAATACTCGTATATAAATAAAATTATTGAATTTAGTGAATAAGTTAGATTAGTTTTATTTCCCAGTACTAGTAGGTTAAGATATAGAATTGTTGTTTTTTATTAAATTGTATAGAGTAAGGTTAGGGTTCAGAGTTTTTTTTTTTTTTTTGAATTTTATTTTGTTGTATTCTTTTTGTGCGCGAACCAAAAAAAAAATATTTTTTTTTATCAAGCGATTCTTCAAGTGCTGGCGCCAGAACTACGAGGGATCCGCTAATCGGTAAGTCATAGGTATAAATATTGGCTTAAAAAAAAAGGCCCTAACCTACGAGTGGCGTTCAATATATTCTCGGTATCGATATGAAGGAAAATGCGAATTTTGTTTTTATTTTTCAATATAATCTCCCCTAACATCAATGCATTTGTTACATCTTGAGATAAGCTTTTTTAAACCCTCAAAAAAATAAATTTCCTCATTCTCTGCAAAATACCCATTTATTGCCAACTTGAGTTCTTCATCATCCGAAAATCTTTTTCCACGAAGACATTTTTTCAAATCCGGAAACAGGAAATAATCACTAGGGGCAAGGTCTGGACTATAGGGTGGGTGTTGGATTTCTTCGAAACCACAATCTCGCGCAGCAGCCTTGGAAACTCGCGCCGTGTGAACAGGAGCGTTGTCATGAAGAAGCAACACACCCGCTGCGAGTTTACCCCGTCTTTTCTTTTTAATTTCCTCCCGCAAATTATGCAAAGTGGAAGCGTAGGATGTGGCGTTGATGGTTTCACCTTTTTTTTTGTACTCAATGAGCAAGATTCCCTTTGAGTCCCAAAAAAGCTGTGGCCATGAGCTTCCCGGCAGACGGAGTGACTTTGAACTTCTTCGGGGGGTCTGTTCCTTTTTTATGCCACTGCATGGACTCTTGTTTGCTTTCATTGTCATAGTGGTGGACCCATGTTTCGTCCCCAGTAACAATTCGATCCATAACACCGTCCGCGTTCTCACTACACATCTCCAAAAGCTCTCTACAGCATGCGATTCTCACTTTTTATCTGAGGCGCTGTGAGCATTCGTGGCACCCACCTTGCACTGACCTTTGAAAGGTTAAGATGGTCATGAAGAATGGTGTGAATGGTACCAATTGAAAGCTTGGTGATCTCTGCCATCATTTTCACCTTAATTCGGGCATCCTCAAGAACAAGTTTTTCGACTTCTTTGATGCTTTCTTCCGTACAAGCAGTAGCCGGGGCGCCGGAGCGGGGGTCGTCTTCAATGCTCTCTCTGCCTCTCTTGAACTCACTTGACCACTTTTGCACAGTTGATAATGAAGGTGCGGAACCCTGGTAAACAGCCACCATCTCTTCATGAATAGTTTTTTGACTTTTTCCTTGCTTAGTGAGAAATTTAATTACAGCGCGATGCTCAATTTTCACCATCATCGTCTCAGTTGCCATTATGATTCTGTTTAACTAGAGATAAAACGCGAATTAATAATCACATTTATATGAAATTTTACATGAATGCACTAAAATAATAGTATTACTTGATATATAAGTCAGTTTATATATACAACCACAGCTTCACCCCGATACCGAGAATAGTTTGAACGCCCCTCGTATTTCAGGTGTGCATTCGACGTTATTCATTTTGTCCATGCACCAATGTCTTTTCATTGAACAATCGAGTTTTGAAGCGGGTGGCGTTCAAACGATGACCGTTGTGGGATTCTGCAATTCTGGAAGCCCACACGTACAGCGTTTTGAAGGCAAGTGTTCAAGCAATTACCAACTGATGCTTGACCATCTGACCGCGAATCGCTCTACAGATCCCCAGTGGCTGGTTATAGGAAGCTACTTTAATTTATGGGCCATAGAGTGGAACTGTAGACTCACTAACATTAGAGGACAAATCGTACAGGAAACATTCGCGCCACTACCAATAAGTTTCATTAATGAGGGTAGGGTTAACCCCTATCGGAAAGTGGGAGTAGACACCATCGTCGACATCACCATTGCAAGCAACTCTATTCTAGGTAACATCAAGTGGGGAGTCAGTGAGGAATATTCTTATAGCAACATAGGAGATCAAAGAAATAAGACCGGCCGGAAAGATAGACCTCTTGATAGAAATTCTTTCGAAGAAATGTTAAATGGTAATCCGATCCTAAGTGGAACAGCGAAAACCCGTGCGTCTCATATGAAATCAGCGTGGGATGCATCAATGCCTAGAAGAGCAAATAGCGGGAAGGGCTCATCGTGTTACTTGTGGAAGGCACTCAGGGCAAAATGCTTACAGGCTCGACGCAAAGGTCAGTGTGCATGACGGGAACCAGACTTCCAACAATGACTGAATACCACATGCTTCAAAAGTCTCTGTTAAGAAGTCGACATAATTCTATGGAGCTCAGCATATAAATGGCCGGATAACATGCCCGAAAATGATGAAATCCATAGAAAAGCATCCTTTCCCGCAAACATCAGCGACTATGTGCTACATCATAAGAGAAGTCAGTCCAGTGGATATCCCACTGATCACCATATAGAAGTTTCTTAGGGCAAGCGGCAAGATAGGTGAGAACAAAGCTCCTGGATCTGACGGCAACCTGAACAAATCTATAAAGGCCGCTGTTAAAAAGAGACCGAACCTCTTCATAGCAACAATACAAAAGTGTCTAGAAGAAGGAACCTTTCCAGAAAGATGGGAAACACAGTATTTGGTTCTGCTATCAAAAGGAAAAAAGCCCCTGGGCCCTGGTGAACTATATGCTTGTCGCCCAATATGCCCCTTGGATACCATGGGATAAATTCTCCAGAGGATACCATATATTGTCCTTTCAGACAACTAATTTGCCTTCAGAAAAGAGCGTTCAACTGTTGATGCCATACCAGCGCTTGTCAATATTGCAAAAGGGTGTTTTCGAGGGAGAAAGTATGGCGGAGTCTTACGACTACCGCTGCCCAGGAGAACAACCATAATTGAGTTCGTCGGCAACATTGCCATCATGACAGGAGCAAAACAGATTCATGAGTCACTGGGGTAAAAGATTTACTAACCGAAGCTGTCCTCATGATAGGTCGGCAAACCATTGAACTCGCCAATATTCAGATCGGTAACCAAACCATCATGTCCAAAGAAACAATTAAGTATATACCTTGGAGTTATGTTGACAAACAACCTGCGGTACAATGTATATATGTGAAAGACCCTCGAGAGTACAGGCAGCTTTGTCGCGAATATTGCCTAATATCGGTGGACCTGGATACACTAGAAGAATTCTACTTCCCCGAGTAATAACATCGATCTTTCTGTATGTTGTTCCAGTGTGAACTATCGTCAACATTCAAATTCTGCGCGTTAAGAACAATTAGCGGTCTTCGAACAATATATGACAAAGCTGCCTTTGTTATAGCTCGAATAGACCCTATTAACATCCTTGCAGACAAGACTCTTAGAATCTGCAATAGAAAAATCTTCACCCAATTCGGCGCCAATGGCATCAAGACGGCTAAAACTGAAAAAAAGCCAAAGACACGGAACTGAAACTACCACCTAATGCAGTTAATATCTGGTCACGGTGGCTATCGGAAATATCTACACCGTTTCCGGGACGATAGCTCACCTTCCTGCCCAGACTGCCCAAATCGCTTTCTGGAAAGGGGAACTGACATACCAAACCAATAGTTAATAACTGACAAATGTTCGGAAGGATCGGAAGAATAAGACGTGCAGATGCTGCAAATACGAGCATAGAAGATATAGCATGGACTGCTTACCGGCCCCGCGAAGTACATAATACCTAATGGCAGTCCCCCGGTTGTGTTTAAGTAATCAAATCGTAGTTCATAGACAAAAAAAAACAAAAATGGAGTGAGGGTGAGATTCTGGTTTATCCAAGATTTCCCCAGATTCGTAGCGACATGACTCTGTTTCCAATTCAAATTGCCTTGATAATGTTAATTCATTTATATGATCCTATACTTAACCATGACTACAAGGTTAATTCTACGCATTCATGAAGAGTCAACGACTTAATCACTTCATCTGATAACCTACTACCAGCTAAGTCATTCAAAGCATACTGTCGCAACCTTATGGCACTCCGTAATAAGCGGACTAATTCCAAGAAATGCAATTAGATTAGACTGCTTGCCACATCAGTTACAACAGGTGCATTACTTTACAACTCTTACCAAATTAGTTACAACTCTTGATTGACATTAAGCAAAGAAGACTGCCAACTACTTCATCTATGTTAAGCCCCCAACCCGTTCGGTTGACTTTTTATCACCTAGTAACTTTGTGTTAGCACTCAGAGTCAAGTTGCCTACTCCGCTTCCTTCGATCTAGGTAACTTAACATACATGAAACCGCGAACAGGTAATGCATCGTAGAAGTACATATCATCGTCATAGCTTTGTCGCCGCCTTTCTATTAAATTTGCTCACGTTTCCATAAAATTTCACTTCCGGGTATCATGGCTGTCAACTATGTAACTAAAGCAACTTAATTAGAGGTTTCTGTTTCTGGAGATCCTTGTTCGGATATTCTTACCATGCGAAGGTAATGCACGCATCACTTTCACGCACGAACATAATTTCATTTGATTACGGCGAATTACATCTTATGTGTAGTTCAAGCTCCAGCTTTGGGGTGGAGAGAGAATCTCCCTTTTGTAGAAGTTTCTCCCAAAGAAATGTTAATTAGGCAAGTTTTGTTGGCGCCTTCTGAGTTCCTGCTTTTGTGCATGTTTATTGGGGAGAATTTCCAGGACACAGATACACGTCGGGAAACCCATGCTTTTTGGAGGCAATAAGTTGGGCGAGACTTTCGTCTTATGTGATGAAAGAGGATGATGGCTTGACGATTGTCAAGCCGACGTCGTTGAATGGCAATATATCAAAAAGTCATTCTGGAAATTAAAGACCAAATAGATTGAAATTGCGGTACGCCGTTCTGCCACGTCCCTCCACCTACATTCAGTTTCGTAAAACCCAACAATCCATGGTGAGCTGTCCTTCTTTTCACCTCATTAGATTGTTAATTTGTTAAACGGTTTCTAAGTGGAACAATAGTGCCTAATGACAACACTCAACAATACGCTTGCAATTAAATTCATATCCTTGCTAAAGATTATTGCGCCAGCAGATACTGGTAGCAGGGACACAAACGGATGAAGATGTTCTCACAGAGATAATGCCAGTAACGTCGAAGCTCTCTGAAGATGGGATAGTGTTGACAAAGGAACGAATTTGGTTTGTCCAATTAAAACCGACCATTAAGTTGAAAGAAGTTATTAACACAGCAAGGGCTAAGTGTGGTGATAATTGCGGGGCGGTTATTTTTGCATTTCCGCTTCGATTGCTCACTCAAAAAAACAAATAAAAAATGTGAATAAATAAGGCGAACGTTGACCTAATTAAATTAACTGTATCCCATTAGGACATTCGGTTTGTTTTTATTTTTTAGAGGCCTCCAATACAGCCGTTTGGTCAGTTATCAAGTTTTTTTGACATTTGACATGTAACTAATGGTATGGAGTTTATGGGATGTTGCCAGGATGAAAGCGAATATTTGGTCCTTCGAGCCAGATCTTAGCTACTGGTGAGGTCGCCGACGTGAGTCTTTTCTCTTATTAGTGATGTCGCTGTAGGCTAATTATCCGCTTCATCTTTTGTCAGCCGGAAAAGTACCCTGATAGCCAGGCCATCCACTAGTAGATGTATGAGTGCATCTTCGCTACGTCGCTTATAAAGGTGTGTCGATTGCTTTTGCTTGCAGTTTTTGGTCAGTCCCCAACTCCTCATTAAAAGAAGAGCCAAAAAGTGGTTTAAACGTAGTGTCAAATACAACTTTCAACTTTTTGGTGGCACTGGATTCTTTTATGACAGGTTGATGGGGTATGAATGAATGAAATAATAACGTGATGAGGGAGCAGATGCTCTGACATGAGACACATCCGAAGAGAACCTTTAACTGCCCCCAATTGTTTTGGACGCGTAGAAGGGTATTCTCCATCTTTAAGTGGCAGAAGAACCTGCAAACCGGTAAGAGGGTGTCACTTTGTATAAAATTCTCCTCACACTGTCTACCTTTCTTAGGTTCAAATTCAGAAGTTACTAAGTGTGTCAGTAGACCGTACTACTAGCATGCATGATTCATGGCTTGTGATTCTTCTGAACCTGGCGCCTACGTGCCTCTGTACTCGTCAACCATTTTCACCCGTACTAAATATTTCACTATTGCTAGTTGGCAATTATGCTGTACTTCCCAAAGCCGCCTCTTGGGCTTTTCAAAATTTCAGGTCTTTGCAGCTCGTTCTACACACGCCATTCCATCCAATGATTCCATCATATGACCTACGAGGTCCTCAGGACTTGGTAGGTTTGTTCTATCTTCTGGCAAGCGTCTATAGTAATACATTTTATGCTTCTCCTCTCCGTTTGGACATTCCACAGACAGAGCTCCGTTCCCAAATCTATGGAGTTATTTTCGATATCCGCCGATATCCAGAATGGAATTATGTAAGGTGTTAACATCAGTCCTTACTTGCACGCGTTGTCAACGATCTGATGAGAGGATATAGCGTGGGCTTACCATATCGCTGCAGATGCTGCCCTTCTTTTCACTTTCAGTATTTTACTTTCGGTATGCACTCTGCGTCTCTTTCAGGAGAATATCGATGGGCATCATTCCCGTTAACACATATGTAGTTTGCGTAGTTCGACTTTGTTCGAAAGCCGGTGATAATCAGCTGACGACAGGACCGCTGGACAGCAGGGTCAAGGGCTACCGATGGTCAGAAGTATCCGAGAGAGTGGTGCTCGCATGAGCGGTGCTTTCTTGCCACATTCGACGTGTGCTTTAAAGCGCTGCATGTTAGAGAGTATCACTCCGATATATTTTAGAGGCTCCTTTGACTTTATTGTTTGACTTCCGACTTGGAAGTTCCATAGTCTTGGGGCTGATTATTAAAACAGCATCAGTATTGTATTGTAGTTAGTTAGTTCAAAATTAGCGGACTCCAACCAATCCCTGATACTCCTCATCTATGGAGGACTCTATCCCGTATAAGTGTTTGGCTAAGCGAATCTGATTACTTTCATCCTTTCGGGCAGTATACATGGTGCACTATACAATATTTAAAATGATAGGTCCGAGGGTCAACCCTTGCGGGACTCCCACGAATACCCTGTAGTATTTAGGACTACCATATTGTCAGTATGATATTTCAGCCTCCTATTGTTAAATGTGGCATGCATAGTCCCTGACTTCTTTCTGGATTTCCTAGCGTAGGCTTAGCTCGCCCATTTAAAGGCATTCCTAACGTTAGGCTTCCACAGTACTTCTTTTCCACTGTAATGCTTCAATTGCTTTTATGACATCGACGTTAGAATGAGATTTTCTGAAGTCGTACTGGCGGTCTAATAGAACTCCATTTTCCTCAGCCACCGCAAGCAGCATGCCATGCATTCCAAAATGCTCCTAGGGTATCAAGAAGACATATTGTGCGGTACGACGAAGATTCTCCAGGTGATCTGTTAACTTTAAATAGCTGCACTAAATGTTAGATTTTGCAGAGTGTAGGGAACACCCGCTGTTCTAGGCACCTCTGCATCATTGCTATGAAGGCGTCCGACTTCGCCTTATACACCGCCTTGGCTGCGTTATTTGGGAAGCCATATGGGACAGGTGCTTTGATGTTTTTTATTTTTCTTCCGATGTGATTTTGCCGGGCAGGGTAATTAGAGCGATCTATAGTATTGCCTTTGTGCTGCTTCATCCCTGCTCAGAATTGCGTTATGCGAACTGTACCGAGGCCTGAGGTGCTCGGTAGTGAAAACTCATACGATGCTGTTTGAGTTCTAACGGAGCTTTCCAGATACCTGACGCCCTCTGGTTGCAGTCTCTGATACAGTGGCCTTCCCTTACCCCCATTCTCGTGGGATCCAATTATGAATCAAACAAATAAAAATGAAAAAAAAGTGCAAAAGGCAGGAGTTGAAAGTACAGAGGGAAATCCGTTCAGGAGAAGTTCTGTACTGATGCGATCACCGCCGTTAAACACAACGGAGAGTACGACAGAGGAAGAGAGCAAGGACTTCTGGTCGTCGTCTCAACCGTTAAGCTAACAGACATTCCCGAAGATGCAGCCAAACGTTTCCTCCAGAGAAGCATCAACTGGTAGTTTGACATCCGAAACCAACACGGATATAAGGGCCAAAGAAGAAACCAGCGAAGAAAGAGAAAAGCGTGAAGCCATCACTATACTGATGGAATTCATCAAGGTGAATAACAATGTCCGTCACGAAATTAGAAGGCTGGTTAGTAAACACCACAACTGTATTTTTATTTTTCTATTGTAGATTCCGAAAAATGGTGCACAATATAGTGGCCAAAACTACTCAAACCACCCATTCATCAGAAACGAGCGAATTGTCCCTTTTTTCTTCTCCGTTGAAATTACTGCCAGAGCCAAAGCGAAAAAGGATTAGATCTCCAAAGAACGAAGAACCCTCGTCACTGTCATACGCCGAAGTCGTCACAAGAAAACAGTGGCGAAACAAAGTACCCAAAAGTACCAAAGGGAGAAGAAAGAAAAAGCCCCAGGTGAAAAAAATGCAACTCCAGTGGAAAGGAGTGGTAAAAAAAGGGCGAGGCAAGGTGCACGCTAAGCCGGTGATTAAAAAGATTGGTGAAATTGGTGATTGGTGAAGACCAACCGTGAGCTAAATGGCTTGGGGTCGGATGTAGCCCGCAGGAGAAAGACAGCCAAGGGAGAGTCACTGCTTGAGCTCAAGGAAGCAGCGGATGGAAAAACCTCTGATCACGAGAGTAAAGTAGGACAAGTTCTCGGGGAAATGGCGGAAGTGAAATCCCTAACGCACTAGCGCAAAGACCTAGGAAGAGGCCTGCCTAGCCCTGTACGAGCAGTTCGAGATGGTGAGAGGTATGCAGGCCGTTTGCAGAACCCAAACTGCAGTCATTAGCCTCCCGATAAACGCTGCCAAAAAATTTCTGGAGGTTGGCAGAATAAAAATTGGATGGACGGCATCCAAAACACGGGAAAAACTTTTACCGCTGCGTGGATTTCGGTGCCTTAACTTCGGGCATCTAGCAAAGGCGTATAAAAACACGTCGAATAGAAGTGGTGATTGCGTCAGGTGTGAACTGAAAGACCATGTGTCCAAGAACTGCACAATGTTGCAATGTAAGTCCTTTGCGAAGAAAAGGGGAGTAGAAATATCCAACACGTGGCAGGAACCACAGTGCGCCTTATATACAAAGAAGCTTCATACGCCGCAAGAAGAATATAAATCTCGACAAAAAAGTTTGGGTAGCTGATGAGTCAAAAAGAGCTGCTATCTGGACCTGTGAAGGCTTTGAAGAAAAAATAATGACAACCGAAATAGGCTTCATTCCAGCAAAGGTCAAGGGAGTACATATCTACAGTCGTTATGCATCTCCAAATAGCACCTTTGAGGAACTCCAGGGTATGTTGGATAGGCTCGTGGATGATGCTAGAGGTCATAGCCCAACAATTATGGATGGATATTTCAACTCATGGGCTATTGATTGTGGCAACACTCAGACCAATAGAAGAGGGAAGGAGAAGTTCTACTAGAAGCTGTATCGTCATTGGACGTAATATTGGTTAAGACAGGAACGTAGCACACCTTTAGCAGAAATGACGTAGGCTCCGTAGTTGTTATCAACTTTGTAACGAGTTCCCTATCCTGAGGCGCTAAGTGAAGAGTCAGTAACCAATGTACCCACAGCGACCACTTGGCCATCTAGTTTGAGGTACAACCGAGGAGAGTGAACCAACAACGCCCGACAAAGAAGGCACAACGAATGGGGTGAAAAATAATCACATTGTACCAAAACTCTTTTGCCCTGATTTCTAGAGAATCTAAAATAAACCCAGTAACAGAAAATACTGTGCCCGCTGAGGCTACTAAACAAGTAACAAGGGCGTGCGACATATCCATGGTCCGGAAGACGTCAACTATCGCCGTATCCATCATCATATCCATTAGTATACTGGGGCACCAAGATACCATTCCAGCGATTCAGAGGTTTGCCCTCCCATCACAATCCACAAGGGCAATACAAAGATAGGCGTAAGGACCTGAAATTAGATATCTAACGAAGCAAAAGCAACAACTTTAAAGACACGTCCTAAAGGACGGTCATGGCAAAACTCAAAGGCACTAGAATATCGTGCCATCTCCTAGCGCAAAAAATAGTATCAGGATTATTTCCACCGCAAACACAAGCTGAGATGGAACTCATGCACATATGCAGACGACTCGATGAAAATAAGTCACCTGGATTGGATGGCATGCCAAATAAGCCCCTAACGCTAGCCATCAAAACAAATACAGAACCACTTGTGGAAATGTATAGCAAGTCTCTAACAGAAGAGGTTTTTCCCGACCAATGGAAAAAACAGCGTCTGGTGCTGCCGCCTAAAGGGGAAAAAGCACCAGATAAGCCATCGTCATACGATCCCATATGCCTGTTAGACACTTTGGATAAGTCGAGGGACTCTCAAACCAACAGTATGGAATTATGTAGAGAAGCTCGTTTTACAATAGAAACAACTCTTGCTCTTCGATACCGACGATGAAGTAAGGCAGTACCACATACTGGCGGAGTACCACAAGGATCGGTGCTAGGTCCCATCCTGTGGAACATTATGTTCAGGATTCTATGGCTTAAAATTCTAAACAAGGCGAAAATCATAGGCGATGATATTGCAATCGTTGTGCCGGCGAAACACCTGGAATAAATAGAGGACCTTGGGAACGAATGTATCCGAAAAGTGAGACGGCGGATAGCCGCAGTCGGGTTACAGCTCGTCGAACATAAAACGGAAGCAGTACTAGTAAGCAGTCGCAAGAGGAGAGAGACATTCACCATAACAGCAGGCGATCAAAATGTAGGTGTGATGATCGGCACTAGGCTCGCTTACAAGGAACACCTTGAAAGAACATGCCTTATCCAGAATAATGACGAATATTGGAGGACCCAAACAATAAAACAGACTAATTCTGTCAAGGGTGGTGCAGTCCATAGTAATGTAGGCGGCACCAATATGGGCCAAAGCAGCGAAAATTCAGGGACCCCTAGTTTCAGACAAAGACACCAATCTGAAAGAAAGACAGCGAAGCATGAGAACATGGGAGGAGAGACGGTCTTATAGCTGATATCCAAAAATGGAGGGACCAGCACCACCGAGAAGTGGATTTCTATATCAGCCAGCTCCTAACCGTATATGGCGGCTTCCGAGCTTATCTGAACAGATGTGGGCTTGATGAATCTCCTAACTGTCTAAATTGCGGAGTGGCCAGAGAGGATGCACAAGGGTAAACGAGTGCAGGCAGGTTGTGGGTTTATATTAGAAGCAGACTTAAGAATAAAGTCATGCACTTAGAGAAACTGCTGATAATGTGTATCAAAGCAAATGGCCCAATGAAGGAAAAAACGAACGCTACCAAGGAAGGCATTTACGAACTCCTTAGAACCTATGAGCAATGCTCTAAGTGCGGCGTAGAAATTGTGCTTGGTGGCTTTAATGCGAAAATATCGTAGAAAAGATGGAGACCTTTGGTAGCGCGGTGGGTATGCATAGCTTGCACGACATAAAACCCGAAAACGAACTTACATAGGTTGATAGACTACCTAAATGGACGAAATCGTCGTAGCAAGCACACCTTTCCACTATCCTAGGATCTACAAGGCCACGTGGAGGTCTTCTGATCAAAAGAGACAGAAAACGCGGATGTAATATTCTAAATGTCTGCACATTTCGAGGCACCAACATTGACTCGAGCCACTACTTTGTATTGGCCAAAGTAAGAATGCAGATAATAAAGGCAGCGGCAGGAAAATACGAGTACTGTGGGCAGCTATAACGTCAGGCGGCTAAAATCCCAAGAAATCGCTAGGGCTTTTGTTGGTGCCTTCTCCCTCAACCGCTCTCATAACACTGCTTCAACACCATCAAGTGACCAGTAGTAATTGTGCAAGATGTCCATCAGAAATGCCGCCTCTGATGTGCTGGGTTTCACAAGGCAAACAAGAGACCCGTGATTCGACGATGAAGACCGACGTGCAACACCAAACGTAAGGACGAGAGCCGAACGGAGAGCTACTGTCGACACGTACTAGCAGAAGAAAAACTCGAACACAAACTTCCACGAAGGCAAAAGACGGAAAAACCGTAAAGTTGAAGAGATTGAGAGATGCAACTGAGATGCATGAGGTTCTAATCGAAACCTACAAAGACGACCATGGGAACAGTGTGGTTCAGATGCAGTCCGTATTCCAAATTCTGCGGACTGTGAGAACGACGAAAATACCGCTGGTAGCCAGGACATACCAATTCAATTCGGACAAAAACCGCAAAAATCTCAGCCCACCAGACCAAACCGAAGAGAAGGTAGATAACCAAACATATGTACATTTAACAAGTCCTCTGGATCCGACGGTTTAGCAGCTGAGCCCTTTAAAGCAGGAGGAAATGATAAGGTAAAGAGTGTGCCCCAGTATAGAAAGAACTTACCCAAGGTAGCGGACTCAGAACGTAACTTGATGAACGTAACAGAAGCGGGTTGTCTAGCGATCGAGTATTCTGTGTGAAGTGTGAAGAGAAACATTCTTCATCATCTGGTATTCCAACAAGTAACGAACAGGTTGGAAGGATGAACGAGATGCTAAAAAGATGTCTATAGAGGATGCATTGAGATGGTATAATACATGAGCCATTAGCAAATGATAATTATTTCCACGATCCCGAGAAGTCCGGGACCAGAAGGCGAGAGTTTTTTGTTTTCTTTTTTGGTTGCGTCCAAGGATGTGGCAATCTTCGAAAGATACTAATAGCCCGGGCATGCACGATTCGCTAACCCTAAGTACTCGATTTCGGGGGTGCGCCTACGCACTAATCCACACCCTGCCATTTTGTACCACTCGCCCCGCGGAACTGCCGTTAAGTACTACTTCGCGGAGTTGGTTAGCACTTTATGCCCTTCTTTCTTCTTTCTCTGTTTGCTGGTTCGACATTGCGTACAGTATTTACTGTTCTTTGTTGTATTAGAGATGCCGTCTGGGCTTGATTTCCATTAGTACTCTCTCTGACTCTTTCCAACCGCCGAAGTTCCTTCATTATTTTTGCCGCAGCCTGTTTCACCGCATCCCATATTATACTTGATGCTAGCATATGGTTTACGATCTTTTCAGGAGTTGGTATCCCTCCAATTTTTTCCTCTAGTTCTCTGCGCTCTGGTCTGAAGTGTGGGCACTGGAAAAATACGTGCTGTGCATCTTCCCTGGCCGCTCCGCAGTTTAAGCAGAAGGGAGATTCCTTCAGACCAAACCTGTATACATACAATAGATATGATTGAAAGCAGCCATGTCCAGTTAGGACATGACTTAAGTAATTATGTTCTACCCATTTACAAATATCGGGTATAAGTCGGTAGGTCCATCTACCCTTTGTAGACTGGTTGATATCTTTGACTGAAACTCCGGGTTCCCGAATTTTGGCATCGTAGGTCCTTTGTAGCTCAGTAGCCAGTATATCTGCTGGTAGTATTCCCGCAATGACATGTTTGCATCATCTGACATTGTCCGATATGTACAGCAAACTCTCAGAGCACACAGTCTGTTGACAGAGTTAGTCTTTCTTGCGTATGACTTACTTTTCAATGCTTTCGCCCATATTGGTGCCGCGTTCATTGTGATTGACTGCACCACCCTAGACAGAACTAGTCTCATTTGTTGTCTGGGTCCTCCTATGTTTGTCATTATTCTGGATGAGGCAGCGCTCACCTTTGCGGTTTTGTCGCACATTCTTTCAAGGTGTTCCTTGTAAGTGAGCCTAGCATCGATCATCATACCTAGGTATTTGATAGCCAGTTTTGATGTTATATCGTGATCGCCCACTCTGATGGTGATTGTTTCTCTTTCCTTGCGACTGGTTATAGAATTGCTTCCGTTTTATGTTCTGCCAGCTCTAACCCAACTGTCGACATCCCGCCCAATTACTTAGGCTTCGCCCATCAATGACGTTGTCTAATAAAAAACGGGGGCAGAGCATATTACTAGTCTGATCGTAAACATCTTAAGATGACGCCACCGAAGGTTGCTACGATTTGACCAGTTGCAAGTTGCCGGTCATAGGTCTTGTTAGCGACAAGACTGGTAGTCCCTACCAGGACTTAAATCACGGTACCATGGGAGTCAAGAGCCCCCCCGGATTTCGGTCCGGGCCTGACTTGTTCAGGTAGGCCTCCTTGTGGGAGCGTCATGGTGGCTGTGGTTTAAACCCAAATCGCGGGAAGGGTCTTCCTTGGTTTGACCCATTGTAGAGTAGCAAATAACTACTGGGTGCTGGGTGCTAAGAGCAGTAAGAGGTTTTAGATCGGCCTCGACCCATACCAAGTGTGGAACTTGGAGGCACAAGTTCCGAAATTCGTATCAAAGGATTGACGGAGAGCGATGTCAAGGCGTAAGCTTACTCCCGTAAACATAAGTCTACACGACAAGTGGTTTATGTTAAAAAAACCAGAGACTATGTTGCCATCCGCCGTCTCACTTTTAGGATACATTCGTTCCCCAAGGTCCTCTATTTCTTCCAGGTGTTTTGCGCCACAACGATTGCAATATCGTCTGCAAAGCCCATAATTTTAGCCTCAATCGGGATTCCAAGTCTTAGAACCCTGTCGTACATAATGTTCCATAAGAGAGGTCCTAGTACGGATCCTTGTGGAACTCCACCAGCTATGTGGTACTGCCTTACTCCATCGACGGTATCGTAGAGTAGGAACCGATTGTCGAAGTAACTTAGCATAGGATCGTAGTTACCTTCCGAATGGCAATGAAGGCGAAAGTAAAGATGGCGATTTGACTGAGGCGTACAACGATGGCCGATTGTACGGTCAGTCCATTTATCTTACAAGTGTTCTATAGCCTTGTCGATTAAGAAAAAAAGAACAGATGAGAAAAATATCTCATTTCAATGAGCACGAATTAGGCAAACTATCGCGAATGGAAACATTATGTGTCAAAAGTCTGCTATAAGTATCCCTAACATTTTGACTATTTCTCGTACTTCAAACTCAAAAAGAAACCTTTTCTTTTTATTGATCTTTAATTGAAGGCTTAACTTATCATCGTTCAGTTTCACGAAAAACAAAAAAACAGTATTCCGTATTCAAGAATATTTAACGAGATTCGTGTTTAATAATTTACCAATGTAAATTTGAATCACTTCAATGGAATCTCTTTCCCCATACCATCCCTCACGCATCTATGTAGTGCTCAAATTCTACCACAAGCACAACAAAACTTAACTAAACAGAAGCAACAACAACGCACACTAGCACGCCTCACGAAAGCAAATACAGGTATCCGTGTCTTTAAAATTTCCACCCAACAGCGGCACCTAATGTTGTCAGTTAGGAGCAAGAAGGACCATTTTATGAGATGTATGATGCATACGTAGGTGTTCACGATTCTTGAAACGACTGCTGAAATATGAATGAGTTTTGGAATAGTGAGAGAAAGATTCTAAAGGAAAGCGTATCCTTATAGCTGGCCCTGTTCGCTCGGTAATTGCTGGAGCTTTAAGAATTCCTGAGAGCATTATCATATGTTTACCTTACAACAAGTAACTGAAGTTACCCGCAGCCGTCGTAAATAACTCTCAAACACTTGACGTAATAAATACCTTCATTAGTTTAGTCCTTGAACTTTTGGTCCCTCGCGGAAGGTGGGTCTTGAGCAAAACAACACAATTTTCAGAGTTCACAAACGAACAAATTTTCAACGAATAACCGAGAGTATGGAAGTACGAAGTAGGCCTACATATGTACTATCAGAGGAAGTTTATAAATAATTCAGACGCAACAACATAATTCTCACGAATTTGATTGACAAGGATTATTATGTTTGACGGTTTATTAAGCCGTCCCCTTGAGAAACAATAATGTTGGAGACGGAATTCCATGTTAGCAGTTGAAGTGTTTGGATAAAGCTACTAATTGGGTGAGGCTCGACGTGTGATGAAACGGCTCAGGGCTCACATCAAAGTAGGATGTGGAAGTTATATTAGAGAAATCAAAAAGATGTGTATTGTATAAAAGGATGAGATTGTTAAATTGAGGAAGGAAATTTTCCATTACATAACAAATCCGCCAAAGTCTTCACCGAACGCATACCCTGAAGCCGTTCCACCTCCAAAGACCAATGGTAACGCTGCTAACGTGCCATCAGAGATGCCGCAACTGATGTGTTGGGCTTCAACCGACCACCACCAAGAATACCGGCAAGCACATGCAGCTAAACATGAAGGGCACAAACTGGTGCTGCCACTACGTACGAGAGTCGCTGACCAGAGAGTCCATGACCAGAAGAGACGGGAGTTCTTCCCGGGTTCTCTAGAAGAAGAAAAAAGACCATGAGAAGCGCGCGATCGAAGATGTGGAGAAGTTACACTCCAATAATAATGTACAGAGGTTTAACCAACAGGTAAAAAGTACGGCTCAAGGCAAGAAGAGCGGTATAGAAGGACGAAACCTTGCAGTAGAGTCACAGTTGTCGCCGAAGGTAGATGATGATAACCAAAGCTACGGTCTACCTGACCAAAACCAATTGGGGATATCAATATCTAAGATGAAATCCAACAAAGCAGCTGGACCTGACGGATTACCAGCTGAGGTAAGTGATTTTGTGGAGAGCATACATCAACTCATTTCTCAGATCTGGTCGGAAGAGTGTTTGCCTGATGAATTAAATCTCAGTATCGTGTGCCCTATCCACAAAAAACGAGACCCACGCAACTTCGCTAACTATAGAAGTATAAGTGGCCTCAGTGGCCTCACACACAAGATCTCATCTGTCATATCGCGTAAACGCTTGAAACTCTTCTTCAGCATCCTGGTCCCTTATAAGTGCGGTTTCAGACCAGGAAAGTCCACGATCGGCCAAATCTTCACATTCCGGCAGATCAAGAAAAGAACTCAAGAAGTACTAATCGCTACCTACCTCCTTTTTACCGATTTTAAGGACGCATATGACAGTATTTATAGGGACGAACTATTCTTGTTTATGCATCATTGCCAAACTCGCCCGTTTGTTCAAAATAATGAGGAAGATGACTCGCTACTCCGTCAAGGTCGGTAACGACTTAACAGGGACCTTTGATGTCAAAAAAGGTTTTAGACGAGCTGTCATGTGACTTTAATATATTACAAGCGGACACTGGAAGAACAATCTTTCAAAAGTTTCTGTAACTACTAGCGTACGCCGATGATATCGACACAATCACACACAACGACGACGAATTGGACATAACGTCACTGTCGATAGCTATAAATTCGAGGTAGTAAGGGACCTTAGTTCTGCTTTCAATACTGCCAACAACACCTCAGTAGAAATAAAACGAAGAATCACTCTTGGCAGTCGCTGTTTCTTTAGACTACGAAGGCTCTATGTAAGGCCTTGATCATCTCAGTTCTATTTTATGACATTGGAGCATGGACTCTATCGAAAGCAGGAAAATGTCTTCAGTCGTTGCGAGAGAAAATTTTTTTGGTAAGATATTCGGACGGGATTGGGAGCAGAACTTTCAACTGAATGTGCATGAGTCTTTGAATCTAACCCGGAAGGACTACGCGGTAGAGGACGACTCTCACTTTAAGTGGCGCGCACCAGTAGAAGTGGGCACCGACTTGGAGTCAGTTAGCTAAGAATCGGGCCAACTGGAGGGGCTTGTTTGTTGAGGCCCAAGTTCTTCACGAAATGTAACAACAAATTTTTACTTTCTCGGGTTGTTGCTACAATGAACGTTACGTCAACATTGTAAATCACGTAGATATTCTCAACACTTTATTTTATCAAAAAGCCAGCTAAGTCACCTCATTTGACTAAAGCAAACCTCCAGTCAGACCAAACTTTCCCTTATAGCCAGACATGTTTGAATCTGGAAGATACACAACAATCAGGGTGCTGACACACTCTTAGAAACGTCGCAACTACTTTCTAATGTTACCTGCTATACGTCTTCTGAACTGCATCGAAAAAATTTACCCATCATCTGCCGTACACCACAAAACATTGCACCAATATGGTTCTAGATCGCTTAGTGTTCCAGCAATTTAGTGACCAGAAAAAGTCAGTTGCTCGGGGTATGAAAAGTGGTAAAAATCGTATCACCGTATCACATACTTGGCAATACATAGGAAGGAAGTTCTCACTTATTCCACTGTAGGTTGCACTACTGTCCGTGTACGACGTATGCATCCACATCTCTTTACATAAAGAGCGACCTTACGCTTGCCGCCCGTAGTTGCGCACACCAAGTTACCTGAGGCCACTTTTTACTTGAAAAATGCTGTAGCGCTGCTGTTCATCTATTCTATTTGACGCAGTTATGGTAGTCATTGTATTCGAGTTCTTTTAAATAAGTCTTCTCTGACACACAAGGTGTACGAAAATCACCTGAAGAACTTTGCTCTTAAAACAGCAAAAGGATGTATCAACCTCAGGAAGCACTGGGACGACAAGAGGCCAATATAAAGTGACGTAAAATATTCGAGAAAGGGCTTAGTTATTTAATTGGCCAATTTTTAGCCCGCGTCGTAGTCAGAATTTATAGGGAGATAAAGTCCCTAACTACATCTGAACTGGCATTCTGTTCGAGACGTCCGTATTGAGGAAAGCCACCATCTGGCATCACGCTGCATTCTTCCGATTATGCCAATATCGTCTGGCATATGTGAGTAATTGAACGGAATTTTCAAAAACTCTGTCTCTGATTTTGATGTGTTAGCCTCTTATTAACGTTTTTCCTAATTTTAAGCCCCCCACTCATACTCCAACTCCCCCTATTCCATCCCGAACTAGCCAAAACGTCAACATGTTTCTTTTGATTTAACCTCTACCCCTCAAACTTCCACCTCTGAACACTCAACACACAAGTCTTTCCCTAATTTCGACCTCAGAACTGGATCTATGTATTTATAATTTCTCACGTTTTAAACCCCACCACTGTCATTCTATCTGTTGCACCTTCAAACCCCACTTTTACAAACCCTTCCTCTTCTATTGACCCCCTTTCGACACTTGTTGTTAAATTAACGCAACGAACTAGTGATACCACTTAATGTCGCTATGCGCTCTCTAGGCTTAGGGATACACGTCAATATTTCACCTACCTTCACGAAGGTAAAACTAAAATAAGTGTTATGATTTCCATTCGTCAGGAAGGCCTCCCTACCGGCGCTACCACCCTCAGGAAAAGAGAGAGTTGTTGCCGATCTTGACGCTCTTCGCCACTATGTACACTCTAAAAGAGTCTCACACCTCCAACGCAGTCGACTTGACCATGATAAATTTTCTCGACCCTAAAAAGTCATGCAAAAAACTTCCTCTCAACTTCTATTAAAAGAACGTAAGAGAACTGCGTTCTAAAATCCACGCTATTTTCCGCCAATCTCATGCTCTCCCATTTGATACGAGTATCTACACTCTGACTGAAACTAATTTCATCCCCAGCATAAAAAGCCAGGCGTTATTCCCTGTCCATTTAATGTTTTCCGGGATGATGATCGCACACCCCCCTTGATTGGCTCTTCTAGTCGAGGTGTGCTGCTTGTTAAGCACAACAGCTCGTTGCAACTTCATCTTCTTCTAAGCTTGACTTTATGCCAGTTGAAATAACACTTACGCGTAGGTCCCTGTACGTTATGTGTTGCTACAGTCTTCCGGCCCAACCTATCGAATCCCACCAACTTGATCCTGATGCAATTGACAATTTGATTGACTTATTGGACTCTCTTGATAATATCACTGTTTTCGGCGATTTTAATCATCCTCAGCTGAAGTGGACTCCATTTGAAGACTTATCTTTTTTCATCGCTTCTAATTCCATTTCCAGTAAGGAATGTCTCTTCTTAGATCGGTTAACAGACATTCAGCCTATGTCAAGTTAGTGGCATTTCCAACTACACCCTGAATGACTCGAACAGCAACCAACGTCAGACTGCTATAATTTCCAAACCGCTCATGACAGTGAGCTCAAATTTTGGCACATGACATGACATGACGATTTGCGTCTCAGTTGTGTTGAAAAATTTTTATCCGCGATGGAATTCAAACGTGATAGTGTGATTGCTTTATATTTGACTGGAAAACCACAAGTATCTATTGTTAGAGCCCTCTAGCACCTCAACGTGAATAAATGATTTGTGTCTCAAACCATAGTTTGTTACCGTGATACTAGCAGCGCTGCAAAACGCCATGGAGGTGGTTATAAAAAAACAGCAACATCGGCAGAAATGGTTCGGAAAGGGAAGGCTCGAATTGAGCGAAATCCGCGTCGTAGTGGAAGAAAAATGGCTCGTGAGCTCAACATATCGTTGAAATGGATGCAACACATACTGAAAAATGAGCTTGGGCTCAAGTCAAAAAGTTCCAAAAAGCACACGATCTTACACCTCAACAGAAAAAAGTTAGAGTCGAAAGACCGAAGGAGTTGCTACGCTTGCACGAAAGTGGTGAGTTGCCGAATTTGGTTTTTTCCGATGAGTCGCCATTTGTTATCGAGCAATATGCCAACAAACAAAATGACCGAGTTTATTTGCCAGAGAGGTCCTTCGAAAATTTATACCTTCGGACGGCCACCAGAAAGCAGGCAGTACCGATGGTGATGGTTTGGGCCGCCATAACCACCGATGGTCACCCTCCGCTCGTATTTTTGGACCGTGGCGTCAAAATTAATGCGATCATATACCGTGAAACTGTCTTAGAGGCAGTATTGAAGCCTTGGGCTAACAATCATTTCGGTCGGAGACCGTGGACATTTCAACAAGACTCGGCACAGTCTCACAAAGCGCGCGTCAACCACGATTGGTTAAAAAACAATATTCCACACTACATTTCTTCGACACAATGGATTGCAAATCCGTCGGATTTCTCTGTCTGGGGTATTTTAAAGGCGAAGGTGAGCACTAAAAAATACCAAAGTTTGGACCACCTCAAACAAGCACTTCGCCGGGAATGGGCCAAAATACCACCGAGCCACTTGCGTGCAGCGTGCGATGCTTTCTTCGGCCGTCTCATTCTCGCTAAAGGTGGACATATTGAAAACTACTAATACAATTTGAAAATTAATGTATTTTCCAACATTTTTTGCTTTGGCACAATAAAATTTATCAAAAAATAAAAAAATTATAGCATTTTAAAAAGTTGGAGTTCGAGTCATTCACCCTGTATTGTGTATGGAAATGCGGTTAGACCTTATTATTAGACTGATCCCATTAACTCTTCAGTGTCCGTATTATGTTGCTCCCAAGCACTTTCAACTATTGATAACTCTTATCCTCCTTTCCCCTCCAGTTGCCCCCCACCGCAATTCTCTCTTCTTACAATTTTCATAAAGTCACTTTTCGTAAAATCAATATTTACGAGTATCTTAGCAGGGTTTCCTTTGAGTTTACCAATCTTGAGAAATATTCAAATCCATTTCCGTCCAGGTGTCCTATTCCCCCCATAAAACATCTTCTACATCCCTTCCTTCGTATAATCATGGACTCCGTTCGCTACGAAACAAAAGAAACAAGTTAGTGGTAGTATTTCTTCGCAGCTACTCTTCTTCCGACTACTCAAACTATCTAGATACATACTCGTATCTTCATTCCATCAAACCCTATAACTGTTTCTATCAACGCTACCTAAATAGTGCGCCAACCAATCCTATAAATGACCTCAAGTAATTTTTTTCAATTTGTCAATTGCAAAAGTAAGAGCGACAGTTATCCTTCCTGCCTGTCTTTCAAAAACAAACAATCATTTGACAACAACTTCTACTTACCAGATCCCTCTTACTTCAATGACCTACCAAATTTCTCGCTGGTCCCTTTTATTTCTCACAATTTCGATCCTGCTATTATTGAAGACAAGGTGTTACAACTTAAAGATGAATTTCTACCCAGCCCAGATGGTCTCCCCGCCGTTTTTCTCAAAAAAATTGTCCTTCAACCTGTCGCTCCCCCTTTCCCACCTATTTCGTCTACACAGGGAGTATTTTACCAGATTTGGAGGGCCTCTTTTATAATCCCGATACACAAAAAGGAATCACAGAATGAAGTTACTAATTATCGTCCGATTGCTAAACTCTCTCTCTCTCTCTTTGATAGCATTTTATACGAGGCCTTAAGCTTTAAGTGAAAGCCTTTTACTTAATGGGTATCTTCTTACAGAGACATTCTAGGAAACTGTAGAGTCGATGAACTCGCCAAAATTAGAACCACTCTACCTATTCTACCCGAAAAGGGTAGCATAGGTATACCAATCGCTGCGTGCAAACTAACATTAAAGCTGGATGCCAATAAAAGAACAGACTTTAGTTGGACTGTTGGACTAACAGGTCTAGCGACTAAATAGATCTGGCCAAAACTGGATCTGAATCGCTCTAAGTGTCTGATCTTTCTAAATAAGGAACATCTCAGCGGCATCATAGGTGTCATCACTGGACACTGCCTCATAGGCAAGCACGCAAGAAGGCTTGGCGCCTTTACAAAGAATTTCTGCAGAAGCTGCATGGACGAGGAAGAGGAGGAGACAATCCTCCACCTACTCTGTACATGTCCAGCTCTCTCCCAGAGAAGAAAACTTCACTTAGGAGCTTTCTTCTACAACGACCTGTACGATCTAAAAACTATAGACGTAAACAGTCTCCTACGTTTCATCATAGCCTCAAACTGGTTCTATCAGTAAGAGGATTATAGATCCACGTGGCATCACAATGGGCCAATATACCGAAGTGGGTTGGTATTTTCAACAGCCACTCTTACCTACCATACCTACCTACCTACCATGTCAGTTCCTTTCCCGGTTTCCTCTGCGGTTCCACAAGGCAGCTATTTTGGTCCAGTTCTCTTCATTCTTACTATTAATGATCTTGAGACTGTCATTAAACACTCCTCCTTTGCGCTGACGACACAATTTTTTTTTTAATTATTTCTTCTCGCCATGACTCCAGCCTTCTCTAAGAAGACCACGATCGGTTTTCAATCTGGTGCCTAAAAAACTGCTTAGAACTTAATACCGCCAAATGCCAATCTATAACCTTCTCACGTAAATGGAACTCATCTCCTTCCCGACTTTATTTTCTCTATGGTCAATCGATTTCTCTGTTGCAATCTTTTCAAGACCTTGGCATATTATTCGACTGTGAGCTTAATTTCCGTTCGCTTATCGATAAAATTGACCCTGAGAGCCAACTCATCATTTGGCGTTATTAAACGGCGGTCCAAGGAATTTTCCAACCCGTACGAAAATCAGATCTCTCTGTGTTTGTTCGTCCCCTGCTGGAGTATGCCAACCAAGCTGGTTTTCCTTTCACCGAGTTCATGTTTCATCCGCTCTCCCTGGTCTGCCCTAGAACGAACCCTTTAACCATACCTCCCTATCAGGGCCATCATAAACTTATCAATTTGAATTCCTTAGACGAACGTAGAATATAACGGACATCCTTTTCATTCATCGACTACTCTCAGGCTCCATCGATTGGGTATCTCTTTACAACTCTTTCCTTCAATACATATAAACCTCCTTGTCCTCGTCTCTTCTATATACCGGTCCACCGCACTTCGAAAGGTCAACTCCATTTTAGATCATAGCTTAAGCACTGCTAGTCTCAGATACTATCTCCTCCGCCATTCTCTTGGTTCATAGCTCTTAAGTCTTAAGCTTGTATTAAGCCAAATAAATGGGGCTTCAGTGCCCACCATGATAGCCTAGGTATGATAGTCTGTCGCCTTGCCTATATCCTCTCGGAGAAGTCTTTATCATTTTGCATAATCGGATGAGTTTCCTAAAGATGCTGTCAAATGCTGCCTTTTGAGTTTTATGTACCCGGGCTAAAAGTGTCTGCTTCTGCCATGGCTGCATTAAGATCAAGGGTATATGAGGGCGGTTGAGCTAATCCCTACACATCTGTTGTGGGAGTTTTGAAGACTTCTTGGCATCAATGCCAGCGGTACTATGTACTTGATGTAGGCTACACTTGTCGAGTGATTAAGGCTAAGGGTACGGCAATGGTTCATTTCAATGGGGGCGGTTCAACTCCCTCTCCCCATAGTACTTCTTCTTTGTTGTTGGATCTAAAATGTCGTAGATGTATTGTGACTGCATTTTGTGGTCTAAGTTTGTATTCTTTTATGATCAGGTAACAGTCATGCGCGTTTCTCAAAATTGAGAAAGGAAATCGTGTCCTAGTTATAGCGATTTATGGAGCCTCGCAGAGAAGTTAATTATTCAGTCCGTTTCCGGATGTGATATCCGCTATTCTTTCCGATTATATAGTACATACGAGTATACACCAAAGATGTACTGTTGTTCCAATTTTGCGGTAAGGAACACCTTGCTGCCTAAGATCTAGAGAGCTAATGTTCTTACCGCATAAAACAAGTTGCAACCGAACGAACCTAGACTCAGTGTTATATTTTGTACTGCATGGAAAATATCCACCGCGATCATTCGTTAGGACCTATTATGTCCGTGAGGTTCTCTTTGTGGGGCATGTGGTCTCCACTACTCCTACGCACCATCGTGTATGGTTTCTGGAGATCTATCTCAGCTCTCACCAACTCTTCCCCAGTTGTGCTGAGTCCTTTTCGACCGTTCTTCGCCAAGTACTTCTAGATCGGCCCACACATCTGCCTCTCGGCGTGAGAGGGTTCCATTGCATCGCTTAACTCGCACCCGTGACCTTTACGAAGCATATGCCCAATCTATTGCCACTAACTCTTCGTATGATAGAGTCAATGGGTTCCTGACCTGTTCTCGCATGAAGTTCATAATTAGAGATACGGTTAGGCCATAAAATCCTCAAGATGTGTCGGAGGCATCTATTCACGAACGTTTGCAGTTTTCCTGTGGCAGCGGGTGTGAATTTCCAACTGCTGCACCAATAAAGAAGTACGAATTCAACATTGGAGCGGAACAGTCGTAGCTTGGTTTTTAGGCTGATAGAGTTGTTTCTCCAGCATTCCGAACAGCCTTTGCTTTCCCGATTCGGCTGATTACATATATTTAGTTCGGCCCGCCAACATTCCCTATCATCTCTATTAGCTGTCCAGAAATCTCTACTTTGTTAGATGAGGAAGTTCCATGATCTCTCTACCCTTGATGGAGATCCATGATCCTATGAGAGAGGAAGCATATGTCGTCCGCATAGTCCAGATGTTTGAGGTGTGATTGCTAAATCCACTGAATTCCTCCATTTCCACTGCCTAACCCCACTTTGGACTTTAAACTCCTCTGACAACCTTCCTTTATGCAGAACATATCCACGGCGATACTTTTTGTGTATGTATGTCTACGTTCTTTGCCCTGGATTCAGTTGCCGAAGTTTATTTCAAACGAACAGATCTTAATAAGAACGAGGTTCCAAGGAAGAGACATCATCATATAACGAAGGAAATGTATCTGTGATACAAAACACTGCAAAGATAGCTCCTTTTAACGTTTAAAAACATTCCGTGCAGTTGAATCCTCTCTCTAAATTCGGCAGAAGAGTGGGTTATTCGAACCAAGCATAAAGCAGAACGGTCAAGGAAGAATCAAAGTAAACTTGGTGTGAGTTTTGTTTCCTTTTCGTATTCCCTTTGACTAAATTTGACAACATAAACATCAAAGAATAAAATAAAAACCTTTCCACGGAAATTAATTAAAGCTTCGTCAACCTATTTGAAATGGAAAAAGAGTTATCGTTTGCCTTCACCTTAACCCAGGTACGAGTATTATGATTCCTCGCGTTTAATTAAAATTAATTACGGTGATTGACGGTATATCCCTCTCGGTCTAGTTCAGCACAGCCACCTCGTACCATGTGAAACCATCTCCAGGCATCTCCTGCCGTTCCTAGCCATTTCCAGGCAGCTCCAGGAAGGCGTAATTATTTTTCCATAATAGCAACCACACCATTATCAAGTTATGCGAAACGTTATTAACCATCTCGTTTCGCAACCCTGCATCCACCACCATATACTCATACATATCCACTTGCTCACAGCCCAACTCATGTGCCTCCTGGAACAATCCACAACATTTTCGTATGAAACATTCTCTTTTGTTATTCCGGAGAATTCCGGAGATTTTTCCGGTCTTTAGCCTCCAAATTGTACCCGGCAACTTTCTTTGCCCACACAGGGTTCATAATTAAAATGTGACTCTTCATTCTTCTGGAGTTTGCTACTCGTACTCTGGGGTTTTGTTGCGTTTTTTGTATGGGACGCGCATCCTAAGTAGCAAAAAGGTTCTCTGCGTACATGTTGAACGTGTGTTGGTCTTTTGTTTTTTTTTTTTTGGGATAAAATGGATAGCTCACCTCCATTCATGGTTGAGGATTGTTTACTCCATGTGTTTCTATACACTTAAGGTAGTTCCCGTGAGAGTTACCTTTATTTGGGGCGTGATGTGTCCACCCAACACCTGATGAACTACATACACTGGGAGTGGAGTGAGGTGCTTTCATCGAGAAACTAGGGCAAACGGATTCTTTGGTTGTACTTCCGTCAACTATTTTCTATGAAAGCACTTTGAAGGAGAGTGAATTTAACTAAGATGGGATTGAGAATCAAAAAGTAGGAAGTCTACCAAGGAGTAATCTGAATATGATCCAAGGAAACAACTTTAAGGAGCAGCTTTGAACTCTTTTAGAGTTTAGCCTATGTCCTGGGGTCAAATAGGAGTATTTCTGGGCGCCTCATCATTGATTGAATTTGGAATAGTATGTGATGTTCCACTTTCGATCTACTTACGCAAGGATTAAGGCATTCCTAAAGCCGCTGTGACAATTGGCCAAATGCAAATGATTAACACAAATCCCTGACTGCCTTTGTACGTTTTGTTATTTAGTGCTGCCTATCAGACCCAGATTCTAAATTGAATATTTCAGCTTCCGCTTCTGGATACCAGCGAGGTGATTGATTAAGCAACTGCTGACTCTTCTATAATTTGCATTTGGCCAGCAGTACAATAATCAAGTTCCTAACGTAATGCTTGCCTTACCTGCCAGTGGTGATCTACAAGAACAGCATGAGCAGCAAATGCATTCTTCATTCAGGGTGCTCTATCAGTAGCATGATACTGCCCCAACGCCTGACTACGATTCACTTTATACCTCGACAGGGGAGATGAAACACTGCTTACCAAACACTGCTCCTACGAGCTCCTTGACAAAATGTTCGAGCAATGTCTTTGGCAATTTTAATGTCATGCTAGGCAAGGAGAGCATCTTTGGTAATACTGTCGGAAAGTACAGCCCCTACGCCATCACCTCCTGAAATGGACAAGGGCTTATTGATGTTGAAGCGCGAAGTAATGTAACAATAGCTGGTACATGGTTTCCACACCTTCATGTGATCAACTGATCCTCAACCAAACTGATCATAGACGCAAGGCACTCCTCCAGGTTTTTGGATGTTCCCTTACCGTTTCGAGGGCTAGTGTACAGTAGAAGACCAGTGGTATTACTGCCATAGAGCAATCAGACAGGTCATCGCTGATGTACTGACTTTCATCTTGCCTTAACAAAAAAACCCTTGTGGATATACAAAGCCACTCTGCAAAAAAGAATGAGAGGAGCTCGCGAGCTGTATGAGCAGAAGAACATAGAGAAGTGCTCGATCAAGGCCGTAGAGAGGTGCAACCAAAAGAATTAAGTTTGCAAGTTTACCAAAAAATGCAAAACTACGCTACACCAATAGAAATCCTCAAGAACCACAGTCAGTGGTGAGAATTTGAAAAGGTTATTGCTGCAGACTCTTAAATGGTAATGAACCATTCAACCTGAATGAGGACGGACAAAATTTCCGTCTACCCGACCAAGATGAAGTCAAGACAGCAATTTCCAAGATTAATTTAATAAAGCTGCCGGGCCGATGGCCTAATTTGCGAGCTCTTTAAAGCGGCAGATGATGACTGGGTATGGAGTATACATCAATTCATCCCTACAATCTGTGTCGACGAAAGCACGTCCGACAAATGGAACCTCAGCCTTGTTTGTCCGATCCTTAAGAGAAGGAGATTTCTTGAACTGCGCCAGTGACAGGGGAGTACGCTTCCTCAACATAGCTTATAAAATCCTGTCTATCATATTATGTAAAAGCTACAGACCCTTCGTCAATAGCTTGACCGGCCACTATCAGTATGGGTTTCGAACAGGACTTTTGTTCCATAGATCCAATTTCCACCTTACCGCAGATCTTGGAAAAAACTTAACAGTTCCATATCGATAAACGCCATTTCATCATAGATTTCAAAGCGCATGACAGCGTCTATAAAGACGCTTTGGTATCCCTGCCAAGCTCATTCGAATGTGCAGGATGACAATGGAAAATGGAGACTGCTCCTTAATGTCGGCAATAACAAAACCAAGATCTTCAATGTCAGAAACGGGCTTAAACACGGAGGTGCGTTATTATGTGATTTTTCGACGTCGTTCTAGAAAGAATTGTGCGAAATTCGTATGTCAACTCTAGAGGCACCACCATATCAGAAGCATGGTAGATTAAGGCGTGAAAGAAGAAGAAGAAGGAAACTTTTATCAAAGAATGCAGTCAAGCAAAAAGCCCAAGAAAAGTGACTGAATGGAGCTCATATGAGGAATCTCTCAAAATATATAAAAAAGAACTGAGGAAGGTAAAGCGACAATTCTGGAGGTCATTCTGGGGCAAATTAACAGAAACCTCTGAGGCATCGCGGCTAAGAGAAATCCTCTCTCCACATCCTACGATGCCTAGCTGTTTGAAAAAAAAGATGGCTCTTGGATGTCCACAAGTGATGAATCACTCAAACTGCTACTCGCTATTCAGGTAGCTACGGCCAGTAACAACCTTAGCAGTACTACTAAAGCCGCGACTAAAATTCACGGTCTGATTACAGGAGACAAGCTGCTCAAAGCGCTGCATAGCTTCAAACTATACAAGTCTGCTAGGCCGGACAGTAGAATACCTGCCGAGCTATAGAGGTCCTCAAATATTATTCTGCCTTCGCTAGAAAATATCATGAGGAGCTGCGTAGAAGTAGAGAAAAGTTAATGTAGTCTTCATTCCCAGAGCCGAAAAATGTTCTTATGTTGTCCCAGAGGACCTCAGATCTAAATTTCTACCATTTTCCCATCAGCAAAGTCTGGAACGACTAATTGATATCCATATACAATTTAAAATTTGTCCACGACTTTATTTATTTCTCCGTGTAAATCGTTCAGAAAATTTAGTCAGTCGACGTACTTTCGCCAACAGTTATATTGTGAATTTGATGGGATTACAAAAGTGTCGTGTATTTTGAGCTGCTTCCAAGGAACCTAACTATCAATTCAGATGCTTACCATCAACAACAAATGAAACTGAAGGAAGCGATCAAAGAAAAATGGCCAGACTTGGCAATCGTAAGGGAATCGCATTTCACCATTACACATATCAATCACAACTCGTAGAAAATAGTTAAATCCTGGTTGAGAAGTGATGTCAAGTCCCTCATACAGTTCTGACCTTGCACCATTAGATTTTCATTTGTTTCGAAGCTTGAAAAACCCTTTGAATGGTAAAACGTTCACCAATATTGATGACCTGAAATCGCGCTTGATCCAGTTTTGTGCTAACAAGGGTTACAAGGTCTATGAACATGGAATCATGAAATTGCCAGGTGACGAAAGTTAATCCCACACTAGAAAACCGAAATTAACTTCTAACCAAGCCAATAGATTCAGAGTTGTGGAATATCGCGCTAAAGAGAGCTCGAGCGGCTTATATGTCTTCACTGAAATACTACCTACTTACTTACTTAGGCGACGCTAGAGACCGCCTCTCCAATTAACGCGGTCTTTGGCTAACTGGTTCTAGTTGCGTACTCCAAGTTGGTTCAGGTCCCTTCCACTTGCGCGCGCCATCTAAGGCGAGGCCTTCATGTACTACGTTGCCCCTCCGGATTAGAGTCAAAGATTCTGCTGCCTGAAGCGTTGGTGTTCACTCGCTCTACATGTCCCATCTCAAACGCCCAATGAGCAGTTGTTTGACCAGGTCAATGCCGATGAACAGCTCGTGGAGTTCATCGTTGAGTTGTCTTCTCCAGAACTCGTCAACGCATACGGGACCAAATATTTTACGAAGAATTTTTCTCTCAAAACGACTAAGGATATCTTCATCCGCTTTAGAAAAGGTCTGTGCTTCGGAACTATAGAGCAGTACGGGTATTACTAGGGTCTTACATAGAATTTCCTTTGTTGTTCCGGAGAGGGCACTACTACACAGTTGCCTTCTCAGCCCAAAGAAACAGCGATTGACAAGCATTATCCTTCGTTTGATTTCTGACAAGATGTCGTTTTCAGATGGGATAGCACAGCCGAGGTAAATAAAGTCCCTCATCTCAAACTTATAGCTGTCGGTTGTGACATTCTGGCCGGTTCGCTGACGTTGGGTCTCCTTTCTTGTTAACAGCATATATTTTGTTTTGACCTCGTTTACCGCTAAACCCATTTTTTCCGCTTCTGTTCCTGTACTCGCAAACGCACCAGTGACAGCTCGCTGTGTTCCACCACATGACAGCGCGTCGCCTTGCCTAACTGCTTTTTTGACATCAAAGGTCTGTGTTAGGTCGTTACCGACCTTGATGCAGCAGCGAGCTTTCTCCATCGGCATCCTGCGCAAACGGACGAGTTTGGCAGGGATGGCAAAAGTAGACATGGCTCTGTATCTATAGCTCGTCTCTGTAGATGCTGTCATATGCGGCTTTAAAATCGATAAAAAGGTGGTGAATATGGTATCAATCTGAACTTCATGGGTTTTCTCCAGAATCCGCCGTAGTTTGAATACTTGGTTAATTGTGGACTTACCGGGCCTAAAACCGCACTGATAGGGTGAAATCAGGTCGTTGACAAATGGTTTCAGGCGCTCGCACAATTTAGGAGACTGATACTTCTATAATTGGCGTAGTTTAGAGGGTCTCCGTTCTTGTGAACCGGGCAAACGATGCTGAGATTCCTTTCTACAGGCATACATCGTGGAAATAAGTTGGTGTATGCTTTCTAATAGTGCATCTCCTGCTGCCTTAAATAGTTCGGCCCGGTAGCCTTGTTCGACTCCAGTTTAGATATTGATGTCCTCACTTCATTTTGGTCGGGAGGGCGGAATTCTTGACTTGCATCGTCAATATTGAATGGTTCGCTCTGCCTGACAGTGGCGTTCATATCGTTTTCGCCGTTTAGCGGCCTGCAGAAATGGGTTTTCCATATCCTCAGCACTGACTGTGACTCTATAACAAGGTTTCCTTGTTCATCTCTACAGGTTTCCGTTCGGGCCTTATTACCCTGACAAGGTCAATTGCGGCATTTCTGATGGCTTCTCGGCATATAAGCCACCGGTCTTCAGCACTTGATGATGGCTGCAAACGACTTCTCGAGAGATTGAGGGATACGCGATCGGCAAAAGTTCTGGTGGCTTGCTGCGATTGCAATCGTTCAACGTTAAATCTCCTCATAGTATTTCCCTGTTGTTGTGGCGTCTGAGATATCCGTAAACTTACCTTGGCTGCAACTAGGTAGTGGTCGGACATCGAAAATACTTGAGGAGTGGCTTACGTCGATCGCAACATGATCAATCTGGTTGACAGTTTGCTGACTTGTTACCTGCAATGTTGACCTTGTGAATATTGAGGTGAGGAGACCGTGTGCTTGCTATAGTAACGTTACGTCCCGCAGCAAAACAGATTAGCCTAAATCCGTTTCCAGACGTTGTGTCGTGTAGCCTATGTCTTCCGATTGTGCTACCAAAGATGTCCTCCTTTCCAATTTTAGCATTTAAGTCACCTTGGACCATTTTAACGTCATATATCGGACATTGCTCACAGGTTTTGTCAAGGAGCTCGTAGAAACCTTCTTTGGTAGCATCGTCCTTTTCGCACGCGTCGAAAGCTCAAGACATCTTGCCTATGTCTATGCCTCTTACAACAAATTCGCATCCAAATAGACGCTGCTCACGTTCCCTATAGCAATCACTGTAGTAAACATCAAAGTTTTTCATCTTTCTTTTGCCCGGCCCATCCCACCGCACTTCCTGAATGGCGGTGATATCTGCTTTATAGCAGTCTAGGGCTTCCGGTAATTGTTCGGCTACACGTAGTCTATTCGAGATCCGAACATTCCACGTGCAGATCCGAAAGTCGTTGTCCTTTGTTCGTTTTGCAGGGTCGTCAACAGTAAATCCGCCCTTATCCGAGGCTATAGGTCGCTTCGTAACAGTTATTCGAGGACGTAAGTGCTGCCGTTGGCCTTAATTAAGGGCTCATCCGCCACCAGCTATTTTCCAACACCCTGACTTAGTGTTGGGGATCCCTATAGACCTTGTATTTAAGTATTGTACGTTGAAGCAGCTCAGATTGCACCAGTTCGACCTAACTTAAACTTAGAATTCGTCCGCTGCCGCCCGTAAATAAGAGAAAGTGCCTTAGTGAGATGAATTTGTTGACCCTAAAAACCGTTCAGCTCTGAAACAAGTATTTCTCTTTACCCCAGGAGCAATCCTTCGATGTGCAGAAGAAGTGCAGGATACACATTCACATTTATGATGGCTTACTTTCGTAATATTCTCCTTATACTCGTATCTATGTGGCGCTTTTTTACGTGTCAAAATTGGGTCTATAACTCGTATCGTCGTATTGGGTCTATCGTATCGTCAATGTATTGGGTCTATAACTCGTGCGGTTTGCTAAGAGATGGCGTAACTTGTATTATTCCATTGGAACATGCGTTGGAAAGCTACTCTCATTGTAAGTCATTTCAGTATATGTCATTCATTTGAAGCGTAAACAACAATAATTTTTTTTTAACTCAAATATGTCGAACTTTGTGCCTGAAAAAGTGTTTTTGCGGGGAGTTCTTCTTCATTACTTTAATATGAAGAAAACTGCTGCCGAAAGTCATCGTATTTTGGTGGAAGTTTATGGCGAACATGCGCTAGCTGAGCGAACGTGCCAAAAGTGGTTTGCACGATTTAAAAGTGGTGATTTTGGCTTGGAAGACGATGAACGTCCCGGGCAGCCAAAAAAGTTTGAAGATGAAGAACTGGAAGCATTACTCTATGAAGATTGTTGCCAAACACAAGAAGAGCTCGCAGAATCTTTGGGTATCACTCAAGCAGCCATTTCAAAACGTTTCAAAGCAGCTGGATATATTCAAAAGCAAGGAAATTGGGTTTCATATGAACTCAAGCCGAGAGACGTCGAAAGACGGTTTTGCATGTCCGAAATGCTGCTGGAACGCCACAAAAGGAAGTCATTTTTGCATCGTATTGTTATTGGTGATGAAAAATGGATCGACAACCCCAAGCGCAAAAAATCATATGCGAAACCCGGCCAACTAGCCAAATCAACGGCAAAGCCGAATATCCATGGCGCGAAGGTAATGCTCTGTATTTGGTGAGATCAGGTGGGTGTGCTGTATTATGAGCTGCTAAAACCGGGTGAAACCATCAATGGACAACGCTACCGAACACAATTAATCCGTCTGAAGAGAGCAATGGCTGAAAAGCGCCCGGAAAATGCGACCAGACACGAGGCAATAATTTTCCATCATGACAGCGCTCGGCCCCACGTTGCTATTCCGGTTAAGAACTATTTGGAAAACAGTGGATGGGAAGTCTTACCTCACCCGCCTTATAGCCCAGACCTTGCCGCTTCTGACTACCATTTGTTCCGGTCGATGCAGAACGCCCTCACTGTTCACGGTTCACATCAGAGCAGAATATCAAAAATTGGCTTGATTCATTCTTGGCTGCCAAGCCAGCGCAGTTATTTTGGGAAAACATCATGAATTAAGTTATATACCCAATATATCCGACTTTTCTTTCGCCCCACCGCTAGTGGGACCTCAGTAAAGGATAGTTACTTGGGGTAGTCTCATTAGATGTTAATGCGCCTTAGGCTCATCTTAGGTATTAAAGTGCCTAAATCCCATGATCAACATTAAATCGCCTGCAACGACAAGAAGGGAAACGAACCCCGGCAATGTTGTATAGACCATTGCTGTGCATGCTGCGGTCTAAGTGGAGTAAGATCAAAATTGTGGTCTTATATTACTTTCGGTGCAGTAAGACATTCAATGCCAGAATTTCTGACAAAATCCTTTAAGCGTTCTTTACATTCGAAGAAACAAACACCCAAATTGGTATTTTTTTTTTCTTAAAACTGCCTGGACACTCCCTCTCGATTGAGATGCCGATTTCTGTCTCTGTCAAGTTGTTTTCATATTCATAACTTTACTATCGGGTGCCATATAACTTTTCCAAAAGTTTTTCGTATTTTCCCTTTTCCCCTTTTCCTTTTATTTGTTTTTTTATTTGTTTTAAGCAGGAAAAACAATCTGAAGTAAATCAGGGAAAGAAATACGAAAGTCCAAACTTTGACTGACCGACGTTTTGTACGTTCTCCAAGAAAAATACAAAACCAAAAACCAAGTTCCAAAATGTAGAAAGTTCATTTAGTAACCACAAAAGGTTTTCGGAAGAAAAAAATAAAAAAAAAAAGGACATCGTACAATCTGTTCATTTGGAGTGTCAAAAAGTGACTTGATGGAGGGAAAAGTTTCGTTTTTGGTTTCTGTCTTCTGGCAGGGACTTAGGTTACAACTTTTGGACGAGTAATATCTTTGTGTTATAATTGGATGTATAAATCCATAAACCGATAATCATATTAAGATGGTAGCCATGGTAATTTTGGCTTATGTGGGAGCAACCATTCAATTGACAATCGATTTTGATGAAACTGCCAGGATAGCAAGCTGTTGTTCTCATGTTGGATAACCCCTCCGCGGTGAAAAGAAAGCCCACCATGCCACCAAGTTGTAGGCGCAAAATATCATATTTCTTTAAAAAGATCTTACTATCCGAAGGGCAAAAGTTATCCCCTTAGGGCGTCCCTTCATGTGTGGGTGCACTTGCCTGAATGCAAAGAATACCAACACTCATTAGTGTACAATAACAATTAAAATCTCTTCCTTAGCATGAAAAAGCCCGGAAAGTGCACTTCTTTTCTAATTTACAATTTATGTGAATTATTCTTTCCACCTGCAATTATTATACGAGTACGAGTACGAGTACGAGCACGAGTACGAGTACTCGTACGTGGTGGAACAAAAGCCTCATCAAGGATGTACGTTCATGCAATTAGAGAAAGAAAGGATACGTCGTGTGGTTGTGTTAAAAGCAAAGTCTTGTTGTTTCTAACATTAAAAGTTAAGAAAAAAAAATTCATTAAAAGGGATGCCTTTAAGTAAGACGAAAATTTCGATTTTTCTTTCTGAATGTCGAGGGCAGCTGCAAGTTATTTTTTAATTAATTACAAGTGCAATGTCACATGTAGGACTTGCTAAAGATTAAGGAATTCCTGTATGTTGATGAAGGCAGCGACACAAATAAGGCCTATATCTTTGGCTTACATTTTGAGATGTGCGCTCCTTAGGCACTTTGGCTGGTGTCTTGCTAACGCCGCACTAGGTGCTACTCGTAGCTATCCTCACTAAGTGTTCATCATCTTCATATAGATTGAATTGTTTGTTCTGCCTGAATTCTGATCGTTATCGCCGTTTAAAGTTACGAATCTTTCCTCTTTGCAGGGTTCCGCTCTAAATTTGTTGACTAGCAATCACAGTGCCTACTCTAACGAGGCAAGGAAGCATCGGTGATAACTATTCTATGTATATACAACGACCATAGAAGGAATCTATCCTGTAGAAATGGGAGTACTGCTAAACACAAACCTCTGTGAGGCAGCAAAACCTTTATTATGACAAACCTTTCGTGAAGCAGGCGCAGATGTAGCAATCTTAAGCGAACCATAACATCGAAATGCTAATATCGTATAGACAGCGGATGCAATATGGGCCAGTGTCAAAGTGATACTTGATTTTTCGGGTCAAGACCAAGATGCAAGAGTTTAAAGTCCAATTGTCAAAACCAAGTCGCCGGTTGGCGCATGTTCCTACGAATAGGGCTAAGCAAAAGTCAGCAGGTGGTTCAGCAGACGAACTGTAACCCGCAATAGTTTTGGACGTACGTACGTACAGCAAGAACGAAGGAGGAACTTTCTTTTCGTATGCCCAGAGAGCAGCTTGGGAAGTCAGCGCTTGCAATAACTCGACCAGACAACCCAGCATGGATGCTCTTATCCATGCAGTTGAATGGCACCCTGATTGCGAATGACGAGTGCGGCCAATATGTGATGGTGGGAGTAAACACACGACATCTTGTCTCCACTGCTATGGTGCATGTTGGTAGTCTTACAACTTAACGCTCTCAATTGTTCTAACATCTATAATCAGGCATATGCAGAAATTGTAGGGTTACTGCTTGTTAGATCATGCCCAGCGACTGCCTGGTCTAAAAAGTAGGCGGCTCTAGATTGGTTGTTGGCTTTACGAGATGGAAAAAGCTGACTGGTCTGACTTATCTGGCGCTTATATGCATCACCACCTGTTTTTCAAACTAAACTAAGTATTTGGGTGTCATCCAAACTTCTTTATGTGAAACGTGTGACGCCGAAAACCTCCTATGCACTGTCAGCTTTCTGCTGCTTTTGGCAGATCCAAAGAACGATCTGCGTCGGTTGTATTTGGACTTCCCTACCACAACTGGCTCTGCTCTAAACGCTTGAATCTTCCTTCCCTTGATACTCATGTCAAGGTCTGCGCTCAAGCCGACTTTCCCTGATCTCAGGAATGGTTTCGCCCAGAATCTCTGCCCGGAAGGAATGTAGTCGAGTCTTCACGGTTCTAGTATGCGGCATTAGTGTCTTTTTGAAGGACGATGAGGTTAGATTTCACTGCACATTAGAAAAACATACGGAGGTGTAGAAGTATCTCTGTCTCTAGCGACAGCCAAAGTCATGTTAAACCCTCTTACAATTCCCAAGCTTCAAGTTCGAGAATATAATGGAATGCTTCTATGAACGCAGTCCGAAGGTTGAATTTACTGAGCCCTTTTGGGGTTCCAGATCACAACAGGATCTGAGAAAACAAGATCGCCGATGAACTTGCTATCAAAGGTTGAGGGAAGAGTTTCTCAGGACCAAAACCTGAGTTAAGATTGTCTGATCTCTCTGTAAGAGTTTCCATTAACAGTTGTCAGATGGCATGACTCTCGGTAGCAAGGACTCTAGACTGTAATAAGTATGCTTTTGCTTAGCCTAAGTTCACTGGGCATAAGTGACCAAGTATCCTGTAAAAATTGCTGTGACAGTGATGACTCCGCGGAGCACTATCTCTGTGAGTGACCGGGATACGCTCGCATAAGCCCACATATACGCAACGCTGATATGGTGGATGGTAATAACGTAGGCACATTATCATTGAATAATTTGATTCGGACGGATGTAATGAGGTTTGATACGACCATCCTTGAACCGCGACCCGTCTTTCCCGTTCATTGTGTTCTACGTTTTGTCATTTGAAGCACAGCTGTACTTATCATTGGTTGACTATAGTTAGTAGGCACCGCAGGAATTTTAGATGCGATTCTTTCACATTTCGAATCAACCCCGAGTGGACAAAAGTCAACTAGCATCAATGGAGTTAGATAAAGAGGTCTGTCCCATATTACAGTCCCATTCTAGTAAACCATGTATTTCGTTGAGTTCAAATATTTCTTTAATAAAACTTTAAAATATTACTACCTCAATGGCGTTATAGTTTGGGCTGGACTTGGGACAACTTGGACCACAATCCAAGTCGATGAGTTCTGTCTTTTTTCGCTAAGTCCATATCACTGTACAGTCTGTACAGTAGTCTTTCTTAAATGTCCCCGTCCATCGGCGGAAAAACGCAAATAGGGCCGTTGATCACTCAAAACACATTTTTTGGGATAAAGCGCCTCTTCATAGAGGAGGATTGAGATGACTAATGTTTTATAGAGCGTTATTTTGGTTTCCCGGTTTGGGCTCTGCTATCCAACTGCCTTTCGAGTTATCCTTTCAATTCCTTTGTTCCTTCGTTTACCGGCAGACATTTGCACAGCACCTGCTTCAATGCTTGGAAATGCACAAAACAACTCACTGTGTTCTGCCGATAATGTCGATGTTATCCGCATAGGCAAGTAGGAGTATGGACTTTTTACCTATGATAAGTTTAGCAGGTTTGCTTAATCATGGTTTTGTATAATTTTTTATGCGCAAAACGGCAAAAAGTTGGTTGGTGTCTATCTGGGATTCGAGAGTCTTTTCCAAGATCTGTCGTAATGTAGAAATCTGCTTGTCTCTCCAGACCCGAAGCCACCCTGAAAAGGACCAACCACAGGTTGGACACTGATACCTCTACAACTGGCGCAAATTAGACTATTCTTTTTGGTCAGTTTCGGGTATACAATACTTGGGTTCCATTCGTAAGACCCACTTTCCTACAAACATTTTTTAGAGATGATTTGGTGTATTCCTTTCGTAAAATCACCTCCCGCCGCTAGCCCGCCAGTATCGGCTGCCTTATTCGATTTAAGTTTACCTTCTGGTAAAATTTCCAAACGTCTTTCTTGTTATAACATCTTTCAGTTTCTTCTACCTGATCAGAAGATCTTTTTTCTTTCTTTTCAGAAGCCGCTGTTAATTCCTTCTTCTTTTTCTTGGCTGTAGGACTTACGCTCTATACTGTTTCTCTTCATTCGGCAGTCGGCACTTATCCACAAACCACGGATTTGTGGTGGCTAGTTAGCAGCTTTGCCAATGGTTTTTAGGGCAAAACGCTAATGGGGCAGTCCGCCGAAGGAAGTTGAGGGAAATTTGATTTGATGAAGAATCACTTTCAGATGGCTTAAAGGGTATCAGCATTCGAATTTCAACCACAGTCCCAGTGAATGTTGGAACATTCCAACATCCAGTATACAGGATGTTCACCTTACGTCGAACGCAAAGCGATTAATCTGGTTGGCTGTAGATTAATCAGAAGAACTCCAGGACACTCTATGTATGCTACGATGACGTTTCGCCCAAAGCAAATTTAGGACATTGTGGATACGTCTTGTTGAGGAGCTCATAAATATAGTCATCGGTACCATCGAATTTCTTCCCCGTTGAGGTTTGCCAAAATATTAGGCTGATGTTAACGAATTAAATCTTCATGCGGATTGCCATGAGGCCCTCGTCCACATGCCTGCAAATCAAGCCTCCTAGGCTAGGTCTATGTCAAATAACAAATCTTGTTCTAAAGGGTCTTCCATTAAGCGCTTCCTATATTTAAATTTAAAAAACAAAGTGTGTGTGAGATATCACCGACATTTTTCATTCGTTTGAAAGGCCTATCGATGGCATTATGTATGGAATATAACATCGTTGAAATGTCCGCCGCGTCTTCTCTGGGTGGCGCGCATCCGAAATGTCCAATTTTCCATGACTCTGGCGCATAAATCAGGCTGAATTTAAACGATGACATGAGTTACTAGTATGTTGGCTTTGAGGGCCGCTGTGGTTTGTGGCTTATTCGCATAGACCTGCGACTTCAGAAAACCCCACAAGAAAAAGTCTAACGGGGTCAAATCGTGGAATGACCATGCCCTCAAATCGCTCGTGCAGAATTTCCAATGTGGCGTGAGCTGTGTGGCACTTAGCGCCGTCCTGTGGAAACTACATGTCGTTGGTGTCCATATCATCCAATTCAGGCCAAAAGAAGTTGTTAATCATAGACTTATAGCGCTCGCCGACGGTGATGGTCTGCACAACGTTGTTTTCAAAGAAATATGGACCGACGACGCCGCCAGCCCGCAATCCACACCAAACAGTAACTTTTTCGGGATGCATTGGACGCTGTTGGATCTCATGTGGATTGGAAGCGTCCCAAATTCGACAATTTAATTTGTTGACGTATGCATTCATCCAGAAATGGGCCACATCGTTGAAGATGATTTTTTGATGAAAATTACGGTCAGATTCCAACTGCTCCAAGGCCCATTCAGCGAACACACGTCGTTGTCCATGGTCGTTTACCTTCAGCTCCTGGGTCAGTTGAATTTTGTACGGGTGCAGGCCCAAGCACGACGCAAAATTCGCCGAGTTGTGGTCTGCGAAAGGCCGAGTTCTTGTGAGCGACGCGAAATCGACTGCACATTCTCACGGACAGCGGCGATGTTTTCGGCAGATCTTGCGTTTCGTCGACGTAGGGGTGTTGGTTGATCGTTTACTGAATCAGTGAACTCAAATTTATCCACCACACTGTGAATAGTGCTCTCGATAGGACGATTCGGACGTTTTCCGAACAGAACACCCATATTGTTTCTTTCATTATTACTTACATTCTAGACAAAAATGATTAAAACTAATTTAAGAATGATAGTTACTTACTCTAGCTTACTGGCTCTTACCGAGCGCTTTAAACTTTAAATCTCATTCAAAGTTTACCTTTCGGGCTTAAAAGCTATCGTACAATTAATCTTATCTATCAGTATTACAATATATGGCATTTCTGAGAAAAAGTTGTAGAAAAACTTAGACACCGTATGTTTTAAATTTTTATAAAACTTAAAACTACCATTTGTCCCTATTCTACTTAACCTACCTAAGCTACTTAACCTGCCTTAACTATAATTGTGATGGTGAGCACTCGTAGCCTCTTGCACCGAGTGGTCACCATATCAATTGCGATTTCGGGCGCCTGGCATTCGTCAACATCATGCACAAGCATCCCTGAGGTTTAACCAATGCCATAAAACATCGATCACTTCTCAACGGCGCCGCCTTATGTTAACGAACGTAGCCTTTCCACGAGATCCCCCTAACTATCCCTAATCTAACTTACAATTAAGAGGAGTGTGCTACCTTAGTAACGTACCGACCTAGGAAAGCGAGCTCACCCTTTCCTCTTCTAAAAGCCACCAGAATTCGGTATACTGTCTCTCTGCAATCGCGGGACTAAAAAACGGAGGAGCTCCTGAGTATTGGCGACATACCCGTCGTAGATGAGCCGCTTGTCCCTCGCACCGCGGTGGCGGTTGTATATTACCTGGACACCATCCCTGGTTTGCATTAACCCTTTAGCATCAATATGGAGAAATGCCTCTGGCGGGATAAAGCCCGATAGAAGCGTGCTCTCGTGGTACATTTCATTGGGGTAACAAGCCCCAAAGATCAGGCTATTATCGTCGGTCATTGCCCTTGCAACGTGCCTTCGAATCATCTTAATCAGGAAATTGTCAATCCAATTCAGATTAGCCCCATAGTAAAGGACTTTGTTGGGATAATATTTTTTGTACTCTGATTCTGGTGTTCTGTACAAGCCGAGACAGCTCCTAAGACACAGCCTTTCAAACATCCGAATCCTTTCCATTTGATACCGTGCTACATTAAACCACACGGGACAACCATACGCGATGACTGGCCTGATTAGGCCCACATTGTATATGACCTTCACTCTGGAGACAAGCTGACTGCCCTTCTTGGCCCCAGCAAGACAAGCATCTATATGTTTGTCGAAATACAAATACTTGTCGAGCCAGATACCAAGGTATCTCACGACTCTTCTCACCGCTAATGGCAGTCCGTACTCTCCAATGATGGCCAAATTTCGCCAGTTATATCTGGTCTCCCTAGAAGCCCATCTCAATGAAGTTCTAAACAAGATTGTTTCCGACTTTTGAAAATTGATTTTCAATTTCCAATCGTCGCAATACGCCAATCACGAAGGTGATCGCCTCCTCATTTGACGAAAATTTCTGTCCTCCGAGCGCAGTTTTTAGATGAGGGAACAAAAAGAATTCGCTTGGGGCTAGATCTGGTGAATAAGGCGGATGGTCAAGCAGTTCAAGCCGTAATTCATGGATTTTCGCCATGGCAACCGCTGAGGTGTGAGACGGCGCGTTTTCTTGGTGAAACAGGATTTTCTTTTCCTGCAAATGTGGCCGTTTTTCCGCAATTTCTGACCTCGGCTTGGCAAGTAATGATGCGTAGTATGTTCCTGTAGTGGTTTTTCCTTTTTGAAGATAATCGATTAAGATAACTCCTTTACTATCCCAAAAAACAGTCGCCATCACTTTCTCAGTCGAAAAAACAGTTTTTGCTTTTTTTGGAGCTGGCTCGCCCTTTGCAGTCCACTGTTTTGACTGAATTTTTCTGTTTTTGTTTCGGGCGTATAATGGTGTATGCAAGTTTCATCTACAGTAATTAATCGGCTCCAAAACTCGGATTTATTGCGCCTAAACTGCGCCAACAGAGCCTTGCAAATGTTCATTCGAACACGTTTTTGGTCTAACGTAAGCAAGCGCGGCACCCAACGCGTGGACAGCTTTCTCATGCCTAAATCTTGATTTAATATATCACATAAATGTTCTTTGGACATTTTCATAACCTCTACTATCTTTCTCACTTTAATTCGGCGGTCGTTTAACACCATTTGGTGAACTTTAGCAATGTTATCGTCAGTGGTTGCAGTTTTTGGACGTCCCGAACGTTCATCATCTCAAAAGCTCTAACGGCCACGTTTAAATTCAGCTGCGCAAAATTTCACAGAGGTAAATGATGGTGCAGAGTCCCCATACACAGAGCCCAACTCATTTTTAATTTGCGTACGCGTATTGCCTTTCAAAAACAAGAATTTAATACCAGCTCGATACTCAATTTCTTGCACTTTCACAAAAAACGCCGACTCACTCAAACGACTGTCAACTAAAAAGTGTGCTTCCAAAATGACTGAAACTTCGGTAAGTAACTGTCGAAAGATGCACAACTGGCATTCACTAGCTTTTATTGATGAGTGCCGCTATCTTTACATTGCGGTAATTTACCAGACAACAATCGAAATCGCGTTGCAGAAGAGTATTGATTTTTGGACGTGATCTGTATGCCACTAAATCGTCGTCTATGGAATGATTAAGGGAATCTACTAGATCACTTGTGTAAATGTTAAACAGTATCGGAGAAATCACAGTCCCCTATTGTAAGCCGTTTTCAATGTCAAAGATCTTGCCCGAAATGACGTTGTTACTTGCCCCCGCTTGCTTTCTCGGTAGTAATCACTGTTGCACGAGCATATGTCACAGTTTTTCATCCTTCTTACATCTGGTACATTTCATAGCACTTCTTGGATCTGCTTTACAGCAGTCTAGGCTTGCCAAGAGTTGTTTGGCTACAAGTCTGTTAAGAGACTTAACATTCCACGTGCAGTACGGAAAATAGTTTGCTTTTCCGTGTAGCATGGATCGTCAAGAGTGGTATTATTCTAATCCAAAGCCTTCAACTGTTTCGTATTCAAATACATATATTTTGTTCACACTGCGGAGGACTTAATCGGTGATTAATCGAGACTGACAACGAGTGGCACCCGTCTACAACGGTGTAAGTAATCAGGTACGAGGCCACAAGTTCTGCCGTTGACACAATTTGCGTTTCTTCGCCACCATCTCTACTTCAGATTCCATGACAGCGCCTTCAGATCTGGGCTATTAATGTGTCAGATTTGTCCAAAAATCAGCGGATCAGCCGTCAAGAGGATGGATGAAGGCAACACCGTTGATTCCACTTGGAGAATTATTTTCCTGCACCTTTATCGTTGAGATTTTAGCTATAGCTTGCAATCTTACCCAAGTAGCACATACAGATGTCTCTTGTGTTTTACGTAGGTACCTGCCGTGAAGGCTTAAGCCTACGGTGCTTCTTCGCACAAGATATCAAAACAATGCGTTGATAAACGCCCTTCGGGTAGTACTACCGCCAGTACCAGATTAGAAGTCGTGTGTATGGCACGAACTTCTCCTTTGGTGAAGGGTTTGAGGCCTATCTAATACCTCAGCCATTCTGTGGGTCATGGCACCCAGTTGCAATGCAACTCCACATCGAGCGGACCAATTGGTTCCATAGCAATCCCATGGTTTAGCACAGGATGTAGTACACTACACATATTCTAAGCCATGAGATGTCCAAGCACTATTAGTTCTATTCCCTCCGCGATTTTGGGTACAAACCTACAGCCACCACGATACTCCCACAAGGGGGCCAACTCCCATGGTACCAGAATATAGCTTCCGGTCGAGCTTCGCAACCTTGCGGTCACTTCCAGTTGGGCACCTCACTGCCCAGGACTGGCGGCCTTTCAACAGACGCCTACTGCGTCTTCTATTAAATACTTCTTTTGCAAAACCAGTGGTGGCTTCATAGGTGGCTCCACATGAGCAGCTCGCAACCCCGCTAAGCCCTCCTCTTATACTAGAATGCATTAAGAGAGCCAGTAGCACACACAGTTTCCAGGGGCCACCACGAGGAGATAAAACAACCACTGGACGCAAACTAGGCCCGTTGCTCTACTGACCTAATTCATGCTTTAGCCAGTCGGTAGTCACCCGCTGGTCGTCCAGGCGACTGGAAAAATATATTTCGTTAAAATAATTAACACAATTTACTATGATTGGCATGCAACATAAGTGTGTAATATTTAGAGTAGGTGTGTCCGTATTAAAAAATAATTCACCCATAATATTAATTTCTCATTAAATTGATTATTTTGTTTATAATTATCGAGTAGCGTTGAAAATGGCTTTGCCCTTAAGCCCCCTGGCTTTAAAATGCTTACTGTAAGCATTTGCTTACTATGCAAATTAAGTAGAAGCAATAAACGGTTAAAATACGGGAGGCTGTTATTTATTTATTTTAATATTAGCATTAACATTAAAAAATTAATTAAATTGATGTAGGTACATAATTGTGGTTATCAAATGAGAACAGTGCAGTTCATGGCAGATAAAATTATGAGCTGACATTCACATCATAAAAAAAAAAAAAAAAACCAGTCAGAAGGGAGTATCCTTTCAATCAGTTGAAAGTTTTTTTCTGTAAACAAATTGCCGATATTTTGTGAGGAATGGCGACATTTTTAAATAATATACTCGTAAATCTACGATCAGGGTACGGTAGCATCAGAGAAGCTATAAAAGCTTGAAGGTGACAAAAATGTGAGGAAAATATTCAAATGACTTGGTAGTGTAAAGCCACCTTCTCGTTGACAAGAATGTCATATTGATTTAAACTTCATGGCGCTGCGTTTGTACTACTCGCATATCATACATGTACTCGTAAGTACATCAGCTGCAGATGTGAACTTCAGAAGTATTGCACTTTATGTTTGCATAGTCAGGAGGCACTTGTGCTCCTTCAAGCCGCAAAGTTCAAGGTTTATTCAAATGTCAGTCAGGGTAGAACCACACACAGTGTTAGAACGTCTTATGAAATTAATATAGAGAGTACCAGCACTTGAAGCACCTGAGTTCTTCATTTTGTGATTAAATTATCATCAATGCTATTACATTACTGAACAAGCTGCAAAGAATAACCTTGTCTGTCATTTGGGTTCAAGATGTTTTATATTATTTTCTTTTTTCATATTTAACGTCTCCTGGAAATATAATAAGTGATCCCTTCAAGGCGAGACATCTTGTCAAAGTCTTGAGGCTGTGCATAATTTTTTTGAGAATAAAGTTTCAAAATACGTTCAAAGGAATACATACGAGTACGTTGCTGTGTAATTTTTGAATATGACTGGTTTGTGACTGTGACTGTGGCTGTGACTTCTACTTAGCTGAATACTAGCAACCGAATCTATTCAAGACACCAATAATAAAACTGCTTTACGATCTCTGAAACAAAACTTTTTACTTACAGTCGTTCAGTTAAATCGACAGAAAACGCTGCACTCCTACATTTGAAGGTTGATGGCCTGTAAACGTTTACAAGAGTCATCAACAATGAATGCATTTCTATCCGAGGCCATTAGTTGGTTCGTCACATCGTTTTAATCTCTTCCGTATGGGGTTGTGAGTTCTATGCAGATCCCCCGTTTGTGTACACCAAGTGTTGAACCAACTGATGCTACCCACCGTCGCACAGTTTCCTTGCTAATTCGGAAAATTTCTTTCAGTAGTTCTGCCATTACAACCACAGGGACGTCGTTCATAAGCCCCACAATGTAAGTCCAGATAAAGCATGGTAATGTAGGATAGTATTAGCTCCCAGCTCAAGTCACTCCCTATATGACCGCGTGCTTCTTCAACCCATTGATTGTGTCATTTAGCAAAACTCTGCATATTATGCGATTAGGGTGGGCACTGATTGGTACCAACCTATCTTCTTCTGTCTTCTATTTCGGAAGCTGCTCTTAGCAGCAACACTTTAACTCCTCCTGGAGCACAGGGCAATAACCAAGTCCTTCCATCTATCTCTGTTTGCAGCTCGATACCTCAGCTGTGTCCATGATTGAAAATTTTGGGACTAATCTTCCAACATAACAGTTAACCTACCAACTCGCCTTACACCTTAGGGGTAAGTGTATGTCCAATCCAGCGCCATTGTCCCTGTTTGATGTCAACATCCACATTTATTTCTAAAGTCCTAAACCACAATTCATTGTTGGAAATCGTTTGTGGGTACCGGATCTTTAGGATGTGACGCAGACAACGATTAACAAGGCTTTGTAACCTGCTCGAGATGTTGACGGAGCATTTCCACGTTTTACATGCAGATTTCACATTGGAATCAAACAGTTTGAACTTAGTGCGAAGCGATATTTTGCTAGAGTTCCACACTGCTGAAAGGATTCCAAATGTACTACGAGCTTTATTTAATCTATTTCTGACGTCCAGGTCCGTTCCACCATCGAGTGAGACATAACTACCCAGATACAATAGTTGAACTGCGTGAATTCCCCTATGGTCTCCCGTCTCAAGATAACGTGCGGTTGTTGGTTTCGGCTAGTGTGCATAATTTTTATCTTTTTGGCGTTTATCCTTAAGCCAGCCACTTCCCCATTCTGTTGCAGTGAATGCCACATTTGGTTAAGGGCACCAATGTTGTTTGCCAGGAAACAGATATCATCACCGTAGCCCAAATGGCTTAGCTTACCAAACGGGTTCCATTGGATACCAAGTCTCTCGTTTGTACCTACCGTGACAGTAATTACATCATCGCCCGCAAGTAAGAACAAAATCGGTGACAGTACATCTCCTTGTGTCACTCATTGTCGCACTTCAAATGCATCGGAAGCTGTCCACTGCGCAAAATGAAACACCTTGCGCTGTTGTACGACTCTTTAATAATAGCATGGATGCCTCTCATAGCAAGAGATCTCCAGATACAATCACGATTAACACCGTCGAAGGCCTTTTCAAAGTCGACGAACATGTGCATAAGCGGTGATTGATACTCCGACGATTGTTCAAGGATGATTCGCAAGGTGTTGATCAGATCGTCGCATGATCAACCACTGCGAAATCCCGCTTGGTGCCTAGACTTTATCCTCTCGAGAATGATACTTGGCATCAGCTTTGTGAATGCGGACAGAACGGTGATACCACACCAGTTTTTAAGATCCCCTTCCATGGGTATCTTGACAATAACTCCGTCCTTCCATTCCTTGGGAAAGGTTTCATTCTCCCAAACAGCCTAAACAAGTGGAAACAAAATACTGGCCGCTGCGTAGGAATCCGCCTTCAGGAACTTGGCTGGTATGCCATCCAGTCCAGTTGCCTTGTAATTTTTTAGAAGTAGGATCGGGGTTCTTATATCTGCACTTGTTGGGGGGTTGATGTCAATTCCCCTGGAAGACCTACGTATGCCCAGCGGTTGATAATTTCCATTCGTACTCTGGTCATCATTGAGCAGTGCACAGTGCACCTTCGCAGTTAGTCTTCTAGTGACACTAAAAGGTTGCCTTTGGTGCTACTTTTTTTGACCTGTAATGTCCTTAGAGATTTTGTACAGGTCCCTCATACTCCATTTTCTTGCAGCTTCTTCCACGCTCTCAGCCAACTTGTCCAATCTGGCCCTCCTATCAGGTCTCACACAGCGTTGCACTGTCTTATGAGTTTCATTGTTGATTCTAATTTTGAGTGCTCTGCGGTGTGTAATTTTCTCAAAGGTGTCTTGTGGGATATCCAGAGATCTCTATCCCTTGATTGCCTCGGAGCAGTTTCAAATCCAGCTTCCATAAAAACCGTCTTTACTTTATCCCACATCGTGGGAACCGTATTTCAGTGAGGGCGTTCTGCATCGACCGGAACAAATGGTAGTCAGAAGGGGCAAGGTCTGGGCTATAAGGCGGGTGGGGTAAGACTTCCCATCCACTGGTTTCCAAATAGTTCTTAACCGGAATAGCAACATGGGGCCGAGCGTTGTCATGATGGAAAATTATTGCCTCGTGTCTGGTCGCATATTCCGGGCGTTTTTCGGCCACTGCTCTATTCAAACGGATTAATTGTGTTCGGCACGTTCGCTCAGCTAGCGCATGTTCACCATAAACTTCCACCAAAATACGATGACTTTCGGCAGCAGGTTTCTTCATATTAAAGTAATGAAGAAGAACTACCCGCAAAAACACTTTTTCAGGCACAAAGTTCGACATAAGTTATAGACCCAATATATCGCCATTGTTATTTCCTGGCCTAAGTCATGTCTACCCATAACGCGCTCGATTCCTACGTTGTCCGGGTCAACCTTGGCATTCAGGTACCCCATGACGATTACGATGCCGCCTTTCGGAGCGGTGCTGCGCACCGAGCTTAAATGAGCATAGAAAGTGGTTTTGTCTTTCTCCTCTGCATCGTTCGTCGTAGCGTAATACTGAATGATGGTGACTTTGCGAATTTTGGAGCTAAACCTTGCCGTCATTATCCTCGCCGAGACTGGTTTCCAGGAAATTAGACTTTTTCTGGCCTCCTTAGTCAGCATAATACCAACACCATTCAGTCTTAGACCACTGCCTGTCTCTTACTCCTCGAGTGCAACATTCTAGTCAGTATTGAGCTTGCACTGTATTTAGCTTTACCCATCCACTTAGTCTCACTCAGTCCGAGAATACTGATGTTAAGCCGCATCATGTCACGCTTTACCTGTTCGTATATTCCATGTCCGCAAAGAGAACGAACATTCCATGCTCCAATTTCCGTGCGTATTCGGTAGCCAAAAGTAATATCTGCAGTATTAGAAAGATGTCCAGAGTTTTCTGGATGACCATTCATTATTTGTAGCGTCTCGATTGCCACTGTTACATGAAGGATGCCGCACCCCACAATCCGATGTGCAGTTTACTACAGCCATTGGGACCGTAGGAGGGTTCACCAAAGTTTGGCTATCACTTGGGGAATCATTACCGTTTGTTGTCAAAACTTTCTTCGCTCCGCCGTTTGTGTTTTCCAGAATATGGTTAATAACCCCATAAGCCTTCGATTCGATATGCACACCAGCTTTTTTGGAGGGTTGAACACATCCAATTCTAAGCCGTCAAATATGGGAAAACAGACGCCTTTTGTAGCCGTCGTCTATGAATACAGACGCTACTTGCTGCTTCCGTTTGCCTTACAGGATAGACTCATCCGCCATCAGACTTTCATACCGTTCACCGCCATATACAGTTTCTCAGCCTTTAGGAAGCTTTTGCATAACCCAAGGGCAAGATTGTGGCCAGACCAGCAATGCTGGCTTGTTTGCTTATCCCAGCAGCCATTCGATCCCCTTTCTGTAGGTTAGCGCTACCCACTCTCTACCACGCGGAAGTGTACATAGGGATTTTCCTTTCATCGAGTTACCCCAGTACTTTTAGAGGGCAACCTATGACTAAGCATCAATTGAATTTATTTTACCTTCTGGTGGTAGCCACCGGAAACTGGCCTCGTCTAATCGGGCTTAAATTGCAAAACCCGAGTATTGACCAAGAAAAACTAGTAACACAATAATGTGCTCTCAGAAATGGCTGGACCTCAGAAAAGGGACGTATGGCAAGTGCATTTGCTTGACTAAAGCAACAGTAGCGCCAGATACTGAGCCACTCCAGTATTAGGAGATGAGAGTAAGAAGAATTATTCAGGACAAGTAAATGTGCTAAAATAAAGATAGTGGGGATTGAGTCCTGGATGAATCAAAATCAGCTCTCATATCGCCACACCCTTTTGCAGAAGAGTCCTAGAAATGGCCTTTGCTCCAGATTGAGTGTTGTGTGTGAAGTTAACTTTCCGGCCACCTAATAATTATATTGTTGCAAAGCAACCAATAGTCTTAAATAAAAACAGATTTGCAGACGACCCCGAAAATTCGAAAAGGACAACGACGTTAGGATCTGCACATTACATATTTTGAGCTAGACGACTCCAGCTGAACAACTAACGTAGGACCCATACAGCTACAATATAAAGCCGATATCATCGCCACCCGGGATGTGGGCAGCAGACTAAGGCAGGTAATCCTAAATTTTGAGTATGAAAGTAAGCGTATTTTAAAATCTGAATAAAAGCTAAATACGCCAACATCAGTCTGATAAGTGTTCATGCCCCACATAGACGATGCTATTCTCCTCAACAAAACCTACGAGCAAAACTCTAAGTAAAATCGTTTCACGCAAAAAAAGGAAAAGAGAAGAATTTCGGAAGCACCATGGCCAAGTTTACACTGGAAACGAACTTAGGTTAATTGACTTTGCTGCGTTGCTGAAAGTCATTATAGCTGGTGGTCGGTTTCCCCATCTCATAAAGGACCCTATCAGAAAACGGTCACCAGATCATAAGGCAGCCAACAAAATTGGTCATGTTGCGGTTAATGCAATGCAAAACAACTCGCATATGAAGTGGCACTGCTTGAAAGAACAAGAGCGGCTCGTTGATGCCACGAGCAGAGGATGATTGAAGAACACCGGCTTTTCCAGAGATAAATAAAAAAAAAAATAGATGAAATCGATCGAGTAAAAGGAAAGGTGCTGCTTCCGGAGCAACATACAGAAGTGGTGAAAAGAATGCGTCAAACCAGCATGATTCGAACAGAAAGCTGTAAAAATGGACAGCGAATTACGAGGCAACGTTGGTGTTGATATTATGGGAATTACCACTTGTGCAGACTGTTAAATGGTGAGGACAACCCAAGCTCTACTTTCAGGTAGAAAGAAGCATTCAACTTACGTGATTAAAATCAAGATTTCGGCCAATCCGGCCAAAAGGAAATGAGGATAGCAATGTTAAAACTTAAGCATAACCGGAGTGGACGGCCTTTCACCTGAGCTTAATAATTGTAATGCTCCCGGACTGGACGACCTAATTGCAGATCTACTTCTAACACCTAGAGAGGCGTCAGTCATCTTGACCGAATATCAGCAGATCCTAGAGAAAGCCCAAAGAGTTCACTAACACTTCACAGCCGCATATGACAGCATCTATGAAGGCAGGTATTATTGTACTTTTGACATATCTACCAAACTTGTCAGATTATGCATAAGGACGAAAGAGAGCGACCCTTAAAGGGCCAAAGCAGTCGCACCTTTGATGTGAGAGCTGTCCGTAGAACTGCCGTTGCTGTATTACTTTGTCATACAGCGCGTGCAGTGACTGAGTGTATGTAACAAGAGATGGATAGCGGGCTGTAGGTATGATTTTCGTTGGTGTGCTGTTTCGTATTGTTGTAAGGGCATAACACCAACAACAATTTGATTTGGTAAACCAACTCTGAATTTGTACTTCACATCTGCGCTTAGTAACGTCGGTGTTTGTGTTTTTTGTGTTCGTCTTTCTTTATAATGACTCGCGAATTCGGAGTGGATATTGCCAATATACGCGGGCTAAAAAGTAATCACTTTTCTGCGTACGTCAACGTCTGCAAATACAGACCACTGTTTTGGCACTTAGTGAAACACAGGTAGATCCCCGCCCACACCTCTCAGATCACTCTGATCTGAAACTACCTGGCTACGAACTAGTGCGATTATTCTTCTCTCACCGCGGTCTCGCAATTTACGTGCGTAGTGATGTAGCTTACCAAACTCCACCACAATATAGTCCCTGTTCCAATCCGGAATTCAATTTCATGTGGTTGAAATTCCATCTCCGTATGTAAATTATCTACTACTGCTTTATTTACAGAAGCCCCAAACTTGACAGCAATTCGACTTTTAATGGGGTTGATGTGCTGTCTGACTCCATTCAAAGAACTGTATCCCGGTGTCCTCATATCGAAATCGTTATTACGGGCGATTTATACAATTCTGGTTGGTTTCGACATTCTGGACCGATACCCCAAGGACGGTATATTGAGATATCCACGCAAATACCAGACGTTGAGAGTCATACCGCCAACACCCTGGACTTGTTTTTAACTTCTCACCCTGATAAGTACACCGTTGATGTGCTCTCCCCTCTAGGCTCGTCAGACCATTGTGTCATATCAGCTAATTTCTCGTATGTTTACCACACAGTTAGAGAAAAGATTCCTAAAAGAACCACATGGCAATACGAGAAAGTCAATTGGAGCGGACTTAATAACTTCTTTAGGAATTTTAACTGGTCGTTATGTTTCCTCGATAACGACGTGGATGCCGCTGCTGACATGATCACAGAAACTATTCTCCTTGGAATGGGATGCTTTATCCCTCATCGGATGAAGAGTATCAAACCAAAAGAAAAGACATGGTACGACTCGAGCTGTAAAGCGGCTGTCAGGGTTAGAGAAATGTTTGTTCGGTCCTCTAAGGCCAAGCCCACAGAGGGAAACCGAAAAAAGTTCATACGAGCCAGAAATGACTGCAACGCCTTTCGTAAACGTGTAAAATTCCAATACGACCGAAAACTGAAGCAAAAAATACTACAATGTCCCAAAGGTAGTAAAAATTGTTGGCCGTTCGTCAAATATTAGAAATTCTGGCTCATCCTCTATCCCAACGCTCATTTAGAATGGCATTACAGCTGTCAGCTGTTTGGACAAGGCCAATCTACTTGCTGCAAACTTTGCGGCCAGCTTAACACTCCCAGATTGTGCTTTGTCTCCGCCTACACTTGAGTGCGTCGAATCTTCAATGGGACGAACTCACTTTCGCACTCGTGTAGTAGCAAGAGTACTTAAAGATCTCAATATGCATAAATTCGTTGGTCCAGATGGTATATCTCCCCTTCTTCTGAAGAGGTGTTCTTCCACGCTGGCAAAATCACTGCGTAAGCTTTTTCATCAGTCCTACTCTTTAGGACTCTTTCCGAGCAGATGGAAAACAGCATTTGTTCAGCCCGTCCCTAAGAAAGGCGAATCTTCCTACCTCTCTTCCTACAGACTCATTGCACTTACGTTCCTTATTTCCAAGGTCATGGAAACGCTGATAAACTGTCAGCTTATGAAATATCTCGAAACACGAATAACCGGCAGAAAGGTTTTCGTAGCAACAGGTCCACTGGTGATCTGATGGCATGTTTCACCGAAAAGTGGAACCAAAGCGTACATCAATCTGGCGAAAGCAAGATAGTTGCACTTGATATTTCTAAGGCATTTGACAGAGTTTGGCATCAGGTTCTTTTATCGCAAATGTATGCTTTTGGGGCCGACGGTTCTCTTCTTGAATGGATAAGAAACTACCTTTCGGAACATTCAATTCTAGTTGTCTCGGATAGTTTCAAGTCTGATGATAACAAAATAAATGCTGGTGTGCCCCAGGGCTCCGTTCTGTCTCCGACATTCTTTTTAATTTTCATCAATGATCTCTTGTCTGCTACTTCTTATCAAATATATTCCTTTGCTGACGACAGTGCTTTCTGCTTTTCATATTCGTTCCCGGACTCACGCCCCTGCACTTCGGCTGTAGAACAGGAACGGCAGCGTATGTTAAGCTCATTAAATTCTGATATTAACAGCATAACTAATTGGGGAACCACTAACAGAGTAGAATTTAATGCTTCCAAAACACAATCCTGTCTGCTGTCGTTAAAGCGAAATTTAAACACCCAGCCATTATCCATGGATGGCGCTTGCATCGTCGAAACCGATAAACTTTCCATTCTCGGTATCTGTGTCAATGACAACTTACGTTGGAATGACCACATATTCGGTGTCATCCAAAATGCCGCGAAATGTCTAGGTTTCCTCAATCGATGTAAGAAATATTTCACCCCCTCTGGCCTCAATATATGTATAAGGAATTTATCCGCCCGAAATTGGAGTACAATGCCCACATCTGGTCGGATGCGCCCAAAACATCTCTGCACCTGCTAGATAGGATACAAAACCGTGCGATAAAACTCATAGGTGATACTAATATCACTTAAACAATGGACACCCTCGAACACCGACGTAATGTCTCGTATCTCACTCTATTTTATCACTATTTACACCACCAGTGCTCCATAGAAATCGCCAGTAGCATTCCGCCCATTCAAACTTTCAACCGTAACACCCGTCTCGCTGTGAATGCTCATCAGTATACCCTCAAGCCCACTTTCGGACGTACTCTAAAATATCGTGATTCGTTCCTAAGCCGTACAACTCGTTTATGGAATGCCCTGCCTAGCTCTTTATTTCCTAGTCATTATAACCTTCAAACATTTAAAACCAACGTTCACCGGTACCTCGCTTTCCATTTTAAAGGGTATAAGAAAAAAAAAAAGACAGGGATCCGCTTGCAAATCCCTGGTTCTTCGTCCTAAAAAGTGAATTGAGTGGTAAACCCTTATCTAGAAACACTAACTTTATGTAATACCCAAATCATTCTAATCCTGCTCTATTGTTCAGAAGCATGGGCGTTTGCGAAGAAGAATGAAGATATCTTAGTTGATTTGCATGCGAAACTTTTCTAGGAATTGTTGGTTCTGTTTGCGGTGACGAGCTTTTGAGGTAAAGATATACTCGTAACAATGATCTCTACTATCCGTATAGGGACATTGATAAGTGCATCAGCTGCCAGAGATGACGAGGTCCACTTCTGATTCTAACGTGATGTAAGTTAGTAGGTTCGGTTAGTTAAGAGTGGTGGTTAGAAAATAAAACCAACCCACTTGATCCTTCTACTCTTGGAACCAATTTGAGCTTCTGACGAAATGTAGGAGACTGTTAGTGTCTGCTCCGCTGGGCCCATGCAGCTTCCGCTGAGTCATTTATAAAAACGCCAAACCTTCTTGCATGCTTGCCCATAAGACAGTGTCAAAAGATGACATTTATGCAAGTGCTGAGATATTTCCTATTTTGATAGATCAAACTCTTAAAGCAATTCAGATCCAACATTGGCCGGATTTGTTTGAATCCAGCTTTATTATTTGTTTGCACGCAGCGATTGGTATCCGGTAGGATAGGTAGAATGGTTCCAATTTTGGCAAGTTCGTCGGCCGTACAATTTCCTGATCTGCCATCTCTTGCACTATGACCGGCAGTCAAGGGCATCTTTAGAATTTTGTGAGACTGAGTCCGGGGATTAGATTGCGGCTTGACCACCCGAAAAGATGCGGATATCCTTTGCAGATGTAAGGTTTGTCTTCAGCTAGGCCTGAACTTCCTTAGTCGCTAAAATGTCGGCTTGGAACACGGTAGAGCGATTTGATTGGATTGGAAGACGGAAGATGAGTTTTCGATTAAGTTTGTCTGAAAAAACACAGCTAGCAACCTCGCTGTCTTTCTTAGATTCATCCGTATAGAGGTGGATTGACTTGCCATGCATGAAAGTATCTTCCTCTCAGAAGGATCTAAAGAGAATGTTTACATGAAAGCCTTCGTCAAACCAATGTTGGGCATAGTGTACTCGGTGTTCTCTGGAAGAAATCCTAGTGTGTTAAGAATATTAGCGTGGCCAAATAACTTACTTATCCATTGTGCAGCCTCGCTAAGGCGAAAAGTTGCATTAGCAGCTACTTGCCTGCTGAAAATATATGTAGAGGGGTGTCAAGTGAAACAGAACATACAGTGCCGAGGAGGAAGTAGTGCGTAAGGCTTCGCTTACGCGCAGGTATGTTGTCCTTTAGACTTTGCTTAGTATGCTGGAGTTGACTGCATTATCTAAGACCGTCCACTAGACTACCACCCTGTAGGTGAGTATTGGGTTTATAACCGAGACGTATTGCTAGAGGGTAAAACGATATTGAATATGATAAGAATGAAACTACTGTAGCTTTCTTTACTCTTTCAGATAAGACCCAGATATTTTACTGGATTGCAAAAAACTAAGTTGGTATCCTTGATTGAGGGAGGGTCTATAATTGGAATTGTGTATTTCCCAGAAATGATAACAAGTCCAACGGGTAAATCTGCTAAGATTTAGCTGTTGGAGTTCTTTAGTGGTATTAAAGCGGTGCTTACCTGATATGGCTATAGCAACGTCATCCGCATGGATATTCACTTTGCTACCAAGCGCTTCCAGCTATATCAGCAGTTCATTGAGCGCTAAGTTATAGAAAAGGGGTGAAAGGACACCGTTTTGCTTCGTACTTCTGATGACACATCTTTTGACAGAAGCCTCATCCAATTTGGAGTTGATTACCCTGCTAATTAGCATAAAACTGATCAACTCCCCAAGTAAGTCATCTACCTTCAGAGTTGACAGCGCAGTTGGGATTGCGAATATGTTGACGTTGAACGGTCTAAAAACGCGACCATTGTGTTCTCTCTAGGTATAATGTAGGGATCTTTCCATGTGGCTAGTCAGTGAATGTAGAACCGTTTCCACCGACTTTCCTTTACAGTAGGCATGTTCAGCCGTAGACAAAGGTCGTGCGTATCAATCAGTCGTTTTAGAGTTTACAGATGGAAAGATGATAGACTTATAGGTTTGAGGTCCTCCGGGGCAACATAAGAACATTTCCCGGTTCTGGTAATGAAGACTACATTAACTTTTCTCCATGACAAGGGAATCTGGACTATTTCTACCCAGCTCCTTATGATATTCTCTAGCATTGGCAGGATGATATCTAATGATCTTTGTAGCCGGGCAGATATCATACTGTTCGGCCCAGAAGACTTATATGGTTTGAAGCTATGCAACGCCCAGAGCAGCTTGTCTCCTGTGAATTTTAGTCACCACTGTAGTAGTCCTACTAAACTTGTTACTAGCCGTGTATATGGAATTGTGGGTGTCCAGTAGCAGGTTGAGTCGTTCATCATTTACGGTCGTATAAGAACCATCGTTTTTTTTTTAAACAGCTAGGCATCATAAAATTTGTAGAGAGGATTTTTCTTAGCTGCTAAGCCTCAGAGATTTCTATTATTTTGCCACAGAATGAACTCCTGGATTGTCGCTTCGCCTTCCTTCTGTTTTTTTAATTTATTTTGAGAGATTCCTTACCTGAGTTCCAGTGTGTCGCTTTCCTACTGCTTTTTGGTTGGTTGAACATTTTCCACAAACGTTTCTAAGCGGTACCAGTGCTGTGCAGTACCAAGTGCAGTTTTTTTTTGCCTCTATGTTGAATAAGAGGGCAGGAAGCAGCCAAGGTGAAGTCTTTAACTTTCATATCAGGCTCGTTGGCGTTACATGGCGAACTTAAGAGTTCAGAGGAGAAAAGTTTTCCGATAATTTCGGAATGTGATCTGGGAAAGGGAGTTCAGTTCCGGATACCATCTAAGTAAGTGACCCTATCGATGTATGTATAATGAACATAGCGTCTTAGACTAACCCTGTGTAAATTGGTGCCCTCATATTTTGCAGCACTTCTAACATATATTTTCAGCTCGCGGAGTTGAATGCACTCTTAAGGCCTGTTGTGATGCTGCTGAACTATTTTGTGATCCTTCTGTCGCCTATCTTCGATAGGTATTGTTTCTGGGTCAACAATTACTTTAAATTCATTAATCGTCGAGAGCGAATTTCCTGGTCCTTCAGTGTGTACTTCTAATCTGTTTTAGATGACACGCTCTTGAAGGGTTTCCGCTCTTACCATCTTACAGAAAGAGTGGTAGCTGATGGACCTTCTGAAATTTCTCGTCTCTTAGAAAATATAAAAGAGTGAGCCCTGGTTTCTTCCATTGTTCGGGAACAAATTATCTACTTAAGCATCCCTTGTAAATGTCCAAAAATATATCCATTCTGGCTTTGACCGCAGCTGTAAGGGCTACATTTGATCTATATTGGCCATTCGGTTCGAGCTTACCACATTTATGTCTTTGCTGCCAATGACTCGGCCTCCAGAAGCTGGAAATGTTATTAAAATTGTTCATTACCACTTGATGTGCCTTCTTTCAACGGTTTTCATTTGCATCATTGAAGGACGAAATTCCGACTTTCGCAGATACTTATTGCCGTTTCCAGTCAATGAAAATGCTTTGTCCTTTGATGCATTAGTACTGGTGGCAGCCAGCGCTGTGAACTAGTCACCATAGAGACATCGTAACCCCTTGTTTAGTGTAGGGTCGGTTAAACAGACCTTTTATTGGCCGAGATAGTCAGTGTGCCATTAGCGAGCATTCGGACGAAGATTTTTAATCCAAAGTACTCGACTTCAATAATATCCATGCAGGAACCATGGTTGTGGAAAAACTCTTCTGTGATTTTGGGTTTCACCCCACCTATTTGGAAGAAGACTGTAATCTTTAGAGATCAAAGCAAAAACAATAAGAAGCTAATTCGAATATTGAAACACTTGGTGAAACCAGCCGGATACTCAAATTCCTCAAAAGGGTCAAATCAAGATAGATTGACAACACTCAGAAAATCTAATAGCAACTTCAATGAGTCGAAAGTAGGGGCTTGAGCCTCCACTTCAAGTATAGCCGGTTGAACGCGAGCTCATATCGCCGAAGCTGTAACAGCTCACTTACGACAATATGAAGTAGCTGGTATCTGTTATCAGTTATGGTGACGGATGAGGCCATCAAATATGCTTTTCTGTCCCTTGAAGACTTCACTCGTCTGGCAGCAAGGGATATGTCCAGTGTGAGTATAAAAAGACATAGACCAGGTGCTGACCTGTCACTGGCATGGAAATCTAATCGAACATCGAAAAAGATGACTGCATGGTCGCCAAGGGCTTCAGAACTGAATTACTTAATGTTAAAGAGCATGAAGAGATAGCTTGAGTTTCATGCTCGCAGAAATGATTTTCGAGTTGTGCGGAAATGAGCTTCAAAATGTGGTTTGAATAATATAATGCGCTGTTGTTTAAGCAGGTTGTCTTCTTTGCGATAAGGAGAAAGCTGACTTGCCTGATCCGACACACATCCTTATCTTCCTGGATGACAAACTTCCTTAGACTTAATATGTTATGTCGGCAAGACATACAAGAGTCCGGTATGAGTAGATTTGTTAGTCCAACAAGTTTATGAGAAAATATATCACTGTTAAGTCCCGCACCGCATGATATTCAAATCATTGGCTGTTCCCTCTCCGTTTAAAAAGAAATTGTCTTTCTAACTTGCACACCAGAGTTTCGATGCAATTGTGGGCTGACTGTCTTACTGACTTGGTCTTATGGATACACCGTAGTGCACTAACACCTGAACTCCTCGTGCAGAAATACGAAATCGATTTTCTCTGTGCTCATGATAGGTTTCGGCCAGAATTTAAACCAGCAAAGGGACGCATTCCCAAAGGGCTTCGAATCCGATTTAGGATCCGGTGCTTTTCGGAGGATGACAGTCGTTGGTTTAGAAAAATTGCGTCTAACTTCCAAGCAAAGACAAATGCAAATTTGACGCCGATGAAATGCATTGTCAAGGATCACCGCTCACCGCATCCGAAATAGATCGAAGATGCAGAGATCTTCGCACGCAGCCGGAAGTCTGAGTCCACTGAGTCTTGTTTAAGTCTCAGACTAAAATGGAATCATGGCACTCGATCTCCGGTAAACTTGCAAGATAAGGCTAAGGGCAGATGGCATGCGGCTTCCATGACCTCTCTAAATGGTTAGCGTAGACTGTAGACTACTTATCGACGGAGCGCTAGGCTTTTGTTAAGCACCTAGTTAAGTGCGCAAGGCATAAGAGACACAACGTCCTGCAACGTCCGCTGTGAGAATGATGTCGACACTACAGAGAACCAACCAACGCATTAGGCTGCAGGTACTCCGCGCCTATGCAGTGGGTGATGGTATTGTAGGTACTTTATCACAGAAGGTTTGTATGATAGACAGAGCAATTCCAGTCTTCTGCTCTGTTTTATCAACCAGTCTCTGTGATGAATTTCAGTTCTGCCATTGCTCGTTCTCCTTCTCCTTCAATTTATTCTTACGCAGCCCTATTTCCCTGCAAATTTTTTTTAAATTTCCGACTCTAACAACCAGTTTTCGACCTCTAACATCTATGATTTACCTGTGAAGGAAGCTATCGGATTCCTCTTAAAACTTGGTGGAGCGTAACACCAGCAGATGCAGTAGCAGTCGATTTCGTCCCGAATAAATACGAGTATGGCTCAGAAGTTCATTTGCAGGTGGTCCATATTGCCCCTTTACTTACGAGTGTTGTTCACTCAATATTGCTGTCTACATCTATGCCTTGGGTCGTGTCACAGTGGCTAAAGCTTAGCTATAGAATATTCAATACTGTGCTGCAGCTCCTTTCTGATTCGATGGGCATCTGGTATATTCCGTTGGGTGATCATACCACATCAAACCACAATAACTCATTGGCTCAACACATTTCTTAACTTCTTCTTTGATTTGGCAAACGATCTTGTGTAGCGCCTTAGTACACTAGAAGCCGACAATGTATCAAAATGCAAACGCCACCTTGTTGGTACAACAGCAAGGTTCTGAATCAGAAACTCCCTTAGACTTATATCCTGTTTCATCCAACATACCTTGATGTCTTTGTAAATCACATAGAAGCTACTTCAGTTATTACGTGACTCCGTGCCAAATTTCAGGGGTTCTCTATCCAAATAAAGTACGGATAGCGGAAGACCTACCACATTCCCAGCTGCATATCTTTTGCATGTCACATATCCCCAATTAAGGAAGAGTTTCCCCTCCGAAGTCAACTTTTTCCCCTAAGTCATACCCAATAAATAAATGCTGTTACCATCGGCCAATTCCTGGCACCCCGTGTCAGTGCCAAACTTCATCAAAATCCGTCTTCTCATGTAAATGGCCGCAAATTGATCAAGAGTAAAACCTCCAGCCTCCGTGCTAAACTGTTTTTTTTTTCTTTTTTTTTAAAATGCCACAGCTTAACATGGCAAAAAAGTTTTCCTGCGAACATATTTACACTGAAGATGTTTCCAACCCCCGCAACAATGAAACGTGATTGGAAAATTTTAGCACACATGTCTTACCAAACAAAAAAAAAGAAAAAAAGCACGAATAACCCAAAATCCGTGAGATGTAAGATGCAAGATATTAGATGTAACGGGAACGTGTTATACGGGAAGGGTACACTTTCCTACATCCAACAGGGTATACAGGTGTACAGGAGGTATGTGGTCGCGTTGTGAGGTGGCAAATTGGCAGGAAAATTGTCAGAATTCTTATGCAAAGATAGTCTGTGCAGGTGAAGCTCGTTTTTTTTTTCGTTTTTCGTCCTTCGTCTTCGTTCTTCAGTGCGGGTCGGTAGGACCTAAGGTCGTATGTAAATTTTGTTTAGGACGCGCTATAGCCGTTGCCAAAATTTATTCGAGTTACATAAGTCTACCATTGCACAGAGCGCCCCAATAGGCAGTGTTTTCCAGTTTTCATTTTTCTGCTTTCGGGGCACGAAGCTAATGGTATTGACCAAAGCCGACTCGACATAACATATGTGTTTGTATGAATTTATAATAAGTTTTTCAAAAGAAAAAGTTGAATTAAGGACCAAACGGAATTTTGTTCCGCCTTTTTCTCTTCACTGAGTTTTAAATTTTATTATTTGTCTTTTTTTTTTTTGTATCTTTTGAATCGTTTTGAAGCTACAGGCGATACCGCAGATTCTATATGGAGTGTCGGTGTTGTATTTTGGTGGTCGCATGTGCCTTTTAAGTGCGCCTACTGATTCATGTTGTTTGTGGAGTAGCAACTTTTTTCATTATTCTGAAGAAAATTTTCGCATGTATGTAAATAAAGTTGTGCCTTTGAAGACACAAGCGGTGTTCTCCTGAGGCGATTTAAAGCTTACGCAGCGATTTAGCTGTGCGCTTTGAGGGTTATCATGAGTAGGTGGAATATTCTAGCTGAACCTGTTTGTTGAACTCTTGGATTAACCATGTCAGATGGAGTAGATACATCATGATGCACCAAATAAGATTGTCCTACCTATTTTTGGTAGATCCGTGTTAAGGTCCTTGTAAGCTTACACTTACACTTGTTAGCTTAAACATTTTTCTAAGACTATCCTTGTTATGGCAGAGTAATTTCGGTGATTGCTAAAATAATGTTTAGGAACTCAAAAATTCAACGAAACTTTTGCCTCATTGCCTCGTACCACATATTCCAATTGCGTATCTATTGTAGTAATTAGGTGAACGTTTTTGAGAGTTCGTTTAGGTAATAGAAGAAGACGGGTTCAAAGCGACTAGGCCCGGAAGACGGGTATATGCTGCAGGCAGCTTAATGAAGCAGTAAACAAAAGTTACCGCCAGTAACAGTTCGAGGTCGTGTATAAAGAACAGACTTCCCCTCGGTAAGGATTTGAGGCCTTTCCAATACCTTTGCATTCCATGGGTCATGGCACCTGGCTGCAGTGCAACTCCATGACCGACTTACGACAGTTCGCCACAACTGTGATAAATTACAATTCGTAGTAACCATAAGATGCCCAAGCTCAGTCGGCCTAGCTCGCCCCGGGATTTTGGGCATAAGCTTTATCCAACACGATACTCTTACAAGGAGGCCAACCGCACTGTCAGGCAGAAACAATTTCCGTTTACCAGAATATAGTCTCTCATCAGGTTTCGCGGTCACTTCTATTACGACGCTTTACAGGCCAAGACTGTCGGACGCTATACGTCGACGGCAAGAATCGTCACAACGTAGTCTAAGAAATCTCCATCTCCTGTGTGCCCATTTCGTCATCTAAGGAAAGCATCCATTGGAAAACTACGAATTCTTTCGAATTGCACGAATAGACACACACATGCAAGGAACATGCATCCAACCCTCAATCGGAGCCTCGCATAAGCTGCTTGGCACCTCGCTCTATCCCCTCCTATGAAAGAATGCATTCATGGAGCCATGTCCGGCTAAGATTAAAGCTTAGTTGGGGTGGCCCTCTCATAAATAGTACATCCCTTAGGAAGCTGTAAGTAACGTTACTTCAACAACACTGCATTCCACCTAGATTCCCATCTAGATCAGACACATTCAGAAAACAAGTTCTCACCCTCACAAGGGGTCAAATTGTCGAACTCCCCCGAAGAAACCCACTAGATACGGCTTGAGTCCCATTCTGACCTAGAGAACGATAGTACGTTTTTATTGTACTCCTAGAGCCAACTGCATTGCCTCGGTAGAGACATTGCAGCATACAGGCAGACAGCCAAGTAAGACCCCTCTTTGGCAAGCTAAGATCCGATGACGATACACTACGGAGCTAAGTCACCAGTCGGAGACTGTCACACAGCACTCAACAATCGCTCTTTTCAACATTTCAGATGAGGTTTATATGAAACTCAAACGTTTGCCCATTGCTATGACTAGATACTTGACTTCGGTAACATATCTACAGCTGACACCATTCATACGTATCGTGGCAGGCCGACTGGCTGCCAATTTGCCTTTCAACGACATTGATACAATCTTGCCCCTTGACACACTCACAGACACACTTTCACCCTATTCAGCGACAATTGGCAGCACCCTCGCTCCTGTTCATTTCAGAGCGAGACTGACCTTCCAGAAAGGGGAGCAGATCGTCTGCATAAGCACAGCACCTGCATTGCTCTGACAATTACTAGAAGAGTAGGTCGGTTATTAGGTTTGAAATGGATGATTGGAGGCATCCATTCTCAACATTCAGTCTCACACTTTTATTCGCATAGCAGACTTACACCCGTCTGCCAGAGAAATAGCTCTCCCATAAGCCAATCTCTTGGCAGCCCATTCCACACAATCTGGGTTGGACGCTACACCTAAGACATACTTCGCTCTACTCCTCTGGATGAAGTCTTTTAAAAAAAGGCCATCCATCCGCGACACCTTTGTCTTTTCTGATGCCAAATTGGACTGACAACAGGGATAATGTTCTCTAAAAATCTTTCCACCATGACCTTTGTCAGAACTTTTCAAAGTACCAGAAGCATAATAATGCCCTAGTAAAATCTAGGGCTAGACCTACATAATCTTATCAGCAGACTTCGGGAAAACAACCACAATTCTTCCCATCTGCAGAGAAATATTATAATTTCGGGCAACACACTTGCAGTACATGTCAACCAGGTACTCTAAGGTCAATGTGTTCAAATCCTTGCTGCGAAAAACACTTAACCCAACATGGAAAGGGGCACACGCAAATACCTGGTACACTGTACTCGTACACTATCGTTTTTGCTCTCCCCTCTGGGCTCGTCAGACCACTGCTTCGCTCCAAAGTAAAATTTTCAAAATCCCATCTTTTTAGGCACTGACCCTGAGGACACCTCATTCTAAAGGGTCTTCCATTAAGCGCTTCCTCCCTTTAAATTTAAATAAAACAAAGTGTGTGTGAGATATCACCGACATTTTTCATTCGTTTGAAAGGCCTATCGATGGAATATAACTCTGGGTGGCGTGCATCCGAAATGTCCAATTTTCCATGACTCTGGCGCATAAATCAGGCTGAATTTGACCGATGGCATGGGCTATATTGGCTTTGAGGGCCGATGTGGTTTATGGCTTATTCGCATAAACCTGCGACTTCAGAAAACCCCACAAGAAAAAGTCTAACGGGGTCAAGTCGTACTATCTCGGCGGCCAGTTCACATTACATCCACGTGAGATGATTATGCCCTCGAATCACTCGTGCAGAATTTCTGACGTGGCGTGAGCTGTGCGGCACTTTGCGTCGTCCTGTTGAAACCACATGTCGTTGGTATCCATAATATCCAATTCAGGCCAAAAGAAGTTGGTAATCAACGGCGCTCCCCGTTGACGGTGATGGCCTGGTCAACGTCGTTCTCAAATATATATGGACCGATGACGCCGCCAGCCCAAAATCTACACCAAACATTGACTTTTTCGGAATGCATAGGATGCTATTGGATCTCATGTGAATTGGTATCGTCCCAATTTCGACAATTTTATTTATTAACGTACCCATTCATCCAGAATGGACCACATCGTTGAAGATGATTTTTCGATGAAAATGACGGCCCAAGTCACGACGCAAAATTCGCCAAGCTGTGGTCTGCCAAAGGACGAGTTCTTGAGAGCGACGCGAAATCGACTACCTCGGATTCTCCTGCACACTCTCACGGACAGCTGTGTCCTCTCGTTAGGACGATTATGGTGACCGTAAAATGGACAAAGTGCGCTGAACGTTGCCCGAACAGAACACACATTTTGCTAAAACAATTTTATCATTCGCACGTGTTGTTGAACGCTATGTCCATGCATGGTGATTTGAAAAAACAGACTGAATAAATGACAGCCAATTTGACAGACGTCAATAATATGGCCGCCATCAACTGTCAAAGTTCGGAAGCCCCTATTCGAAGACCCTGTAATTCTACCTAATACCACCTAATTCTAAATTAGGTCCCGGCATAAACCGGGAATCTTCTATAATCATACGGAATCTGCCACTTGTTCAGTACTGTCATCTAACAATTTACTGAAAACAGAAAAGACAAATGTATGCCAGTTACAGTGGAATTCGCGATCGTTAAAAACAGCCCTTTTTTCGTAGAAGCAAAATAAAGAAAAAAGAAGACACAATGTCTCTGACATCCCAAAAAGCATTCTCTACCTATCCAAGGAAGATACCATCTGGCCCTGGGTTGAAGCTGCAAACTGCGTTTTCGCAGACATCATGTCCGGGTTAATCTAAAAGTCGTTAGATTTTCCAAAGTAAGTTTGTGGCGGGTTGTTGAAGGGCAACCAGGGAAGCAGTGCTCATAACTCGGTTAAAGTATAATTCCTGAGATGCGGTAGACAGGAAGGCCAAAAGTCTCTACGGTTTACTTTTGCTGAAGATCGTTGCGCTTCCTTTACATCCCATCCTTCCACGATCTGATTAAAATAGTTTGACATAGTTTAAATTCTTCCTACTCCTGAAGCGCAGTTCTTGGAGATCACTAAACCACCCTCTGTCTTCCTTCCTGTAAGACAAGATGAAGTAAAGGCTAGACTTTGAGTTAGTGAATGAATTGCTCAGCACGTCAAGCTGGGATATGGGCTGGGATATAGCTGGGATATCAGATTTTAGCCTACGCGTTCAGCCGGGTTAGAATGAGCGATGGTATTGCGTTTCTCCCAGTTTGTCTTCCGATGGTTGCGATTAAACATGATGGCTGTTGATGGATGCCAACTGTCAGCTCTTTGAACAAGGCCAATCTGATTACTGCACAGTTTGCGGCCAGCTCAACACTTCCAGATTGCGCTTTGTCTCCGCCTGCACTTGAGTGCGTCGAATGTTCAGTGGGACAAATCCACTTTCGCACTCGTGTAGTAGCTTCACAATCCGCTGGTCCAGATGGTATCTCTCCCCTTCTTCTGAAGAGGTGTTCTTCCAGGCTGGTAAAACCACTGCGTAAGCTTTTTCATGAATCATACTCAATAGGGCACTTTCCCTCCCTAAAAGAGGGGAATTTTCTTCTTTCTCCTCCTGCAGAACCATTGCACTTACATCCCTTCTTTCCAAGGTCATGGAAACGCTCATAAACCGTCGGCTCATGAAATATTTCGAAATACGAAAACTTCTCAATGCTGAACTGATAGCAGGTCTACCGAAAAGTGAAACTAGAGTCTACACTAATATGGCGAAAGCAAAATACTCATAGTTACACTTGATAATTCAAAGGCATTTGACAGAGTTTGGCAGCAGGCTCTTTTGTCGAAAATGCATACACTTGGGGTAGGTCCCAGAATCTCTTCTTCAATGGATTAGAAATCACCTTTCGGTGAATCCAAGTTATCTTGGATGGTTTCAAGTCTGATATTCACAAAATAAAATCCGGTATCTCCCAGGGCTCTGTTCTGTCTCCTACACTCTTTCTAATTTTCATCAACGATCCCTTATCTAAAACTTGTAATCCAATACAGTCCCTTGCTGACGACAGTACTCTCTGATTTTCATATTCGATCCCGTACTCACGTCCCTGCTCTTCGGCAATAGAACGGGAGCGGCAGCGTGTGCTTAGCTAAAAGCGTTATAAATAGCATTACTAAATGGGAACCTACCAACAGAATGAAATTTAATGCTTCAAAAACACGATGCTGTCTGCTGTTTGTAAAGCAAAATTCAAACATTCAGCCATTAACTAAAAATGACACTTGCATCGTTGAAACGGAAAAACTTTCCATTCTCTCTATGTGCCAAAGACAACCTACATACATTGGAGTGACTACATATTTGATGCCGCCAAAAATGTTGCGAAATGTCTAGGTTTCGTTAAGCGATGAAAGAAATTGTTCACCCCCTCTAATCTGACCACCAAAATTGGAGTACAATGCCTACTTCTGGTTAGATGCTCCTATAACATCTCTGCACCTGCTAGATAGGATTCAAAACCTGGCGATAAGACTTATAGGTATAGATGCTAATATCACTTGCTTGCCTCACTTGGTTTCTGCCCCTTCAAACCTTCTACCGTAACATCCGTCTCGCTATGAATGCTCATTAGTATCAAGCCCACTTTCGGACGTACTCTGAAATATCGCGATTCTGTCTTAAGCCCTACGGAGCTCTTTATTTCCCTGTCATTGTAACTTGCAAACATTTAAGACCAACGTACATAGGTATTGCTTTCTTTCCTCCCTAACTTTCTTTCACCCGCGCTGTATGTAAACATTTTAGGGTACGCTGACTGGTGGTAATCGCCTGTTTGATATTCTGAACTGTAGGTATCGCTGGCCCGAAAAGGAGGGTACATTCCATGTGTATCGAATTAGATAGATTACTTAAGGCCAGAGGAATGTCAAGGTGTTCTTGGAGTTTACTAATTATGAAGGAACGACTGTTACCCATGTTACAGACAACAAGATTAGTACTTGCTGCGTATTCAAAAATTGACTGAACACTGAGATTAGGGCCTGTACTGTTCTATAATTCACGATGTGCGTTTGCTTCGCAGAATTTTGGGTAGAAGATATTTCTATCATAGGAATACAACTCACTTTCAAACAACTTACTGAGACAGAAAAAAGTTAAGTCCTGTGAATTGAGAATACATGGATAGATGAGGATGAAATGAAGTGGGTTCAGTGCATCAATCAAAGGCTATGTATGAGCACATTTTCGGGACTAAATCACAACAAAGAGATTCTCCGTAAAACACAATGTTTTCAGCCCCTTGCCTATGTTCAATGTAGCCAAATGTCTGTGCCCACCTTATCTACTCCACGCATACATATTTCTCAAACATCCATCTTCAACTAATTACAAAAGATTTTCTCCATTCAAATTGGAACACAACGTGCTCTAATTAGCGTACTGTCTTTTAGTCTTTCGCACAGTTTGCAAAACTTTCAAAAACGAAAAAAAAAAAATATTTAAAAACCTTTTTCGTCCTTGACGTCACAAGACTGGGAATACTCCTCCTCCACCAAATCAAATTCAATAGACGATTAATCCATTTAATGATTTCATTAAATCCATCCGATGCAATCCTGAGGCGGGAAAAGGTTAATGTTGACATGAGATTCCTTAAATCCAAAGTGCTCGACGGATGCTTAATTTATTTACACTATGGTCTAGACATTGCGATTGGAGGAACGTACGCTTATTCGATGACGGATTTGATTCGCCGTTTTGGAAAGTAACTGAAGCGCAAATGAAAAGGGATTCAGACATGCAATAGATGGAGGTAGATGATACACTTGGAACGGAAATTCAAAACATCAACGTCTTTTTCACTCCATTTGACCTGTTCGAGTCGAAAGTGGATTCCTCAGTCATTTTAAGCTTTTGCTTGAGGGCATTCTGCAATGACACTCAATTCAGCCAGGAAGATTACAACATTCAAGTCCGATATATGAATATGGTATTTCTACCACTCTTTCAAAGGACTTTACTTATGCAGAATCCCTCAAGAACTGGACTGGAAGACCGGTCAAATTTAAAAAAGAAAAGAAAAAAAGGACAACATCACTGCAATGGCCTCGAAAACATCAATTGTCCATAAACTTGTGCAACTTTCTTTCATCGAAACATTGTGCCCTCCTGATAATTGACAATAAAAGACACAAGAAGAAGCACAACATGGACCCAATAGAAAAAGGATGCAAGGGTCGTGCTACCGCAGCTGGTGTAAGATGGACATTTTGTTTTGTTTTCTATTTTTTTTTATTTTTAGAATAAAATGTCCCAAAGTAATTCATGACATTTGTTTGCTGGGACAAGGACTAGAACAGTAGCAGGATCTGGAGAACATGTACACATATCCATTGGCATTGCTACCACTATTATCATTGTCAACATTCCCCCTTGAAGAAAAAGGGTCCCGATTATCGGTTCAAGAAAATCAAGAAACTGTTTGTACATGTGTTGCACAGGACAATTGTGTCCTGTGCCTTGTATCCTCTGTTCATGTTGTGGAATGGAGACATATCCCTTTATCTTGACCTAAATCACGGTGAAAAACCATGAGGGAGCCTGATGACAGAAAAGGGAAGAAGAAAAAACTGAAATTCCAGAAGCAACCAGGACGAAGCATTCGTGTTCATAACATCATCGTTATCAGCTGCAAGGACAGAAGTACTTTGTTTCTTCTACAGCGTTTCTGCTCTTTACCAAGATGGTCGGTGTTCATGGTGTTCATGTCCGTGTGTCAGTCAGTTTGTTCGTCCGTCCGTTCGTAAGTTATTCTGGAAGAATAATCGCAATTAGTGAGTCCTTATTTGTGTCATGGGAGTTTAATGAAGCTGCTTTTCCTTTTGTTACCTTCCTAATTGCTTCCTTGTTGCTTGGGTTTTTCGTGTTAGGAACAAGGAAAAAATGGGTTAAGGAATAAAGAAAAGACGGAAAAGGAGCACTCATTCTACAATAGTTTTGGACAGTCGATAAGGGTCGGCCCCATGTTCCTCTCCGACACTTTGTTTTACTTAATTTTTCTGTTTACTTGAGGAAGATTTTTTTTGCTGATTTATGATTGTCTAGAGAAGGGTGTGGAAGGCGGTAAATTAAAGGATTTAGTGTAAATTACATTAGATGGGATATTACACGATTGTTTTTAGATAAACATGCAATGGTTGACGGTGACAGGGGAAAGGTTCTTTTAATTTATTTATTGTTTGCATATCGTTTCGTAAGATTGTGACGGTTCGTTTTAGAAATCAAGGACATTTGATGATCTGGGAACCTGGTATAATCCCTTGATCTTTGAAAGTTAGACGTTTTCAATTTAGGCTTTGTATTGTCGATTAGACCGGTGTGACCCGTGCAACCCTTGTTGGTTGGTACTCGTAAATTAGTAGAGATATTATACGATGAGAATCAGAATCAGAAAGAGGGAACATTTTGATATTGGTATAGGGCTAAGTGGCATAATGATTTTTTTCTTTAATAAAGCCTTGTAAGAGTGGCCATTTTAGAAATCTGGAATCAAGTTCGCAGCTTGCCATTGTGTAAGTGGTGGTCCCGGGTAAAATGACAAGTCCGTGCTCTACCAGCGGAATATTACTGGAAGAGATGAAAATATGACAAACCATCTAACATAACAGCCTGGAATAATGGCCGATTCATTATTGACGGAATGTAATGCAACTTTAGCCGGCTCACAACTTACACATCATGTATAAGTGGACCTGGTTGACACCTGATCAACAAACCGTCAACAAAATTGATCATATTGCGATAGACGAAAGGCACTCATCTCTGTATTTTAGAACGTTCCGAAAAGCTACTATCGACTAGGACAATTATCTTGTTGTAGCCAAGATACGGATGCTGATATCCATAACAATCCAAAGCCAGACAATAACTTTGGAAAAATCTAACCTCGAACGTCCTTTAACGTTTCTGGAAGTCCGATATCGCCAGCATTGCAAAAGAGCAATCAGAGAGGCTGCCTCTGATGTACTGAATTACCACCCGCCCCAAAAAATAAACCCCTAGTTCGTTGGCAAATGCGTACAAGCAAATTGGGGAAAACAGAGCGGTCTTGCAGAAAATTAAGTAAGACCACGTGAAACGTTCGATGGGGGCCTTAGAGAGGTTCTATCAGATGAATGGAGCTACGAGTTTTACTACAAAATAAAACGTAAATGCCACAGTTGTAAAGGCCTGCAAGGATTGAGAAGGAAATCTCCGAGTAAATCCGCAGTCGGTACTGAGGATCTGGAAAGATTATTTCTGCAGACTTTTAAACGGGGTAACGAGCAACATCTCACAGTCAGGCAGATTTAACCTTTGAACCTGGACGACGCCCGCCCGACCTAGATGAAATCGGGACGGCAATTTCCAAGCTTAAGTCCAACGAAACTGCTGGCCCGATGACTTAACTGCATGGCTGTTTAAAGCAGCAGGTGGATGTTGGAAACAAATCAAAAATCTGGGTCGACGAAATAATGCCCGACGAATGGAAGATCAGCATTGTTTTTCCGATCCTTACGAAGAAAGATTCCTCGAACTCTACTCAACATCGTATATAAAATCCTGTCTAACGTATTATGTGAACATCTAAGACATTTCGTAAACACTCTGACCAGTCTTTATCAGTGTGGTTTTAGGCCAGGAAGCCCATCAAAGATCGAATTTTCACATTACGGAAGATCTTGGAAAAAATACACCACCTCTTCATTGATTTCAAAGTCGAACATGAAAGAGTCCATAGGGAAGAACCATACAGGGCTGCTCTGTCAAGGTTGGTAATGTCAATACCGCGACATTCAATGTCCGAAAAGTACTTAAACAAAGCGATGGGTTGTCATGTGACTTTTTCAACATCATTTTTGAAGGAATTGCGCGAAGCTCACAAGTTAATTTCAGAGGCACCATCTTTCAAAAGTATGCAGACGACATAATAGGAAGAACATATGGAGTTGCCAATGGAGCGTTTGAAACAGAAAGGGGCACACAACATCAAAGCCTAGGAAAAAACTTCATTCTTGGCAGCTGCAAGTTTGAGGTAGTAAGGGAGTTCCACTACCTCAACTCCGGTATCTAATCCGAAAGCGCGAAGATCATGTGAAGAATCAGTTCTTCGGGTAATTTTCGGTCTCGCTTGCATCAATGGGGAATGAAGGATAGCTCCGCTTAAACGACTAGGTCACTTTAGCAGCGTCCCTTCCAGGAAACTTTGTGACTTCAATCGGCGCATAAAAGTGGAAGGAGACCTCAGCTAACTACTCTTGCGCAACTAGAGGCTACTGGCAAAAAACTGCGGTACTAGGAGGGGCATATTAACAAAGACCCTGTGGTGCCACTTCAGTAAGTAGGAACACGCAGAGTGTTTTATAAGAGCTATAGACTTTTCTTTTAAAAAATAACAATTAGAATTAAGTTTGAATGAGAAATGCCGACGTACATAGATTTTTCAATGTTTCCAGGTTATAATGACTAGGAAATAGAAAGTTCGGCAGGTATTCCATAAATGAGTGAGACTTAGGAAGTAATAACAACATAAAGATAGCTGATGAGCATTCATAACGAGATGAGTGTTACGGTTGAAGGTATAGATTATTACAAAGTGCAACTGCTAATTTCATTAGAGCACTGGTGGTGAAAACAGCAATGGAACAAGATAGAGCAAGAGACATATGTAGTATCGGTGTTGAACGGTTTCAATGGAAATTGACAAATGACATTTTGACGTCAACTATAAATCTTATCACATGGACTTGAATCCTCTCAGACAATTGGAGGGCGGTCTTAGGAGCACCTGACCGGATGTGGGCATAAAACTCTAATTTCTGACAGATAAATGCGTCACATACTGAGGCCGGATTAGTGGATGTGAAGTATTTCTTACATCGTAGAGGAAACCTAGTCATTTTGCAGCATATTTGGCGACGACGCGTCTCGTCTAAAGATGGAAGTGCCATTCGTGGATAATGGCTGTGTGTTAGGATTTCGCTTTAACGACAGCAGACAGTATTGTGACTTGAAAGCATTGGATTCTATTGTACTCTGTTGGTGGCTACCCAATTAGCTATGCTAACATATGCTGCCCTTCCCCTTCTACGAAAAGCAGAGAGTAGTTTCGTCAGCAAAGGGATATACTGATTTAGAATGGCAGACAACCTGAAAGTTGTGAAGGAGAAATTTGGCGACTGGGTCATCTCACGGCGAGCGTTCATCGTTCACGGTCACTGACATCGAAGCCGAAGCGGCCATTTGAATGATATGCTATTCCACACATAATGGCATGAACGTAGCTTCAAAATATTTTTTTATATCTCTCACAGTTGTTGTTTTACCTAAATTTTTTTTCCTATCGTCCTTATCTGGTCACCCTTTATATTGGTGTCCTCCGCTTCGACCATCTCCCACAGTTGATCTTCGCGTCGTTTAGCATTTTATTAGAACCAGCCTTTCAAATTCAAAGCGTCGAAGAGGGGAAACGGCACATTAATAGGCAAATCAGTCTTGTCTTTGGCGTTTCTGGGCGTTCTATTTTTCCTGAATTATTGTACGACAACTACAACAGATTCTGTTCACCTGAATTACAATCTTTCCTGGTTGAAGTTCCAGTTTTAAGCGGACATTGTATGCGGGTGTGCGCCAACACCCTTCTGTTGGTTCTAGGGCAGCTTTTAGCGCATGCATAAATACTTTGACTGTTATCGGAGCACCTGGACTATAAGTTTTGCTGTTTTAACCGGACCTTGTAGTCGAAAAAAACACCACCAGGGTGGTTTGAAACCCGAACTAGAACCTTTGCGGGTGAGCCTACAGGTGGTCTTCTTTTCATCAAACAACTTTGACGCTTCATTTGAATTCTGTGTGACAGAAGTCTGCAGGCTCTGCTGAGTGCAGCATCGGTTTCATCGACAGAGGAAGTTATTGGTACTTAAATCAATGGGTATTATATATTCTTTCCCTGAACCCTGGAATGTTTGATCCTTAAGCCTTCCCGCCAAAAAAAAATGACAATCCAACCAAAAAAGGGAGTGGGCTTTCCCCTCTGTTTTGTGTTCGCTCAATATGCTCCGTCCGAAGTTTGCATGGGACATATGCAGATATGGAAGTTAGACAGCAGTTTATTATTCAGAAGCACCCTTTTTGGTTTTGTTATTTATCTCTCTGATTATGAGCTACCAAATCTACTATCACGAGACACCCCCAAAATTGATTTTACTTTCTGTAACCAACGAGATGCTAATCTCTCACTCCGTTGACCGCTACTTAGCCTGTGTTGCTTCTCTAGCTTTCCTCTACGTCAACTTTGACCTTCCTTTCAGCAATTTGCATAAATTTTTCTTTTTCTTTTTCGGCTTCCTAAAGTCCTCCACCGCAAAAGTGGGTGCTGGGGTTGCCACATCCGGTTTGGCTCAGTTTGTTCGGTGGAAAAAAAAAAACATTAGAACTCAAGAATTTGGCGTATTTTTTACTTGTCAACGGTGACAAATACTTCAGAATATTTTTATGCTATGCGTAAGGCATTTCGTGATATTTTAAGTACTCCCTCTGCCACGCTTTTTGGCTTATATCGGACGACTTTGCAAGCGAAAATTAAGCCCGCGCCCACTTATTTGTGTGTGCTGGCTCCAATTAAAGGCATTTCCAACGTTTGTTTTCGGATACGAATACGATTACTAGTTGATTGATAGGCGTTGAGTGTTCTTTTTGACAGTCACATTGATAAACTCATCCTCGTGCCCGTCCTCCATGCTCAGTATCGTGCTTTTCATGAGGTGTTCCTGGATATGAATGGATTTGACGTGGAGCACTTGCGTGATTTACCTTCTGGTTCTCTGATTCGGGTCCGGGTTCTCGTTCAATACTCGATTACTCGTCTAATGACATTCGGCTTTTTGCCGAAACAAATTACTTCCGAGAGATTGCATGTTTGGCATTGTGAGCAGTTATTCATAAAGTATGTTCTTTCATCGTTGAGAGACTGATATCCGGTTCTTGTTAGGAATGAGATTTTGATTGAAGCAGTGCGAGTTGAGAGGTTCTGTTTGGATTCGACACGGTATTCGATTTAGTCTTGTTGTTAGACAGTTTGTATGTTGAGACTTTTTAACACCTGTACTACACCGACAATATCCTTATTTAGCTCCGAATTTTTTTTTAAAATTAGTTTCCTAAGATTGGGTTTTCGTGGGAACGAATAGACACATGATGAAAATTGTGGGCAGTTTGTTGACTTCTGCGGTATCCATCGTTGCTATTTTGAATGAATAGTCGACTTTGAAGAGGAATAGGTATGCTGGGATGCGAACTGGGGCATTAAAGAAAGCAGAAGTGGGGTATAACTTCCTCCACCGTCTAATGGTCCCTTTTTGAGCGAACCGATTGTACACTAGGCATACTCCAGTAAGGAATAGCTCTTCCCAACCGATTTTTCTCTAGGCTAGAAAGTACGAAGTAAAGGTCTACCTCCATCGAAGATTATGCTATACAAATGCAGGCAAAAGTTATGGCCACTCTATAGGGTGGACTTAACAAACCCCCTACAAGAGATTCTGCGTATGATCTGCGATTCCATCGGTGTCTACGGAGAGTGGAAGAGAAAGAAACACAGATAACTTTACCGACCGGACAGCGACATGGATCTGGTAAAAAGCTGTGAGCCCATTTCAGTGGGACAATGCAGGGACATAAGGCGAAAGGAAGCTTCAACCAACCCGGATCTTAAAACTGGAGATAGCTACCTAGGCATTGAGTTAGCTTGAGAAACATGTTGGTTGGCGGCCTGGACCATGTCGGTCTGTAAGTTGTCATCAAAAGGTCAAAGTAAAACAAGGAAACAATTTGCTTATTAATACTCTGATACATTTATCATCAACTTCAGTAGCGCCAGCTGCGAATCACCATATCACTGCCAAGTATCTGTAGCAAATTCACGTTCATAGCTATCCTCACAAGAAGTGGTGTCATTTAAGTACAGAGGTGGTTTGCAAAAGAATAGTGCGCCATTGAGGTACGAATAAGTAGACTTCTTTCATCAGGAATGCAGCTTACTTTTTAGTGACGTCGGGAAGCATTCGTTTTCTCTGCCTGCAACTTGGAGGGTCATCCCAGTTACTATTGTATGCGAATGTCATCTATAGGGCAAGTTCATTGACGTATTTTCTGCGATTCCATTGTGACAATAGACAGGACTCAGTGCATTTATCCTTCCGAATCCGCTCGAAGACACCTTATATTCCCGAAGTATCTTCAGAACATAGTTCATTGTGTGTATTTTCGCATAAGGTTTATCAGCAAGGAATGCAATTTAAGATTGTTGTCCTGAAAACAATAAGCGCGCCGCATCAGAAGTCTGTTTTCAATTCATCAGTGAAGATCCAAGTTCCTGGCTGAAACCATCCCTTGCCACAGTGAAAATCGATTTATGCAGAGACAGGATTTCTAATTTGCATCAGACGGCAATATACGTTCTGCCAAATACCACTTCTCTTTCAAAAGAAGATTGATTTGTCCTTGCAAGAGTAGGGAGATTCATCAGTGCGTCTAGAGCAGAGCCTGACTTCCTGGGAAAAGTCAATAGAGTAAAGGGTTTTTGGGGGTCTGATAAAACTTATTCCACTAGAGAACTGACAAATAGGATATAAGAGGACTTAAGAGTATAATAGCTGTGTTGTGGGAACAAAAGATGAGCGTATGGTGCAACTGGCTGTATATGAGGAGCTGAATATTCGGAACAGCACAAGCTCAGCCAGCTGAACTTCAGCACGAATATGCCTCATGAGTAAGTGCCCTCAGATGTCTAACAAGAGGTTCCCAGAAGGATGAATTTCCTTTGATAATCAACGGTTATGTCTATAGCCTAACAAGCGGAAGATTTATTTGAGCTACTTCGACATATTCCGGTCAAGAAGAAACTTTCAAGACAGGGTCTTGACGGAGGAGTTTTTGGTGTGGCAGCGGAAGCGCTCCCATTCCCGAATTAGGCTATTGGAATCGAAACATTCGGTCCCTTGTTCTAGCAATTAACCCTAAAACAGGTTAGGGGTAAGGTCCCTACGTGAGCGAGCATCTTATGACAGTCCCTATCAAGGCATAATTCGCTAACAGGAACCGAGAATGGCTTAATGATGCGTGGAAAGCAATGACGTCCGCACTAAAGAATTTTTCGACGGGCTTCTCTGCAAGACATGTGAGCAATGTCTTAACTATGTTGTTAACATCTAACTAAGTGATTTAACTCCAAGATAGGATATGAGGACAATTGGTAAGCATAGCCTACACGATGCCACGCCAGGTAACGGGCTTAGGCTTGTTGACTTTGCGGCGGAACGAAATATCACTGTAGCAAGTCCATGCTTCCCTCATCTCAATATATACAAAGGGACGTGATGGGCTCCGGATAATGAAATGTTAAACGAAATTGATCATTTTGCGATCGACATGCTTCCAATATTCTGGACGTTCGGGCTTTTCGGCTACCCAAAATTGACTCGGATCACCGCCTTGTTGCAGGCAAGGTGCAAGATCGCCTCAAAAAAAAAAAAGAAGAACCATTGTGAGATCTTCGGTTTGATGGAGAATGTTGGCAAGCACATGCAGCTAAAGAAGAAGCGTACAAAGCGGCGAGAGACGTGTACCACTTCTGAGCTTTAGAAGCTAAAGTCAGAACAAAGATGAATGTCTCTTTCTTCAACAGAACAAAAAAGAGCACCAGAAGCGCACTGTCGAAGGTATTGAGAGGTTGTACTCAAGGAACAAAGTACGAAAATTTTACCGGAGGATAAAAACAACGTGCCAAGGCACATCTCTACACGAACACCTGTAGAGGTGTTGAACGAAGACTTGCAGTAATGTCACAGTCGGTGCTAAGAATATGAAAAAACCTTTTTTACTGACGCTATAACTGCGAAGAAGCCCAAAATCCCGCTGTCAGGCAGAATAGGCTATTCAACTTAGACCATGATAACCAAAACTTCCGTCCACCTAACCAAAGCGAAGTGGGGATAGCAATATCTAAGCTGAAGTCCAATAAAGCAGCTGGACCTTTACTAGAAATGACTTTGCGCAGAGCAGAGGAGTGTATGCCTGACAAATGGAATCTCAACATCGTTTGTCCGATCCACAAAACGGAGACCCCTCAACTGTGCTAACTATAGGGGTATAAGTCCCCTTAACATTGCATACAAGATCTTACCTGCCATGAACGTCTGCCCCCTATAAATATGGTTTCGAGTAAAGAAATCCACAATCGACGAAATCCTAACACTCCGGCAGATTCTGGAAAAACTCAAAAAGTCCAAATGGATACCAACCATATTTTTATCGATTTTGAAGCCGCATATGACAAAATTTATAGAGACGAGCTATATAGAGCAATGTTCACTTTTGGCATCCCTGCCAAGCTCGTCCATCTGTTCAGAATGACGATGGACGACGAGTCGGTAACTACTTAACCAAGACTTTTGATGTCAAAAAGACAAGGTTATGTGACTTTTTTTTTAACATTAATTGTACGGAATTCATAAGTCTGTGCTACAACTATGTAGCCTACGCCGTGATATCGGCATAATTTAGTGAACTCAGTGGACTGAGTATTGATATGGAAGCTACCAAAATGGGTTTAGTGGTAAATGAGAGCAAAACCGAGTATATGTTGTCAACAGAAAGGGGCACACAACATCAACAAATTGGACAGAACGTCACAATCGACAGCTATAGTTTCAAGGTAGTAAAGGACCTTGTCAACCTTGGTTCTGCTATATAAATTCTGTCAACAACACCTCAGCAGAAATAAAACGAAGAGTCGCTCTTGCCAATCGCTGTTTCTTTGGGCTAAGAAGGCAATGAAGTAGTAAGGCGGTCTATCTATATAAGACCTTGATCATCCCAATAGTATCTGATGGCACTAAAGCATGGACTCTATCGAAATTGGATGAAGATATCCTCAGTTGTTTCAAGAGAAAAATCCTTCGAAAAATATTCGATCCCGTCTGCATCAACGGGTTTTGAAGGAGAAGATTCAATGATGAACTATACTAACTCTACGGCAGCATCGATCTAATAAAAAAAAGTACGGACTAGTTCCCTGTAATGCTTATGACATGTAAAGCAAATGGGAACTAATGCTCCGGCCCGCAGAAACTTCTTGACGTGATGCGTACAAGTAGAACGGGACCTCAACTGACTTGGAGTGGAGTTAGTTAGCTAAAGACCGATCTAACGGGAGAGGCTTGTTAGTTAAAGCCAGATTCCACCCCGAACTAAGTATTGGGTCTACAAGTAAGTTTCCAGCGTTTGTCAGAGATGGCGCCACCAGTGGATCCCGGGCAGAAATGTCGGACTCCATGTGTTTTATTTGTAGGTTTTGTATTTGTCAACAACTTTGCAGCGTTATATTTGAGCAGTTCTATCGGTGTCGTACATTTTATCGAGCAAAATCATGGCAAGTTTCTTTTATTCTTTAATATGAAGAAAAGTGCGGCTGAGGCCTATCGTTTGCTTTCGGAAACTTATGGGGCGGAATGTATTGGTGAATCGACGTACCGCGAGTGGTTCAAACGGTTCAAAAGTGGTGATTTTGGAGTTGAAGACAAAGATCGCCCCGGAAAGCCGAAAAGTTTTGAAGACGAGGAATTGGACGCTTTACTGGATGTGGATCCGTGTCAGATTCAAGAAGAACTTGCTGCATCATTGGACGTCATGCAACAAGCCGTTTCCGTGCGCCTAAAAACACTGGGATTCATTCAAAAGATTAGAAACTGGGTGCCGTACGAATTGAAGCCAAGAGACGTCGAACGGCGATTTTGCATGTCCGAAATGTTACTGCAGCGGTATAAAAATAAATCATTTTTGCATGGTATTGTCACTGGTGATGAGAAATGGATTTATTATGATAATCCTAAACGCAGAAAATCATAAACAAAGCCCGGCGAGCCCGCCCAATCGACGCCGAAACGAAATATTCACGTGAATTAGGTCATGCTCTGCATATGGTGGGATCAAAAGGGTGTCGTATACTACGAACAGCTTCCGAGTGGTGAAACCATCAAAGGACCATTATATCGAACCCAACTAATTCGTTTGAAGCGGGCATTAAAAGAAAAACGGCCAGAATTTGAGACCAGGCATGAGTTCGTCATTTTTCATCACGATAACCCTCGGCCACATGTTGCGGTTTCGGTGAAAAACTATTTGGAAAATAGTGGATGGGAAATTCTGCCTCACCCGCCTTACAGTCCAGACTTGGCACCATCTGACTACCACTTGTTTCGTTCAATGCAGAACGCTCTTGCGGGAATACGCTTCAGCTCAGTAGAGGAAATCAAAAATTGGCTCGATACGTTCTTAGGCTCGAAAGACGAAAAACTTTTTTGGTCCGGAATTCATAAATTGCCAGAAAGAAGGGGGAAAGTTGTAGCTTCCGATGGACGATACTTTGAACAAAGCATTGTAACTATGTTTTCATAATAAAACTTCAAATTTTGGAAAAAAACGCTGGAAACTTACTTGTAGACCCAATAAGTACTCGTAAATATCGTAGCCGTGTAGATACTCCTCGGTGACAAGCCCACTCTATTTTCGAAAGCTAAGAACAAAAAAAAAAAAAAAGCCAACAGCTCCTTGGAGATTTTCTACGGGATATTTTTAGTCCAAATGAGTTTGTTATCCAGGACGGCACCTAAACAATTAACTCCGTTGCAGAAACGGATGGTGATACTGTTTGCTTCTACACAAAATAAAGTGTTCAACGTTAATTCCGCTGTTAAATCGACTGGAAAACGCATAACCCGAGGGGCCATTTGGTAAATTATTGATTAGGAAAACTCAGTCTTACCAGCGAAACTTAGTCGCAACTGTGCTGATGGTTTGATGTTGTACATCTTAGGATTCGCACTAGGACTATTATAGAAACTAGTAAGACAAAGAAAGTTTCTGTTGATCAGCTGCTTTCTGACTGTTATGCCCTTATTGACGAACAATGAGAACTCATGATAAGTGCTTTTTCGATGGGCTGCAAGACTTAATCAAAATTGAGATGTAGAACCATTTGCGATTTATATCCTTGTCTAAATGTCCTTGTCAGTATTATTCCCTCTATTATTCCATTGTTTACCTCAATGATTTTTCTGGGTTTGTTTTCATTTATAATGCAGCTGTGGCAATTTATTGATTGATTAATCTACATAGATTCATTGCAGGTACAAACCGTATTTTCACCAAATTATTTATAAAAAAAAGGAACCTCCACTAATATATGTTATAAACAACCAACAATAGATGATTCGCTGTTTTGCCATTTTTGACTGTAATCCAAAGCCTCTTAAAAAATCAACACACAATTCAACATTAAATTGGCCATACACATTTGTTAAGGACTTTTTAAAACTACTCCAACAAAGCAACAAACTCCCTTCTACCTAAAAATGCAGCATTAATCCAACAAAATCATCAATTCCCTTTAGTCGTACAGAATGGAAATTGAATACACTAACACGGCCGTTCGTGCCCTAGTAGATTCAAATTTCAATTTGTTTTCCAAATTAGGTAAATTTCAATTCGAAAATGTTTTGATACAAATACTAATTGGCCACAGAATTTCTAAATTAATTTCGGTAATTAAGTCGTCATTAAAATAAGCTGACACTCCACAATCGAATTGAGAGGAGACACCATATTCTGAGGTGGCACCAACACTGAAAATTCTGACAACGAAAACTGGTAGCCGGAAACAGAGTATCGCACGGATACGCATTTTAATTGATTACACTCTGTCGTCGGAGTCGACTGCCAATCGGTCCATGGTTGGTTTACTACTCGTAAAGTTCTCTATCAATTTGAAATGGATTTTTGGCATTTTTGTTTTTTTTTTTTGTCCTCGTTAATTTTAATTTTAAGTTTTATTCTTTTATTTAGACTTTACGCTGATTTGGTAAATCAAATTAAATTTAACGAGTATTTCCCGGTGTGGATGTGTGGATAGGACTATATAAAATGTCATATTAATATGTGGAAGCCCATATACTAGTAAACTGTTATAAAAAGATACAATAATATCCGTTCCTCGTTTATGAAAATTCCATTAAACTTTTAAGGATTAATTTTTTATTATTTCATCGGATTCGTTTAATTCAATTTTCATTTGTTTTTCGTTTTTTTGGGTTTTTTTTTTTTGTCGGAGGATAACCTAACGGTGAATGGATGTTAATTGAAAGGGTTTCTGGGTGAAAATTGAATCCAAATTCGATCGCAAATCCCTAAATGCGGCGGCGCTCTTTATGGAATTTGTAATTTGTGTGATACTTAATTTTTTTTTTGTTTTTAGCAATAAAAAAGTTAAATCTTTAAGCCTCTGATAATATATTGTCAGAGGTTGTCGGGGGAGGTTTGTAGGGGTATTTTGTAGTCTTCCACTTAAAAGGTCACTACCCTGGAAGAACTTTTCGTCAAAAAATAATTTCAAAATCAATATTTTCTCTCAAAGTTCAAACCAACCAAAACAGCAAATGGGGTGTGCGAATAAAATTTGCATATTTGCCCGGCTTGAATGGATGCAGGGTTAAAGTACATCCTGTGCGTAGTTTTGTACTTGAAAAGTTATTACAAAAATTATGAAAGCGTCAAGTTAAATATTCACTCCAGTGAATAGTTAAACAAAATTTTGTGTTTATTTTCAGTGGAGTTCTTCGAAATGTTGGTTTACTCGTACATTTTGAAGTGAAAAGGTTTTGAAGGGCGATAGACTGAGTAGAAAAAATTGCAACGGAAAAGTTGTGGAGGAGACATGTGTTTGGGTTTTAGGCCAGATGAAATGGATTTTGGGTTACTTTAAAAGACAAAGTTTGGCTCTGCTTGACAGTAGTTGTCGCATAAGTTTGGAATTTTTCTTTTGTCTAAACGAGGAGTAAATTATTCAGCTAATTGTATATTTTGGAATATGTTCACCTTTTTAACGGCTACATGCATGTGAATATACCTCCTCTACACGACCAGTAAATCTCTCTTGAAAATAACGCAAAGTGTGACAAAATCTCCTCTGTTGGGTTCGGAGTCGATTTTGAAAGTCGATCGACAAGTCTCTTTTAATTCGCTTCCCGGATGGTTTTGCCCCTCTAAATAAGAACTTTTTCCAAGAGTTTTGATTTCTAAATCTCCCTTGACTTATCGGTAGTTAGAGAACTACTATTACTTATGCACAATCTTAAACCAAGCGATTTATCTTTCATCGAAGTCATTCGTTGCAAATGTATTCCCCTTACTTAGGGATAGGAAAAGCAAAACGAAAGACATATATGTAGAAATATTCACACTCAAGTGTAACCAAGATAGCAATGCCAACGAACCATTCAATGTCGAACGGATGCAATCGCCAGGGCATTTTCCAATTGGATCACCCTTAACATCCCGAGAGGTCCAATGCCTTCAGTATCAAACTTACAAACGTACTTACAAAAAGCAATCAGAGGGTATCATAGGCTCCTCGGAAGGCACGAGAATCGCCCAATCGAGGCCTTAGACAATTGCTACCAGGAGAATGACGTTTTACCAATAAATAAGTCATAAAACCTTAACAGAAATGTGCAGGGATTGAAAAGGAAATCTCATTGTGCAACCTTCGGCGCTGAAAATTTATTTCTGCAGACGGACGAGTTCCTACTGCCAAACAGAATCAACCATTCATGCTGATGATGACAGACAACAATTCCTTTCACCCTACCAAGATGAAGTCAGGACAAAAATCTCCAAGCATAAGTTCTACAAAGCTGCTGGACTCGATTGCTTAACTACCGAGCTATGTAAAGCAGCAAGCGACGATTGGATACAGAGCATACATTAACCCATCCCTAAAATCGGGGTCGACTAAAGTATTCCCGACTCTGAGTGTTGTTTGTTCGATCCTAAAACAAAGGGAGTTCCCTTGGACTGCGCCAGTTTATGGTGAATAAGTCCTCTCAATATCGCATATAAAATACTATCTACAGTATTATGCTTAAGACCCTTCGTCTTTCAGTCATCAGCCCCCATCAGCGTGGTTTTAAAACAGAAAAATCCACCACAGGTCCAATGATCACATCACGGCAGATCTTGGGAATGCCCCAAGAGTTCCAAATCAATAAACACCACCTCTTTGTTGAGGTGGCTACTCCTATATTCATGATATACAGAACCATTTCTGGTGTTCGCATCCTTACCAAGGCCATTCGAATACGCAGGTTGACGGTGGAGAAGTGGAGAATAACAAAACCAAAACCTTCAATATCAGAACAGGACTTATGTATGTGGTGATTTTAACTTCCATCTATCAATTTTTTTCTTTTTTTTCTGTCGTAACAGAGCACTTAACCAAAGAACTAGTCAATTGTACTCTTTGTAAGTTCCTTTTATTAAAATCTCTCAGTCATACGAAGAAAGATAACTATTCGCTTCAGTGATAAGGTGCCTATAGTACCAGCATCCATCATGTCAGCGCCAAATACCTGCAGCCTGACACGAGCGAAAGCCGGGTATTCACTTTCACAGCAAGCCTCGCAGGATGTTGTGTCACCTATGCCCAGCACAGCTTTGCAAAAGTGCAAAAAAAGGCCGCTGACCTCTTAGAGATGTCGGGAAGCATTCGTTTGGTCTGCCTGTATCCCGGGGAGATGTACCATCTGCAGTTGTGCTCATAAGAAAGCCTGGAAAGCAGGCAGACACAACGTAGGTTCAAGTCCTGAAAAACTCTCCTCTGAACTTTGTCTGGTAAGTTCATCGGTGATTTCATTTCCCGCGATCCAATTGTGACCTGGGACCGAGACAAGGGTAACTGAATTTAGTCTGCCGACTGCTTTCAGTGAACTCTTGCACTCTTGAACTAGCTTGGAAGTCGGAAGATGGTTCAGCAAGGCTCTAACCGAAGCTTGGCTGTCACTACAGATGCAAATGCTTCGCCCCTCTACCGGTTTTTTCGCAATATAGTTGCGTAACATGTTTAGTCAAAAGAAGTTTGTTATCCAGGATAACACACAAATATTTAGCTTCTTTGGAGAATTGGATGGTGATACGTTTAAGCATTTGATGAGTCAGACCAGGCAGTTTCCTCCTCCTCATAAAGGGAGCAACCTCAGTGTAGAGGATTGACTGAAAGCCTATTACTAATGCACCAGTCGTCGATCACGTCTAGGACTGTCTGCTCTAAAGCGCAGACGTCTGCACTAGACACGATCCAACAGAAAGTACAGCGACATCATCCGCGTGTGCTTGTGCATAGACGTTAGAGCAGTGAGTCGACCAGTATGCACCATAGCAGTGGAGACAGAATGCCGCTATGTGGGTAACCCCTGTTTACACCCCCCACCACATATTGACCGCAGGCAGCATCCGCAATCAACGTCCTATTCACCAGCATTGCTTTTACCCGCAAAACTAGTGATTCGTTTATGCCGTGTTGACTGGCCGAGTTACACATGCCGTCAAAAGTTGCGTGGTCGAAAGCACTCTCTACGTCGATGAAAATGACCAAGGCGTATTCATTCTTGTCACGTGTGCCTTCAATTCTGAAGCACACTCTCGCAATATCTTCCGCGTTGGTTGGAGTGTTTCACCGCCGACAGAGGATGCATTCGCAAGGCATCGATTTCGACCATTCCCTGGATGTGTTTCATCATGAAGGAAGTCAGACTTACGAGTATATGTAGGTCTGAAACTCTGAAACTCTTGGTGAACGAGTAGTCCTCCTTTCCGATTTTCGTCATAAAGGCCACTCTCACTGTTCGCCAGGAATTCGGCATGTATGACAGTGCCAGCCTAGCAGTGAAAATTCTTTTCTGAGTTGCCCACAGCTGGTCTATACTTTTTTGTAACAGGCACGTATACCTGCTATGGCATGTTATATTATTCAGTTCACTACCAGCTTCGTTGATATGAGTTAGTTGCGAGCTGGTTCTGATTAGGTTAGTGAGATTTGTAGCGGATTGCCTTCTATCCATCTCAAATCAATTATAAAACCAAAATCGCGCGACGACACTTTTTTTTTATGACTTTACAAAAATCCAACGGCTAAAATGGCCCGAGATCTCGTTCGCGGCAAATTGGCTTAATATGACACTGAACACAATCTTCTCGTTAACTTTGACGAAGGAAGTTGCCATTAATTCCACCGGCGCTTCCATTACTGCATTCGTATAAAAGCCCTGTGCATGGAGCTGAAGGTCTCTTGTTTTCGTATTGAGCAGTGGTCAGATGACACATTTGTCAAAGAAGTAAAGCGTATATAGGTATACATACGAGTACAATACATGTGAAAATGAATTCACCTTTTCACATACCACCTTGATCAAACATTTTCCGGAATTTGTTCAGAAAATTAAAAATACAAGTTTATTCATCTAAATCTATATTGTCCCCTTCAAAGTAATCCCCATCGACTGCAACACACTTATGCCAGGGTTTCGGTATGTCCATCCGTGCTTCCTGCGATTTTTCCATTACTTCCTCTCGGCTGCTGAAACGCGTACACCCTAGTGGTGTTTTAACTCGAGAAAGAAGTCACAGGGAGCCAAATCAGGTGAATTCGGTGGCTGTTGGATGGTATTACGAATAATGACGGCACTGTGAGACGGTGCTTTATCATGGTGCAAAATCCACGAGTTTTCTGCCCACAATTCTGGTCTCTTTCGGCGAATTGCTTCACGCAAATGTCTCATAACGCCCAAATACTCGTAATACTCTTTGTTTACTGTCTGGCCTTCTGGCAAAAATTCATGATGCACTACACCGTTGTAATCCATGAGAACCGTGAGCATTGCCTTCTTTTTTGACTGCAAACGACGTGATTTTTTTGGTCTCGGCTCATTTGGTGAACGCCATTCACTTGCCTGATGTCTGGATTGCGTGCCGTACTCATAAACCCACGTCTCGTCTCCAGTAAAGATCCTTTTGATGAATGTGGGATCGGATCATCTCTTTTGCGACGTCAACCCGGTCTCTTTTTTGCATGAAATTGAGGTCTTTTGGCACCAACTTTGCTGCTATACGACGGAAACCCAAACCATTAACCAAAATGTCTTGGACGCATCCATAGGCAATGTTCAAGTCCTCCGCTATCTCTCTGATGATTAATTTGCGGTTATTGACCAACGTTTCTTTTACTTCATCAATGTTTCCGTCGGTTTTCGATATCAATGGTCTGCCACTGCATTCATCATCTTCGATTGACTCACGACCACTTTTGAACCGCTCGTGCCACTGGTAAACAACCGTTTTCTTTAGAGAATCGTTGCCGAAACACTTTTCCAACATTTCCAACGTTCGCGCACCATTAAATCCGTTTTTTACGCAAAATTGAATACAAGTTCGTTGTTGCAAATTTAAATCCATTTGTAAAATTGTAAAAAATCGCCAATACACACAGAGATAAATGTACTCTTGGCTACGTAACTTTTGCAAATATCAAGCTATGACGTTAAGATTTAGAGGGAGTGTCAACAACAGATTTACCAACTTAAAAAAAAAAAACAGAACTCAAACCGGAACAATGGGAGTGCCACACGATGGTATGGTGCGGGAACTTTTTGATCAAGGTGGTATACCAGTTACGGCGTGTTGTGTTGTTTAGCTCACTACCAGTTTTGTTGGTAGGAGCTAGTTGTTAGCTGGTTAGGTTACCTGGGAAGTGAGACTCAAGCATGAGGTGGAGAGTCTCTGCTTTCGGCTCAGTATAGGTACCGTCAGATTTTCTGAGTGGTTCCATCCTGGTTGATCGTCCCCTTTTGAGGACTTGGACCAGCCTACTGGTTTCACCGATAGTTTCAATCTTTTCGTAAAAAGCTTTGTAAGAGGCGCTCTTCGAAACCAGAATAAGCCTCTTAAAATCACTCTGTTTTTATTCGTATCTGCAAAGATTCAAATCTTAGGACCTTTGTTGTTTACATTGTTCACTAATGAGCTGCCTCTTGTGGTCAAGATTTCGTCGACACATATCCTCGCTGATGACGTTCAAATTTATTCGAGTTGGTAATTAGGGATGATTGAGGACCATACAGAAAAGCTAAACAATGGCTTGAAAAATGTAGTTACATGGTCAGAAAAGAACAAGCTGAATAAAAAAATATCTAAACTGTGTGTTCAAAAAGTAAGGTGACTTGATATTTTTATAAAAAAAATATTTATTTATTCTTCAATATTAATGTTGTCCCCTTAAAAGTAGTCCCACTCACTTTTGCCAACGCTTTTTCCAATTCCTGAAGCACTTCTCATGAACACTTTTTGGTATAGCCTTGAGCTCTTTCAGCGGGGTATCACTGTAAATCTCCATCCTTTCATAGGTCTCTTCAGTTTTGGGAAAAGGAAAAAGTCCCATGGGGCCAGTTTATGACCCTTTTGAGCAAGTTAGGATCATTATTTACGTCATTCAAGGGCTCCTGAGCGGTGCTCATACGACGGTTTTTTCTGATCAAAATTAAGAAGTTTCGGAACAAACTTCGCTGACACACGCCTCATGCCCAAAACATCCGATGAAATTGTATGACACCAGCCGACCGATATGCCAACATCCTCAGCAACTTCTATTATGGTAATTCGACGATTTTCCAAAAAAAAGTCTCTTCACAGCTTAGACGTTATCATCTTTTGCTGATGTTCTGGGGCGTCCAGAGCGAGGTTCGTCATTTACATCCTCTCGGCCATGTGGGAAGAGCTTGTTCCAATTGTAAAAATTTGTTTACTTAGAGCAGACTCACCGTATACCACTGTTAACATTTGAAGTATTTTAGAGCACTTGATTCCAATTTTTATACAAAATTTGATGCAAATTCTCTGCACCATTTTTTATAATAATTGAAAATCGCCGAGCACACCAAAACACGTCTAACCCTTCTATCTGTCAAAAACAAACTAAGCATGTTATATACTTGAAACTGTGAACGTACGTTCGGGACATGTGCAGCAACATCGGATGTACGTTGTCCGCGAAAATTCAAAAGCCACCTTAGTTTTTAAAGGGGTACAAAGCGTAATCCAACCTACAAAATACCATCCTCACCTGCACGTGGTGTACCCTGCTTCAGACTAACGAGGCTCTGGTGACCGAGTAGGGGCGGTATAACCCCCCAGCTGTCCGGATTAACCAAGTCCGGAGATAGAAGCCGTAGTCCGAAAGATTAGCCGCTCAAATATTTGAACCTGTCCTAGGCATTAAGAACGGGTCCAGTAAGGTCTTAATTATGGTATACTGGAAACAACGATTTGGATTTTGGAAGCTATGAGATGCTGACGTTTGTAGTATTCTGTTATCCGAGTAAGCTGGAGTGAAATCCGATTGAAGCGGCATTCAGGCTAATGCTACACACGCCCCTGTCCCGTTAAAACATTGGCAGGACTCAAAGAACGCTCAATGTTACGTCACTATTAAGTTGGTGGTGTAAGTACAGATGTAATATTCCTGTTTAGCACGGATCTAGCTCTGGCATAGGACCCAATAAGTTCCTGTATCAACCCTCGCATGGCCTCACTGCTTGCATAGATAACCATGGGATCGCTGGTGACTACACGTCCGAACGTTGATAACGGCTTTGAGTGGGGACCCTAAAGAAATGAACACAACAAAAACAACAACAACAACAACACCAAACACCCAGAAAACAAATAAGGAGACAGGAAACGGGGACAACTATGAAAATCCGTTCCAAAGAAGCGCATTATCGCGCGAAGATCTCCTGCCGCACCGACAACATCCCATACTCCAGTAAGTGTCACTCCACCGGAGACGAATCGAGTAACAATGGAAGGAACCACCATCCAACCAGCTTTCCTTAAACTAGGAGAGCAAATACGGGAGTTGGTCGGAATGCTGGATGACGACAAAAGGTGTTCTATACACCAATCAATGAGGGACCCAATTGAAAGCATACGTGCTCTCTATGAGCCCACAGCTATATAGATACAGGATGATAAGGCGAAAGAGGTTATTAAAAAGAGCATCGCCTCACAAACATCCCCATGGTTTCGACCAACCACTGATCCAAAACGAAAGTCGACTCCTGAAAAAAAAATGAACCCGTCTCGTAAGCAACGGAAAACGGAAAATTTTCAAAAGATATGCGACCGGAAACGGACAAAACAAAAAAAGGAGAAGTCGCAAAGAAACGTGCCGTACAGGCTGTCGCAAATGAAGCAGCCATCATCGAGGAACCAGCCTGGACGAAAATAAACAAAAATACCACCAGGAAGGAAATAGTCGTCGGGAAAGCCAAACCTGACTCAATTGCAATTGAGTCCAAGGGAGAAGCCACATACGCGGAAATACTCCGTAACATAAAAGCAGATCCCAAACTAGAACAAGTTGGTAGATCAGTGTCGAGGATCAGAAGGGCACACAAGGGGGAACTGCTAATACAGCTCGGGAATATCATCAATAAGCGAAACTCTAGGTAAAAGGCAGAAGGTCCGAGCCCTTACACAACGCATTACTATTGAATGCGAAGACATGGAGGAAATCTGTCAAGCAATCAGAAAGCACTTCGGATTCGAACAGATAACGATAGACGACATCAGATCGCTACGACAGACATATGGACGCACACAGAGTGCACTAATTATCCTCCCCGTAGGAATCGGAAAAAAGATGCTAGAAGCAGAAAGACTAAATGTAGGCTGGGTTAACTCGTAGCGGGCAGTGGAAAGTGCCCAGTCTTCAAGAAAGCCATGACTAGCATAAAATGATGAAGGTCATACAAATAAATCTTAATCACTGTGATATAGATCAGGATATCCTGAAACAAACAGCAAGAGATGAGAAAGCCTATGTGGTCCTGATAAGCGAACCATATAAAACTCTCGACAGCAGTATCTGAGTATGCGACAAGACAAAGCATGCCGCAATGTGGATACGCGGGAACCACGACTGTCATAACATCGATGGTGATGCGATAGGATTTACCTTTACCTTTGCATTTGAATTTGAATATTATCTATTTCAACACCCGCGTCTATAAGGTTGGAAAGTCTGGATGTGTAGTCGCAGTTACAACAGGGGCATTGCCAATTTGACACCACTCAGTGACATCCCCTGTCATATAACACCTTGGTACAGTAGATGAGAGTTACTATAAGGAAAAAGGCAAGAGATCCCCGGAGCATTGTTAATTGATTAGCACATGGTCTTTCGAGAGTATCCGTAATAAACGCTGGAACTTTTAACTACATTTAGCCCACTGTAGCCCTTAGCTAGAGCTATGATAGGGTTTCATTTAATTTTACTAAGCCCTAGTCACAGGTTCATATTCATCAAAACTCATATTGTCAAGATGCATTCCAAAAAGACAAAAAGATGTAGATCATCAAGTAGTAACCTACTCGTACAAGTTTTCAAATTTTAGAACCAAGGCACAGTTTATGTTCTTCAAAACAAAAAGACATCACTCTTAAACTGGAAGCAGATACTGATTTAAGGGGTGGTTGTGTATTTGTCCTTTGTTTATAAAAAGGATAATTTCAGTTTATCAGGCCTGTCAAGAAGTCAAAGCTTCTTCCCACTTACAGATTTAAGTTTGTACGTTGATACCCTTTAAGTACCGCTAATTCTCTTGTTCATTGTGAGTATGGTTTATTTACGTTAAAACATCCGAAGTCCCTAGTTATCTTTGTCAGACCTGCCACCTTCAGCTCGGATGTTGATATCTCTTTGCACTAAGTCAAAGGGATTCACTCGCATGTAGACTTGGTATTAGCTTGAGCTACATAAGGCGCTTCATTATTACGGCGTTCTAAGACAGAACTATTTCTATTTCAAGATACCTAAGTACTTTCAATTTGTATTCTTTAAATACAATAAGTCATCCGACTTATCCAATACATACTCCCAATATCCTTTCCTCTGTTTTCGTGCGTAAATAATTGGTCCCGACGACAGGATTTCCCAAAGCAAAAAGAAAAAAATATATTATGTGTCTACGAGTATATTCAAAACTGGGTCGAATACGACATATTTTTTCAACTGGAACTGAAAAACAATTTAAAGAATTTCAACTTTCCAGCGAAGGGATGTTTAAAAAATGAGGTAATAAATAATATCCAAGATACGAATATAAGCCACTGTTTACCATAAATTATTTTACTGCGTCAACAATTTGAAACTTTCCGAAATTAATCAAATGGAAGAAAAAGATTCACAACTTATCTAGTTATCAATATTTTTATATTTTCCTTTGATTTATGGAGCTTTTTATCTTTCTTCGGCTTAACAAAAAAAAAAAATGTTTAAAAGATGGTGCTTTTCGTTTTAAACGATTAAGGATGTATCGATTTTTCAAAGGGAGTGACTACGAGTACATTTACAAAAGCTTTGTATCGCATTTTATCTAATCTATGGTACTCGTGTATGTGTACTGTGATGCTCAATTTTTAGCCTGTTTCAACAAGGAAAGTGCGGCTGTCTAACGTTAATACGAGTATTTTGGTTGCAAAATATTGGGTCAACAAGTAAGTTTCCAGCGTTTTTTTCCAAAATTTGAAGTTTTATTATGAAAACATAGTTACAATGCTTTATTCAAAGTATCGTCCATCGGAAGCTACAACTTTCCCCCATCTTTCTGGCAATTTATGAATTCCGGACCAAAAAAGTTTCTCGTCTTTCGAGCCTAAGAACGTATCGAGCCAATTTTTGATTTCCTCTACTGAGCTGAAGCGTATTCCCGTAAGAGCGTTCTGCATCGAACGAAACAAGTGGTAGTCAGATGGTGCCAAGTCTGGACTGTAAGGCGGGTGAGGCAGAATTTCCCATCTACTGTTTTCCAAATAGTTTTTCACCGAAACCGCAGCATGTGGCCGAGCGTTATCGTGATGAAAAATGACGGACTCATGCCTGGTCTCATATTCTGGCCGTTTTTCTTTTAATGCCCGCTTCAAACGAATTAGTTGGGTTCGATATAATGGTCCTTTGATGGTTTCACCACTCGGAAGCTGTTCGTAGTATACGACACCCTTTTGATCTCACCATATGCAGAGCATGACCTAATTCACGTGAATATTTCGTTTCGGCGTCGATTGGGCGGGCTCGCCGGGCTTTGTATATGATTTTCTGCGTTTAGGATTATCATAATAAATCCATTTCTCATCAGCAGTGACAATACGATGCAAAAATGATTTATTTTTATACCGCTGCAGTAACATTTCGGACATGCAAAATCGCCGTTCGACGTCTCTTGGCTTCAATTCGTACGGCACCCAGTTTCTAACCTTTTGAGTGAATCCCAGTGCTTTTAGGCGCAGGGAAACGGCTTGTTGCATGACGCCCAATGATGCAGCAAGTTCTTCTTGAATCTGACACGGATCCTCATCCAGTAAAGCGTCCAATTCCTCGTCTTCAAAACTTTTCGGCTTTCCGGGGCGATCTTTGTCTTCAACTCCAAAATCAGCACTTTTGAACCGTTTGAACCACTCGCGGCACGTCGATTCACTAATACATTCCATCCCATAAGTTTCCGAAAGCAAACGATAGGCCTCAGCCGCACTTTTCTTCATATTAAAGAATAAAAGCAGCGCTTCCCGCTGCTGACGTTTATTTGGCTGGAAACTTGCCATGATTTTGCTCGATAAAATGTACGACACCGATAGAACTGCTCAAATATAACGCTGCAAAGTTGTTGACAGATACAAAACCTACAAATAAAACACATGGAGTCTGACATTTCTGCCCGGGATCCACTGGTGGCGTCATCTCTGACAAACGCTGGAAACTTACTTGTAGACCCAATATAAGATAAAAGGCGTCACTGACGTATCTCCGCCGTACCTACACCGTACTTTGATGGCAAGAGCAACATTTTCATAGATCTATCTATTGTATCTATTGTAGCTAGCAAAGGCAGGACCTGATGTCAGTGAAAAAGGAGTTTCAGCGTCTTAGTTAACTCGTTAATTTTGATTTTGTCTATCAGGGATCGAGCCTTAACATCAATAACACCATTGCCTGGGAGATCTTCTGAAAAATAACTCCACCCGACCAGTGTAATTTACGATTCAGTAGGCACCTAAGAAAAACAGGACTCATTTCTAGACGAAATGAAAAAATGCTCCATATATCCCATATTCTTTCTGACCGGATGTATGAAAGAATATTGAAAACATTAATCACAAGCTCTACTGTTCCACCTGCGTGAACGGTGGTTAGGTATTGTACGACTGGGGTAGCCTTTGAACAGCTTCAGCCTGGCGATGCTCAGGGTTGTTGTTATAACTAGAAATAATTTGTGCTCACTTTACCTCCTCCTGGTCTCGTCCAATCGAACCTGAGCTTCCAAACCTATAAGCGCGATTCATTAGTAAGAGAGTATAGCAAAACTATGGTATAATGTTCTCTCAGAAATTACTGAATCTCAGAAAGGAGACATACAGCTGGTGAATTCCCGACCCTGAACGAACAGTAGAGTTGTTTAGAAAGAAAAATTGCAGGACTATTCAGAGCGCAAAGGGATTACCTTTTACCGAGCAGCAGCTCTTGCATCGTCAAATTGGATAACTGGGTCCGAAAATGCAGCTCCTTTGCTCAAGAGTTACCAAAAAGGCTCTGGCCCTTCTGCGAGGGGTTTTTACGTTAAACGGCTTCATATCGCAACGAATCGTCATTGCGAGCCTTTGCCGGTCGCGTTTCCCTTAACCTCACATCTATGCTCTTATAAACAACATTAACCGCTGAAGATTAGTGGCAAGAACCCAATAGATATGCCACAACTGATGAATCGGATTACACTTGACTACGACCACTGAAGAGAACAGGAAAGTACATGCAGCAAGATCATGACAAGCGAGTTATCGGCGAAAAAGTTCCCGCCAGGCCAACAATACCCGAACCTGTGGAGATGAGCAAGGTGCCACGGTATGTGCTGAGGACATGAACATTTTCGCTGGCAGCAGAAAGAAGTATTCAACTTGGGCGATGACATAAAACAGATTTTTCAACAAAGTGAGGATAGCAATAACCAAACTAAAGCCCAATCAGGCTGACGATGATGATGGCTTAATCGTTGAGTTGTTCCGGATGGCGGGAGATGATTTTGTGAAGGACATGCACGAAATCATCTCTTCAATATGGTCGGCGTTGTGTGCTCAGGATCAGAAAAGAGACCGTCTTGTCTGGGCCTAATAATATAGAGGCATCAGTTTTTTCAAAATCGCCTATGGCGCACTCTGTTATTGCCTAGAACACTTTTCGAGATTAGTCCTTATCGTTGTGGCATTATGACAGAAAAGATGTCTACATTACGTCAGATCTTGAAAAAATCTTTCGGATTCCAAGTCGACATTTGATAATTTTCAGGGAGCCTATGACAGTGTACATCGGGAAAAATTATATATGGTCAACCAAAGAGAGGTGTCATTTTAAATCAACAGAAAAACGCAACATTTTTATGAAAAATGTAGATATTTTTATTTTAATTTAAAACACGTTATCCAAGGTTAGTAATGCAATATAATATCTGAAAAATATGCACCTTGGGTCTACCTACAAATAGGCATTCTTTTGATGCAATTTTTCATCACAATTTCGCCTAATTGCGGCTGTATTTCGCGAATAACAACTCAGATATTTTCTTCTAGTGCATGAATCATTAGTGGATGAATGGCGTAGGCTTTCTCCTTAACAAAGAATCAAACGAAAAAGTATAATAGTGGTAAATCGCAGGATCTCAGCGGCCAATTGCCGTCTCCATTTTCAGAAATCAGGAGGAAATTTGTCAAGCAGTTGGGCCATTGTTTCACCATATGTGTAGCATGTGAGGCCGTCCTGCTGAAAATAAACATCGTCCACATCCACAGCATCAATTTCAGGTAAGAAAAAGTCAATCAACGTCGTTCGGTAATGCAGTTCACTCACTGAAACAGTCGCACCAGCATAATTTTCGAAAAAATTTGGCCCAATAACTCCTCCAGCCTAAAAACGTACCAAACTGTCACTCGTTGTGGATGGACAGGTTGTCCCACTATTTCTCTTGAGTCTTGTTCTTGAGTCCCAGTTGCGGCAGTTTTCTATGTGTACGTACCCAGCCAAGTGGAAATGAGCCTCATCCCTCAAAATAATTTTGCGTGAAAAATCATGATCTTGTTCAATAATTTTCAGCTCCTAATTAGCGAAAATGCGGCATTGTACGTGGTCTTCTGGTTTCAAGTCTTGTGCCAACTGGACCTTTTTAATATGTAGGCCAAGACATTTGTGCAAAATGTCGTGCAAAGTGGTTGCAACTCTCAGTTCCCTCGATCATGCGCTCCTTCGTTTTCCTCCTGAAAAACCGGTGTTCGTCTCTTCTCTTCTATTCGTAGAACTCGTGAGCAGCTTTAATCCTTTTATGCAGCACCGCTTTGTATGCATCTGGCATAGCTGCATGTGCTTACTGGCACTCGTAGTCAACCCATGGGTTTCGTTGTAGTGGCCGAGTGAAACCCAGCACATCAGCATCACTGATGGTTATTTTGTGATTTTGCCACTGGCATTCGAAACTTGATGTTGGCGGTATAATACCCCTTAAGCGATTAAGGGAGACTCAATCGGAAAAGGATTTGGCTATCTCTTGCGATTGTAGCCGTCTGATGTCAAACTTCGTCACAGTATTTGCTTGTCTTTGCGATATTTTGGATATCCGCAACCATATATTGAATACAACAAGATTATGGTTCGAGTCGAGGTTGGTCCCTCGGAACGCTCGGACATCCATAACACTGGAGCAACCTCTTGCGTCGATCGCATTGTGGTCAGTCTGGTGGACGGTTTATTGGTTAGGAGATCTCCAAGTCTGCTTATGAATATCGAGATGTGGAAACAACGTGCTATATATGAAAATGTTTCTGTTCGCCGCAAAGTCGATAAGCCTGAATCCGTTATCGGAGTTGGCGTCGTGCAGGCTATACTTCGTGACAGAGATACTCTCTCTTACTAGCTTTGCATTAAAATCGCCGAGCATAATTTTAATGGAATAGCTCGTAAGTCTTGTCCAAGAGCTCGTAGAAGCTACTTTTAGTATCGTCATCTTTCTCCTCTGTGGGGGCATGCGCATTGGCTCATTTAGACTTAATAGGGACTGTTACGAGGCGCTCGTTAACATGCCGAAAGCTCAAGGCTTCTAGCCTTAGTCTGCTTCTAACAATGAATCCGCACCCAAATAGGCGCTGCTTTCGCCGTTGATAGCATTCGCTGTAGTAGATGTCGCAGTTCTTCATCCTCTTTTTATCCGGCCCATCCCATCTCATTTCTTTGATGGCGTTAACATCTGCTTTTCAGCAGTCCAGCGCCTCCGCTAGTTGTGGCCTATTAAGGGACCTAACATTCCACGAGCAGATCCAAAGTTCGTTATCCTCGTTTCGTTTGCAGGGATTTTCCGTCCGTAACTATGTACGGTGTTATACAGAAACGGCAACAATGAATTGAAAGCAAAAAAGGTATTAAGGATGCGTTCATCAACCACCATAGATTCCTTAGAGAGAATATAAAACAGGCAGTTGTCATTTTGAAGTGGTTAAAGAATTTATCTGCCTAGGACGAATAACTAACAGAACAGCTCCTGTTAACTGCTGTTTCTATGGGCTAAGATTACCAAAGTCTTGCTTCGAGTAACGAAGAATACGCTTAGAAAGACCCTCACCATCCTTGTTCTATTTTACAACATACTCTTTAGAATGTATAAGGCTTTTTCGCTTTTTTAAGCGAAAGATTCTCTGGTCCCATATGCGTGTACGGCCTATATAAATAGTGATACTACGAATAACTACTTTGAATGTGCAGCTAGATGTTTCTGATTAGAAGGCTCGGGCTAATAGTCAAATAAGTCCGAGAAAAACCAACAGGACATGCTCAATAAATCCGTCAATGGTCCGCCTAAACTCAGAACGTGACAGAAAATTAAAGGGATTCTTTAAAATCTGACGTGCCCTTCTAGGAAAATCTTCTGCAGATTGCCTATTGTATGGTGGCATGTATATTTGCAGCAACTTTCAGAAGGCTTCGTCGACATCGACCAGGCAATGTGCCATGCAATTAGCCATTCCACGCTCGTCTCTGCAGTCATTCTGGTGAAAGACTTGAAGATGTTGCCTTGCAAAGTGCATCATCAGCTGGTAGGCGTTGACCGTGAATCGGGTCTAATATATGTTCACGGTCTCCTGAATCGCAACAACGAAGTGATTTTTCGTTAAAAATAATCATGAGTGACGAGACCTATTTCCACCGATGCGGGTACGTGAACAAATTTTGCGGTTCTGGCGCATTCAAAATCCGCAAGTAATGTACGAAGAGCCATTGGATCTACTCAAAGTCACTACATGGAGTGCCGTTTACGTTAGAGGAGTCATTGGGCTAATTTTTTTTGTGAGAACGGCGCTTGCCAAATGGTGGCTGTGGATGGTGAGTGTTACAGAGTCATGATCAATGAATTCTTAATTTCTCAATTCGATGAATTGGGACTGAAGGACATGTGGTTCCAGCAGGATGGAGCAATAGCGCATACTCCACAAGCCACAACCGACATTCTAAAGCAGGTGTTTCCCGGTCGTCCGATATCGCGTTTTGGGGATTTGCACTGGCCTGCAAGATGACCCGATTTAACCGACCTAGACTTCTTTCTAAAGCCACGGATTTATGTGAACAAGCCACAAAGTCTGGCAGCCGGCAAGGAGAACATCCGTCAAGAAATGGAGAATTTGTCGCCCGAAGTTATGAAGAAAACCATGCAAAATACCATAAAAAGAGTCCAAACGGTAATCAACAATGGTAGCGGTCACTTTTAAGCGATAATCGCAGGAATAGAAGTCGATCAATACTCTTAAAGTTGAGGTTTTCTTACTTCATGAGAAGGAGGAAGCAGAGTAGTTTGAGTCATCTAGTGGTTAAGGGCGTCACCATCTGTTTCTCTAACACGTGCGTGTCATCCTGAATAGCTAACTTCCTTGAACCGAACATGTCACGTTGAAAACTCCCAAGGTACTGTCGGCTTTCTAGTAGTGTAAATGGGCTTTCGACAAGAGATAAGGCTTGTAACCGAGGGAGATCCTTGGGACCTACATGGCTATGATACGATCAATTATATCATATGCTTCGGTTGTGTGATGGAACACAGCTTTCATAAAAATATGATGATATTTTACCAGACCTATATACGTAAATAGGCTAAAATTACAAGTGCGAAAGGCGTAGCTTTCGGAGGTTACAGAGTTTAGCATTCTTCGTTACTGAATTCAAAACCGCTTCCGAAACCGACACTACTCCTCGGACAAGGAATGATAACACGTTGACGACTTTTGGCTATTGTACGTGGACGTTGAGGACAACGGAAGTACAAGTCCTCCAAACTGGAAACTATCGGGAATCTGGCATTGGATTGCTGCTTTCCAAAACAGCTCTCAAAAACTTAATTTCCTGGAAACCTTTAGACGACAAGATCCTGAAAACCAGGTTCCGGGCTAGAGTACGTCGCGTCACAATCATACAGTGTTACGCCACAACGGAGCTCTCTTTTGTCGAGGAGAAGGAGGCCCTTTATAACCTGCTGAGTGCTGCTTATGATAGTATACCATGCAAAGACATCATAATGGTAATGAAAGACTTGAATGTCAAGGTTGGCAATGACAATGATGGATTTAGGCATGTTATAGAAAAGCATGGTGTTGGCGACCGCTGTGACAAGCGACTTATGGATTTTTGCAACGCCAACCGCCTTGTAATAGACCATGTTTGACACAAGACACGCCACAAAGTCAGTTGGGTGTCAACGGACAGACAAGCAACTTCCAACCAAATTGATCACTTCGTAACCAGTCGGAGATTTAGAAGCAGGACGTTCATAACAGAAGGCTTGCAGACATGTGAATGGCCCGGGACCGCCATCTGATGATTGCTACGTACAGCTGCAGTTCGAAGATCCCAAGAAAACACCAGAATGCCTAATTTGAATACCGATAGACTAAAGGATTCCGCAGTCTGCCAGTAACTAGGGGACCACCTTTCACAAGGATTGAGAGCAATCAGTAGCACGGAATCCACCTCGATCGAAAACCATTGGTGTGCTGTAAAAAATGTCTTCATATCCGGTGCTGAAAGTATAGTCGGTCGATCGCAAGGAAAAAACAGTCCTTGACTTTCCGAAGAAAAAAAACACCTCAAAGCTCGCATCACAGCTACTCCAGCAGCAGGGAGAAATGAGCTAGAGTCTGCGTGACGCATGAAGATGAGAGAAGTTCACCGTAGCGTGCGACGTGATAAGCGTAACTATATCAACGCATTGGCTACAGAAGCAGAAGAGGCCAATAATAGGCGTGACAGTTGGACCGTCTACAGAATTGTCAAGGAGCTCGCAGGTGTCCAAAGCTCTAAACAACGCCTGGCAAAAGACCGAAGCACCTAGCTTCAGATGAGGACTAGCTCAAAAGGGGGTTTGAGCGGTTTTAAACCGCGTTTTCGCCAGTGAAGTGATTACGCACTGAATCTTCCTGTGTGGACCGCATCAACACCTTGCGGATAATCATCGAACAGTGCGTTGAATATCGGTAACCACTTCAGCCGCTCTTCATTGACTTTGAAAAGGTGTTCGACAGTGCCTAAAAGAGAATTTATCTGGCTTGCTTTGCTCAGGAGGGCCATCCCAGATAAATTGATTACTATTATCAAGGCTACATATGATGGATCCAAATGTCACGCTTGGATCCATCCATAAAGGAAGGTTGTCAGAGGAGTTTGAAATCTTAAGTGGGATTAGGCAGGGCTGTATATTGTCACCAATACTGTTCCTGTTGGTGATAAGTGATGTACTGCATGCAGCTTTGTCGACTTGAAATGAAGAAATTCAGTGGACTCTGCAATCACACCTCAAACATTTGGACTACGCAGACGACGCGTCGCATACGTTGCAACGTATGCTTACTCTCTCATAGGATCATGGATCTCCATAAAATGACAACAAGGGTGCAGAGACAAGCTGAAATCGTTGGGTTAAAGATCAATACGGCAAAAACAACAAAGATCAGCCTTAGAACTTCCTCATCTAACCAAGTAGAGATTTCTGGATAACCAGTAGAGGTAGAGATGGTAGAGAAGTTTCAATATTTTGGGAGTATTGTCTCTACTAATGGCGGGACCGAACTATGTATATTTAATCAACCGAATCAGGAAAGTAGAGGCTGCGTTCGGAATGCTGTCCAAAATATGGAGTAACAACTCTATCAGTTGTAAAGTCACACCCGCTGTCACAAGAAAGCTGCAAACGTTCGTGAAGATATGTCTAGGAAACATCTAGAGGATTTTCTGGCCCACCATATCTCTAATAATGAACTTCATGCGAAAACAGATCAGGAACCCATTGACTCTATCATATAAAGACGTAAAGGGCAGTGGATTGGGCATACGCTTCGTAGAGGTTATGAGTGCATTGCGAGTCAAACACGTAGGAGTAGTGTAGACCCTATTTAACCTCACGGACATAATAGGTCCGAGGACCTAGGTAAATAAGTAAGTAATCAGACTTCAAAGAATGATCTGTGCCGGTTGTACGAAGGCTAACCCTAACACGCCTGGGTCCGCTCACCATCCCAATAAAGCTATTTTCCATTTAAAAAAATGTGGTCTTGGTACGACTAGTTTCATTGATCTCGCGCCAACTGTCATTTGACTCCGATCTTATAACGCATCTAACGTATGGACACCGTTTCTGAGAAAATACAAAGTTTGCTTTCCCTGTACTTAGGATTGGTTTCGATCAGAGTCTGATCTAGGAAGGGAATGCAGCTGGATCTTCACCCACACCTTCAGAACAGATCTGAGATAAGGCGCGAACATTAGGAAGATGAAAACCTTAGACTTCACAGCTTACTAGGTGAACTGTCTTCTAGGTAGAGACATACTATATGTAATTCTGATGGCAATTCATTATATTGCGAGAAACAGGGGGATGAAGTCGCAATCAAACTGCACTTAATGCATTCTTGAACCTTTTCACCACTTCCAGCTGAATTGAATGCAGGGGAAAGGGTGGATTTAATAGGCCTTCCCTGGGTCTCTGGTCAGGATATAATCGGAGCAAATAAGAACGTTAATTAAGATCTGAGTCCGCATAGGATCTCTCTGTGTGCTCGTATTTAAGTTCCTTATAAATACTCTTACAACCATAGGTGGAATGATTCTCCAGATTGCGGACAGACCAAACTAATGTTTCTGGACGTCTCTAAAAAGTCACCCGCCTTTTTGCCGTCCCGTGGCAGGAAAGAGTATAAACTTCTTATTTGCGTTTTAATGGGGCACAACTTTTCGTTGAACGCCTAAATATGAAAGGCCTCCTGCTACGATTGCTGTGAAAGCCGCTGGCGACACTGGGGGACACGGGCTCTATGAACTCCTGGCTGGTGTTTGGCTGCATGTATCAGGCACTGATGTGATTAAGGTGGTTTCCAAAGAGAGTGAGAACAATTAACTCGTTTTGAAGAGCTATCATATGTCTCTAAATCATAGAACAGCTTTCATCTCAACCTTTCCCAGTCGAAAAGTTATCGCAATGTAAAAGATTTTACAGTGTCAGCATCTTTTAATCAATTTTTAACTCTTCTAATATAACCGACTCGATTCAACAATTATTCCAAACTGCATACAAACGTAAACCCACCCATTATCCCCATATACGAGCACATTAATTCAATTTAACCCTTTCGTCCAGTTTTCAATTACACAGCAAATTAAATGAAATTTGGGTCCTTATTCGCTGTGGAATTCATTTTAATCAACAGACTAAAAGTATCAAATTACTAAGCATTACTGCGATTAATTAATCCTTATGCCTGGTCAGAAAGAAAAAGGAATGCTAACCCCTCTCTTAGACCCAAGTCCACAATCCCCAACCGGAACGATGACTCTGCTGAATTGTAAATCACAAAACTTGTTGTTGTTTTACAATATCAAAATGCCTCTCAACTTTTATTCTTGTCAAAAATTAATCACGCCCCTCGTCCTTCGTCGAAATTTCCATGATAAATGAATCGTTATCCGTTGTACCATTTTTCAAAAAACAAACAAAAAAACAAAAAAACCTTAAACCAACAAACTTTCACCCCCAAAACGGTGGCTAAAGACAATGGAATTAACATAGGTATTCCCACCTGGGGATTTCTGTCAACCTGATTTCGAAATTCCTTCTCCAAAAAAACATTTCAAATTTTCATAAATTTTTCATTAATTATCTTCTTTTTTTTGTTTTAGTCAGTAAGTTTCCAAACTCCGGGAGGTGGCATTTACAGCATAAGATTCCAGTTCCATGGGTGCACCTCCAGATAAAAAACGAGTAGACTTTGGAAGCTAAAAGTGATAAGATAAGTGAAAAACAGGAAGGAGAGGGTGAGTTTTGAAAAGTTTACGAAACGAAATTATTGGATCAATGAAGACCTTTTTAAAAGTGTCAACTGCTTATCAATTCTGAGAGCGTTTTCTTGACTTCACAGTGGTGGCATCTAATGGTATTAAGCCATTGAAACTTGTGGAAATATATAAGGAGACAAATCTTGTTAGAGAAAAACAAGAAGACTCTCATATTGATTGGAAAAGAATATCCGGCCTGGAGTGTCTTAGATTGAAACTCTTTGTAGCTGTATTTGACAGTGGAATGAAATTCAATTTCAAGAAGCTAGATACCTTGACCGTTAAAGGTATGTATTTGTAAGGGACCACATCGAGGTAAGGGACATCTTTAGCTTGCTTACTTCACAGGGACGAATGTTTTATTTTTGCCAAACCAAAGTTGTCACTCACTAAGTGACTCAAAAATCAGAAAGTCTTGACATGCAAAGATATTCTTCTCATATTTGGGAAGTGCCCTGCATACTTCTATGCATTTGACTGTTAGTAACTATAGAGTGACTGTTGTTACAGTTTAGTCCCATGAAAGGCGAGGAAACAGAAAAAAAGGCGAGAGTCTTGTCCTATTAAGGCTCTACAGGTCTTTGCAGTTACCAAGCCATTGAATTGCAGGAGAAGGCCTAAATCCAAATCAATTCCAATTCCAATTCCTGGATAACGTTCAATCTTTCAGATTTGACAGGAAATATTTAGCAGAAATTTCATCATCTTACTTTTGCAAGACGCTGTCAAAAGTAAAACCTAGGACATATCTGAACGTACTGGAGCAATGTGGGGAGTTGAAAGCAGAAACTCCAGTCTCTGGCTAACTTCGAAATAGTGGTGACTTTTTTGTGAGATTCCGAGTCCTTATCTGGGATTGCAAGACGGTGTTACTTCATTCTGTTCGGTAGCATCTTCCTTCACATAACAGATTTGCAAATAAGATTTGCTTATATTGTCATAAATATGGTACTTGCATTCAAAGCTACACTTCGAAAATCGAAATACCGCTATTTCACTATTTGAGCAATAACAATGACAGAAAGCAGTAGCTTAGAGACCGACATTCGAAACCTTGATGCCCTGGAGAGTATATGAAGACTTTTCATCCTTCAAGATCGACTAGGTTAACACTATTTAATAAAAGTAGAGAAAAAATATTCAGAAAGGAAAGGAAACCATCGAGTGAGCCCAGGAAGTAGGAACAAACGAGATTGGCCTTCTAGTCATCACCTGCCAAATATGAACGGAAGAAAAATGTGTATTTCCCAGTCGAATGGCTGCTGCCGAGCCTTTTTTTAGAAAGTTGATTCTACTTTCACCAAGATAAAAGCAACAACCTTTCAACTCTAACTCAAAAGTAGTCTCAGTCCGCGTTTTTACATCTTAGTTAACACTTTTGCAGTCTTCGCGATAGTGATCCTGATTTTGAGACGGCCTCGTCTCAAAAGTCTTCTAGTTTGGCAACTTCGTTTCGGAAGCCTAGCACTAAGTAAGCTTGAACTTTACCTTTCTTGCACTTACGTGGCGCGTTCGGGATGCTCCGATCAACATATGAATTTGAAGACTAAGTCAGGGTCTGACAAAACATATGGTGGTGGATGAGCCCTTAGAAGACCAATGGGCAGCGCACACATCCCCGAACGACTTAGTGACTTCGGTGTAACCGACCGCTTGTCCTAGGGGTATCTACAATATAATGGAACTTGTCCTGCAGAATGGCGTTTATTTCAGCCATAGAGGAATAAAAATAAGTTACGAAGCAACAACAAGGTGGATAAAGGTGGATCTACTGAATCCACGCAAATAAAACAAGGACAATGAACTTCGGATCTGTTCGTGGAATTTTAGGTCATTTAATAGGTCACGTGCAGCCTAACAACTAGCGGAGGCATTGGATTACTAAAACGCCATTCAAGAAATACTATAGGATATGCCGGACAAAAAGAGGATGAAAAACTGCGACATCTACTAGGGCGATTGTTATCGACAGTAAAATCAGCTCCTATTCGGATGCAGATTCCTAGTTAAAGGCAGATTTAGGCAATAAGTCTTGTGGTTGTTGAATGTAAACGACCGCCTTATAACAATTCGTATTCAGACTAAATTTGCCAACATTAGCCTCCTATGCGCGCATGACACCACAGAGGAGAAAGGTGACAACATTAAAGGTAGCTTCTACGAGCTCTTGGACAAATCTTACGAGCAGTGTCCTAGCACTGACATTGGAATTGTCCTGGGAGTTTTTAATGTAAAGCTAAGAAGAGAGGGTATCTTTGGTAGTACTTCTCTCTCTCTCTCTCTATCCAATTTTGCGAAAAACTTAACACGTGCTCCGGCATTTTAAGAGTAGTAATACCCTCTTGAGTGTTAAGTTCTTTTTAAAAAAAAAAAAAAAAAGGTACAGCCTGTACGCCATCACCTCCAGGCTTTTCGACTTTGCGGCGGGCCGAAGCATTGTCGTATATAGCACGTTGTTCCTACATCTCGATATTCATAAGAGGACTTGGAGATCTCCTGTACAATCACCCGTCAACCAGACTGACGACAATGTGAACGAAGCAAAGCGCTGCTCCAGTATTACGAATGTCCGAATGTTCCAAGGGACCAACATCGCCTCGGACCATTACCTTGTTGTTGCCAAGATAATGTTGCGGATATCCCAAACATCGCAAAGACAAGCTAATACTGTGAGGAAGTTTGGTATCGACCGGCTACAATTGTAAGAGATCGCCAAATGCTTTTTCTATCGAGTCTCCTTTAATCTCTTAAGAGGTCTTATGGCGCCAGCATCAAGTATCGAAAATCAGTGGCAATATTGTCAAAAAGCCATCAGAGTGCCGGCAAGCACATGCAGCTAAGCAAGATGCATACAAAGCGACGCTGCATAGAAGAACTAGACCTGCTGTCGAGCTCTACGAGCAGCAGAGGTGAGATGAACACCGGGTTCTCAGAAGAAGCATGAGAAGCGCGCAGATGAGGAAATTGAGAGGTGCTGCTCCAGCAATGGGATTCGAAGGTTTTATCATAAGGTAAAACTAAGGCTTGTAGAGACGAACAAGAAAACAGAGAAATATGTAGAGTCGCAATTATTTCCGAGGATTTGTAAAGAGCATTTCTAAAGACTGTATAACTGCGAAGACCAACCAAATATCGCTGTAAGGCAGAATGAACCTTCCAATCTGGATGATGTAGACCAATAATTTCGTCAACGCAACCTGAACGAAGTCAAGACAGCTATAGCTAAGCCTAAGTCTAAAAAAGCTGCTGGAGCGGGCAGGCGATGACTTGGTAAGGATCATACACCCACTTATCTATAAAATATGGTCGGGCGAACGTATGCCCAACGAATAGAACCTCAGCATTGTTTGTGCGATCCTTGACAAGGAAGATTCACTGAACTCTACTCTACATCGCATATAAAATTCTGCCTGACGTATTATGTGAAACAGTCTGATCTATCCCCATCAGTATGGTTTTAGGCTAGGAAACTCCACACTACGGCAGATCTTGGAAATAACCCATGAGCTCCAAATCGATACACACCACACATCGAGACGTCCTATACAGAGCAATATCCTTCCAAGCTCGTCGGTTTGTGTAGGATGACAATGGATAATGCACCCTGCTACATCAAGGCCGGTAAAGAATTCACCGACATCATTCTTGAAAGATTAGCGAAAGCCTTACAAGAGGCACAATCTTTCAAAAATCTGTCCAATTACTCGCATATGCCAAGGATATTTACATAATCGAGCATTTAGGCGAAAGCGGCGAAGATAGGGTTAACGATCAATGAGGGCAAGGCCAAGTACCATATGTGTTGTCAACAGGAAAGGACACTCATCACCAACATCTCGAAGAAAATGTTCGCTTCGACAGATATAACTTTGAGGTAGTTGAGGACTTTGTCTACCTAGGGTTCACTATCAATTCAGACATCGACACCAGCGCTGAGATCAAACGAAGAATAACTCCTGCCAATCGCTGCTCTTGGCTAGAAAAGCCCAATCTCGAACAACAACAACAGTGGCCCAGTATAAGACCTTAATAATCCCAGTCCTGCTCTTTGTCGCAGAGGCATGGACTTTATCAAAAATGGATGAGGGGGCTCTAGGCTGCTTTGAGAGGAAATTCTTTGGGTGGTTCTCGGACCCATCTGCATAGACAGTGAGTGGAGAATGAGATACAACGATTAAGTGTACGGGCTGTACAGTGACATCGAATTAGCTAGAAGAATGAAGGTCGAAAATTCTTCGAATCCGCCCCCGAGGGATAGCGCAGTACAGCAAGGCTGCGACTCAGGCGGCGCACGTAAGTGGAAGGTAATCTCAGCCAAGATAGCGTGCGAAACTGGAAGCAGCTAGCTAAAGACCGAGCTGGCTGGAGATACTTGTTGGTTGAGGCCCAATTCTATAGCGGATTCTAGCGCCAACTTAAGTAAGTAAGAATATCCGGCCATTGGTGAATTTATCAAGCCTGAAGCCGCACTGGTATGGAGTTGTCAAGTTACTGAGGATCGGTTTTAGAATTTTCACATAATATGACAGCAAGGATCTTGTCACACCCTTACAGTTGGTGCAGTTTATACAATTATATTTCTTCAGAATCGAACCGTACCAAATACTGCGATTCCGTATATTGGGCATCCGTCTCTGGTGCTCGTCAGAGCATACTCCCCCGCTTGACAGTGCCCGGCGAATAAGTCTTCGGCATCGGATATCAGGTTGAATGGTGCGTTCTGCCTTAGAATGGTATGAGCATCATCTTGGTATCCGATCCGAACTCGGACCTTAGCTGCTAGTAGGTGTTAGCGCAAATCAATGTGTCACATACATGATCTTAGGATGTGGAAAATGGTACTACAGGTGTTTTGGACCCAAGGTTCGTATGCTTTGTGGGTCAATATAAGCAACATATTGCTCAAGGTATCCATCCCCTTGTATATATTATAAAACTGTGCTTTCTGTACTGGCTTGCAAGTTACGCAAAACCTTTTCAAATATAATGTGAAGACGTCACGCAATAGCGTATAAGTAAACTAAAGTCATCATTTCACATCAGATGTTTCAAAGAGACTGCTTCCTATCTCTACCGGAGCAGCGAGTGTTTTCCATCACCATTCTGGACAATCTGACGAACATGGTAGGGACCTGTATACGAGTAGGTCTTCCCTACAGATCCTGTCATATTCGATAAGTGGGTACCGATCTGGAATCCTTAGAATTTTCCTTCAGAATTCGTCGTAGTATCAACATTTTGTCAATTGCGGACTTATTCGGCCTAAGACCCACTGATTAAGATTAAAGAGATTATTCACAAATAGTTTCAGGCAGAAGAGATCTTGATGGCTCTATTGCCGCCGCTGCTGATAGCATCCCCTCTCTTGTTGATGGGATGCTGCAGTTTCATTTATCTGGCATGCTTTCCCAGAAAATCTACAAAATGAGATGATGTATGCTTCCTAGAAAGCCATCTTTGTTGCTCAATAAATAAATTTAATAATGAGTTTGGTTACTAGAAAAGCTTGTTGATTAATTTCTAGATTTTCACCGGACTGTGGTTGCTACCATAGCTTCTCTTACCTTCAGGGGCTATAGTGCTACTTAAAAGTCTGTTTGTTCAGGGGTTTGGAAAATCCCAAAAGTTACCCTTTCTTGACAATTTAAAACAAAAAAAAAAAAAAAATCGAAGTGTCCAATATCATTTAGATCCTTGCTGAACAATAATGTATTCTAAGGTCACCACCTAATGAATTGCCAACCTCTATAGCTGCCCTTCATCCAACTCTTTTGGGAAGTCCCATCATAAATAATATATGCTAAGCACAAGACCAACTCAAAATTTCAACCGAATTTCATACAAAATATCTTGTAGGCGTAAAAGATACTTTCTGAGCAGCTAAAATACGGTTCACTACATAACTCAGCAACTACATCACTAGACTCTGGGTATAAATCGCCTAGGACACATTAAATTGTCCTCCATCCTTCTCCCAGTAGTCGAATTTACTGGAAATTTCTTCAAATAAATTGTGTACATAATGGAATCCTTAAATCCTAGTTACACTGTCCAACTGAAGTCCACACAAAATTATACTACTCACACATATTCTCACACACAGTTAAAGTAAACAACTAGACTGGACCGTGCTTTGAAATTGAGGCAGGACAAGGGTCGAACGTCGACCATCAGACTTCATGCCCCAAAAGAAGATTTCGACCAAAAAAAAGGTTTTATCATACATTTTACCCTCTTCGAAGATTTATTGTTCTTCACTTTCTGTTTCCGGTCTTCGTCTCATTTTTGCGCTTTAATTTCCTTCATCTCCCTCTCTCTCTCTCTCTGTCACTCTCTGGGTCGTGGAAAATTGTTTATTTCCTCTTTAAGTGCTAGTGGTCGAGAGGGGACTTCAAAACGAGATAAGATGGTCAATGGTCCAAAGGCAAATGAAAACTTTTCTTCACCTTTGCCCCTTTCCATCTCCATCCATAGGTCACGACGCAAAGGAAGTGGACGACCTATTCCTGGCCAACAAATCTGTGGGTAATACACAGAACTCTGTCTAAGCTTTAATTCTAATACACACACTTACAAAGAAGAGATTCTTTCAAGAAGTGGGAATCTCCAAGCGGAGCCTCCCACAAGTGGAATCTTCAAACGAAATCACCAAGTGTGGAAGCTTAAATTTTATTTTAAATTTTTCATGAGAACTCGGCAGACCGACATTCCGGATGGGTGGTGAACGGTGACGAACGCTTGTGAACAGAGGAAGCGTTCTATCTGTGTCTGAAAAGATGAAAAAAGCTCCCAGTATTACGGCGGCGGTGGGGTTGAACATGAAGAGAAAGTATTGACAGTCATTTCTTTCAGACTTCAAAAGAGACTTTTCAAAACGAAAATGAAGATACTTAGTGTCCTTAGTGTCCTTGGGTACCACCCTCTAAAGGCTGTCTGATAGATGACTTCCTTTCCTTTAGAATTGCAACACATTTTAGTTTTTTACTATAGTAGTTCTGTGCTATAGTTCACTCCATTAGCAGTGTCCTTTGTTCGAAAAAGAAGGACCAGGGCCGTCATTCAAGTTGATATTCTTTGTGTCTTCCGTTTGCTGCTGGTGCAATGACACTCGAATGTCTAAACTCAGCAGCGAAAGCCTACATACTCGTACTATACACAGTGCAACACAGTACCCTTCCAATGGGATGGTTGTTGTACTATCCGCACACAGAAGATGCCTTCAGTTTCTGTTCCTTTACATTTGGCTGGACTATTGTGGTTACTAGAATGGCAATTTGAATTTTTGTGGCAAAGGATACGCGCACGCAGCAAAGGCAAACAATTATGATGACGAGGAAATCCCTGAAGCAAAACCATATTTCTGGGTGCACACAAAAAACACTGAGGGAATCGGTATCCGTCAGTACATCATAAGTCATTTGGGTGGCCTGAGCTGTTTGCCTATCGCAGAAAGGCTGGTGCCTGGTGTTTGGTGCTTGGTGGTTGGTGCTTGGTGCTTGGTGGTTGGTGCTTGGTGCTTGGTGATTGATGCTTGGTGCTTGGTGCTTGGTGCCTGGTGCAGGAAGGCTCAAGGAACGTCCATTGAATGCTTGAAAAAGTCGTCCTTCTCATCGTAACTATCATCGTGGGGGCTATACGACCCGTCGCGAGTTGAGTTGAGTAGCAGCTATGAATAGGGTTCTCTAACGAATGAAGAAGAAGAAAATGTTTTATACCCAACTACTTGGGTAATTACTTTACGGTACAGTGCCGCCGCCGCAATGATGCAATGATAGGAAGGAGTGTTTCTGTTTTCTATTTTCTATTTTCTGTTTTCTTTTCCCAACCCTATCCCATCGCTGGTTCCTGCCGTATCGTCAGGATCATTGTAATGGAGGAAACAATAATAATAATTTGAAACGACCGTCTGAATGCACCGGCACAGAGTGCTTTAGACAGATTTATTAAGAACAGCTTTCATTAATCCGAAAGGCTTCCTTGATATACACCTTGAACACTTAAAGAGACTTCGCGTCTATAACTTCTTTGTTGTAACTGTGATATGTACTTATCTCATTGACATATGAACCTCAAACGCTTATAAATGAAAATGCATCGCTTTATGTGTTAATTGGGGTGTTGCTGACCCAGTTACGCTTATTAATTAGCTCAGGACAGCAGCAAGTGTGTATGTCAATTTTAATTAGTGTTAATTGTAAGTGAGACGGATACAGATGCATACACATGGCAGCTGTCAGCGTTTTGTTGGCGTGCTTACCATCAAATTAGCACTGAGTCTGTGAAGCCACTTGAATATTTATGAATGACCCTAATTCAATTCGGCGTCAATTAAAAAGTGGATGATATCCTGGGAAAAATTAGTTCAATGGACAATTGTCCGGCAAGTAAAGCCGGACATATGTTCAGCTGTTGCGCGGTGGACTCGTTTCATTTTCAACTCCTTCTATCAGACGTAGTGGAGAATAAGTATTTAGGATTGAGGATCAGATCCACCACGGGTTGGTTAATTTAGTCGACAGATTCCGAGCGGTTTTGAAAAATAAGGTCTGAACCAGGGCTTCACGAAGTTGGTCACCTTTCACTTCTGTGCGTCATCTCAAATGAGGTTGCGTTGTTCTTCTGAGTTGGGGTCGACAACTTTCCGTTGGTGTCCATGAGTTCAAGGTGACCTAATCATCTAAACCGGGTTACCTAAGCTTTTCCGGCTCGTATAGCTCGCTCTTGAAACATCCACTACATTCTCCATTGATGCAAGGGGCACCGAAGATTTCCCGAAAAACTATTCTCTCAAAGCAACTGAGAGCATTTTTGTCCCCTTTCGTCGATTGCGTTGTACAACAGGACTGGGGTGATCAGGGTCCTGTATAAAATCTTTTTGGTTGTCCGAGAGAAGGCCTTAGCTACTTAATTGTCTATAAAGGCAACGAGCAACAAAAGCGGTTCTTCGCTTTCCGGCTTCCGCTTCGCGGAAAGAGTTGATAATGGCGCCGAGGTGGACAAAGTCAAGTGCTACCTCAACGTAGCAGCTAGGTATTGTGACGTTGTGTCTCAGGCATCGATGCTGTGTTTGTCTCTTTGTGTTTCCGTGTTCTGACATCGAAAGTCTTGGTTATGTTATTACCAACTTTGACGTGTATTCTCTGCCGCCATCCTGCATAGTCACACGAACTTGAAGGGTGCTAAAAGTAAACCTGGCATCATATAGTTCATCGATATAGACGTCTTCATATGTGGCTTAGAATTCAACGAAGAAGTAGTGTGCATCGATTTGGGATTATTGAGTTTTTTCCAAGATCTGCCGTAATGTGGAAATTGATCTTTCAGATCTGGTCTTAGGAGTCTCCATAATACAGTAGACAGGATCGGTTGAGAAGACATATTCCCCTGTAGTTGGTGCAGTTCAGAGGATCTCTCTCTGCCTTAGGATTGAACAAACAATGCTTAGGTTCCATTCATCGGGCATACTTTCGCCCACTCAGATTTTAAAGATGAGTATTCACAGTATCCAGTCATCACCTACTGCTTTAAGCTCGGCAGGTAAGCCATTGAGTTCAGTAGTTTTGTTGAACTTATGCTTGGAATTCGCTGCGCTGACTCCATCTTGGTCGGATGGACGGGAACGTTGACGTTACATGTCGAACAGACTTCAGTAATGATCTTTGCAGATTCTTAGCACCGATTGTGGTTCTACCATGAGATTCACTTCTACATGCTTGCAGATCTCTGTTCGGACATTACAGCTCCGGCAAGCTCGTTTTAGTTTTTGGTGGAGCTCCCAAACTTCATTCTTCTAGTGGCACCTCTCTAAGAACTCGATCGAGTGTTTCTCTTGTTCTTTCATTTCTTTCTGTTCGTGGATCTAGCCTGTACACTCGCTGTTTTCATCATCCAACCAGCGGTTTGTTTGTTGGAATTGCCTCTTATTGCTCTTTGGCAGTTACGCCACTTGTCTTTCTACATTCGATGCTGGCGGCATTGGACTTCCCGAGAGGTTAAGTATGACTCAATCGGAAAAGGCACTTGTGGTCTCTTGCCATTGTAGCCTTCTGACGTTGAATTTTCTCACAATGGTTCACATGCTTCACGCTATTACGAATACTCGCATTCGTATCTTGGCTACAACAAGATAATGGTCCAAGTCGATGTTAGCTGCTCGGAACTTTCGGACATCCAAAATACTGGAGGAGTTCGGTGCGCCGATCGCAATATGATCAATTTGGCTGACGCTTTCATCAGGAGCCAACCAGATCCTTTTATGGATATGTATCCGTCACCAGTGAGTCCGTAATTTTCTGAGGCTATAAGCTGGTTCGTCATATTTTTATCCCTTATCGGGTTGTGGGCCCTTTGACGGCGTAGATGAGTATTGTGTTGCTAGCAGAGCAGGCACTTACGATTTTAGCCAGCTGAGGACCACCACTGGTGGGTAGAGTAAGCCCTACGCTATGAACCTGATTGTTACGCTTATGGGAAATCAGTTTTCCCCTCAATAACTACGCAGATCACTACTAAGTCCTGACACTATTTTATAGAATTGGACAAGGGTATTTCGGAAGATCTTTGTCCATCACCACGATCTAAACAAATCTGAGCGTACTGTTTCAACACAAAAAAAAAAAAATTAAACGAAAAGCGTGACCAATAATCTGCTTAGCCGTTTCCGTTGCTTAAATTTTGAAGGTTCTACAGTCCAGGGCCAGGAATTTAGCCAACTAACTGCTTCATCTAGCCTGATCGCAATCTAGTTGCTTAAAATTGAGCACGCCAAGCCGGCCAGATAATGTGTATTATGCTCAGCTCCTTTGTCTCTCTGGGTAGGAATCAAAGACTCCTCGAACAAGTTGTCTCTCCTCCCCTTCTTCAGCAGCGTTGTCATAGCAGGAAGGTTTAGGTGTCCAGGATCATAAGATTCTGAAAGGAAATTAGGTTAGACGTCTAACCAAGCGTCAAGGATGTGAACACTAGACTTCAAATAGCAAAACAGAATGGAGTTCATCCCGCAGGATTATTCTTCGAGTGGTACTCGCAATATTGATAATTAAAACGTAGTCTTCTCTACCGCAAACGTGGCACAGATTCTGGAGGCCCCAATCAATACACTAAAAACAACGGCCGGTAATTTAGGCTCTAACTCAAAAGTTTATAGATCTTTCGATTCCAATGACTCCTGCGGCTTTTTCTACGACGCCTAAAGGTTCAGCATGTTTATTCCAGCAGAATAAACGGGTGATAGGACAGAGTGCTGGTATTGTCGAGCGGCCTCCAGAAGACTTACACTCTGAAAGTCTGCCGACTAAGGAGCATTTAGGATAAAGAAGAAGATAGGAACACGCAAGCTGGAATAGACGGTAAGATCATGGCGCGAATGCTAAAAGTGTTACTCTTCCAGCGGTGATAAAGAAGAGAAATAACAGATCGCCGAAAGTGACACCCACTGAATCCGATCAAGTTCTCTGTACTGAAATTGCTGCCATTTCTTTCCATTTCAAGTAGCAGCTCACAAAAAAAAAAAGCTTATGGCACTCTCTCTAGATGGCTTTTCCTACGAATGATGCGCGGATGAAATGCATTCTGCAAAAGTGGGCTGAAATCGGATGAAGCTACAAATCCAAATCCCAGTGCTAAGGTATGGATCCCTGATGAACGATCAATGATTACTGGAATATTCAGAGGCTCATAGCTTCCAAGCCGATGATCATCCAGTAAATTGGTATCCTTATAGATTATTGCAAACGCGTTTAGTTTAGTTTTAAATGCATTTTATTTTCTAAATCATTAATTCTTACATACTAACAAAAAATGCTTAAATGCTAGCTTAAAATTACTTAACAATCTTACACTAACATACTGGCCCCACACAGGCACTCTAAGCTACTCTAAATTCTTATATCTATGTCTTTCGACTTTATTTACATTTTATTTAGGTACTTATTTTCTATGCTTAATGCTAAGAAAAGAATTTAACAAAAAACTTAGCGTACGGACATCATTTTTTATTTTTTATAAAAACTTATATCTAACTTAAAATAAACCTTAGTCTACCTAACCTACCTATACAATACACACATACATACATATAGACATTTTACACAATGGCATACATATACTAGTATATATCTATGTATATACCAATATATATATGCGTTTCTTAAATGCTAACCTAAACGTCATTAGTGAGGCTGGTCCGTAGTTGACGGAAACGACGACGAAGCATTTTCTCCATCATTCAACCACCAGAAATGCTGGTGCTGCCGAACGACATCCCTCTTATCGCGATTCCCCACCGCCCTACCGAACCTGAGACGATCCACACTGCCGTGTGCGACGTCTCTGTTGTAGTTGAGTCGCCTGTCCCCAGCTTTCCGAGCGACATGGAAGATTAACGGGACCGCTGATCTATCCTGGATCAACCCTATCTGATCTAGGTAGAGGAATGCTTCCGGTGGAACGAAGCCGTCAGAGCGCACACTCTCGTGGTAAAGGTAATTGGGGTAGTAAGCCCCAGATATCAGGTTATTCGTCGAGGTCATTGCTCTTGCAATGTGCCTTCGAGTCAGCTTAATTACGAAGTTGTCCACTCGTATTAGGTTCGCCCCGTTGTAAAGAACCTCATTACGATAAAATTTTTTGTACTCCGACTCTGGTGTTCTGTACAAGCGAAGGCAAGCCCTAAGGCAAGCCCTCTCAAACACCCGAATCTTTTCCATTAAGCTTGCTCGCACATTGAACCACACGGGACAACCAAATACCAGCATGGGCCTGATAAGGGCCATGTAGCAGATTACCTTTACCCTCGCATCGAGTTGGCTGCTATAAAACAGTCTCTTTGTAAGGGCAAAAGCACATTTGGCTCTGGCCAGAGCAGCATTTACATTTTTGTCAAAATACAGAAACTGATCTAGCCAGATCCCAAGGTACCTGACTACATTTCGACAGGCAAGTGGCTGTCCGTGTTGTCCAATGATCGAGAACTTTCGCTAATTTTTTCTGGTATCCCTAGAGGCTCTAGACAACGGCGTCCTAAAGAGAATGGTTTCCGACTTCTGAAAGTTGATTTTCAACTTCCAGTCATCGCAAAATCGTCTTATCTTATCGAAGTCACGCTGCAAGAGAGTATTAATGACCTCGATTTTTGGACCTGTTCTGTACGCTATCAAATCGTCTGCGTACGCAATAGTATGGGGAAGTGAACCTATCAAGTCGCTTGTATAAATGTTGAATAGGATCGGCGAATTGACCGCGCCTTGCTGAAGACCATTTTTAATTTGAAATATTCCAACAGAAGTCACATCGCCATTTTTCACGATAAACTGTCTGTTGGTTAGCATATTATAAAGAATGTACAAGAGTGGTTTACTGATCCCCAGCCTAGTCAGCTTATAGAAAAGACCCTCTAACCATACGGTGTCAAAGGCCTTCTCCAAGTCAACAAGGCAGGCACCAGTGCACTGTTTTTTGCTTTTATTCCATTGGATATCGGACACCAGTTTAGACGCGGCATGTGAGATATCATGTCCCGCCTTAAAACCGAATTGATTATCCGGAACTATATGTTTGTCCTCAACCCACCTAGACAGAGCTCTATTGATTACTTTTTCAAACACCTTACTGATATTCGGAAGGAGACTTATCGACCGGAGATTCGCCGGATTGGATATATCCTTTCCCTTTTTGGGGATCCCTTTCCAATGCGCTGGACAATGTGCATTATTCATTGCATTATTAAACAGGGTGGTGTAAATGTCCACCGCTTCTAGAGGAAGATGTGGAAGCACGATGTTCGGAATACCATCGGTCCCCACTGATTTCTTAGCCCTGATTGTGTCGAAGATCTCATGGAGCTCTTCCTTCGAAATGAACGGGGGTAGGTCACCCTCTCTGGTAATGACATTGTTTGCCATATTTTCTTCGCTGAACCGAGTAAAACCAGAGCCCTCGGATCTCCAGTTCTCTATTTCATTTCGAATGTAGAAGTTTTTCACCAAGACGCGACTGTCCAGGTCATAATTAGGGCCAATGGTATCGGTGGCCTTGTATATTTCCTGGAAAGTCGCCCCTATGACCTCAACCTTCTCCTGTGGATCCTCGATCATAAAGAAGTCATCATCATCAGCGGCCTCATTTGGATCAATACCTGCTATTGTCAGTAACCGTTCGTTGTCTGTTGTCCAGGCTATTTTAAGACACTGAAGGTCGTTTTGATTTTTTCATTGCAAACGCGTTTGAGTTTTTAAGTGGATCAACCGCAAACCGGAACCTACAGTGATGGCCACTATGTTCCACCCTTCTGATTCAATACTCGTAGATAACAACATGAATGTGGTAAAGTACGCATCGTTAAAATCACTCTTTAGTACTCCAGCTACGGAAAACTAGAAAAGACATTAACGCGCCCAGGTTATAATAAGGCATAGTGGGTCCAATATTTTCGAAGGCGGAATGACAACGGCGAGCATTTAATGGACTTCCGCAATATCAATCGTCTTGTGATTGGAAGTACAATGCTTGGGTATTAAAGCTGCCAGAAAATAGGTTGGGGTTCAACTAATAGATAACAACCACTTTGCGATAACCCTGCGGCTTAAATTTTGTCATTTTGATATCCGGAATCACTACTAAGAGACCACCTCGTATTGTATCCGAGGAAAATTTGTTTAGGCCAGCGGTAGGAAGACGTTTTTTTGGTATACATAGGTAGGGCGGTACAAAAGTCTTTTCTTAGCAGGGTTTAGTAGAGGCGTTGAAGATGGATTTCCTACTTGCGTTCTTCTGGATAAAATTCGTTGTAGGCCTCAGGGGAAAGAAGCTTATGAGGCCATTATAGCAAATATATTCACGGAGCGACGGAGCTTCGAGTAATTCAATAAAACTTGAGGTTTTCTACCAAACTCAACCGGGTTTGCTGAATCTAAAGTGTATTCTCGATTTGTTCGCTCTGAAACGGAAACTGAAGATGATCACAGCGAACGTGGAGATATATCCGCAAGAAGAACCGAGGGTGGCGGAATTAATCTTAGCTCAACTTAGACTCTCGGTTGCGAGTAGTGACCCTCTGCCAAATAAATGTGGATAAGTGGGGGGTTTTATAGTGGAACTGTTCCTAATACCCCGGAAATGGTCACTGGACACTTGGAAGGAAAGAGTGTCGACAAAACCAAATAAATTTCCGATTGGCAAATTCCTCACGTACCAATGTTAGGAGATAACTTCTGGGGTTATAAGAGGAAAATTTTCAAGCCATGATAAAGTTGGGCTGATACCGGCTAAAAGAACAAGAGCCGAGCCGAAGAGCGAAAAGAACTAGCAGCTGAACTTAGTGGTAGAACAGATTTTCCGCGAATATGCTGGAGGTGATTGAGTGCACATACGAGTATATGCTTATCTGACCTTTAAAACAGCAGCACTATCCGTTAACGCTTATTTTGCAGGGCCATACGTATAAAAGGCGAATTACAAGAGATGCTTAAGGATGCCATAGTTCAGAAGTCTGGTGTTCCTCAAGATTTTGTGTAGACTGTAGCTTAGAAGTAAAAAAAAGGTTTTAGAGGTTGATGCTTTACTTTTCAACCATCTTTAACAATCTTCGGATGCCAGATACACGTTCTACTTCTTTGACATTAAATCTCTATTCTGGCAGATTTCTAACGAGGAAAAATTCCGTTGACATACACATTCTTCTCTGAGCCAAATTGAGGACTATTTTAATTAATGAGGGTGGCTTCGGGCAACGAAATGCTCCAGAAACATGGCGAAGGTTTTTCTGACGATGTGGCAGTGATTAGGGACCGAACATAGAACTTGATGGCATTGTCATGGTCATGAATAATTTATAACAATATGTGACAATTTTGAAGCGCTGAAGGTTAGTAAGGAATGGACAGCTTCTGTAATCCTTCATTGAAGTGTCGCAAGTGCATGCGGAAAAGGTAGAAAGCATGAGTAGGAATTCTACGGCGAGGAATGTTAGAGTAATTAGAAGTTTTGTAGGAACAATGCCACAGATTTAAACCAAACTTTGCCGTTCTGGTGTAGCTAGTAACCGACCTTTTAAAGGAGGAGTGCTTCATCGTGCTATGGACAGCACAGAAGGTTTACAGTTGTGACGGATCACTACTCTCTGGTATAGCTGAGTTTCATACATATGTCTAAGATCCGTGCGGTAGACTAGCTTGGTAGAGTTGCGGAAATTAGTTTCTGTATCCAAAGGGAAAATCACGTCATTCCGGATATGATGTTTAGAAATGTAGCAGAGGTAGTAGATTTAGTAAACCGAAGTCTAAATCATTGAACACCAAGAAAATGGGGGAACTCAATCAAAATCTTTAGCTTATCCTTGTGGGAGTAGAGGTTCCGCATACCGCAAGGTGCTGTTCTCTCTCCCTTACTATAAAACATGATAGTCAACAAATTACTTCAACTTCTGAAAGGGGACGACTGTATAGTATTTTTTTATGCTGACCGCATTTCAACACATAGATACCATAAGAGTCCTAATTAGGCCTAAGAACTGTGAATATGTCCCCAAACTAGAGCCAACATGGCTTGGATCGAATCGGCCTTCTTTACCATGGCATCCCATCTATAGCTTCACTTACCCCCTCCAGGACTAGAAAAATAGACCAACTGTACTCGTATATCCTTAGGAAATGTGCAAAGATCAACTTGTCTGTATGCACGCTGCTACACTGGTGACCTTTTTTCATCTTCTGCGATTCAGAATACAAACTGCTCGCAATTAGCGAAAGTTGGGTCCTGTACAATATTTTAGCAGTTCACCACGACGTTTTAGAATACAAAAACTTGGCTTAGGGCAGCTGAGGAGGAAGAATCTTGCAGCTGCCTAATGGAGCGAAGGGTTTCCACACCCTATATCCAACATGAAGTTGTATATATGCTAAGGCAATGGGATTACTGACAAAGTAGTGAATGGCTTCCAAAACTTGAACACAAATGGATCCCTGTTCTGTCCAGCAAAAATAAAAGCCCTACCATGTATTAGATTAGCAACAGTTTGGGCAGACCCTGGCAGGCCCTAATATCGGGTATAAGGACTCCTAACCTAAGCAAAAAGTATAACCTCCTTGATAAAGCAAGCACACAAAGTTTCCCACAAAAGATTGGCTTAGTACACTAGTAACCTCCACTAGGCCGACCCTCCAGACAAATCGGAAAAAGAAGGCCAAAATGCACAATGCTAGGTATGCACAGGTCATACCGACTGTCCAGTGTATTTTGATAGTGACGTAGCCAAAATAAGAATATTAACGTTGGACTCCTCAGCGTCTCTGATTACACATCCTCTTCTTCGGATCCCTTTTTGTTACCTAGAAAACCCATTTGTTAGCTGAATGTCTGATGAAGATATGAAATTCATTTTCTGAAAATTCCGCAAGTTCGAACCACAACCGCTGGTAACTCAATCTAACCATTGCACTGACAATATCTATACCATGCCGTGGGAAATATGAAAATAGAATAGAACACTTTAAAAAAAACCCGTCCGTAGAAAAGCTATAGAAAATCTCTAAAGAGTCACGTCCTTTTGGCTTACAAACAGCCAACATGACGTTCTTCATAACATTGCCATCTTTAACACCGGTAACGTCATCCCTCTAGAGTATAATGCTCCTCGTCTTTGGGAAAAACTGTCCCGCTTGCCTTTGGAATGACGCTCCTAGATTATCAATAGGAAAAAAAATTTCCATGACGCGTACGAAAAGTGTTTCAAAAGAAGTTCCGAGGTGGTACTCGTTATGCAAGTCGCGCAAGTCTGCATTTCTTTCGTGTGGAATAATTCATTATCCGCCGCACTGTCGAAGATGGTGAAAGAATAATTTTCTATTTTTTTTTTTTTTTTTTGCAACAAAGCGATACTGACAGTTGCAGAGCTACTGTAGTCACAGCCACAGTCATAAGCACATTTTGTAGCAGCTATGACAATGAGTGCATCCGTTGTTGGAATACAAATTGCGCTGGTGCATAAATTCTGTCATTCCCAAGGCACAAGACCCCGAGCGAGGTCATTGGGAGAAGATGCAGCGCACACACATTATTCAATCAAAAGACACACGACATACTCGTATTGTTCCATAGTGAGTCAATTATGCTGCATGACTTTCAATGCAGAGAGTCTACTTGAGGTTCAAGATGCAAAGCATTATTTGCCTTCGAAGTACAGGAGGCGAAATCAATGTCAACGAGGGTTATGACATGAGGGTCTGAGGTCTGACGTGACTTAAGTGGAGGCAAATGAAATTTCCTTGTAAGTCGATGGGGAATTTGTGACATTCTCTCTCTCTTTCTCGATAGTGTTGTTGCTGAAAGAAAGTGAATTTTTGTATCTTTTTTCAGGAAATTCAACTGGCAAATTCGTTAGACAAGATGGGACTAAGATATCTTGACACTGTTTGACTAAAGTGCAGTCAATTGCTTGCATTTGTTTTTCAGAAGAATGCTTAAGGGCTATGCCATCGTTCTTGTGATTGAACAAATTGAGTCAAATTACCAATACATTTTGCGTTGATACTGTATCTCTATACATAGAAACTCAAGCACTCAAGTATTAGTGCTGTCCGTAGTTTTGATATTTGTATGGCGTGTGCTTTTGCATTTGTTTCTTTTGTGTTGTAAGATGCAGCCTGATGTTGTCGGCATGTCCGAAGCTGAAATGTTTTCTTTATCCTCAAGCAACGCATTCTGGGACAATTTCTTGTATGGAGCACACTTACCAGAGAGCGGCCACATAAATCAATGCTACCCTTTGATAGGAGATTTTCTATGATCCTTGCAGTAGATTTCATACAATCATAGCAGTTAACAAGGTGAATACTATGTCTTTCAAGCCGAAGAAACTACCATTACCGAGGCCGAAACAATTTTTATTGAAAATAATATCTAGGGGTTAATTTTCAGCCCCCACGAACCCTGATCTCAGCGAAAATCAGATCAGCAATATCCTGAATGAAATATTGAGTACCAGTACCAGTACGGTAATCCAGGGCATAACGATATCCCGGGGAGCTAATGATTTGGCAATTAAGTCTCACTAAGCATGGCCAACAGAAGGAAAAGGAAGCCGAGTAAATGAAAGCTGGGCGCAACTTAACACATGCGCAATAGTCTGGGCCTTTTGTCCATATACAACAAGAGGAAATCACACTCTCTAGTCAACTCTTTACGTTTGGGCGCTCTGTCTCTGGTATCATCACGACTTCACTGCAACATTGGCAATTAAGCTAATCACCTGGATTGCACCACAAGTACTTTCTCCGGAAGTAATGAAGAAGAAAATGAGTTTTTCTATTATCTACTATGTGTCTACCCTATCCTCTTTGAGAAAAGAGTGGAAATTCTTTCGAAGTTACTTCTAAAGGACTTGTACAATATTGAGCTAAGAGCTCTCCTGACATTCATGTCATTATCTGAGTGGTTTCAATCTGAGGGCCGTCCTTCACAATCCTTCCATCGTATAAACACAAGAAAGACCCTGCTTTTCTAAGTGAGCAGTGACTATTTCCCATAAGGTCGACCTACCTACTTATCTTACACCTAGATAACCAATTTAATACATAATACTCGTACATACGAACGATGATCTGCGAGGCAATTGATCAGGAGACTGTTGACTGTGCTGTCACTTTGATTGGGCCAGCAGCACAACAATCAAGTTCGTAGCGTACCTCCCTGAGGTGGTCCCAGGTAAGAGCATCAGTGAAACCTTACGTATCCATGCTAAAATTGCAAGTGCGTGCTGCACCAGTAGCGTAAAGATGGCTTAAGCTGTCAAAGGACCCGGTAAGAGAAAATGTGTCGAATCAGCATATAGCCTCAGATAATAATTAATTCTCTATTAACGACCCTGAAAAGCGATTAAAGAACCACGATTTTCGATTCCGCACGTGGAATATTCTGACACTTAACATACCGCGTGCGTTTTAATGCCAAGCCAGGCCAGTGAGGGCGGAAAGCACAGTTTCCAAGCCATTGCCTTCGGAAACGGATACAGGCTTATTGACTTCTCGGCGGGACGTAGTTCAACTACAGGTGGCACACGGTTTTCATACTTTGACATCCAGAAAGCGAACTGTCTGACTTCTGATTTTTTTTCCGATTTGCAAGCCAATACACGACCACTTGAACCACAAAGGTAAGCAAACCATCAATCAAATTGATCATACCATGGCCGTGTCGCAAGGCACTTCTTAGATGTTTGGATTTCAGAAGGTACCGAGTAGTTAACATTGACAATGACCATTATCTTGTTGTAGCCAATATATTATGGGTGTGCATATCCGTAACAATATCAACGTCGGATAGTCACAATGCCAAGAGACTCCCAGAAACCTGAAAGAATGGAGAAGGAAACTTCATAGCAGAACCACAGCCGTTGCTGAGAATCTATTTCCTTCAGACTGTTAAATGGCGATGACGAACAATATTTCTCCGTCAGGCAGAAGGAACCATTCAACCTGGATATCAACCGACCTAGATTAAATCAGGACACCAATTTCCAAGTCTAAGTCTAACAAAGCATCTTAACTACTAAGCTGTTTAAAGGAGCTGGTGATGATTGATACACATCAATGTCAAGTCATTTCTAAAATCTAGGTCGACAAAAATATGCCCGACGAATGGAATCTCAGCATTTTTTGTTTGAATTGCGCCAAATAAGTCCCCTGAACATCACATACAAAATTCTATCTGTGAAAGGCTAAGACCCTTCGTCAACAGTCTGATTGACTGTTGGATTGACGTATAGATGAATTCTTCACATTACGGCAGATCTTGGAAAAAACCGAGAATTCTAAATCGATAAATACCTTGGCCCCTTTGAGCGCATGGACACCAGTGTCCCGGCCCGGAACATTTTTGACCCCAACCAAGAGAGACAACGCAATACGCTGTAGAGAACGACCACATCTTCAGTGACGCACATCTGGCAAAACACCGCACTAGCTGAAGAAGCATGTTAGCTATCGTCCTGGTCCACCCCGGACTGTAACACCATCTAAGTACTCGTAAGTATGTTGTATAGGAAGAAAGCATGGAAAACCGCAAACCGCGTAATCACAACTATTTTCCCGGAGTCGCAAAACGAAGCCGACTTAAATACATAGCGCGTCAATGAAATAATGCTTCGACTGGTATCATCGTAAAGCACGTAAGAACAGAGATAGTGGTAGGAGATTTGCGTGAGAGTAGACATGATGAAACTAATTCGTAACATGGGCTATAATTGTTCTTTTGATATATGTATCTTTTCCCATCGTAAAAGAAAACACTCATCTGTGCCGGACCTCCAGAATTTTCCAACCGCGATCAATGAAGCGAAAAAAATCGGGCATTCTCGACAAGTTCCCTTTTTCTGTCAAAAATAAGTGATCTGATCAGGGACTACGAAATATTTTAGCCCTCGTAATTACTGTCAATGAAATTTATCAACCTTTCCTAGAAAGATAAGTAATGGATTCAGTGATAAATTGAAGCCTAGTACCTGGAGTTTGATGTGAATGTAAGCCGCACAGTCTCATGTCATCATCACTCCCTTAACAAGCATTATCACAGTGAGTGATATTCTGAAAACGTAAACGCCTAACATCTTACGGCTTTCTGACATTCACAAATGTGTTTGCTCTAAGTTCAACTGTAAAGGGAAATTCTTACCGAGGGCACAGGTAAATTTAACGTATGTACGTCGAAGGCCTGATTATCGTTCCTCAAGTTCAACAGCAATCTAATTTTTGCGACTCCATTGTGGCCAAGTTCAGATGTCGTACTATACTCAGAGTGTTTTCCCCAAAATAAAACAAAATTTCGATCTGCCAATGTACTTTTGTGAAGCTTGTCATTAAATCGAAATTTGGTTACTTACGCTTATAACACTCCTAAGGCCATAGCCCTCTATTTCTTAGTCATTATAACTTGCAAACATTTAAAACCAATGTACATCGGTCCACCTCTTTACTTCCTGCCTAAGATTCCTTCGCCCGCGCTGTGTGCAGACATTTTAAACGCCGTTAATTATAACAAAAAAAAAACAAAAATACATCAAAAAAGGCCTACTGTCCCATGTCCAGTGAACTCGTTCTAGAAAAATGCATTTACCTTACTTACTTTAGATAACGCTACAGTCCGGTATAGACATGGGCTTCAACCTGTGTAATCGGATTAATTTTTAAATCTCTGTCCACTTGCACGCCTTACTAAATCTGTAATACGAGTATATGTCTTCCTTTACTGAGGCGTACTTTCGAGTCTCCTGGACAACGCCAATTACGTCGAGCTAGAGCTCATTTGCTTAACGCCCTCCAGCCATCGTAATCGATTTATTTAGACTTTTCTGACTAAACTGATGTTGCTGCCTGTCCTTTACAGTTCTTCGTTGTATCATCCACTGCATTCACTGTCCATGAAACTGCTCCAAAGAGATGAACTTGGATAAAGGTCCTTGAGAGGTCCTTGAGAGCCCTTCTGCGTAATAAAGTCAATATATGTTAAATGTGAAAACTTGGTCAGTGATGTCATCCTGATATGACCCTTCAAGTTCTGGACAAAAGGACTAATGTCCTCAGAAGATAGGATCTTTTAGTTAGCGCAGTTTAAAAAATTTCCTTTCCTGAGCACTCAGGCAAAGAACAAGTGCATTGTACTCCGTGTATGTTCCTATTCATTGAAATCTTTTAGGAAACGCTTCATTGATAAAGTGCCATCACTCAATACATCAGCGCCGAGTATCTGTAGGCTTACAAAGATGTGCTTCGCACCGTCGTCATCACTCTCATAGCACGATGTCGGTTATTTATGCCTAGCACACTTATGTATATGCTTTGTAAGAACGTAGTGCTCCGGTACGATGACAGTAAAGAGTCTACAGTCCTTCCTACTGAGGGACACCAGGAAAGCCGCTGATCTCTTAGCAACATCGAGATGCATTCTTTTGGTCTGCCGGCATCCCAAAGACAACCGAGCACGCGTCCCATCATAACTCAGGTTCGGGATCTGAAAAACTCTCACTTGAGGCTTGCCTGGCAAGTTCGTCGGCAAACTCACTTACCCTTATCCCACTGAGTTTTGAGACCTAAACAAGCCGCAGTGAATTCAGCCAATTCAGTTATAGCAAGGCCCTTAGCTTAATTTGGGTGCCGCTTAGCCGATGTTTCTTCTCCTTCTCCTTCTCCTTCTCCTTCTCCTTCTCCGATTGGAAGACAGAAAAAAGTTTTCCTAACGAGGAGTGAAGCCTTCTCTGACTTAGGTTCTAGCTGAAACCATTACAGGGCACTGGGAAAGTGGATTTCGTATTTTCATCGCAGTCGCAAAGTCGCGTAGCAGAAAGTCGCTAGGCACTATCATCTGGAGAGTATGGTTAAATCATCTGCGTATGCCGGAGCGTAGACGTTACCACAAATTGAGAGCGTTAAGCAGTGAGTCGACCAACATGCACTACAGTAGTTAGTTATACCTGCCATTATACATATACCATATATCGCATCCGCAATCAGGTCCTACTCACAAGTTCGCTAGGAGCTCACTTGGTTTACAGTGAAGTTGCTAGTCTTTACCTATTTGTAGGATAACTGGATATATATATGTACACGTATGCCATCTGTGACAGGAAACTTGAAGTCAACCAGGTAAGCAACAGCGTGTGGCCTCATCCATCCCCACTATCGATGGCAAGTACCAGCTACTGCCGGTTGTGTTACGCGTCTCACTTACAGCTTTGGTATTAAGGGGACCGCCCATAATTTTACTTGCTGAGTTGATGTATGCTCCTTATCAAGTCGTCAACCCGGAACATGGCAGGTAAGCCGTCTATGCCAGGACCTGGATATGACCGAGGCCGCATGAACGGATTTGTTGGTTTTCGTTGGAACGGAATTGTGATGGAAATCATGCTTCACATGCTCTTTTTTTTTTTTCTTAAAAGCTGGAATTTAACCCGTCTTTTTTGCTAGTAGAGCTCACAAGAAGCTCTGGTCCTATACGCTCTGTTGACGAGCAGTTTAGCGATGGTTTTTAATCCGGTTCCAATAATAAAATCCAGTTTAAAATGAGTAATGTTTCGATTTTATTTGCTATAGAATAAAATACTCGTAATCCCTTAAACAAACTTAATATTTTTTCATATTTTTAAACTTACATTGGTACGGAGACAAAGAAAACATAAATGCGGCCCACGTTCTGAGGGAAAATTCTTGTCCAAGAGGTAGCTATAATACAAGCAAAAATGACATAAAATCTGTTTTGACAGTCAACATAAATTCCCTCGAAATTAAACAAAATGGACATTTTCTCAATTTCTGCCAGGACGTTGCCCCTTTCGCCATTAAAGTTCCACTACTTATACGACCATCAGCTGTTCGTACAACTCTGGACCTGGGCAAACGCTTGTCACTCTCTTCAGCCTCCATGCCGACCGAAGTTCTCCTGGCTCTACCACAAGCACAATGCTGCCAACCACCACCGGTTTTGTATGCTTGAACCACTTTGAACGTCTCGTAACCGCAGGCAAATACTCAGTGTACCAACGTCTCGTAAACTCTCTCATTAAATTCTGCGCTCGTCGACTATAGAGCCTACTCCAATGATCCTGTCCAGAGAAAACTCCATGTGCTGTAACATCTCGGTCGCCATCACCGAACAGTCTTGGATCCTGCGGGTGTTTAAAAGAACGTCTTCTCGGGGCACCACTCCTTTTAAAATAAATTCAAAGCTGCACTTGATAGATCGGATACGATGCTCCCATGCTCCGCCCATCCACGTTGAATACGCAGGAATAAAACTCCAAACAATACCCTCGTATCTTGCGCAGTACTCACTTAGGGCATTCTTCATCTCCTTTACGTCCATCTCTAAAAGATTCTTCGTTCAACACGGTTTATGAAAAATCTGCGCAAGGCCATAGTGCACTGGTCCAGGCTGAGATCACCGAGCACTTCTATGTGTACAGTCCGAAAACTCAAACAAGTAAATATCATTCCATATCGTTTGGCTGTACTTCTTCCATATTTAACACTCATAGGTCTAAAGCAGTCTACTCCAACATGAGTAAAGGGCCTTAAATCGAAAGCTAACCTACTCTCTGGTAGATGGCCCATGATTGGAACACGTTCCCTTACATCGAGCTACTGCCCCATGGATGCTTATAATCCAGGCCGTTTCTCTAATGTCCGAAACTGTTGTGGCTGTTCCCGCATGAAAATTCGACACATGGTAATATTGAACAAGCAAATCGACCAGTGCCTGTTTTTTCTGGTAAGATTGCTGGATTACGCGCCGCATAGGAGATGCGGCGAACTTAACCGAATCGTACCTTCCATAAACGGTGATAGACTCAATAAGGTGCTCGTGGAATTTATCTGTCAATTGGATTGTAGGCATCTTCAATTGGAAACGCTTCTTGCTGGATCTTCCTGAAGATAAAATTCTCAGCACGAGAAACTTCCAACGGCGTAAAGAAATTTTCCTATTCCTAGTTTCTCCTTCGTAGAATGTCCTTAAAGTGAAGAAGCAGTGCCAGAACTCTTACTGCGGAAGACCATCTTGTTTAACTTTAACTGTTAACGAAAATCCCAAGTAGAACTGTCTCGCTCGTGTACATTTATCGAAAACACAGGGTTCAAATCAATCTCGCTTATCTCAAGGGCGACAGCGTTGCCCGGTGATATAGGCCATTCGGATTGTGGACGTCGTAAAAGTTCAGGTCCTGCAAGCCATCTCCTGCTGTCCATGGTGACCGATCGCTCACACCACACCCATGGTTCCATCGTTGGCGACATTATTCGCGGAACTGACATACCACCACTGATGAGGATCCGTGATTTCTAGAATCTCACCAACACGAACTGCCACGAAGGACGGAAACTTAAACTTGGAAGAACTAACCCATGAAAGCACCGTCTTAGAGTCGGACGGAAAAATCCTCTCCGCGGGCTGAATTGCTTGCGATCCTTTAACTGTATCTGCGACTCGCACACCAAGTACAGCAGCCCGTAACTCGAGGCGCGGAATTGAGAGCTTCTTAACCGGTGGCACTTTCGCCTTTGTCATGGCGAGCGCTATCTCGTCTCGTCTCCTCCGAAATTCCAATTTGACACAGCAGCAAAAGCTTTCACCGAGGCGTCCACAAAAACGATCAAACTTATTTTGGATGAGTCAGGACTCCATGATGTATACGTACGAGGAATCTTAACATCCTGTAGTTCCCTCAAACACTTTGTGAAGCCCAGCGTCTTTACTTATGGCCACGGTTTCTTCCACCGTGTCGTGGCTATTAAAATAATCATCGTCGTATGTACGGTTGACTAAACCATCCACCGCATCAGAGCGCTGCTCTCGTTAGAAGCGGGAGAACAACGAGGTCCAAACATCATCACCTGCATGACGTACACTGACGGCTTTCGAGAACTATCACAATCTCTCGAGACAATCCGCTGACATAGTTGATACTCTTATCCGGTGGAACATTTCTCGAATGTACGCATTTACAGCAACCTGACAATCGCGAAATTTGAAAAGTCCAGCGTGCAGAGGTACGAGGTTGTCTGGACCCTTTAACAAATGCGAATTTAAAGAAATTCCATTTACCTTAGCAGCCACGTCGGCAACTTCTCTTGGCTTTGGATGGAACTTGTTTTTGTTTAACACCACAAACGTTGGGGCATACCAATCTCTTGTCCACTCTCGCCGTATCCCTTGGCTATCAAATCTCGCATGCGCTGATTCTTCCAACCTTTCCAAACTTATAAGTCGTTTCTCCTCCATCGGGTAGCTATCCGAATCCTGGTCCGAATCCCATAGTAAACCAATTTCGTAGTGATCACCAAATTGACGCCAGGTCCGCTCCATCACTTTCAAGGCGCGGCAGTCTGCCTGACACACAAAATTTCCCTTTGGTGGGCGCACTCCAAACTCTTCGGTGGTAAAATTATGTTTGACTAAATCATGCAGCTCTTCATCTTGTTTGATGATTTCGTGAAAGTATAAACTCACAATTCTCTTCGGTGGATTAACACAAGAAACGTGTGGTTCCGAGTTTGATTTCCCAAAAACCGTCCAGCCCAGTGGAGTCCTCTTCCTTTAAAGACCGTTGATAACGACCCAGGAGAAACTTGGCCTGATCTAAGCCCAATAAAATGTTTGGTTTCACCTTACAATCTGTCAACGGCAAACCCTTGAGATGAGGATACACATCTTTAAGAACAGCAGTGTTGATACTCTGAAACGGCAACTCTAGACCCTTAACAGTGTATATGTTCCTTAACATATGTCCCTTACACTTGTTCACGGCAGAAACACACGAATTGATTCGCAAAGCATCTTCAACTCGGGAGACTCCCTTTGTCCATTGGAGAGTAGGCACCTCCGGATCACCTTCTAACTCCAGTTCATCGAAAACTTCTTTTTCAATCATCATTTTCAATTTCTCCCAGGGCGTTGCCAGGAACAAATTTTTAAATTAATGGCTCGATGATACGCTCATTGCTTCGCTTCATGTCATTACTGGGATTGTTCATCAAAATAGAAGTTTCATGATAGTGGTAACACAGCAGTGGTGGCCAATTGCCACTGATATTCTGCTCTTTACCCTGACAAAGGATCTAGCAACGTCACACGATTAAGCCCTCTGACATCAACATTCCTCAAGTTTTTTCTCCCTTCAGAGTATGCGAACATACATCTTCTGGTTAAAGTTCTTTCATCTGAAATCTACCAGGTCCCTTTGGGAAGACTGAGATCCGTAAAATACGCACTAGCTACGACAATAGCCTCAAATAACCGAAAATCTGTGTCCAACCAGCTAAGCTTTCTACCAGTATCATCAACTCTTCCATCCTGACTTGGATTTAAATCGTCCAGGACAATACCTAGGGCACTGCTCGGCTCCTGGAACTTGTGAAAGCCCTCATCTTTATTTCGATTGCATAGGCGTCAGCAGTCACTCGTCCTTATTCAAGGTTTTCAGTTGCTTAGCAATAATGAGGTGTACTCTTAAGCTGTTCTACCCTTATCCAAGTGGGATATATCCAAGTGGAATAAGAACTAAAACTAAATGCAATGATTGGAGTTTCACTACTCTATTTAAGATTAATTCAGGCTTATGCAGCTCTTCATTTCGACAACTTCGGCTTAAAGAAGAGGGAAAACTAAAAGTCGAATCCTTTAGCCCCCCGATTCGAATAGATGATACGTAGGGCGAAAGGGTTACAGACAAAGTTTAGTAAGAACCTATTTTAGAATATCCTTCCATATCTACGTTTCTCTAGAGAAGACTAACTAATATTAACTACTCCCTACGATAACACACTTTGCTAGTTAGTTTGATTGGAAATTAATCAGATTACAGATGGGGAGAATTACATCGAATTTCCAATCTTTTAGATTAACTATCCCTGAATTATCTATGCAAAGAATAAGAATCTCCTCATTGGAATCTCTTTGAGGGGACTAGCACATGCACACGAGTTTATCCCTTGGTATAATAAACTAATCAGCACAAATTAAATTACTTTTCCATCATCGCCTTTCAGAGATGCGCATGCATTATGGGGTGAGCTCTTACCAACCAAAGAATCGATCTCATCCTCCTCATCAAGGGCAAAGAAAAAGTTTCACCGCCAACCGTCAAGCACCTCCTGGAACAACATCATCAAAGAAATTCATTAAAAATCAATACGTATCCAGATACGGTGATGTTGAATATACCTCAAATTGAAATGCAATATCACATGAATTGCATCCGGTTTCAGACGACCGACAACCGACGACCGACGATGACGATGTCAAAAGGGAAGACCGCTATCTCAATCTTTGTCTCTATTACTTCATCAAAAAAAGTGCCCAGCTCCTCTCGTACCGTACCCAGAGGAAATTCAAGAAAGTGCAACCAAAGTGGGGGTAGCTTTTCGAAATAAAATAAATCCACCTTCATCCAACAACACGATACAAGTAACTCGAAACATTTCAGATGTTGTCTCATTGGTTTCGGATGAAATATCGGCAAACCGATAGATACCAGCATCAATTCAATGGCTCTCGGACCAAAGGTCAAAACAGTTCAATTTCATGAGAAACCAACCGCCACAACTACGACCACTAGAATACTACCATTACTTCCAACAGACTCAGCCCCAATAAACCACAGACTACCGGGAGCTACATCTTAAACTTTATACCTCCATAGTTACAGCCCTGCGTCTCTCAGCATCCCCGTCTCCACGTCTTGAATATTCTGAAGCTGTATATAATTTAACAAATAATCTCAATTGCTTCATCCAAGCGAGCTATCGGATGAGGATACATTTCAGTGACAATACGAATATTATTGCCGCCGTTAGAGTACAAAGATGGAAACAACCATCACGTGCCAATGCCATGGACGGTGGAGTGTATCTTTTGAGGTTTGGCTGCTGTGAGGGGTTGAGAACTTGACTTGTGGTTGTAGCTAGAATGGTATTGAGGCTTTTTTTTTTTGCGGAGGACTATGTGAGAGGATAGTAGGTAAAGTCAGAAGCCGTTTGCCTTCGCGTAAAAGTGAACTTGGACCTTCACCAAATATTTGTCGATTCCATAAAGCGAATGATAATAACCAAGGACTTTGGATAAGCTAATGCATATTCATCGGATTACTATGTTAAGGCGACAGATAATCTCTGGTTGTTGCGCGTTTTTATGAACAAATGGATTAAAGAGGGATCTGGGATGAGCTTGTGCTCAATAAAAGTGCTTGTCAAGTAAATGTGCCAGATAGCGGCCCTTAGAAAGGAGTTTTTATGAAACATCAAAAAAAAAAAACTCCATACCTGATGAGCCAAGCAAAATGATTAGTTAGGGGATGGCAATACTGAGATAATAGAAGGAAACTAGGACATAAGTAATTTTAAATCTAAGTCTGGTGGGTGCAAATCAAAGTGCCGATTAAGTGTCAGCGCTGGTGCGGAATAGAGAATAGATTCTACCCCTCGCCTGTTGCTTAAGTTCTTTCACAACATTTTGATCCTAAATATACGCTCTTAACACTAATCAAATTAGATACGGGTCAAATGACCCGACTTCACGTTTCCTGCTTGAATGTATGAAATATGGGTGTTAGGAAGGAAATAAACATAAAAATAAAATTTATTATACACCGTGAATGACTCGAACTGCAACCAACTTCAGACTGCTATAATTTCCAAACCGTTCATGACAGTGAGCTCAAATTTTGACACATGACAGATAATTTTATTATTTACAAGCATTTTCAACGATTTGCGTCTCAGTTGTGTTGAAAAATTTTTATCCGCGATGGAATTCAAACGTGATAGTGTGATTGCTTTATATTTGGCTGGAAAACCACAAGTAGCTATCGTTAGAGCCCTCCAGCACCTCCAGTTACCGTGATACTGGCAGCGTTGCAAAACGCCATGGAGGTGGTCATAAAAAAAACAGCAACATCGGCAGAAATTGTTCGGAAAGTGAAGGCTCGAATTGAGCGAAATCAGCGTCGAAGTGGAAGAAAAATGGCTCGTGAGCTCAACATATCGTTGCAACGGATGCAACACATACTGGAAAATGAGTTTGGGCTCAAGACATTGAAGTTCCAAAAAGCACACGATCTTACACCGCAACAGAAAAAAGTTAGAGTCAAAAGAACGAAGTAGTTGCTACGCTTGCACGAAAGTGGTGAGTTGCCGAATTTGGTTTTTTCCGATGAGTCGCCAGTTGTTATTGAGCAGTATGTCAACAAACAAAATAACCGAGTTTACTTACCAGAGAGGTCCTTCGAAAATTTACACCTTCGGACGGCCACCAGAAAGCAGGCAGCAGCGATGGTGATGGTTTGGGCCGCCATAACCGTCGATGGTCGCTCTCCGCTCGTATTTTTGGACCGTGGCGTCAAAATTAATGCTATCGTATACCGTGAATCTGTCTTAGAGGCAGTATTGAAGCCTTGGGCAAACAATCATTTCGGTCGGAGACCGTGGACATTTCAACAAGACTCGGCACCGTCTCACAAAGCGCGCGTCAACCAAGATTGGTTAAAAAACAATGTTCCAATACCATTATTCGCGCCAAAGGTGGACAATGTCCCTTATATGAGGGGAAAATTTTTTTTTAGATATCGAAATGCATGCCTCCTATTTCTTTTTAAACTATTCAGACTTACTTAAATACAAAATTTCATCTTTCTACGTCAACGTTAACCCGTGCCGACAGAACTCTGAAGATTTTGAAAATTGCTGTTTTTAACCCTTTCCGTTATCTAGCTAAATCAATTGAAATATTAAAATTTTTATGAAATATTTATTAAAAGAAGATAAATGTACAGATCAGGCAGGATATTTTCTTTTGAAGGTCCTTTTATTACAGTCTCGATACAGATTTCTATGCTCCTGAACACAGCGTAGCAAAAATTGCAGTGATCACACCATGAAAATCTTGCATAAGTTTTACAACTTTTTTAGCCGTATCATTAACTGCCTTTAAAGAAAGCACTTTCCTTATCGCCTCTAAATGGGCAACATCTTCATCCCATGTAGAAACGGGTCTCGGGAGGAAATTTTTATCAATTTTTAAACGAGAAAATAAATTTGTGCTCTTGACAGACACAAAACCACTTAATGATTTTCCTGAAACAATAAATAAGGCAGTATTATTAGCAATTTATTGAAAACAGTATAAAAAATAGTACTATTTATTGTATTCCTATTTACTATACAAATAATCAGACATATCTCTTCCCAGAATCATACAAACTCTCTCTTTGGAAATTCACTACAATGATCGTTTTAGTTTGTTCATTAACTTCATCATCAAAGAGTGATAAAACGGCAATTTCTTCTGACAAGTACCAAAGATGTTGACTAAACTTGCTCAGGGCTGCATATTCCTTAAGCCTCTTTAAAAAGCAAAAATCTTGATTTGATGCGTTCACTGCCAGACTACATCCAAGCCATGGTTTTACATATAAAACCGCAATGAATAAACAGACGTCTTGAAGTGCTCGCCTATCCTTGGCGTTAATTTTGAACTGGGATTGCAACAAACATATCTTTAAAGAGTAAATAGCTCTAGCCATCCACCTTGCTTGATGCATCGCTCCAGGAGGTCTAATTTTAATTTTTTTTTTTTCACTGTCTCCTCCTAAGAAAATAATAGATAGTTCAATCAGTTCCCGATAATCGTCACGTCCAATGGTTTTTTGCAGTTCTTGATTATAAAATGTCAACAAATCTATTGTTGTATTACAAAAATGTCGTGTGACGGTATCGGTATATGTTTCAATGGCACAGGATTAATAGTTTTCCAGTTGTCTCTAAACTTTTTGAATAGGGGGATATCAGCGCTATTTGTGACTTGGTGGATTTTTGTTTCGAACACACATTTTAAAACCAGTTCGTAAACGTGATGGCGGCAAGCAAAGAGTAGTAATTCCCAGTCTAGGTTTTGTTCCAAAAATACACAAGCTCTTTTCAATCGCCCTATATTAGACGCAGTTGTGTCACAGCACATTATTTGTACTTTGTCATCGAGGTTCCAGTCATAAAGTTCCTTCAACACAGCTTTAGCTTGATCCTGACCGGAAGAGCTCTCTAGTTTGGGTACAGCCAGAACTTCTTACTTCAAGTCCAGGTAATAATTTTTCATCCCAGTGAACCATTTCAGGCATATTATTCTGAAAATCTGATTTTATAGATTCTGCTCTATCTTTTCGACTCTGTGTGCGAATACGTTGAATAGACGATTTGTTTATCGGAAAATCATCACAGTCTGAAGTATATAGACAGAATCTCTTATGCTTAATTGACATCTATCTAAAGCTGCAACTAACTTAGGCGTGATAAAGTTTTCCATTCCTCTTTTTGTAGTAGTTTCAGAACTTACCATTTGAGAGGTGGATGCAAAGGGTTCCTCAAGGCTTTCATCAGAGCTGGTAAGTTGATCGTGATGTCTTTGCGCTTGAATAGAATCTTGCGTAGTAACAGGTGACGATAAACCTCCGAAACACATTTGCTTACATCTTTTTTTCTCTTCATTTAATTTCCTTTGTCTTGCCCTTTCATCTTTTTCGGCTAACTTTTTGTCTACACCCGCTAAACACCCTGGACGCCTTGGTTCTCTTTGTTTTTGTAAAAATATCTTATATATATATATCAAATAAATTATCTAAATTGTTCTTAGAGTCCTCCTCACGACGCTTATAAATATCTTGTATTTTTTTAGAATTTTTTTGCAACTCCCTCCAAGCATGGTGAAGATCCAAGAGTTTTTTTTTACACAGTTAGGTATAGCTCTGGTAGGGACTCTAGCTTTTTCCCAAAATATAATACACTCCCGAATGACGAGATTAGCGCTTTCACTAACAGTTAATTTAACTTCGGGAATGTTAAAAAAAAAAGTACTGAAAGAACTTGACGATTAAATGGTAACTTTGCGTCTGTTATTTGATAATTTACGTCACCAACTAAGAAAACACATTTTTTATTGCTTCTTAATTCCAATGCCATCTTTTAAATGTAAAACAAATGACAAATGCCGTGAATACGCACCGCTACTGCCGCGCAACATGTATGACGCATGTACATGATTCGATGCAAGTCGGCACGGATTACCGTACTCCAAATAAGGTAAGAATTTATTTCCGAGTGTTTCAGAGGCAAATGAACAAAACTAAGACCTATGCGTTAGAAATTTAACACTTTGAAAAATAAGGGACACCCTAGTGGACATATTGAAAACTACTGATACAATTTGAAAATTGATGTATTTTCCAACATTTTTTGCTTTGGCACAAGTAAATTTATCAAAAAATAAAAAAATTATAGCATTTTAAGAAGTTGGAGATCGAGGCCATTTCTATTAGAATCGTAAAAAATAAGAATTTTTAATCCATTGCTCATCGCATTTTTTACATATAAGTGTGTCCATTGTACATTTTCCGCAAACATATTTTTTACATTTAGAGCAAATTTTGTTGGTTTTATTTTCTTTCAGTATCCTATTTGACACCTCTTAAGTTGATAGGCATCTGTAGTAGACTTAGGCAGCGATTCTTTCGTATTTGTTCCGTGAACAACCGGGCTTTTCGAAAATCGGCGCCAAGTTCTACTGCTAGCTTGAGTAAAAAATCTTGTCTCGAGATATTTTCTCCTGTCGTTTGCTTGTACAAAATCCAGGCATTTATGCCAGCTAGCATAAATCGAGGATATTGAAAAAAAACTTGGAGAGGCCATCTGCAAGACTTAGATTTTGTGGTAAATTTTCTCGCCATTTCATCGGTCATGTCTACACAAAATTTGGTTTTTTTGTAATATGAAACAGTTTTAGATAAACGCTTATCATTGTTTTCTACTGTTACAAATTTATGTTTAGAATTAAGTAAAAGTACCTTGATATCTGTAGTAAAAATTTTCGATGAAAATCGTTCCATATAATCTTTCTTTTGCTTCGCAATTAGTGGTAATTCCCTTTTATTTGACCAAATAGTTTCAACTAACGTAGTGTCTTTTGCTAGGAGTTGTGTTGCTAGGGATTTGCTTGTGAAGAAGTTGTCTGTGGTCACAGTTCTTCCGCAGCCCGTAAATGACTCCATGAGTTTGAGTACAACATATTCAGAGAGTTGTACTGAAGAGGGCCTATTTTCATCTTTTCCTAGATATGGAAGTGCATTTATGACGTATTTGCTATCGACGTCCGATGCCAACCAAAATTTGATTCCAAATTTATCCGGCTTGTTACTTTAGTCGGGAATAGCTGTTCGTCTATAGTAATATTACCACCCAGTTTGTAACATTTTTGGCTGTTCTCAGTGAAAATATTCCAAATCGTAGATACCATAGCCAATTTGTCTGTTTTCAAACGTTGACTCCGCTGACTTTTTTTTATCAAAACGAATAAATCTAAGAATTTCGGTGAAATTATTTTTGCTCATAGTTTCAGAAAAAAATTTAGGCCCCCAAATGTTATTCCACAAAAAAAGAAATATTCAAATTATTTGCTCCGTATGCAGCTCGGGCATATAAAATTGAAATAAATCCATCTAATTTTTCTTCAGATAAACTCCAATCGGATCCTAACACTCTATTTGCTTCTTCTATTGTGCATGATCTTAACAAGTAGTAAAACACAAAATTTTTGCAAAATTCAACTTTATTTATCAATATAATCGATACCAGTTTTGTAGTACGATTTCGGTTTAGCCTCAAAATAGGCCTCTGTTTCGGCGATTCGGTCTTAAATTTCTTTCCGGCGAGCATTCTTTTGAGGTCTGCGAACAGAAAATGGTCGCTGGTGGGCCAAATCTGTAGAACACGGTTGGTGGGGAAGCAATTCGTAGCCGAATTCTTTCAATTTTGCCATCGTTTTCATCGACTTATGACACGGTGCATTGTCTTGATGAAACAGCACTTTCTTTTACTTCATAACCTTGCCAGCCGACAGTTGAGTTTTTGATCGTTTGGTCACTCAGCTGACTGCCGACTTGACTCTGGTGTGAAGTGGTGGAGCCAAGTTTCATCCATTGTCACATACCGATGGAAAAATTCGGCTTTATTGCGGTTTTAGTGTTTATCATCAACACGTTGTTGTTTTTGGTCGACTGTGAGCAAACGAGGCACCCACTTTGAACACAGCTTTCGCATGTCCAAATATTCGTGTATGATATATCCAACACGCTCTTTTGATATCTTCAGAATCTCAGCTATCTCGATCAACTTCACTCATTCGTAATCATTTTGTAGAATTTTTTGCTGTTTTCATTTGAAACAGCCTCTTTTAGACGTCCACTGCGTGCATCATGTTCGGTGCTTGTATGACCACTTTTAAATTATTCAATCCACTTGCGAATGGTTCGTTCGACTGGTGCAGCGTCCGGGTAACACTTATCAAGCCATTTCTTTGCATCGGCTGCAACAGCACGCGGAGTACTGAGTTCCCATGTGGTCATCCACCCACGTACTTACCGCGCCCAACACTGCTTAATTTCCGTGATCTAGTGGGAACCGATGCTTTCAGTGTGACGAGGCCGTTGACAGCTGTCAAATTTATACACGTATCTTTTGAAGGTTGGTACTAACTGAAAATGTTATGGATTTAATTTAAGTTGTGCCCTCTCTTAGAAACGGCACAGACTTTGTTATATGACGTTTTACATATCCTGTTGGGCCTACTTCTGGCCTGAAAATGTTATGAAGTGGTGTTCTTCCAGGTGTGCCACCTACTTGTATTTCTTCCCAAACAGATCCATCATTCGCAACATGACGTTTATTTATTTCTACTTCACTTTCTTCAGAACTTGAGAGTAATCTTATTCTTTTTCGTCTACAACATATATTCACAATATTTTCCTTTTCATCGTCAGTATCTGTAGAATCAAACTCATTTTCATTTCGAACCAATATACATATCTTCATTTTCAGAAAATTCATCTTCACCAATTTCCGAAAACTCTTTGCCAATATTATTTATATCGTCTAAGAACTTGTACTGTCTTGTTTGCTTCGACATTTTTCTGGGTAAAGAGCGATCTGTATTTCTAAAGCCATCAGAATAAAATATAAGCTGCTTACCAAAACTTTCAATTTTTGCCACCTTTTCAAACACTAAAAAGCTACGTCCAATCTAAAATTTTGATATTTTCTTGAAATTATTCTCAGCTATTTTGATTGAACTACTTTACGCAACTGTCTTTGCAGAAATGTGCAACTAAAACGATAAGCAATATGACTCGATAAGCTTATAAAACAAATGAATGCTCTCAGGGTCAAATGACCCGTTGTGGTAGATAACAGTATACGACAAGTATTACTCAAAATAAACAAAACAAAAAAAAAATAAAAAAATGCTATATTAACTGTAGATTAATTAGTTCGAAAAAGTCATGAAGTCAAATGTGCAAAAGCAATAAGATGTTACGTGCATTTTCAATGCAAAAGTTCAAAATGGGTCATTTGACCCGTTATGGTATGTTTAGTGTTAAACTAAAAATGCCTATAGTCCAGAATTTTGTTATCCTTTTCGGTTGTGCATTTTACTCCTTACATATTCTTTTCCTGGAATTTCTATCTCTATCGTAGAAATCAGGGCCGAGTTCCTGCAGGCTGATGCGAGTTTGAGCTCGACACTCATGGAGATAGTACCCATTCATCAACGTACAAGCATTAGAGGACGTTGTTTTACTTATGCCTGACACATTTCGAATCTTGGGAAAAGCACAGTGCTCCGTTAGGGCACCAGTAAGAAGGCTGTAGTCTTTCTTAGTGAGGCCCAGCAGTAAAGTCGCTGAGCTCTTAGGCACTTTGGAAAGAGTACATTTTACTTGATAGCATCCTGGAGATTCACGCCATCTGCAGTTATGGTCACATGAATTTTTAATTTATTGGCTTAATACAAGCTTAATCTAACTTAAAAACTAACAGAAAGACTAAAGGGCAAGGGAGTGATGGAGGAGATTTTGTTTGAGACGAGTAGTGCTCAGGTGGAAATCAAAAAGGGAGAGGTTTGAGTTGCCTTTCGGAGCATTCGGGAGATTGGTTCGTTGGAGCTATAAGCGGTGCGGTGGACCTGTAGATAGAAGAGACGAGGACAACATAGATTGCGTTGGTTGGTATTAAAGGAAATGGAGTTCAAAATGGATGCGCAGTCGATGGAACCTGAGAGAACTCGATGAATGAAAAGAATGTCAGCAGTATTCCTACGTTCTTCTAACGAATTCATATTGAGAAGTTTGAGGCGGCCCTGATAGGAAGGTAAGATTAAAGGGTCGTTCTACAGCAGACCACGGAGATCAAATCGGAGGAATCGACGTTGAATACTCTCGATTCGGGAAACATGAACCCGGTGAAAGGGGGACCAAGCTTGACTGGCATACTCAAGCAGGGGCGAATAAAGGTAACATAGAGAGATCTGGTTACATACGGGTTGGAAAATTCATTGAACCACCATTTGATAAAGCCAAGCGATGAGTTGGCATATCATCTTATCGATATGCGAACGGAAATTAAGTTCACAATCGAATAATATGACAAGGTCTTGAAAAATCTGAACCAGGGGAATTGACCAAAGAGAAAATAAAATCGGGGAGAGACGGGTTGCATTTACGTGAGAAGGCTATAGATTGGAATTTGGCGATATTAAGTTCTAGGCAGTTTTTGAGGCACCAGATTGAAAACCGATCGTGGTCGTATTCTGAGCATTAGTATCTTATCAGGTGATAAGTCCCAGCTTCCTGGAATTACAGTATCCAATTAGTTCGGCTGCGGCCTTTGGCCCAAACAAAAGAGAAGAACAGTCCTGGTGTTTGTGATTCATGTTCTCCTTCGAAGAATATACTCGTATCTCCAAACTTTCAATGCCAAGTTCAAGTATGAAGATGCATCAACTCATTCTCCGTTTACTTGATTTACCCGGATTTACTTGATTTATGTTCCCAGAGTGAATCTTTGGAACGTAGTTGCTTACGTATTCAGACGTTTGCTGCGTGGAACACACTGCTATACTTGATCAACACAGTGTTTGCACTCAGTATCGTTCACAGTGTTGTTACTGCTAGCTTTCACAATTCGAAACATTTTATATAATAGGTGATATCAGTGGCGTTTTCCCACGACATCCAAATCCTGTCTACCCGGACTACAACCTTCGCTGGTTGCATCAGGCGGATATTGTGAACCTAGAATGCTAGTTCAAAGGTTGTTTCTCAGCGTAGATTTTTCGTTGCAATCTACTTGCTTCCACCAGAAATAAAACCTTTGCTGGTTTTATTTTTGTCAATTGGTCACATTTGTCACATTTCCATCCCCTGGAACTGCCGCTTTTGTTGGTTGCAGAACCGTTTCTTTTCCGGCCATTGTACGCGGGAAAATCAATCGACATTCGTCCTCTTGGGCCTGTTCGAGGAGGAAGAAATGAAGCGCGTTTCAGTTCCAAGACCTCGGCTTCGGTGGGTGTCAATTCCCCGATCCGCTTATTTTCTTTGTCGGGGCTGGAGGAATGAGGCTTGCTGTCGCTTTGGACTGATGTATTTCCCTTTGTAAGCACCCCTGAGATGATAGTCATTCAGAGTGTGCCTCTTCTGTAGCCCGTTCGAAAAAGCCGCCGTCATTGCAAGCGAAAAATATAGCTCCTCCTGGGACAGCGCCTAAATTGGCTTCAGAATGCTGGTTGGAGCCGCCAACGGTTGTTGAAACCTATTACCATTCAACGTTTAATCTGGACGTTTTTGGTTCCTATTTAGTTCGACGACTCATCTAGGTTCTTATCAGAAGTCTTCCTGCAAGGACAAAGAAATTTATCAGGGATACTGTCAATGGCACATGACGTTATCTCTGTGCTTCGGGAACTTTCTTTTGCGAACCGTTCACTTATACTCGAGACCATCAGATTGCCGACCAGATGGTGTAACAATATCGCGAAGTGCTCTCCTTATCTCCTGAAGTATTCTTAATCTTATATCGAGAAGCCTTTTGTTTTGAGCACCGGTAAGCTCATTGAAAATGGAATAACCGTTATGGCTATCACACCAGTTTGCTGATCACGTTTGCCACGTTTTGCTGTGCGACCTTTATATTCACACGTCTTCCAGATCAGGGTTCAGATGATGTGAATATATTTAACAGAATTGGCTAAATTGAGGTAGCTGCAATTTGAACATGAAGTCAGATACACTCTTCGATCCCTCACCAGATGTGCTTCGTAAACTGCCGATATACTTCTGACCTACTTTTGCGAAAACATTTTTCCTAAATCTCCAGTTGTCGTGCTCTGGGTATTCAGACCTGCTGATGGTTTCCGTCTCCAGCCTGAGAAGGTCTTCAAATTACTGAAGAACTACGAGATTCCATATTCGCTGCCTATGAAGTGATGTTGTCCTTGATCGGGTATTTAAATAATGTACCTCCGAAAACCAAGTGATTGGCATTTAACAAATCATCATACCACTCACCGTCATTATTGGCATTGATCTTTCAGATCAGCCAGTTACCTTGGAACTAAAACGAGATGATCTATTGTCTGTCTTTTGCATAAAGGCTATCCTAGCATCGACTAACGGCTGGAGGAAGTACTTCATTTAGTACTGGACGGTAGGACAAAACGATATCATTTTAGTCACTATAGCTAGTGCCTTATTCAGTTCAAGATTCAAGGGATGGTTGGGACATAAGAAAACATCTACATGCATTCACTGTGCCCTTTGAGCAATAAATCCTCTTCTCGCTGAAAGTTTGTGAGGTACTCGCATTCGATGACTCTAGGCTTTCCATTAGAAATTTCAGCAAAGTAAACACCAATGCCCAATCAATGATCTACATGTCCTTTCATATTCTAACCTCATGGAATATCCACTATGATATTCAATCAATTAATAGATCATGTTTTCGTATTCTAGTCCTTTTCTAAAACCTCAAACGGTATTCCGCAAAATCCATTTAAAGTAAAAGCCTCCTCCCATAAAAGTTGAATTGAAACTCAATAAACTTTAAACTGATTTTCAAAATCAACATCTCCGAACACACGACATTGGACATAGCACATCGAATACAAGGCACCGTAGTACAATGAACAAGGATACTGAACCGAACACTGTTCTGGTACACTGGACAAACACTGGAAGTGTGAAAAACCGAAAATAAACCCCCTGCCACGACATGTCCTTATCTTCGATTGTTATTTATTAGGCTTTTGTTCAGTCTTCCATCGGAAGCTTCTCCAAAAAATAAAAATAAAAACGAATTTCCAAAAAAAAAGGGAAATTCTAAAAAAAAAAAGAACAACATCCTGCATTCGAAATCCCATCCCACACGCAACTCTAAAAGAACAAATGTGTAAAATTCGAAGTGGACATGAACAACACATAGCCCATCACCGAGACACCATAGAGAAGACAAATGTTTTGAAAGTCCCACTGTCGCATTCAATTGCGTAAAACCGTAAACGCTTCGCTAGGTTTCTATGTCCTTCGGATACCCCGTCCTTTCTCTTTTTACTCTAGAGCCAGTCAGAGCAGATATCCTTTTCATTCAATGTGGACAGGACAATGTGTGTATATTTTTCCAAGTTATTGCAGCTTTTCGGACTGACGACAGCAGGCCGATGGCCGGTAGCCGGTGGCCGGTGGCCGGTGTAGCAGTAAAGTGCGCGGTGAAAAACCTCTTCAATGTACAAAATTAGGTCCATCGATGTCCTTATGTAAGGCTAGGTTCAGGTCCAGTTCCAATTCCAGGATGTGTATGCGATGGAGTGGAGTTGAATGCTGTAGCAGAAATGTTTTTATTATATCATCGTTATATCGAGTGCTCGTATCGGAAGACATAGATACTCGCATACTCGTACGTACTCGTACAACGAGCGAATCCAAAGAGTTTGGACAAATTCCGATAAATTGTCCCAGGTTTAGTGGAGCGTGTATTTATGGCGTGATAACTGAACGAAGGACTTACACGGTTATGCTTCCCGGGCAAGGATATTGCCATTTTCATGATGAAATTTTAAAGGATTAAATGGGAATTTGTATCGAATTGGAGGAAGATCTTCTCTTGTTTTATTTCCTTTTGTCCAATTTGACAATGTACCGGTTTTGTAGGCAAAAAAAATATTGAAAGTCAGCTTGGTCATGTTGTCGAAAGTCGGATTAAATATCAAAAATTGGTTTTGCGGGAAAGGTATTTTTCGATAGGCATCAATTATGCAGGAGCTTTGAATGAACAGAGGATGCACAGCTTATTGGCATTACACAAGCTTTGTTCTAGCTTGGCAGGATATTTCGGATTTAGAAGATTAACATTTTGCAAGCAATTAAATTTGTGGAGGGTAATAACTTTGACGGGAATAGCGTGGAGAGCAAATCCTTTGGGAGGAAATTCAATAGAGAATCCAAACTTCTTTTTGTCTGGATAGTGAAACAACTCAAGTGGGAAGTAGTGCAGCCCACACTCTTAGCGGTAAAGGCCATGAGCATAGCGTGCCGCCTTAAACAACACTGTTACTCATAACGCAAACAAGGCGTCTCAAAGTGGGAAACACTTTATTTTCTCTGGGGCCTTAGGCTAATCGATTTCGCTGCGGAACGTAACGCTACTATAGCCAGCACACGGTTTCCTCATTTCAATATTTACAAGGGAACATGGCAGACACCAGATCAGTAAACTGTCAACCAGATTGATCATGTTGCGACGACGTAAGGCACTTCTCAAGTATTTTAGATGTCCGAACATTCCGAGCGGCCAACATAGACTCGGACCACTACCTAGGTACAATCAAGGTACGTCTACGAATATCTCAGACACCACACCAACAGGGAAATACTATGAGAATATTTAACGTTGAACGGTTGCAATCGCAAGAAGCCGCCAGAACCTTTGCCGATCGCGTATCCCACAACATCTCGAAAAGTCCTTTGCAGCCAGCATCAAGTGCTGAAGAGCAGTCGCCCACCACCACGAAACCCCTGCTTTGATGAAGAGTCCCGGCAAGCAGGCGCAGCAAAATAACAAGCCTACAAAGCGGCGCTGCACAAAAGGACGTGAGCGACTGGAGTGCTCTACGAGCAAAAGACGAGAGAAGAACATCGGCTTCTCCGGTGAAAACAGAAAGAGCATGAGAGCCCGCGATCATGAAAATAGAGCGGCGCTATTCCAGGAATAATGTTCGGAAGTTTTACAAAAAGGTAAAAAGAACGTATCAGCGTAATAATACCCGAACAGAAACCAGTAGAGATGAACAAGGAAATCTTGTAGTAGAGTCACAGTCGGTGCTGAGATTCGCTGAGCGAACCATTCAATATTGACGATGAAAGTCAAGAATTCCGTTCACCCGACCAAAACAAAGTGAGCATAGCAAGGTTCAAATTGAAGTCGAACAAGGCTACAGGGCCTGATGGCCTACCCGCTGAACTATTTAAGGCAGCACCTCAGCATCGTTTGCCGGGCTCACAGGAAAGGAGACCCTCTAAACTGCGCCAACTATAGAGGTATCAGTCTCCTAAACATTGCATATAAGATCTAGCTGATTGAACCCTATCAGTGCGGTTTTAGGACCGGCAAGTCCACAATTAACCAGATCGATACTCACCACCTTTTCATCGATTTTGAAGCCGTATATGGCAACATCTGCAGAGACGAGCTATACAGAGCCATGTCTAGTTTTGGCATCCCTGTCAAACTCGTCCGTTTGCGCAGGATGTCGATGGAGAAAGCCTCGCTGCTGCATCAAGGTCGGTAACGACCTTACCGAGACCTCTGATATCAAAAAAGGATTTAGGCAAGGCGACGCGCTGTCATGTGACTTCTTCAACATCATACTTGAAAGAATTGTGCAAAACTCACAAACCAACACACGAGGTGCGATCTTTCAAAAGTCTGTTCAATTGCTTGCATATGCCGGTGGTGGAACACAGCGAGCTGTCACTGGTGCGCTTGAGAGTATAGGAACAGAAGCGGCAAAAATGGGTCTAGCGATAAACGAGGGCAAAACAAATCAATTGCTGTTAACAAGAAAGGACACCCAACGTCAGCGAACCGGCCAGAATGTCACCACTGACAGCTATAACTTTGAGGTGAGGGACTTTGTCTACCTCGGCTCTGCTATCCCATCTGAAAACGACATCTCCTCAGAAATCAAACGAAGGATAACGCTTGTCAATCGCTGTTTCTTTGAGCTGAGAAGGCAACTGTGTAGTAAGGCTCTCTCCCGAATAACCAAGGAAACTCTATATAAGACCCTTGTAATCCCAGCCCTGCTCTATGGTTTCAAAGCAAGGACCCTTTCTAAAGCGGATGAAGATATCCTTGGTCGTTTTGAGAGAAAAAATTCTTCGTAAGATATTTAGCCCCATATGCGTTGACGCGTTCTGAACTCCACGAGCTGTACAGCGGCATTGACCTGGTCAAACAACCGCGCATTGGGCGTTTGAGATGACTGAGACATGTTGAGCGAATGAACACCAACGCTTCAGCCAGCAGAATCTTCGACTCTAATCCAGAGGGACAACGTAGTAGATGAAGGCCTCGCATTAGGTGGCCCGCGCAAGTGGAAGGGACCTCAACCAACTTGGGGTGCGCAACTAGAGGCAGTTAGCCAAAGACAGCGCTAATGCGAGAGGCTTATTGGTTGAGGCCCATGTCCACCCCGGACTGTAGCGCCGCCTAAGTAGATAAGTAAGTACAGGTACAACCTTCAAGTTCAGAGTTTTTAGCAACATGTTTCTTTAAAAAAAAAACGTATCCACTTTGGCCAATGTCCCTGGTTTAGACCCGAAATTCGACTACTGCTGCATAAGCGCAATCGTACCAATATGAGTTGGAAGCATTACAAGTTAGAACGTTCATATCGTTACATGCGCCATCAAGTTGTTAGTAAAATTAAAATTGCGAAGGCGAATTTTTTTGTGTGCTCCCTTACCAAATGCGTCTGCATTGCGTTTATGTCAAAATCGGCTCATGCTGGTGCAAAATCGACCAATCAACAACAGATCGTCAACTCTGGAAAAATATCCGGGAAGTTGAAATACGTTGGAACAATAAAAATATTAACCCTGACTTGGACCTAAATTGCCTGAATACAAGCTCGATTACACTCTCTTTCCCTGTCCTTAATGTTGTTCCTATAAATCCGCTTGGTCTTAACTTCTGAATAGCGTTGTTGAATTCTGCTTTATAGGTGATACTGAAGTGGCTGCTTGTTTGTTGTCAGTCAAATCAAATGCTGTCGACTTTGATGAAATCTATCCCATTTAACAACAGACATTTGCTCTTTTCAATGGGGAAATGCTAAAAGGCTACAAAGAACTTTTAACAGAAAGGAATACCGGCCGATATCCATAGTGCCTTACGCCTACTCCTATATTCATTGCTGCCTGCAATGCAATCTGGATTTAGGAAAGGCCATAGCTGTACAACGGCGGTAATTAAGATTGTTGACGATATCAGGAAGTCGTTGGATGAAGACCAAGTTAATACCAAGTATCTTTCTTAGTTCTTCTAGAGTTCTTTGCACAGTTAATTACATTAACATTTGCAACAAGCTGCTGAGATTCGTTTTTTCGAACTCTTCAACAAATACCATATCATCTAACCTTAAGCTTAGAAAACAAGCTACCTCAGTCGGCCAAAAATCATCTGACTGTATTTACAGTAGTAGAGAAGTTCCGCAGGGTTCCACCCTAGGGCCTTTTCTATTCTGGCTTTCGGTAAATGAGATTTCCATGCTTGCGTTTCATCTATTCAAATGTATTCTGACGACTTCCAACTCTATCCAAGTTGCCCCATTGATATGATAGAGGACTGTGCAAATGTTTTAAACATCGACTTGGACCGTATACTCGTATAAAGATAGTCAGAACAAAACGGACTTTTCCTAAACCCTCTGAAAACAAAATGCTCAAAATGATGAAGTTCACGTAGAATTCTCTTGAATTTCTAAGCAATTTTGTGTAGCAACCAGATCTTGATACCAAGACTTTTAAGGTTTTCAGGCTAGCAAACCTGATGCGCGACATCTGCTAGATCTCTGGGCTATTTAGGGAAATGGAGGAGGTGCTGACATTTCACCATTCTCTCAGGAAAGGCAAGAAACGGAAAGCAAGGCCGGCTTTCCATTCAGTCGAGGTATAATGAAAAGTTGTTATCTGTAAATTTTCACATTACTTGCAAATAAGTGGAGGCAAGAGGCGTGCCAGCATTTTTCAATTATACGTACTCAGATTATCCTTCAACATTCTAAGTCTGCTATGTAGGAGCCTTTTCGTGTTGAATGCCAAACCTAACATGTTATCCATATAGGAACCATTGCTGTGGAAAGAACGCATCTGCGATCTTTGAAGCATCTCAATCTGAAGAGTTTTACTTTCAAGATCTGGTTGCCACAATAATAAGCCACAAAGCGAAGGAAGGGTGTAATAAATTCGTCGTTTTGACAACTTATTCCCCTGTGATTCGGTACCTCGACTAAAGGTAGCAGCCACGCTCAATAAATACTGTGACTCCTAAAAGATAGACATATCATGTGATTATAATGTTCAGAATACATTTTGAGGTAGGTTGCTTGAAAGGCAATCATATCTTGGTATCCATACAAACGATATTGTGACTTGGCCAATGTTGGCTGAGAGCCATTTAGTGTCAAATAGGGTCATTAAATAGGCCGCTACTTCAAGTCATCTGGTACCGATACCTCATTTTCATTTCAAACTGAACTTCTGTCGATCAATGATAGTGACTTTTATACCTAAAATTAGCAACGATGACTGCTAGAGAAATTTGCTTTCTCTATATTCAGAATTTTGGCTCTGATTAAAATCTGAGGCAAGAAAAGAATGTAGCGCTATATGGTATTCATTGATAGCTCTGGAGAGAATGGTGTTCAGGTATTTGCAAAGGAGTACAACTTCATTAAATTCGTGTGCGTCTTCTAAGCGTTTCACAGACAAATGCAACCCTGGTGGTAATGAATTATATTACAAAGAACAGGCGAACGAATCCAAGTATCACTATCCGCAGGCACATTCCAGCTGCTTAGGAGTGCAAGGTTTCTGACTTCGAAGTCGTGAGTATCAATCTGAACTTCTTGGGTTTTCTCTGGAATGTTCTGTGGTATGAGCATTTGGACAATTGTTGACTAACATCGTCAACAGGATCACAGAAAAATGGCTTCAGGCGTTCACGTTACTCATATATGGCAGACAGGATCTTGTAGATGATGTTAAGGAGACTGATGCCTCTATATCTGGCCCAACTTTGGGCTTATTCGTTCTTGTAGATCGAGTGAACGATTTTGATGTTCCATTCATCAGGTTACTCTTCTCCGACTAAAGCTAGGAAATAAGTTGACGTACTCGTATATTCTTCACCAAGGCTATGGTGCTCCAAACAAATTGACAGGCTTATCTTACTTTCTTTGGTCGGGTGGATGGAAATTTTCACCAACTCATACGTCGGCCGGATTATATTGCTTCTTTTGCCTGACAACATTCAGGAAGTACTTCTAGAGAAGTACTTCTCTATTCGAGTCTTAATTATGTGGGTGGCCGCGGTGTAGTGGTACTAGCAATCGCTTCTCACTCGGAAGGTCAAGGTTCGAATCCTAGCCACGACAAAGTTTTCATTTGTGTAATTGGAACTCAGTCAGAAAAATCTGCGTGTGAAGGCATAACACTGACATGTAGATTTGGGTGTTGTAGGGTTTCCAAGCACAAAACAATCGTTAAAATTCACAACCTCACATTCCGAGTGAAGAAAAATCTCTCCGTCCTATTCGGACTCCCTCCCCTGGAGAGTCAATATCGAAACCAAACACACCTGAGTTTCAAACCACTACATCGCAACAATGCTTTCCTTTCTCCTCCTTCTATCTTTCCGCCCGCGCCCAGGCAACAGAAAAAGGGTATCATAACCCCCTTAGGCGCGCGTAAATTATAAAAAATAAAAAAATAAAAATTGCTTGACACATCTCTTGGTATAACTTCCGAACGTTGTTCCTAGAGCAGCAGCTCTCTCTTCGATGGCCCCCTTCTAATTAATACTCAGTGCACAAGCCGCTTTGATACTGGGCTTCTGTTGCTTCTTCAGATCGATACAACTGACCTTCAGCATTTAGTGCAAGGAGAAGTTGAGGGATTCGCGGTAGCGATGTTGACGAACAAAGCCTCGATGCGGATTGTTACTGGAGGGTTCATTCACGTGACAAGAGTTCAAGACTACTTGTATTAATTGCCCTTTTAAAACAAATCCTCCAACATATTTCTTTCAGCACCTTGACTAGTCCTGGATATTCACATTAACATAGCTCCCAATATGTTGAAGTTGCTTTTACAAGGTATCTGCCGTGCTACGAATTTATCCGCCATACGACCCTCTATGAGGCTTGTGTCGCTTCTGTAGCTCCGAACAATTACATTGACTTTACTCTTACAATTCTAAAATCGTCAGACGACCCTGACACGTTAACCTCGTCCTGACAGTTGTTCTTTCGAAATGTCCATGAAAGCCTTGTTTCCTTAAGTTTTACTCTTGTTTTGACACATATGTACTCGTAGCATGGTCTTTCGTTAACATCTACAGAATCTGTCTGAGTACTCGTATCCTTCAAACTTTACACCTTTCGTTCTTAGTTATTTTGCAATTTTCTAATTTCAACTTTCGCATAATTTCAACTATCACGTATATCCTTCACAAGCTTGCAACTCATAAAATCCGTATCCGTGCATTTCTAAACACAACCTTGACTAATCATTGATACAAGGAAAACTCTTCAATGCTGATTAAAACCATTGAAATTACAGTTAATTCATCTACAAAAACAAGGAAAACTCAAACTAGGTCACTGGTAAAAGCTTTTCTAATAAAAGATACATGTACAAGTACTACACTCAACATGCAAGCATGCTCCTACGAATATCCATTCACAAATGTGTCTTTCCAAATCACTATTTCTGTTGGTTCGAAAGCTGGCGTCGATAATTGCATTACAGCAGCTGGTTGCACATTCCGTTTTTCCAAAATGATACAATTTCCGAAACAAATTGAAACATAAATGATAATTGAATATTTACGAGTATCTAATTTGTTTGTATGCATGAGTTCCGATCCATAGATTGAATCCAATCCACGTAAGTAAAACATTTAACACTTGGAAATTTTCGAATCTGTCAGAGTGATGTTTACTTTCCAAGTACGTTCCGTAGGAAACTCGCCTCTGCCTGCAAAACTTTGACTTCAAGCACTCGGAGAGAAATGAGCATAAGAATTTAAGTTGCAGGAGAATTGGGAAAAAATAAAAGAAACTATCACCATCTATGCTAATACCATAAAAGAAACAGGATAACCAACATACGATGTATAGGTATATGCTATATCCCAATACGTACAGTTTACAATCGAAATGAAAAGTTTCGTAAGTCAGGATAACCGAATACCTATTCAAGCACAAAAATCGATTTTTAGTCGAATACGAATAGATATGAGTTGGGAATCTGTTTCATCCAGATTAAGGATAACATTCTGCGTCACTAAATAAAGATACCCATATTTCTTCTGTTGAACTAGATATGTGTGTTCAGAGTAAATATTTGTCACATACGGTTTTATGCTGCATTTTGAATTCAATGGAGACTTCAGGAACGTAAAGCCACACTCGCTTGTCACAGGCTTTGTGTTTGCCGGAAGCTAAGCAGGAATTCCGTTCCTAATGCGTCATTTAAATTTAAAAAACCAAGTATTCTAACCTAACGATTTAATGTAGCGCCAAACACAGCCAAACTAAACGTTAAATGGTTAAACAGTATGGAAATGGCCCCAAAGGACCCCACCAGTTTTCTCAACCACAACAACACCCGAGGGACGGTATGTTGAAATCTTCGCTGCGGAAAATAACTGACAAATACAAGACCGATGTGCTATCCCCTCTAGGCTCGTCGGGCCACTGTGCCATATCAGCTAATTTTTCGTACACCGACCAGACAGTTAGAGAAAAGATTCATAAAAGAACCGTATGGCAACACGAGAAAGCCACTTGGAGCGGTCTTAACAGCTCATTTAGGAATTTTAACTGGTCGTTAAGTCGATAAGGACTTGAATGGCGCTACTGATATGATCACAGACAGGAATGAGATCCTTCATCCCTCATCGGATGAAGAGTATCAAACCAAAAGAAAAGGCATGGTACGACTCGAGCTAGAAAACCGAAAAAAGTTCAAACGAGCCAGGAATGACTGCAAAGTCTTTGTTAAGCGTCTAAAATTCCAATACGACCAAAAATGGAGGCAAAAAATACTGCAATGTCCAAAAGGCAATGAAAATTGTTGGTCGTTCGTCAAAAACATCAGAAATCCTGTCTCATCCTCCATCCGAACGCTCATTTATAATGACATTCCAGCTGTCAACTCTTTGGACAAGGCCAATCTGCTTGCTGCACACTTTGGGGCCAGCTCAACAATCCCAGATTGTATTTTATCTCCGCGTACACTTGAGTGCGTCGAATCTTCAATGGGACAAATCCAAGAGTTCTTAAAAATCTTAACATTCACAAATTCACTGGTCCAGATGGTATATCTCCCCTCCTCGCTCTAAAAACCACTGCGCGAGCTTCTTCATCATTCCTATCCTTTAGGGCCTTTTCCGAGCATATGGAGAACAGCATTTGTCTAGCCCGTCATTGAAAAAGGCGAATCTTCTTCCCTCACTTCCTACAGACCCATTGCACTTACGCCCCTCCTTTCCAATGTCATTTAAAAGCTGATAAACCGTCAGCTAATGAAATATCTCCAAACATGAAAACTTCTCAATGACCGACAGTACGGTTTTCGTAGCAACAGGTCCACTAGTGATTTGATGCCAGTGGATGCTGAAAAGTGGAACCAAAGCGTACATCAATTTGGCGAAAGCAAGATAGTTCCACTTTATATTTCTCAGACATTTGACAGAGTTTGGCATCAGGCTCTTTTGTCGAAAATGCGTGCTCTTGGGATCGATGACTCTCTTCTTTAATGGATTAGAAATTACCTTTCGGAACGTTCAATTCAAGTTGTCTTGGACGGTTTCAAATCTGCTATTCACAAAATAAATGCTGGTGTGCCTCAGGGCTCCGTTCTGTCTCCGACACTCTTTTTAATTTTCATTAATGACCTCTTGTCTGCTACTTCTCATCCAATATATTCCTTTGCTGATGATAGTACTCTCTGCTTTTTATATTCGTTCCCGGACTCACGCCCCTGCTCTTAAGCTCATTAAATTCCGATATCAACAGCATAACCAATTAGGGAACTATCAACAGAGTGGAATTTAATGCTTCCAAAACACAATGCTGTGTGCTGTCATTAAAGCGAAATTTAAATACACAGCCATTATCCATGGATGGCACTTGCATCATCGACACCGATAAACTTTCCATTCTCGGTATGTGTGTCAATGACAACTTACCTTGGAAAGACCACATATTCGGTGTCGTCAAAAATGTTGCACTGCGAAATGTCTATTGTTCCTCAAGCGATGTAAGAAATACTGATCTGACCTCAATACTTATATAAGGCATTTATCCGACCGAAATTGGAGTACAATGCCCACATCTAGTCGAGTACGCCCAAAACATCCCTGTGCCTCGATTCAAAACCGTGCGATAGGTGATACTACATAATATCACTCAATCAATGGACACCCTCGAATACCAACGTAATGCCTCCTGTCTCACTCTGTTTTATCGCTAGCACTGGTGATAGAAGTGCTCCATTGAAATCGAAATTAGCATTCCGCCCTTCAAACTTTTAACCATAACACCCGCCTCGCTATGAATGCTCATCAGTACTCGTATACCCTCAAGCCCACTTTCGGACGTACTCTTCGTGATTCTTTCCTAAGCCGTATAACTTGCTTATGGAATGCCCTGCGTAGCTCTTTATTTCTTAGTCATTATAACCTTCAAACATTTAAAACCAACGTTCGCCGGTGGATCTCGGTCCATCCACCCTGATTTTCCGTCGCACGCTCTGTGTACCAGTACTTTAAGGGTACATAAATCCATTAAGCGCGCGCAAATTTAAAAAAAAAAAAAAAACCCAGGTCGGGGCACGCGGATTTTTGTGACAACAACATGCTGACCTAGGAGTTGAAAGATCTCTCGATTCCGACTGGATACGAGTAGAAAGGCTCAGCCTATTGCGGTTCAGCTCCATCAGAATAGCTGTTGCTATTTCTGACGGCTTATCCTGGGAAATTTAAAATAGGTGTACAGAGCACAACGCAGAATCCTGTCTATATATCCAGATACGCACACATGATCAAATTGTTTATGATTACACACATACCGCGTAATGTCGTTGAAGGCCACTGCAAGATTCCTTCGTATTTCTGAGTTGTGACAACAAAAAATTGAACATCCATAGATACCGATTGGCAAAATGAAACTCTTTGCTAAGCTAAGCCTTATATGCTGAGGTATAAAGTGCCTTGTCAATGACGGGGTATGTAAAAATCCGTATATTTTGCCAATAACTATTGCATTTGAATATGTTGGTCCTGTAAGAGGACGCAGCTGCATAACAAATGCCAATCAAATGTTTTTTTTTTTTTGTAACAAACTTTCTCTCCTTGCCCCAAATGGACCTGTTTTCCTTTGTAGAAGAGCTGGTATTCCTTCTTAAGCAAATTCAAGAGGTTCTGGGCCTAGATCAATTTCAGAAAGAAAATATATTGCGATTCGAAAATATTGTGGCCTCAAAAATTTATCTGCAGATTATTAAACCCCAGAGGCATCTGGGGTAATGGATGTGGTAAGTGGGGCATCAGCGGAACCAAGAGGCACTTGCTGCTTGGAAAAAGAAAGACGCTCGTGCAAGAAGAAGCATCAGACAAACTGTTGCAACGAACATGATGAAACACATCAGAAACTGCAAATAGGCAAAAGCCATGTTCGATAAAGGCTTTTGCAAGGAGTCAGGACAGGACATGGTTACTTTTATCGCGCAAGAATGAAGGATTGTAGATCGAGATGGTTGTAGCAATAATTATATTTGCTCTGCCAGCGGAATTTACCGGCTTCGGCACTGCTTGAGAATCGACAAGCAAATCGGAAAGAAACCTGGACGGGTGCGACTAATAATCGAAGAAAATCGTAGAAAGCCGATTGAAACCACCAGCAAAGATTTGCGTGTAAAACAAAAGGCAAAGGGAAACCACAAAAAAGGAAGAAACATCGATGAAAGAAAAGATGAAAAGCGACGGGAATTTAAATGCTTCCAATGCCATAGACCAGGTCATTTTAAAAGGGATTGCCCGGATCGAAAAACTTTCGCCGGGTCACACATCTCACAGCGAAAGTGAGGTATTTATGTGTACATCAGATAGCTCGAACTCCGACAGTTGGCTATTGGACACTGGTGCAAGCGATCATATGAATCACAAGAAAGAGTGGTTCACAGATTTTAAAGAACTAAATCCACCAAGAGAAGTCAAAATTGCAGACGGTGCAATTCTGAAGGCGCCGGGCAGTATAGAGTTTTTCATTAAGCGCTTCCTATCTTTAAATTTAAATGAAACAAAGTGTGTTTGTGCAATTTTTTATCCGTTTGTGTGACATGGGTTATGTTGGCTTTGAGGTTTTTGGCTTATTCGCATAGACCTGCAACTTTAAAAACACCACTAGAAAAAGTCTAACGGGGTTAAATCGCATGATCTCGGTGGCCTCCACATGAGATGACCATGCCCTCGAATCGCTCTTACAGAATTTCCAATGTGGCGTGACCTGTGTGGCACGTAGCGCCGTCCTGCTGAAACCACATGTCGTTGGTGTCCATGTTATCCAATTCAGGCCAAAAGAAGTTGGTAATCTTCGACTTATAGCGCTCGTCGTTGACGGTGATGGCCTGGTCAACGTTGTTCTCAAAGAAATATGAACCGATGACGCCGCCAGCCAAGAATCCACACCAAACAGTGACTTTTTCGGGATGCATTGGATGCTCTTGGATCTCATGTGAATTGGCATCGTCCCAAATTTGACAATTTTGGTTGCTGACGTACCTATCCAGTTTCCAACTACTCCAGAGCCTATTTAGCGAACACACGTCGTTGTCTATGGTCGTTTACCTTCAGCTCCTGGGTCAGTTGACAATTCGCTAAATTGTGGTCTGCGAAAGGCCGAGTTCTTGTGAGCGACGCGAAATCGACTGCCTCAGGTTCTCTTGGACACTATTACGGACAGCGACGATGTTTTCGGCAGATCTTGCCTTTCGTCGACGCACGGGTGTTGGTTTATCGTTTACTGAACCAGTGGACTCAAATTTATCCACCACACTGAGTAGTCCTCTCGGTAGGACTATTATGGCGACCGTAAAATGGGGCGCACGGAACGTCGCCAGAACAGAACACCCATTTTGATAAAAAATGTTTATCATTTGTACGTGTTCTTGAACGCTATGTCCGTCCATGGTGATTTGACAGCGAATTTGACCGATGTAGCTTCAACAATATGGCCGCTACCAGTTGTCAAAGTTTGGAAGTCTTTATTGGAAAACCTTCGGTGGAAGGAACTGGAAAAGAACTTGCTGGATGTTTTGCATGTTCCAAAGGTTTTGCGCTGAGCTCAAACAGCAACATATACGAAGTTGCGAAATAAACAGAGGAAAAGACGTTGTTGCGATACAATTCAAGACCAACATATCTATGGGATCAGCGAACTTGGTAGTCGGGAGTAACAATTTGAGGCAATGGCATGAGAGACTGGGTCACCAGAACCTGGCATATGTGGAAAATTTCCTCCAGAAGAATGGCAGTAAATTTGACGAAGAGAACTTAACCTGCGAAGCTTGCTGTATGGGTAAGCAAAGCGAGGGAGCTTCAAAGTCAGTAAAGAAAAAGCGGAGAAGTCTGGTGAGATGATCCACGAAGAGGTTTGTGGATCTATGTAAATGGAATCCATAGGAGGATCAGGGTATTATATTTTGTTTAAAGATGGTTATTTGCATTTTCGTTTTATTGTATGCACAAGTCACAAGTTTTTGAAAATCTCCGAAATTTTGTGAGACAAACAACAATACTGAGTTCATGAACGGCGACGTGAAAAAGTTCTTAAAAGATAGAGGCATCAGACATCAACGTACGGTTCCGTATTGTCCGGAACAGAACGGATCAGCAGAACGAGAGAATAGAGCTGCTGTTGAGGTGGCACGAACTATGCTTCACGCGAAGAGCATGGACTATATGTAAATTCTGGACGGAAGCTGTGGATGCGGCAGTTTTTATCCTCAATAGAACTGGTGCGAGCAGTATACGTATTAGGAAAGATGCCATATGAACTGAGGTATGGTAGAAACACTGTATTTAGGCATTTGAGAGCTTTTGGGTCAGAAGTTCTTGTCCACATTCCAAAGCAACAAAGGCAGAAATTGGACGCAAGGACAAAAAAATGCATTTTAGTTGGTACGATGAAAACGTAAAAGGCTATCGTATTTGGAATCCCGAAACAAACAAAATTGAAGTCGCAAAGCACGTGAGATTCGTTGAAGACGATGTGGTTGAGATGCAGGTTTACAGAAGCAAGGAAAAGAAATTCGGTGAGGTTAAATCTGAAGTGAATGAAGTCAAAGACGGAAATATGATATGAAAGTGATGAACAACTGACTGCTGATGATTCACTAGAAGGTCAAGATTAAGACTGGCTGGTGTTGCGTAGACAAGGGAAATATTGTTCAGGCAAAAAGAGATCGAAAGGCTAAGGTGTCGAGATAATTATGGCAGCAGCAATGCTGGTTGTCAAAGAGGAACCGACAAGCTACGATGAGGCAATGAAACCATTGGACTCAAAGAATTGGAAAAAGGCAAATGGCAAACAAAACTTGCCAACGTCTAGAAAACGAAAAGACAAAAATGTGATTGATAACAAATGGATCTACAAAGTAAAATGCAATCGGGAAGGCCTTGTAAGGCAAGGTTGGTGGTACGTGGCTTCACCAAGGAGTATGGGATTGATTATGAGGAGACTTTCAGCGCAGTGAAGAGGCAAATGACGTTGTGTATAGAAATATGGAGAACTAACAAAGGACGCCTACATGAAACAACTACAGGGACTCGGTGATGGAACTAAACAAGTTTGCAACCTGCTAGAAAGCCTTTATGGTTTGAAGCAGGCACCGAAATGCTGGAATAGATGTTTCACCGTGTTTGTCGAGAAGTTTGGGTTCACGACATCGGAGGCAGATACTCCCGTGTATGCAAAGATGGTAATTTTGGCAATTTACGTAGATGATGGGCTAATGGCATCAGACGATGAAGGAGATATCGAACATGTAGTGGAACATTTGCAACGAGGCTTCGATATAAAAGTTTTAAACGCTAAAACATTCTTGAAAACGAAAATTGACAGGAAGGTGAATAATGGTTATTTAGACCAGGCAGCATATACACGAACGATTTTGGCAAAATTCAAAATGGAAAACTGTAATCCAGTATCAACGCCTATGGACACTAATTAGGACGTGATTAGTTTTTTATATTCAACTCCAGGCTGTTCAGAGTTTCATGCGCTTGTGTGTGGCAACAAGACCTGATATTCAATATGCAGTAGGAGTTGCAAGTCTCTATCTGGAAAAACCAAGTGTCGAATTGAACCCAATACCTAAGTTTTTCGCTTTTTCGACATATTCCAGAATAGCGTTACCTAAGCGTAAAGCTGGAAAATAGCTTCTACCAAGCTTGCTTTTGTAGACTGCCAGGCTCTTTAACTTTATTTCTTGCGGACCAGTGTGAGATATCCTTAAGATCGATATTAAGTCTGTCTACTCCATCTGAATGAAGTAAATGTATTGATGAGTGTCGAGCTACTTGTGGGAGATCATTTATAAACATTACAAACAGGAATGGCCCAAGAATTGATCCTTGTGGTACCCCTAACTTTAGTTCTAAGTGCAGGGGGGTTTTTTCCCCAACCTATACGACTTGGCTTTTTCCACTTAGCCTGCATAAAATACAGGGAGCCGAAATCGATTCCATCGTTTGTAAGACAGGATACGTTGTTTTATAGCGTCTGGTGTTTCAGATGTAAACCATGTGACAGTGTTTGTTGTCATATTTTATTTTTATCGGAACGCGTGGGCTATAGAGATGACGTATGGCATTTTATGACATGAAATGGACATCTTTCCAATTAACCTGAAGAACATGATCTTCCAACTGAGCTAAGTTTATTCCACTAAAACCCTATACTTATACACCGAAAGTGTTGTTTGCGGCAGAGGATATTTACAAGTCACCAAGAACAAGTCATGTTTTGAGAATGTTGACAACTAACTACATAGAGGGCCTACAGCTCGACTGCATCCCTACATAGAATACCTACCCATAGAATGCCCAAACTAATATTTTTATTACTTTTGTTCTGTCAGAACCGAGCACTCAGGCAAAGAACTAGTTCTTTGTACTCTTTGTAAAGTTCCTTTTAATGAAATCTTTCAGTTTTACGAAGAAAGATGAGTAAGCGCTTCAGTGGTAAGGTGGCTGCAGTACCAACAACCACCACGTGAGCGCCGAGTACCTGCAGCCTGATGCGAGCGTAAGCCGGACATTCACAGAGGTAGTGCGATGTCGTCATCACTTTGATAGAAAGCATCGCACGATGTTGTGTCACTTATGCCCAGAACATTTAAGTGCTTTGCAAAAGTGTGATGTCGTTAAGTAGTTCGCTGCTATCAGGATTGCGTAAATCTCCGCTTGGAAGACAGATGCGACCTTTCCTAACGTGAAGTGACATCTGACTTTGTCGTCCTCCAGAAAGACACCAGCACCACATCCTATATTGGTTTTGGAGCCGTCCGTGAAGTCCCGACTGCATTCCATTCCTGGCTCAGATTCTCGCTGAAACATACACACAAGGAAAGTCGATTTCGATTTTTTCCGCAACAGGAGTTCTGGTGTCATTGCATCGGACGGCATATCCATAAGACCAGGGTCATAAGAGCCGACGCGTAAGGTCATCACATCTCCAGTGCGTGTTGTATCAAAGACCATTTCTTTTTATATGGAAGATGGCTTTGAGAGTGCAGCCCAGATATGAATATCAAGTGGAGGAGGATTCATCAATGCGGCTAGAGCGGAGCCAGGAGTCCTGGGGAAAGCCTCCATACATCCGAGATAAACCGTTCTTTGGAGTCTGGTAAAATCAGCAATCACGTACTCTTGCGAGAACTTATTCCACAAGACAATCAACGCATAGGGTATAATTGGCTTTATCATAGCCAAAGGGCCCTTCTCGGTAACAGACCCCATGTCTTGCCGATCGCTCCCCTGCACTGTCAGAAGGCCGACAGCGCCTTAGATGCTTTCGACGTAACATATTTAGTCCAGAGAAGTTTGTTATCCAGGATAACACCCAAATATTTAGCTTCTTTGGTGAATTGGTAGGAGATGCCTTTAAGTACTAAATGAGTCAGACAAGGCAGCTTCCTCTTTCTCGTAAAGAGAACAACCTTAGTTTTGAGAGGATTGACTGAAAGCCCAAGCCTAATACACCAGTCATCGATCACGTCTAGGGCTGCCTGCGCTTTAGATCAGACAGTCGCTAGACAGGATCCAACAGACAGTACAGCTACATCATCCACGTATGCTTGTGCATAGACGTTAGAATTATTGAGCGCGTTGCGCAGTGAGTCGACCTACATGCACCATAACAGTGGAGACAGAACGTAGCCTTGCGGCAACCCTTGTTTACACCTGCCACTACAAATTGGCCACAGCCAGCATCTGCTATCAATGTCCTATTCACCAACGCCGTGTTGTTTGGCCGAGTTACACATGCCGTCAAAAGTTGCGTTGTCGAAAACACCCTCTACGTCGATGGAAATACCCAAGGCGTATTTATTCTTGTCGAGTGCGCCTTCAATTCTGCCTACCATATTCTGAAGCGCACACTCCGCGTTGGTAGGCGTGTTGCTTCGCCGACAGAGGATGCATTCGCTAGGCCGTTTAACGCAGTTGGATTTCGACCATTCTCTCCGTGCTTTTCTGCATGAAGGAAGTCTGACTTATAGGTCTGAAACTCTTGACGAACGAGTAGTCCTCCTTTCCGATTTTCAGTATAAAGGCCACTCTCACTGTTCGCCGAGGATTCGGTATGTATGCCAGTACCATGTTAGCAGTGAAAATTCTCTTCAGAGTTTCCAGCAGCTGGTATATACCTTTTTGTAACATAACTGGGTAGATACCATTGGTGTCAGACGACTTGAAGCCATCAAAGAAGCAACAACATGTTTAATGGCCTCATCCGTCACCACAACCGATGAGATATACCTGCTACGGTGTGTTATGTTGTTAAGTTCACTACCAGCTTCGTTGATAGGAGCTAGTTATGAGCTAGTTAGGTTACCTGGGAAGTGAGACTCAAGCATGAGATGGAGAGTCTTTGTTTTCAACTCAGTATAGGTACCGTCAGATTCTCTGAGTGATTCCAGCCTGGTTGATCTTCTCAGTTTGAGGACTTTGATCAGCCTATTGGTTTCACCGATAGTTTCAATCTTTTCACAAAAAGCTTTGTAAGAGGCGCTCTTCAAATCCGAATAAGCCTCTTAATATCACTTCATTTGCTACTACCCCGAAAAGTATTCTGAGCATTAGCAACGCAGCATATGATAAGTCCCACCTTCCTGGAGTCACAATATTCAATGAGCTCCGCTACCACCTCTGGTGATGGCGACGGTAACGAATCATAGGAGAAATAAGTGGACGAAACGACGAATTTGTACCATTCTCCATTCGTTTCGGAGCTTATGTCTGCAGCAACTAAATCTTGGTTACAAAATGTCACTAGTTTAGATGATGAGAGTGAGTTCGGTACATAAACTAAAGCTCTCGGCATTGCCGATCGCTCGTCATAAAGTGGTGTGAAACCCCTTAAACACCTGAAACACAGATGCGTTTATTCCACACCCTGTATGGCTACATAGGGATGCAGTAGCAGACTTGGAATGTTGAAGGTTGATTTGAGTACACAGAAGAGATGGGCACTTGGATGGTCGTCTCCTATCCACACTCATTTGGAAATAAAGTGAAAATTAAGCCTTCCAAAGTGCAGATAGGGACGCGAGTCATATCTAGACTTAATGGTCTCGACAGAAGCTTTGTCTAAGTCCACAACAAGATACAGCCGTCCTTGTTTTCCTGATTTTTTCTCTCCCTGTGAGAGTAGGTTTTACACTTTTCAGTGTCAAGTGAATAACTTGCATGCTAAGGAGATTATTGGTCAGATGGATGCAAAGCCTCGGCCTTGTTAAAAAGAAGAAATCTTCGAAAAGCCAACTGCACATGCTTCAAGAGGAGCTAGGCAAGTCTGTGAATGCTCTCCCTAAACTCAGGATAAGACAAAATAGAGGGAAAGCTATTCAGAAACCGAACGGTGCCCTCTGAACCAAACATTTTGAACTGTCGCGTTTAGATAGGAAAAACTCCTGCTGATCGCCGCTTTCATGGTGCAATATGTTACAGATAAGCTGCGACTTTGTGTTGGCAACTCAGTAACTAAAACGTGGCATTTTTATTCTGCTAATTATATTTCGTGTCTCCCAACAGTCGGAAATATGTCCCGAAAACTTCTAAGCAAGCCACTTAGGATTAATTTGGCAGAAACAGTTTTTTACATCACGGAGAAACGAGTTCCCTCCATGGATATCCTGAAGAGCCGCAGAAGCTTTGCAAGGCTTAAAAATCGACAAAATTTACCTCGGCGAAGGCTTTTTTCTGGATCTGCCGTAATGCATAATCGATGGTAGACTTTCCGGGCTGGAAACCATAATAGCCAGCACTGAAACTGATAAGGACCAGTCAGTTGGTTTTCCAAAGGTCTTAGGTGACAGCATACAAGTAGTACTACAGAAAAATTCTCACAAGCGATGCGTCTTTATAGTTCCACTGATAGAGCATGCGTTTGTTCAACCATTTATTAAAATCTGGTACAAGCCTTCCATAAATTCATCTCCCGTCATCTCAAAAAGCTCCGCAGGTAAGCCATCAATACCCGAATTCTTGTTGATTTAGCTTCGGATAGGCTATTCTAGCTTCGTCGAGGTCGAATGAAAAGCATTGTTGCCCATTGTTATGTTTAAGTGCTTCGTTCCGCATGACAGTGGAATCACCATTTAATATTCTGCAGAAATGGTTCTTTCATATTCTCGTCATATTCTGCGGTTCGTATTTTGTTGACCTGAACATCTTTTTGCTAAACATTTCTCAATTTCCTCGATCTTGTGAATTAAAGCTAAATCTTCTCCTTTCTCAGAAGACGGTGCAGGAACTATCACTCTATCATTAGCCACTATACGACACTAAGCGCTTGCAGCTCTACTCTATTATGCTTTCTACTTCTCTGCAAGCCTGAGACGGTATTCATCTTCAAAGCAGGGATGGTTTCGAAATGGTGGCCGGGCGAAATTATCAGAATGATCATCTCTGATGACTTTCCCATTGAGTTTCAGAACAAGTAGCTGGCGGCGCAGGACGCCAAGTGAGGTTAGAGGAGAACTGATCAGCAGAGGCCCTATCGATTTCCTGCCATTGCATTCTTCCGACGTCAAGCTTCGCCATTGCATTTTCTTTTCTCAGCGACATTAGGATAGTAATTCCTACTTATGCCTTATCCAGAACAGCAATCCGATTTAATGTTGCCACCTCGAAACGTTCAGAAACCTGGAAAACTGGTTGATCGCAGTGTGATCTATCTGGTTGATAGAGCTTATAAAAACAGTTATTGGTTCTATCGTCTTTCTACTATCTTAAGACGTGCTTATTGGGTTGATGTTGACGGATTTAGCCTTCAAACTTAAACTCAAAACATCTCAAATAGCCACTGCTTGCCTTCACGGCAGCAACCACCGTACACTTGGTTCATTAGATCTCCTTTATAGCACTCTTGCATCTCCGGCTACCGTGATCTGTTAAATGACCACACATTAGTAATGCAACACCAAAAATCGGTTGCCTTTTTCCAATAACATACGCCGTCGAAAGTTCATATCCAAGGATTTTGGTTATTTCGTAACCATGACGCTCCCACAAGGGGCGTACCTCAACAAATCATTCCCAGACAGAGATCCGGGGGGCTCCTGACTTCCATGGTATCCTGATTTAATGGACTACTGTCGGTTCTGCAGCCAACAAGACCTATGACCGGCAGCTTGTAGCTGGTCAAAACGTAGCAACCTTCAGTTCAGAAAACATTTACCATAAGACCAGTAATTTGAGGATAACAAACATGGTCTTTACGATGTCGAGGCCTTAACCATGAGAAAAGCTGCTTTGGAATATATGGTAGGTATGCTCCCTCCCAATTACCAAGGCTTTGCCCATCAATGACGTTGGATTTCGGTCAGGGCCTTACTTGTTGAGGTAGGCCCCCTTGTGGGGGCGTTATGGTGGCTGTGGTTTAAACCCAAATCGCGGGTAGGATCTTCCTGTTGGTTTGACCAATTGTAAAGTAGCAAATAAGTACTGGGTGCTGTGACCCTAAGAGCAGCAAGAGGTTTTAGATCGGCCTCGACCTATACCAAGGGTGGAACTTGTGCCTCCAACACAAGTTCTCCTTTGGTATTATACTATTAATGTAGGTAAGCGATGGCAAGGCGTATCCTTGCTTCCATGGATGTATGGGCATCCCGTAAACATAAGTCTACACGACAGGTGGTTTACGTTAAAAACCAGAGACTATGTTTCTCTATAGCCATTTAGCGTAGGTCACGTATGCCGGTGGTTTCATATTTTCCACACGCTGCTCTTTCATGGAGAGGGGCCTACCAAATATGCCAGAAGATGGAAGACGACCAGGAGGAAGACGCAGATTAACTGGCGAAGACTACAGCTTACCTGGTCAGTAACAAAAAGGGGGCAGCCAAATCAAGTACAAACCGCAAGATGGCAGAGGAGCGCGTCCAATAAAGTTCGTCGAAAGAATGAGCGTAATGATGGTCACATTTCAAAAAAACATTGCCATCATGAGCGAATAGTTTTGAGCTCTCAGCCGCTTCGTATACAAAGAAGAAAACAAGGCTTACAACAGACGGTTAAACGAACGGGAAAGGCAAAATTCCCTATTACCTACATTAGCCTGACATACACTAATGCTCGATTAGGAGTGATAGACAGAGCTCAGAATATTTCAGGGCTACCAGAACATCTCTACTAAAGAAAGGTAGAAGCTTCCATGTGGGGGTACAAAATTTGACGGCCTTTTGTATCGAAATCCTTAAGAGAAAAAACGGAATAACCTCTAACCAGGTTAGTTAAATCACCGAGTTCCAGGATCTGCCAAAAGATGGTATTGGGAATATTTAGTAGAAATCAGGGGATGAATGGCCCAGCTACCACGATCTTATGATTGAGCTAAGTAAACAAGTTGCCCCACAAAACATTGGACGACTTTTACGCTGACCTACGATCCTTGACTGTGTATACGAGTACATATAAGAAATCGACATCACAAATTGGGTCTGGTTAACATATTGCGCCGCAGCGTTAAGGACCAAGTTGCTACTCTTATTTTTGGTTGCTCCATACAGAGCATACAAGACCACCGCAGGAAAACGGAGAGTTACTTTTCAACTAGAGACCAACGATACAAACGCCACGTGGCGGAAATTGATGAACCATGTACACATCGAATAATTACTTTACACAGACCTCAGAAAGGATTTTCGGACAGTGACGGCATCTTCCAAAATCAACGGCCAAGTACTTGTAGGCCTAACAATTACCTCAAACTTGACTGACCAACCGAACTCCTTACAGTTTCTGGTGGGACTACTCGTAAGTTCAAAATAAGTCCACGGTATGTTGTAGCTCAAGTTTGACATGACTTTCATCTCAGTTGACATCACAAGGATTTAGGCCATGTCCATTTGCCTTGGTTATCCATCGATCTGGATCGCGGAATACTAACATTGGTTAGAGTTCCTCTATGTTAGAGTTCAACTCTATGTGGAATCCTTTTAAGTTTCCTCCGTGTTTGATCCAAGCGTGGTGACATTGATGTAAATATGGACCATCTTAAGCTAGCTCATTTAGATACTTTGTATTTGTTCGACTGGAAAAAAATCAAAAAAAAAAAAAAACCAAAATCGATCTGAGGATCTCCTCAGAGGAATTCACTCTTGAACTGATTTCTATTCCTCTGACTGTATCTTCCAATAATTGTTAGCAAACTTTTCCACCCTCATGCACTTTCCTACTACGGGGGTGCACAAAAAATCGAGGAAAACTAGGGAAAAAAACAAAAATTAAAATGCCATCGTTCAAATTGATAGAATATTCAAAGTTTTAGAGTTGACTGCGAAACTAATTTGAATACCATTTGCAAGTAGTGTAAATTTGTGTGCGGGTGACGGGGTTTTAATTTATGAGTCTGATGGTTTTGAAAACTTCAGCATAATATGGATGTGTGCTTATGTACTCGTATACCTAAACAAACAGAGCTACGACAGCTGGAGTACGAGTATCTACAATATATGCAAATAACGATGGAGAAAAACTTCCATAAACGACTGTCGAAAACTGAAGAATTTCGAATTTCCTTTCGTGACATATCCGAATATGAAAATGAATGCAAATACAAAACGTTTGTGTCTAGTATTTTGCAGTATTTTCGCATAGCTCTGCTAAATTGTGAGACTGAAAGGATGCCATGATTGGTTTTTCGATGAAAATTCTGATTAAAGTCGTCTGTTGTGAAATGAATTTTTTGATTTGATTGCTTTTGGAAGCCTATAATTTGAATTGTAAGGAACTTTTGAATTGTGAACGTTTGAAATGTTTGTTGAATCTCGAGGGGGAACTCTGTCAGGCAGTCAGTCATTGGGACATAATTCCACCTGAACTTTTGGTTAGCTTAAATTGTAGAGCCAATTGATAAATTGTAATCTACTAATGAGGTATTGGTGGAAAAGATATTTTGAACCGATAGCTCCCTTTTCAATTATTCAGTATTTTGCTTTTGGCTTAAGCGGACCGAATGTAGGGATCGATGATATGTAAGTTCGCTGTTCAAATGAATTTTTTGCACGAGGTACATAGAAGTGATGTCGTTCTTGTTGATTTAGACTATCGGTGCGGCTCAAGGGTCCTTTGAATACTCTATCACTCTTATAAGTCTTGTGCGTTTTCTAATGGGTCTCTTCTGACATAGGAATCTTAGCTGGTTTTGCCTCAATGTGATGGCTCATTATATATCTCTCTTTACTTCAGAACCTAAACTAATGAGCCTCCCCATTCGACTCTGCCTCCAGATACGTGAGTGAAGTTGGCGCCGTCTCTTCAAGGAATTCATCTACTCTAAGTGCTCCATCCAATTTATACATCGCAATCGTACTATTCTGACTACGTGTCCAGTCTGCTAAGTTTGTTGTTGTTCATTCATTCATCGTCCATCTATCTGCGCTATAGAGCAACACTGGAAGATGCAGATCACTTTATTTCTTTGAGAGAGCTTGCTACTCAATTGCATGCCCCGCAGCCCAAAGGAACAACAGTTGACAAGAGATATCCTTCATTTGATCACAATGCTGGTGATGTTGTCAGAATTAAACGCAGAGCCTACATAGACGAAATACCTTACTACCTTGAAGTTGAATTTACCTGAAGTTATGTTAAGACGTCGATGTTAAATGTCCTTTCTTGTACAGGGCATTCACTTCGTTTTACTCTCGCTGATCCCCAGACCCATATTGGCCATTGATCATATAACACTTACGAATGTGTTCCTGAAATTACTGCAGTTTTTTTTCAAGATCTGCAATACCGTAAACATTTCATTTATGGTGAAATTTTCTGGGCGAAATCCAAAATGATACGACCAAATTCAGCTCTTAACTGCCATAAGGCGACGAACGGTATTGAGCAGACTTGCACCTCTCTATTTGACGCTTTCTTTCAATCTGAGCAGGTATCAATAAATTCAAACTAAGGGTTATCGAGGACGAAGTCGGCATCGTCATACCGCCCGAACAGTTTGCAGTTAAAACGTCTCCTTCATTCTCCATTGATGTAAATGGGACCAAAAATCACCTGAATGGCTTTTATTCTTTTATTTCGAAGCTTCTGAAAGCAAATTCATCCTCTTTTATCAATGCCTAAGAAAAATTGGGATGATCAAGGTACTGTATAATGCATTTTTACAAGAGTTACTCATTTGCCTTCAAAACCTAAAGAAACAGCGATAAGCAAGAGTGGTTCTTCGTACTATTTCCGCATACTACCTCAAAGGTGGAGCTACCTAGACCGTTTTCTCCTTGGCGTCGATTTTATGTGTGCATTATATACAGATCCATACAGATCTCGACTTGCTTCTTCAATCCTCCTCTAAAGCAATACATCCCACCCCGCACCCATCAGATACTACGCTCGTTGACCTGACCCTAAAAATGATTGACGTCAGCGAGGACCTCATAGTGGCTCGGTTGACCGTTGCCGAAATCGATAAAGAAGTGAGATTGGCCTACAAAATCGATGGAATACCCAACCAAATTCAATTCCAAGCTACGAGTAGTTCCCCGTACAATGTCTCAATGCATAATGAACTAGTAGACATGGTGTCTCATATGCCATCATTTTCAACTACTTCTCCCGCCACCCTAACAATGGAAACCGGAATTGCGCTGCCTTCGCCATCTAGCATTCCGCCCCCTCCGCCCCCCTGCAAACTGCTCAAACAATTCGGAACTTCGTGGACCCCCTCCGAATGGAAAAGCAGACTCGAAGAGCTGAAAACGCGAAACTACATATACGGCATTCTACGTTGAAGGTGCTCCTCTATACGCTGATGCTCCTTGGGTGCGGAACTTCTTTCACCGAAATTATGCTGTCGCCATCAGCGAGTACCGGTGATTTCCCCTGCTGACTCCAACAGTCCCACCAGCTTCAAAATCAACATCCCTTCCAAATTTTCGTGGTTGTTCGCGACTTCCCCTGGTAAAGCCACTAAACCGGTGAAGATACGCATCACCAAATGTTCTGAGTAACGAGAAAACCGACATCTAGACCATAATCAAAGCTCGAAAAATAAACGTAGTTTTAATCCCGATCCTAACTGGAGCTTCAAAACAAAAATATTCCCCAATGTTAGTCCGCTCTCCTCACTTATCCGACACAAAGCCCTTACACACCAATTCTGTAATCCCCTAATCCCCCCGTTTCTCCCAAACCCCCGCACCTACGCGTCTCTTTCAACTTAACAACAACCACCCATATTATCACTTCTCAACCTTATACGCCACCAAATTCAGCTAGCAACTCATTTCCTAACTTTGACCCTAATTTTATTAACTCCCATACCCTAAGACCCAAATCTCATCCCTTGTCCAACTTCACATCCAAACATTTATCTCCATTCCCCTCCTCCACTGTCCCTATTCTTGATCCCCTTTTTCCCCCACAGTTAAACTAACATAGCAAACCAATGGCACTACAGTAAGTCGCTATTTATTCTCTAGGCTTACAGAAAGAAAGATATTTGAAAATATTCGTCTCTTTCTTGCCTATCTACTGTTCTGTTACGAAAAGAAGACCAATACCAGCGTCATGGTTTCCATCCAGAAGGACGGCCTCCCTACCTACCCTATCAGCCTTTATGTCAAGTAACACGAGATTTTTAGCATGTCTCCTCAGAAAGTGGCAGACGACCTTTCTGCATGCGGTCACTCTAAGCGAGTCTCACACCTACATCGGAGCTGTGCCGACCACGATAAATTTTTTCGCCCATAACTTGCCTGCCGTGCCAACACTTAAACCATTCCGCCTCACACGTCCACTCCACAACATGCCTCTTACTTTTTACTACCAGAATGGAAGAGCCCCTTCACTCCAAAACCAATGGTGTTTTAAGCCAGTCACATGCTCTACTCTTTTATATTTACCCCCTGACTGAAACCAATCTGATTCCCGACATAAAGAAGCAGGAATTATTCGGCCCTACTTTTAATGTTTTTCGCGACGACGATCCTACCCGCCCAAATAATGATTTCCCCTGTCGAGGCGTTCGATTGGCTATCCACAGCAGCCTTAAGTCTTCTCCCATTACCATTTCTTCATCATCTAAAGTCGACTTTGACGCAGTAAAACTATCACTCCCCTTCAAGTCCCTTTACGTTATATGTCGCCTATCCTATCGGATCCTACCAACTTGCTAATGAGGCGATCGATCATTTAATTGACCTGCCTCATTCTATTGACGACTTTAGTCTTCCTCAACTACAGTTGACTCCATCAGATGATCAATCGTTTTTCATAGCTTCAAATGCCAACTCAGCTAAGGAATGTCTCTTCTCAAGTCTATGCCAAGTCAGCGGTATATCCAACTACATGGGCAGGCTATTAGACCTTATTTTCACAACAGATTCAATTAACTCCTCAGTCTAACTTTGCCTCCCATCTCTCTCCACAATCGATAACTACCACCGTCCCCTTCTTCTACTGTTTTTTCATAACTCTTCTGTTCAGTAAACTTTCATCAAATCAGTGACTATCTCAGCAGACCTTTAACTTTCACAACCTGAGTATAAATGATGCCTTATCCATTTTTTATAGAGAAATACTTAATTCGTTTTCCATTTGCGTTCCGTTTTCCCGTCTTAAAACATCTACTAGTCCTCGCAAGCTTTATTCCTTACGAAATAACAGAAACTCGTTAAGGGCTGTTTTCCTTCGGACCAGATCCTTTTCCTCTTTTCCAAATATCTTGGCGCTTATCTTCATTTTACCGAACTTCCCTTTACCTTAACAATGCTCAAGTCGACCTTATAAGCGACCCTAAGTCTTTTTTTCAATTTGTTAAGTACAAAAGAAAGTCCGATCACTACCCTCCTTCCCTCTCTTTCAATAAAAAGTCATCAACAGATCCACTTACCATTGCCAACCTACTTGCCACCTTTTTTAAACAATCCTTCACCAGGACTCCAATGGCCCACTTCTCTCTCACACCTTGGACCCGTTTTACAACGAATATAAGTTACACCAACTTAATGACGAATTCACAACCGGCCCAGATGGCCTCCCTACCATATTTCTTAAGGAATGTTCTTCCTCTCTTCCCTTGCCCTTTCTAATCTCTTTCTTCTATCACTTTTACAAGGACAATGTCCTCAGGCTTGGAAAACCTCTTTCCACAAAAAGGGGTAAAAGAACGAAATAACAAACTATCGTCCAATCGCTAAGCTCTTCCATACCACATACCCAAACTCTTCGAAAGTATTTCGTATGAAGCTCTAAGCTTCTAATGCAAATTACTTATTTCCCCTAGACAACATGGCTACGCGGGGGGGTAGGTCAACCACCAAAAATCTCGTTGAACTCGTATCCTTTGCCCTCTCTGCAAAGGAAGGTGGTAAGGAAGTCGATGTAGTTGTAACCGATTTTAGCAAGGCTTCCGATAAAATCTCCCATCGATTTATACTTTACAAATTGTCTCCCCTCGGCTTTGAACCCATACTATTAAAATGGATATCCTCTTAACTCGAAAACCATTTTCACAGAGTTCGTTTTTGGTCAGCCCACCCGGCTCTATTTTTGGCCACCTCTGGAGTTCCACAAGGCAGCCATCTAGGTCCCCCTCTTTTTATATCTCAATATATAAAAGAGAGTGACGTTAGTTACTACGCTTATAACTCAAGAACGCCTGGACCGATTTCGATGATTCGCACAAATTCGGACTGTTCTCCGGCCAAACAAGGAGAATACTCAAGAAAATTCCCGAGAAATCCCCGGAAAAAAAAATTATGAAGAAAATTCATTTTCCCATGGAGTGATTTTACGGCGCCACCTTCATGATAGATGACGTTTATGTTTACGTTACGCTGTGACAACTTTTTTTTTTGTCAAATTTTTACGCCAATTGGTTTTGCACCAAATTGTCACACATTAAAAACGAACATGACTTCAAATGCTGGTTCCGGTATTGCCAGTAGATGGCGTTGTGTGCATCAATTTTTGACAGCTGATTCATTTGCACAGTCTTTTCATCGCATACTATTGTGCTGTGCAGACGTGTGTTGCGATTGCAATTCAGTTTGGTTTAATACAATGTTTTGAAGTGAGTTCAGTTTGATGAAGTGCGCATCGACAATCAATCCAAACGTTAATTTCGGATTGTGCAATTCATTTTTAGGTGGATTACTTTGAAAGTCAATTCGAATTTGCTGTTCATTTCATTCTGATTGATCTTTTTGGTGTGTAATTGTATTTTCAAACGGTAAGTTGCCAACGAAGATGTTTATTTTGTGAGGTTATGACATTTGTGCACAAGTATGTATCGATAATTCCTTAATTGCTTTTGTGACATTCATTTCTCAGTGCCGCGAGCCAGAAGATCTAATATTTCGCATCGATCCCGTAATGCAAGTAGAGTTCGGAATATCGCCAATCAATTGAATACGGATGAAGAAATCGCACGAGAACAGCGCCGTGTTAGTATGGCTCGACTTCGTACATCACAAACGCAAGAAGAAAGACAGGCGGCGAATGAAACGACTCAGTTAACAATGAGAAATCGCCGAGCAAATTAAACAGCTCAATAACGTAAAAATCGAAATCAACGCGTAAGCAGAAGTGCTTCAAGTGTTGATTTGAATCGAGTAGCGTAATGAACGATTGCACAATTGACTACAGCTCTCATACTTCCGTTCAAATTGGCCCAATGGAGGTTGTGTGCAACCATTGCGGTGCATTGAAGTTCGCAGAAGAAACGCCTGGATTGTGCTGTCTGAGTGGCAAGATTAAATTACCACCATTTCCCTTGCCATCACAGACATTGCATTCTTTGCTTCGTGGTGAAACACCAGAATCAAGTCATTTTCTATCGAACAGTCAGTCAGAAATACATATAACGGATGCTTTCAAATGACTTCATTTGGAGCAGATATTATTGATGAATGCAGACTCAATCCGACATTCAAGGTAATAAAAGATTAAAGAAATTAAAGAAAATCATTGATTCTAATTTCGTCACGACTCTACAGATCCACGGCCAAATTCACCATCGAATTGGATCATTGCTACCGCTGGAAGACGCACAGCATAAATTCCTCCAAATCTACTTCATGAGCAATGCGGAAAATTAACTTGATCAGCGCCAAACAATGAATACGGCATTGGGAAGAGGAATTCTTCGAGATCAGCAGCAGCTACTGTATGAACATCATGCATTGGTTCGGGTCGAGTCTTCACGGATACCCTAGCTGCGCCTAAGAACTTGTTAAGCCCACTCACCACTTCTAAACTATATCAAGAACACAAGGCTTCTCAGATCCTTGGGTTGTCATTGGGTCTTATTCGGGTCCCAGGTCACAGATGTCTCCTGCGTTTTGAAGTGAACGCATGTCGTGTAGACTTAAGTTCACGGAATACCCATACATTCATGGGAGCAAGAATACTCCTTGCCATCGTTCTCCGTCAATTCCTTTGATATCAATTCGGAACCTGTGTTGGGGCATGAGTCGAATCCGAGTTAAAACCTCATACCGATCTTAGGGTCACGGCACCCAGTACTTATTGCAACTCCACATCGGGATAAATCCAATTGGAAGACCCAGCGATTTAGATTTAAACAACATCCAAAAAGTGGCGCTCTAACTAGGAGGCCTATGTCTTTCAAGTCAGGCCCGCGACGAAATTCGGAAGGGCCCTGACTGCCGTTGCACCAAGTTTTAAATCCTGTTATGGACTACCAGTAGTCGTGCATTCCGATTGCACCTTGTAACTGGTCAAATCGTAGCAGCGGCCTTCAACAGCGGCCTTCAGCAGCGGCGTTCAGTTCTGAATACCGTTACGTTAAGGTGTAAATTTCGTTAATGGAAGAGCGCCCAGTAGATAGGGATATTCCCAGGTTACAATAGGATTTCGGTTGAGAATTCTTGAGAACCCAAACCTGCATTACTGCTCGTTTAGGGCTTCAATAGGCAGTTAGGTTTAATGTGAGTGTAACTAAAAATGACGTGACTCCCCAAAACGACCAAACGAATGTTCACCGAAGTCTCCAAAAAAACAGCGACTTTCTTATTGCTCCTGAGTACAAAGAATTGTAGGCTCCGTACTAGCGTCGTAATGGGGCACTACACTCTTGCCAAGCATCTATCACCACCTGTCAGGCGTAAGCGATATAACATTCTGCGACTCCTTGAGTGTCCGGCCTATGCTCGTATCATGCTGCAAGTACTCGACGCTGATACCGTTGTTGATAAGTGTTGGTACTGTAGCCACCCTATCATTGAAGAGCTTACTTAGCTTTCTACGAAAGGTTAAGAGATTCCAGACAGAGGAAGGTACAAGGACTAGTTTTTCATTCGAGACTTCTATTCTGAACAGAAAAAAAGAACCGATCACTGGCAGCCTGCCAAAATATGGGCTACCTGCGAAGTTCGTAAGTGGTTTCAGGTGAGTCCCTAAAATAGAGCATAACCGCTGTTTATGCACCGAAATATTCACGTAACCTGCAAAAAGATCAACGAAAAAGCGTAGAACTTGAAAGACTTCTTGATAATTTTTTAGCAAAGCTCGTATGCAGAAAGAGATTGACAGCCATTTTTGTTAATGGCAGGCGCACCAATGTCATTTTGCTCCTTGAAGTACTTAGTTCCATCATCTGTTCAAGATGACTGAAATATTCACATATAACATTGGTATCGTCCATCAGAATAAATCAAAAATCTGTTTCCTACCACAAACTGTTCATAAAATTGATCTTCCTAGCCCTATACGAAAGAAACAATAGTAACTTCTGGATCCCCTTAATTATCCCCTTGTCTGGCTGTCTGTCGGAAATTTTATTGTCGAAATTACTCGCAAACAACATTGTGTTATGTTGACATCTTTTTACGCAAATCTTCATCACAACAAATGATTCCTGAACTATTAAAACCGCAGACCCTACCATATAAAGGACATTGTTAAACTCGAATTTTCTTCCAGTTATTAACGCCGAAAGTCGTAAGAGACCCTCAATTATAATCAGGTCCACGGCCCAACATACGTATACACAAATTAACACCCTCTCCAGGAGGATGAATCCTTTTTGAATTCAAATGGAAGACTATTTCTTACAAACAACCATCCCTCTTGAGGTCTTCATGTTGAGTGCTCCAACTATGGGGTAAGACAGCATATAATACTTTAACAACTCTATTCCGGGTTCTTAGTTACTCCGATCAATTCAGCATTCGTGAACTGTTTTCCTGTCCCCATGTGCCCGACCGGCTGGCCCATACTTCACTACGGGACACAGGCTACAATTTTGGCAGTTCCACATTTTTTTTGTCAGGCTTGCCACTCTTAAAAAAAATTTACTATCCAGTTTCCTGTTTGGCCATCGTAAGCTCATTATCACCGCCATTGCCCCCGCAATAATTTGAGGGCCATTAGTTTAAGTTTCGGCCTTAATTTTATTATCTGGAAAAAAAAGTTTATGTGCGCACTTGACGATTCCATTGAATAGTTATGGGTTGAGGGGGTTTCATGACGGACTTTCTCCGGTATGGCGCTGGGCTTTAGTGTTTGAAAAGTTTTCCTCCTACTCGTAGTCTCCTGGGGGTGCTGTACGCAACCGGAAGTCAAATGATGTTTTTGGTTTTCATAAATTTATTGGGCACAGTTACGAGTATGTTTATTATATTGTAGGTTGGAAAAGTGCTGACGAGAAAGGATTTCGTTTTAATCATGTCATTCATGCGGAGTAATGAAAACGTTGCGTAAATTTTATTACCCCATGATCCTTGTAGAAGAAGTCGGTAATTGCTTTAAATATGCATAAGGGAGCTGAATAGGGAATTGACTTGGAAAAGGAAGACCCACTCCACATGCTGTAGAATGATAAATATTCGAGAACAACTGAAGGGAACAATGTCGACACTGTTGAGTGAGCCATTTGGAAATGATTCGAAGCTATGTCAGCCATGCTGGACATGGAATTCCTTGTAGCAATCTGTTTCTGCTTTGGACTTTCCCTAATCGACTTTGGCATTCAATAACCCTTATATCTTTTTTAATAAAATATTACTCTCCGAAAGACTGCGGGTCTTGTTGACTATCGGTTACATGTACACAACAAAGTGCATGACGGGCAGTTGCTAAGGGTGCTTTTGCAGGAAATGCTGATGCAGTGTGTAGGGTTGCACGACTGGGATAGGTTTAGTTTGAGGAGACTCCGTGGGCGGTTGCATAAATCCATTAAAACTGAATGAAGGCGAGTTGCACAAGAATGGAACTGAAAGTGGAAGTGGTCAGTGATGGAAAGGATTTACCATCGGAATAGAGTAGGGGTGCTGGGTTACGGGTAACTCCAAGGAACAAGCTGTAACTATGGCTAGTGAGAGGAAATGATCCGACTGCCGAGAAGGTAGACTTAGGGTAAGTTTACATTTTTGCGGGTATATGGGGAATGGTGTTGGAAGGGATTTGAGTTTCAGGAAGACTTTTGTGGCTTTGCCGGAGCGAAAAAGTTTAGCAAAATCGCGGAAGAAGGATTAAGGGATTTTCTATGGAGGTGGCAGTGACTGCTTGAGATGGTTAAGAAGGCTTCTGTGGAAAGTGTCTTATGAATTTGAAAATTTTAAATTTGTAGTTTGAGGGGATTGAAAAAGTTAGTTGTTACCTGCGGGCAGATGGAATTTCTGTTATTACCAAGAAGAGAAACACAAGTTGAAAGAGATTGTGGCTCAAGAAATTGCTGGAATTTGCTTCTCCCAAACATGGAACTTGGATTAATTAGGGTCAAAACACTTAGCTCTTGTGCACAGAAAACTAGAAAGTAGTCATTCCTCACCCCTCCTATCGTTTTTCTGTTACTCTCATCCCCTAGCCTACATCAAGGTGTCATTCGAAGTGTGCTGAAGATAGTCTTGGTCTACTAAGGCCTACTTTTAAAAATAGCTTGGTTTTGTGAGATGAGCATGCTTAGCTCCATGCCAGCGACCATCCTTTTTCTAGCTTCTCATTGCACCAAAATTTAACTTTTAAATAAAAAACCCTCATAGGCCCATTACCGTTGTTGACTTCATACGAGGCACTGTTAAAACAGTGAAGTTTGACAAGAACTGGCTTAGTCTCAGCATTCGCGACAATATAAATGTCTGCTCGACCCCGTCGAATACGCAGAAGCAAGAGCAAACCTCGAACTACACTGCGTCATGCAGGTGACTTGAAAAACACCAATCACAGCATTTTTTGTTGAAAGTTCGAACCAGCGAAATATCGTAGGACGATACTTCTGCAAACTGTAGTTCTTGATAAGATTTGGACTCAAGTATGGAGAGAATATGCTACCATCTTTGTCCATATGACTCCAAGATATCATAACTAAGCATGCCACGCTAAGACTCCTCGCCCAAATCTAGGACCCATTCTCTAGAGATACGGGCGAGTGAGGTACAGAAGTGGCTGCAACTAGCGGCGCGGCGGGTGCGCACATATCTTGTTAGAAACCTTTTCTGAGGCGACAAAAGACATAAATATCTGACAACAGGAAAGTCATACATGAGAGACTGTGCCCTGTAGAGCTCATTAAAGTGCCTCTACGAAAGCGCCAGACCGAGGGCTATCAATACTTATGTTGAAGGACATAAGAAGTTTGTGAAGCTAGTAAAATGTCGGAATCACTGTTTGTTGTATTTTATCAGAGCTGCCGTTTACGGTTTCGGTAAGATGTGATGATATACTAAGCTTTATATAGGCAAATATCTCTTATAGACCTAAAGCTAAGTTTTACGCCAATAGTCCTGAGATACTATAAACTCGCACTCGGGGTCCACGGCTGGAAACTTCTTCCAGACATTTACACCGTAAGCCAAGGCAAGACAGTGGCAGATACTAGTAAAAGCTGGTCATCAGTCGGTCCATCGTCCTTTCCTTAACAGCTGAAACCGTTGATTTGATTAAAGAATTTGAGTTTTAGCACAGCTAGGGCAAGTGTTGTGGACCCTCAAAAAAAGGAGGTTACCGAAGCCGACTAATGGGACCCACTTTCTCATCTGGGGCACCTGGATCAGCTAAGATACTATTCTACCACATGAAATGTGCGATTTTCGCTCAGTCGGAAATAAGATGTTCTCGAATGAACATCTGTGCCAGAGCTTACAATTTTCTTTTAAAAAAAAAAAAATGGTACGTGCGCTTGATGTGTGAGAATTTTAGGGTTCGTTACAAGTACCGTTATTTTTTTTCTAGGAATTATTTACCAGAGCGTCGGCAATTAAAATTCGAAGCCTCTTCCTTTACGAATTTAAAGTGGGACATAATGCGTCATTGGCAATGAAAAACATATTGTAAATGACGCGTTTGAGGATGTAGCGGTAAAGAAACGCACTATACGACGTTGGTTTGTAAAGTTCCGTTCGGGAGATTTCAGCCTCGAAAATGAACCACGTGGGAAGCCGGAAACGTCAGTTGACAACGACGTTTTAAAAGCAGCGGTGTATGCGCACCCAGCGAAATCGGTGCTGGAGAATGCACAAAGAATGGGAGTACCCCCAATGACAATAAGTCGACACTTTTCTCTCATGGGAATAGTAAAGCAACTCGATAAGTGGGTACGATAATCGTAAAAGATCTGGGCAGTGGTTGGATGCAGATGAAAAACCAAAACACATCCCCAAGCCAGATCTTCACCCAAAAAAGGTTATGGTGACAATTTGGTGGACATTGAAAGGACCACTCCACTTTTAATTTCTTCAACCAAGAGAAACGATAAACGCTATCAAATATTGTGAGGAAATCGACATATTACATGCCAAATTAGCTGAAGAGCAACTTGCGCTGGTCAATATGACAATTCTAGACCCCATACCTCACAAGTAACGGTGCAAAAACTGTTGCAGTTGGGATTTGAAATTCTTCCGCATCTCTCTCCTGATATTTGCCCAACGGATTACCATCTTTTCCAAGGTCTTCCGGAACCGAGCAGAGGTCATAAAAGCCTTTGAAGATTTCATTGCCTCAAAAAGTCAGCACTTCTACGAAAAAGGAATATTTGACCCTGTCTCAAGTTGGACGAATATAATAGTTGCCAACGGATCCAATTTTGATTGAATACAAATTTACGGAAAAATAATATTGGCTTTTAAATTTTTACTATCAAAGCGGACATTTCATGTGGTACAACCCAATAACTCTCTTTCCGAACCAACTCCAATCAACTCCAATCACGCCCACGATAGAGAACACTTCGTCTCCGCAAGTTCTTCACGCCATCACCATTAAGGCATCTATTAAACTCAGGATAGCATCCAAAAGTAAATTTTGCAGAATCAAATCTACCCAACCACTTAACACCGTCGCTATCTCTGTCCTAGCTTGAACTCATCCTTGAAGGAAGGTCGTCAAATTATAACACCTGGCCCGCCTAGATACCCCAGGAAGTTGGTTGAAGAATCAAAAGAGAATCGTGGGTTGCGGCGTAAATGCACGCAACGACTTATGGGTAATAAAGACACTAACCTCAGAGTTGAGTCTTGTGGTCTGTAGCATTACATTTCCACATTCCAAAAAAAATACTTGCATCACACCATCAATTCCACTTTACAGATCTATAAACGAGAAGTCAGGAAGACAAACGTAAATCCGAAAAGCGAAAGGATGACCAGTACATATAAATCCTTGGGGCTAGGACTTGTGGTGGTATGTGAACGGGTTGACTCTGAGGTAGAATCTTAGGATTTGCTTATGAACACTCATTTCCCTGGCTGCACTTATGTAATCCTCTCACCTGGACATCAACCCAGTCACGATCTGTATTTTGCAGCTTTAACCGTATAAGACACCAAGACCCGATAATATGTTTCCCGCAAAACTGAAAAATACTTTTCAGGAATTTCGAGAGTTCCTCCTATGAATTCGTAGATTCTATCTTGGTCTGGGTACAATACCCCGTACATGAGGTGAAACCTTTCATATTCTACCGAAAGATATCAGACCTAGTCCGCCAGGATTCCTTCCTGCTAAGACCCTCTAGAAAAACCGTTATTAACATTAAGTGCAGGCTTAACCATACTTATAGAGAGCTATCCCAATCTACGGCATAGTCACTGCACCATTCTCAAATATGCTTTAAGTATACTCTTCTTTTAGATACAAAGCTGTGTTCTTAGTGTCAACCCGGGCATGCATTATTATTCATCATCCTACCTAAACTGAATGACATTCCTCAGAGTTTCTCGAGTGACAAGTAACTAGGTCTCATTTTAGCCACGAAGATAAGGGAGAAAGGATTGGTGCAGAAAGTATCATACTATTGTATGATATATGGGCAGTTCAAAGACTGAATGCGTCGCTGTTTTCTCAGGATATCTGAGTATCTCAAAATACTACAGACTTACTGCCAGTGTATTCTAGGTGAAAACATGCTTGGTGTTGGGCTAAATTGAATTATTTACAAGCTCAAAGCCAATACAAGAATGCTGAAATGAGTAAGCTTCGCTAGACGATCGGTGCAAGATAGCCCTGATTCGACGAACAAGCTGAGAATTAAGCAGGCAAAACTTAGCCCTTCATTGCTTTGGGGCAGTACACATCCTGCTTTCAATACTGAGTTAATACTTCTTTAGTCTACTTCACTCTTTACGGATAAAACCTGGACTACAATCAACACCTCTTCTCGATTCGCCTGATTTTTGGCTAATCGACTCGAGTTGAACACACCAAATTGGCTGATGTCCCTTTCCACTTAAGCATGCCATCTAATTTCCCTTCGGAATTAATTTAAAAACAGAGCGGTGGTGTTCCGTCGGTCTGAACTTATGAATTCTAATCCTTCGGACCACGTCAATGTCCCTGCATGGGACAGTTCATTGTCATTTCCTACTTTTGTTTATTTAGACATTCTAGGACAGGATAGGACTTCGTGCTTGATGTTAAGGAGTAGTATGAGTATTTCCAAATACTGGGATTCCTACTGAAGAACAGTAGGGTGTCACTGGTCTCTACAGGACCACGTCGGGTAGTTGTTGGTTTGCGGGCAAGCTTGCAGTTATGCTCATATAAAACCCATTTGTCAATAGAAGCACTAACCGGAGACACAGGGAGACCTAAAGAGTGTTCGATTCTTGAAAAGCTATCATCTGAGCCTTGGCTATCAAGTTCATCGGCGATTTCATTTTCCGTAATCGCATTGTGACCTGTGGCCAGCGAACCAGAAGTGAAGTCTGCATTCTCTCGAACTAGCTTTAAGGTCGTAAGAGAGCTCATCAAGGCTCTAAGTGTAGCTTGGTTGTCGTCACGGATGCAAATGCTTACTCCCATCCACCCATTCTTCACAATATACATAGTTCGCTGCCATCAGGATTGGGTATATCCCCGCTTATGAGACAGACGGAAGCTTTCCTAACGAGTAGTGTAATCTAACATTTTCGCCCTCCAGAAAAAACCACCGCCGCATCCTAGATCGGTTTTGGATCCATTCGTTAAGGCCCGACTGACTCCGATTCTGACCGAAACCACTCAAGCCAGGGAGAGTCGGTCAAAAGGCGTTCTGGTCAAAAGACTACTTCTCTTTAAGCGGGAGACGGCTTTGAGAATGCATGCCATGGCATAATTATCAGGGCGAGGAAGAGTAGAGACAGACGTTATAGGGAAAGTCCTCATGCAGCCAAGAGCGACCGTTCTACGGAGTCTAGTAAAAGAAGAAAAGACATATCTTCTCGAGAGCTTGTCCCATCAGACAACCGACGCATGGGATATTATTGACCGTGTAGATCCAAAGAACCCTCCTCGGTGGCAGGCCTCTTGTCTTAACGAAAGTTCCTTTACACTGCCAGAAAGCCTACAGCGCCTTGGGTTCTTTCGACGTAGCATGTTTACTTATCTACTTAGGTGGCGCTAAACTTCGGGTTGAACCTAGGTATCAACTAACAAGTCTCTCCAGATATTCTGATCTAGTTAGCTAAGCTACCTCCAGTTGCGCAGTTTACTTTAAAGTATTTTAGCCAAATACTTACCTTTGTTGGAGAAGTGGATGGTGATTTCATTTAGGCACTAGATGAGTCTGAGCAGTCAGCTTCCTCCTTCTCCTAAAAACAACAATCTCAGCTTTGAGAGATTTGACTGAAAGCCCATTTCTAGTCCACCAATCGTCGATCACGTCTAGAGCTGCCTGCGCAGATAGTTGCTAGACCAAACTCGACACGCAGTACAGCTAAATCATCTGCATATGCCTTAGCGTAAACATTAGAGATACATAATGAGGATGTTAATCAGTGAGTCGACCCGCATGCACCATGTCAGTGGAGACAGTTCGTCGTACTTCTTAGCCCCGTTATCACATATTGGCCGTAGTCAGCATCCGCAATCACGGTCATGTTCACCCGTATTAGTCTTATCCACACAGCAAGTGACTCGTCAACGCCGTGTTGCTTGACATTTTGTCAAAAGTTGAAGCGCACTCTGGCAGGATCTTACGCGTAGGTAGGAAGTCACACTAATTGGCCTGAAGCTCTTGGCGAGGCTTCTCTCACTGTTCATATGCCATCGGTGCTAGACGACTTGAAGCCATCAAAGGAAGGAACAGTGTTTTTTGGATAGGCCCACCCGTCACCACAACGGTGAAGTCTCTGCTTTCCACTCAGTGTTGGTGCCATCAGATTCCCTTAGTGATTTCGGTTTGATTGGTTCCCCTCCTAGCCTATTGGTTTCACCGTACTTTTTGATCTTTTGGCAAACGTTTGTATAAGAGGCACTCTTCGAAATCCGAATTAGATTCTTATACTTGTATTCTTTTTGCTCTATAAAGATTCTAGTCTTCTTCTAAATTAGAAATTTTCTAGTTTCCTTACGTAGTCGCTGCAGATCTGCGTCCCAACATGGAAATGTCGAACTCCATGATTATTTCTTAGTTGAAAATGTTACGTTAAAGCACTTAGTAAGGGCACCGTTCAAATTCTGAACAGCTTCCTCCAACTTTTGTTTTGTCCTGAGCTTAGGGGAGCATTTGCAGACTTGCTGATATCCTCCTGAAATTCGATTTGTGCTACTAGTAAAGGTTGCTATTTGGTTTTCCAGTGTTAAATTTTTGACAGATCACGCGTGACTCGTGACATTTGTCGAATCAAATATGCTCAGTTAGCATTGCCATTTAATTATGGAAAGACATACAGGCGAACAACGCTTACAAATTATTGAACTTCATTGTCAAAATTCGTGTCCTCTGAAAAATGTTTTTCGCGCAGTTTGACCATTTTACGGTTGTCATAATCGACCTACTGAATAAGCAATTCAAGCCATAGTGACCAAATTTCGCACCAACTTCACGCTATTGGTCATCAGGCCACTTACTCGTAGAGTGCATATAGAGGAAAATATTGCTGCTGTATTCCCCAGAGTTAATGAAAAGTGTTATTTGTCCATTCGTCGCCCTTCGCAGCAATTAGGATTGTGGTACTCGTCTTCGTTGAACATATTACGCAGGGATCTTGGTCTAAAACCTTACAAAGTACAACCCGTGCAAGAACTAAAGCCGAACGACCTGATCCAGTGAGTGAGCCTTATAAAAACCGGAGGAGGATCCGCATTTTTATAGAAAAATTGTCTTCAGCGACGAGGTCCATTTCTGTTTGAATGGATATGCTAATAAACACGACTGCCGTACTTGGTCCGATGAGCAACCTCAGAGAATATAAGTGCCTGATTGGACCATCGGTTGGAGCGGTTTATAGTCGTCGGAATCACTGGCCCGTATTATTTCAAAGATGACCGTGAGAACAACGTTACAGTCAATGGCACCCACTATCATTCAATGATTTCGAACAGTTTTTTTGTCCAAAATGAACCAGCTGAACCTGGTCGACATGCGGTTCCAACAGGACGGCGCATCATGTCACATAGCACGCGAATCGATGGACCAATTCAGAAATGATTCCGGTGAGCAATTTATATCTTGTCTTGGACCGCCGAATTGGCCGGGTAAATCATGCGATTTGACGATTAGACTATTTTTTATGGGGATACGTACAATCACTTGTCTAGCAGCCTTAGAAGACAACATTACACGTAGCGAGATATGTACAAGCCAATATGTTCGAAAAAGTGACTCAAAATTGGGCTCTCCGTATGGACCACACAAAACGTAGTTGTGGTCAACATTTAGATCAAACAATCTTTAAAAAATAAATGGCAAACATTGATTTATTTAAAAGTTTTATACACTTTTGCAGTTGTCCTTATAGATATTTCTCCCACGTGTCTACAACGATACTCCACCGCTTTTGGGGTTGTCCGAATTCGGTAACCTGAGTATTAGTTTGCAGGCCGCCTCGTTACTGAGCCTGTGTTTGCTGATGTTATTTCATTTGTGCGATTTAATTATTTTCTTTCGGCCTTTTCTTCGAACCTCGGGTAGGATTGGAACCTCTATTGCTATCTGTTTTGAGTGAATTTTTCCGATGACCTACGCTGATTTACACAGCTTGAAGTTTTGCCACTATTAGATTACGTCTTGCCACATTCACTCAAATTCCTAAAATTTTCATCTTACATCATTCAACATTGCGATACGTAAATTAAAGCTGGACGAACGACCCTTGTGCATAACAAAGCTTTAAGCGGCATTTTGTTGTTACAGAATACTGCGGAGTATTCGAGCCATTTAAGGCACCGCACTGACTCTACGTGCGCCTCCGTCATCGATGACTCCTTCTAAATAGATGTCAGGAGTTCGGTTTAGTGCTTCGGAAAAACGGCAATGCAGATATTAGGTCTAAGTACGACACCTAGTTATCCTCTAGCGCCTTTATCATTATGGACAATAATGCACTATCATCCATGAAAAAAAGAGATATCCTCTAAATTTCGCTCGACACTAAAAAGCAAAGGACCTGGTACACTGCTCTGAGGTACTCCGACTTTCCAATTCTCCGGTTATTCCCAGTGTACATTCATATCGAGTGGCATCTTAGTAAAATTAAGATCTTTAGGAACCCTGTCGAACGTTTTTTCTAAATCAATCAAGAAGATATCCAGATCTATCAAAGCTTAGCGATGCTTCTCCATATTATCCATAAGCTTCTTCGTAAACTGTCTCCTGCGATGTCACATTGACCGCCATGGAACAATTATATTCCATTGTCGACTGTGTAGAACTCACTCATATATTTTCATAGTGCCCAACATAACTTTCACCGATCGGCAGTTGTTTCAATATTTCGTGTCGTTCTTGCCTTTATACAGTGCAACTAGCAAGCTCTCCCTCCTTTGATTAGGCAACCATAATCTCGAGTTAAAAATTCATTTGCAAGCCGGTACTAAGTTGCTGATTTTTGTCTTTCTTAAGCTGCCCAGGTTAATTGATTTAGAGCACATCACGTGAGTTGTAGTATCAAAACGGCCAATTTCGTCCTTAAGCGAATCGCCTTTCAAATCACGTAGAGTCATTATCCTTATCTTTTCTGCTAGGGCTGAAGAAAAAAATCTAGTTTTGGTCAGGAAGCTGGACTGAGCTATTTGCTTTCTAAAAGGTCATATCTAGAGGACCCTGCCCTTGCATAAGGGCAGGTTGTAGCCATATCTGCAATTGTTTATTGTAAATTTAGTGGCTCAAGTAGGTACACCAAAATCATGTCATCGTCCATATGTGCAACGCATGGCAGGGCATTTGATAATTATTTAAATTTATTCACAATTTGGGTCAATAAATATTGCAGTGACATAAAACGAACAATTTTTTGTTGGACAATTTCTTCCATCCTCTCCTCTGGGCTATTTTACGCTTATTTAACTGTGTTAATCGATTCGGTTACTTTATTTTTCCTCACGGGTTCATTTCCATTTTCATTTGAATTCAACCTCCCACTCCGCCTCCAATATAATCAGCCATAAGCTTTAAATCTCCACCTGACATACAAATATGGATTTTTTCTATCTCTGTATCCGTGAATGTTTCCAATTTTAACTGACAGCCTTGGCTAGCTGAAAGCACCTGATACGACCCACCAATGTAGATAGGTATCTCGTAAAATGCAAATTAACCCTCGCGATTTGTGCCGAATCTACAATTCGCGCGTTCCACTAGAAGGCAGAGCAATCATCCTTTTGACATGAAATTGGGTCGGACATTACGGTAAGTGGGCAGAATACTTCCCCCCCCCTCCCGCACCCTTCGATTTACGAGTAGCTCACCAGGACATCATCATTTTATTTGAGCTCGATTTTTTTGCCTGCAAATAGAAATAATTTGACCTATGCAGGGCGCGACTTAATAGCGAAAATTATTTTCGCAACTTTTCGCTCAACTCTGTTCGGCTGTGTTTTTTTTTGGTTCCGCACGTTACAGGATTCTGAATTCGGAATTCGGAATTCAGGCTTTAGGCCCCAGGAACCAGAAAACTTGAAATCCAGGCAACCCTTTCGGTAATGACTACGGGCTGTTTGGCTTTGGCTAGGCGATGGTTGGTCTGCCAGCTTGGGAAAATAATTATATTACTCTGGCAAATTGCTTGAAAAATTAATAAAATTAAATACGTTCAATGTCAGACTTTTATTTTCGAGTAAAATGGCTTCAGGACGTTTTTTTTTAAATCTGAACCTTTCGCAAATTGCAATGACGGTCTGTTCCCGCCGACTTTCATGAATATTAATAGATTCAATATCAAAAAAAAAAAAAAAAAAAAAAAATCTCGGGTCGAGGGTTATTATTTGAGGGGTTGGGAGGGAAAGTTTATTTGGTAAATGGTAGAGGGTAGGTGATTGAATTTACCTTTGAAGGATGCTATGGCATCAAAGCGGCATTAAATTGCGAATTAGTACAAAACGTGCTGTAATTCTTGCGATGAAAGAAGAAAGTTGTCGAGACTTCATTAAGTGTTGACAAAGTTGCAGTTTAATTTCGAAGCGGGAAAACGGAGATGGGACAAGGTAAGGGATGTTATTTGTAGGAAAGGTGTGCCAGCTTTGTTTGGATGGAATTGTGTCTCGTCTTAATGACTGCCATTAGGAGGGTGTACGTTTTTTTCATTAAATTAGGAAACCAGCAACAGAAATGAGATTCAATAGGGCAAGATGCTTACGTGGTGGATTTGTTGATTAAAAATAGAAGCAATTTGGGAACTTCAATAGTTGTCTTGTGCCACGATAGCACACGATCAAAGGTTGCTTGTACAATCGTTTATGAGTTGATATCTTGTTTTGATATTTGATATTTGAAGCATTGCAATAGTTTCCTTTTAATTAAACTTAATGATGGTTGTGACGATTTGAATTGTGGGAACTTACTTACTTAGATGGGGCTACAGTCTGGGGGTGGACCAGTGCCTAATATGCCTTTCCAGCCAGCGCGATCTTTTACCAGCTACCCCCAATGGCCGAGGTACCCTTCGACTTTCCTGCGCGACCTAAGATGAGGTCGTCTCTCCTTCATTGTTCCTCTGGGTTGGAGTCGAAAATGTTCCGGGCTGGGACGCTGGTGTCTATGTGCTCAAGGTGTCCTAGCCATCTGACTAGGTCGGCATCGCTGAACAGCCCGTTCGTTTTTGAAACGTCTCCTTCATTTTGCATTGATGCAAACGCGATCGAAAATTACCTGAAGAACTTTTCTCTGTAAGCAACTGAGATCACTTTCATCCGCTTTCGTCAGTGTCCAAGCTTCTTCGACGTAAAGTAGGACTGGGACAATTAGGGCTCTAAGAGGCAGTGATTAGCAATAGTGGTTCTTTTCGTGACGTTAAGATAAAGTCCCTTACTACCCTCAATTTCAGCTGCCTATCATGACGGTTTGTTCTCGGAGTCGATGTTGTATGCCAATCTGTGTTGACAGCATACACGGCTGTGGTCAAGTTTGCTTCTGCTTCCATAGTCGCAAACGCTCCATTTACAGCTCGCTGTGTTCTTCCCATTAGGTCAATGTTGTCTGCGTATGTGTGTAGCTGAACAGAATTTTGAAAGACGGCGCCTTTAAAGTTGACTTGCGTGCTTTGAATACGACGTCTTGTTTAAGCCCTTTTCTGACATAGGGGTAAGGTGTATTCTCGATTGCCAGGGATGCCAACACTAGACATAACTCTGTTAACTTCATCTATTTGGAGGACTTTCGTGGCCTAAAACCAAACTGATAGAGGCCGGTTAGGCTGTTGACAGGATATAGGATATATGTAATATGCAATGTTGTGGAGAATTATTCTGCTGTAGGTGGCGGAGTTCATAGGATCTCCAGCCTTTAGGATCGGACAAATCCTGAGGTTTCACTCGTTGGACATACCTTCGTCGACCCAGATCTTGAAGATTCGTTGATGTATGCTCCGTATCCAATTATTACCTGCTGCTTCAAACAGCACAGCCGTTAAGCCATCGATTGATCCAAACGCTTTCTTGGACTTAAGCGTGGAAAATGCAATGCCTATATCATCTTGGTCAGGGGAACGGGAATCTTGTCCATCTTCGTCCAGGTTGAATTATTCATTCTAGCTGACGGTGGAATGTAGTTCGTCAATTTAATATTCTGCAGAAATAATTTTTCCGGATTCTAAATACCAACTGCGTTTCTACTATAAGATTTCCCTCTCCATCCTTCCAGGTCTCTGTTCGAGCTTTTTACCTAGTACTAGCAAATGTTTTGGTACACGAAATGAATACATTCAATCTCAAGAACAAGATTAGATTGTTGTGGGAGGTGGTATAATGAATCCCATATCACTGCGGCCACGGATAGGCTTATTGTGATGTCGTCCATTTAGAGCTCATCTATGATGCCGCAATTTGTGAGAAAGGCGGTTATGTATTCAGGAGAGTTGGCAGCTATGTTACCTAGGTAAAATCGTTTAGATTAAACGATTGCAGTCACATAGTATGTTTTCTGCTGTTTTTACGTCGTTTCACAGTATTGTCTTGTGCTATTCCCATGGTCATCAGGTTTCACACAGCAGTGCCCTGTGAGAAAACCTGTGATCCCTCGAATCTGACTTCTACTTAGTTGTAGTAGTTGTTTTGTTTTTTTGTGGCAACAGCTTGGCATAAAGTTTTTAGCTTGTCTGTTTCCTTCGGTTTTTCTCCAGCCAGGTTTTACGAGTAATACTTCCTTTTATAGTATTTATTGATAGCCCACAGACAGGTCTTGTCATCATGAATTGAGGTGCGGATCCTTTCCTGGCTAGTTCGTCTGCTTTTTCATGGTATTCATGTCCGCTATGTCCTGGCACCCAAATCAGATGGGCTTGACTTTTAACCAATGAACGTATCCACTCCAACTTGACGGCTATTTGGCAGGTGACATTTATGCAAAGTTCCCGCTTAAAAATTTGACGTCAGTTGTTAGCAATCATGGAATGGAAAATCGTGTTGTCATAATTGGAGTGCAAAAATGCGGTTACGAAAAGTCAAAATCATTCGAATGTTGCGACCGAAAATCACAAGACACTTTGTGTATCGTACCGTGAAGTTATTTGAGGATACTGGTGGGAAAGTCAACCCTGCAAAATCTGTTCGTACACTGTGCGAACGCCACAAATAATCAAAGGCGTAGAGTATCGAATTCGACGAAATCCGCTGTGCAAGCAGAAAGTGTTGTCTTGGGAAATGGACAGCATGTCGCGCATCTTAAAATGTGATCTGGGACTCAGCGCCTACAAGAGACATGCACAGAGATGCATTGAAACAGAAACGCAAGTCAAAATCGAAAGCCTTGCTTCGCCAGTACGCGCATAACGAATTCTTTTTACTGACGAGAAAATTTTCACCGTTGAAGAATCGTTCAACAAACAGACGATAGAGTATATGCTCTATCATCATGATATGCATCTGAACTCGTTCCGAGGGTTCCACGTGGACGCCACACAGATTTTGTAATGGTTTGGTGGTGAGTCACCTCCGATGGGATCACCGAACTCCATCTCTGCGAGAAAGGTGTCAAAGCCTCAACGTTGTGGGGCCATTCAATAAAACCGTGGACCAAAACCACGTTCCAAACTTCATTTAGACTGATGATTTGCCGCCTGGTAGCCCAGACCTCAACCCATTAGACTACAAGACTATAATGCGTTCTGAAGACTATGGCTTGAACTACTCGACATTCAAGTACTGAAGTATTGAGTCTATTTTACATTGTCCGATTCCAATGTATGAGGTGCGTGCTGCAAGCGACGAATGACTAGACCGACTTCGCCGTTTTTGTTGTTATTCTACAACTTGTAGCCATTGACTACCCCGATAAATAGAAGAAAAGAAGTTTTGCAAAATATTCATTCCTTTTCATTTATTAGCCAAAAACCATGTACCAAAACATTTGCTACTAAAGGGTGGGAGGTCGGTCGTCAGTTCAGTTCAGTTCAGTTTATATGCATTTTTATTGTTTCACTTAATTTACTCTTACTTGCTAGACAAAAAAATGCTTAAAAGTTAGCTTAATTAAATTAAAATTATCTTATTCTAACTTTCTGGCCCCATGCGGGCACTTTAAGTTAAACCTAACACTTAAATTATGTCTTTCGACGTACATTACTAGCATACTATACTATACTATAATATTTCTATTCATTATAATTAAAACTAAGAAAACATTTTTTACAAAAAAACTTAGTAACATGACTTTTTTTTCTATTTTATTATAAAAATTAAAACTAAAATCCTTCAAACTACCTACAAACAAATTTTAATCTACTTAACCTACTTACATACATCTAATACATACATATATGTGTATATACATAATATATATATATTTAATATATAAATATATGTATATATATATATATATGTTCTTTTTTTAATTTTTTATTTTTATTATTTTTTTTTGTTTTTAAATATTTTTTTTTCTTAAATCTAATTTACTCCTACTTAAAACTATGTAAGCCGGCCGTGGCTAAAAAAATTAGGCGACCCGCTAAGCTATCTATTGCTGGAGGAATTCGACGACGACGCATCCTCTCCTTCAACAAGCCACCAAAATTGTTGGTGCTGCCGAGCAACATCCCTCATGTCGCGACTCCCTACCGCCCTACTGGACCGGAGACGCTCCGTACAGCCGTGTGCGACGTCTCTGTCGTAGTTGTGGTGGAAGATTAGCGGCACCGCAAATCTCTCCTGGATCAGACCTTTACTATCTAGGTAGAGGAGCGCTTCTAGAGGAATAAAGCCGTTAAAGCGAACTCTCTCATGATACATATAATTAGGGTAGTAAGCCCCGGAGATCAGGTTGTTCGATGAGGTCATTACTCTTACAATGTGCCTTTGAGTCAACTTAATGACGAAATTGTCCACTCTTATTAGGTTCGCCCTATTGTACACGACCTCATTAGGATAGAATTGTATGTACTCGGATTCTGGTGTTCTGTATAAGCGAAGACAAGTCCTAAGACAAGCCCTCTCAAACACCCGAATCTTTTCCAATAAACTAGCTCTCACGTTGAACCACACGGGACATCCAAATACAAGCATGGGCCTGATAAGGGCCATGTAACAGATCACTTTCACCCTCGCATCGAGTTGGCTGTTATAAAACAGTCTCTTTGTAAGGGCAAAAGCACCTTTGGCTCTCGCCAGAGCAACATCTATATGTTTGTTAAAATACAGATATTGATCTAGCCAGATCCCAAGGTATCTGACAACATTTCGACAAGCAAGTGACTGTCCATGTTGTCCGACGATAGAGAACTTTCGCCAATTTTTTCTGGTATCGCTAGAGGCCCCAGAAAAAGGCGTCCTAAACGGAGTGGTTTCCGACTTCTGAAAGTTGATTTTCAACTTCCAGTCATCGCAATATTGTTTAATTTTGTCGAAGTCTCGTTGCAAAAGTGTATTAATGACCTCAATCTTTGGACCTGATCTGTACGCGATTAAGTCGTCTGCGTACGCTATGGCATGGTGAAGTGAACCTCTCAGATCACTTGTGTAAATGTTGAATAGGATCGGCGAATTTACCGCACCTTGTTGCAGACCGTTTTTAATGTTAAATATTCCAGCGGAAGTCACATCGCCATTCTTCACGATGAACTGTCTACTGGAGAGCATATCAAAAAGAATATACAGCAGTGGTTTACCAATGCCCAACCTGTCCAGCTTGAAGAAGAGTCCCTTTAACCATACGGTGTCGAAGGCCTTCTCCAAGTCAATCAAGCAGGCACCAGTGCACTGTTTCTTGCCTTTGTTCCATTGGATATCAGAAACCAGTTTAGACGCAGTATGAATGACATCATGCCTCGCCTTGAAACCGAATTGATTATCCGGAACTATATGTTTGTCCTCAACCCACTTAGTCAGGACTCTATTGATCACCTTCTCGAAAACCTTACTGATGTTTGGAAGAAGACTGATCGAGCGGAGATTCGCCGGATTGGAAGTATCTTTATCCCTTTTGGGTATGGGATGTACCACCGCAGTTTTCCAATGCGCTGGATAATGTGCATTATTCATTGCATTATTAAACAGGGTGGTATAAATGTCCACCGCTTCTAGTGGGAGATGTCGAAGCACAATGTTCGGTATTTCATCGGTTCCCACTGATTTCTTACTTGTAAGTGATTCGAAGATCGTTTGGAGCTCTTCCTTCGAAATGAACGGTGGTAATACCCTTTCGTTGGTGATGACATTGTTTGCCATATTCTCGTCACTGAACTGGGTGAAACCCGAGCTCTCGAATCGCCAATTCGCAATTTCATTTCGAAGGCAGAAATTGTGCACAATTACTCGACTCTCCAGATCGTGGTTCGGGCCAATGATGTCATTCGCCTTGTACACTTCCTGGAAAGTCGCTCCTATAGCCTCTATCTTCTCCTGCGGATCCTCGATCACAAAGAAGTTGTCATCATCAATGGCCTCATTTGGATCTATGCCCGCTGCTATAAGTATTTGTTCGTTGTTCGTCGTTCTTGCGATTTTAAGACATGGAAGGTATATTTTCCCCGAAATATTTTGTTTATTTGCGGGAACATATTCGGGTTGCTGGTGTTTACAGCCCGAATTTTATTCTTCCAATACAAACTTACAGAATTTCTGTAATTTTCCTTTATTAATGTTTGGAGGTTTTTAATCGACGACTTCAATGTCATGATCTCCGGGTTATGTCTGTCAGTGAACTGTCTGTACAAGGTTTTTAGTCTTGACAGCAGTCTACTTTTATGTCGGTGCAGTGCGTCAATAGTTGCGTTGCGGAACAAGTCTTTGTTGTCAGTGTGTTGATACCTAGGTATCGTTTTGTCCATAGTTCGTTTAATTGTCTCGTCCATTAGTTTTAGATATCTGTCAATCTCCTCGTTTGACAGATTTCTGTTGGACGGTGGGTAGAGCGAATTCGAGGAGAGTGCTCTAGTCAGTGTTCTGGTGAAGTGTGTCGAACGCACTCTACTATAATTCTAAGAATGCCTTTGAACAAACTCGTCCAATTCCGCAATTTCGTTGGGAACAGTTATTTCGGTGCTGAGACCGCAATGGTCACTGTCATACACGAAAGTGCTTAGACAGTTTGTAGTTTGTTGGTTAGTGCATGTCAGTTGTATTCGTGAGTCGAACAGCAGAAGATCCAGATAGGACCCGTGTCTGGGAAACGACGGACTATCCGTCGCCTTAAGCCCGAGTCGATACATTATAGTGTGCTGACCCCACCAATTGAATAGTAGGTTCCCTCCAGTATTTGGTGTGAGGTCGGTCGTCATTATGCCATCAGTGTGCAGGCAATTCGTCGCACTCTGTAAAAGTTTGAGCATGGGGACACTCTTTTGGATCATAAGCCACCAACCAGACAGAGATTAGTGCGAAATGAAGAAAACATAGCCGCCATAGCGGACCGTATCCAAGAAGGTCCATAAATGTGGAATGGACGACCGTAGCTAATGCCGTGGGTTCGCTTATTGGGCGCTGGAAATGTTGGCCGGAGATCCGGATTTTGGCCAAAAAATCATCCCTTCGGACTAGGCCTATTTTTGGCTCAGCGGTCATGTCAACAAGGAAAATTGCCATTATTGGAGTGAAAACAATCCACAAGTGTTCGAGCAAGCATCCATGTATCCACAAAAAGTGACTGTTTGGTGCGATTTATGGCATGGCGGCATCATCGGACCTTATTTCTTTCGAAATGACGAAGGAGACACCATTACCGTCAATGGTCTCAGGTATAGAACGATGTTAACCGCCTTCCTGTGTTCAGAGCTCGACAACATCGATATATCCGAGCTGTGGTTCCAACAAGACGGCGTTACATGCCGTACAATCGACGCAACGCTCGAAGTTGTGAAGGAGAAATTTTGTAACTGGGTCATCGCAAGGCGAGCTTTCACCATTTGATTTGACACAACTCGATTATTTCCCCTGGAGCTACGTCAAGTCCTTAGTCTACGGTCTACGCTAACAAGCCAACCACTTTGGAAGAGCTCGAGGCCAACATTCGACACGCTATTGCCGGAAGAACGCCGCACATATTGGACCGAGTCATCAAAAATTGGACCGACCGCTTGAAGCACTGCCAGCGAAGACGAGGTGGCCCTTTGAATGATGTGCTATTCCACACATAATGGCATGAACGTACCCAGAATCGATTTTACATCTCACACCGTTGTTTTATTTAAATTTTGAGGAGCTCCTAGAACCAATCTTTAAAAATGTCATCTTTTTGCTTTTTGGCACTGCAGCTCATATCAGGCTTTCATTAGTGAATTTATAGCGGATTGGAATCAGGCTTTCACTTAGAACCCTGAAACTTAAGCCCTCTTGTGTAAGTCTTCCTCTCATGACAATGCCGCGCCAAAATAAGGGGTGCCTGTCATCGAGCCGAATTAAACCTTAACTTCGTGACATTTCATTTCGCAAATGACCAGACAACATTGTGAGTGAAGGTAGCCTATCCTTCGGAACACCGTTCTTTATGTAAAAATCTTTCTAGGACGCTCCCTAAATTTAAAATATCCGCTATTTTGTTGACCATTTTCTTTGTTTGAAAGTAACCACGACGTTGGCCGTATTAAGTTCAAGTCCTACACCTAATTACTTTGAAAAATTTTGAAAAATTTGTATGAACTTTTAGAAAATAAAATCAATCGCCCACATCGATAACCTGGATGTTTACTCGTATTTTTTGGAGAGGAAACTTTTATGTTAACTGCGAGTCAACATCATTTTATTTCAATGCGTGGTACTCGTAATTACTTCGGAGTTGCTGGTGCTTAAATTCGGCGCATAATGTCAAATAGCTGTGCTCTATCGGGATGGCTCCGTTCCGATGACGATGAGATTGTTTCTTGCGAAATATGCAAACGTGGGTGGAATTATGCAGATTTCAACTCTTCTTCGTTTACGATTTTGTTTTACGGATTGTGATAGTGGTAGCCAAGGAGATGGAACCAACGAGAAGGAAGAACGTAATGTTGTTACCATTAAGGATAGCGATGCTGATGTATTGGCTTAGTCGATTATTGGGGAGAGAGATAAGCAAATCGCCTCGCTAAAGGATGAAATGAGCAAGTTCGAGATTCAGTTGGTAGCAGCGTCTTCGGCTCCACTTCAGAAAGCAAATAGTTTTGCCAGCGGAAACTGTTCGCAGAAGCGATTTTAGACACCTTCAACAATGTATTTGCTGAATTCTCACCAAGCCACTCATTCCACACCCCTGAGCGTTAAGCCCAATCATCCAGAAGGTTTCCATCAGGTGCAGTAGTTACCGTCATTTCGTATTCATGGCAGGAGGGAATGGCCCGATGTGTTGGTGTACAGTGTTACTGTTGATTTGCTTAAGCGTTGAACTCAGGAAACAACGCTAAACTTGGTCAGTGCACTGTTACTTTGAATGGGTTTGTCGCGGATATCAGGTCAAATGGATAAAGAACTCGCAAGTAGCTTGGCAGAAATGTAAATTTAGGAAACCTTCATGCTAATCTAGATGATTTGGCAGAGACCTCCTCACCATTAAATTGTTTGATTTGCCACCAGATCCATCGCGAACAATGCTGTCACATCAACCCCTGTGTTCTAGTGGCATTTGTGTTAAGTGCTGGTTCCCAACATGTGTTGAGCAAATGCGGAGAATTTAGTCCAGAGTCCATTTGCTTTATCTTTTTGGACCCAGCACCTCACAAATGGAGAGGGAGGTGGCCAGATAAGACATGTGGTGTTAGAGGTTGTTCCAAGCATCATTATCCACTACTTCACCCTTCCAGCTCCAAGCCAGCTTTAAATCCATTTGCTTAGCCGTACGTCCCACAGCCGCCGTTTCATTCCGCGCACGTATTAGCTAAGCATCCAAATCTATTTAAGCTTGCTCTAATACGTTTATAAGGGAAGGACGATGGTTCGTCGATTACGATGGTGGTGAAGAGACTTTTCGATGAACTAGAATTGACAGGTAATCCAGAGAATTTTATACTCCAGTGGGCTCAGTGTGCACCCATTTATTTGCTTTTGCCGTCAACAAGCGTCATGAGCACTTCCTAAGGGATATACGAGTATATACAGTGAAGGATCTGGAGCTGCAACGTCTGGGTATCGAGATGGCTGATATCCACATCTGAAACAATTACCGTTGTCGGAGCTCTGTGATGCCAAGCCAAAGACGGGTTGGATCAAGCCAAGTTTCTCGTGGGTCATGGTCAGCGATCTGGAAAAGACGAAGATCCACATGCGCCCAAGACAATTTTAGGTTGGGCCGTTTTGGACCGCCGGAAAGATATTCGCAAATATTTTTCCACGATAGTACTCGTATCAAGCAGGATGAAGATCTTCACGATCTAGTAAAGCATCATTACACAATTGAGGAATTCAGAGTGCGACCTTCAAAGGGAAATTTTGTGTGCCAGGCAGACATACGCGCTTTAAATGTGATGGAGCGGACCTTGGAGATCAGTACGAAATCAGTTTACTTGGATGATCTTAAGCTTCCGGACAGCTACTCCATGGTTGAAAGAAGGCTTGTAAGTTTGGAAGATCTAGCTTATGTGCGAATTGGTAGCTGAAGACTATGCCAGGATTGCATCAGAGCACGAATTAAGTTGAGATAGCGTTAAACAAAAACAAATTCCCATCGAAACCAATTGGTGTTGCAGACATCGTTGCGAAAGTCAATGGAGTTTCCTTGAACTCGGACTGATTGAACGGTCCCGACAATCTTGTTCCAGCTCATGTTGGACTTTTCAAATTCCGAGAGCAACATGTTGCAGTAAATGCGAAGAAAAGCAGATCAACAGTGCCAGGGGATTCCTTGGAAAGATGTTGACACTTCCCGCAAGGGTCAGTCTATATCATGCAGGCGATGATGTTTGGCCTCATTGTTGCTCTCCCACGTCTACGCAATTTGTTAAGAACCATCCTGCCGGTATATTTCGAGAAAATTGTCCTGAAGCAGCTGATGGCCTGATAAACCGAACCTACGTGGACGACTATTGTAATAGCCACGATGCAGTTGCCGAAGCTGTGGCTGTTAGTAGAGATGGCACACGAATTTTGGACTTCCTGTTGAAGAGTCGATTTTTTTTAGAACAGATGCCAGAAGTCGATAGTAAACTAAGTCTGGTCAGGATTGGTCCTAACGAATCTGAAAGTTACGTCACTAAGATTTTGGAAATGCATTGGCATCCCTCCTCGGATCATTTGCTCCATAAATCTATCGGATGATGGATACTTGAAGAGGCTGCTGGAACCTGATGTTGATATTTCAGAGCGAGAAATTCTTAGGACCATAATGAGAATTTTCGATCCACTTGGACTTATTTCATGTTTCATCTTTCGTGGAAGGGTAATTTTGCAGGAGATCTGACGAGAAGGCTACGATTGGGGTGAGCCGATATACGCAGCTTTAAGGAATCAGTGGCTGGAATTTTTTAAGTACTTGAAGGAAGTGGAGGAAGTATGTGCCATGGACTCCCAATACTTCCAGGATAAGTTTGATTACCTTTGTTGACGTATCGGAAAAGGCTTTCGCTGCTGTATCTTATTGGCGTTTTGAACAAAACGGGAGTATGGAGGTAGCGCTTGCTATAGCAAAAGAAAAAGTGGCTCCAGTTAAGAAATTGTCAGAAATTGTTTAGAGCGGGAAACATTGCAACATGTGATATTCTAAGACCGTGCTCTCAGTGATAAGTTGTTCAAAGTTCAAATTTCCATCCTTTGTCATAGTTTGTGTTGGTGAGATTTTAGTGACTACTTCCTGAAATCAATGGTGGTTTATTGGATCTGTCGCTGATGATTGAACTACAATAGGTGGGGTAAGCTATCAAGAACTGAGAGCAGGAGATGGTTTACATGAGCTGAGTTTTTGAAACGCTCCCGAGCCGATTGTCCTATATCACCAGGAAAGGTTGTTGCAAGTCAAGTAAGCGAAATTGATTTGCAGCAAATTGACGTGTCCTATGAGATTTTTGTTGAGTTGAGGCAAAGTTTCCATTCAAGATGGTTTTCCGTGGTTCGTTCGTTTCTTCGTTTCAAGGACTACCATCAAAAATTATTCGAGCTGAAGACTGGTGAATCAGGAAGATCCAACAAGACTCTTTTCACGCCGAGATTGCTTGCCTTCAACCACATCGACGTTTGAAGTCCACGAGTTCCCCTCTAAGTTTATGTCCGTTCATTGATAAGGAAGGTATAATGCGATTGAGATCGAGGGCGCAAAACGCAAATATGTATATCCTACGCAGTGCGAAATTCAGCAAAGTTAGTCAACGGCCTCGCCACATTGAAAGCATCGGTTCCCACAAGACCACCGAAATCAAGCAGTGTTGGGCGCGGTAAGTACCTAGATGGGACCACATGTGAACTCGGCACACCGCGTGATGTTGACAAAAAAAAAAAAAGGCCACATGGACACAGTACCCCGGTGTAATACCCCGGACTTTACAAATTAATCTGTATCGTCCTTTGAAAATAATAATAATAAAATCAGCAATATTACCCAAATACCATCACCTGGGTAACCATGAAGCCAGTTTTCATGCGAGAACCGAAGCAACGATTTCGGATATCAGAGAGAGAGAGCCAGGATCATAAGCATCCGTGGAGCGGTAGCTTCCTAAAGGTCGGCTACATTTTAACACGGAACCCTTTACTCGCGTTGGGGTCGATTGCTTCGGGAAGAAATTCAGCTAAACGTTATGGGATGATATTTACAAGCTGAGGTGTTTGAGCCGCCCACTTGAAGGTGCTAAATGAGCTCAGTTTGGACCAGTGTACTATTGCAGTGCGACGATTTCTCATCAACTGTGTAGTTACTCGATTCATTTCTAGCGACAATGGTTTCAACTTTTCTGGAACAAGGAATCATTTTGACAAGGACATTAAGGAGAAAGCCGCTCGAAGTACGAGGGACTTTTTATTCCAGCGTAGTCGCCGTAGATGTGTGGTGCATGGGAACGACTTATCAATCAAATTCAACGTAGATTTTATTCGAAGGAATGCGGGAAGACGTTCGAAGCCCAAAGGCAAGTCAATAGACGACCGCTGACTTACATACCTGTAGATCCAAAGCCACTCGCACCGAATTCCATCCTTTTTTGGAAACTCAGATCGAGATGTTACAGCGCTTGGGCATGATCATGGAATAGGGTGCATAGGCGACGAGCACAGTATTTAGTGAGAGAGTCCACAAGACGTTTGTACACCGAGTACCTGCCGGAGATAACGTGACGTTCAAAGTGGTACAAGGAGTCAAGACCGGTGGAAGTCGGCAAAATTGTTCTCGTGGTCGAACCGAACGAATGCGTTCAGGGTGGAAGCTTGGCAGAGTTGCCAGAGTTTACCCAGGTCGATAACCTGGATATTTATTATTTGGCGACGAAACTTTTATATTAACTGCAAGCCTACAGTGGCCATGTTCTCTGTTGCAGTCTCCGTAGTATGTCTCACATATTTTCATTCTCCTTTTGCATTTATTGGATGGCAGTGCTATCCACTTTGTAGCGATTTACGGCCTCGGCAGATTTTTCAGCAGACTGTTAAGGGTCCGAATATCCCACGTGCATAGTCGAAAATAGGGATCCGCTTGGTCCATTCACCCAACTCCAAGGTTTGCTGCACAACACATATTATTTTACGTGATGAGGTGGTTAACTCGGCTACATATCTTCCAAACTGAAGGGCCAGATCCCTCAGAGGATAGTGCCAGTAGCCCACCATGTGGGTTTGGGCGGCGTCGTTGTTTCGCTTGAAACTCATTCGCCACCACCTCTATTCTGAAAACTTGGTTATACATATGCATATCTGAGCTCGGAATATACCGAAGTAGCTCAAATGAGGCTATCGCTGGATCTGCCTGACATCGCCGTTGAATCTATCTTCGGAGCTCCTCCTTCCGTATTGTACTTAGCTCTTGCCTGGAACTATCCACGTATCCTCCGAAGTTCAGCCTGCTGAGCTTGTGCAGGTCCAAATTACATTTACGTAGTCAGATTCAGTATACTGCTGAATGTTGTCGGTGGTTATCCCCTTCGATTCCTCTCGTCCTTTCTCAAGCGTAGCTTGGAACGGGCTATGGCCGACTTTCCGCCATCTCTAAAAGGTTAATCCGTCAGCGGCATTGTTGTAGCACCTCTGCAGAAAAGACCGCACTCTGGCTACTAGATCCACCATGGATACTTCATCATTTTATTGTGAGACTCGTGCCATTATCGCTTCCAACGCGATTAACTTGATTAGCACTGTTACAGTAGACCTGTTATACAAAACGCTCTGAAATTCAAAAGTGACTCCCTCGCTTGGAGTAAGCTCCAAATTATGAATAAATTGACTAACCCTACACGAACCAGTTCTAGGAAAATATATTCCCCAAGCCACCCACTTCGGACCAACTTCCAATCAAAACCACCTGGCATCAAAAATATCCCAAAACACATGTTCATATTCCAGTGCGTCACACTCTCTTACTCTCCATAGAATCTCTCCAAAACCAAGTCAAAAGAAAATTTCCCTTCACCTTCCAGTGATTACTTGAATTCTCTTAGCAACATTCCAGTAAAACAGGGATGAAAAATATTTCCCACATCTTGTGCTTGGTAGAAAATTTCCCGTCGCCTATGTAAACGTCAGTTTGCTTGTAAACGCCGGTCGTATTGGTGCTGTCACTTTGCGCTCTGTTGCGTTGTACTACCGTACTACCGTACTACCGTACTGCCGTACTCTTGTGCTACAGTGTGTGCTTTGTTTTTTTATTTCTTTTGCCTTTAACCACAGAAAAGTTCCAAAACGAAAGGCAAAATCATAATAACAACATCGAGATAACTGCAAATTTGTTTATTTCCTTATCTGTCTCTCCATCGTTCCAATTCCAACAGCAACAAATGCAAAGTGTCGATTTTTGATTTTTGCATTCCGAAAACATGTGAAGCCGATCTCTAGCAACAAAGAGTCGCTCCAATTATTTGCTTTTTCTATTTTTTTTTGTGTTTTTTTTCGAAAATTGTTCCTTTCCCCTCGGTCGAATAGTAGTTTGTGTTGTTTGTTGCTCGGTGTGTTGCACATTTTAGTGTCGCTATCGTGTTTTGTTTAATGGGCTCTGGTGCTTTGTGTAAGGTGTTTCGTTGTAGTAGTGCCGTTTGATTGGTGTGTGCGGGACATAGTCCCTTTTTTTTGTGTTGGGCTCACGGTTTCGGTTGGTGCCCTTAAGTGGGCAACTGCTGGTGCTGCAGCTGCTGGCGTCCGTTTCTTCACAGAGAATACGTTGCGCACTGGTTTGGTTATTCTGTGTATGTGCCGTCTTGTGCATTTGGTTTGTGAAGTGGAGATTCCCTCCAAAAAACGGGTTTCTTCCAACACAATCACAAGAGGAATCAATCGGATTGGCGTCTGTACTGTCTCCGATCGTTTCGTGGTCATTTGAATTGATTTTCTTTTGAGTCAGAAACGAGGTTCGTTTCATTCTCGATCTTCCTTCCCCTGCTCCCAAAACGCTCTTTTCTCGATTAATCCCAAGTGATTCGGTCCAACGCGACATCCCATAGTGAAGTGTTTCGAAGTTCTTCTCTCCCCACTGGGTCATTACTCCACACTGCTACTTGAGTTCGATCGAAAACAAAGCGGCTGAGAGTATCTATCGAATCGAAGGAATCCACAAAATTAAGTGTCAATCGAAGTGAATTAAGTGAAACAACAAAAGATACAACAGGGATGTTGATTTTTTTTTTTTTATGAATTTCCATAAATAGAGAAGGAAAATTGAAAAAAGAAAAGAAAAAAAAAATATCGAGATTCTGTGAAACCTCTAGGATATCTGTGAATTGAAAATCGAAACAGTGGTGCACTCGAAAACGGATTACCAAACTGAGATTCTTGTGTTCAGTCATTTTCAAAGCAAAAAAGAAGAAAATAAAGGAAACCAAAAGGATTAACCAACAATTTTCGCCGCAAGGATTACATCGCAATTGGTAAGTGAAAATGAACAACAAAAAAAAAAAAAAAATCAACATTTGCGGGTTCTGATTTCTGCGGAGGATTTCAAGGACCGGACCTTTGTTTATGTCCTGGTTTCAGGGATTGTTCACATGTGGATTGTGTGTAACTTCTCAAGTGGATTTGATTTGTAGTTTTTTCTTTTCTCCTGACTATTAAGTGTCCTAATGTAAAGGTTCCACAAATCAGGATTTCCAATTCTATCCTGGTTTTTCCAACCTAAATGCGTGTGTACATGCCTTTAAACACAAGTATCTTGGGTCGACGTATGTAAATAGATCTTCCATTTGGGATAACTCTCAGTCTGTGGTGTCACTTTCGACAGTTTCTTGACACTTTTATGGGGCTGTGGTATTGTGTGACCAACTCCCGGCGAGTACACTTTACAATTTTTGACACCTGACCTATAGTAGTCCATCGGAATGTGATTGGTGAATCCTCGAGCTGTTGTTCAGCGGGAATTATGTGCGGATCAGACACTTATTATTTACGCGGACAGGGCTTCCTTTCAGCACTCTTTCGCGATATTCAGTTGTATTCACTTGACGCCAAGGGCCAAGAATACCAGTGGAAGGGGCTTTTGCCTCTTGGTCACCATCCGAGCGGACAAGTTCCCGAATGATCCCTTCGCCAAGCAAATTCGATCGCTTTGTTTTTTTTGTCAGATTTTGTGAATTGCCACATACACCACACGGCGCTTCAATTCCATCGTTCTTTTCAAGTACTGCTTCTACTTATCGTTGAGATCGTGTAAATTTTCCGTCTTGCATGGCTTAACCTGGAGGTCATTATTCAGTATGCTTTGAATGGTCCTGTCCGATCCATGCAGCTCTTTTGCTATCTTCATTGTGTTTCGTCGCGGATTCCGGTCCATTCTCTTCGTCACTTTTGACACAATTGCGGGTCCAGTGTCGTGCGGTTCTGTTCCGGTGTCGATGAAACGTGCGAAACTCAAACATTTTGTCCATTTCCAAATGCCGCAGCTCACGAACTGAATGTTTCACACCCTTACCATCAATTGGCGATCAAAGAGAATCCGAACAGGATATAATAAAATGCACGCTCGACACGCTCACGCTCCACCGAATTCTGTGTTCTGGCAGTAACAATGACTTGAAGTTAATAACCGTTCAACCGCCGTAGGATGTATTGTTCGACGTCATGAATTAACTTCACCCGAAGAAATTCGGTCTTCAATTCGTGAAACCCACGGAAGATTACGTGATCTTTCGTTGGTCGTGAATGTATCACATTCTATATGGCGCAAAGCCAACAATGCCTCAAATATCAGCAAAAGAAACTGTAGTAGCCGCTGTAAGTGAAGGTATGATCCCGAATTGTGAATTTAGCATCGACCGCAACAGTTTGGCCTTTGTCCAAAATTCTTCGAAAAGATCTCGCCCAACACCTACTAAAGTTCCATCTGATACAGAAACTAAAGGCGCGATGCCATGGCTTCCTTACAGTCGACTCTTATTTTTGTCGCAAAATCATGTTTAATGACGAGTCTCACTTTTGGCTTAATGGGCTTGTGAGTAAAAAAGATCGCCGTTTGTGGAATGAGGTGAACCCAGAAGACACTGAATTACATCCACAATGGTGTAATTTTGTTGTGGTGTCCCGCCTGATGCTTATTTTATCAAAAACTGGGCCGTAGCACGCTTTATAGTCAATGCCCAACATTACCGGACATTGGTCACTGACTATTCCTTCGAAAATATGGACGAAATGTGCTTCTAGCAGGATATCGCTGCGTACCAAACTGGCCATGAAACCATTGACCTTCATTTAGTGTTCTACTGAAGACTCAGACAAAGATCTGTGCTCGTTGTATCTTCCTTGGTAGTAATAGAGCGGCCATAGTACCAGCGCCACCAGCACCGAGCCTAATGCGATCGTATACAGGCCACTCATAGAGTGCCATCATTCTAACAGCAGGCATCGCTGTGTCATTTACGCCTAGCACGCTAGGTTAAGGTTAGGTTAAAGTGGCTGTTGGAAAGACCAACCCACTTAGGTCCATTGGCCTAGTACACTAAGATGCTTAGCAAAAGCGTAGTGGCCTATTACCATCCCAGTAAGCAGTCTATAGTCTTTCCTACCTACAAACAATAGGCAAGCTTCTGTACTATTAGACACCTTAGGAAGCATTCGTTTGGTCTGCCCGCATCTTGCAACTATGCTCACACGAAACTGTACTAATAATGAAAGCCTTAAGTGAATACTCAGGCTATACTAGCACAGGTTTAGATACTGAGAAACTTTCCTCTGAGCAGTGCCTAGCAATTTCATTGGCGATTCCATTGTGACAATAATACTGAGTGCATTCAGCCTTTCGACTGCTTTCGGAGTACTCTTATATTCCCGAACTACTCGTAGCTGCAAAGTGTTAGTGGCTGCCACTACAGACACAAATACCACCAGCCACAATCTAGACCGATGTACAAGTTATCATAGAATACTCGGCAGCATTAATTTGTTGGCTTAGATTCTGGCCGAAAGCATTACTGGACACAGGGAAATCCTATTTCGTATTTTCACAGCAACAGGAGCTCTGAACTCCAGCCACCACTTCTTTTTAAACGGAGGATGGTTTTAATAGTCCAGCACGGGGCGAGCCTAATCCAGCCGAAACGGACCGTTCTTCGGAGTCTGGTAGAAGCAGCAGTATCATATTTTCGCAAAATTGGGCTTATCATAGTCAACATGGACAGCAATTCGATCTTTAATGAGTCGGTCTCCATACAAAGAATTATGTCCCTGTATTCTCATACTGAAATCGCTATTACGGGCGATTTACACAATTCTGGGTGGCTTCGACATTCTTTTCAGACAATACCCTATGAACGCGGAAAACACCTTGTAAATGAACCCACGCGAATACCAGACGTTCATAGTCATACCGTCAACACGTCGGACCTGTTTTTAACTTCTCACCCTGATAAGTACACTGTTGATGTGCTTTCTGCTCTAGGCTAGTCGGACCATTGTGTCTTATTAGTTAATTTCTCGTACACCGACCACACAGTTAGAGAAAAGATTCCTAAAATAACCATATGGCAATACGAGGAAGTCAATTGGAGCGGACCTAACACCTTCTTTAGGAATTTTAACTGGCCGTTATGTTGCCTCGATAACGACGTTGATGGCGCTGCTGATATGATCACTGACACTATTTTCTTCGGAATGAGATCCTTTATCCCTCATCGGATGAAGAGTATCAAATCAAAAGAAAAGGCCTGGTACGACTCGAGCTATAAATGTTTTTTTGGTCCTTCAAGACTAAAAGTTGAAACGAGCCAGGAATGACTACAACGTCTTTCTTTGAGGCAGAAAATACTACAATGTCCCAAGTAAAAATTGTTGGTTGTTCGTCAAAAATATTAGAAATTCTGCCTTATCCTCCATCCCAACGCTCATTTACTCTTATAATGATATTTTCAGCTGTAAGCTCCTTAGATAAGGCCGGTCTGCTTGCTGCACACTTTGCGGCCTTCCAGATTGTGCTTTGTCTTCGCCTACACTTAAGTGGGTCGCATCTTCAATGGGACAAATCCACTTTCGCACTCTTGTAGTAGCAAAAGTTCTTAAAGATCTTAACACTCACAAATCCGCTGGTCCAGGTGGTATATCTCCTCTCCTTCTGAAGAGGTGCTCTTCTTCGCTGGAAAAACCACTGCGTAAACTTTTTCATCAATTCTACTCTTTAGGACTCTTTCCGATCAGATGGAAAACAGCATTTGTCCAGCCCGTCCCAAAAAAGGCGAATCTTCTTCTCTATCCTCCTACAGACCCATTGCACTTACGTCCCTTCTTTCCAAGGTCATGGAAACGCTGATAAATCGTCAGCTCATGAAATATATCGAAACACGAAAACTTTTCAACGACCGGCGATATGGTTTTCGTAGCAACAGGTCCACTGGTGATTTGATGGAACCAAAGCGTACATCAATCTGGCGAAAGCAAGATAGTTGCACCATTTGACAGAGTTTGGCATCAGGTTCTTTTGTCGAAAAAGTGTGCTTTGGGATCGACGACCCTCTTCTTCAATAGATTAGAAATTATGTTTCGGAGAGTTCAATTCAAGTTGTCTTGGATAATTTCAAATCTGATATTCACAAAATAAATGCTGGTGTGCCCCAGGGCTCCGTTCTGTCTCCAACACTCTTTCTAATTTTCATCAACGATCTCTTGTCTGCTACTTCTAATCCAATATATTCCTTTGCTGACGACAGTACTCTCTGCTTTTCATATTCGTTCCCGGACTCACGTCCCTGCTCTTCGGCTGTAGAACGGGAACGGCAGCGTATGTTAAGCTCATTAAATTCTGATATTACTAGCATAACTAATTGGGGAACCTCCAACAGAGTACAATTTAATGCTTTCAAAACACAATGCTGTCTGCTGTCGTTAAAGCGAAATTCAAACACCCAGCCATTATCCATGGATGGCACTTGCGTCGTCGAAACAGAAAAACTTTCCATTCCCGGTATGTGTGTCAATGACAACTTACGTTGAAATGACCACATATTCGATGTCGCCAAAAATGCTGCGAAATGTCTAGGTTTTCTCAAGCGCTGTAAGAAATATTTCACCCCCTCTGATCTGGCCCCAATATATAAGGCATTTATTCGCAATACCCACATCTAGTCAGGTGCTCGTAAAACATCTCTGCACCTGCTAGGTAGGATTCAAAACCGTGCGATAAAACTTATTGGTGATACTAATATCAGTCAATCAATTGACAACCTCGAACACCGACGTAATGTCTCCTGTCTCACTTTGTTTTATCGCTATTTCCACCACCAGTGCTCTAATGAAATCGCCAGTAGCATTCCGCCCATTCAAACTTTCAGCCGTAACACCCGTCTCGCTATGAATGCTCATCAGTATACCCTCTCGGACGTATTCTAAAATATCGTGATTCTTTCCTAAGCCTTTCCTAACTCGCTTATGAAATGCCCTGCCGATCTCTGTGTTTCCTGGTCGTTATAACTTACAAATATTTAAAAACAATGTACATCGGTACCTGTCTGAAGAAACTATTTTCGATTCCTTCAAAAGGTCAATAATGTTTCCCCTGTTCACGAAAGGGAACCCTATTGCTGTAGCCAACTACTGCGGTCTGTCTTTTATGGACACTATATACAAATTGTTCACAACCGTTCTTTTGAACCGAATTAACCGATGGGTTGAAGAAAATTAGATCTTGAAAGAGTTCCAAGTTGCATATAGACAAAACTACTCAACTCTAGAGCAAACCTTTAATTTCTCCTGCCTTATAAAACTACAACTAAGTCAAAACAAAAAACTCTATGCGTTTTTCATCGATTTAAAAGCTGCTTTCGACAACAGAGTCGCATTATTCCACAAACTCTTTTGGGAATGTCACAACAACATTGCAACAGTATGGAATGTAACAGACAACAGCGACTTCTTTCCTATCAATCAAGGTGTAAAACAGGGATGCGTTCTCAGCGCTCTGCTATTTATCTTGTTCTTGAATGACCGTGACTCTGATCTACCGGGTAGAGTATCCATTTAATGTCATATTAGTAAAAGTCTTACTTTGTACCGACGATATTGTTCTTCTCTCCGACAAACCCGCTTCCTTGCAAGCAATAACAAATAGCTTCGCAAATTATTGCTCAACATGGAATCTACTTGTGAACTTAAGAAAATCAGAACTAGTGATTTTTCGAAACGATGAAATCAAAATATCTAACAAATACAAGTACCTAGGAGTAACCCTGACTTACAATATGTCGTGGACAGAACATCTTATGCAGAGACTTGCAATGTCCAAAAACTCAATAAATGCTACCTGGTCAAACTTCATAGAAAACAAAAACATACAGCACTCAGCTAAGTACAAAATATATGAAGCGGCTTCCAAATCAGTGATGAACTACTGCGCGCAAGTTTGGCGTTACTCGGAACACAATGAAGTCGAAAAATTGCAAAGGTTTTTTTATCAAGAGATGTTTCTCCTTACCTAGTAACACCAAATTACGTGCTTCCAAAGCAGGAAGAACTTCCAAAAGCCTTGCATATAGAAACTGGCAAAAAACTTATAGAAAGACATTGGACAGAATATACAAACAGAGCGCTGCAATCGCGTTTCCACGACGAGTATTGTAACCTAAACTATGCCGAGGTGCCAAACTACCTCGAAGACAGTAACTCACGGCAGATGATTAGCATGGTGTTAAAGTCCAGGTGCGGATTGCTCAATCTCAATGCAAAAGCTTTCGCTAAGTTTTAATGAATTTATTACAGAGAACACTTTAACATGATAGACAACCTTAAAAGTTATTGCCATTTATGAGGGTTGACTGAAAAGTTTCCGACCGCAAAGTAAAGACAGCGGCACTCGTCAATAAAATCTAGTGAATGTTGGTTGCGCATCTTTTGACAGTTACTTACCGAAGTTGCAGTCATTTTGGACGCGCACTTTTTAATTGACAGTCGTTTGAGTGAGTCGATGTGAGCCTTTTTTGTGAAAATGGTAAAAATTGAGTATCGAACTGTTATTACAATAAATTCTTGTTTTTGAAAGGCAATACGCCTACGCAAATCAAACATGAGTTGGACTCTGTGTATGGGGACTGTGCACCATAATTTACCACTGAGAAATTTTGGGCAGCTGAATTTAAACGTGGCCGTAAGAACTTGGGAGATGATGAACGTTCGGGACGTCCAAAAACTGCAACCACTGACGATAACATTGCTAAAGTTCACCAAATGGTGTTAGACGACCGCCGAATTAAAATGTCCAAAGAACGCGTTTGTTACATATTAAATCAAGATTTAGGCATGAGAAAGCTGTCCGCGCGTTGGGTGCCACGTTTGCTTACATTAGACCAAAAACGTATCCGAATGAACATTTCCAACGCTCTGTTGGCGCAGTTTAGGCGCAATAAATCTGAGTTTTGACGCCGATTAATTACTGTAGATGAAACTTGGATACACCATTATACGCCCGAAACAAAAATTCAGTGGACTGCAAAGGGCGAGCCGGCTCCAAAAAAATCAAAAACTGTTTTTTCGGCTGGGAAAGTGATGGCGACTGTTTATTGGGATAGTAAAGGAGTTATCTTAATCGATTATCTTCAAAAAGGAAAAACCATTACAGGAGCATACTACGCATCATTACTTGATAAGCTGAAGGCAGAAATTGCAAATTGCGGAAAAACGGCCACATTTGCAGAAAAAGAAAATCCTGTTTCACCAAGACAAGGCGCTGTCTCACACCTCAGCGTTTGCCATGGCGAAAATCCATGAATTACGGCTTCAACTGCTTGACCATCCGCCTTATTCACAAGATCTAGCCCCAAGCGACTTCTTTTTGTTCCCTCATCTAAAAACTGCGCCCGAAGGACAGAGATTTTCGTCAAATGAGGAGGCAACCACCTTCGTGAACAATTATTTTGCAGAGAAAAACGAAAAGTACTATTTGGATGGGTTAGAGAGATGGGAGCATCGCTGGGAGAAGTGTGTGGAGTTACAAGGAGACTATGTAGAAAAATAAAAAAAAAATTTGAGAAAAAATGTCGTGTATCATTGTTCAGTCGGAAACTTTTCGGACAACCCTCGTAATTTAATTTTTAACATAATGAAAACCAAGCCTTTGTAAAAACTTTCTGAAAATAAATTTTTTTATCTATCTATCTAGATATCTATCTACTCTCCTAATTTAGATTAATTGGTTAGAATTGTAAGAACGATGAATGAATGTATGAGAATAAAGGTATAACAAATAAAAATAAAAATTGTGATATGAAGACAACACATGAAGTCGCTTTATCTTGTTGAAACCCTTTTTTGTCATCAAATGGCTCGGTAGTGTTATTACCAACTTTTACGGTGCAGTGCATGTTCTCCACTGCTGCCATAAACTGATTATATGGTCTATGTTGCGCTTACCAGGTCTAGAAACACTCTGATAAGGACGTGCGATTTGCTAAGAGATGGCGTAACTTGTATTGTTCCATTGTTATTATTCCATTGGAACATGCGTTAGAAAGCTACTGTCATTGTACGTCATTTCAGTATATGTCATTCATTTGAAGCGTAAACAACAATAATTTTTTTTCACTCAAATATGTCGAACTTTATTCCTTAAAAAATTTTTGTTACTGCGATTTCTTCTTCATTACTTTAATATGAAGAAAACTGCTGCCGAAAGTCATCGTATTTTGGTGGAAGTTTATGGTGAACATGCGCTAGCTGAGCGAACGTGCCAAAAGTGGTTTGCACGATTTAAAAGTGGTGATTTTGGCTTGGAAGACGATGAACGCCTTGGGCAGCTAAAAAAGTTAGAAGATGAAGAACTGGAAGCATTACTCTATGAAGATTGTTGCCAAACACAAGAAGAGCTCGCAGAATCTTTGGGTGTCACTCAAGCAGCCATTTCAAAACGTTTAAAAGCAGCTGGATATATTCAAAAGCAAGGAAATTGGGTTCCACATGAACTCAAGCCGAGAGACGTCGAAAGGCGGTTTTGCATGTCCGAAATGCTGCTGGAACGCCACAAAAGGAAGTCATTTTTGCATCGCATTGTTACTGGTGATGAAAAATGGATCCATTACGACAACTTCAAGCGCAAAAAATCATATGTGAAACCCGGCCAACCAGCCAAATCAAGGGCAAAGCCAAATATCCATGGCGCGAAAGTAATGCTCTGTATTTGGTGGGATCAGATGGGTGTGCTGTATTATGAGCTGCTAAAACCGGGTGAAACCATCAATGGACAACGCTACCGGACACAATTACTCCGTTTGAAGAGAGCAGTGGCCGAAAAACGTCCGGAATATGCGACCAGACACGAGGCAATAATTTTCTATCATGACAGCGCTCGGCCCCACGTTGCTTTTCCGGTTAAGAACTATTTGGAAAACAGTGGATGGGAAGTCTTACCTCACCCGCCTTATAGCCCAGACCTTGCCGCTTCTGACTACCATTTGTTCCGGTCGATGCAGAACGCCCTCACTGAAATACGGTTCACATCACAGCAGAATATCAAAAATTGACTTGATTCATTCTTGGTTGCCGAGCCGGTGCAGTTCTTTTGGGATGGGATCCACAAATTGCCAGAAAGATGGGAAAAAGTCATAGCTTCAAATGGGCAATACTTTGAATAATACTATTGTATATGCTTTTCTTATATAAACGTTCAAATTTTCAAAAAAACCGCATGAATTAAATTATATACCCTAGTTGGAGTGAAAAGTGATCTCCTTGGG